>JAQAHW010000060.1:1258115-2516230 GCA_027580185.1 Tuta absoluta
ATAGCAGAGTTAGGCTAGTGTGACACTATAGCAGAGTGAGACTAGTGTGACACTAAAGCAGAGTTAGGCTAGTGTGACACTATAGCAGAGTTAGGCTAGTGAGACACTATAGCAGAGTTAAGCTAGTGTGACACTATAGCAGAGTTAGGCTAGTGAGACACTATAGCAGAGTGAGACTAGTGTGACATTATAGCAGAGTAAGGCTAGTGAGACACTATAGCAGAGTGAGACTAGTGAGACACTATAGCAGAGTTAGGCTAGTGTGACACTATAGCAGAGTTAGGCTAGTGTGACACTATAGCAGAGTGAGACTAGTGTGACACTATAGCAGAGATAGGCTAGTGTGACACTATAGCAGAGTTCGGCTAGTGTGACACTATAGCAGAGTAAGGCTTGTGTGACACTATAGCAGAGTTAGGCTAGCGTGAAATTTTAGCAGAGTGATAAAAGTGAGACACTATAGCAGAGTTAGGCTAGTGTGACACTATAGCAGAGTGAGACAAGTGAGACACTTTAGCAGAGTGAGACTAGTGTGACACTATAGCATAGTGAGCCTAGTGTGACAATTTAGCAGAGTTAGGCTAGTGTGACACTATAGCAGAGTTAGGCTAGTGCGACACTATAGCAGAGTTAGGCTAGTGAGACACTATAGCAGAGTGAGACTAGTGTGACACTATAGCTGAGATAGGCTAGTGTGACACAAAAGCAGAGTTCGGCTAGTGTGACACTATAGCAGAGTAAGACTATTGTGACATTATAGCAGAGTTAGGCTAGTGAGACACTATAGCAGAGTGAGACTAGTGTGACACTATAGCTGAGATAGGCTAGTGTGACACAAAAGCAGATTTCGGCTAGTGTGACACTATAGCAGAGTAAAGCTAGTGAGACACTATAGCAGAGTGAGACTAGTGTGACACTTTAGCAGAGTCAGGCTAATGTGACACTATAGCAGAGTAAGGCTTGTGTGACACTATAGCAGAGTGAGACTAGTGAGACACTATAGCAGAGTTAGGCTTGTGTGACACTATAGCAGAGTTAGGCTAGTGTGACACTATAGCAGAGTGAGACTAGTGTGACACTATAGCAGAGATAGGCTAGTGTGACACTATAGCAGAGTTCGGCTAGTGTGACACTATAGCAGAGTAAGGCTTGTGTGACACTATAGCAGAGTTAGGCTAGCGTGAAATTTTAGCAGAGTGATAAAAGTGAGACACTATAGCAGAGTTAGGCTAGTGTGACACTATAGCAGAGTGAGACAAGTGAGACACTTTAGCAGAGTGAGACTAGTGTGACACTATAGCATAGTGAGCCTAGTGTGAAAATTTAGCAGAGTTAGGCTAGTGTGACACTATAGCAGAGTTAGGCTAGTGCGACACTATAGCAGAGTTAGGCTAGTGAGACACTATAGCAGAGTAAAGCTAGTGTGACACTTAAGCAGAGTTAGGCTTGTGAGACACTATAGCAGAGTTAGGCTAGTGTGACACTTAAGCAGAGTGAGACAAGTGAGACACTATAGCAGAGTAAGGCTAGTGTGACACTATAGCAGAGTGAGACAAGTGAGACAGTTAAGCAGAGTGACACTAGTGAGACACTATAGCAGAGTTAGGCTAGTGTGACACTATAGCAGAGTTAGGCTAGTGTGACACTATAGCAGAGTGAGACTAGTGTGACACTATAGCAGAGATAGGCTAGTGTGACACTATAGCAGAGTTCGGCTAGTGTGACACTATAGCAGAGTAAGGCTTGTGTGAAACTGTAGCAGAGTAAGGCTAGTGAGACACTATAGCAGAGTTAAGCTAGTGTGACACTATAGCAGAGATAGGCTAGTGTGACACTATAGCAGAGTTCGGCTAGTGTGACACTATAGCAGAGTTCGGCTAGTGTGACACTATAGCAGAGTAAGGCTAGTGAGACACTATAGCAGAGTAAGGCTAGTGAGACACTATAGCAGAGTTAGGCTAGTGTGACACTATAGCATAGTGAGACAAGTGAGACTCTATAGCAGAGTTAGGCTAGTGTGACACTATAGCAGAGTGAGACTAGTGTGACACTAAAGCAGAGTTAGGCTAGTGTGACACTATAGCAGAGTTAGGCTAGTGAGACACTATAGCAGAGTTAAGCTAGTGTGACACTATAGCAGAGTTAGGCTAGTGAGACACTAAAGCAGAGTGAGACTAGTGTGACATTATAGCAGAGTTAGGCTAGTGAGACACTATAGCAGAGTGAGACTAGTGAGACACTATAGCAGAGTTAGGCTAGTGTGACACTATAGCAGAGTTAGGCTAGTGTGACACTATAGCAGAGTGAGACTAGTGTGACACTATAGCAGAGATAGGCTAGTGTGACACTATAGCAGAGTTCGGCTAGTGTGACACTATAGCAGAGTAAGGCTTGTGTGACACTATAGCAGAGTTAGGCTAGCGTGAAATTTTAGCAGAGTGATAAAAGTGAGACACTATAGCAGAGTTAGGCTAGTGTGACACTATAGCAGAGTGAGACAAGTGAGACACTTTAGCAGAGTGAGACTAGTGTGACACTATAGCATAGTGAGCCTAGTGTGACAATTTAGCAGAGTTAGGCTAGTGTGACACTATAGCAGAGTTAGGCTAGTGCGACACTATAGCAGAGTTAGGCTAGTGAGACACTATAGCAGAGTAAAGCTAGTTTGACACTTTAGCAGAGTTAGGCTAGTGTGACACTTAAGCAGAGATAGGCTAGTGTGACACTATAGCAGAGTAAGACTATTGTGACATTATAGCAGAGTTAGGCTAGTGAGACACTATAGCAGAGTGAGACTAGTGTGACACTATAGCTGAGATAGGCTAGTGTGACACAAAAGCAGATTTCGGCTAGTGTGACACTATAGCAGAGTAAAGCTAGTGAGACACTATAGCAGAGTGAGACTAGTGTGACACTTTAGCAGAGTCAGGCTAATGTGACACTATAGCAGAGTAAGGCTTGTGTGACACTATAGCAGAGTGAGACTAGTGAGACACTATAGCAGAGTTAGGCTTGTGTGACACTATAGCAGAGTTAGGCTAGTGTGACACTATAGCAGAGTGAGACTAGTGTGACACTATAGCAGAGATAGGCTAGTGTGACACTATAGCAGAGTTCGGCTAGTGTGACACTATAGCAGAGTAAGGCTTGTGTGACACTATAGCAGAGTTAGGCTAGCGTGAAATTTTAGCAGAGTGATAAAAGTGAGACACTATAGCAGAGTTAGGCTAGTGTGACACTATAGCAGAGTGAGACAAGTGAGACACTTTAGCAGAGTGAGACTAGTGTGACACTATAGCATAGTGAGACTAGTGAGACACTATAGCAGAGTTAGGCTAGTGTGACACTATAGCAGAGTTAGGCTAGTGAGACACTTTAGCAGAGTGAGACTAGTGTGACACTATAGCATAGTGAGACTAGTGTGACACTTTAGCAGAGTAAGGCTAGTGTGACACTATAGCAGAGTAAGGCTAGTGCGACACTATAGCAGAGTTAGGCTAGGGTTACACTATAGCAGAATGAGACAAGTGAGACACTTAAGCAGAGTGAGACTGGTGAGACACTATAGCAGAGTGAGACTAGTGTTACACTATAGCAGAGATAGGCTAGTGTGACACTATAGCAGAATTCGGCTAGTGAGCAATATAGCAGAGTTAGGCTAGTGTGACACTATAGCAGAGTTAGGCTAGCGTGATATTTTAGCAGAGTGATACAAGTGAGACACTATAGCAGAGTTAGGCTAGTGTGACACTATAGCAGAGTGAGACAAGTGAGACACTTTAGCAGAGTGAGACTAGTGTGACACTATAGCATAGTGAGACTAGTGTGACACTTTAGCAGAGTTAGGCTAGTGTGACACTATAGCAGAGTAAGGCTAGTGCGACACTATAGCAGAGTTAGGCTAGTGAGACACTATAGCAGAGTGAGACTAGTGTGACACTATAGCAGAGATAGGCTAGTGTGACACTATAGCAGAGTTAGACTAGTGTGACAATTTAGCAGAGTTAGGCTAGTGTGTCACTATAGCAGAGTGAAACTAGTGTGACACTATAGCAGAGATAGGCTAGTGTGACACTATAGCAGAGTTCGGCTAGTGTGACACTATAGCAGAGTTAGGCTAGTGTGACACTATAGCAGCGTAAGGCTAGTGAGACTCTATAGCAGAGTGAGACTAGTGTGACACTATAGCAGAGTTAGGCTATTGTGACATTATAGCAGAGATAGGCTAGTGTGACACTATAGCAGAGTTAGGCTAGTGAGACACTATAGCAGAGTGAGACTAGTGTGACACTATAGCAGAGATAGGCTAGTGTGACACTATAGCAGAGTTAGACTAGTGTGACAATTTAGCATAGTGAGACTAGTGAGACACTATAGCAGAGTGAGACTAGTGTGACACTATAACAGAATTAAGCTAGTGTCATACTATAACAGAGTTAGGCTAGTGTGACACTATAGCAGAGTTAGGCTAGTGTGAAACTATAGCAGAGTTAGGCTAGTGAGACACTATAGCAGAGTTAGGCTTGTGTGACACAATAGCAAAGTTAGGCTAGTGTGACACTATAGCAGAGTTTGGCTAGTGAGACACTAAAGCAGAGTTAGGGTAGTGTGACACTATAGCATAGTGAGACAAGTGAGACTCTATAGCAGAGTTAGGCTAGTGTGACACTATAGCAGAATGAGACTAGTGTGACACTATAGCAGAGTTAGGCTAGTGTGACACTATAGCAGTGTTAGGCTAGTGTGACACTTTAGCAGAATGAGACTAGTTTGACACTATAGCATAGTGAGACTAGTGTGACACTTTAGCAGAGTTAGGCTACTGTGACACTTTAGCATAGTGAGACTAGTGTGACACTATAGCAGAGTTAGGCTTGTTTGACACTATAGCAGAGTTAGGCTAGTGAGACACTATAGCAGAGTTAGGCTAGTGAGACACTATGGCAGAGTAAGGCTTGTGTGACACAATAGCAAAGTAAGGCTAGTGTGACACTATAGCAGAGTTAGGCTAGTGAGACACTATAGCAGAGTTAGGCTAGCGTTACACTATAGCAGAATGAGACAAGTGAGACACTTTAGCAGAGTGAGACTGGTGAGACACTATAGAAGAGTGAGACTAGTGTGACACTAAAGCAGAGTGAGACTAGTGTGACACTATAGCAGAGTGAGACAAGTGAGACACTTTAGCAGAGTGAGACTGGTGAGACACTATAGCAGAGTGAGACTAGTGAGACACTATAGCAGAGTTAGGCTAGTGTGACACTATAGCAGAGTTAGGCTAGTGTGACACTATAGCAGAGTGAGACTAGTGTGACACCATAGCAGAGATAGGCTAGTGTGACACTATAGCAGAGTTCAGCTAGTGTGACACTATAGCAGAGTAAGGCTAGTGAGACACTTTAGCAGAGTTAGGCTAGTGAGACACTATAGCAGAGTTAGGCTAGTGTGACACTATAGCATAGTGAGACAAGTAAGACTCTATAGCAGAGTTAGGCTAGTGTGACACTATAGCAGAGTGAGATTAGTGTGACACTATAGCAGAGTTAGGCTAGTGTGACACTATAGCAGAGTTAGGCTAGTGAGACACTATAGCAGAGTTAAGCTAGTGTGACACTATAGCAGAGTTAGGCTAGTGAGACACTATAGCAGAGTTAGGCTAGTGTGATACTTAAGCAGAGTGAGACAAGTGAGACACTATAGCAGAGTTAGGCTAGTGTGACACTATAGCAGAGTTCGGCTAGTGTGACAATATAGCAGAGTTAGGCTAGTGAAACACTATAGCAGAGTTAGGCTAGTGTGACACTATAGCATAGTGAGACAAGTAAGACTCTATAGCAGAGTTAGGCTAGTGTGACACTAGAGCAAAGTAAGAATAGTGTGACACTTTAGCAGAGTTAGGCTAGTGTGACACTATAGCAGAGTTAGGCTAGTGAGACACTATAGCAGAGTGAGACTAGTGTGACATTATAGCAGAGGTAAGCTTGTGAGACACTATAGCAGAGTTAGGCTAGTGTGACACTATAGCTGAGTTAGGCTAGTTTGACACTATAGCAGAGTTAGGCTAGTGTGACACTTAAGCAGAGATAGGCTAGTGTGACACTATAGCAGAGTAAGACTTTTGTGACATTATAGCAGAGTTAGGCTAGTGTGACACTATAGCAGAGTTAGGCTAGTGAGACACTATAGCAGAGTGAGACTAGTGTGACACTATAGCAGAGATAGGCTAGTGTGACACAAAAGCAGAGTTCGGCTAGTGTGACACTATAGCAGAGTAAAGCTAGTGAGACACTATAGCAGAGTGAGACTAGTGTGACACTTAAGCAGAGTTAGGCTAGTGTGACACTTTAGCAGAGTCAGGCAAGTGTGACACTATAGCAGAGTAAGGCTTGTGTGACACTATAGCAGAGTGAGACTAGTGAGACATTATAGCAGAGTTAGGCTAGTGTGACACTATAGCAGAGTTAGGCTAGTGTGACACTATAGCAGAGTGAGACTAGTGTGACACTATAGCAGAGATAGGCTAGTGTGACACTATAGCAGAGTTCGGCTAGTGTGACACTATAGCAGAGTAAGGCTTGTGTGACACTATAGCAGAGTTAGGCTAGCGTGACATTTTAGCAGAGTGATACAAGTGAGACACTATAGCAGAGTTAGGCTAGTGTGACACTATAGCAGAGTGAGATAAGTGAGACACTTTAGCAGAGTGAGACTAGTGTGACACTATAGCATAGTGAGACTAGTGTGACACTATAGCAGAGTTAGGCTAGTAAGACACTATAGCAGAGTTAGGCTAGTGTGACACTTAAGCAGAGTGAGACAAGTGAGACACTATAGCAGAGTAAGGCTAGTGTGACACTATAGCAGAGTGAGACAAGTGAGACAGTTAAGCAGAGTGACACTAGTGTGACACTATAGCAGAGTTAGGCTAGTGTGACACTATAGCAGAGTGAGACTAGTGTGACACTATAGCAGAGATAGGCTAGTGTGACACTATAGCAGAGTTCGGCTAGTGTGACACTATAGCAGAGTAAGGCTTGTGTGACACTGTAGCTGAGTAAGGCTAGTGAGACACTATAGCAGAGTTAAGCTAGTGTGACACTATAGCAGAGATAGGCTAGTGTGACACTATAGCAGAGTTCGGCTAGTGTGACACTATAGCAGAGTTAGGCTAGTGAGACACTATAGCAGAGTTAGGCTAGTGAGACACTATAGCAGAGTTAGGCTAGGGTGACACTATAGCATAGTGAGACAAGTGAGACTCTATAGCAGAGTTAGGCTAGTGTGACACTAAAGCAGAGTGAGACTAGTGTGACACTATAGCAGAGTTAGGCTAGTGTGACACTATAGCAGAGTTAGGCTAGTGAGACACTATAGCAGAGTTAAGCTAGTGTGACACTATAGCAGAGTTAGGCTAGTGTGACACTTTAGCAGAGTTAGGCTAGTGTGACACTATAGCAGAGTTAGGCTAGTGAGACACTATAGCAGAGTGAGACTAGTGTGACATTATAGCAGAAGTAAGCTTGTGAGACACTATAGCAGAGTTAGGCTAGTGTGACACTATAGCAGAATTATGCTAGTTTGACACTATAGCAGAGTTAGGCTAGTGTGACACTTAAGCAGAGATAGGCTAGTGTGACACTATAGCAGAGTAAGACTATTGTGACATTATAGCAGAGTTAGGCTAGTGTGACACTATAGCAGAGTTAGGCTAGTGAGACACTATAGCAGATTGAGACTAGTGTGACACTATAGCAGAGATAGGCTAGTGTGACACAAAAGCAGAGTTCGGCTAGTGTGACACTATAGCAGAGTTAGGCTAGTGAGACACTATAGCAGAGTGAGACTAGTGTGACACTTCAGCAGAAATAGGCTAGTGTGACACTTTAGCAGAGTCAGGCTAGTGTGACACTATAGCAGAGTAAGGCTTGTGTGACACTATAGCAGAGTGAGACTAGTGAGACCCTATAGCAGAGTTAGGCTAGTGTGACACTATAGCAGAGTTCGGCTAGTGTGACACTATAGCAGAGTAAGGCTTGTGTGACACTATAGCAGAGTTAGGCTAGCGTGACATTTTGGCAGAGTGATACAAGTGAGACACTATAGCAGAGTTAGGCTAGTGTGACAAAATAGCAGAGTGAGACTAGTGTGACACTATAGCAGAGATAGGCTAGTGTGACACTATAGCAGAGTTCGGCTAGTGTGACACTATAGCAGAGTTAGGCTAGTGAGACACTATAGCAGAGTTAGGCTAGTGAGACACTATAGCAGAGTTAGGCTAGTGTGACACTATAGCAGAGTTAGGCTAGTGCGACACTATAGCAGAGTTAGGCTAGTGAGACACTATAGCAGAGTAAAGCTAGTGTGACACTATAGCAGAGATAGGCTAGTGTGACACTATAGCAGAGTTAGGCTAGTGTGACACTATAGCAGAGTTAGGCTAGTGTGACACTATAGCAGAGTGAGACTAGTGTGACACTATAGCAGAGATAGGCTAGTGTGACACTATAGCAGAGTTCGGCTAGTGTGACACTATAGCAGAGTAAGGCTTGTGTGACACTTAAGCAGAGTTAGGCTAGCGTGAAATTTTAGCAGAGTGATAAAAGTGAGACACTATAGCAGAGTTAGGCTAGTGTGACACTATAGCAGAGTGAGACAAGTGAGACACTTTAGCAGAGTGAGACTAGTGTGACACTATAGCATAGTGAGCCTAGTGTGACAATTTAGCAGAGTTAGGCTAGTGTGACACTATAGCAGAGTTAGGCTAGTGCGACACTATAGCAGAGTTAGGCTAGTGAGACACTATAGCAGAGTAAAGCTAGTGTGACACTTAAGCAGAGTTAGGCTTGTGAGACACTATAGCAGAGTAAGGCTAGTGTGACACTTAAGCAGAGTGAGACAAGTGAGACACTAAAGCAGAGTAAGGCTAGTGTGACACTATAGCAGAGTGAGACAAGTGAGACAGTTAAGCAGAGTGACACTAGTGAGACACTATAGCAGAGTTAGGCTAGTGTGACACTATAGCAGAGATAGGCTAGTGTGACACTATAGCAGAGTTCGGCTAGTGTGACACTATAGCAGAGTAAGGCTTGTGTGACACTGTAGCAGAGTAAGGCTAGTGAGACACTATAGCAGAGTTAAGCTAGTGTGACACTATAGCAGAGATAGGCTAGTGTGACACTATAGCAGAGTTCGGCTAGTGTGACACTATAGCAGAGTAAGGCTAGTGAGACACTATAGCAGAGTTAGGCTAGTGAGACACTATAGCAGAGTTAGGCTAGGGTGACACTATAGCATAGTGAGACAAGTGAGACTCTATAGCAGAGTTAGGCTAGTGTGACACTATAGCAGAGTGAGACTAGTGTGACACTATAGCAGAGTTAGGCTGGTGTGACACTATAGCAGAGTTAGGCTAGTGAGACACTATAGCAGAGTTAAGCTAGTGTGACACTATAGCAGAGTTAGGCTAGTGTGACACTTTAGCAGAGTTAGGCTAGTGTGACACTATAGCAGAGTTAGGCTAGTGAGACACTATAGCAGAGTGAGACTAGTGTGACATTATAGCAGAGGTAAGCTTGTGAGACACTATAGCAGAGTTAGGCTAGTGTGACACTATAGCAGAATTATGCTAGTTTGACACTATAGCAGAGTAAGGCTAGTGTGACACTTAAGCAGAGATAGGCTAGTGTGACACTATAGCAGAGTAAGACTATTGTGACATTATAGCAGAGTTAGGCTAGTGTGACACTATAGCAGAGTTAGGCTAGTGAGACACTATAGCAGATTGAGACTAGTGTGACACTATAGCAGAGATAGGCTAGTGTGACACAAAAGCAGAGTTCGGCTAGTGTGACACTATAGCAGAGTTAGGCTAGTGAGACACTATAGCAGAGTGAGACTAGTTTGACACTTAAGCAGAGTTAGGCTAGTGTGACACTTTAGCAGAGTCAGGCTAGTGTGACACTATAGCAGAGTAAGGCTTGTGTGACACTATAGCAGAGTGAGATTAGTGAGACCCTATAGCAGAGTTAGGCTAGTGTGACACTATAGCAGAGTTCGGCTAGTGTGACACTATAGCAGAGTAAGGCTTGTGTGACACTATAGCAGAGTTAGGCTAGCGTGACATTTTGGCAGAGTGATACAAGTGAGACACTATAGCAGAGTTAGGCTAGTGTGACACTATAGCAGAGTGAGACAAGTGAGACACTTTAGCAGAGTGAGACTAGTGTGACACTATAGCATAGTGAGCCTAGTGTGACAATTTAGCAGAGTTAGGCTAGTGAGACACTTTAGCAGAGTAAGGCTTGTGTGACACTATAGCAGAGTTAGGCTAGTGTGACACTATAGCAGAGTTAGGCTAGTGCGACACTATAGCAGAGTTAGGCTAGTGAGACACTATAGCAGAGTAAAGCTAGTGTGACACTATAGCAGAGATAGGCTAGTGTGACACTATAGCAGAGTTCGGCTAGTGTGACACTATAGCAGAGTTAGGCTAGTGAGACACTATAGCAGAGTTAGGCTAGTGAGACACTATAGCAGAGTTAGGCTAGGGTGACACTATAGCATAGTGAGACAAGTGAGACTCTATAGCAGAGTTAGGCTAGTGTGACACTATAGCAGAGTGAGACTAGTGTTACACTAGAGCAGAGTTAGGCTAGTGTGACACTATAGCAGAGTTAGGCTAGTGAGACACTATAGCAGAGTTAAGCTAGTGTGACACTATAGCAGAGTTAGGCTAGTGTGACACTTAAGCAGAGTTAGGCTAGTGTGACACTTTAGCAGAGTTAGGCTAGTGAGACACTATAGCAGAGTGAGACTTGTGTGACATTATAGCAGAAGTAAGCTTGTGAGACACTATAGCAGAGTTAGGCTAGTGTGACACTATAGCAGAATTATGCTAGTTTGACACTATAGCAGAGTTAGGCTAGTGTGACACTTAAGCAGAGATAGGCTAGTGTGACACTATAGCAGAGTAAGACTATTGTGACATTATAGCAGAGTTAGGCTAGTGTGACACTATGGCAGAGTTAGGCTAGTGAGACACTATAGCAGATTGAGACTAGTGTGACACTATAGCAGAGATAGGCTAGTGTGACACAAAAGCAGAGTTCGGCTAGTGTGACACTATAGCAGAGTTAGGCTAGTGAGACACTATAGCAGAGTGAGACTAGTGTGACACTTAAGCAGAGTTAGGCTAGTGTGACACTTTAGCAGAGTCAGGCTAGTGTGACACTATAGCAGAGTAAGGCTTGTGTGACACTATAGCAGAGTGAGACTAGTGAGACCCTATAGCAGAGTTAGGCTAGTGTGACACTATAGCAGAGTTCGGCTAGTGTGACACTATAGCAGAGTAAGGCTTGTGTGACACTATAGCAGAGTTAGGCTAGCGTGACATTTTGGCAGAGTGATACAAGTGAGACACTATAGCAGAGTTAGGCTAGTGTGACACTATAGCAGAGTGAGACTAGTGTGACACTACAGCAGAGATAGGCTAGTGTGACACTATAGCAGAGTTCGGCTAGTGTGACACTATAGCAGAGTAAGGCTTGTGTGACACTATAGCAGAGTAAGTCTTGTGTGACACTATAGCAGAGTTAGGCTAGTGTGACACTATAGCAGAGTTAGGCTAGTGCGACACTATAGCAGAGTTAAGCTAGTGAGACACTATAGCAGAGTAAAGCTAGTGTGACACTTAAGCAGAGTTAGGCTTGTGAGACACTATAGCAGAGTTAAGCTAGTGTGACACTATAGCAGAGTTAGGCTAGTGTGACACTTTAGCAGAGTAAGGCTAGTGTGACACTATAGCAGAGTTAGGCTAGTGAGACACTATAGCAGAGTGAGACTAGTGTGACATTATAGCAGAGGTAAGCTTGTGAGACACTTTAGCAGAGTTAGGCTAGTGTGACACTATAGCGGAATTATGCTAGTTTGACACTATAGCAGAGTTAGGCTAGTGTGACACTTAAGCAGAGATAGGCTAGTGTGACACTATAGCAGAGTAAGACTTTTGTGACATTATAGCAGAGTTAGGCTAGTGTGACACTATAGCAGAGTTAGGCTAGTGAGACACTATAGCAGAGTGAGACTAGTGTGACACTATAGCAGAGATAGGCTAGTGTGACACAAAAGCAGAGTTCGGCTAGTGTGACACTATAGCAGAGTTAGGCTAGTGAGACACTATAGCAGAGTGAGACTAGTGTGACACTTTAGCAGAGTTAGGCTAGTGTGACACTTTAGCAGAGTCAGGCTAGTGTGACACTATAGCAGAGTAAGGCTTGTGTGACACTATAGCAGAGTGAGACTAGTGAGACCCTATAGCAGAGTTAGGCTAGTGTGACACTATAGCAGAGTTCGGCTAGTGTGACACTATAGCAGAGTAAGGCTTGTGTGACACTATAGCAGAGTTAGGCTAGCGTGACATTTTGGCAGAGTGATACAAGTGAGACACTATAGCAGAGTTAGGCTAGTGTGACACTATAGCAGAGTGAGACTAGTGTGACAATATAGCAGAGATAGGCTAGTGTGACACTATAGCAGAGTTCGGCTAGTGTGACACTATAGCAGAGTAAGGCTTGTGTGACACTATAGCAGAGTAAGGCTTGTGTGACACTATAGCAGAGTTAGGCTAGTTTGACACTATAGCAGAGTTAGGCTAGTGTGACACTTAAGCATAGATAGGCTAGTGTGACACTATAGCAGAGTAAGACTATTGTGACATTATAGCAGAGTTAGGCTAGATAGACACTATAGCAGAGTGAGACTAGTGTGACACTATAGCTGAGATAGGCTAGTGTGACACAAAAGCAGAGTTCGGCTAGTGTGACACTATAGCAGAGTTAAGCTAGTGTGACACTATAGCAGAGATAGGCTAGTGTGACACTATAGCAGAGTTCGGCTAGTGTGACACTATAGCAGAGTTAGGCTAGTGAGACACTATAGCAGAGTTAGGCTAGTGAGACACTATAGCAGAGTTAGGCTAGTGTGACACTATAGCATAGTGAGACAAGTGAGACTCTATAGCAGAGTTAGGCTAGTGTGACACTATAGCAGAGTGAGACTAGTGTGACACTATAGCAGAGTTAGGCTAGTGTGACACTATAGCAGAGTTAGGCTAGTGAGACACTATAGCAGAGTTAAGCTAGTGTGACACTATAGCAGAGTTAGGCTAGTGTGACACTTTAGCAGAGTTAGGCTAGTGTGACACTATAGCAGAGTTAGGCTAGTGTGACACTATAGCAGAGTTCGGCTAGTGTGACACTTTAGCAGAGTAAGGCTAGTGAGACACTATAGCAGAGTTAAGCTAGTGTGACACTATAGCAGAGATAGGCTAGTGTGACACTATAGCAGAGTTCGGCTAGTGTGACACTATAGCAGAGTTAGGCTAGTGAGACACTATAGCAGAGTTAGGCTAGTGAGACACTATAGCAGAGTTAGGCTAGTGTGACACTATAGCATAGTGAGACAAGTGAGACTCTATAGCAGAGTTAGGCTAGTGTGACACTAAAGCAGAGTGAGACTAGTGTGACACTATAGCAGAGTTAGGCTAGTGTGACACTATAGCAGAGTTAGGCTAGTGAGACACTATAGCAGAGTTAAGCTAGTGTGACACTATAGCAGAGTTAGGCTAGTGTGACACTTTAGCAGAGTTAGGCTAGTGTGACACTATAGCAGAGTTAGGCTAGTGAGACACTATAGCAGAGTGAGACTAGTGTGACATTATAGCAGAGGTAAGCTTGTGAGACACTATAGCAGAGTTAGGCTAGTGTGACACTATAGCAGAATTATGCTAGTTTGACACTATAGCAGAGTTAGGCTAGTGTGACACTTAAGCAGAGATAGGCTAGTGTGACACTATAGCAGAGTAAGACTATTGTGACATTATAGCAGAGTTAGGCTAGTGTGACACTATAGCAGAGTTAGGCTAGTGAGACACTATAGCAGAGTGAGACTTGTGTGACACTATAGCAGAGATAGGCTAGTGTGACACAAAAGCAGAGTTCGGCTAGTGAGACACTATAGCAGAGTTAGGCTAGTGAGACACTATAGCAGAGTGAGACTAGTGTGACACTTAAGCAGAGTTAGGCTAGTGTGACACTTAAGCAGAGTAAGGCTTGTGTGACACTATAGCAGAGTGAGGCTTGTGTGACACTATAGCAGAGTGAGACTAGTGAGACCCTATAGCAGAGTTAGGCTAGTGTGACACTATAGCAGAGTTCGGCTAGTGTGACACTATAGCAGAGTAAGGCTTGTGTGACACTATAGCAGAGTTAGGCTAGCGTGACATTTTGGCAGAGTGATACAAGTGAGACACTATAGCAGAGTTAGGCTAGTGTGACACTATAGCAGAGTGAGACTAGTGTGACACTATAGCAGAGATAGGCTGGTGTGACACTATAGCAGAGTTCGGCTAGTGTGACACTATAGCAGAGTAAGGCTTGTGTGACACTATAGCAGAGTAAGGCTTGTGTGACACTATAGCAGAGTTAGGCTAGTGTGACACTTAAGCAGAGATAAGCTAGTGTGACACTATAGCAGAGTAAGACTATTGTGACATTATAGCAGAGTCAGGCTAGTGTGACACTATAGCAGAGTTAGGCTAGTGAGACACTATAGCAGAGTGAGACTAGTGTGACACTATAGCAGAGATAGGCTAGTGTGACACAAAAGCAGAGTTCGGCTAGTGTGACACTATAGCAGAGTTAGGCTAGTGAGACACTATAGCAGAGTTAAGCTAGTGTGACACTAAAGCAGAGTTAGGCTTGTGAAACCACTATAGCAGAGTAAGGCTATTGTGACACTTAAGCAGAGTGAGACAAGTGAGACACTATAGCAGAGTAAGGCTAGTGTGACACTATAGCAGAGTGAGACAAGTGAGACACTTTAGCAGAGTGACTTTAGTGAGACACTATAGCAGAGTTAGGCTAGTGTGACACTTAAGCAGAGTGAGTCAAGTGAGACACTATAGCAGAGTTAGGCTAGTGTGACACTATAGCAGAGTGAGACAAGTGAGACATTTTAGCAGAGTGACACAAGTGAGACACTATAGCAGAGTTAGGCTAGTGTGACACTATAGCAGAGTGAGACAAGTGAGACACTTTAGCAGAGTGAGACTAGTGTGACACTATAGCATAGTGAGACTAGTGTGACACTTTAGCAGAGTTAGGCTAGTGTGACACTATAGCAGAGTTAGGCTAGTGCGACACTATAGCAAAGTTAGGCTAGTGAGACACTATAGCAGAGTAAAGCTAGTGTGACACTTAAGCAGAGTTAGGCTTGTGAGACACTATAGCAGAGTTAGGCTAGTGTGACACTTAAGCAGAGTGAGACAAGTGAGACACTATAGCAGAGTAAGGCTAGTGTGACACTATAGCAGAGTGAGACAAGTGAGACAGTAAAGCAGAGTGACACTAGTGAGACACTATAGCAGAGTAAGGCTAGTGTGACACTATAGCAGAGTTAGGCTAGTGTGACACTATAGCAGAGTGAGACTAGTGTGACACTATAGCAGAGATAGGCTAGTGTGACACAATAGCAGAGTTCGGCTAGTGTGACACTATAGCAGAGTAAGGCTTGTGTGACACTGTAGCAGAGTTAGGCTAGTGTGACACTAAAGCAGAGTGAAACTAGTGTGACACTATAGCAGAGTTCGGCTAGTGTGACACTATAGCAGAGTAAGGCTAGTGAGACACTATAGCAGAGTTAGGCTAGTGAGACATTATAGCAGAGTTAGGCTAGTGTGTTACTATAGCATAGTGAGACAAGTGAGACTCTATAGCAGAGTTAGGCTAGAGTGACACTATAGCAGAGTTAGACTAGTGTGACACTATAGCAGAGTTAGGCTAGTGTGACACTATAGCAGAGTTAGGCTAGTGAGACACTATAGCAGAGTTAAGCTAGTGTGACACTATAGCAGAATTAGGCAAGTGTGACACTATAGCAGAGATAGGCTAGTGTGACACTATAGCAGAGTTCAGCTAGTGTGACACTATAGCAGAGTAAGGCTAGTGAGACACTTTAGCAGAGTTAGGCTAGTGAGACACTATAGCAGAGTTAGGCTAGTGTGACACTATAGCATAGTGAGACAAGTGAGACTCTATAGCAGAGTTAGGCTAGTGAGACATTATAGCAGAGTTAGGCTAGTGTGTTACTATAGCATAGTGAGACAAGTGAGACTCTATAGCAGAGTTAGGCTAGAGTGACACTATAGCAGAGTTAGACTAGTGTGACACTATAGCAGAGTTAGGCTAGTGTGACACTATAGCAGAGTTAGGCTAGTGTGACACTTTAGCAGAGTTAGGCTAGAGAGACACTATAGCAGAGTTAAGCTAGTGTGACACTTTAGCAGAGTTAGGCAAGTGTGACACTATAGCAGAGATAGGCTAGTGTGACACTATAGCAGAGTTCAGCTAGTGTGACACTATAGCAGAGTAAGGCTAGTGAGACACTTTAGCAGAGTTAGGCTAGTGAGACACTATAGCAGAGTTAGGCTAGTGTGACACTATAGCATAGTGAGACAAGTGAGACTCTATAGCAGAGTTAGGCTAGTGTGACACTATAGCAGAGTAAAACTAGTGTGACACTATAGCAGAGTAAGGCTAGTGTGACACTATAGCAGAGTAAGGCTAGTAAGACACTATAGCAGAGTTAAGCTAGTGTGACACTATAGCAGAGTTAGGCTAGTGTGACACTTTAGCAGAGTTAGGCTAGTGTGACACTATAGCAGAGTTAGGCTAGTGAGACACTATAGAAGAGTGAGACTAGTGTGACATTATAGCAGAGTTAGGCTAGTGAGACACTATAGCAGAGTTAGGCTAGTGTGACACTATAGCAGAATTAGACTAGTTTGACACTATAGCAGAGTTAGGCTAGTGTGACACTTAAGCAGAGATAGGCTAGTGTGACACTATAGCAGAGTAAGACTATTGTGACATTATAGCAGAGTTAGGCTAGTGTGACACTATAGCAGAGTTAGGCTAGTGAAACACTATAGCAGAGTGAGACTAGTGTGACACTATAGCAGAGATAGGCTAGTGTGACACAAAAGCAGAGTTCGGCTAGTGTGACACTATAGCAGAGTAAGGCAAGTGAGACACTATAGCAGAGTGAGACTAGTGTGACACTTAAGCAGAGTAAGGCTAGTGTGACACTTTAGCAGAGTCAGGCTAGTGTGACACTATAGCAGAGTAAGGCTTGTGTGACACTATAGCAGAGTGAGACTAGTGAGACCCTATAGCAGAGTTAGGCTAGTGTGACACTATAGCAGAGTTAGGCTAGTGTGACACTATAGCAGAGTGAGGCTAGTGTGACACTATAGCAGAGATAGGCTAGTGTGACACTATAGCAGAGTTCGGCTAGTGTGACACTATAGCAGAGTAAGGCTTTTGTGACACTATAGCAGAGTTAGGCTAGCGTGACATTTTGGCAGAGTGATACAAGTGAGACACTTTAGCAGAGTAAGGCTTGTGTGACACTATAGCAGAGTTAGGCTAGTGTGACACTATAGCAGAGTTAGGCTAGTGCGACACTATAGCAGAGTTAGGCTAGTGAGACACTATAGCAGAGTAAAGCTAGTGTGACACTATAGCAGAGATAGGCTAGTGTGACACTATAGCAGAGTTCGGCTAGTGTGACACTATAGCAGAGTTAGGCTAGTGAGACACTATAGCAGAGTTAGGCTAGTGAGACACTATAGCAGAGTTAGGCTAGGGTGACACTATAGCATAGTGAGACAAGTGAGACTCTATAGCAGAGTTAGGCTAGTGTGACACTATAGCAGAGTGAGACTAGTGTTACACTAGAGCAGAGTTAGGCTAGTGTGACACTATAGCAGAGTTAGGCAAGTGAGACACTATAGCAGAGTTAAGCTAGTGTGACACTATAGCAGAGTTAGGCTAGTGTGACACTTAAGCAGAGTTAGGCTAGTGTGACACTATAGCAGAGTTAGGCTAGTGAGACACTATAGCAGAGTGAGACTAGTGTGACATTATAGCAGAAGTAAGCTTGTGAGACACTATAGCAGAGTTAGGCTAGTGTGACACTATAGCAGAATTATGCTAGTTTGACACTATAGCAGAGTTAGGCTAGTGTGACACTTAAGCAGAGATAGGCTAGTGTGACACTATAGCAGAGTAAGACTATTGTGACATTATAGCAGAGTTAGGCTAGTGTGACACTATAGCAGAGTTAGGCTAGTGAGACACTATAGCAGATTGAGACTAGTGTGACACTATAGCAGAGATAGGCTAGTGTGACACAAAAGCAGAGTTCGGCTAGTGTGACACTATAGCAGAGTTAGGCTAGTGAGACACTATAGCAGAGTGAGACTAGTGTGACACTTTAGCAGAGTTAGGCTAGTGTGACACTTTAGCAGAGTCAGGCTAGTGTGACACTATAGCAGAGTAAGGCTTGTGTGACACTATAGCAGAGTGAGACTAGTGAGACCCTATAGCAGAGTTAGGCTAGTGTGACACTATAGCAGAGTTCGGCTAGTGTGACACTATAGCAGAGTAAGGCTTGTGTGACACTATAGCAGAGTTAGGCTAGCGTGACATTTTGGCAGAGTGATACAAGTGAGACACTATAGCAGAGTTAGGCTAGTGTGACACTATAGCAGAGTGAGACTAGTGTGACACTACAGCAGAGATAGGCTAGTGTGACACTATAGCAGAGTTCGGCTAGTGTGACACTATAGCAGAGTAAGGCTTGTGTGACACTATAGCAGAGTAAGTCTTGTGTGACACTATAGCAGAGTTAGGCTAGTGTGACACTATAGCAGAGTTAGGCTAGTGCGACACTATAGCAGAGTTAAGCTAGTGAGACACTATAGCAGAGTAAAGCTAGTGTGACACTTAAGCAGAGTTAGGCTTGTGAGACACTATAGCAGAGTTAAGCTAGTGTGACACTATAGCAGAGTTAGGCTAGTGTGACACTTTAGCAGAGT
This sequence comes from Tuta absoluta, assembly GCA_027580185.1. Lineage (NCBI taxonomy): Eukaryota > Metazoa > Arthropoda > Insecta > Lepidoptera > Gelechiidae > Tuta > Tuta absoluta. Next base: position 1,277,053 of record JAQAHW010000060.1, read on the forward strand.
AAGGCTAGTGTGACACTATAGCAGAGTTAGGCTAGTGAGACACTATAGCAGAGTGAGACTAGTGTGACATTATAGCAGAGGTAAGCTTGTGAGACACTTTAGCAGAGTTAGGCTAGTGTGACACAATAGCGGAATTATGCTAGTTTGACACTATAGCAGAGTTAGGCTAGTGTGACACTTAAGCAGAGATAGGCTAGTGTGACACTATAGCAGAGTAAGACTTTTGTGACATTATAGCAGAGTTAGGCTAGTGTGACACTATAGCAGAGTTAGGCTAGTGAGACACTATAGCAGAGTGAGACTAGTGTGACACTATAGCAGAGATAGGCTAGTGTGACACAAAAGCAGAGTTCGGCTAGTGTGACACTATAGCAGAGTTAGGCTAGTGAGACACTATAGCAGAGTGAGACTAGTGTGACACTTTAGCAGAGTTAGGCTAGTGTGACACTTTAGCAGAGTCAGGCTAGTGTGACACTATAGCAGAGTAAGGCTTGTGTGACACTATAGCAGAGTGAGACTAGTGAGACCCTATAGCAGAGTTAGGCTAGTGTGACACTATAGCAGAGTTCGGCTAGTGTGACACTATAGCAGAGTAAGGCTTGTGTGACACTATAGCAGAGTTAGGCTAGCGTGACATTTTGGCAGAGTGATACAAGTGAGACACTATAGCAGAGTTAGGCTAGTGTGACACTATAGCAGAGTGAGACTAGTGTGACAATATAGCAGAGATAGGCTAGTGTGACACTATAGCAGAGTTCGGCTAGTGTGACACTATAGCAGAGTAAGGCTTGTGTGACACTATAGCAGAGTAAGGCTTGTGTGACACTATAGCAGAGTTAGGCTAGTTTGACACTATAGCAGAGTTAGGCTAGTGTGACACTTAAGCATAGATAGGCTAGTGTGACACTATAGCAGAGTAAGACTATTGTGACATTATAGCAGAGTTAGGCTAGATAGACACTATAGCAGAGTGAGACTAGTGTGACACTATAGCTGAGATAGGCTAGTGTGACACAAAAGCAGAGTTCGGCTAGTGTGACACTATAGCAGAGTTAAGCTAGTGTGACACTATAGCAGAGATAGGCTAGTGTGACACTATAGCAGAGTTCGGCTAGTGTGACACTATAGCAGAGTTAGGCTAGTGAGACACTATAGCAGAGTTAGGCTAGTGAGACACTATAGCAGAGTTAGGCTAGTGTGACACTATAGCATAGTGAGACAAGTGAGACTCTATAGCAGAGTTAGGCTAGTGTGACACTATAGCAGAGTGAGACTAGTGTGACACTATAGCAGAGTTAGGCTAGTGTGACACTATAGCAGAGTTAGGCTAGTGAGACACTATAGCAGAGTTAAGCTAGTGTGACACTATAGCAGAGTTAGGCTAGTGTGACACTTTAGCAGAGTTAGGCTAGTGTGACACTATAGCAGAGTTAGGCTAGTGTGACACTATAGCAGAGTTCGGCTAGTGTGACACTGTAGCAGAGTAAGGCTAGTGAGACACTATAGCAGAGTTAAGCTAGTGTGACACTATAGCAGAGATAGGCTAGTGTGACACTATAGCAGAGTTCGGCTAGTGTGACACTATAGCAGAGTTAGGCTAGTGAGACACTATAGCAGAGTTAGGCTAGTGAGACACTATAGCAGAGTTAGGCTAGTGTGACACTATAGCATAGTGAGACAAGTGAGACTCTATAGCAGAGTTAGGCTAGTGTGACACTAAAGCAGAGTGAGACTAGTGTGACACTATAGCAGAGTTAGGCTAGTGTGACACTATAGCAGAGTTAGGCTAGTGAGACACTATAGCAGAGTTAAGCTAGTGTGACACTATAGCAGAGTTAGGCTAGTGTGACACTTTAGCAGAGTTAGGCTAGTGTGACACTATAGCAGAGTTAGGCTAGTGAGACACTATAGCAGAGTGAGACTAGTGTGACATTATAGCAGAGGTAAGCTTGTGAGACACTATAGCAGAGTTAGGCTAGTGTGACACTATAGCAGAATTATGCTAGTTTGACACTATAGCAGAGTTAGGCTAGTGTGACACTTAAGCAGAGATAGGCTAGTGTGACACTATAGCAGAGTAAGACTATTGTGACATTATAGCAGAGTTAGGCTAGTGTGACACTATAGCAGAGTTAGGCTAGTGAGACACTATAGCAGAGTGAGACTTGTGTGACACTATAGCAGAGATAGGCTAGTGTGACACAAAAGCAGAGTTCGGCTAGTGAGACACTATAGCAGAGTTAGGCTAGTGAGACACTATAGCAGAGTGAGACTAGTGTGACACTTAAGCAGAGTTAGGCTAGTGTGACACTTAAGCAGAGTAAGGCTTGTGTGACACTATAGCAGAGTAAGGCTTGTGTGACACTATAGCAGAGTGAGACTAGTGAGACCCTATAGCAGAGTTAGGCTAGTGTGACACTTAAGCAGAGTAAGGCTTGTGTGACACTATAGCAGAGTAAGGCTTGTGTGACACTATAGCAGAGTGAGACTAGTGAGACCCTATAGCAGAGTTAGGCTAGTGTGACACTATAGCAGAGTTCGGCTAGTGTGACACTATAGCAGAGATAGGCTAGTGTGACACTATAGCAGAGTTCAGCTAGTGTGACACTATAGCAGAGTAAGGCTAGTGAGACACTTTAGCAGAGTTAGGCTAGTGAGACACTATAGCAGAGTTAGGCTAGTGTGACACTATAGCATAGTGAGACAAGTGAGACTCTATAGCAGAGTTAGGCTAGTGAGACATTATAGCAGAGTTAGGCTAGTGTGTTACTATAGCATAGTGAGACAAGTGAGACTCTATAGCAGAGTTAGGCTAGAGTGACACTATAGCAGAGTTAGACTAGTGTGACACTATAGCAGAGTTAGGCTAGTGTGACACTATAGCAGAGTTAGGCTAGTGTGACACTTTAGCAGAGTTAGGCTAGAGAGACACTATAGCAGAGTTAAGCTAGTGTGACACTTTAGCAGAGTTAGGCAAGTGTGACACTATAGCAGAGATAGGCTAGTGTGACACTATAGCAGAGTTCAGCTAGTGTGACACTATAGCAGAGTAAGGCTAGTGAGACACTTTAGCAGAGTTAGGCTAGTGAGACACTATAGCAGAGTTAGGCTAGTGTGACACTATAGCATAGTGAGACAAGTGAGACTCTATAGCAGAGTTAGGCTAGTGTGACACTATAGCAGAGTAAAACTAGTGTGACACTATAGCAGAGTAAGGCTAGTGTGACACTATAGCAGAGTAAGGCTAGTAAGACACTATAGCAGAGTTAAGCTAGTGTGACACTATAGCAGAGTTAGGCTAGTGTGACACTTTAGCAGAGTTAGGCTAGTGTGACACTATAGCAGAGTTAGGCTAGTGAGACACTATAGAAGAGTGAGACTAGTGTGACATTATAGCAGAGTTAGGCTAGTGAGACACTATAGCAGAGTTAGGCTAGTGTGACACTATAGCAGAATTAGACTAGTTTGACACTATAGCAGAGTTAGGCTAGTGTGACACTTAAGCAGAGATAGGCTAGTGTGACACTATAGCAGAGTAAGACTATTGTGACATTATAGCAGAGTTAGGCTAGTGTGACACTATAGCAGAGTTAGGCTAGTGAGACACTATAGCAGAGTGAGACTAGTGTGACACTATAGCAGAGATAGGCTAGTGTGACACAAAAGCAGAGTTCGGCTAGTGTGACACTATAGCAGAGTAAGGCAAGTGAGACACTATAGCAGAGTGAGACTAGTGTGACACTTAAGCAGAGTAAGGCTAGTGTGACACTTTAGCAGAGTCAGGCTAGTGTGACACTATAGCAGAGTAAGGCTTGTGTGACACTATAGCAGAGTGAGACTAGTGAGACCCTATAGCAGAGTTAGGCTAGTGTGACACTATAGCAGAGTTAGGCTAGTGTGACACTATAGCAGAGTGAGGCTAGTGTGACACTATAGCAGAGATAGGCTAGTGTGACACTATAGCAGAGTTCGGCTAGTGTGACACTATAGCAGAGTAAGGCTTTTGTGACACTATAGCAGAGTTAGGCTAGCGTGACATTTTGGCAGAGTGATACAAGTGAGACACTATAGCAGAGTTAGGCTAGTGTGACACTATAGCAGAGTGTGACAAGTGAGACACTTTAGCAGAGTGACACTAGTTAGACACTTTAGCAGAGTGAGACTAGTGTGACACTATAGCATAGTGAGACTAGTGTGACACTATAGCAGAGTTAGGCTAGTGAGACACTATAGCAGAGTAAAGCTAGTGTGACACTTAAGCAGAGTTAGGCTTGTGAGACACTATAGCAGAGTTAGGCTAGTGTGACACTTAAGCAGAGTGAGACAAGTGAGACACTATAGCAGAGTAAGGCTAGTGTGACACTATAGCAGAGTGAGACAAGTGAGACAGTTAAGCAGAGTGACACTAGTGAGACACTATAGCAGAGTAAGGCTAGTGTGACACTATAGCAGAGTAAGGCTAGTGTGACACTAAAGCAGAGTGAGACTAGAGTGACACTATAGCAGAGATAGGCTAGTGTGACACTATAGCAGAGTTCGGCTAGTGTGACACTATAGCAGAGTAAGGCTTGTGTGACACTATAGCAGAGTTAGGCTAGCGTGAAATTTTAGCAGAGTGATAAAAGTGAGACACTATAGCAGAGTTAGGCTAGTGTGACACTATAGCAGAGTGAGACAAGTGAGACACTTTAGCAGAGTGAGACTAGTGTGACACTATAGCATAGTGAGCCTAGTGTGACAATTTAGCAGAGTTAGGCTAGTGTGACACTATAGCAGAGATAGGCTAGTGTGACACTATAGCAGAGTTCGGCTAGTGTGACACTATAGCAGAGTAAGGCTTGTGTGACACTGTAGCAGAGTAAGGCTAGTGAGACACTATAGCAGAGTTAAGCTAGTGTGACACTATAGCAGAGATAGGCTAGTGTGACACTATAGCAGAGTTCGGCTAGTGTGACACTATAGCAGAGTTAGGCTAGTGAGACACTATAGCAGAGTTAGGCTAGTGAGACACTATAGCAGAGTTAGGCTAGTGTGACACTATAGCATAGTGAGACAAGTGAGACTCTATAGCAGAGTTAGGCTAGTGTGACACTATAGCAGAGTGAGACTAGTGTGACACTATAGCAGAGTTAGTCTAGTGTGACACTAAAGCAGAGTTAGGCTAGTGAGACACTATAGCAGAGTTAAGCTAGTGTGACACTATAGCAGAGTTAGGCTAGTGTGACACTTTAGCAGAGTTAGGCTATTGTGACACTATAGCAGAGTTAGGCTAGTGAGACACTATAGCAGAGTGAGACTAGTGTGACATTAAAGCAGAGGTAAGCTTGTGAGACACTATAGCAGAGTTAGGCCAGTGTGACACTATAGCAGAATTATGCTAGTTTGACACTATAGCAGAGTTAGGCTAGTGTGACACTTAAGCAGAGATAGGCTAGTGTGACACTATAGCAGAGTAAGACTATTGTGACATTATAGCAGAGTTAGGCTAGTGTGACACTATAGCAGAGTTAGGCTAGTGAGACACTATAGCAGAGTGAGACTAGTGTGACACTATAGCAGAGATAGGCTAGTGTGACACAAAAGCAGAGTTCGGCTAGTGTGACACTATAGCAGAGTTAGGCTAGTGAGACACTATAGCAGAGTGAGACTAGTGTGACACTTAAGCAGAGTTAGGCTAGTGTGACACTTTAGCAGAGTCAGGCTAGTGTGACACTATAGCAGAGTAAGGCTTGTGTGACACTATAGCAGAGTGAGACTAGTGAGACCCTATAGCAGTGTTAGGCTAGTGTGACACTATAGCAGAGTTCGGCTAGTGTGACACTATAGCAGAGTAAGGCTTGTGTGACACTATAGCAGAGTTAGGCTAGCGTGACATTTTGGCAGAGTGATACAAGTGAGACACTATAGCAGAGTTAGGCTAGTGTGACACTATAGCAGAGTGAGACTAGTGTGACACTATAGCAGAGATAGGCTAGTGTGACACTATAGCAGAGTTCGGCTAGTGTGACACTATAGCAGAGTAAGGCTTGTGTGACACTATAGCAGAGTAAGGCTTGTGTGACACTATAGCAGAGTTAGGCTAGTTTGACACTATAGCAGAGTTAGGCTAGTGTGACACTTAAGCAGAGATAGGCTAGTGTGACACTATAGCAGAGTAAGACTATTGTGACATTATAGCAGAGTTAGGCTAGTGAGACACTATAGCAGAGTGAGACTAGTGTGACACTATAGCTGAGATAGGCTAGTGTGACACAAAAGCAGAGTTCGGCTAGTGTGACACTATAGGAGAGTTAGGCTAGAGAGACACTATAGCAGAGTGAGACTAGTGTGACATTATAGCAGAGGTAAGCTTGTGAGACACTATAGCAGAGTTAGGCTAGTGTGACACTATAGCAGAGTTAGGCTAGTTTGACACTATAGCAGAGTTAGGCTAGTGTGACACTTAAGCAGAGATAGGCTAGTGTGACACTATAGCAGAGTAAGACTATTGTGACATTATAGCAGAGTTAGGCTAGTGAGACACTATAGCAGAGTGAGACTAGTGTGACACTATAGCTGAGATAGGCTAGTGTGACACAAAAGCATATTTCGGCTAGTGTGACACTATAGCAGAGTAAAGCTAGTGAGACACTATAGCAGAGTGAGACTAGTGTGACACTTTAGCAGAGTCAGGCTAGTGTGACACTATAGCAGAGTAAGGCTTGTGTGAAACTATAGCAGAGTGAGACTAGTGAGACACTATAGCAGAGTTAGGCTAGTGTGACACTATAGCAGAGTTAGGCTAGTGTGACACTATAGCAGAGTGAGACTAGTGTGACACTATAGCAGAGATAGGCTAGTGTGACACTATAGCAGAGTTCGGCTAGTGTGACACTATAGCAGAGTAAGGCTTGTGTGACACTATAGCAGAGTTAGGCTAGCGTGAAATTTTAGCAGAGTGATAAAAGTGAGACACTATAGCAGAGTTAGGCTAGTGTGACACTATAGCAGAGTGAGACAAGTGAGACACTTTAGCAGAGTGAGACTAGTGTGACACTATAGCATAGTGAGCCTAGTGTGACAATTTAGCAGAGTTAGGCTAGTGTGACACTATAGCAGAGTTAGGCTAGTGCGACACTATAGCAGAGTTAGGCTAGTGAGACACTATAGCAGAGTAAAGCTAGTGTGACACTTAAGCAGAGTTAGGCTTGTGAGACACTATAGCAGAGTTAGGCTAGTGTGACACTTAAGCAGAGTGAGACAAGTGAGACACTATAGCAGAGTAAGGCTAGTGTGACACTATAGCAGAGTGAGACAAGTGAGACAGTTAAGCAGAGTGACACTAGTGAGACACTATAGCAGAGTTAGGCTAGTGTGACACTATAGCAGAGTTAGGCTAGTGTGACACTATAGCAGAGTGAGACTAGTGTGACACTATAGCAGAGATAGGCTAGTGTGACACTATAGCAGAGTTCGGCTAGTGTGACACTATAGCAGATTAAGGCTTGTGTGACACTGTAGCAGAGTAAGGCTAGTGAGACACTATAGCAGAGTTAAGCTAGTGTGACACTATAGCAGAGATAGGCTAGTGTGACACTATAGCAGAGTTCGGCTAGTGTGACACTATAGCAGAGTTAGGCTAGTGAGACACTATAGCAGAGTAAGGCTAGTGAGACACTATAGCAGAGTTAGGCTAGTGTGACACTATAGCATAGTGAGACAAGTGAGACTCTATAGCAGAGTTAGGCTAGTGTGACACTATAGCAGAGTGAGACTAGTGTGACACTATAGCAGAGTTAGGCTAGTGTGACACTATAGCAGAGTTAGGCTAGTGTGACACTATAGCAGAGTGAGACTAGTGTGACACTATAGCAGAGATAGGCTAGTGTGACACTATAGCAGAGTTCGGCTAGTGTGACACTATAGCAGAGTAAGGCTTGTGTGACACTGTAGCAGAGTAAGGCTAGTGAGACACTATAGCAGAGTTAAGCTAGTGTGACACTATAGCAGAGATAGGCTTGTGTGACACTATAGCAGAGTTAGGCTAGTTTGACACTAAAGCAGAGTTAGGCTAGTGTGACACTTAAGCAGAGATAGGCTAGTGTGACACTATAGCAGAGTAAGACTATTGTGACATTATAGCAGAGTTAGGCTAATGAGACACTATAGCAGAGTGAGAATAGTGTGACACTATAGCTGAGATAGGCTAGTGTGACACAAAAGCAGAGTTCGGCTAGTGTGACACTATAGGAGAGTTAGGCTAGAGAGACACTATAGCAGAGTGAGACTAGTGTGACATTATAGCAGAGGTAAGCTTGTGAGACACTATAGCAGAGTTAGGCTAGTGTGACACTATAGCAGAGTTAGGCTAGTTTGACACTATAGCAGAGTTAGGCTAGTGCGACACTATAGCAGAGTTAGGCTAGTGAGACACTATAGCAGAGTAAAGCTAGTGTGACACTTAAGCAGAGTAAGGCTTGTGTGACACTGTAGCAGAGTAAGGCTAGTGAGACACTATAGCAGAGTAAAGCTAGTGTGACACTTAAGCAGAGTTAGGCTTGTGAGACACTATAGCAGAGTTAGGCTAGTGTGACACTTAAGCAGAGTGAGACAAGTGAGACACTATAGCAGAGTAAGGCTAGTGTGACACTATAGCAGAGTGAGACAAGTGAGACAGTTAAGCAGAGTGACACTAGTGAGACACTATAGCAGAGTTAGGCTAGTGTGACACTATAGCAGAGTTAGGCTAGTGTGACACTATAGCAGAGTGAGACTAGTGTGACACTATAGCAGAGATAGGCTAGTGTGACACTATAGCAGAGTTCGGCTAGTGTGACACTATAGCAGAGTGAGACTAGTGTGACACTATAGCAGAGTTAGGCTAGTGTGACACTATAGCAGAGTTAGGCTAGTGAGACACTATAGCAGAGTTAAGCTAGTGTGACACTATAGCAGAGTTAGGCTAGTGAGACACTATAGCAGAGTGAGACTAGTGTGACATTATAGCAGAGTTAGGCTAGTGAGACACTATAGCAGAGTGAGACTAGTGTGACATTATAGCAGAGGTAAGCTTGTGAGACACTATAGCAGAGTTAGGCTAGTGTGACACTTAAGCAGAGATAGGCTAGTGTGACACTATAGCAGAGTAAGACTATTGTGACATTATAGCAGAGTTAGGCTAGTGTGACACTATAGCAGAGTTAGGCTAGTGAGACACTATAGCAGAGTGAGACTAGTGTGACACTATAGCAGAGATAGGCTAGTGTGACACAAAAGCAGAGTTCGGCTAGTGTGACACTATAGCAGAGTTAGGCTAGTGAGACACTATAGCAGAGTGAGACTAGTGTGACACTTAAGCAGAGTTAGGCTAGTGTGACACTTTAGCAGAGTTAGGCTAGTGTGACACTATAGCAGAGTTCGGCTAGTGTGACATTATAGCAGAGGTAAGCTTGTGAGACACTATAGCAGAGTTAGGCTAGTGTGACACTATGGCAGAATTAGGCTAGTTTGACACTATAGCAGAGTTAGGCTAGTGTGACACTTTAGCAGAGATAGGCTAGTGTGACACTATAGCAGAGTAAGACTATTGTGACATTATAGCAGAGTTAGGCAAGTGTGACACTATAGCAGAGTTAGGCTAGTGAGTCACTATAGCAGAGTGAGACTAGTGTGACACTATAGCAGAGATAGGCTAGTGTGACACAAAAGCAGAGTTTGGCTAGTGTGACACTATAGCAGAGTTAGGCTAGTGAGACACTATAGCAGAGTGAGACTAGTGTGACACTTAAGCAGAGTAAGGCTAGTGTGACACTTTAGCAGAGTCAGGCTAGTGTGACACTATAGCAGAGTAAGGCTTGTGTGACACTATAGCAGAGTGAGACTAGTGAGATCCTATAGCAGAGTTAGGCTAGTGTGACACTATAGCAGAGTTAGGCTAGTGTGACACTATAGCAGAGTGAGACTAGTATGACACTATAGCAAAGATAGGCTAGTGTGACACTATAGCAGAGTTCGGCTAGTGTGACACTATAGCAGAGTAAGGCTTGTGTGACACTATAGCAGAGTTAGGCTAGCGTGACATTTTGGCAGAGTGATACAAGTGAGACACTATAGCAGAGTTAGGCTAGTGTGACACTATAGCAGAGTGAGACAAGTGAGACACTTTAGCAGAGTGAGACTAGTGTGACACTATAGCAGAGATAGGCTAGTGTGACACTATAGCAGAGTTCGGCTAGTGTGACACTATAGCAGAGTGAGACTAGTGTGACACTATAGCAGAGTTAGGCTAGTGTGACACTATAGCAGAGTTAGGCTAGTGAGACACTATAGCAGAGTTAAGCTAGTGTGACACTATAGCAGAGTTAGGCTAGTGAGACACTATAGCAGAGTGAGACTAGTGTGACATTATAGCAGAGTTAGGCTAGTGAGACACTATAGCAGAGTGAGACTAGTGTGACATTATAGCAGAGGTAAGCTTGTGAGACACTATAGCAGAGTTAGGCTAGTGTGACACTTAAGCAGAGATAGGCTAGTGTGACACTATAGCAGAGTAAGACTATTGTGACATTATAGCAGAGTTAGGCTAGTGTGACACTATAGCAGAGTTAGGCTAGTGAGACACTATAGCAGAGTGAGACTAGTGTGACACTATAGCAGAGATAGGCTAGTGTGACACAAAAGCAGAGTTCGGCTTGTGAGACACTATAGCAGAGTTAGGCTAGTGTGACACTATGGCAGAATTAGGCTAGTTTGACACTATAGCAGAGTTAGGCTAGTGTGACACTTTAGCAGAGATAGGCTAGTGTGACACTATAGCAGAGTAAGACTATTGTGACATTATAGCAGAGTTAGGCAAGTGTGACACTATAGCAGAGTTAGGCTAGTGAGTCACTATAGCAGAGTGAGACTAGTGTGACACTATAGCAGAGATAGGCTAGTGTGACACAAAAGCAGAGTTTGGCTAGTGTGACACTATAGCAGAGTTAGGCTAGTGAGACACTATAGCAGAGTGAGACTAGTGTGACACTTAAGCAGAGTAAGGCTAGTGTGACACTTTAGCAGAGTCAGGCTAGTGTGACACTATAGCAGAGTAAGGCTTGTGTGACACTATAGCAGAGTGAGACTAGTGAGATCCTATAGCAGAGTTAGGCTAGTGTGACACTATAGCAGAGTTAGGCTAGTGTGACACTATAGCAGAGTGAGACTAGTATGACACTATAGCAAAGATAGGCTAGTGTGACACTATAGCAGAGTTCGGCTAGTGTGACACTATAGCAGAGTAAGGCTTGTGTGACACTATAGCAGAGTTAGGCTAGCGTGACATTTTGGCAGAGTGATACAAGTGAGACACTATAGCAGAGTTAGGCTAGTGTGACACTATAGCAGAGTGAGACAAGTGAGACACTTTAGCAGAGTGACACTAGTTAGACACTTTAGCAGAGTGAGACTAGTGTGACACTATAGCATAGTGAGACTAGTGTGACACTTTAGCAGAGTTAGGCTAGTGTGACACTATAGCAGAGTTAGGCTAGTGAGACACTATAGCAGAGTTAGGCTAGTGAGACACTATAGCAGAGTTAAGTTAGTGTGACACTAAAGCAGAGTTAGGCTTGTGAGACACTATAGCAGAGTTAGGCCAGTGTGACACTTAAGCAGAGTGAGACAAGTGAGACACTATAGCAGAGTAAGGCAAGTGTGACACTATAGCAGAGTGAGACAAGTGAGACACTTTAGCAGAGTGACACTAGTGAGACACTATAGCAGAGTGAGACTAGTGTGACACTATAGCAGAGTGAGACAAGTGAGACACTTTAGCAGAGTGAGACTAGTGAGACACAATAGCGGAGGAGTTTAGTGTGACTATAGCATAGTGAGACTTGTGTGACACTTAAGCAGAGTTAGGCTAGTGTGACACTATAGCAGAGTAAGACTAGTGTGCCACTATAGCAGAGTTAGGCTAGTGAGACACTTTAGCAGAGTTAGGCTAGTGAGACACTATAGCAGAGTTAGGCTAGTGTGACACTATAGCATAGTGAGACAAGTGAGACTCTATAGCAGAGTTAGGCTAGTGTGACACTATAGCAGAGTTAGGCTAGTGTGACACTTTAGCAGAGTTAGGCTTGTGTGACACTATAGCAGAGTTAGGCTAGTGAGACACTATAGCAGAGTGAGACTAGTGTGACATTATAGCAGAGGTAAGCTTGTGAGACACTATAGCAGAGTTAGGCTAGTGTGACACTATGGCAGAATTAGGCTAGTTTGACACTATAGCAGAGTTAGGCTAGTGTGACACTTAAGCAGAGATAGGCTAGTGTGACACTATAGCAGAGTAAGACTATTGTGACACTATAGCAGAGTTAGGCAAGTGTGACACTATAGCAGAGTAAGGCTAGTGAGACACTATAGCAGAGTGAGACTAGTGTGACACTATAGCAGAGATAGGCTAGTGTGACAAAAAAGCAGAGTTTGGCTAGTGTGACACTATAGCAGAGTTAGGCTAGTGAGACACTATAGCAGAGTGAGACTAGTGTGACACTTAAGCAGAGTAAGGCTAGTGTGACACTTTAGCAGAGTCAGGCTAGTGTGACACTATAGCAGAGTAAGGCTTGTGTGACACTATAGCAGAGTGAGACTAGTGAGATCCTATAGCAGAGTTAGGCTAGTGTGACACTATAGCAGAGTTAGGCTAGTGTGACACTATAGCAGAGTGAGACTAGTATGACACTATAGCAAAGATAGGCTAGTGTGATACTATAGCAGAGTTCGGCTAGTGTGACACTATAGCAGAGTAAGGCTTGTGTGACACTATAGCAGAGTTAGGCTAGCGTGACATTTTGGCAGAGTGATACAAGTGAGACACTATAGCAGAGTTAGGCTAGTGTGACACTTTAGCAGAGTGAGACAAGTGAGACACTTTAGCAGAGTGACACTAGTTAGACACTTTAGCAGAGTGAGACTAGTGTGACACTATAGCATAGTGAGACTAGTGTGACACTTTAGCAGAGTTAGGCTAGTGTGACACTATAGCAGAGTTAGGCTAGTGAGACACTATAGCAGAGTTAGGCTAGTGAGACACTATAGCAGAGTTAAGTTAGTGTGACACTAAAGCAGAGTTAGGCTTGTGAGACACTATAGCAGAGTTAGGCTAGTGAGACACTATAGCAGAGTGAGACTAGTGTGACACTTAAGCAGAGTTAGGCTAGTGTGACACTTTAGCAGAGTAAGGCTTGTGTGACACTATAGCAGAGTAAGGCTTGTGTGACACTATAGCAGAGTGAGACAAGTGAGACCCTATAGCAGAGTTAGGCTAGTGTGACACTATAGCAGAGTTCGGCTAGTGTGACACTATAGCAGAGTAAGGCTTGTGTGACACTATAGCAGAGTTAGGCTAGCGTGACATTTTGGCAGAGTGATACAAGTGAGACACTATAGCAGAGTAAGGCTTGTGTGACACTATAGCAGAGTAAGGCTTGTGTGACACTATAGCAGAGTGAGACAAGTGAGACCCTATAGCAGAGTTCGGCTAGTGTGACACTATAGCAGAGTAAGGCTTGTGTGACACTATAGCAGAGTTAGGCTAGCGTGACATTTTGGCAGAGTGATACAAGTGAGACACTATAGCAGAGTTAGGCTAGTGTGACACTATAGCAGAGTGAGACTAGTGTGACACTATAGCAGAGATAGGCTAGTGTGACACTATAGCAGAGTTAGGCTATTGAGACACTTAAGCAGAGTGAGACTAGTGTGACACTATAGAAGAGATAGGCTAGTGTGACACAAAAGCAGAGTTCGGCTAGTGTGACACTATAGCAGAGTTAGGCTAGTGAGACACTATAGCAGAGTTAAACTAGTGTGACACTAAAGCAGAGTTAGGCTTGTGAGACACTATAGCAGAGTTAGGCTATTGTGACACTTAAGCAGAGTGAGACAAGTGAGACACTATAGCAGAGTAAGGCTAGTGTGACACTATAGCAGAGTGAGACAAGTGAGACACTTTAGCAGAGTGACACTAGTGAGACACTATAGCAGAGTAAGGCTAGTGTGACACTTAAGCAGAGTGAGTCAAGTGAGACACTATAGCAGAGTTGGGCTAGTGTGACACTATAGCAGAGTGAGACAAGTGAGACATTTTAGCAGAGTGATACAAGTGAGACACTATAGCAGAGTTAGGCTAGTGTGACACTATAGCAGAGTGAGACAAGTGAGACACTTTAGCAGAGTGAGACTAGTGTGACACTATAGCATAGTGAGACTAGTGTGACACTTTAGCAGAGTTAGGCTAGTGTGACACAATAGCAGAGTTAGGCTAGTGCGACACTATAGCAGAGTTAGGCTAGTGAGACACTATAGCAGAGTTAAGCTAGTGTGACACTTAAGCAGAGTTAGGCTTGTGAGACACTATAGCAGAGTTAGGCTAGTGTGACACTTAAGCAGAGTGAGACAAGTGAGACACTATAGCAGAGTAAGGCTAGTGTGACACTATAGCAGAGTGAGACAAGTGAGACAGTTAAGCAGAGTGACACTAGTGAGACATTATAGCAGAGTAAGGCTAGTGTGACACAATAGCAGAGTTAAGCTAGTGTGACACTATAGCAGAGTGAGACTAGTGTGACACTATAGCAGAGATAGGCTAGTGTGACACTATAGCAGAGTTCGGCTAGTGTGACACTATAGCAGAGTAAGGCTTGTGTGACACTGTAGCAGAGTTAGGCTAGTGTGACACTATAGCAGAGTGAAACTAGTGTGACACTATAGCAGAGTTCGGCTAGTGTGACACTATAGCAGAGTTAGGCTAGTGAGACACTATAGCAGAGTTAGGCTAGTGAGACATTATAGCAGAGTTAGGCTAGTGTGTTACTATAGCATAGTGAGACAAGTGAGACTCTATAGCAGAGTTAGGCTAGAGTGACACTATGGCAGAGTTAGACTAGTGTGACACTATAGCAGAGTTAGGCTAGTGTGACACTATAGCAGAGTTAGGCTAGTGAGACACTATAGCAGAGTTAAGCTAGTGTGACACTATAGCAGAGTTAGGCAAGTGTGACACTATAGCAGAGATAGGCTAGTGTGACACTATAGCAGAGTTCAGCTAGTGTGACACTATAGCAGAGTAAGGCTAGTGAGACACTTTAGCAGAGTTAGGCTAGTGAGACACTATAGCAGAGTTAGGCTAGTGTGACACTATAGCAGAGTTAGGCTAGTGTGACACTATAGCAGAGTTAAACTAGTGTGACACTATAGTAGAGTTAGGCTAGTGTGACACTATAGCAGAGTAAGGCTAGTGAGACACTATAGCAGAGTTAAGCTAGTGTGACACTATAGCAGAGTTAGGCTAGTGTGACACTTTAGCAGAGTTAGGCTAGTGTGACACTATAGCAGAGTTAGGCTAGTGAGACACTATAGAAGAGTGAGACTAGTGTGACATTATAGCAGAGTTAGGCTAGTGAGACACTATAGCAGAGTTAGGCTAGTGTGACACTATAGCAGAATTAGACTAGTTTGACACTATAGCAGAGTTAGGCTAGTGTGACACTTAAGCAGAGATAGGCTAGTGTGACACTATAGCAGAGTAAGACTATTGTGACATTATAGCAGAGTTAGGCTAGTGTGACACTAAAGCAGAGTTAGGCTAGTGAGACACTATAGCAGAGTGAGACTAGTGTGACACTATAGCAGAGATAGGCTAGTGTGACACAAAAGCAGAGTTCGGCTAGTGTGACACTATAGCAGAGTTAGGCAAGTGAGACACTATAGCAGAGTGAGACTAGTGTGACACTTAAGCAGAGTAAGGCTAGTGTGACACTTTAGCAGAGTCAGGCTAGTGTGACACTATAGCAGAGTAAGGCTTGTGTGACACTATAGCAGAGTGAGACTAGTGAGACCCTATAGCAGAGTTAGGCTAGTGTGACACTATAGCAGAGTTAGGCTAGTGTGACACTATAGCAGAGTGAGACTAGTGTGACACTATAGCAGAGATAGGCTAGTGTGACACTATAGCAGAGTTCGGCTAGTGTGACACTATAGCAGAGTAAGGCTTTTGTGACACTATAGCAGAGTTAGGCTAGCGTGACATTTTGGCAGAGTGATACAAGTGAGACACTATAGCAGAGTTAGGCTAGTGTGACACTATAGCAGAGTGAGACAAGTGAGACACTTTAGCAGAGTGACACTAGTTAGACACTTTAGCAGAGTGAGACTAGTGTGACACTATAGCATAGTGAGACTAGTGTGACACTATAGCAGAGTTAGGCTAGTGAGACACTATAGCAGAGTAAAGCTAGTGTGACACTTAAGCAGAGTTAGGCTTGTGAGACACTATAGCAGAGTTAGGCTAGTGTGACACTTAAGCAGAGTGAGACAAGTGAGACACTATAGCAGAGTAAGGCTAGTGTGACACTATAGCAGAGTGAGACAAGTGAGACAGTTAAGCAGAGTGACACTAGTGAGACACTATAGCAGAGTAAGGCTAGTGTGACACTAAAGCAGAGTTAGGCTAGTGTGACACTATAGCAGAGTGAGACTAGAGTGACACTATAGCAGAGAAAGGCTAGTGTGACACTATAGCAGAGTTCGGCTAGTGTGACACTATAGCAGAGTAAGGCTTGTGTGACTCTGTAGCAGAGTTAGGCTAGTGTGACACTATAGCAGAGTGAAACTAGTGTGACACTATAGCAGAGTTCGGCTAGTGTGACACTATAGCAGAGTTAGGCTAGTGAGACACTATAGCAGAGTTAGGCTAGTGAGACATTATAGCAGAGTTAGGCTAGTGAGACACTAAAGCAGAGTTAAGCTAGTGTAACACTATAGCAGAGTTAGGCAAGTGTGACACTATAGCAGAGATAGGCTAGTGTGACACTATAGCAGAGTTCAGCTAGTGTGACACTATAGCAGAGTAAGGCTAGTGAGACACTTTAGCAGAGTTAGGCTAGTGAGACACTATAGCAGAGTTAGGCTAGTGTGACACTATAGCATAGTGAGACAAGTGAGACTCTATAGCAGAGTTAGGCTAGTGTGACACTATAGCAGAGTGAGACTAGTGTGACACTATAGCAGAGTTAGGCTAGTGTGACTCTATAGCAGAGTTAGGCTAGTGAGAAACTATAGCAGAGTTAAGCTAGTTTGACACTATAGCAGAGTTAGGCTAGTGTGACACTTAAGCAGAGATAGGCTAGTGTGACACTATAGCAGAGTAAGACTATTGTGACATTATAGCAGAGTTAGGCTAGTGTGACACTATAGCAGAGTTAAGCTAGTGTGACACTATAGCAGAGTTAGGCAAGTGTGACACTATAGCAGAGATAGGCTAGTGTGACACTATAGCAGAGTTCAGCTAGCGTGACACTATAGCAGAGTAAGGCTAGTGAGACACTTTAGCAGAGTTAGGCTAGTGAGACACTATAGCAGAGTTAGGCTAGTGTGACACTATAGCATAGTGAGACAAGTGAGACTCTATAGCAGAGTTAGGCTAGTGTGACACTATAGCAGAGTTAGGCTAGTGTGACACTTTAGCAGAGTTAGGCTTGTGTGACACTATAGCAGAGTTAGGCTAGTGAGACACTATAGCAGAGTGAGACTAGTGTGACATTATAGCAGAGGTAAGCTTGTGAGACACTATAGCAGTGTTAGGCTAGTGTGACACTATGGCAGAATTAGGCTAGTTTGACACAATAGCAGAGTTAGGCTAGTGTGACACTTTAGCAGAGATAGGCTAGTGTGACACTATAGCAGAGTAAGACTATTGTGACATTATAGCAGAGTTAGGCAAGTGTGACACTAAAGCAGAGTTAGGCTAGTGAGTCACTATAGCAGAGTGAGACTAGTGTGACACTATAGCAGAGATAGGCTAGTGTGACACAAAAGCAGAGTTTGGCTAGTGTGACACTATAGCAGAGTTAGGCTAGTGAGACACTATAGCAGAGTGAGACTAGTGTGACACTTAAGCAGAGTAAGGCTAGTGTGACACTTTAGCAGAGTCAGGCTAGTGTGACACTATAGCAGAGTAAGGCTTGTGTGACACTATAGCAGAGTGAGACTAGTGAGATCCTATAGCAGAGTTAGGCTAGTGTGACACTATAGCAGAGTTAGGCTAGTGTGACACTATAGCAGAGTGAGACTAGTATGACACTATAGCAAAGATAGGCTAGTGTGACACTATAGCAGAGTTCGGCTAGTGTGACACTATAGCAGAGTAAGGCTTGTGTGACACTATAGCAGAGTTAGGCTAGCGTGACATTTTGGCAGAGTGATACAAGTGAGACACTATAGCAGAGTTAGGCTAGTGTGACACTATAGCAGAGTGAGACAAGTGAGACACTTTAGCAGAGTGACACTAGTTAGACACTTTAGCAGAGTGAGACTAGTGTGACACTATAGCATAGTGAGACTAGTGTGACACTTTAGCAGAGTTAGGCTAGTGTGACACTATAGCAGAGTTAGGCTAGTGAGACACTATAGCAGAGTTAGGCTAGTGAGACACTATAGCAGAGTTAAGTTAGTGTGACACTAAAGCAGAGTTAGGCTTGTGAGACACTATAGCAGAGTTAGGCTAGTGTGACACTTAAGCAGAGTGAGACAAGTGAGACACTATAGCAGAGTAAGGCTAGTGAGACACTATAGCAGAGTGAGACAAGTGAGACACTTTGGCAGAGTGACACTAGTGAGACACTATAGCAGAGTGAGACTAGTGTGACACTATAGCAGAGTGAGACAAGTGAGACACTTTAGCAGAGTGAGACTAGTGAGACACAATAGCGGAGGAGTTTAGTGTGACTATAGCATAGTGAGACTAGTGTGACACTATAGCAGAGTTCAGCTAGTGTGACACTATAGCAGAGTAAGGCTAGTGAGACACTTTAGCAGAGTTAGGCTAGTGAGACACTATAGCAGAGTTAGGCTAGTGTGACACTATAGCATAGTGAGACAAGTGAGACTCTATAGCAGAGTTAGGCTAGAGTGACACTATAGCAGAGTTAGACTAGTGTGACACTATAGCAGAGTTAGGCTAGTGTGACACTATAGCAGAGTTAGGCTAGTGAGACACTATAGCAGAGTTAAGCTAGTGTGACACTATAGCAGAGTTAGGCAAGTGTGACACTATAGCAGAGATAGGCTAGTGTGACACTATAGCAGAGTTCAGCTAGTGTGACACTATAGCAGAGTAAGGCTAGTGAGACACTTTAGCAGAGTTAGGCTAGTGAGACACTATAGCAGAGTTAGGCTAGTGTGACACTATAGCAGAGTTAGGCTAGTGTGACACTATAGCAGAGTTAAACTAGTGTGACACTATAGTAGAGTTAGGCTAGTGTGACACTATAGCAGAGTAAGGCTAGTGAGACACTATAGCAGAGTTAAGCTAGTGTGACACTATAGCAGAGTTAGGCTAGTGTGACACTTTAGCAGAGTTAGGCTAGTGTGACACTATAGCAGAGTTAGGCTAGTGAGACACTATAGAAGAGTGAGACTAGTGTGACATTATAGCAGAGTTAGGCTAGTGAGACACTATAGCAGAGTTAGGCTAGTGTGACACTATAGCAGAATTAGACTAGTTTGACACTATAGCAGAGTTAGGCTAGTGTGACACTTAAGCAGAGATAGGCTAGTGTGACACTATAGCAGAGTAAGACTATTGTGACATTATAGCAGAGTTAGGCTAGTGTGACACTAAAGCAGAGTTAGGCTAGTGAGACACTATAGCAGAGTGAGACTAGTGTGACACTATAGCAGAGATAGGCTAGTGTGACACAAAAGCAGAGTTCGGCTAGTGTGACACTATAGCAGAGTTAGGCAAGTGAGACACTATAGCAGAGTGAGACTAGTGTGACACTTAAGCAGAGTTAGGCTAGTGTGACACTTAAGCAGAGTGAGACAAGTGAGACACTATAGCAGAGTTAAGCTAGTGTGACACTTTAGCAGAGTGAGACAAGTGAGACACTATAGCAGAGTTAGGCTAGTGTGAAACTATAGCAGAGTGAGACTAGTGTGACACTATAGCATAGTGAGACTAGTGTGACACTTTAGCAGAGTTAGGCTACTGTGACACTTTAGCATAGTGAGACTAGTGTGACACTATAGCAGAGTTAGGCTTGTGTGACACTATAGCAGAGTTAGGCTAGTGTGACACTATAGCAGAGTGAGACTAGTGTGACACTATGGCAGAGTAAGGCTTGTGTGACACAATAGCAAAGTAAGGCTAGTGTGACACTATAGCAGAGTTAGGCTAGTGAGACACTATAGCAGAGTTAGGCTAGAGTGACACTATAGCAGAATGAGACAAGTGAGACACTTTAGCAGAGTGAGACTGGTGAGACACTATAGCAGAGTGAGACTAGTGTGACACTATAGCAGAGTGAGACTAGTGTGACACTATAGCTGAGTGAGACAAGTGAGACACTTTAGCAGAGTGAGACTGGTGAGACACTATAGCAGAGTGAGACTAGTGAGACACTATAGCAGAGTTAGGCTAGTGTGACACTATAGCAGAGTTAGGCTAGTATGACACTATAGCAGAGTGAGACTAGTGTGACACTATAGCAGAGATAGGCTAGTGTGACACTATAGCAGAGTTCAGCTAGTGTGACACTATAGCAGAGTGAGGCTAGTGAGACACTTTAGCAGAGTTAGGCTAGTGAGACACTATAGCAGAGTTAGGCTAGTGTGACACTATAGCAGAGTTAGGCTAGTATGACACTATAGCAGAGTGAGACTAGTGTGACACTATAGCAGAGATAGGCTAGTGTGACACTATAGCAGAGTTCAGCTAGTGTGACACTATAGCAGAGTGAGGCTAGTGAGACACTTTAGCAGAGTTAGGCTAGTGAGATACTATAGCAGAGTCAGGCTAGTGTGACACTATAGCAGAGTAAGGCTTGTGTGACACTATAGCAGAGTGAGACTAGTGAGACACTATAGCAGAGTTAGGCTAGTGTGACTGTTTAATATTTAGCGTTGTTATGCTGGGGTGGGTTAGGTATTGATGACGGTCTATGAATGCGGCGCGGTGCTCGATCGCACGCGTCGCTCTGGGCGTGTGTTGTCCCTTTCTCACTCGCAGGGCGAGACTGGCGACGTGCGCGCGGACCGCCTGACGGCGCCACGCGGTGATTTCTGCACCGCACTGGCAGTCACTCAAAACCGTTCGGACGGGAGGGTATCGCATTGTGCGGATTTCCGCCACGCGTTTTGTGATGCCGCGTGTAATGGACGATTCAATTTGAGATCGCGCGTGTTGATGCATCGTATTATTGCGTTTCTCCTGGGTTGTACTGGAATGCCAGGCTTAGTGATTGTTGGATGTCTCGACGTCTTCCACGTGAGCGTCGCGTTGAATAGGCATCAGGTGGCCATTTTGGCCCGCGTTTGTACGGCCCAAATTCGGGTTGGGTCACGCGTAATGACTAATATCAAAGTGGAATACGAACAGAAGCTGTGAGTGGTTTGAAGTGAATAACGCGCCAAGGCTGTAGTGGAATGCTGGGTGTCGATATCTTTTCCACCCAGCCCTGTAAGTACCCACGGAATTCCTATTTGATCCATTCCCTGAACTTCCTTTCTCCGTTGGGTATTTATGCATTTGCGCCGGCACGTGACTGTAAGTGATAAAACTGTTTATTCGTGTTAATGGTGTGTTCCCTTTAGTCAT
Organism: Tuta absoluta; assembly: GCA_027580185.1. Lineage (NCBI taxonomy): Eukaryota > Metazoa > Arthropoda > Insecta > Lepidoptera > Gelechiidae > Tuta > Tuta absoluta. The sequence goes on from JAQAHW010000060.1 coordinate 1,298,669, forward strand.
ATTTGTTGTACCATATCATTGTGACTCCTTAGTACGAATTGCGGAATTCGTGGGGTGATATAATTTGGAGGTACTTACTTATAATCTAGTGCTAATACGTGTGACGTAACGCCAGATCGGCAGACGGTATTTACTACCGACTTGAGTTATGTAAGGGTTGGAACACATCATTTGCCAATTTCAATCAACTTAGTTAATTAAGTTAAATAGATTAAGGTTCACGTTTAATTCATAGTATGCGCTGCTATATTGTGCAGCGTATGCTATTTAGCGCTGCGTAACGCAGCCATTGTCTGCCTCCAGTTGAACTCCTGGTATTTTGTTCGAAATTTACCTGTGTAAATCGCTTCCACTGCGGGAGTTTAGCTTGGAATTAGACAATTTTTGGTAGCAGAGCGTGGTTCAGAAAACCACTAGATTTAAGATTATCCACACTAATATTATAAATGCGAAAGTAACTCTGTCTGTCTGTCTGTCTGTCTGTCTGTCTGCTACGCTTTCACGGCCAAACCGCTGAACCGATCTTCATGAAACTTGGCACAGAGATTGCTAGCATACCGAGAACGGACATAGGCTACTTTTTATCACCATTCGAGGGTCTGGAGTATAGATGTAGACCACCAGGTGTACCACCAGGAGCCCAGCTAAACTAATCGAGATACAGGCATGGTTCCAAAACAAAAGTTGTTCAGTATAATGGGCCGCTTCTTTTCACAAGGACATTGAGGATCTGGAGTACCTTATGTAGACCACCAGGTCTACCATCAGGAGCCCAGCTAAACTATTAGAGATACAGGCATGGTTCCAAAACAAAAGTTGTTCAGTATGATGGGCCGCTTCTTTTCACAAGGACATTGAGGATCTGGAGTACCTTATGTAGACCACCAGGTCTACCATCAGGAGCCCAGCTAAACCATTAGAGATACAGGCATGGTTCCAAAACAAAAGTTGTTCAATATGATGGGCCGCTTCTTTTCACAAGGACATTGGGGCTCTGGAGTACCTTATGTAGACCACCAGGTGTACCACCAAGAGCCCAGCTAAACTATTAGAGATACAGGCATGGTTCCCGACAAAAGTTGTTCAGTATGATGGGCCGCTTCTTTTCACAAGGACATTGGGGATCTGCAGTACCTTACGTAGATCACCAGGTCTACCATCAGGAGCCCAGCTAAACCGTTAGAGATACAGGCATGCTTCCAAAACAAAAGTTGTTCAGTATGATGAGCCGCTTCTTTTCAGAAGGACATTGGGGCTCTGGAGTACCTTACGTAGACCACCTGGTGTACCACCAGGAGCCCAGCTAAACTATTAGAAATACAGGCATGGTTCCAAAACAAAAGTTGTTCAGTATGACGGGCCACTTCTTTTCACAAGGACATTAGGGCTCTGGAGTACCTTATGTAGACCACCAGGTGTACCATCAGGAGCCTAGCTAAACTATTGGAGATACAGAAATGGTTCCAAAACAAAAGTTGTTCAGTATGATGAGCCGCTTCTTTTCGCAAGGACATTGAGGATCTGGAGTACCTTATATAGACCACCAGATGTACCATCAGGAGCCCACGTAAACTATTAGAGATACAGAAATGGTTCCAAAACAAAAATTGTTCAGTATGATGGGCCGCTTTATTTACACTAAGACATTGGGGATCTGGAGTACCTTATGTAGACCACCAGGTGTACCATCAGGAGCCCAGCTAAATTATTAGAGATACAGGCATAGTTCTAAAACAATAGTTGTTCAGTATGATGGGCCGCTCCTTTTCACAAGGGCATTGTAGATCTGGATTATCTTATGTAGACCACCAGGTCTACCATCAGGAGCCCAGCTAAATTATTGGAGATACAGAAATGGTTCCAAAACAAAAGTTGTTCAGTATGATGGGAATAAGTTGAGAAAGGACATTGCCTACTTTTTACCGAGGACAGAAAAACAAAAAATGTGGTATATAAAAACGTATTACAGTAACTTAAATTACTTTTTTAACTGTCCTATCTACTTATGCTGACCATTTTTGTGTGCTCAAATCGGCACCTCTGGAGTAAGTACTCTGTTATCTACTGACTTTTGTATTCAAAGGCCGGATAGCAAATTTTGAATTGTCCCTTTAACATCAGCAACAAGCAAGTCATCTTTAAACAGTAGAGATAAGAACTGTTCTTATATCACTATCACACTAACTATGAATACACATACCTACTTTAGAACTTCTGCCTAAAAAAACTATCTAACGCGGACGAAGTCGCGGGTAAAAGCTAGTTTTAGTATAAGATTTTTAATCTACCTACATAAAAAAAAAAATATTTATTGTGATTGTAGTGTGTGCCCTGTGTAGAATATCCTATCGGTAGGATCAGGGCCAATCAATTAGTGAATTGCTTGTTATTATCGTTGTGTTTACCCTGTGCGGATATCCTAACGGTAGGATCAGGGCCGATTGTCTATTTTTTTTTATTGTAAGGTTCGGTGTTACTTTGGGTTGGTACCATGGCTCCCACAATTAGACAGCTTCAGGCGAAAATTAGAGCGCACCTAATGTGGTTCGCGACTAAGCAGGCGATGGTCGGTCGCGGGGACCGAGAGGACGCACTCATCGCTTGTGCGCAACGGATTGACGAACGGGTCGCGGAGGTGTTGGATTGCCTCACTGGATGCGAGGAGTTATTTGATGGGACGCCTGATGAGGAGGTCAAACTTACGGTCCGGGCGAATGTGACCCAGTGCCTGGAGATAGGGCAGGAGATCCAGCAGGCGGCTGCTGTGATCACCAGGCGTAGGGCTGGGGAGCGGGACCCACCCCATGGTCCGCGGGGACCGGGGGTGTAAGTGCCCCTGCTGGCTGTGGCGATTCCGGTCTTCCACGGGGACTACACGGATTGGACCCGATTCCAGGATCTGTTTGACAGTGTGATTCATAACCGCACTGACTTGCAGCCGGCATATAAAATGGCACAATTGATGGCCAAGCTGCAAGGTGAGCCCCATGAGCTGGTAAAGCATCTACCAGTCGATGATGCAAGTTACGAGACGGCTCGCGGTTTGCTGATCGAGAGATACAGCAACAAACGTCTCATGATTGACCAACTCCTGGAACAGTGGCTCACCGTGCCGACCATCACACGAGGGACGGACCTCAGGGCCAAGGTCCTCAACCCTGTCTGCGTTGCAGTGAACGCTCTTGAGAGACAGGGGATGCCGGTGTCAGGCTATGATTATATCCTGGTCCACACGTTGTTGCGCCGCCTGCCGAGCGACATGGCCGCTCGTTTTGAACAGTCACACGGAGGTAAGACATCTGATTACCTCCCGACCTTCGAGGAGCTCAAGTCCTTCCTCGAGGCCGAGTGCAGGCGGGTAGATGCCCAATTTGGAGAGTCGCCTCACGCGGAGTCTGCGGCCGCTCGCCGCCCGGAACGGCCGGGTGCACAGGCGCGAGACGGTAAGAGTAGGCCACCCAGGCGATACAACGTCGCTAAGTTGGAATCGAGGTGTGCCTACTGCAGAGAGGCGGGGCATCAGGTGACTGCGTGTGAGGAGTTCGCTGCACAGCGGGTGCAGAAACGTCGTGGTGTGGTGCAGCAACGGCGTTGGTGCTTTAGGTGTATGGGGCCGCATCAGGTGCGAGAGTGCCCATCAAGCACCAATTGCAGGTACTGCCAGGGTGCCCACCATCAGCTCCTATGCATGAACCGCAGCGGAGATTACGGAGGCAGAGCTGACGCGGGTCAGCGGACGGAGTCTGCCCTACCTAGACGGGAGCAACGCTCCCCACCCCCTCCAAGGAGGAGTCCTCTTCCACCAGGGTTTCAGGGACGAGGCCAGGGACATTAGCAGGTGATGCCCCCTTCACCACGCGCGAGACAGTCACCACCTCGGCAGCAGGTGCCGGAACAGGGTAGGTGGTCACAGGTCCAAGGTCAGAGGCACCCATCACAAGTACGTGATGCTACGGGCGGGTGCCAACACCAGGGCCAGTACATGCAGTACTCGGCGGGTCTGAACAACATGGTGAGTTCCCATGACCCACGCATGCCTCTCCCCTTGGCTGAGCACCCGCGGCTACAGGCGCGTCCACGGTACGCGCGCCTGCCGCAGGGTTACTATAGGCTGCCAGCCATGGCGTACAGGACCAGAGGTCCCTATCAGCAGGAGTGGGACCCACTCGAAGGTGTACGGAGAGAGGGGACCCCCCCGCAGGACGCGGACACTCCGCGCTTAGATTCCTGCTAGGTAATCGCCGCCTACACGCCAGCTTCGGCCCCCCGGCCAATTACGGTATTGTTGCCTACGGCAATGATTTGGGTATGGGGATACGGTGGCCGCAGCATACAGGTAAGAGCCTTGTTAGATACAGGGGCTCAGGGTTGTATTGTGTCTAGTAAGCTGGTGAGTAGGCTACGCTTAAATTTAAGGCCCACAACGGATGGGGCTGTAGGTATTGGAGGTGTAGATGTGCCTGACGTTCGGGGTCAGGTGAACTTCGAGTTCACATTAGGTAATACAGGTACAGGGGTCAGCTATCATGCCTCAGCAGTGGTGCTGGATGAAGTGGTAGGGAAACTTCCTCAGGTTCGGTTACCGTCAACGGTACGAGGGTTAACCACAGGCTTAGAGTTAGCTGATCCTGAATTTGATACTCCTGGTACGGTGGACGTTCTCCTCGGGTCAGACGTCCTCGGGAGATTCTGGTGTGGCAGAAAACGGGTACTTCAGCAAACTGGTTTAGTGGCCGTTGATACCACAGGGGGGTATGTTATTTTTGGCCCAGTTTGGAGACCTCAGGACCTACCAGAGGGCGATACGGTTCTCTATGGTAGTGTGTTGTCGGAGGTGCTGCAGAGGTTTTGGGAGTCTGAGGAGCCACCCACAGCGGATAGACGGAAGCCAGTGGATGACGAGTGCGAGCTGTTCTATCAGTACAACACTGCACGAAGTTCGTCAGGTAGGTGTGTTACCAGGCTGCCATTTCTCCCAAACCGCCCCTCCTTAGGTAGTTCGCGACAGATCGCGGAACGGAGACTACTGGCTATGGAGAGAAAGATGAAGCGAGATGCAGCACTTCGGCAGAAGTATATCGAATTCATGAGGGAGTACCTAGAGTTAGGCCACATGTCGGTGTCCAGCATAGATTGGAGGTGTGTCGAGCATTACTATATACCACACCTGGCTGTTTTGAAGTCACCGGAGGCGAAGATACGGGTAGTGTTTGACGGTTCTGCTCCTACATCGAATGGTGTGTCTGTGAACCAGTGTCTGCACGCGGGTCCCAAGTTGAACCGGGACATTGTGGACATCCTCACAGATTTTCGGTTGCACCAAGTAGCGTTCGTCGCAGACGTCAAAATGATGTTTCGCCAAACAATTATACACCCAGATGACCGTCGGTACCAGCTGATTTTGTGGCGTGAGAGCCCTGACGAGCCGATGGTCACTTATGAGCTTAACACGGTAACGTATGGTCTGAAGCCAAGTCCGTTTTTGGCAGTACGCACGCTGCGAGAGTTGGCCGCACAGGAAAGGGTAAGATTCCCTCGAGCCGCAGCAGTACTGGATCGCGACGTCTACGTGGATGACATCTGCACGGGTGCAGATAGCGTGCAACAAGCACTGCTACTACGAGACGAGCTGATCGCGATCATGGAATCAGGAGGTTATGAGTTGCGGAAATGGCTGTCCAGCTGTCCAGAGCTCCTGGCCGGGTTGCCAGGTGAGTTCCAGCAGGACCCGCACCTTTTCGAGAACCCGGACAATCCAAATACGTTGAGCATCCTAGGGGTGCAATATAGGCCAACGCATGATGTCTTTACGTATCAGATCGAGCCAGACCTTTTGCAGAAGACTTGGACGAAGCGTTCGGTATTATCGACGATCGCCAGAACTTTCGATCCTAACGGGTGGATCGCACCGGTGACGTTCATGGCGAAGTGCTTCTTGCAAAGGTTGTGGATAGCAAACTTGGGTTGGGACGACCAGCTCTCCGGAGAGCTGTTGAATGATTGGACCAAGTTTGTGACCACCTTACCAGGGATCGTACGCATCGCCATACCTCGCAAATTGCTCCCATCGGTGGGATGTAAGGCTACCCTACATGGGTTTTGTGATGCCTCGGAGCGAGGGTACGCGGCAGCTGTCTATTTGCGGACAGTCAGTTCAACGGGAACTGTAGACGTGCGTCTAGTTATGGCCAAGAGTAAGGTGGCTCCGGTTAGGACAAGATGGACCATTCCAAAGTTGGAATTGGCGGGAGCAGCGATTCTCACGCGCTTGCTACATCATGTCGCTAGTAATCTACGCGGTACCATCAATTTGGATGAAACGGTGTACGCATGGACCGACAGTAGGATAGTTCTGTGCTGGTTACAGACGTCGGTACATACTCTTGAGGTTTTCGTGGCAAATCGGGTGTCACAGATTAAAGGATCGGAAACTCCGCTGGTATGGAGACACGTACCGGGAGAACAGAACCCAGCGGACTGCGCCTCACGGGGATGTAGGGCCCCTGATTTGGTAGGTCACTCACTGTGGTGGGGACCTCAGTGGCTGACTGAGTCACCTGAGAGATGGCCATACAATGAGTGCGGGTCGCCGCTTGGGCCACCTGATCGAGGTTTGCGAGTGAACGTAGGGCAGATCGTACCTAAGCCTAGTGCGGCTTTCTTGCTGGAACGATACAGCTCCCTCGACAAACTTCTAGGGGTGACAGGTTGGATCAAACGGTTCGTGAACAACTGTAGAAAACCTCAAGCAGAACGGAACTTGGCACCTGTCCTCTCGCCTGCGGAGCGGAATGCGGCTCTAAGTTTATTGGTTAGGGTCGTCCAGGCGGAACATTTTGAGGAAGAGGCCAGGCTGCTCAGGGATGGCCGTGGAAAGCTGAAGGGAGGTCTTGTGCGCCTCAACCCGTTCGTGGACGAGCATGGAATGCTCCGGGTTGGAGGTAGACTTCGGAACGCTAACCTGCCCTTTTCAGCACGGCATCCGCTGTTACTCCCAAAGAAGGGACCTTTGGTAGAACTTATAGTTAGGGATCGTCACCAGAAAAACTCGCATGCGGGCTGCAATGCACTTTTGGCTATTCTGCAGCGCGAGTTTTGGATCTTGTCTGGACGACGTACGGTACGGAGCATTGTGTTTTGGTGCTTGCCTTGCTATCGGTTGAAGGCAGCCACAATGCAACCTCAGATGGGAGACCTCCCACCGGACCGGGTGACGGAAGCCTGGACGTTTGCGGGTGTGGGAACGGACTTTGCGGGGCCTTTTATGGTAAAGGCATCACGCCTTCGCAACGCGAAGTCAATCAAGGCGTATTTGTGCGTGTTTGTGTGCCTAGCAACCAAGGCCGTCCACTTGGAACTCGTGGCCGACCTCACTACGGAGGCTTTCTTAGCAGCTTTAGATAGATTTGTGTCGCGAAGAGGGCGACCAGCGCTGATCAGGTCGGACTGTGGTACCAACTTTAAGGGCGCTGATCGATGTATGAAAGAAATTATAACGTTTTTATCGGAAAACGAGGAAGCTATCGGCACGAGCCTCTCCCGTCAGGGCATTAACTGGGTGTTCGATCCACCAGGATGCCCCCACTGGGGTAGTATATTTGAAGCGGTTGTAAAGTCCGCTAAGACGCATTTGATGCGCGTTATAGGTTTAACGATATTAACCTTTGAGGAGCTAGCGACCGTGTTTTGTAAAATTGAGGCCGTTCTCAATTCACGTCCTTTGTGTCCGCTTAGCTCAGATCCGAATGATCTGGAGGCCCTGACACCAGGGCATTTCTTAATTGGCCGACCACTTAACGCCTTGCCAGAATACCCCTACACAGAGGTCAGTAGCAATCGTTTGACGCGTTATGAGTTGCTGCAGCAAATGTCTCAGAATTTTTGGAAGCGATGGTCGCTTGAGTATTTGCACATTCTGCAGCAACGCCTTAAGTGGACGGACAGAACTGAACCCCCTCGCATCGGAGATCTCGTTCTGGTTAAGGATGCCAACCTGCCGCCACTGCGATGGCGCAGAGGGCGCATTCTCAACTTGTTCCCAGGTAGTGATGGCACTCCTCGAGTCGCGACAGTTCAGGTAGGGGATTCAGTTCTTAAGCGAGCAATAGCAACGCTATCTCGTCTCCCCAGTAGTGAATAGGCCTAAGGGATTCGGCCTAGGGCGGGTGAATGTTTAATTTAGCGTTGCTATGCTGGGGTAAGTTAGGTATTAATGACGGTCTATGAATGCGCCGCGATTTCGCACGCATCGCTCTGGGCATATGTTGTCCCTTTCTCGCTCGCGGGGCGAGGGTGGCGGCGTGCGCGCGGGTCGCCTGGTAGGCGCCAAGCGGTGATTTCTGCACCGCACTGTCAGTCACTCAAAACCGTTCGGACGAGAACGTATTGTGTTTTGTACGGATTTCCCGCCACGCGTTTTGTGATGCCGCGTGTAATGGACGATTCAATTTGAGATCGCGCGTGTTGATGCATCGTATTATTGCGGTCCTCCTGGGTTATACTAGAATACCAGGCTTAGTGATTGTTGGATGTCTCGACGTCTTCCACGTGAGCGTCGCGTTGAATAGGCATCAAGTGGCCATATCGGCTCGCGTTTGTACGACCCAAATTCGGGTTGGGTCACGCGTAATGACTGATTTCAAAGTGGAATACGAACAGAAGCTGTGAGTGGTTTGAAGTGAATAACGCGCCAAGGCTGTAGTGGAATGCTGGGTGTCGATATCTTTTCCACCCAGCCCTGTAAGTACCAACGGAATCCCTATTTGATCCATTCCCTGAACTTCCTTTCTCCGTTGGGTATTTATGCATTTGCGCCGGCACGTGACTGTAAGTGTTAAACCTAGTTGTTTTAGTATAAAACTGTTTCCTCGTGTTAATGGTGTGTTCCCTTTAGTCATATTTGTTGTACCATTATCATTGTGACTCCTTAGTACGAATTGCGGAATTCGTGGGGTGATATAATTTGGAGGTATTTACTTATAATCTAGTGCTTATACGTGTGACGTAACGCCAGATCGGCAGACGGTATTTACTAGAGAATTGAGTTATGTAAAGGTCAGAACACATCATTTGCCAATTTCACTCAACTTAGTTAATTAAGTTAAATAGATTTAGGTTCACGTTTAATTCATAGTATGCGCTGCTATATTGTGCAGCGTATGCTATTTAGCGCTGCGTAACGCGGCCATTGTCTGCCTTCAGTTGAACTCCTGGTATTTTACTACAAATTTACCTGTGTAAATCGCTTCCACTGCGGGAGTTTAGCTTGGAATTAGACAGTCTTATTACTACAGAAACACGATTTTTTCCAATATTTTCTAAAAACATGGCACTACTGAGTCAATTCACGTTTTGGAAACTAACAGCGACATCCTGTATCGAGTAGCCGAACCAAGTTTGTTGAATTCCTCAAATACATACAATTTGATTAAATCTTTAATATATTGTATTTTATTAAAATAAATAAATACACGTTATCTTTCTTTTATGACTGGCAAGAAATAAAAAAAAAGTGATTAAAGAAAGGTGATTAAACTGAAAATGAAAATGAAATAACTTTATTCTATGTAGAATAGCATTATCACTTATTGACGTCATGATCTGTCATTGTTAAACGCAATTTTCTTCTTTTTATAACAATTTTGTATTGTCCTAATAGAAAACCGGCTCGGGCGGCACTGCCTCGGGGCTGGCCAGGTTAATTACACAGCACGTAACTTTACTGATAGAACGTTTAAGTAAGGATGTGTTCGATATACTACGTACTCTAGATACTCTAGATAGACAAGCCTTGAAAGCAGGTACATCCAGCGTCAAGACTGGGGGTAAGGCGGTTTTATTTTTACATTAGTTTTTTTTATTAATGATGGGTTTTCTCTTGACTCTAGTCTAGGTCATAGGACAGAGACAGAGTCTAAGATGGAGCGAGCTCACCCAGAAGAAGCCTGTTAAGGCACTGGCACTCCCACACACTGACGGAACGCAGCAAGCTACTTGGCGCCAGACTTCGGTGGGATGGTGGTCGCGAGCCAGGCAGCCCCTTACGGAGCCTTCCATCGCTTAGTGGGATCGTTCTGCCGGACTCATCCACAGGCAAGCCTGTGTTGCCGTTGCCCGGGGTGAACCGCTAGGAGGTAGATCCCATAACACCCCAGTATAGCATAGGCTTATCTTTTTTCTGTAAGGGAAACTCTTTAACCTCCCGTATCGCCGCTTGCTATGCGTGCATATCCAAAACAGATATCTGCTATTCTTATTTTCTGTGAGCCTCCTGCTCTTACTGCTGGTTTCATTTTTAAAACTGATGGACCACCGAAACGCGCATTTTCCAATATTCTAACAGAGGTTGTGCTTTTGAGTCAATTTGCGTATCAGGACACCTATCAAAATCGAACCAAAATTATCGTATTTTTAGAATACATACTTGAAATGAAAATGAAATAACATGCCAGTCGAAACTATATTTTTACCTAAATATTGGATAAATGATATATATATATACATACAACGTCATCATTGACCTCAGCGTACAAAAATGACATTATGTGCCGGTCTGAAACATTTGATCTAAAATATTAGATCGATTATCAATAAAATCCACACTAATCCACACTAATATTATATCCACACTATCCACACTATCCACATCCACACTAATATTATAAATGCGAAAGTAACTCTGTCTGTCTGTCTGTCTGTCTGTCTGTCTGCTACGCTTTCACGGCCAAACCGCTGAACCGATCTTCATGAAACTTGGCACAGAGATTGCTAGCATACCGAGAACGGACATAGGCTACTTTTTATCACCATTCGAGGGTCTGGAGTACAGATGTAGACCACCAGGTGTACCACCAGGAGCCCAGCTAAACTATTAGAGATACAGGCATGGTTCCAAAACAAAAGTTGTTCAGTATGATGGGCCGCTTCTTTTCACAAGGACATTGAGGATCTGGAGTACCTTATGTAGACCACCAGGTGAACCATCAGGAGCCCACCTAAACTATTAGAGATACAGGCATGGTTCTAAAACAAAAGTTGTTCAGTATGATGGGTCGCTTCTTTTCACAAGGACATTGAGGATCTGGAGTACCTTATGTAGACCACCAGGTGTACCACCAGGAGCCCAGCTAAACTATTAGAGATACAGGCATGGTTCCAAAACAAAAGTGGTTCATAATGATGGGCCGCTTCTTTTCACAAGGACATTGAGGATCTGGAGTACCTTATGTAGACCACTAGGTGTACCATCAGGAGCCCACCTAAACTATTAGAGATACAGAAATGGTTCCAAAACAAAAGTTGTTCAGTATGATGGGCCGCTTCTTTTCACAAGGACATAGAGGATCTGGAGTACATTATGTAGACCACCAGGTGTACCATCAGGAGCCCAGCTAAACTATTAGAGATACAGGCATGGTTCTAAAGCAAAAGTTGTTCAGTATGATGGGCTGCTTCTTTTCACAAGGACATTGAGGATCTGGAGTACCTTATGAAGACCACGAGGTGTACCATCAGGACCCACCTAAACTATTAGAGATACAAAAATGGTTCCAAAACAAAAGTTGTTCGGTATGATGGTCCGCTTCTTTTCACAAGGACATTGAGGATCTGGAGTACCTTATGTAGACCACCAGCTGTACCATCAGGAGCCCAGCTAAACTATTAGAGATACAGGCATGGTTCTAAAACAAAAGTTGTTCAGTATGATTGGCTGCTACTTTTTTCAAGGACATTGAGGATCTGGAGTACCTTATGTAGACCACCAGGTGTACCATCAGGAGCCCACCTAAACTATAATTAGAGATACAGAAATGGTTCCAAAACAAAAGTTGTTTAGTATGATGGGAATAAGTTGAAAATGGATATTGGCAACTTTTTACCGAGGATTTTTTTGTTATCTACTGACTTCGTATTCAATGGTAATATTGGTTATAAATATTGATCTCTCAGGGCAGTACACCGGATAGCAAATTTTGAATTGTCCCTTTAACAACAGAAGCAAGCAAGTCATCTTTAAACAGTAGAGATAAGAACTGTTCATCAGGAGCCCACCTAAACTATTAGAGATACAGAAATGGTTCCAAAACAAAAGTTGTTCAGTATGATGGGCCGCTTCTTTTCACAAGGACATAGAGGATCTGGAGTACATTATGTAGACCACCAGGTGTACCATCAGGAGCCCAGCTAAACTATTAGAGATACAGGCATGGTTCTAAAGCAAAAGTTGTTCAGTATGATGGGCTGCTTCTTTTCACAAGGACATTGAGGATCTGGAGTACCTTATGAAGACCACGAGGTGTACCATCAGGACCCACCTAAACTATTAGAGATACAAAAATGGTTCCAAAACAAAAAATGTTCAGTATGATGGGCCGCTTCTTTTCACAAGGACATAGAGGATCTGGAGTACATTATGTAGACCACCAGGTGTACCATCAGGAGCCCAGCTAAACTATTAGAGATACAGGCATGGTTCTAAAGCAAAAGTTGTTCAGTATGATGGGCTGCTTCTTTTCACAAGGACATTGAGGATCTGGAGTACCTTATGAAGACCACCAGGTGTACCACCAGGAGCCCAGCTAAACTATTAGAGATACAGGCATGGTTCCAAAACAAAAGTTGTTCAGTATGATAAGCCGCATCTTTTCACCAGGACGTTGAGGATCAGGAGTACCTTATGTAGACCACCAGGTGTACCACCAGGAGCCCAGCTAAACTATTAGAGATACAGGCATGGTTCCAAAACAAAAGTTGTTCAGTATGATGGGCCGCTTCTTTTCACAAGGACATTGAGGATCTGGAGTACCTTATGTAGACCACCAGGTGTACCATCAGGAGCCCACCTAAACTATTAGAGATACAAAAATGGTTCCAACACAAAAGTTGTCCAGTATGATGGGCTGCTTCTTTTTACAAGGACATAGAGGATCTGGAGTACATTATGTAGACCACCAGGTGTACCATCAGGAGCCCAGCTAAACTATTAGAGATACAGGCATGGTTCTAAAACAAAAGTTGTTCAATATGATGGGCTGCTTCTTTTCACAAGGACATTGAGGATCTGGAGTACCTTATGTAGACCACCAGGTGTACGATCAGGGGCCCACTTAAACTATTAGAGATACAGAAATGGTTCCAAAACAAAAGTTGTTCGGTATGATGGGCCGCTTCTTTTCACAAGGACATTGAGGATCTGGAGTACCTTATGTAGACCACCAGGTGTACCATCAGGAGCCCACCTAAACCTTAACCTGTTTCTAAAAAAACTATCTAACGCGGACGAAGTCGCGGGTAAAAGCTAGTCATTCTGTAAATTTCAGATAATTGTAGGCTCATGTGATGCCGGCTTTAGCATCATCCCATTTCTATTAGGTGTATTTTACTTACAAAATAAAAATTTACGTATTCTTTTGACAAGTGGCAATATAATATCATGCCTTGGCCGGTAGGGATGTGTTCTTTACTTATTACTACAGTTACATAGGCATACATTATTTAAAAAAGCAGCATACATCAACCAACACGTATTCGTAGAATCCGTCTGCTTTTTCTCCTATAGGCTGCCTTTACATATCGCCGCACCGGCGATCAGACTTTTGTTTGACATTGTAAGAACGTTGTCACATATATTTTGAGGCGTCAGCATGCCATAGTTTGCCACATACACACACACATATCACAACCATAATCCCTTGCAGGCAGGGCTCCTAAAGCCCAAAAAAACGGACATTTACGCCACGTCTGACAAATTTTTGAGTGTCGTTCGGAAAATTGTGTATCGCCATAGTGACAGGTTCTCAACCCATGCCCAAAATTGCAATACACACCCTCGAGTCCCTTATTCGCCTCTTACGACTCACGAAGAATTGGGGTGATGCTATTCTAAGCCGGTATCACACGGCATCTAAGCCGGCATCACACGGCATGTTGTTATAGTTTGACGGTAAATTTGAAAGCTGCCATAGTTTAACGCATTGTATGGAAGAAAATATAGATTGTCGAACACGTCTAATGACGCAGTAGCGTATGTCGAAGTTAATTTTTGTTATCAAATGAAAATAATTTAAACGAGCGGGAACCACTGAGACCACAAAAAAAAACACAAATTCAATAGCTACATTGTGTACGCTTGGGATTAAATGCGAAAATATAATACGCTACCGAAAAGCATAGGTAATAAATAATAACAAGTAAGCAATATTTTATTCTAGCGTATTACACCGTAAATCCAATTTATTGAGAGTCAATTTCAAAGTAAGTAAACCTTTGTTTTATTATTTTATTTGCAAAGTTTCCAATTTCTTTGGCAGGCATCTTGTACGATCAGCAACAAAATAAGCCAAGCTAAAAGCTAGGTTCTTCGTAAAAAGCCGGCTTAGAAGTAAATCTAGTGAACGCGAATCAGATTTTACTAAGACTTTAGATCTTGCAATACTAAAAACGTTGTTCTCAAATTGGATTTATAAGACAGGTCTTACTTACTTTTTGATATTTTAAGACTTATACGAGTGTTTTAACGTCATAGTTATAATGATATTATTTTATTATTTTTATCATAAGTGAAAAAATCTTGATTGTCACCACTCTTGTCAACTTTGTCAACATTCAGAATATAAAGTAGTATATAATCTAAATATTTAATTGAGTTTGCACAACTATTACTCATTACAATAAAACAATTTTAAACAGATCTAGTTTTTTTTTATTAAGGATGGGTTTGCTCTTGACTCTAGTCTAGGTCATAGGACAGAGACAGAGTCTAAGGTGGAGCGAGCTCACCCAGAAGAAGCCTGTTCACTCTTACTTTGAAGAGATTAGGGTTGTATGCGTTTGAAAAAACAGACGCTGATAGTGAGTTCCACTCTTTAGCAGTGCGCATTTTAAATTATGACTGAAAGCGCTTAGTCCGAATTGGTGGAATGTCTACCAGGTATGGATAGTATCCGGCGGTGCGTCTGGATGTCCGATGGTAGAAGGGAGCTGGTGGAACAAGGTCGTGAAGCTTATGAGCACACTTTCCGAAGTACAATCTGTAAAAAACCGACAAGCAGGCAACCTTGCGGCGATGTGCCAGGCTATTATAGCTTGGTGTTCATCAGCTTTATGTCGCCTATGCTATTGTGACATGATAGGCTAGTGTGACACTATAGCAGAGTTCGGCTAGTGTGACACTATAGCAGAGTTAGGCTAGCGTGACATTTTGGCAGAGTGATACAAGTGAGACACTATAGCAGAGTTAGGCTAGTGTGACACTATAGCAGAGTGAGACAAGTGAGACACTTTAGCAGAGTGACACTAGTTAGACACTTTAGCAGAGTGAGACTAGTGTGACACTATAGCATAGTGAGACTAGTGTGACACTATAGCAGAGTAAGGCTAGTGAGACACTATAGCAGAGTAAAGCTAGTGTGACACTTAAGCAGAGTTAGGCTTGTGAGACACTATAGCAGAGTTAGGCTAGTGTGACACTTAAGCAGAGTGAGACAAGTGAGACACTATAGCAGAGTAAGGCTAGTGTGACACTATAGCAGAGTGAGACAAGTGAGACAGTTAAGCAGAGTGACACTAGTGAGACACTATAGCAGAGTAAGGCTAGTGTGACACTATAGCAGAGTTAGGCTAGTGTGACACTATAGCAGAGTGATACAAGTGAGACACTATAGCAGAGTTAGGCTAGTGTGACACTATAGCAGAGTGAGACAAGTGAGACACTTTAGCAGAGTGAGACTAGTGTGACACTATAGCATAGTGAGACTAGTGTGACACTTTAGCAGAGTAAGGCTAATGTGACACTATAGCAGAGTAAGGCTAGTGCGACACTATAGCAGAGTTAGGCTAGGGTTACACTATAGCAGAATGAGACAAGTGAGACACTTTAGCAGAGTGAGACTGGTGAGACACTATAGAAGAGTGAGACTAGTGTGACACTAAAGCAGAGTGAGACTAGTGTGACACTATAGCAGAGTGAGACTAGTGAGACACTATAGCAGAGTTAGGCTAGTGTGACACTATAGCAGAGTTAGGCTAGTGTGACACTATAGCAGAGTGAGACTAGTGTTACACTATAGCAGAGATAGGCTAGTGTGACACTATAGCAGAGTTCGGCTAGTGTGACACTATAGCAGAGTAAGGCTTGTGTGACACTATAGCAGAGTTAGGCTAGCGTGATATTTTAGCAGAGTGATACAAGTGAGACACTATAGCAGAGTTAGGCTAGTGTGACACTATAGCAGAGTGAGACAAGTGAGACACTTTAGCAGAGTGAGACTAGTGTGACACTATAGCATAGTGAGACTAGTGTGACACTTAAGCAGAGTTAGGCTAGTGTGACACTATAGCAGAGTAAGGCTAGTGCGACACTATAGCAGAGTTAGGCTAGTGAGACACTATAGCAGAGTGAGACTAGTGTGACACTATAGCAGAGATAGGCTAGTGTGACACTATAGCAGAGTTAGACTAGTGTGACAATTTAGCAGAGTTAGGCTAGTGTGTCACTATAGCAGAGTGAAACTAGTGTGACACTATAGCAGAGATAGGCTAGTGTGACACTATAGCAGAGTTCGGCTAGTGTGACACTATAGCAGAGTTAGGCTAGTGTGACACTATAGCAGCGTAAGGCTAGTGAGACTCTATAGCAGAGTGAGACTAGTGTGACACTATAGCAGAGTTAGGCTATTGTGACATTATAGCAGAGATAGGCTAGTGTGACACTATAGCAGAGTTAGGCTAGTGAGACACTATAGCAGAGTGAGACTAGTGTGACACTATAGCAGAGATAGGCTAGTGTGACACTAAAGCAGAGTTAGACTAGTGTGACAATTTAGCATAGTGAGACTAGTGAGACACTATAGCAGAGTGAGACTAGTGTGACACTATAACAGAATTAAGCTAGTGTCATACTATAACAGAGTTAGGCTAGTGTGACACTATAGCAGAGTTAGGCTAGTGTGAAACTATAGCAGAGTTAGGCTAGTGAGACACTATAGCAGAGTTAGGCTTGTGTGACACAATAGCAAAGTTAGGCTAGTGTGACACTATAGCAGAGTTTGGCTAGTGAGACACTAAAGCAGAGTTAGGGTAGTGTGACACTATAGCATAGTGAGACAAGTGAGACTCTATAGCAGAGTTAGGCTAGTGTGACACTATAGCAGAATGAGACTAGTGTGACACTATAGCAGAGTTAGGCTAGTGTGACACTATAGCAGAGTTAGGCTAGTGTGACACTTTAGCAGAATGAGACTAGTTTGACACTATAGCATAGTGAGACTAGTTTGACACTTTAGCAGAGTTAGGCTACTGTGACACTTTAGCATAGTGAGACTAGTGTGACACTATAGCAGAGTTAGGCTTGTTTGACACTATAGCAGAGTTAGGCTAGTGAGACACTATAGCAGAGTTAGGCTAGTGAGACACTATGGCAGAGTAAGGCTTGTGTGACACAATAGCAAAGTAAGGCTAGTGTGACACTATAGCAGAGTTAGGCTAGTGAGACACTATAGCAGAGTTAGGCTAGCGTTACACTATAGCAGAATGAGACAAGTGAGACACTTTAGCAGAGTGAGACTGGTGAGACACTATAGAAGAGTGAGACTAGTGTGACACTAAAGCAGAGTGAGACTAGTGTGACACTATAGCAGAGTGAGACAAGTGAGACACTTTAGCAGAGTGAGACTGGTGAGACACTATAGCAGAGTGAGACTAGTGAGACACTATAGCAGAGTTAGGCTAGTGTGACACTATAGCAGAGTTAGGCTAGTGTGACACTATAGCAGAGTGAGACTAGTGTGACACCATAGCAGAGATAGGCTAGTGTGACACTATAGCAGAGTTCAGCTAGTGTGACACTATAGCAGAGTAAGGCTAGTGAGACACTTTAGCAGAGTTAGGCTAGTGAGACACTATAGCAGAGTTAGGCTAGTGTGACACTATAGCATAGTGAGACAAGTAAGACTCTATAGCAGAGTTAGGCTAGTGTGACACTATAGCAGAGTGAGATTAGTGTGACTTTATAGCAGAGTTAGGCTAGTGTGACACTATAGCAGAGTTAGGCTAGTGAGACACTATAGCAGAGTTAAGCTAGTGTGACACTATAGCAGAGTTAGGCTAGTGAGACACTATAGCAGAGTTAGGCTAGTGTGATACTTAAGCAGAGTGAGACAAGTGAGACACTATAGCAGAGTTAGGCTAGTGTGACACTATAGCAGAGTTCGGCTAGTGTGACAATATAGCAGAGTTAGGCTAGTGAAACACTATAGCAGAGTTAGGCTAGTGTGACACTATAGCATAGTGAGACAAGTAAGACTCTATAGCAGAGTTAGGCTAGTGTGACACTAGAGCAAAGTAAGAATAGTGTGACACTTTAGCAGAGTTAGGCTAGTGTGACACTATAGCAGAGTTAGGCTAGTGAGACACTATAGCAGAGTGAGACTAGTGTGACATTATAGCAGAGGTAAGCTTGTGAGACACTATAGCAGAGTTAGGCTAGTGTGACACTATAGCTGAGTTAGGCTAGTTTGACACTATAGCAGAGTTAGGCTAGTGTGACACTTAAGCAGAGATAGGCTAGTGTGACACTATAGCAGAGTAAGACTTTTGTGACATTATAGCAGAGTTAGGCTAGTGTGACACTATAGCAGAGTTAGGCTAGTGAGACACTATAGCAGAGTGAGACTAGTGTGACACTATAGCAGAGATAGGCTAGTGTGACACAAAAGCAGAGTTCGGCTAGTGTGACACTATAGCAGAGTAAAGCTAGTGAGACACTATAGCAGAGTGAGACTAGTGTGACACTTAAGCAGAGTTAGGCTAGTGTGACACTTTAGCAGAGTCAGGCAAGTGTGACACTATAGCAGAGTAAGGCTTGTGTGACACTATAGCAGAGTGAGACTAGTGAGACATTATAGCAGAGTTAGGCTAGTGTGACACTATAGCAGAGTTAGGCTAGTGTGACACTATAGCAGAGTGAGACTAGTGTGACACTATAGCAGAGATAGGCTAGTGTGACACTATAGCAGAGTTCGGCTAGTGTGACACTATAGCAGAGTAAGGCTTGTGTGACACTATAGCAGAGTTAGGCTAGCGTGACATTTAAGCAGAGTGATACAAGTGAGACACTATAGCAGAGTTAGGCTAGTGTGACACTATAGCAGAGTGAGATAAGTGAGACACTTTAGCAGAGTGAGACTAGTGTGACACTATAGCATAGTGAGACTAGTGTGACACTTTAGCAGAGTTAGGCTAGTGTGACACTTTAGCAGAGTTAGGCTAGTGCGACACTATAGCAGAGATAAGCTAGTGTGACACTTAAGCAGAGTTAGGCTTGTGAGACACTATAGCAGAGTTAGGCTAGTGTGACACTTAAGCAGAGTGAGACAAGTGAGACACTATAGCAGAGTAAGGCTAGTGTGACACTATAGCAGAGTGAGACAAGTGAGACAGTTAAGCAGAGTGACACTAGTGAGACACTATAGCAGAGTGAGACTAGTGTGACACTATAGCAGAGTGAGACAAGTGAGACACTTTAGCAGAGTGAGACTAGTGAGACACTATAGCGGAGGAGTTTAGTGTGACTCTATAGCATAGTGAGACTTGTGTGACACTTACGCAGAGTTAGGCTAGTGTGACACTATAGCAGAGTAAGGCTAGTGTGACACTATAGCAGAGTAAGGCTTGTGTGACAATATAGCAGAGTGAGACTAGTGAGACACTATAGCATAGTGAGACTAGTGTGACAATTTAGCAGAGTTAGGCTAGTGTGACACTATTGCAGAGTTAGGCTAGTGTGACACTATAGCAGAGTTAGGCTAGTGTGACACTATAGCAGAGTAAGGCTAGTGTGACACTATAGCAGAGTTAGGCTAGTGAGACACTATAGCAGAGTGAGACTAGTGTGACACTATAGCATTAAGAGACTAGTGTGACACTTTAGCAGAGTAAGGCTACTGTGACACTTTAGCATAGTGAGACTAGTGTGACACTATAGCAGAGTTAGGCTAGTGTGACACTATAGCAGAGTTAGGCTAGTTTGACACTATAGCAGAGTTAGGCTAGTGTGACACTATAGCAAAGTGAGACTAGTGTGACACTATAGCAGAGTTAGGCTATTGTGACATTATAGCAGAGATAGGCTAGTGTGACACTATAGCAGAGTTAGGCTAGTGAGACACTATAGCAGAGTGAGACTAGTGTGACACTATAGCAGAGATAAACTAGTGTGACACTATAGCAGAGTTAGACTAGTGTGACAATTTAGCATAGTGAGACTAGTGAGACACTAAAGCAGAGTGAGACTAGTGTGACACTATAACAGAATTAAGCTAGTGTCATACTATAACAGAGTTAGGCTAGTGTGACACTATAGCAGAGTTAGGCTAGTGTGAAACTATAGCAGAGTTAAGCTAGTGAGACACTATAGCAGAGTTAGGCTTGTGTGACACTATAGCAAAGTTAGGCTAGTGTGACACTATAGCAGAGTTTGGCTAGTGAGACACTAAAGCAGAGTTAGGCTAGTGTGACACTATAGCATAGTGAGACAAGTGAGACACTTTAGCAGAATGAGACTTGTTTGACACTATAGCATAGTGAGACTTGTGTGACACTTTAGCAGAGTTAGGCTACTGTGACACTTTAGCATAGTGAGACTAGTGAGACACTATAGCAGAGTTAGGCTAGTGAGACACTATGGCAGAGTAAGGCTTGTGTGACACAATAGCAAAGTAAGGCTAGTGTGACACTATAGCAGAGTTAGGCTAGTGAGACACAATAGCAGAGTTAGGCTAGGGTTACACTATAGCAGAATGAGACAAGTGAGACAATTTAGCAGAGTGAGACTGGTGAGACACTATAGAAGAGTGAGACTTGTGTGACACTAAAGCAGAGTGAGACTAGTGTGACACTATAGCAGAGTGAGACAAGTGAGACACTTTAGCAGAGTGAGACTGGTGAGACACTATAGCAGAGTGAGACTAGTGAGACACTATAGCAGAGTTAGGCTAGTGTGACACTATAGCAGAGTAAGGCTAGTGTGACACTATAGCAGAGTGAGACTAGTGTTACACTATAGCAGAGATAGGCTAGTGTGACACTATAGCAGAGTTCAGCTAGTGTGACACTATAGCAGAGTAAGGCTAGTGAGACACTTTAGCAGAGTTAGGCTAGTGAGACACTATAGCAGAGTTAGGCTAGTGTGACACTATAGCATAGTGAGACAAGTGAGACTCTATAGCAGAGTTAGGCTAGTGTGACACTATAGCAGAGTGAGACTAGTGTGACACTATAGCAGAGTTAGGCTAGTGTGACACTATAGCAGAGTTAGGCTAGTGAGACACTATAGCAGAGTTAAGCTAGTGTGACACTTTAGCAGAGTTAGGCTAGTGAGACACTATAGCAGAGTTAGGCTAGTGTGATACTTAAGCAGAGTGAGACAAGTGAGACACTATAGCAGAGTTAGGCTAGTGTGACACTATAGCAGAGTTCGGCTAGTGTGACAATATAGCAGAGTTAGGCTAGTGAAACACTATAGCAGAGTTAGGCTAGTGTGACACTATAGCATAGTGAGACAAGTAAGACTCTATAGCAGAGTTAGGCTAGTGTGACACTAGAGCAAAGTAAGAATAGTGTGACACTTTAGCAGAGTTAGGCTAGTGTGACACTATAGCAGAGTTAGGCTAGTGAGACACTATAGCAGAGTGAGACTAGTGTGACATTATAGCAGAGGTAAGCTTGTGAGACACTATAGCAGAGTTAGGCTAGTGTGACACTATAGCTGAGTTAGGCTACTGTGACACTTTAGCATAGTGAGACTAGTGTGACACTATAGCAGAGTTAGGCTTGTTTGACACTATAGCAGAGTTAGGCTAGTGAGACACTATAGCAGAGTTAGGCTAGTGAGACACTATGGCAGAGTAAGGCTTGTGTGACACAATAGCAAAGTAAGGCTAGTGTGACACTATAGCAGAGTTAGGCTAGTGAGACACTATAGCAGAGTTAGGCTAGCGTTACACTATAGCAGAATGAGACAAGTGAGACACTTTAGCAGAGTGAGACTGGTGAGACACTATAGAAGAGTGAGACTAGTGTGACACTAAAGCAGAGTGAGACTAATGTGACACTATAGCAGAGTGAGACAAGTGAGACACTTTAGCAGAGTGAGACTGGTGAGACACTATAGCAGAGTGAGACTAGTGAGACACTATAGCAGAGTTAGGCTAGTGTGACACTATAGCAGAGTTAGGCTAGTGTGACACTATAGCAGAGTGAGACTAGTGTGACACCATAGCAGAGATAGGCTAGTGTGACACTATAGCAGAGTTCAGCTAGTGTGACACTATAGCAGAGTAAGGCTAGTGAGACACTTTAGCAGAGTTAGGCTAGTGAGACACTATAGCAGAGTTAGGCTAGTGTGACACTATAGCATAGTGAGACAAGTAAGACTCTATAGCAGAGTTAGGCTAGTGTGACACTATAGCAGAGTGAGATTAGTGTGACACTATAGCAGAGTTAGGCTAGTGTGACACTATAGCAGAGTTAGGCTAGTGAGACACTATAGCAGAGTTAAGCTAGTGTGACACTATAGCAGAGTTAGGCTAGTGAGACACTATAGCAGAGTTAGGCTAGTGTGATACTTAAGCAGAGTGAGACAAGTGAGACACTATAGCAGAGTTAGGCTAGTGTGACACTATAGCAGAGTTCGGCTAGTGTGACAATATAGCAGAGTTAGGCTAGTGAAACACTATAGCAGAGTTAGGCTAGTGTGACACTATAGCATAGTGAGACAAGTAAGACTCTATAGCAGAGTTAGGCTAGTGTGACACTAGAGCAAAGTAAGAATAGTGTGACACTTTAGCAGAGTTAGGCTAGTGTGACACTATAGCAGAGTTAGGCTAGTGAGACACTATAGCAGAGTGAGACTAGTGTGACATTATAGCAGAGGTAAGCTTGTGAGACACTATAGCAGAGTTAGGATAGTGTGACACTATAGCTGAGTTAGGCTAGTTTGACACTATAGCAGAGTTAGGCTAGTGTGACACTATAGCAGAGTAAGGCTAGTGAGACACTTTAGCAGAGTTAGGCTAGTGAGACACTATAGCAGAGTTAGGCTAGTGTGACACTATAGCATAGTGAGACAAGTGAGACTCTATAGCAGAGTTAGGCTAGTGTGACACTATAGCAGAGTGAGACTTGTGTGACACTATAGCAGAGTTAGGCTAGTGTGACACTATAGCAGAGTTAGGCTAGTGAGACACTATAGCAGAGTTAAGCTAGTGTGACACTTTAGCAGAGTTAGGCTAGTGAGACACTATAGCAGAGTTAGGCTAGTGTGATACTTAAGCAGAGTGAGACAAGTGAGACACTATAGCAGAGTTAGGCTAGTGTGACACTATAGCAGAGTTCGGCTAGTGTGACAATATAGCAGAGTTAGGCTAGTGAAACACTATAGCAGAGTTAGGCTGGTGTGACACTATAGCATAGTGAGACAAGTAAGACTCTATAGCAGAGTTAGGCTAGTGTGACACTAGAGCAAAGTAAGAATAGTGTGACACTTTAGCAGAGTAAGGCTAGTGTGACACTATAGCAGAGTTAGGCTAGTGAGACACTATAGCAGAGTTAAGCTAGTGTGACACTTTAGCAGAGTTAGGCTAGTGAGACACTATAGCAGAGTTAGGCTAGTGTGATACTTAAGCAGAGTGAGACAAGTGAGACACTATAGCAGAGTTAGGCTAGTGTGACACTATAGCAGAGTTCGGCTAGTGTGACAATATAGCAGAGTAAGGCTAGTGAAACACTATAGCAGAGTTAGGCTAGTGTGACACTATAGCATAGTGAGACAAGTAAGACTCTATAGCAGAGTTAGGCTAGTGTGACACTAGAGCAAAGTAAGAATAGTGTGACACTTTAGCAGAGTTAGGCTAGTGTGATACTATAGCAGAGTTAGGCTAGTGAGACACTATAGCAGAGTGAGACTAGTGTGACATTATAGCAGAGGTAAGCTTGTGAGACACTATAGCAGAGTTAGGCTAGTGTGACACTATAGCTGAGTTAGGCTACTGTGACACTTTAGCATAGTGAGACTAGTGTGACACTATAGCAGAGTTAGGCTTGTTTGACACTATAGCAGAGTTAGGCTAGTGTGACACTATAGCAGAGTTAGGCTAGTGAGACACTATGGCAGAGTAAGGCTTGTGTGACACAATAGCAAAGTAAGGCTAGTGTGACACTATAGCAGAGTTAGGCTAGTGAGACACTATAGCAGAGTTAGGCTAGCGTTACACTATAGCAGAATGAGACAAGTGAGACACTTTAGCAGAGTGAGACTGGTGAGACACTATAGAAGAGTGAGACTAGTGTGACACTAAAGCAGAGTGAGACTAATGTGACACTATAGCAGAGTGAGACAAGTGAGACACTTTAGCAGAGTGAGACTGGTGAGACACTATAGCAGAGTGAGACTAGTGAGACACTATAGCAGAGTTAGGCTAGTGTGACACTATAGCAGAGTTAGGCTAGTGTGACACTATAGCAGAGTGAGACTAGTGTGACACCATAGCAGAGATAGGCTAGTGTGACACTATAGCAGAGTTAGGCTAGTGAGACACTTTAGCAGAGTTAGGCTAGTGAGACACTATAGCAGAGTTAGGCTAGTGTGACACTATAGCATAGTGAGACAAGTAAGACTCTATAGCAGAGTTAGGCTAGTGTGACACTATAGCAGAGTGAGATTAGTGTGACACTATAGCAGAGTTAGGCTAGTGTGACACTATAGCAGAGTTAGGCTAGTGAAACACTATAGCAGAGTTAGGCTAGTGTGACACTATAGCATAGTGAGACAAGTAAGACTCTATAGCAGAGTTAGGCTAGTGTGACACTAGAGCAAAGTAAGAATAGTGTGACACTTTAGCAGAGTAAGGCTAGTGTGACACTATAGCAGAGTTAGGCTAGTGTGACACTATAGCAGAGTCAGGCTAGTGAAACACTATAGCAGAGTTAGGCTAGTGTGACACTATAGCATAGTGAGACAAGTAAGACTCTATAGCAGAGTTAGGCTAGTGTGACACTAGAGCAAAGTAAGAATAGTGTGACACTTTAGCAGAGTAAGGCTAGTGAAACACTATAGCAGAGTTAAGCTAGTGTGACACTATAGCAGAGTTAGGCTAGTGAGACACTATAGCAGAGTTAGGCTAGTGTGATACTTAAGCAGAGTGAGACAAGTGAGACACTATGGCAGAGTAAGGCTTGTGTGACACAATAGCAAAGTAAGGCTAGTGTGACACTATAGCAGAGTTAGGCTAGTGAGACACTATAGCAGAGTTAGGCTAGCGTTACACTATAGCAGAATGAGACAAGTGAGACACTTTAGCAGAGTGAGACTGGTGAGACACTATAGAAGAGTGAGACTAGTGTGACACTAAAGCAGAGTGAGACTAATGTGAAACTATAGCAGAGTGAGACAAGTGAGACACTTTAGCAGAGTGAGACTGGTGAGACACTATAGCAGAGTGAGACTAGTGAGACACTATAGCAGAGTTAGGCTAGTGTGACACTATAGCAGAGTTAGGCTAGTGTGACACTATAGCAGAGTGAGACTAGTGTGACACCATAGCAGAGATAGGCTAGTGTGACACTATAGCAGAGTTAGGCTAGTGAGACACTTTAGCAGAGTTAGGCTAGTGAGACACTATAGCAGAGTTAGGCTAGTGTGACACTATAGCATAGTGAGACAAGTAAGACTCTATAGCAGAGTTAGGCTAGTGTGACACTATAGCAGAGTGAGATTAGTGTGACACTATAGCAGAGTTAGGCTAGTGTGACACTATAGCAGAGTTAGGCTAGTGAGACACTATAGCAGAGTTAAGCTAGTGTGACACTATAGCAGAGTTAGGCTAGTGAGACACTATAGCAGAGTTAGGCTAGTGTGATACTTAAGCAGAGTGAGACAAGTGAGACACTATAGCAGAGTTAGGCTAGTGTGACACTATAGCAGAGTTCGGCTAGTGTGACAATATAGCAGAGTTAGGCTAGTGAAACACTATAGCAGAGTTAGGCTAGTGTGACACTATAGCATAGTGAGACAAGTAAGACTCTATAGCAGAGTTAGGCTAGTGTGACACTAGAGCAAAGTAAGAATAGTGTGACACTTTAGCAGAGTTAGGCTAGTGTGACACTATAGCAGAGTTAGGCTAGTGAGACACTATAGCAGAGTGAGACTAGTGTGACATTATAGCAGAGGTAAGCTTGTGAGACACTATAGCAGAGTTAGGCTAGTGTGACACTATAGCTGAGTTAGGCTAGTTTGACACTATAGCAGAGTTAGGCTAGTGTGACACTATAGCAGAGTAAGGCTAGTTAGACACTTTAGCAGAGTTAGGCTAGTGAGACACTATAGCAGAGTTAGGCTAGTGTGACACTATAGCATAGTGAGACAAGTGAGACTCTATAGCAGAGTT
The DNA here is from genome assembly GCA_027580185.1 of Tuta absoluta. Classification (NCBI taxonomy): domain Eukaryota; kingdom Metazoa; phylum Arthropoda; class Insecta; order Lepidoptera; family Gelechiidae; genus Tuta; species Tuta absoluta. The sequence goes on from JAQAHW010000060.1 coordinate 1,325,110, forward strand.
AGGCTAGTGTGACACTATAGCAGAGTGAGACTTGTGTGACACTATAGCAGAGTTAGGCTAGTGTGACACTATAGCAGAGTTAGGCTAGTGAGACACTATAGCAGAGTTAAGCTAGTGTGACACTTTAGCAGAGTTAGGCTAGTGAGACACTATAGCAGAGTTAGGCTAGTGTGATACTTAAGCAGAGTGAGACAAGTGAGACACTATAGCAGAGTTAGGCTAGTGTGACACTATAGCAGAGTTCGGCTAGTGTGACAATATAGCAGAGTTAGGCTAGTGAAACACTATAGCAGAGTTAGGCTAGTGTGACACTATAGCATAGTGAGACAAGTAAGACTCTATAGCAGAGTTAGGCTAGTGTGACACTAGAGCAAAGTAAGAATAGTGTGACACTTTAGCAGAGTAAGGCTAGTGTGACACTATAGCAGAGTTAGGCTAGTGAGACACTATAGCAGAGTGAGACTAGTGTGACATTATAGCAGAGGTAAGCTTGTGAGACACTATAGCAGAGTTAGGCTAGTGTGACACTATAGCTGAGTTAGGCTACTGTGACACTTTAGCATAGTGAGACTAGTGTGACACTATAGCAGAGTTAGGCTTGTTTGACACTATAGCAGAGTTAGGCTAGTGAGACACTATAGCAGAGTTAGGCCAGTGAGACACTATGGCAGAGTAAGGCTTGTGTGACACAATAGCAAAGTAAGGCTAGTGTGACACTATAGCAGAGTTAGGCTAGTGAGACACTATAGCAGAGTTAGGCTAGCGTTACACTATAGCAGAATGAGACAAGTGAGACACTTTAGCAGAGTGAGACTGGTGAGACACTATAGAAGAGTGAGACTAGTGTGACACTAAAGCAGAGTGAGACTAGTGTGACACTATAGCAGAGTGAGACAAGTGAGACACTTAAGCAGAGTGAGACTGGTGAGACACTATAGCAGAGTGAGACTAGTGAGACACTATAGCAGAGTTAGGCTAGTGTGACACTATAGCAGAGTTAGGCTAGTGTGACACTATAGCAGAGTGAGACTAGTGTGACACCATAGCAGAGATAGGCTAGTGTGACACTATAGCAGAGTTCAGCTAGTGTGACACTATAGCAGAGTAAGGCTAGTGAGACACTTTAGCAGAGTTAGGCTAGTGAGACACTATAGCAGAGTTAGGCTAGTGTGACACTATAGCATAGTGAGACAAGTAAGACTCTATAGCAGAGTTAGGCTAGTGAGACACTATAGCAGAGTTAGGCTAGTGAGACACTATAGCAGAGTTAAGCTAGTGTGACACTATAGCAGAGTTAGGCTAGTGAGACACTATAGCAGAGTTAGGCTAGTGTGATACTTAAGCAGAGTGAGACAAGTGAGACACTATAGCAGAGTTAGGCTAGTGTGACACTATAGCAGAGTTCGGCTAGTGTGACAATATAGCAGAGTTAGGCTAGTGAAACACTATAGCAGAGTTAGGCTAGTGTGACACTATAGCATAGTGAGACAAGTAAGACTCTATAGCAGAGTTAGGCTAGTGTGACAAAAGAGCAAAGTAAGAATAGTGTGACACTTTAGCAGAGTTAGGCTAGTGTGACACTATAGCAGAGTTAGGCTAGTGAGACACTATAGCAGAGTGAGACTAGTGTGACATTATAGCAGAGGTAAGCTTGTGAGACACTATAGCAGAGTTAGGCTAGTGTGATACTTAAGCAGAGTGAGACAAGTGAGACACTATAGCAGAGTTAGGCTAGTGTGACACTATAGCAGAGTTCGGCTAGTGTGACAATATAGCAGAGTTAGGCTAGTGAAACACTATAGCAGAGTTAGGCTAGTGTGACACTATAGCATAGTGAGACAAGTAAGACTCTATAGCAGAGTTAGGCTAGTGTGACACTAGAGCAAAGTAAGAATAGTGTGACACTTTAGCAGAGTTAGGCTAGTGTGACACTATAGCAGAGTTAGGCTAGTGAGACACTATAGCAGAGTGAGACTAGTGTGACATTATAGCAGAGGTAAGCTTGTGAGACACTATAGCAGAGTTAGGCTAGTGTGACACTATAGCTGAGTTAGGCTAGTTTGACACTATAGCAGAGTTAGGCTAGTGTGACACTTAAGCAGAGATAGGCTAGTGTGACACTATAGCAGAGTAAGACTTTTGTGACATTATAGCAGAGTTAGGCTAGTGTGACACTATAGCAGAGTTAGGCTAGTGAGACACTATAGCAGAGTGAGACTAGTGTGACACTATAGCAGAGATAGGCTAGTGTGACACAAAAGCAGAGTTCGGCTAGTGTGACACTATAGCAGAGTAAGGCAAGTGAGACACTATAGCAGAGTGAGACTAGTGTGACACTTAAGCAGAGTAAGGCTAGTGTGACACTTTAGCAGAGTCAGGCTAGTGTGACACTATAGCAGAGTAAGGCTTGTGTGACACTATAGCAGAGTGAGACTAGTGAGACATTATAGCAGAGTTAGGCTAGTGTGACACTATAGCAGAGTGAGACTAGTGTGACACTATAGCAGAGATAGGCTAGTGTGACACTATAGCAGAGTTCGGCTAGTGTGACACTATAGCAGAGTAAGGCTTGTGTGACACTATAGCAGAGTTAGGCTAGCGTGACATTTTAGCTGAGTGATACAAGTGAGACACTATAGCAGAGTTAGGCTAGTGTGACACTATAGCAGAGTGAGACAAGTGAGACACTTTAGCAGAGTGAGACTAGTGTGACACTATAGCATAGTGAGACTAGTGTGACACTTTAGCAGAGTTAGGCTAGTGTGACACTTTAGCAGAGTTAGGCTAGTGCGACACTATAGCAGAGATAAGCTAGTGTGACACTTAAGCAGAGTTAGGCTTGTGAGACACTATAGCAGAGTTAGGCTAGTGTGACACTTAAGCAGAGTGAGACAAGTGAGACACTATAGCAGAGTAAGGCTAGTGTGACACTATAGCAGAGTGAGACAAGTGAGACAGTTAAGCAGAGTGTCACTAGTGAGACACTATAGCAGAGTGAGACTAGTGTGACACTATAGCAGAGTGAGACAAGTGAGACACTTTAGCAGAGTGAGACTAGTGAGACACTATAGCGGAGGAGTTTAGTGTGACTCTATAGCATAGTGAGACTTGTGTGACACTTACGCAGAGTTAGGCTAGTGTGACACTATAGCAGAGTAAGGCTAGTGTGACACTATAGCAGAGTAAGGCTTGTGTGACAATATAGCAGAGTGAGACTTGTGAGACACTATAGCATAGTGAGACTAGTGTGACACTATAGCAGAGTAAGGCTAGTGTGACACTATAGCAGAGTTAGGCTAGTGAGACACTATAGCAGAGTGAGACTAGTGTGACACTATAGCATAGTGAGACTAGTGTGACACTTTAGCAGAGTAAGGCTACTGTGACACTTTAGCATAGTGAGACTAGTGTGACACTATAGCAGAGTTAGGCTAGTGTGACACTATAGCAGAGTTAGGCTAGTTTGACACTATAGCAGAGTTAGGCTAGTGTGACACTATAGCAAAGTGAGACTAGTGTGACACTATAGCAGAGTTAGGCTATTGTGACATTATAGCAGAGATAGGCTAGTGTGACACTATAGCAGAGTTAGGCTAGTGAGACACTATAGCAGAGTGAGACTAGTGTGACACTATAGCAGAGATAAACTAGTGTGACACTATAGCAGAGTTAGACTAGTGTGACAATTTAGCATAGTGAGACTAGTGAGACACTAAAGCAGAGTGAGACTAGTGTGACACTATAACAGAATTAAGCTAGTGTCATACTATAACAGAGTTAGGCTAGTGTGACACTATAGCAGAGTTAGGCTAGTGTGAAACTATAGCAGAGTTAGGCTAGTGAGACACTATAGCAGAGTTAGGCTTGTGTGACACTATAGCAAAGTTAGGCTAGTGTGACACTATAGCAGAGTTTGGCTAGTGAGACACTAAAGCAGAGTTAGGCTAGTGTGACACTATAGCAGAGTAAGGCTAGTGTGACACTATAGCAGAGTAAGGCTTGTGTGACAATATAGCAGAGTGAGACTTGTGAGACACTATAGCATAGTGAGACTAGTGTGACACTATAGCAGAGTAAGGCTAGTGTGACACTATAGCAGAGTTAGGCTAGTGAGACACTATAGCAGAGTGAGACTAGTGTGACACTATAGCATAGTGAGACTAGTGTGACACTTTAGCAGAGTAAGGCTACTGTGACACTTTAGCATAGTGAGACTAGTGTGACACTATAGCAGAGTTAGGCTAGTGTGACACTATAGCAGAGTTAGGCTAGTTTGACACTATAGCAGAGTTAGGCTAGTGTGACACTATAGCAAAGTGAGACTAGTGTGACACTATAGCAGAGTTAGGCTATTGTGACATTATAGCAGAGATAGGCTAGTGTGACACTATAGCAGAGTTAGGCTAGTGAGACACTATAGCAGAGTGAGACTAGTGTGACACTATAGCAGAGATAAACTAGTGTGACACTATAGCAGAGTTAGACTAGTGTGACAATTTAGCATAGTGAGACTAGTGAGACACTAAAGCAGAGTGAGACTAGTGTGACACTATAACAGAATTAAGCTAGTGTCATACTTTAACAGAGTTAGGCTAGTGTGACACTATAGCAGAGTTAGGCTAGTGTGAAACTATAGCAGAGTTAGGCTAGTGAGACACTATAGCAGAGTTAGGCTTGTGTGACACTATAGCAAAGTTAGGCTAGTGTGACACTATAGCAGAGTTTGGCTAGTGAGACACTAAAGCAGAGTTAGGCTAGTGTGACACTATAGCATAGTGAGACAAGTGAGACACTTTAGCAGAATGAGACTTGTTTGACACTATAGCATAGTGAGACTTGTGTGACACTTTAGCAGAGTTAGGCTACTGTGACACTTTAGCATAGTGAGACTAGTGAGACACTATAGCAGAGTTAGGCTAGTGAGATACTATGGCAGAGTAAGGCTTGTGTGACACAATAGCAAAGTAAGGCTAGTGTGACACTATAGCAGAGTTAGGCTAGTGAGACACAATAGCAGAGTTAGGCTAGGGTTACACTATAGCAGAATGAGACAAGTGAGACACTTTAGCAGAGTGAGACTGGTGAGACACTATAGAAGAGTGAGACTTGTGTGACACTAAAGCAGAGTGAGACTAGTGTGACACTATAGCAGAGTGAGACAAGTGAGACACTTTAGCAGAGTGAGACTGGTGAGACACTATAGCAGAGTGAGACTAGTGTGACACTATAGCAGAGTTAGGCTAGTGTGACACTATAGCAGAGTAAGGCTAGTGTGACACTATAGCAGAGTGAGACTAGTGTTACACTATAGCAGAGATAGGCTAGTGTGACACTATAGCAGAGTTCAGCTAGTGTGACACTATAGCAGAGTAAGGCTAGTGAGACACTTTAGCAGAGTTAGGCTAGTGAGACACTATAGCAGAGTTAGGCTAGTGTGACACTATAGCATAGTGAGACAAGTGAGACTCTATAGCAGAGTTAGGCTAGTGTGACACTATAGCAGAGTGAGACTAGTGTGACACTATAGCAGAGTTAGGCTAGTGTGACACTATAGCAGAGTTAGGCTAGTGAGACACTATAGCAGAGTTAAGCTAGTGTGACACTTTAGCAGAGTTAGGCTAGTGAGACACTATAGCAGAGTTAGGCTAGTGTGATACTTAAGCAGAGTGAGACAAGTGAGACACTATAGCAGAGTTAGGCTAGTGTGACACTATAGCAGAGTTCGGCTAGTGTGACAATATAGCAGAGTTAGGCTAGTGAAACACTATAGCAGAGTTAGGCTAGTGTGACACTATAGCATAGTGAGACAAGTAAGACTCTATAGCAGAGTTAGGCTAGTGTGACACTAGAGCAAAGTGAGACTAGTGTGACACTTTAGCAGAGTTAGGCTAGTGTGACACTATAGCAGAGTTAGGCTAGTGAGACACTATAGCAGATTGAGACTAGTGTGACATTATAGCAGAGGTAAGCTTGTGAGACACTATAGCAGAGTTAGGCTAGTGTGACACTATAGCTGAGTTAGGCTAGTTTGACACTATAGCAGAGTTAGGCTAGTGTGACACTAAAGCAGAGATAGGCTAGTGTGACACTATAGCAGAGTAAGACTTTTGTGACATTATAGCAGAGTAAGGCTAGTGTGACACTATAGCAGAGTTAGGCTAGTGAGACACTATAGCAGAGTGAGACTAGTGTGACACTATAGCAGAGTTAGGCTAGTGAGACACTATAGCAGAGTTAAGCTAGTGTGACACTTTAGCAGAGTTAGGCTAGTGAGACACTATAGCAGAGTTAGGCTAGTGTGATACTTAAGCAGAGTGAGACAAGTGAGACACTATAGCAGAGTTAGGCTAGTGTGACACTATAGCAGAGTTCGGCTAGTGTGACAATATAGCAGAGTTAGGCTAGTGAAACACTATAGCAGAGTTAGGCTAGTGTGACACTATAGCATAGTGAGACAAGTAAGACTCTATAGCAGAGTTAGGCTAGTGTGACACTAGAGCAAAGTGAGACTAGTGTGACACTTTAGCAGAGTTAGGCTAGTGTGACACTATAGCAGAGTTAGGCTAGTGAGACACTATAGCAGAGTTAAGCTAGTGTGACACTAAAGCAGAGTTAGGCTAGTTTGACACTATAGCAGAGTAAGGCTAGTGTGACACTATAGCAGAGTAAGGCTAGTGAGACACTATAGCAGAGTGAGACTAGTGTGACACTATAGCAGAGTGAGACAAGTGAGACACTTTAGCAGAGTGACACTAGTGAGACACTATAGCAGAGTGAGACAAGTGTGACACTATAGCAGAGTAAGACAAGTGAGACACTTTAGCAGAGTGAGACTAGTGAGACACTATAGCGGAGGAGTTAAGTGTGACTCTATAGCATAGTGAGACTTGTGTGACACTTAAGCAGAGTTAGGCTAGTGTGACACTATAGCAGAGTTAGGCTAGTGTGACACTATAGCAGAGTAAGGCTTGTGTGACAATATAGCAGAGTGAGACTTGTGAGACACTATAGCATAGTGAGACTAGTGTGACACTTTAGCAGAGTAAGGCTAGTGTGATACTATTGCAGAGTTAGGCTAGTGTGACACTATAGCAGAGTTAGGCTAGTGTGACACTATAGCAGAGTAAGGCTAGTGTGACACTATAGCAGAGTTAGGCTAGTGAGACACTATAGCAGAGTGAGACTAGTGTGACACTATAGCATAGTGAGACTAGTTTGACACTTTAGCAGAGTTAGGCTACTGTGACACTTAAGCATATTGAGACTAGTATGACAATATAGCAGAGTTAGGCTAGTGTGACACTATAGCAGAGTTAGGCTAGTGTGACACTATAGCAGAGTTAGGCTAGTGTGACACTATAGCAAAGTGAGACTAGTGTGACACTATAGCAGAGTTAGGCTAGTGAGACACTTAAGCAGAGTTAGGCTAGAGTGACACTATAGCATAGTGAGACAAGTGAGACTCTATAGCAGAGTTAGGCTTGTTTGACACTATAGCAGAGTTAGGCTAGTGAGACACTATAGCAGAGTTAGGCTAGTGAGACACTATGGCAGAGTAAGGCTTGTGTGACACAATAGCAAAGTAAGGCTAGTGTGACACTATAGCAGAGTTAGGCTAGTGAGACACTATAGCAGAGTTAGGCTAGGGTTACACTATAGCAGAATGAGACAAGTGAGACACTTTAGCAGAGTGAGACTGGTGAGACACTATAGAAGAGTGAGACTAGTGTGACACTAAAGCAGAGTGAGACTAGTGTGACACTAAAGCAGAGTGAGACTAGTGTGACACTATTACAGAATTAAGCTAGTGTCATACTATAACAGAGTTAGGCTAGTGTGACACTATAGCAGAGTTAGGCTAGTGTGAAACTATAGCAGAGTTAGGCTAGTGAGACACTATAGCAGAGTTAGGCTTGTGTGACACTATAGCAAAGTTAGGCTAGTGTGACACTATAGCAGAGTTTGGCTAGTGAGACACTAAAGCAGAGTTAGGCTAGTGTGACACTATAGCATAGTGAGACAAGTGAGACACTTTAGCAGAATGAGACTTGTTTGACACTATAGCATAGTGAGACTTGTGTGACACTTTAGCAGAGTTAGGCTACTGTGACACTTTAGCATAGTTAGGCTAGTGAGACACTATAGCAGAGTTAGGCTAGTGAGACACTATGGCAGAGTAAGGCTTGTGTGACACAATAGCAAAGTAAGGCTAGTGTGACACTATAGCAGAGTTAGGCTAGTGAGACACTGTAGCAGAGTTAGGCTAGGGTTACACTATAGCAGAATGAGACAAGTGAGACACTTTAGCAGAGTGAGACTGGTGAGACACTATAGAAGAGTGAGACTAGTGTGACACTAAAGCAGAGTGAGACAAGTGTGACACTATAGCAGAGTGAGACAAGTGAGACACTTTAGCAGAGTGAGACTGGTGAGACACTATAGCAGAGTGAGACTAGTGAGACACTATAGCAGAGTTAGGCTAGTGTGACACTATAGCAGAGTAAGGCTAGTGTGACACTATAGCAGAGTGAGACTAGTGTTACACTATAGCAGAGATAGGCTAGTGTGACACTATAGCAGAGTTCAGCTAGTGTGACACTATAGCAGAGTAAGGCTAGTGAGACACTTTAGCAGAGTTAGGCTAGTGAGACACTATAGCAGAGTTAGGCTAGTGTGACACTATAGCATAGTGAGACAAGTGAGACTCTATAGCAGAGTTAGGCTAGTGTGACACTATAGCAGAGTGAGACTAGTGTGACACTATAGCAGAGTTAGGCTAGTGTGACACTATAGCAGAGTTAGGCTAGTGAGACACTATAGCAGAGTTAAGCTAGTGTGACACTTTAGCAGAGTTAGGCTAGTGAGACACTATAGCAGAGTTAGGCTAGTGTGATACTTAAGCAGAGTGAGACAAGTGAGACACTATAGCAGAGTTAGGCTAGTGTGACACTATAGCAGAGTTCGGCTAGTGTGACAATATAGCAGAGTTAGGCTAGTGAAACACTATAGCAGAGTTAGGCTAGTGTGACACTATAGCATAGTGAGACAAGTAAGACTCTATAGCAGAGTTAGGCTAGTGTGACACTAGAGCAAAGTGAGACTAGTGTGACACTTTAGCAGAGTTAGGCTAGTGTGACACTATAGCAGAGTTAGGCTAGTGAGACACTATAGCAGAGTGAGACTAGTGTGACATTATAGCAGAGGTAAGCTTGTGAGACACTATAGCAGAGTTAGGCTAGTGTGACACTATAGCTGAGTAAGGCTAGTTTGACACTATAGCAGAGTTAGGCTAGTGTGACACTAAAGCAGAGATAGGCTAGTGTGACACTATAGCAGAGTAAGACTTTTGTGACATTATAGCAGAGTTAGGCTAGTGTGACACTATAGCAGAGTTAGGCTAGTGAGACACTATAGCAGAGTGAGACTAGTGTGACACTATAGCAGAGTTAGGCTAGTGAGACACTATTGCAGAGTTAAGCTAGTGTGACACTTTAGCAGAGTTAGGCTAGTGAGACACTATAGCAGAGTTAGGCTAGTGTGATACTTAAGCAGAGTGAGACAAGTGAGACACTATAGCAGAGTAAGGCTAGTGTGACACTATAGCAGAGTTCGGCTAGTGTGACAATATAGCAGAGTTAGGCTAGTGAAACACTATAGCAGAGTTAGGCTAGTGTGACACTATAGCATAGTGAGACAAGTAAGACTCTATAGCAGAGTTAGGCTAGTGTGACACTATAGCAAAGTGAGACTAGTGTGACACTTTAGCAGAGTTAGGCTAGTGTGACACTATAGCAGAGTTAGGCTAGTGAGACACTATAGCAGAGTTAAGCTAGTGTGACACTAAAGCAGAGTTAGGCTTGTGAGACACTATAGCAGAGTTAGGCTAGTGTGACACTTAAGCAGAGTGAGACAAGTGAGACACTATAGCAGAGTAAGGCTAGTGTGACACTATAGCAGATTGAGACAAGTGAGACACTTTAGCAGAGTGACACTAGTGAGACACTATAGCAGAGTGAGACTAGTGTGACACTATAGCAGAGTAAGACAAGTGAGACACTTAAGCAGAGTGAGACTAGTGAGACACTATAGCGGAGAAGTTAAGTGTGACTCTATAGCATAGTGAGACTTGTGTGACACTTAAGCAGAGTTAGGCTAGTGTGACACTATAGCAGAGTTAGGCTAGTGTGACACTATAGCAGAGTAAGGCTTGTGTGACAATATAGCAGAGTGAGACTTGTGAGACACTATAGCATAGTGAGACTAGTGTGACACTTTAGCAGAGTTAGGCTAGTGTGATACTATTGCAGAGATAGGCTAGTGTGACACTATAGCAGAGTTAGGCTAGTGTGACACTATAGCAGAGTAAGGCTAGTGTGACACTATAGCAGAGTTAGGCTAGTGAGACACTATAGCAGAGTGAGACTAGTGTGACACTATAGCATAGTGAGACTAGTTTGACACTTTAGCAGAGTTAGGCTACTGTGACACTTAAGCATATTGAGACTAGTATGACACTATAGCAGAGTTAGGCTAGTGTGACACTATAGCAGAGTTAGGCTAGTGTGACACTATAGCAGAGTTAGGCTAGTGTGACACTATAGCAAAGTTAGGCTAGTGTGACACTATAGCAGAGTTAGGCTAGTGAGACACTAAAGCAGAGTTAGGCTAGTGTGACACTATAGCATAGTGAGACAAGTGAGACTCTATAGCAGAGTTAGGCTAGTGTGACACTATAGCAGAGTGAGATTAGTGTGACACTATAGCAGAGTTAGGCAAGTGAGACAGTATAGCAGTGTTAGGCTAGTGTGACACTATAGCAGAGTAAGGCTAGTGTGACACTATAGCAGAGTAAAGCTTGTGTGACAATATAGCAGAGTGAGACTAGTGAGACACTATAGTTTAGTGAGTCTAGTGTGACACTTTAGCAGAGTTATGCTAGTGTGACACTATTGCAGAGTAAGGCTAGTGTGACACTCTAGCAGAGTTAGGCTAGTGTGACACTATAGCAGAGTTAGGCTAGTGTGACACTATAGCAGAGTTAGGCTAGTGTGACACTACTGCAGAGTTAGGCTAGTGAGACACTATAGCAGAGTTAGGCTAGTGTGACACTATAGCAGAGTTAGGCTAGAGTGACACTATAGCGGAGTGAGACAAGTGAGACACTTTAGCAGAGTGACACTAGTTAGACACTTAAGCAGAGTGAGACTAGTGTGACACTATAGCATAGTGAGACTAGTGTGACACTTTAGCAGAGTTAGGCTAGTGTGACACTATAGCAGAGTTAAGCTAGTGTGACACTATAGCAGAGTGAAACTAGTGTGACACTATAGCAGAGATAGGCTAGTGTGACACTATAGCAGAATTCGGCTAGTGTGACTCTATAGCAGAGTTAGGCTAGTGTGACACTTTAGCAGAGTCAGTGTCTAATTCCAAGCTAAACTCCCGCAGTGGAAGCGATTTACACAGGTAAATTTCTAGTAAAATACCAGGAGTTCAACTGAAGGCAGACAATGGCCGCGTTACGCAGCGCTAAATAGCATACGCTGCACAATATAGCAGCGCATACTATGAATTAAACGTGAACCTAAATCTATTTAACTTAATTAACTAAGTTGATTGAAATTGGCAAATGATGTGTTCCAACCCTTACATAACTCAAGTCGGTAGTAAATACCGTCTGCCGATCTGGCGTTACGTCACACGTATTAGCACTAGATTATAAGTATGTACCTCCAAATTATATCACCCCACGAATTCCGCAATTCGTACTAAGGAGTCACAATGATATGGTACAACAAATATGACTAAAGGGAACACACCATAAACAGTTTTATACTAAAACAACTAGATTTATCACTTACAGTTAACGCCGGTCCAAATGCATAAAATACCCAACGGAGAAAGGAAGTTCAGGGAATGGATCAAATAGGAATTCCGTGGGTACTTACAGGGCTGGGTGGAAAAGATATCGACACCCAGCATTCCACTACAGCCTTGGCGCGTTATTCACTTCAAACCACTCACAGCTTCTGTTCGTATTTCACTTTGATATTAGTCATTACGCGTGACCCAACACGAATTAGGGCCGTACAAAACGCGAGCCGATATGGCCACTTGATGCCTATTCAACGCGACGCTCACGTGGAAGACGTCGAGACATCCAACAATCACTAAGCCTGGTATTCTAGTATAACCCAGGAGAACCGCAATAATACGATGCATCAACACGCGCGATCTCAATTTGAATCGTCCATTACACGCGGCATCACAAAACGCGTGGCGGGAAATCCGCACGATACGCGATACCCTCCTGTCCGAACGGTTTTGAGTGACTGCCAGTGCGGTGCAGAAATCAACGCGTGGCGCCGTCAGGCGGTCTGCGCGCACGTCGCCAGTCTCGCCCTGCGAGCGAGAAAGGGACAACATATGCCCAGAGCGATGCGTGCGAAATCGCGGCGCATTCATAGACCGTCATTAATACCTAACCCACCCCAGCATAGCAACGCTAAATTAAACAGTCAGGCTAGTGTGACACTATAGCAGAGTAAGGCTTGTGTGACACCATAGCAGAGTGAGACTAGTGAGATTCTATAGCAGAGTAAGGCTAGTGTGACACTATAGCAGAGTTAGGCTAGTGTGACACTATAGCAGAATGAGACTAGTGTGACACTATAGCAGAGTTAGGCTAGTGTGACACTATAGCAGAGTTCGGCTAGTGTGACACTATAGCAGAGTTAGGCTAGTGTGACACTATAGCAGAGTTAGGCTAGTGAGACACTATAGCAGAGTTAAGCTAGTGTGACACTAAAGCAGAGTTAGGCTTGTGAGACACTATAGCAGAGTTAGGCTAGTGTGACACTTAAGCAGAGTGAGACAAGTGAGACACTATAGCAGAGTAAGGCTAGTGTGACACTATAGCAGAGTGAGACAAGTGAGACACTTTAGCAGAGTGATAGCGGAGGAGTTAAGTGTGACTCTATAGCATAGTGAGACTTGTGTGACACTTAAGCAGAGTTAGGCTAGTGTGACACTATAGCAGAGTTAGGCTAGTGTGACACTATAGCAGAGTAAGGCTTGTGTGACAATATAGCAGAGTGAGACTAGTGAGACACTATAGCATAGTGAGACTAGTGTGACACTTTAGCAGAGTTAGGCTAGTGTGATACTATTGCAGAGTTAGGCTAGTGTGACACTTTAGCAGAGTTAGGCTTGTGTGACACTATAGCAGAGTAAGGCTAGTGTGACACTATAGCAGAGTTAGGCTAGTGAGACACTATAGCAGAGTGAGACTAGTGTGACCCTATAGCATAGTGAGACTAGTTTGACACTTTAGCAGAGTTAGGCTACTGTGACACTTAAGCATAGTGAGACTAGTATGACACTATAGCAGAGTTAGGCTAGTGTGACACTATAGCAGAGTTAGGCTAGTGTGACAATATAGCAGAGTTAGGCTAGTGTGACAATATAGCAAAGTTAGGCTAGTGTGACACTATAGCAGAGTTAGGCTAGTGAGACACTAAAGCAGAGTTAGGCTAGTGTGACACTATAGCATAGTGAGACAAGTGAGACTCTATAGCAGAGTAAGGCTAGTGTGACACTATAGCAGAGTGAGATTAGTGTGACACTATAGCAGAGTTAGGCAAGTGAGACAGTATAGCAGTGTTAGGCTAGTGTGACACTATAGCAGAGTTAGGCTAGTGTGACACTATAGCAGAGTAAAGCTTGTGTGACAATATAGCAGAGTGAGACTAGTGTGACACTATAGTTTAGTGAGTCTAGTGTGACACTTTAGCAGAGTTAGGCTAGTGTGACACTATTGCAGAGTTAGGCTAGTGAGACACTATAGCAGAGTTAGGCTAGTGTGACACTATAGCAGAGTTAGGCTAGTGTGACACTATAGCGGAGTGAGACAAGTGAGACACTTTAGCAGAGTGACACTAGTTAGACACTTAAGCAGAGTGAGACTAGTGTGACACTATAGCATAGTGAGACTAGTGTGACACTTAAGCAGAGTTAGGCTAGTGTGACACTATAGCAGAGTTAAGCTAGTGTGACACTATAGCAGAGTGAAACTAGTGTGACACTATAGCAGAGATAGGCTAGTGTGACACTATAGCAGAGTTCGGCTAGTGTGACACTATAGCAGAGTTAGGCTAGTGTGACACTATAGCAGCGTAAGGCTAGTGAGACTCTATAGCAGAGTGAGACGAGTGTGACACTATAGCAGAGGTAAGCTAGTGAGACACTATAGCAGAGTTAGGCTAGTGTGACACTATAGCAGAGTTAGGCTAGTTTGACACTATAGCAGAGTTAGGCTAGTGTGACACTATAGCAGAGGTAAGCTAGTGAGACACTATAGCAGAGTTAGGCTAGTGTGACACTATAGCAGAGTTAGGCTAGTGAGACACTATAGCAGAGTGAGACTAGTGTGACACTATAGCAGAGGTAAGCTAGTGAGACACTATAGCAGAGTAAGGCTAGTGTGACACTATAGCAGAGTTAGGCTAGTTTGACACTATATCAGAGTTAGGCTAGTGTGACTGTCTAATTCCAAGCTAAACTCCCGCAGTGGAAGCGATTTACACAGGTAAATTTCGAACAAAATACCAGGAGTTCAACTGGAGGCAGACAATGGCCGCGTTACGCAGCGCTAAATAGCATACGCTGCACAATATAGCAGTGCATACTATGAATTAAACGTGAACCTAAATCTATTTAACTTAATTAACTAAGTTGAGTGAAATTGGCAAATGATGTGTTCCAACCCTTACATAACTCAAGTCGGTAGTAAATACCGTCTGCCGATCTGGCGTTACGTCACACGTATTAGCACTAGATTATAAGTAAGTACCTCCAAATTATATCACCCCACGAATTCCGCAATTCGTACTAATGAGTCACAATGATATGGTACAACAAATATGACTAAAGGGAACACACCATTAACACGAATAAACAGTTTTATACTAAACAACCAGGTTTAATACTTACAGTCAACGTGCCGGTCCAAATGCATAAAATACCCAACGGAGAAAGGAAGTTCAGGGAATGGATCAAATGGGAATTCCGTGGGTACTTACAGGGCTGGGTGGAAAAGATATCGACACCCAGCATTCCACTACAGCCTTGGCGCGTTATTCACGTCAAACCACTCACAGCTTCTGTTCGTATTCCACTTTGATATTAGTCATTACGCGTGACCCAACCCGAATTTGGGCCGTACAAACGCGGGCCAAAATGGCCACCTGATGCCTATTCAACGCGACGCTCACGTGGAAGACGTCGAGACATCCAACAATCACTAAGCCTGGCATTCCAGTACAACCCAGGAGAAACACAATAATACGATGCATCAACACGCGCGATCTCAAATTGAATCGTCCATTACACGCGGCATCACAAAACGCGTGGCGGGAAATCCGCACGATACGCGATACCCTCCTGTCCGAACGGTTTTGAGTGACTGACCGCGGTGCAGAAATCACCGCTTGGCGCCTACCAGGCGACCCGCGCGCACGCCGCCACCCTCGCCCCGCGAGCGATAAAGGGACAACATATGCCCAGAGCGATGCGTGCGAAATCGCGGCGCATTCATAGACCGTCATTAATACCTAACTTACCCCAGCATAGCAACGCTAAATTAAACATTCACCCGCCCTAGGCCGAATCCCTTAGGCCTATTCACTACTGGGGAGACGAGATAGCGTTGCTATTGCTCGCTTAAGAACTGAATCCCCTACCTGAACTGTCGCGACTCGAGGAGTGCCATCACTACCTGGGAACAAGTTGAGAATGCGCCCTCTGCGCCATCGCAGTGGCGGCAGGTTGGCATCCTTAACCAGAACGAGATCTCCGATGCGAGGGGGTTCAGTTCTGTCCGTCCACTTAAGGCGTTGCTGCAGAATGTGCAAATACTCAAGCGACCATCGCTTCCAAAAATTCTGAGACATTTGCTGCAGCAACTCATAACGCGTCAAACGATTGCTACTGACCTCTGTGTAGGGGTATTCTGGCAAGGCGTTAAGTGGTCGGCCAATTAAGAAATGCCCTGGTGTCAGGGCCTCCAGATCATTTGGATCTGAGCTAAGCGGACACAAAGGACGTGAATTGAGAACGGCCTCAATTTTACAAAACACGGTCGCTAGCTCCTCAAAGGTTAATATCGTTAAACCTATAACGCGCATCAAATGCGTCTTAGCGGACTTTACAACCGCTTCAAATATACCACCCCAGTGGGGGCATCCTGGTGGATCGAACACCCAGTTAATGCCCTGACGGGAGAGGCTCGTGCCGATAGCTTCCTCGTTTTCCGATAAAAACGTTATAATTTCTTTCATACATCGATCAGCGCCCTTAAAGTTGGTACCACAGTCCGACCTGATCAGCGCTGGTCGCCCTCTTCGCGACACAAATCTATCTAAAGCTGCTAAGAAAGCCTCCGTAGTGAGGTCGGCCACGAGTTCCAAGTGGACGGCCTTGGTTGCTAGGCACACAAACACGCACAAATACGCCTTGATTGACTTCGCGTTGCGAAGGCGTGATGCCTTTACCATAAAGGGCCCCGCAAAGTCCGTTCCCACACCCGCAAACGTCCAGGCTTCCGTCACCCGGTCCGGTGGGAGGTCTCCCATCTGAGGTTGCATTGTGGCTGCCTTCAACCGATAGCAAGGCAAGCACCGAAACACAATGCTCCGTACCGTACGTCGTCCAGACAAGATCCAAAACTCGCGCTGCAGAATAGCCAAAAGTGCATTGCAGCCCGCATGCGAGTTTTTCTGGTGACGATCCCTAACTATAAGTTCTACCAAAGGTCCCTTCTTTGGGAGTAACAGCGGATGCCGTGCTGAAAAGGGCAGGTTAGCGTTCCGAAGTCTACCTCCAACCCGGAGCATTCCATGCTCGTCCACGAACGGGTTGAGGCGCACAAGACCTCCCTTCAGCTTTCCACGGCCATCCCTGAGCAGCCTGGCCTCTTCCTCAAAATGTTCCGCCTGGACGACCCTAACCAATAAACTTAGAGCCGCATTCCGCTCCGCAGGCGAGAGGACAGGTGCCAAGTTCCGTTCTGCTTGAGGTTTTCTACAGTTGTTCACGAACCGTTTGATCCAACCTGTCACCCCTAGAAGTTTGTCGAGGGAGCTGTATCGTTCCAGCAAGAAAGCTGCACTAGGCTTAGGTACGATCTGCCCTACGTTCACTCGCAAACCTCGATCAGGTGGCCCAAGCGGCGACCCGCACTCATTGTATGGCCATCTCTCAGGTGACTCAGTCAGCCACTGAGGTCCCCACCACAGTGAGTGACCTACCAAATCAGGGGCCCTACATCCCCGTGAGGCGCAGTCCGCTGGGTTTTGTTCTCCCGGTACGTGTCTCCATACCAACGGAGTTTCCGATCCTTTAATCTGTGACACCCGATTTGCCACGAAAACCTCAAGAGTATGTACCGACGTCTGTAACCAGCACAGAACTATCCTACTGTCGGTCCATGCGTACACCGTTTCATCCAAAGTGATGGTACCGCGTAGATTACTAGCGACATGATGTAGCAAGCGCGTGAGAAGCGCTGCTCCCGCCAATTCCAACTTTGGAATGGTCCATCTTGTCCTAACCGGAGCCACCTTACTCTTGGCCATAACTAGACGCACGTCTACAGTTCCCGTTGAACTGACTGTCCGCAAATAGACAGCTGCCGCGTACCCTCGCTCCGAGGCATCACAAAACCCATGTAGGGTAGCCTTACATCCCACCGATGGGAGCAACTTGCGAGGTATGGCGATGCGTACGATCCCTGGTAAGGTGGTCACAAACTTGGTCCAATCATTCAACAGCTCTCCGGAGAGCTGGTCGTCCCAACCCAAGTTTGCTATCCACAACCTTTGCAAGAAGCACTTCGCCATGAACGTCACCGGTGCGATCCACCCGTTAGGATCGAAAGTTCTGGCGATCGTCGATAATACCGAACGCTTCGTCCAAGTCTTCTGCAAAAGGTCTGGCTCGATCTGATACGTAAAGACATCATGCGTTGGCCTATATTGCACCCCTAGGATGCTCAACGTATTTGGATTGTCCGGGTTCTCGAAAAGGTGCGGGTCCTGCTGGAACTCACCTGGCAACCCGGCCAGGAGCTCTGGACAGCTGGACAGCCATTTCCGCAACTCATAACCTCCTGATTCCATGATCGCGATCAGCTCGTCTCGTAGTAGCAGTGCTTGTTGCACGCTATCTGCACCCGTGCAGATGTCATCCACGTAGACGTCGCGATCCAGTACTGCTGCGGCTCGAGGGAATCTTACCCTTTCCTGTGCGGCCAACTCTCGCAGCGTGCGTACTGCCAAAAACGGACTTGGCTTCAGACCATACGTTACCGTGTTAAGCTCATAAGTGACCATCGGCTCGTCAGGGCTCTCACGCCACAAAATCAGCTGGTACCGACGGTCATCTGGGTGTATAATTGTTTGGCGAAACATCATTTTGACGTCTGCGACGAACGCTACTTGGTGCAACCGAAAATCTGTGAGGATGTCCACAATGTCCCGGTTCAACTTGGGACCCGCGTGCAGACACTGGTTCACAGACACACCATTCGATGTAGGAGCAGAACCGTCAAACACTACCCGTATCTTCGCCTCCGGTGACTTCAAAACAGCCAGGTGTGGTATATAGTAATGCTCGACACACCTCCAATCTATGCTGGACACCGACATGTGGCCTAACTCTAGGTACTCCCTCATGAATTCGATATACTTCTGCCGAAGTGCTGCATCTCGCTTCATCTTTCTCTCCATAGCCAGTAGTCTCCGTTCCGCGATCTGTCGCGAACTACCTAAGGAGGGGCGGTTTGGGAGAAATGGCAGCCTGGTAACACACCTACCTGACGAACTTCGTGCAGTGTTGTACTGATAGAACAGCTCGCACTCGTCATCCTCTGGCTTCCGTCTATCCGCTGTGGGTGGCTCCTCAGACTCCCAAAACGTCTGCAGCACCTCCGACAACACACTACCATAGAGAACCGTATCGCCCTCTGGTAGGTCCTGAGGTCTCCAAACTGGGCCAAAAATAACATACCCCCCTGTGGTATCAACGGCCACTAAACCAGTTTGCTGAAGTACCCGTTTTCTGCCACACCAGAATCTCCCGAGGACGTCTGACCCGAGGAGAACGTCCACCGTACCAGGAGTATCAAATTCAGGATCAGCTAACTCTAAGCCTGTGGTTAACCCTCGTACCGTTGACGGTAACCGAACCTGAGGAAGTTTCCCTACCACTTCATCCAGCACCACTGCTGAGGCATGATAGCTGACCCCTGTACCTGTATTACCTAATGTGAACTCGAAGTTCACCTGACCCCGAACGTCAGGCACATCTACACCTCCAATACCTACAGCCCCATCCGTTGTGGGCCTTAAATTTAAGCGTAGCCTACTCACCAGCTTACTAGACACAATACAACCCTGAGCCCCTGTATCTAACAAGGCTCTTACCTGTATGCTGCGGCCACCGTATCCCCATACCCAAATCATTGCCGTAGGCAACAATACCGTAATTGGCCGGGGGGCCGAAGCTGGCGTGTAGGCGGCGATTACCTAGCAGGAATCTAAGCGCGGAGTGTCCGCGTCCTGCGGGGGGGTCCCCTCTCTCCGTACACCTTCGAGTGGGTCCCACTCCTGCTGATAGGGACCTCTGGTCCTGTACGCCATGGCTGGCAGCCTATAGTAACCCTGCGGCAGGCGCGCGTACCGTGGACGCGCCTGTAGCCGCGGGTGCTCAGCCAAGGGGAGAGGCATGCGTGGGTCATGGGAACTCACCATGTTGTTCAGACCCGCCGAGTACTGCATGTACTGGCCCTGGTGTTGGCACCCGCCCGTAGCATCACGTACTTGTGATGGGTGCCTCTGACCTTGGACCTGTGACCACCTACCCTGTTCCGGCACCTGCTGCCGAGGTGGTGACTGTCTCGCGCGTGGTGAAGGGGGCATCACCTGCTAATGTCCCTGGCCTCGTCCCTGAAACCCTGGTGGAAGAGGACTCCTCCTTGGAGGGGGTGGGGAGCGTTGCTCCCGTCTAGGTAGGGCAGACTCCGTCCGCTGACCCGCGTCAGCTCTGCCTCCGTAATCTCCGCTGCGGTTCATGCATAGGAGCTGATGGTGGGCACCCTGGCAGTACCTGCAGTTGGTGCTTGATGGGCACTCTCGCACCTGATGCGGCCCCATACACCTAAAGCACCAACGCCGTTGCTGCACCACACCACGACGTTTCTGCACCCGCTGTGCAGCGAACTCCTCACACGCAGTCACCTGATGCCCCGCCTCTCTGCAGTAGGCACACCTCGATTCCAACTTAGCGACGTTGTATCGCCTGGGTGGCCTACTCTTACCGTCTCGCGCCTGTGCACCCGGCCGTTCCGGGCGGCGAGCGGCCGCAGACTCCGCGTGAGGCGACTCTCCAAATTGGGCATCTACCCGCCTGCACTCGGCCTCGAGGAAGGACTTGAGCTCCTCGAAGGTCGGGAGGTAATCAGATGTCTTACCTCCGTGTGACTGTTCAAAACGAGCGGCCATGTCGCTCGGCAGGCGGCGCAACAACGTGTGGACCAGGATATAATCATAGCCTGACACCGGCATCCCCTGTCTCTCAAGAGCGTTCACTGCAACGCAGACAGGGTTGAGGACCTTGGCCCTGAGGTCCGTCCCTCGTGTGATGGTCGGCACGGTGAGCCACTGTTCCAGGAGTTGGTCAATCATGAGACGTTTGTTGCTGTATCTCTCGATCAGCAAACCGCGAGCCGTCTCGTAACTTGCATCATCGACTGGTAGATGCTTTACCAGCTCATGGGGCTCACCTTGCAGCTTGGCCATCAATTGTGCCATTTTATATGCCGGCTGCAAGTCAGTGCGGTTATGAATCACACTGTCAAACAGATCCTGGAATCGGGTCCAATCCGTGTAGTCCCCGTGGAAGACCGGAATCGCCACAGCCAGCAGGGGCACTTGCACCCCCGGTCCCCGCGGACCATGGGGTGGGTCCCGCTCCCCAGCCCTACGCCTGGTGATCACAGCAGCCGCCTGCTGGATCTCCTGCCCTATCTCCAGGCACTGGGTCACATTCGCCCGGACCGTAAGTTTGACCTCCTCATCAGGCGTCCCATCAAATAACTCCTCGCATCCAGTGAGGCAATCCAACACCTCCGCGACCCGTTCGTCAATCCGTTGCGCACAAGCGATGAGTGCGTCCTCTCGGTCCCCGCGACCGACCATCGCCTGCTTAGTCGCGAACCACATTAGGTGCGCTCTAATTTTCGCCTGAAGCTGTCTAATTGTGGGAGCCATGGTACCAACCCAAAGTAACACCGAACCTTACAATAAAAAAAAATAGACAATCGGCCCTGATCCTACCGTTAGGATATCCGCACAGGGTAAACACAACGATAATAACAAGCAATTCACTAATTGATTGGCCCTGATCCTACCGATAGGATATTCTACACAGGGCACACACTACAATCACAATAAATATTTTTTTTTTTTATGTAGGTAGATTAAAAATCTTATACTAAAATAATCTTAAATCTAGTGGTTTTCTGAACCACGCTCTGCTACCAAAAATTGTCTAATTCCAAGCTAAACTCCCGCAGTGGAAGCGATTTACACAGGTAAATTTCTAGTAAAATACCAGGAGTTCAACTGAAGGCAGACAATGGCCGCGTTACGCAGCGCTAAATAGCATACGCTGCACAATATAGCAGCGCATACTATGAATTAAACGTGAACCTAAATCTATTTAACTTAATTAACTAAGTTGAGTGAAATTGGCAAATGATGTGTTCTGACCTTTACATAACTCAATTCTGTAGTAAATACCGTCTGCCGATCTGGCGTTACGTCACACGTATAAGCACTAGATTATAAGTAAGTACCTCCAAATTATATCACCCCACGAATTCCGCAATTCGTACTAAGGAGTCACAATGATAATGGTACAACAAATATGACTAAAGGGAACACACCATTAACATGAAGAAACAGTTTTATACTAAAACAACTAGGTTCGACACTTATGGTCACGTCGCCGGTCCAAATGCATAAAATACCCAACGGAGAAAGGAAGTTCAGGGAATGGATCAAATAGGGATTCCGTGGGTACTTACAGGGCTGGGTGGAAAAGATATCGACACCCAGCATTCCACTACAGCCTTGGCGCGTTATTCACTTCAAACCACTCACAGCTTCTGTTCGTATTCCACTTTGATATTAGTCATTACGCGTGACCCAACCCGAATTTG
Source organism: Tuta absoluta (assembly GCA_027580185.1). Classification (NCBI taxonomy): domain Eukaryota; kingdom Metazoa; phylum Arthropoda; class Insecta; order Lepidoptera; family Gelechiidae; genus Tuta; species Tuta absoluta. Next base: position 1,347,389 of record JAQAHW010000060.1, read on the forward strand.
GGCCGTACAAACGCGGGCCAATATGGCCACCTGATGCCTATTCAACGCGACGCTCACGTGGAAGACATCGAGACATCCAACAATCACTAAGCCTGGCATTCCAGTACAACCCAGGAGAAACGCAATAATACGATGCATCAACACGCGCGATCTCAAATTGAATCGTCCATTACACGCGGCATCACAAAACGCGTGGCGGGAAATCCGCACAATACGCGATACCCTCCCGTCCGAACGGTTTTGAGTGACTGATAGTGCGGTGCAGAAATCACCGCTTGGCGCCTACCAGGCGGCCCGCACGCACGCCGCCACCCTCGCCCCGCGAGCGAGAAAGGGACAACATATGCCCAGAGCGATGCGTGCGGGCGAGCATCGCGGCGTATTCATAGACCGTCATTAATACCTAACTTACCCCAGCATAGCAACGCTAAATTAAACACAGGGAAACGGCTGATTTTTGGGTTAGCAACTGAGCTTTCATATCTTCTATAAGTAAATCGACACTTTCATATTTCGGTAAAAGGCTTAGTTTTGCACTGCTGGACAAACGCGATTTTAACACAAAATTTACTAAATGTGTTTTATCTGTGGCCTTCAACATAGTGTCATACAATTCAATATTATCAATTAACTGTTGTGTGACCCCCTCATTTCCTGTCATGACCGGCAACAAACTACACGCCGTTTTCAAATTAAAAGACTCCATATCTGATTCTAGTGGAGTTTCTGATCTCGAGTTATCTTCTTTTTCTTCTACTTTACTTTTTATCGCTAAAAAAATGTTGTCTATTTTTTTACACACCTCATCAATCTCAAACCATGCTTCTTGATCAATTAAACCTTCTTCTATCTTTTTTGTAATATCTTCTAAAATTATTAAATATTGCGCATGAATTTTATTGGCCTCTTCAAGTTTATTTTGACCTAAATGACTTTTTCGTTGCTTTTTATTAATAGTAGTCAGATACTTATTAATTACTTCCAACTTTTCAAAACAATTATCAATTCTTATCGGCATTCCAAAAATTCAAACGCTTGTTTACAATTATATTCCAATAAAATCATAGTCACCCTAGTTACTCACCCATTATTAATGGATTCACTTTACACCTCTTACACTGGTAAGGTATACTACCTATTTTATTATTATGAATTAGCTTGACGCAACTTAACGCACTTAATGTTCCTATGTTAGTATTTTTTTTTGTTCTCTTTTACGTGATTTGTTATAAAAGGTCCACCAATAACACTTTTTTTTTTTGCACTTTTTACGCGATTATTTTATGTTAATTTTATTTGGTTTAAAATCGCACTGTTTTTTTTTTAATTTAGTTTAGGGTTTAACATACATCAGTTCGATTGCTGTTTCTTCACTATAGTTCGTGACCCTAAACTGTCTCACGCTCCGCTCGACGCTGCTGCAGGATCATGGCCATCGCATGACGTTCAACCCTCTTGTCGAAACATTTGCAGAACTTCTTGACACCGAAGTACACGCCGACTAAAACGAGCTGGGTAGCTATCACAGCTAAGAACAAATTCGTCTTGGACATATGCAGTTCCAAGGTCTGCACAACTATCGCGTTATTGCTGTATCCAACCTGAGAAACGATCTGCTGGTCCTCTTTGGGCTTCTCCTTTGACGCTTCGTGTCCCATTTTGATAGTTGTAGAGCGAAGTACTAGTTAAACATCAGCAAGGACCCTGGGGCTTGCCTGAGGTGACGTTGTTTGACCAACAGACACAGACCACGGTTGTTTCATGAAGTGGTAGAACCTACATTACACCATTAAAACGCATAATTTACACTGTCACTCGCGTGAATTTAATTACTGCAAATATTTAATGCCCATAGTATCGAAACCTGGCTAAAGGTCGCCATGGAGTATACTTGGGACTTGGAATAAAAGATGGTATTTGAGGTAAAAGATAAATGTATTGTCTTTAGTACGGTCACATAATGAATGCCTCATAAGTGGTCTTAAATCTAGATATTCTAATATAATGCTAACCATATTGGGATAACATGTATCATCCTAGTGATAGAGATGAATGAACTCTACTTTACGTAGACACGTGTACACACACTACAAGACACCAACAGCTACTGCAATGTGATATTAGTGAGACACCAACAGCTACTGCAGTGTGATACTAGTGAGACACCAACAGCTACTGCAGTGTGATACTAGTGAGACACCAACAGCTACTGCAGTGTGATACTAGTGAGACACCAACAGCTACTGCAGTGTGATACTAGTGAGACACCAACAGCAACTGCAGTGTGATACTAGTGAGACACCAACAGCTACTGCAGTGTGATACTAGTGAGACAACAACAGCTACTGCAGTGTGATGATACTAGTGAGAAACCAACAGCTACTGCAGTGTGATACTCGTGAGATACCAACAGCAACTGCAGTGTGATGATTCTAGTTAAAAACCAACAGCTACTGCAGTGTGATACTAGTGAGACACCAACAGCAACTGCAGTGTGATACTAGTGAGACACCAACAGCTACTGCAGTGTGATACTAGTGAGACACCAACAGCTACTGCAGTGTGATACTAGTGAGACACCAACAGCTACTGCAATGTGATACTTTTGAGACACCAACAGCTACTGCAATGTGATACTAGTGAGACACCAACAGCTACTGCAGTGTGATACTAGTGAGACACCAAAAGCTACTGCAGTGTGATACTAGTGAGACACCAACAGCTACTGCAGTGTGATACTAGTGAGACACCAACAGCTACTGCAGTGTGATACTAGTGAGACACCAACAGCTACTGCAGTGTGATACTAGTGAGACACCAACAGCAACTGCAGTGTGATACTAATGAGACACCAACAGCTACTGCAGTGTGATACTAGTGAGACAACAACAGCTTCTGCAGTGTGATGATACTAGTGAGAAACCAACAGCTACTGCAGTGTGATACTCGTGAGATACCAACAGCAACTGCAGTGTGATACTAGTGAGACACCAACAGCAACTGCAGTGTGATGATACTCGTGAGATACCAACAGCTACTGCAGTGTGATGATTCTAGTTAATCACCAACAGCTACTGCAGTGTGATACTAGTGAGACACCAACAGCAACTGCAAAGTGATGATACTCGTGAGATACCAACAGCTACTGCAGTGTGATGATTCTAGTTAATCACCAACAGCTACTGCAGTGTGATACTAGTGAGATACCAACAGCAACTGCAGTTTTATGATACTCGTGAGATACCAACAGCTACTGCAGTGTGATGATACAAGTGAGACACCAACAGCTACTGCAGTGTGATACTAGTGAGACACCAACAGCTACTGCAGTGTGATACTAGTGAGATACCAACAGCAACTGCAGTGTGATACTAGTGAGACACCAACAGCAACTGCAGTGTGATACTAGTGAGATACCAACAGCTACTGCAGTGTGATACTTCAAACTCTTATACTGTAGTTACAAGTGACTCGTATACTGTAGTTACAAGTTACTCGTATTCTGTAGTAACAAGTGACTCGTTTACTGTTGTTACAAGTTACTCGTATACTGTAGTTACATGTTACTCGTATACTGTAGTTACAAGTGACTCGTATACTGTTGTTACGATTAACTCGTATTTTGTAGTTACGAGTAAGTCGTATACTGTAGTTACAAGTGACTCGTATACTGTAGTTACATATTACTCGTAAACTGTAGTTACAAGTTACTCGTATACTGTAGTTACAAGTAACTCGTATTCTGTAGTTATAAATGACTCGTATACTGTAGTTATATGTTACTCGTATAATATAGTTACAAGTGACTCGTATTCTGTTGTTACAAGTGACTCGTATACTGTAGTTACGAGTAACTCGTATACTGTAGTTACACGTTACTCGAATACTGTAGTTACATTAAAGTCGTAAACTGTAGTATCAAGTGACTCGTATACTGTTACGAGTTACTCGAATACTGTAGTTACAAGTGATTCGTATACTGTAGTTACACGTTACTCGTATACTGTAGTTACATAAAAGTCGTATACTTTAGTTACGAGTGACTCGTATACTGTAGTTACATGTTACTCGTATACTGTAGTTACAAGTGACTCGAATACTGTTGTTACGAGTTACTCGAATACTGTAGTTACAAGTTACTCGTATACTGTAGTAACAAGTGACTCGTATACTGTAGTTACATATTACTCGTAAACTGTAGTTATAAGTTACTCGTATACTGTAGTTACAAGTTACTCTTATTCTGTAGTTACAAAAGACTCGTATACTGTAGTTACATTAAACTCGTATACTGTAGTTACGAGTAACTCGTATACTGTAGTTACACGTTACTCGAATACTGTAGTTACATTAAAGTCGTAAACTGTTGTAACAAGTGACTCGTATACTGTTACGAGTTACTCGAATACTGTAGTTACAAGTGATTCGTATACTGTAGTTACACGTTACTCGTATACTGTAGTTACATAAAAGTCGTTTACTTTAGTTACGAGTGACTCGTATACTGTAGTTACATTAAACTCGTATACTGTAGTTACAAGTGACTCGTATACTGTTGTTACGAGTAACTCGTATTCTGTAGTTACGAGTTAGTCGTATACTGTAGTTACAAGTGACTCGTATACTGTAGTTACATATTACTCGTAAACTGTAGTTATAAGTTACTCGTATACTGTAGTTACAAGTTACTCGTATTCTGTAGTTACAAGTGACTCGTATACTGTAGTTACATGTTACTCGTATAATGTAGTTACAAGTGACTCGTATACTGTAGTTACAAGTGACTCGTATTCTATTGTTACAAGTGACTCGTAATCTATAGTTACAAGTTACTTGTATACTGTAGTTACAAGTGACTCGTTTACTGTAGTTACACGTTACTCGTATACTGTAGTTACATTAAAGTCGTAAACTGTAGTTACAAGTTACTCGAATACTGTAGTTACAAGTGATTCGTATACTGTGGTTACACGTTACTCGTATACTGTAGTAACATTAAAGTCGTAAACTGTAGAAACAAGTGACTCGTATACTGTTACGAGTTACTCGAATACTGTAGTTACAAGTGATTCGTATACTGTAGTTACACGTTACTCGTATACTGTAGTTACATAAAAGTCGTTTACTTTAGTTACGAGTGACTCGTATACTGTAGTTACATTAAACTCGTATACTGTAGTTACAAGTGACTCGTATACTGTTGTTACGAGTAACTCGTATTCTGTAGTTACGAGTTAGTCGTATACTGTAGTTACAAGTGACTCGTATACTGTAGTTACATATTACTCGTAAACTGTAGTTATAAGTTACTCGTATACTGTAGTTACAAGTTACTCGTATTCTGTAGTTACAAGTTACTCGTATACTGTAGTTACAAGTGACTCGTATACTGCAGTTACAAGTTACTCGTATACTGTTGTTACATTAAACTCGTATACTGTAGTTACAAGTGACTCGTATACTGTTGTTACGAGTAACTCGTATTCTGTAGTTACGAGTTAGTCGTATACTGTAGTTACAAGTGACTCGTATACTGTAGTTACATATTACTCGTAAACTGTAGTTATAAGTTACTCGTATACTGTAGTTACAAGTTACTCGTATTCTGTAGTTACAAGTTACTCGTATACTGTAGTTACAAGTGACTCGTATACTGCAGTTACAAGTTACTCGTATACTGTTGTTACATGTTACTCGTATACTGTAGTTACAAGTGACACGTATACTGTTGTTACAAGTTACTCGTATTCTGTAGTTACAAGTGACTCGTAAACTGTAGTTACAAGTTACTCGTATACTGAAGTTACAAGTCACTCGTATTCTGTAGTTACAAGTGACTCGTATACTGTAGTTACATGTTACTCGTATAATGTAGTTACAAGTGACTCGTATACTGTAGTTACAAGTGACTCGTATTCTATTGTTACAAGTGACTCGTAATCTATAGTTACAAGTTACTTGTATACTGTAGTTACAAGTGACTCGTTTACTGTAGTTACACGTTACTCGTATACTGTTGTTACATTAAAGTCGTAAACTGTAGTTACAAGTTACTCGAATACTGTAGTTACAAGTGATTCGTATACTGTGGTTACACGTTACTCGTATACTGTAGTAACATTTAAGTCGTATACTGTAGTTACGAGTGACTCGTATACTGTAGTTTTATGTTACTCGTATACTGTAGTAACAAGTGACTCGAATACTGTTGTTACGAGTTACTCGAATACTGTAGTAACAAGTTACTTGTATACTGTAGTTTCAAGTGACTCGAATACTGTAGTTACAAGTTACTCGTATACTGTAGTTACAAGTGACTCGAATACTGTTGTTACGAGTTACTCGAATACTGTAGTTACAAGTTACTCGTATACTGTAGTTACAAGTGACTCGTATACTGTAGTTACATATTACTCGTAAACTGTAGTTATAAGTTACTCGTATACTGTAATTACAAGTTACTCGTATTCTGTAGTTACAAAAGACTCGTATACTGTAGTTACATTAAACTCGTATACTGTAGTTACGAGTAACTCGTATACTGAAGTTACATTTAACTCGTATACTGTAGTTACGAGTAATTCGTATACTGTAGTTACACGTTACTCGAATACTGTAGTTACATTAAAGTCGTAAACTGTAGTAACAAGTGACTCGTATACTGTTACGAGTTACTCGAATACTGTAGTTACAAGTGATTCGTATACTGTAGTTACACGTTACTCGTATACTGTAGTTACATAAAAGTCGTATACTTTAGTTACGAGTGACTCGTATACTGTAGTTACATTAAACTGGTATACTGTAGTTACAAGTGACTCGTATACTGTTGTTACGAGTAACTCGTATTCTGTAGTTACGAGTTAGTCGTATACTGTAGTTACAAGTGACTCGTATACTGTAGTTACATATTACTCGTAAACTGTAGTTATAAGTTACTCGTATTCTGTAGTTACAAAAGACTCGTAAACTGTAGTTACAAGTTACTCGTATACTGTAGTTACAAGTAACTCGTATTCTGTAGTTACAAGTGACTCGTATAATGTAGTTACATGTTACTCGTATAATGTAGTTACAAGTGACTCGTATACTGTAGTTACAAGTGACTCGTATTCTATTGTTACAAGTGACTCGTAATCTATAGTTACAAGTTACTTGTATACTGTAGTTACAAGTGACTCGTTTACTGTAGTTACACGTTACTCGTATACTGTAGTTACACTAAAGTCGTAAACTGTAGTTACAAGTTTCTCGAATACTGTAGTTACAAGTGATTCGTATACTGTGGTTACACGTTACTCGTATACTGTAGTTACATTTAAGTCGTATACTGTAGTTACGAGTGACTCGTATACTGTAGTTTTATGTTACTCGTATACTGTAGTTACAAGTGACTCGAATACTGTTGTTACGAGTTACTCGAATACTGTAGTTACAAGTTACTTGTATACTGTAGTTTCAAGTGACTCGTATACTGTAGTTACAAGTTACTCGTATCTGTAGTTAGAAGTGATTCGTATACTGTAGGTACATCTTACTCGTATACTGTAGGAACAATTTACTCGTATACTGTAGTTACAAGTAACTCGTATACTGTAGATACATGTTACTCGTATACTGTAGTAACATTAAACTCGTATACTTTGGTTACAAGTGACTCGTATACTGCAGTTATATTTAACTCGTATACTGTAGTAACAAGTGACTCGTATACTGTAAATGCAAGTAACTCGTATTGTGTAGTTACAAGTGACTCGTTTACTGTTGTTACAAGTTACTCGTATACTGTAGTTACATGTTACTCGTATACAGTAGTAACGAATTAGTCGAATATAATAGTAACATGTTACTCAAATACTGTAGTTTAAAGTGACTCGTATACTGTAGTTTCATTTTACTCGTATACTGTTGTTACATGTTACTCGTATACTGTAGTTACATTAAACTCGTATACTGCAGTTACAAGTGACTCGTATACTTTAGTTACAAGTAACTCGTATTCTGTAGTTACAAATGACTCGTATACTGTAGTTACAAGTTTTTCGTATTGTGTAGTTACAAGTGACTCGTAAACTGTAGTTACAAGTGACTCTCATACTATTGTTACGAGTTACTCGAATACTGTATTGACAAGTGATTCGTATACTGTAGTTACACGTTACTCGTATACTGTGGTTACATTTAAGTCGTATACTGTAGTTACGAGTGACTCGTATACTGTAGTTTTATGTTACTCGTATACTGTAGTTATAAGTGACTCGAATACTGTTGTTACGAGTTACTCGAATACTGTAGTTACAAGTTACTCGTATACTGTAGTTTCAAGTGACTCGTATACTGTAGTTACAAGTTACTCGTATACTGTAGTTAGAAGTGATTCGTATACTGTAGGTACATCTTACTCGTATACTGTTGGAACAATTTACTCGTAAAAAGTAGTTACAAGTAACTCGTATACTGTAGATACATGTTACTCGTATACTGTAGTTACATTAAACTCGTATACTTTGGTTACAAGTGACTCGTATACTGCAGTTATATTTAACTCGTATACTGTAGTAACAATTGACTCGTATACTGTAGTTGCAAGTTACTCGTATTGTGTAGTTTCAAGTGACTCGTTGACTGTTGTTACAAGTTACTCGTATACTGTAGTTACATGTTACTCGTATACAGTAGTAACGAATTAGTCAAATATAATAGTAACATGTTACTCAAATACTGTAGTTTAAAGTGACTCGTATACTGTAGTTGCAAGTTACTCGTATACTGTTGTTACATAATACTCGTATACTGTAGTTACATTAAACTCGTATACTGCAGTTACAAGTGACTCGTATACTTTAGTTACAAGTTACTCGTATTTTGTAATTACAAGTGACTCGTATACTGTAGTTACATTAAACTCTTATACTGTAGTTACAAGTGACTCGTATACTGTAGTTACAAGTTACTCGTATTCTGTAGTTACAATTGACTCGTTTACTGCAGTTACATTAAACTCTTGTACTGTAGTTACAAGTGACTTGTATACTGTAGTTACGAGTAACTAATATTCTGTAGTTAAGAGTAAGTCGTATACTGTAGTTACAAGTGACTCGTATACTGTAGTTACATGTTACTCGTAAACTGTAGTTACAAGTTACTCGTATACTGTAGTAACAAGTTACTCGTATTCTGTAGTTACAAGTGACTCGTTTACTGAAGTTACATGTTACTCGTAAACTGTAGTAACAAGTTACTCTTATACTCTAGTTACAAAATACTCGTATTATATAGTTACAAGTGACTCGTTTACTGTTGTTACAAGTAACTCGTATACTGTTGTTACATGTTACTCGTATACTGAAGTTACAAGTTACTCGTATACCGTAGTTACAAGTTACTCGTATTCTGTAGTTACAAAAGACTCGTATACTGTAGTTAGAAGTGATTCGTATACTGTAGGTACATCTTACTCGTATACTGTAGGAACAATTTACTCGTATACTGTAGTTACAAGTAACTCGTATACTGGAAATACATGTTACTCGTATACTGTAGTTACATTAAACTCGTATACTGTAGTTACAAGTGACTCGTATACTGTTGTTACGAGTAACTCGTATTCTGTAGTTACGAGTTAGTCGTATACTGTAGTTACAAGTGACTCGTATACTGTAGTTACATATTACTCGTAAACTGTAGTTATAAGTTACTCGTATACTGTAGTTACAAGTTACTCGTATTCTGTAGTTACAAGTTACTCGTATACTGTAATTACAAGGTACTCGTATACTGCAGTTACAAGTTACTCGTATACTGTTGTTACATGTTACTCGTATACTGTAGTTACAAGTGACTCGTATACTGTTGTTACAAGTTACTCGTATACTGTAGTTACATGTTTCTCGTATTCTGTAGTTACAAAAGACTCGTATACTGTAGTTATATTAAACTCGTATACTGTAGTTACAAGTGACTCGTATACTGTTGTTACAAGTTACTCGTATACTGTAGTTACATGTTACTCGTATACTGTAGTTACAAGTGACTCGTATACTGTAGTTACATTAAACTCGTTTACTGCAGTTATAAGTGACTCGTATACTGTAGTTTAAAAGACTCGTATACTGTAGTTACATAAAATTCTTATACTGTAGTTACAAGTGACTCGTAAACTGTAGTTACAAGTTACTCGTATTCTGTAGTAAAAAGTGACTCGTTTACTATTGTTACAAGTTACTCGTATACTGTAGTTACAAATGACTCGTATACTGTAGTTACGAGTTACTCGTAAATTGTAGTTACGAGTGAGTCGTATACTTTTGTTACAAGTTACTCATATACTGTAGTAAGAAGTGACTCGTATACTGTTGTTACAAGTTACTCGAATACTGTATTTACAAGTTTCTCGTATACTGTAGTTACATTTAACTCGTACACTGTAGTCACAAGTTACTCGTATACTGTAGTTACAAGTGACTCGTATACTGTTGTTACGAGTAACTCGTATTCTGTAGTTACGAGTTAGTCGTATACTGTAGTTACAAGTGACTCGTATACTGAAGTTACATATTACTCGTAAACTGTAGTTATAAGTTACTCGTATACTGTAGTTACAAGTAACTCGTATTCTGTTGTTACAAGTTACTCGTATACTGTAATTACAAGTGACTCGTATACTGCAGTTACAAGTTACTCGTATACTGTTGTTACATTAAACTCGTATACTGTAGTTACAAGTGACTCGTATACCGTTGTTACGAGTAACTCGTATTCTGTAGTTACGAGTTAGTCGTATACTGTAGTTACAAGTGACTCGTATACTGTAGTTACATATTACTCGTAAACTGTAGTTATAAGTTACTCGTATACTGTAGTTACAAGTTACTCGTATTCTGTAGTTACAAGTTACTCGTATACTGTAGTTACAAGTGACTCGTATACTGCAGTTACAAGTTACTCGTATACTGTTGTTACATGTTACTCGTATACTGTAGTTACAAGTGACACGTATACTGTTGTTACAAGTTACTCGTATTCTGTAGTTACAAGTGACTCGTAAACTGTAGTTACAAGTTACTCGTATACTGAAGTTACAAGTCACTCGTATTCTGTAGTTACAAGTGACTCGTATACTGTAGTTACATGTTACTCGTATAATGTAGTTACAAGTGACTCGTATACTGTAGTTACAAGTGACTCGTATTCTATTGTTACAAGTGACTCGTAATCTATAGTTACAAGTTACTTGTATACTGTAGTTACAAGTGACTCGTTTACTGTAGTTACACGTTACTCGTATACTGTTGTTACATTAAAGTCGTAAACTGTAGTTACAAGTTACTCGAATACTGTAGTTACAAGTGATTCGTATACTGTGGTTACACGTTACTCGTATACTGTAGTAACATTTAAGTCGTATACTGTAGTTACGAGTGACTCGTATACTGTAGTTTTATGTTACTCGTATACTGTAGTAACAAGTGACTCGAATACTGTTGTTACGAGTTACTCGAATACTGTAGTAACAAGTTACTTGTATACTGTAGTTTCAAGTGACTCGAATACTGTAGTTACAAGTTACTCGTATACTGTAGTTACAAGTGACTCGAATACTGTTGTTACGAGTTACTCGAATACTGTAGTTACAAGTTACTCGTATACTGTAGTTACAAGTGACTCGTATACTGTAGTTACATATTACTCGTAAACTGTAGTTATAAGTTACTCGTATACTGTAATTACAAGTTACTCGTATTCTGTAGTTACAAAAGACTCGTATACTGTAGTTACATTAAACTCGTATACTGTAGTTACGAGTAACTCGTATACTGAAGTTACATTTAACTCGTATACTGTAGTTACGAGTAATTCGTATACTGTAGTTACACGTTACTCGAATACTGTAGTTACATTAAAGTCGTAAACTGTAGTAACAAGTGACTCGTATACTGTTACGAGTTACTCGAATACTGTAGTTACAAGTGATTCGTATACTGTAGTTACACGTTACTCGTATACTGTAGTTACATAAAAGTCGTATACTTTAGTTACGAGTGACTCGTATACTGTAGTTACATTAAACTGGTATACTGTAGTTACAAGTGACTCGTATACTGTTGTTACGAGTAACTCGTATTCTGTAGTTACGAGTTAGTCGTATACTGTAGTTACAAGTGACTCGTATACTGTAGTTACATATTACTCGTAAACTGTAGTTATAAGTTACTCGTATTCTGTAGTTACAAAAGACTCGTAAACTGTAGTTACAAGTTACTCGTATACTGTAGTTACAAGTAACTCGTATTCTGTAGTTACAAGTGACTCGTATAATGTAGTTACATGTTACTCGTATAATGTAGTTACAAGTGACTCGTATACTGTAGTTACAAGTGACTCGTATTCTATTGTTACAAGTGACTCGTAATCTATAGTTACAAGTTACTTGTATACTGTAGTTACAAGTGACTCGTTTACTGTAGTTACACGTTACTCGTATACTGTAGTTACACTAAAGTCGTAAACTGTAGTTACAAGTTTCTCGAATACTGTAGTTACAAGTGATTCGTATACTGTGGTTACACGTTACTCGTATACTGTAGTTACATTTAAGTCGTATACTGTAGTTACGAGTGACTCGTATACTGTAGTTTTATGTTACTCGTATACTGTAGTTACAAGTGACTCGAATACTGTTGTTACGAGTTACTCGAATACTGTAGTTACAAGTTACTTGTATACTGTAGTTTCAAGTGACTCGTATACTGTAGTTACAAGTTACTCGTATCTGTAGTTAGAAGTGATTCGTATACTGTAGGTACATCTTACTCGTATACTGTAGGAACAATTTACTCGTATACTGTAGTTACAAGTAACTCGTATACTGTAGATACATGTTACTCGTATACTGTAGTAACATTAAACTCGTATACTTTGGTTACAAGTGACTCGTATACTGCAGTTATATTTAACTCGTATACTGTAGTAACAAGTGACTCGTATACTGTAAATGCAAGTAACTCGTATTGTGTAGTTACAAGTGACTCGTTTACTGTTGTTACAAGTTACTCGTATACTGTAGTTACATGTTACTCGTATACAGTAGTAACGAATTAGTCGAATATAATAGTAACATGTTACTCAAATACTGTAGTTTAAAGTGACTCGTATACTGTAGTTTCATTTTACTCGTATACTGTTGTTACATGTTACTCGTATACTGTAGTTACATTAAACTCGTATACTGCAGTTACAAGTGACTCGTATACTTTAGTTACAAGTAACTCGTATTCTGTAGTTACAAATGACTCGTATACTGTAGTTACAAGTTTTTCGTATTGTGTAGTTACAAGTGACTCGTAAACTGTAGTTACAAGTGACTCTCATACTATTGTTACGAGTTACTCGAATACTGTATTGACAAGTGATTCGTATACTGTAGTTACACGTTACTCGTATACTGTGGTTACATTTAAGTCGTATACTGTAGTTACGAGTGACTCGTATACTGTAGTTTTATGTTACTCGTATACTGTAGTTATAAGTGACTCGAATACTGTTGTTACGAGTTACTCGAATACTGTAGTTACAAGTTACTCGTATACTGTAGTTTCAAGTGACTCGTATACTGTAGTTACAAGTTACTCGTATACTGTAGTTAGAAGTGATTCGTATACTGTAGGTACATCTTACTCGTATACTGTTGGAACAATTTACTCGTAAAAAGTAGTTACAAGTAACTCGTATACTGTAGATACATGTTACTCGTATACTGTAGTTACATTAAACTCGTATACTTTGGTTACAAGTGACTCGTATACTGCAGTTATATTTAACTCGTATACTGTAGTAACAATTGACTCGTATACTGTAGTTGCAAGTTACTCGTATTGTGTAGTTTCAAGTGACTCGTTGACTGTTGTTACAAGTTACTCGTATACTGTAGTTACATGTTACTCGTATACAGTAGTAACGAATTAGTCAAATATAATAGTAACATGTTACTCAAATACTGTAGTTTAAAGTGACTCGTATACTGTAGTTGCAAGTTACTCGTATACTGTTGTTACATAATACTCGTATACTGTAGTTACATTAAACTCGTATACTGCAGTTACAAGTGACTCGTATACTTTAGTTACAAGTTACTCGTATTTTGTAATTACAAGTGACTCGTATACTGTAGTTACATTAAACTCTTATACTGTAGTTACAAGTGACTCGTATACTGTAGTTACAAGTTACTCGTATTCTGTAGTTACAATTGACTCGTTTACTGCAGTTACATTAAACTCTTGTACTGTAGTTACAAGTGACTTGTATACTGTAGTTACGAGTAACTAATATTCTGTAGTTAAGAGTAAGTCGTATACTGTAGTTACAAGTGACTCGTATACTGTAGTTACATGTTACTCGTAAACTGTAGTTACAAGTTACTCGTATACTGTAGTTAGAAGTGATTCGTATACTGTAGGTACATCTTACTCGTATACTGTAGGAACAATTTACTCGTATACTGTAGTTACAAGTAACTCGTATACTGGAAATACATGTTACTCGTATACTGTAGTTACATTAAACTCGTATACTGTAGTTACAAGTGACTCGTATACTGTTGTTACGAGTAACTCGTATTCTGTAGTTACGAGTTAGTCGTATACTGTAGTTACAAGTGACTCGTATACTGTAGTTACATATTACTCGTAAACTGTAGTTATAAGTTACTCGTATACTGTAGTTACAAGTTACTCGTATTCTGTAGTTACAAGTTACTCGTATACTGTAATTACAAGGTACTCGTATACTGCAGTTACAAGTTACTCGTATACTGTTGTTACATGTTACTCGTATACTGTAGTTACAAGTGACTCGTATACTGTTGTTACAAGTTACTCGTATACTGTAGTTACATGTTTCTCGTATTCTGTAGTTACAAAAGACTCGTATACTGTAGTTATATTAAACTCGTATACTGTAGTTACAAGTGACTCGTATACTGTTGTTACAAGTTACTCGTATACTGTAGTTACATGTTACTCGTATACTGTAGTTACAAGTGACTCGTATACTGTAGTTACATTAAACTCGTTTACTGCAGTTATAAGTGACTCGTATACTGTAGTTTAAAAGACTCGTATACTGTAGTTACATAAAATTCTTATACTGTAGTTACAAGTGACTCGTAAACTGTAGTTACAAGTTACTCGTATTCTGTAGTAAAAAGTGACTCGTTTACTATTGTTACAAGTTACTCGTATACTGTAGTTACAAATGACTCGTATACTGTAGTTACGAGTTACTCGTAAATTGTAGTTACGAGTGAGTCGTATACTTTTGTTACAAGTTACTCATATACTGTAGTAAGAAGTGACTCGTATACTGTTGTTACAAGTTACTCGAATACTGTATTTACAAGTTTCTCGTATACTGTAGTTACATTTAACTCGTACACTGTAGTCACAAGTTACTCGTATACTGTAGTTACAAGTGACTCGTATACTGTTGTTACGAGTAACTCGTATTCTGTAGTTACGAGTTAGTCGTATACTGTAGTTACAAGTGACTCGTATACTGAAGTTACATATTACTCGTAAACTGTAGTTATAAGTTACTCGTATACTGTAGTTACAAGTAACTCGTATTCTGTTGTTACAAGTTACTCGTATACTGTAATTACAAGTGACTCGTATACTGCAGTTACAAGTTACTCGTATACTGTTGTTACATGTTACTCGTATACTGTAGTTACAAGTGACTCGTATACCGTTGTTACAAGTTACTTGTATACTGTAGTTACATGTTTCTCGTATTCTGTAGTTACAAAAGACTCGTATACTGTAGTTATATTAAACTCGTATACTGTAGTTACAAGTGACTCGTAAACTGTTGTTACAAGTTACTCGTATACTGTAGTTACATGTTACTCGTATACTGTAGTTACAAGTGACTCGTATACTGTAGTTACATTAAACTCGTTTACTGCAGTTATAAGTGACTCGTATACTGTAGTTTAAGTGACTCGTATACTGTAGTTACATAAAATTCTTATACTGTAGTTACAAGTGACTCGTATACTGTAGTTACAAGTTACTCGTATTCTGTAGTAACAAGTGACTCGTTTACTATTGTTACAAGTTACTCGTATACTGTAGTTACAAATGACTCGTTTACTGTAGTTACGAGTTACTCGTAAATTGTAGTTACGAGTGAGTCGTATACTTTTGTTACAAGTAACTCATATACTGTAGTAAGAAGTGACTCGTATACTGTTGTTACAAGTTACTCGAATACTGTATTTACAAGTTTCTCGTATACTGTAGTTACATTTAACTCGTACACTGTAGTCACAAGTTACTCGTATACTGTAGTTACAAGTGACTCGTATACTGTTGTTTCAAGTTACTCGTATACTGTTGTTTCAAGTTACTCGTATACTGTAGTTACATGCTACTCGTATACTGTAGTTACAAGTAACTCGTATTCTGTAGTTACAAGTGACTCGTATACTGTAGTTACAAGTGACTCTTTTACTGTTGTTACGAGTAACTCGTATTTTGTAGTTACGAGTTAGTCGTATACTGTAGTTACAAGTGACTCGTATACTGTAGTTACATATTACTCGTAAACTGTAGTTATAAGTAATTCGTATACTTTAGTTACAAGTAACTCGTATTCTGTAGTTACAAGTTACTCGTATACTGTAGTTACAAGTGACTCGTATACTGCAGTTACAAGTTACTCGTATACTGTAGTTAGAAGTGATTCGTATACTGTTGGTACATCTAACTCGTATACTGTAGGAACAATTTACTCGTATACTGTAGTTACAAGTAACTCGTATACTGGAAATACATGTTACTCGTATACTGTTGTTACGAGTTATTTGTATTCTGTAGTAACGAGTTAGTCGTATACTGTAGTTACAAGTGACTCGTAAACTGTAGTTACATATTACTCGTAAACTGTAATTACAAATTACTCGTATACTGTAGTTACAAGTAACTCGTATTCTGTAGTTACAAGTGACTCGTATACTGTAGTTACAAGTGACTCGTATTCTATTGTTACAAGTGACTCGTAATCTGTAGTTATAAGTTACTCGTATACTGTAGTTACAAGTGACTCGTATACTGTTGTTACACGTTACTCGTATACCGTAGTTACATTAAAGTCGTAAATTGTAGTTACAAGTGACTCGTAATACTGTTGTTACGAGTTACTCGAATACTGTAGTTACAAGTGATTCGTAAACTGTAGTTACACGTTACTTGTATACTGTAGTTACATTTAAGTCGTATACTGTAGTTACGAGTGACTCGTATACTGTAGTTTTATGTTACTCGTATACTGTAGTTACAAGTGACTCGAATACTGTTGTTACGAGTTACTCGAATACTGTAGTTACATGTTACTCGTATACTGTAGTTTCAAGTGACTCGTATACTGTAGTTACAAGTTACTCGTATACTGTAGTTATAAGTGATTCGTATACTGTAGGTACATCTTACTCGTATACTGTAGGAACAATTTACTCGTATACTTTAGTTACAAGTAACTCGTATACTGTAGATACATGTTACTCGTATACTGTAGTTACATTAAACTCGTATACTGTAGTTACAAGTGACTCGTATAATGTAGTTACAAGTAACTCGTATTCTGTAGTTACAAGTGACTCGTATACTGTAGTAACAAGTGACTCTTTTACTGTTGTTACGAGTAACTCGTATTCTGTAGTTACGAGTTAGTCGTATACTGTAGTTACAAGTGACTCGTATAATGTAGTTACATATTACTCGTAAACTGTTGTTATAAGTAACTCGTATACTGTAGTTACAAGTAACTCGTATTCTGTAGTTACAAGTTACTCGTATACTGTAGTTACAAGTGACTCGTATACTGCAGTTACAAGTTACTCGTATACTGTAGTTAGAAGTGATTCGTATACTGTTGGTACATCAAACTCGTATACTGTAGGAACAATTTACTCGTATACTGTAGTTACAAGTAACTCGTATACTGGAAATACATGTTACTCTTATACTGTAGTTACATTAAACTCGTATACTGTAGTTACAAGTGACTCGTATACTGTAGTTACAAGTTACTCGTATACTGTAGTTACATGTTACTCGTATACTGTAGTTATAAGTTACTCGTATACTGTTGTTACGGGTTATTCGTATTCTGTAGTTACGAGTTAGTCGTATACTGTAGTTACAAGTGACTCGTATACTGTAGTTACATATTACTCGTAAACTGTAGTTACAAGTTACTCGTATACTGTAGTTACAAGTAACTCGTATTCTGTAGTTACAAGTGACTCGTATACTGTAGTTACAAGTGACTCGTATTCTGTAGTTACAAGTGACTCGTATTCTATTGTTACAAGTGACTCGTAATCTGTAGTTACAAGTTACTCGTATACTGTAGTTACAAGTGACTCGTATCCTGTTGTTACACGTTACTCGTATACCGTAGTTACATTAAAGTCGTAAACTGTAGTTACAAGTGACTCGTAATACTGTTGTTACGAGTTACTCGAATACTGTAAATACAAGTGATTCGTATACTGTAGTTACACGTTACTCGTATACTGTAGTTACATTTAAGTCGTATACTGTAGTAACGAGTGACTTGTATACTGTAGTTTTATGTTACTCGTATACTGTAGTTACAAGTGACTCAAATACTGTTGTTACGAGTTACTCGAATACTGTAGTTACAAGTGACTCGTATAATGTAGTTACATGTACCTCGTATAATGTAGTTACAAGTGATTCGTATATTGTAGGTACATCTTACTCGTATACTGTAGGAACAATTTACTCGTATACTGTAGTTTCAAGTAACTCGTATACTGTAGATACATGTTACTCGTATACTGTAGTTACATTAAACTCATATACTTTGGTTACAAGTGACTCGTATACTGCAGTTATATTTAACTCGTATACTGTTGTTACAAGTTACTCGTATACTGTAGTTACATGTTACTCGTATACAGTAGTAACGAATTAGTCGAATATAATAGTAACATGTTACTCAAATACTGTAGTTTAAAGTGACTCGTATACTGTAGTTACAAGTTACTCGTATACTGTTGTTACATGTTACTCATATACTGTAGTTATATTTAACTCGTATACTGCAGTTACAAGTGACTCGTATACTTTAGTTACAAGTTACTCGTATTCTGTAGTTACATTAAACTCTTATACTGTAGTTACAAGTGACTCGTATACTGTAGTTACAAGTTACTCGTATTCTGTAGTTACAAGTGATACGTTTACTGCAGTTACATTAAACTCTTGAACTGTAGTTACAAGTGACTCGTATACTGTAGTTACAAGTTACTCGTATTCTGTAGTAACAAGTGACTAGTTTACTGTTGTTACAAGTTACTCGTATACTGTAGTTACATGTTACTCGTATACTGTAGTTACAAGTGACTCGTATACTGTAGTTACAAGTTACTCGTATTCTGTAGTAACGAGTGACTAGTTTACTGTTGTTACAAGTTACTCGTATACTGTAGTTACATGTTACTCGTATACTGTAGTAACAAGTGACTCGTATACTGTAGTTACGAGTAACTCGTATTCTGTATTTACGAGTAAGTCGTATACTAAAGTTACAAGTTACTCGTATACGGTAGTTACAAGTTACTCGTATACTGTAGTTACATGTAACTCGTATACTGTAGTTACAAGTTACTCGTATACTGTAGTTACAAATGACTCGTATACTGTAGTTACGAGTTACTCGTAAATTGTAGTTACGAGTGAGTCGTATACTTTTGTTACAAGTTACTCATATACTGTAGTAAGAAATGACTTGTATACTGTTGTTACGAGTTACTCGAATACTGTAATTACAAGTTTCTCGTATACTGTAGTTACATTTAACTCGTACACTGTAGTCACAAGTTACTCGTATACTGTAGTAACAAGTGACTCGTATACTGTTGTTACAAGTTACTCGTATACTGTAGTTACATGCTTTTCGTATACTGTAGTTACAAGTGACTCGTATACTGTAGTTACATTTAAATCGTTTACTGCAGTTATAAGTGACTCGTATACTGTAGTTACAAGTGACTCGTATACTGTAGTTACATTAAACTCTTATACTGTAGTTGCAAGTGACTCGTATACTGTAGTTACAAGTTACTCGTATTCTGTAGTTACAAGTGACTCGTTTACTTGTATACTGTAGTTACATTTAACTCGTATACTGTAGTTACATATTACTCGTAAACTGTAGTTACAAGTAACTCGTATACTGTTGTTACAAGTAACTCGTATTCTGTAGTTACAAGTGACTCGTATACTGTAGTAACATGTTACTCGTATAATGTAGTTACAAGTGACTCGTATTCTGTAGTAACAAGTGACTAGTTTACTGTTGTTACAAGTTACTCGTATACTGTAGTTACATGTTACACGTATACTGTAGTAACAAGTGACTCGTATACTGTAGTTACGAGTAACTCGTATTCTGTAGTTACGAGTTAGTCGTATACTAAAGTTACAAGTTACTCGTATACGGTAGTTACAAGTTACTCGTATACTGTAGTTACATGTAACTCGTATACTGTAGTTACAAGTTACTCGTATACTGTAGTTACAAATGACTCGTATACTGTAGTTACGAGTTACTCGTAAATTGTAGTTACGAGTGAGTCGTATACTTTTGTTACAAGTGACTCATATACTGTAGTAAGAAATGACTCGTATACTGTTGTTACGAGTTACTCGAATACTGTAATTACAAGTTTCTCGTATACTGTAGTTACATTTAACTCGTACACTGTAGTCACAAGTTACTCGTATACTGTAGTAACAAGTGACTCGTATACTGTTGTTACAAGTTACTCGTATACTGTAGTTACATGCTACTCGTATACTGTAGTTACAAGTGACTCGTATACTGTAGTTACATTTAACTCGTTTACTGCAGTTATAAGTGACTCGTATACTGTAGTTACAAGTGACTCGTATACTGTAGTTACATTAAACTCTTATACTGTAGTTGTAAGTGACTCGTATACTGTAGTTACAAGTTACTCGTATTCTGTAGTTACAAGTGACTCGTTTACTCGTATACTGTAGTTACATTTAACTCGTATACTGTAAATACATATTACTCGTAAACTGTAGTTACAAGTAACTCGTATACTGTTGTTACAAGTAACTCGTATTCTGTAGTTACAAGTGACTCGTATACTGTAGTAACATGTTACTCGTATAATGTTGTTACAAGTGACTCGTATACTGTAGTTACAAGTGACTCGTATTCTATTGTTACAAGTGACTCGTAATCTGTAGTTACAAGTTACTCGTATACTGTAGTTACAAGTGACTCGTATACTGTTGTTACACGTTACTCGTATACCGTAGTTACATTAAAGTCGTAAACTGTAGTAACAAGTGACTCGTAATACTGTTGTTACGAGTTACTCGAATACTGTAGTTACAAGTGATTCGTATACTGTAGTTACACGTTACTCGTATACTGTCGTTACATTTAAGTCGTATACTGTAGTTACGAGTGACTCGTATACTGTAGTTTTATGTTACTCGTATACTGTAGTTACAAGTGACTCGAATACTGTTGTTACGAGTTACTCGAATACTGTAGTTACAAGTTACATGTATACTGTAGTTTCAAGTGACTCGTATACTGTAGTTACAAGTTACTCGTATCTGTAGTTAGAAGTGATTCGTATACTGTAGGTACATCTTACTCGTATACTGTAGGAACAATTTACTCGTATACTGTAGTTACAAGTAACTCGTATACTGTAGATACATGTTACTCGTATACTGTAGTTACATTAAACTCGTTTACTTTGGTTACAAGTGACTCGTATACTGCAGTTATATTTAACTCGTATACCGTTGTTACAAGTTACTCGTATACTGTAGTTACATGTTACTCGTATACAGTAGAAACGAATTAGTCGATTATAATAGTAACATGTTACTCAAATACTGTAGTTTTAAGTGACTCGAATACTGTAGTTACAAGTTACTCGTATACTGATGTTACATGTTACTCATATACTGTAGTTATATTTAACTCGTATACTGCAGTTACAAGTGACTCGTATACTTTAGTTACAAGTAACTCGTATTCTGTAGTTACATTAAACTCTTATACTGTAGTTACAAGTGACTCGTATACTGTAGTTACAAGTTACTCGTATTCTGTAGTTACAAGTGACTCGTTTACTGCAGTTACATTAAACTCTTGTACTGTAGTTACAAGTGACTCGTATACTGTAGTTACAAGTTACTCGTATTCTGTAGTAACAAGTGACTAGTTTACTGTTGTTACAAGTTACTCGTATACTGTAGTTTTATGTTACTCGT
Organism: Tuta absoluta; assembly: GCA_027580185.1. Classification (NCBI taxonomy): domain Eukaryota; kingdom Metazoa; phylum Arthropoda; class Insecta; order Lepidoptera; family Gelechiidae; genus Tuta; species Tuta absoluta. Next base: position 1,369,750 of record JAQAHW010000060.1, read on the forward strand.
ATACTGTAGTTACAAGTGACTCGTATACTGTAGTTACGAGTAACTCGTATTCTGTAGTTACGAGTTAGTCGTATACTAAAGTTACAAGTTACTCGTATACGGTAGTTACAAGTTACTTGTATACTGTAGTTACATGTTACTCGTATACTGTAGTTACAAGTTACTCGTATACTGTAGTAACAAATGACTCGTATACTGTAGTTACGAGTAACTCGTAAATTGTAGTTACGAGTGAGTCGTATACTTTTGTTACAAGTTACTCATATACTGTAGTAAGAAGTGACTCGTATACTGTTGTTACAAGTTACTCGAATACTGTATTTACAAGTTTCTCGTATACTGTAGTTACACTTAACTCGTACACTGTAGTCACAAGTTACTCGTATACTGTAGTTACAAGTGACTTGTATACTGTTGTTTCAAGTTACTCGTATACTGTTGTTTCAAGTTACTCGAATACTGTAGTTACATGCTACTCGTATACTGTAGTTACATTTAACTCGTTTACTGCAGTTATAAGTGACTCGTATACTGTAGTTACAAGTAACTCGTATTCTGTAGTTACAAGTGACTCGTATACTGTAGTTACAAGTGACTCTTTTACTGTTGTTACGAGTAACTCGTATTCTGTAGTTACGAGTTAGTCGTATACTGTAGTTACAAGTGACTCGTATACTGTAGTTACATATTACTCGTAAACTGTAGTTATAAGTAATTCGTATACTGTAGTTACAAGTAAATCGTATTCTGAAGTTACAAGTTACTCGTATACTGTAGTTACAAGTGACTCGTATATTGCAGTTACAAGTTACTTGTATACTGTAGTTAGAAGTGATTCGTATACTGTTGGTACATCTAACTCGTATACTGTAGGAACAATTTACTCGTATACTGTAGTTATAAGTAACTAGTATACTGGAAATACATGTTACTCGTATACTGTTGTTACATTTAACTCGTATACTGTAGTTACAATAGACTCGTATACTGTAGTTACAAGTTACTCGTATGCTGTAGTTACATGTTACTCGTATACAGTAGTTACAAGTTACTCGTATACTGTTGTTACGAGTTATTCGTATTCTGTAGTTACGAGTTAGTCGTATACTGTAGTTACAAGTGACTCGTAAACTGTAGTTACAAGTTACTCGTATTCTGTAGTAACAAGTGACTAGTTTACTGTTTTTACAAGTTACTCGTATACTGTAGTTACATGTTACTCGTATACTGTAGTTACAAGTGACTCGTATACTGTAGTTACAAGTTACTCGTATTCTGTAGTAACAAGTGACTAGTTTACTGTTGTTACAAGTTACTCGTATACTGTAGTTACATGTTACTCGTATACTGTAGTAACAAGTGACTCGTATACTGTTGTTACGAGTTACTCGAATACTGTAGTTACAAGTTACTCGTATACTGTAGTAACAAGTGACTCGTATACTGTAGTTACATATTACTCGTAAACTGTAGTTATAAGTTACTCGTATACTGTAGTTACAAGTTACTCTTATTCTGTAGTTACAAAAGACTCGTATACTGAAGTTACATTAAACTCGTATACTGTAGTTACGAGTAACTCGTATACTGTAGTTACACGTTACTCGAATACTGTAGTTACATTAAAGTCGTAAACTGTTGTAACAAGTGACTCGTATACTGTTACGAGTTACTCGAATACTGTAGTTACAAGTGATTCGTATACTGTAGTTACACGTTACTCGTATACTGTAGTTACATAAAAGTCGTTTACTTTAGTTACGAGTGACTCGTATACTGTAGTTACATTAAACTCGTATACTGTAGTTACAAGTGACTCGTATACTGTTGTTACGAGTAACTCGTATTCTGTAGTTACGAGTTAGTCGTATACTGTAGTTACAAGTGACTCGTATACTGTAGTTACATATTACTCGTAAACTGTAGTTATAAGTTACTCGTATACTGTAGTTACAAGTTACTCGTATTCTGTAGTTACAAGTGACTCGTATACTGTAGTTACATGTTACTCGTATAATGTAGTTACAAGTGACTCGTATACTGTAGTTACAAGTGACTCGTATTCTATTGTTACAAGTGACTCGTAATCTATAGTTACAAGTTACTTGTATACTGTAGTTACAAGTGACTCGTTTACTGTAGTTACACGTTACTCGTATACTGTAGTTACATTAAAGTCGTAAACTGTAGTTACAAGTTACTCGAATACTGTAGTTACAAGTGATTCGTATACTGTGGTTACACGTTACTCGTATACTGTAGTAACATTAAAGTCGTAAACTGTAGAAACAAGTGACTCGTATACTGTTACGAGTTACTCGAATACTGTAGTTACAAGTGATTCGTATACTGTAGTTACACGTTACTCGTATACTGTAGTTACATAAAAGTCGTTTACTTTAGTTACGAGTGACTCGTATACTGTAGTTACATTAAACTCGTATACTGTAGTTACAAGTGACTCGTATACTGTTGTTACGAGTAACTCGTATTCTGTAGTTACGAGTTAGTCGTATACTGTAGTTACAAGTGACTCGTATACTGTAGTTACATATTACTCGTAAACTGTAGTTATAAGTTACTCGTATACTGTAGTTACAAGTTACTCGTATTCTGTAGTTACAAGTTACTCGTATACTGTAGTTACAAGTGACTCGTATACTGCAGTTACAAGTTACTCGTATACTGTTGTTACATTAAACTCGTATACTGTAGTTACAAGTGACTCGTATACTGTTGTTACGAGTAACTCGTATTCTGTAGTTACGAGTTAGTCGTATACTGTAGTTACAAGTGACTCGTATACTGTAGTTACATATTACTCGTAAACTGTAGTTATAAGTTACTCGTATACTGTAGTTACAAGTTACTCGTATTCTGTAGTTACAAGTTACTCGTATACTGTAGTTACAAGTGACTCGTATACTGCAGTTACAAGTTACTCGTATACTGTTGTTACATGTTACTCGTATACTGTAGTTACAAGTGACACGTATACTGTTGTTACAAGTTACTCGTATTCTGTAGTTACAAGTGACTCGTAAACTGTAGTTACAAGTTACTCGTATACTGAAGTTACAAGTCACTCGTATTCTGTAGTTACAAGTGACTCGTATACTGTAGTTACATGTTACTCGTATAATGTAGTTACAAGTGACTCGTATACTGTAGTTACAAGTGACTCGTATTCTATTGTTACAAGTGACTCGTAATCTATAGTTACAAGTTACTTGTATACTGTAGTTACAAGTGACTCGTTTACTGTAGTTACACGTTACTCGTATACTGTTGTTACATTAAAGTCGTAAACTGTAGTTACAAGTTACTCGAATACTGTAGTTACAAGTGATTCGTATACTGTGGTTACACGTTACTCGTATACTGTAGTAACATTTAAGTCGTATACTGTAGTTACGAGTGACTCGTATACTGTAGTTTTATGTTACTCGTATACTGTAGTAACAAGTGACTCGAATACTGTTGTTACGAGTTACTCGAATACTGTAGTAACAAGTTACTTGTATACTGTAGTTTCAAGTGACTCGAATACTGTAGTTACAAGTTACTCGTATACTGTAGTTACAAGTGACTCGAATACTGTTGTTACGAGTTACTCGAATACTGTAGTTACAAGTTACTCGTATACTGTAGTTACAAGTGACTCGTATACTGTAGTTACATATTACTCGTAAACTGTAGTTATAAGTTACTCGTATACTGTAATTACAAGTTACTCGTATTCTGTAGTTACAAAAGACTCGTATACTGTAGTTACATTAAACTCGTATACTGTAGTTACGAGTAACTCGTATACTGAAGTTACATTTAACTCGTATACTGTAGTTACGAGTAATTCGTATACTGTAGTTACACGTTACTCGAATACTGTAGTTACATTAAAGTCGTAAACTGTAGTAACAAGTGACTCGTATACTGTTACGAGTTACTCGAATACTGTAGTTACAAGTGATTCGTATACTGTAGTTACACGTTACTCGTATACTGTAGTTACATAAAAGTCGTATACTTTAGTTACGAGTGACTCGTATACTGTAGTTACATTAAACTCGTATACTGTAGTTACAAGTGACTCGTATACTGTTGTTACGAGTAACTCGTATTCTGTAGTTACGAGTTAGTCGTATACTGTAGTTACAAGTGACTCGTATACTGTAGTTACATATTACTCGTAAACTGTAGTTATAAGTTACTCGTATTCTGTAGTTACAAAAGACTCGTAAACTGTAGTTACAAGTTACTCGTATACTGTAGTTACAAGTAACTCGTATTCTGTAGTTACAAGTGACTCGTATAATGTAGTTACATGTTACTCGTATAATGTAGTTACAAGTGACTCGTATACTGTAGTTACAAGTGACTCGTATTCTATTGTTACAAGTGACTCGTAATCTATAGTTACAAGTTACTTGTATACTGAAGTTACAAGTGACTCGTTTACTGTAGTTACACGTTACTCGTATACTGTAGTTACACTAAAGTCGTAAACTGTAGTTACAAGTTTCTCGAATACTGTAGTTACAAGTGATTCGTATACTGTGGTTACACGTTACTCGTATACTGTAGTTACATTTAAGTCGTATACTGTAGTTACGAGTGACTCGTATACTGTAGTTTTATGTTACTCGTATACTGTAGTTACAAGTGACTCGAATACTGTTGTTACGAGTTACTCGAATACTGTAGTTACAAGTTACTTGTATACTGTAGTTTCAAGTGACTCGTATACTGTAGTTACAAGTTACTCGTATCTGTAGTTAGAAGTGATTCGTATACTGTAGGTACATCTTACTCGTATACTGTAGGAACAATTTACTCGTATACTGTAGTTACAAGTAACTCGTATACTGTAGATACATGTTACTCGTATACTGTAGTAACATTAAACTCGTATACTTTGGTTACAAGTGACTCGTATACTGCAGTTATATTTAACTCGTATACTGTAGTAACAAGTGACTCGTATACTGTAAATGCAAGTAACTCGTATTGTGTAGTTACAAGTGACTCGTTTACTGTTGTTACAAGTTACTCGTATACTGTAGTTACATGTTACTCGTATACAGTAGTAACGAATTAGTCGAATATAATAGTAACATGTTACTCAAATACTGTAGTTTAAAGTGACTCGTATACTGTAGTTTCATTTTACTCGTATACTGTTGTTACATGTTACTCGTATACTGTAGTTACATTAAACTCGTATACTGCAGTTACAAGTGACTCGTATACTTTAGTTACAAGTAACTCGTATTCTGTAGTTACAAATGACTCGTATACTGTAGTTACAAGTTTTTCGTATTGTGTAGTTACAAGTGACTCGTAAACTGTAGTTACAAGTGACTCTCATACTATTGTTACGAGTTACTCGAATACTGTATTGACAAGTGATTCGTATACTGTAGTTACACGTTACTCGTATACTGTGGTTACATTTAAGTCGTATACTGTAGTTACGAGTGACTCGTATACTGTAGTTTTATGTTACTCGTATACTGTAGTTATAAGTGACTCGAATACTGTTGTTACGAGTTACTCGAATACTGTAGTTACAAGTTACTCGTATACTGTAGTTTCAAGTGACTCGTATACTGTAGTTACAAGTTACTCGTATACTGTAGTTAGAAGTGATTCGTATACTGTAGGTACATCTTACTCGTATACTGTTGGAACAATTTACTCGTAAAAAGTAGTTACAAGTAACTCGTATACTGTAGATACATGTTACTCGTATACTGTAGTTACATTAAACTCGTATACTTTGGTTACAAGTGACTCGTATACTGCAGTTATATTTAACTCGTATACTGTAGTAACAATTGACTCGTATACTGTAGTTGCAAGTTACTCGTATTGTGTAGTTTCAAGTGACTCGTTGACTGTTGTTACAAGTTACTCGTATACTGTAGTTACATGTTACTCGTATACAGTAGTAACGAATTAGTCAAATATAATAGTAACATGTTACTCAAATACTGTAGTTTAAAGTGACTCGTATACTGTAGTTGCAAGTTACTCGTATACTGTTGTTACATAATACTCGTATACTGTAGTTACATTAAACTCGTATACTGCAGTTACAAGTGACTCGTATACTTTAGTTACAAGTTACTCGTATTTTGTAATTACAAGTGACTCGTATACTGTAGTTACATTAAACTCTTATACTGTAGTTACAAGTGACTCGTATACTGTAGTTACAAGTTACTCGTATTCTGTAGTTACAAGTGACTCGTTTACTGCAGTTACATTAAACTCTTGTACTGTAGTTACAAGTGACTTGTATACTGTAGTTACGAGTAACTCGTATTCTGTAGTTAAGAGTAAGTCGTATACTGTAGTTACAAGTGACTCGTATACTGTAGTTACATGTTACTCGTAAACTGTAGTTACAAGTTACTCGTATACTGTAGTAACAAGTTACTCGTATTCTGTAGTTACAAGTGACTCGTTTACTGAAGTTACATGTTACTCGTAAACTGTAGTAACAAGTTACTCTTATACTCTAGTTACAAAATACTCGTATTATATAGTTACAAGTGACTCGTTTACTGTTGTTACAAGTAACTCGTATACTGTTGTTACATGTTACTCGTATACTGAAGTTACAAGTTACTCGTATACCGTAGTTACAAGTTACTCGTATTCTGTAGTTACAAAAGACTCGTATACTGTAGTTAGAAGTGATTCGTATACTGTAGGTACATCTTACTCGTATACTGTAGGAACAATTTACTCGTATACTGTAGTTACAAGTAACTCGTATACTGGAAATACATGTTACTCGTATACTGTAGTTACATTAAACTCGTATACTGTAGTAACAAGTGACTCGTATACTGTTGTTACGAGTAACTCGTATTCTGTAGTTACGAGTTAGTCGTATACTGTAGTTACAAGTGACTCGTATACTGTAGTTACATATTACTCGTAAACTGTAGTTATAAGTTACTCGTATACTGTAGTTACAAGTTACTCGTATTCTGTAGTTACAAGTTACTCGTATACTGTAATTACAAGGTACTCGTATACTGCAGTTACAAGTTACTCGTATACTGTTGTTACATGTTACTCGTATACTGTAGTTACAAGTGACTCGTATACTGTTGTTACAAGTTACTCGTATACTGTATTTACAAGTTTCTCGTATACTGTAGTTACATTTAACTCGTACACTGTAGTCACAAGTTACTCGTATACTGTAGTTACAAGTGACTCGTATACTGTTGTTACGAGTAACTCGTATTCTGTAGTTACGAGTTAGTCGTATACTGTAGTTACAAGTGACTCGTATACTGAAGTTACATATTACTCGTAAACTGTAGTTATAAGTTACTCGTATACTGTAGTTACAAGTAACTCGTATTCTGTTGTTACAAGTTACTCGTATACTGTAATTACAAGTGACTCGTATACTGCAGTTACAAGTTACTCGTATACTGTTGTTACATGTTACTCGTATACTGTAGTTACAAGTGACTCGTATACTGTTGTTACAAGTTACTTGTATACTGTAGTTACATGTTTCTCGTATTCTGTAGTTACAAAAGACTCGTATACTGTAGTTATATTAAACTCGTATACTGTAGTTACAAGTGACTCGTAAACTGTTGTTACAAGTTACTCGTATACTGTAGTTACATGTTACTCGTATACTGTAGTTACAAGTGACTCGTATACTGTAGTTACATTAAACTCGTTTACTGCAGTTATAAGTGACTCGTATACTGTAGTTTAAGTGACTCGTATACTGTAGTTACATAAAATTCTTATACTGTAGTTACAAGTGACTCGTATACTGTAGTTACAAGTTACTCGTATTCTGTAGTAACAAGTGACTCGTTTACTATTGTTACAAGTTACTCGTATACTGTAGTTACAAATGACTCGTATACTGTAGTTACGAGTTACTCGTAAATTGTAGTTACGAGTGAGTCGTATACTTTTGTTACAAGTTACTCATATACTGTAGTAAGAAGTGACTCGTATACTGTTGTTACAAGTTACTCGAATACTGTATTTACAAGTTTCTCGTATACTGTAGTTACATTTAACTCGTACACTGTAGTCACAAGTTACTCGTATACTGTAGTTACAAGTGACTCGTATACTGTTGTTTCAAGTTACTCGTATACTGTTGTTTCAAGTTACTCGTATACTGTAGTTACATGCTACTCGTATACTGTAGTTACAAGTAACTCGTATTCTGTAGTTACAAGTGACTCGTATACTGTAGTTACATGTTACTCGTATACTGAAGTTACAAGTTACTCGTATACCGTAGTTACAAGTTACTCGTATTCTGTAGTTACAAAAGACTCGTATACTGTAGTTAGAAGTGATTCGTATACTGTAGGTACATCTTACTCGTATACTGTAGGAACAATTTACTCGTATACTGTAGTTACAAGTAACTCGTATACTGGAAATACATGTTACTCGTATACTGTAGTTACATTAAACTCGTATACTGTAGTTACAAGTGACTCGTATACTGTTGTTACGAGTAACTCGTATTCTGTAGTTACGAGTTAGTCGTATACTGTAGTTACAAGTGACTCGTATACTGTAGTTACATATTACTCGTAAACTGTAGTTATAAGTTACTCGTATACTGTAGTTACATGTTTCTCGTATTCTGTAGTTACAAAAGACTCGTATACTGTAGTTATATTAAACTCGTATACTGTAGTTACAAGTGACTCGTATACTGTTGTTACAAGTTACTCGTATACTGTAGTTACATGTTACTCGTATACTGTAGTTACAAGTGACTCGTATACTGTAGTTACATTAAACTCGTTTACTGCAGTTATAAGTGACTCGTATACTGTAGTTTAAAAGACTCGTATACTGTAGTTACATAAAATTCTTATACTGTAGTTACAAGTGACTCGTAAACTGTAGTTACAAGTTACTCGTATTCTGTAGTAAAAAGTGACTCGTTTACTATTGTTACAAGTTACTCGTATACTGTAGTTACAAATGACTCGTATACTGTAGTTACGAGTTACTCGTAAATTGTAGTTACGAGTGAGTCGTATACTTTTGTTACAAGTTACTCATATACTGTAGTAAGAAGTGACTCGTATACTGTTGTTACAAGTTACTCGAATACTGTATTTACAAGTTTCTCGTATACTGTAGTTACATTTAACTCGTACACTGTAGTCACAAGTTACTCGTATACTGTAGTTACAAGTGACTCGTATACTGTTGTTACGAGTAACTCGTATTCTGTAGTTACGAGTTAGTCGTATACTGTAGTTACAAGTGACTCGTATACTGAAGTTACATATTACTCGTAAACTGTAGTTATAAGTTACTCGTATACTGTAGTTACAAGTAACTCGTATTCTGTTGTTACAAGTTACTCGTATACTGTAATTACAAGTGACTCGTATACTGCAGTTACAAAATACTCGTATACTGTTGTTACATGTTACTCGTATACTGTAGTTACAAGTGACTCGTATACTGTTGTTACAAGTTACTTGTATACTGTAGTTACATGTTTCTCGTATTCTGTAGTTACAAAAGACTCGTATACTGTAGTTATATTAAACTCGTATACTGTAGTTACAAGTGACTCGTAAACTGTTGTTACAAGTTACTCGTATACTGTAGTTACATGTTACTCGTATACTGTAGTTACAAGTGACTCGTATACTGTAGTTACATTTAAGTCGTATACTGTAGTTACGAGTGACTCGTATACTGTAGTTTTATGTTACTCGTATACTGTAGTTACAAGTGACTCGAATACTGTTGTTACGAGTTACTCGAATACTGTAGTTACAAGTTACTTGTATACTGTAGTTTCAAGTGACTCGTATACTGTAGTTACAAGTTACTCGTATCTGTAGTTAGAAGTGATTCGTATACTGTAGGTACATCTTACTCGTATACTGTAGGAACAATTTACTCGTATACTGTAGTTACAAGTAACTCGTATACTGTAGATACATGTTACTCGTATACTGTAGTAACATTAAACTCGTATACTTTGGTTACAAGTGACTCGTATACTGCAGTTATATTTAACTCGTATACTGTAGTAACAAGTGACTCGTATACTGTAAATGCAAGTAACTCGTATTGTGTAGTTACAAGTGACTCGTTTACTGTTGTTACAAGTTACTCGTATACTGTAGTTACATGTTACTCGTATACAGTAGTAACGAATTAGTCGAATATAATAGTAACATGTTACTCAAATACTGTAGTTTAAAGTGACTCGTATACTGTAGTTTCATTTTACTCGTATACTGTTGTTACATGTTACTCGTATACTGTAGTTACATTAAACTCGTATACTGCAGTTACAAGTGACTCGTATACTTTAGTTACAAGTAACTCGTATTCTGTAGTTACAAATGACTCGTATACTGTAGTTACAAGTTTTTCGTATTGTGTAGTTACAAGTGACTCGTAAACTGTAGTTACAAGTGACTCTCATACTATTGTTACGAGTTACTCGAATACTGTATTGACAAGTGATTCGTATACTGTAGTTACACGTTACTCGTATACTGTGGTTACATTTAAGTCGTATACTGTAGTTACGAGTGACTCGTATACTGTAGTTTTATGTTACTCGTATACTGTAGTTATAAGTGACTCGAATACTGTTGTTACGAGTTACTCGAATACTGTAGTTACAAGTTACTCGTATACTGTAGTTTCAAGTGACTCGTATACTGTAGTTACAAGTTACTCGTATACTGTAGTTAGAAGTGATTCGTATACTGTAGGTACATCTTACTCGTATACTGTTGGAACAATTTACTCGTAAAAAGTAGTTACAAGTAACTCGTATACTGTAGATACATGTTACTCGTATACTGTAGTTACATTAAACTCGTATACTTTGGTTACAAGTGACTCGTATACTGCAGTTATATTTAACTCGTATACTGTAGTAACAATTGACTCGTATACTGTAGTTGCAAGTTACTCGTATTGTGTAGTTTCAAGTGACTCGTTGACTGTTGTTACAAGTTACTCGTATACTGTAGTTACATGTTACTCGTATACAGTAGTAACGAATTAGTCAAATATAATAGTAACATGTTACTCAAATACTGTAGTTTAAAGTGACTCGTATACTGTAGTTGCAAGTTACTCGTATACTGTTGTTACATAATACTCGTATACTGTAGTTACATTAAACTCGTATACTGCAGTTACAAGTGACTCGTATACTTTAGTTACAAGTTACTCGTATTTTGTAATTACAAGTGACTCGTATACTGTAGTTACATTAAACTCTTATACTGTAGTTACAAGTGACTCGTATACTGTAGTTACAAGTTACTCGTATTCTGTAGTTACAAGTGACTCGTTTACTGCAGTTACATTAAACTCTTGTACTGTAGTTACAAGTGACTTGTATACTGTAGTTACGAGTAACTCGTATTCTGTAGTTAAGAGTAAGTCGTATACTGTAGTTACAAGTGACTCGTATACTGTAGTTACATGTTACTCGTAAACTGTAGTTACAAGTTACTCGTATACTGTAGTAACAAGTTACTCGTATTCTTTAGTTACAAGTGACTCGTTTACTGAAGTTACATGTTACTCGTAAACTGTAGTAACAAGTTACTCTTATACTCTAGTTACAAGTTACTCGTATTATATAGTTACAAGTGACTCGTTTACTGTTGTTACAAGTAACTCGTATACTGTTGTTACATGTTACTCGTATACTGAAGTTACAAGTTACTCGTATACCGTAGTTACAAGTTACTCGTATTCTGTAGTTACAAAAGACTCGTATACTGTAGTTAGAAGTGATTCGTATACTGTAGGTACATCTTACTCGTATACTGTAGGAACAATTTACTCGTATACTGTAGTTACAAGTAACTCGTATACTGGAAATACATGTTACTCGTATACTGTAGTTACATTAAACTCGTATACTGTAGTAACAAGTGACTCGTATACTGTTGTTACGAGTAACTCGTATTCTGTAGTTACGAGTTAGTCGTATACTGTAGTTACAAGTGACTCGTATACTGTAGTTACATATTACTCGTAAACTGTAGTTATAAATTACTCGTATACTGTAGTTACAAGTTACTCGTATTCTGTAGTTACAAGTTACTCGTATACTGTAATTACAAGGTACTCGTATACTGCAGTTACAAGTTACTCGTATACTGTTGTTACATGTTACTCGTATACTGTAGTTACAAGTGACTCGTATACTGTTGTTACAAGTTACTCGTATACTGTAGTTACATGTTTCTCGTATTCTGTAGTTACAAAAGACTCGTATACTGTAGTTATATTAAACTCGTATACTGTAGTTACAAGTGACTCGTATACTGTTGTTACAAGTTACTCGTATACTGTAGTTACATGTTACTCGTATACTGTAGTTACAAGTGACTCGTATACTGTAGTTACATTAAACTCGTTTACTGCAGTTATAAGTGACTCGTATACTGTAGTTTAAAAGACTCGTATACTGTAGTTACATAAAATTCTTATACTGTAGTTACAAGTGACTCGTAAACTGTAGTTACAAGTTACTCGTATTCTGTAGTAAAAAGTGACTCGTTTACTATTGTTACAAGTTACTCGTATACTGTAGTTACAAATGACTCGTATACTGTAGTTACGAGTTACTCGTAAATTGTAGTTACGAGTGAGTCGTATACTTTTGTTACAAGTTACTCATATACTGTAGTAAGAAGTGACTCGTATACTGTTGTTACAAGTTACTCGAATACTGTATTTACAAGTTTCTCGTATACTGTAGTTACATTTAACTCGTACACTGTAGTCACAAGTTACTCGTATACTGTAGTTACAAGTGACTCGTATACTGTTGTTACGAGTAACTCGTATTCTGTAGTTACGAGTTAGTCGTATACTGTAGTTACAAGTGACTCGTATACTGAAGTTACATATTACTCGTAAACTGTAGTTATAAGTTACTCGTATACTGTAGTTACAAGTAACTCGTATTCTGTTGTTACAAGTTACTCGTATACTGTAATTACAAGTGACTCGTATACTGCAGTTACAAGTTACTCGTATACTGTTGTTACATGTTACTCGTATACTGTAGTTACAAGTGACTCGTATACTGTTGTTACAAGTTACTTGTATACTGTAGTTACATGTTTCTCGTATTCTGTAGTTACAAAAGACTCGTATACTGTAGTTATATTAAACTCGTATACTGTAGTTACAAGTGACTCGTAAACTGTTGTTACAAGTTACTCGTATACTGTAGTTACATGTTACTCGTATACTGTAGTTACAAGTGACTCGTATACTGTAGTTACATTAAACTCGTTTACTGCAGTTATAAGTGACTCGTATACTGTAGTTTAAGTGACTCGTATACTGTAGTTACATAAAATTCTTATACTGTAGTTACAAGTGACTCGTATACTGTAGTTACAAGTTACTCGTATTCTGTAGTAACAAGTGACTCGTTTACTATTGTTACAGTTTACTCGTATACTGTAGTTACAAATGACTCGTATACTGTAGTTACGAGTTACTCGTAAATTGTAGTTACGAGTGAGTCGTATACTTTTGTTACAAGTTACTCATATACTGTAGTAAGAAGTGACTCGTATACTGTTGTTACAAGTTACTCGAATACTGTATTTACAAGTTTCTCGTATACTGTAGTTACATTTAACTCGTACACTGTAGTCACAAGTTACTCGTATACTGTAGTTACAAGTGACTCGTATACTGTTGTTTCAAGTTACTCGTATACTGTTGTTTCAAGTTACTCGTATACTGTAGTTACATGCTACTCGTATACTGTAGTTACAAGTAACTCGTATTCTGTAGTTACAAGTGACTCGTATACTGTAGTTACATGTTACTCGTATACTGAAGTTACAAGTTACTCGTATACCGTAGTTACAAGTTACTCGTATTCTGTAGTTACAAAAGACTCGTATACTGTAGTTAGAAGTGATTCGTATACTGTAGGTACATCTTACTCGTATACTGTAGGAACAATTTACTCGTATACTGTAGTTACAAGTAACTCGTATACTGGAAATACATGTTACTCGTATACTGTAGTTACATTAAACTCGTATACTGTAGTTACAAGTGACTCGTATACTGTTGTTACGAGTAACTCGTATTCTGTAGTTACGAGTTAGTCGTATACTGTAGTTACAAGTGACTCGTATACTGTAGTTACATATTACTCGTAAACTGTAGTTATAAGTTACTCGTATACTGTAGTTACATGTTTCTCGTATTCTGTAGTTACAAAAGACTCGTATACTGTAGTTATATTAAACTCGTATACTGTAGTTACAAGTGACTCGTATACTGTTGTTACAAGTTACTCGTATACTGTAGTTACATGTTACTCGTATACTGTAGTTACAAGTGACTCGTATACTGTAGTTACATTAAACTCGTTTACTGCAGTTATAAGTGACTCGTATACTGTAGTTTAAAAGACTCGTATACTGTAGTTACATAAAATTCTTATACTGTAGTTACAAGTGACTCGTAAACTGTTGTTACAAGTTACTCGTATTCTGTAGTAAAAAGTGACTCGTTTACTATTGTTACAAGTTACTCGTATACTGTAGTTACAAATGACTCGTATACTGTAGTTACGAGTTACTCGTAAATTGTAGTTACGAGTGAGTCGTATACTTTTGTTACAAGTTACTCATATACTGTAGTAAGAAGTGACTCGTATACTGTTGTTACAAGTTACTCGAATACTGTATTTACAAGTTTCTCGTATACTGTAGTTACATTTAACTCGTACACTGTAGTCACAAGTTACTCGTATACTGTAGTTACAAGTGACTCGTATACTGTTGTTACGAGTAACTCGTATTCTGTAGTTACGAGTTAGTCGTATACTGTAGTTACAAGTGACTCGTATACTGAAGTTACATATTACTCGTAAACTGTAGTTATAAGTTACTCGTATACTGTAGTTACAAGTAACTCGTATTCTGTTGTTACAAGTTACTCGTATACTGTAATTACAAGTGACTCGTATACTGCAGTTACAAAATACTCGTATACTGTTGTTACATGTTACTCGTATACTGTAGTTACAAGTGACTCGTATACTGTTGTTACAAGTTACTTGTATACTGTAGTTACATGTTTCTCGTATTCTGTAGTTACAAAAGACTCGTATACTGTAGTTATATTAAACTCGTATACTGTAGTTACAAGTGACTCGTAAACTGTTGTTACAAGTTACTCGTATACTGTAGTTACATGTTACTCGTATACTGTAGTTACAAGTGACTCGTATACTGTAGTTACATTTAAGTCGTATACTGTAGTTACGAGTGACTCGTATACTGTAGTTTTATGTTACTCGTATACTGTAGTTACAAGTGACTCGAATACTGTTGTTACGAGTTACTCGAATACTGTAGTTACAAGTTACTTGTATACTGTAGTTTCAAGTGACTCGTATACTGTAGTTACAAGTTACTCGTATCTGTAGTTAGAAGTGATTCGTATACTGTAGGTACATCTTACTCGTATACTGTAGGAACAATTTACTCGTATACTGTAGTTACAAGTAACTCGTATACTGTAGATACATGTTACTCGTATACTGTAGTAACATTAAACTCGTATACTTTGGTTACAAGTGACTCGTATACTGCAGTTATATTTAACTCGTATACTGTAGTAACAAGTGACTCGTATACTGTAAATGCAAGTAACTCGTATTGTGTAGTTACAAGTGACTCGTTTACTGTTGTTACAAGTTACTCGTATACTGTAGTTACATGTTACTCGTATACAGTAGTAACGAATTAGTCGAATATAATAGTAACATGTTACTCAAATACTGTAGTTTAAAGTGACTCGTATACTGTAGTTTCATTTTACTCGTATACTGTTGTTACATGTTACTCGTATACTGTAGTTACATTAAACTCGTATACTGCAGTTACAAGTGACTCGTATACTTTAGTTACAAGTAACTCGTATTCTGTAGTTACAAATGACTCGTATACTGTAGTTACAAGTTTTTCGTATTGTGTAGTTACAAGTGACTCGTAAACTGTAGTTACAAGTGACTCTCATACTATTGTTACGAGTTACTCGAATACTGTATTGACAAGTGATTCGTATACTGTAGTTACACGTTACTCGTATACTGTGGTTACATTTAAGTCGTATACTGTAGTTACGAGTGACTCGTATACTGTAGTTTTATGTTACTCGTATACTGTAGTTATAAGTGACTCGAATACTGTTGTTACGAGTTACTCGAATACTGTAGTTACAAGTTACTCGTATACTGTAGTTTCAAGTGACTCGTATACTGTAGTTACAAGTTACTCGTATACTGTAGTTAGAAGTGATTCGTATACTGTAGGTACATCTTACTCGTATACTGTTGGAACAATTTACTCGTAAAAAGTAGTTACAAGTAACTCGTATACTGTAGATACATGTTACTCGTATACTGTAGTTACATTAAACTCGTATACTTTGGTTACAAGTGACTCGTATACTGCAGTTATATTTAACTCGTATACTGTAGTAACAATTGACTCGTATACTGTAGTTGCAAGTTACTCGTATTGTGTAGTTTCAAGTGACTCGTTGACTGTTGTTACAAGTTACTCGTATACTGTAGTTACATGTTACTCGTATACAGTAGTAACGAATTAGTCAAATATAATAGTAACATGTTACTCAAATACTGTAGTTTAAAGTGACTCGTATACTGTAGTTGCAAGTTACTCGTATACTGTTGTTACATAATACTCGTATACTGTAGTTACATTAAACTCGTATACTGCAGTTACAAGTGACTCGTATACTTTAGTTACAAGTTACTCGTATTTTGTAATTACAAGTGACTCGTATACTGTAGTTACATTAAACTCTTATACTGTAGTTACAAGTGACTCGTATACTGTAGTTACAAGTTACTCGTATTCTGTAGTTACAAGTGACTCGTTTACTGCAGTTACATTAAACTCTTGTACTGTAGTTACAAGTGACTTGTATACTGTAGTTACGAGTAACTCGTATTCTGTAGTTAAGAGTCAGTCGTATACTGTAGTTACAAGTGACTCGTATACTGTAGTTACATGTTACTCGTAAACTGTAGTTACAAGTTACTCGTATACTGTAGTAACAAGTTACTCGTATTCTGTAGTTACAAGTGACTCGTTTACTGAAGTTACATGTTACTCGTAAACTGTAGTAACAAGTTACTCTTATACTCTAGTTACAAGTTACTCGTATTATATAGTTACAAGTGACTCGTTTACTGTTGTTACAAGTAACTCGTATACTGTTGTTACATGTTACTCGTATACTGAAGTTACAAGTTACTCGTATACCGTAGTTACAAGTTACTCGTATTCTGTAGTTACAAAAGACTCGTATACTGTAGTTAGAAGTGATTCGTATACTGTAGGTACATCTTACTCGTATACTGTAGGAACAATTTACTCGTATACTGTAGTTACAAGTAACTCGTATACTGGAAATACATGTTACTCGTATACTGTAGTTACATTAAACTCGTATACTGTAGTAACAAGTGACTCGTATACTGTTGTTACGAGTAACTCGTATTCTGTAGTTACGAGTTAGTCGTATACTGTAGTTACAAGTGACTCGTATACTGTAGTTACATATTACTCGTAAACTGTAGTTATAAGTTACTCGTATACTGTAGTTACAAGTTACTCGTATTCTGTAGTTACAAGTTACTCGTATACTGTAATTACAAGGTACTCGTATACTGCAGTTACAAGTTACTCGTATACTGTTGTTACATGTTACTCGTATACTGTAGTTACAAGTGACTCGTATACTGTTGTTACAAGTTACTCGTATACTGTAGTTACATGTTTCTCGTATTCTGTAGTTACAAAAGACTCGTATACTGTAGTTATATTAAACTCGTATACTGTAGTTACAAGTGACTCGTATACTGTTGTTACAAGTTACTCGTATACTGTAGTTACATGTTACTCGTATACTGTAGTTACAAGTGACTCGTATACTGTAGTTACATTAAACTCGTTTACTGCAGTTATAAGTGACTCGTATACTGTAGTTTAAAAGACTCGTATACTGTAGTTACATAAAATTCTTATACTGTAGTTACAAGTGACTCGTAAACTGTAGTTACAAGTTACTCGTATTCTGTAGTAAAAAGTGACTCGTTTACTATTGTTACAAGTTACTCGTATACTGTAGTTACAAATGACTCGTATACTGTAGTTACGAGTTACTCGTAAATTGTAGTTACGAGTGAGTCGTATACTTTTGTTACAAGTTACTCATATACTGTAGTAAGAAGTGACTCGTATACTGTTGTTACAAGTTACTCGAATACTGTATTTACAAGTTTCTCGTATACTGTAGTTACATTTAACTCGTACACTGTAGTCACAAGTTACTCGTATACTGTAGTTACAAGTGACTCGTATACTGTTGTTACGAGTAACTCGTATTCTGTAGTTACGAGTTAGTCGTATACTGTAGTTACAAGTGACTCGTATACTGAAGTTACATATTACTCGTAAACTGTAGTTATAAGTTACTCGTATACTGTAGTTACAAGTAACTCGTATTCTGTTGTTACAAGTTACTCGTATACTGTAATTACAAGTGACTCGTATACTGCAGTTACAAGTTACTCGTATACTGTTGTTACATGTTACTCGTATACTGTAGTTACAAGTGACTCGTATACTGTTGTTACAAGTTACTTGTATACTGTAGTTACATGTTTCTCGTATTCTGTAGTTACAAAAGACTCGTATACTGTAGTTATATTAAACTCGTATACTGTAGTTACAAGTGACTCGTAAACTGTTGTTACAAGTTACTCGTATACTGTAGTTACATGTTACTCGTATACTGTAGTTACAAGTGACTCGTATACTGTAGTTACATTAAACTCGTTTACTGCAGTTATAAGTGACTCGTATACTGTAGTTTAAGTGACTCGTATACTGTAGTTACATAAAATTCTTATACTGTAGTTACAAGTGACTCGTATACTGTAGTTACAAGTTACTCGTATTCTGTAGTAACAAGTGACTCGTTTACTATTGTTACAAGTTACTCGTATACTGTAGTTACAAATGACTCGTATACTGTAGTTACGAGTTACTCGTAAATTGTAGTTACGAGTGAGTCGTATACTTTTGTTACAAGTTACTCATATACTGTAGTAAGAAGTGACTCGTATACTGTTGTTACAAGTTACTCGAATACTGTATTTACAAGTTTCTCGTATACTGTAGTTACATTTAACTCGTACACTGTAGTCACAAGTTACTCGTATACTGTAGTTACAAGTGACTCGTATACTGTTGTTTCAAGTTACTCGTATACTGTTGTTTCAAGTTACTCGTATACTGTAGTTACATGCTACTCGTATACTGTAGTTACAAGTAACTCGTATTCTGTAGTTACAAGTGACTCGTATACTGTAGTTACATGTTACTCGTATACTGAAGTTACAAGTTACTCGTATACCGTAGTTACAAGTTACTCGTATTCTGTAGTTACAAAAGACTCGTATACTGTAGTTAGAAGTGATTCGTATACTGTAGGTACATCTTACTCGTATACTGTAGGAACAATTTACTCGTATACTGTAGTTACAAGTAACTCGTATACTGGAAATACATGTTACTCGTATACTGTAGTTACATTAAACTCGTATACTGTAGTTACAAGTGACTCGTATACTGTTGTTACGAGTAACTCGTATTCTGTAGTTACGAGTTAGTCGTATACTGTAGTTACAAGTGACTCGTATACTGTAGTTACATATTACTCGTAAACTGTAGTTATAAGTTACTCGTATACTGTAGTTACAAGTTACTCGTATTCTGTAGTTACAAGTTACTCGTATACTGTAATTACAAGGTACTCGTATACTGCAGTTACAAGTTACTCGTATACTGTTGTTACATGTTACTCGTATACTGTAGTTACAAGTGACTCGTATACTGTTGTTACAAGTTACTCGTATACTGTAGTTACATGTTTCTCGTATTCTGTAGTTACAAAAGACTCGTATACTGTAGTTATATTAAACTCGTATACTGTAGTTACAAGTGACTCGTATACTGTTGTTACAAGTTACTCGTATACTGTAGTTACATGTTACTCGTATACTGTAGTTACAAGTGACTCGTATACTGTAGTTACATTAAACTCGTTTACTGCAGTTATAAGTGACTCGTATACTGTAGTTTAAAAGACTCGTATACTGTAGTTACATAAAATTCTTATACTGTAGTTACAAGTGACTCGTAAACTGTAGTTACAAGTTACTCGTATTCTGTAGTAAAAAGTGACTCGTTTACTATTGTTACAAGTTACTCGTATACTGTAGTTACAAATGACTCGTATACTGTAGTTACGAGTTACTCGTAAATTGTAGTTACGAGTGAGTCGCATACTTTTGTTACAAGTTACTCATATACTGTAGTAAGAAGTGACTCGTATACTGTTGTTACAAGTTACTCGAATACTGTATTTACAAGTTTCTCGTATACTGTAGTTACATTTAACTCGTACACTGTAGTCACAAGTTACTCGTATACTGTAGTTACAAGTGACTCGTATACTGTTGTTACGAGTAACTCGTATTCTGTAGTTACGAGTTAGTCGTATACTGTAGTTACAAGTGACTCGTATACTGAAGTTACATATTACTCGTAAACTGTAGTTATAAGTTACTCGTATACTGTAGTTACAAGTAACTCGTATTCTGTTGTTACAAGTTACTCGTATACTGTAATTACAAGTGACTCGTATACTGCAGTTACAAAATACTCGTATACTGTTGTTACATGTTACTCGTATACTGTAGTTACAAGTGACTCGTATACTGTTGTTACAAGTTACTTGTATACTGTAGTTACATGTTTCTCGTATTCTGTAGTTACAAAAGACTCGTATACTGTAGTTATATTAAACTCGTATACTGTAGTTACAAGTGACTCGTAAACTGTTGTTACAAGTTACTCGTATACTGTAGTTACATGTTACTCGTATACTGTAGTTACAAGTGACTCGTATACTGTAGTTACATTAAACTCGTTTACTGCAGTTATAAGTGACTCGTATACTGTAGTTTAAGTGACTCGTATACTGTAGTTACATAAAATTCTTATACTGTAGTTACAAATGACTCGTATACTGTAGTTACAAGTTACTCGTATTCTGTAGTAACAAGTGACTCGTTTACTATTGTTACAAGTTACTCGTATACTGTAGTTACAAATGACTCGTATACTGTAGTTACGAGTTACTCGTAAATTGTAGTTACGAGTGAGTCGTATACTTTTGTTACAAGTTACTCATATACTGTAGTAAGAAGTGACTCGTATACTGTTGTTACAAGTTACTCGAATACTGTATTTACAAGTTTCTCGTATACTGTAGTTACATTTAACTCGTACACTGTAGTCACAAGTAACTCGTATACTGTAGTTACAAGTGACTCGTATACTGTTGTTTCAAGTTACTCGTATACTGTTGTTTCAAGTTACTCGTATACTGTAGTTACATGCTACTCGTATACTGTAGTTACAAGTAACTCGTATTCTGTAGTTACAAGTGACTCGTATACTGTAGTTACAAGTGACTCTTTTACTGTTGTTACGAGTAACTCGTATTTTGTAGTTACGAGTTAGTCGTATACTGTAGTTACAAGTGACTCGTATACTGTAGTTACATATTACTCGTAAACTGTAGTTATAAGTAATTCGTATACTTTAGTTACAAGTAACTCGTATTCTGTAGTTACAAGTTACTCGTATACTGTAGTTACAAGTGACTCGTATACTGCAGTTACAAGTTACTCGTATACTGTAGTTAGAAGTGATTCGTATACTGTTGGTACATCTAACTCGTATACTGTAGGAACAATTTACTCGTATACTGTAGTTACAAGTAACTCGTATACTGGAAATACATGTTACTCGTATACTGTTGTTACGAGTTATTTGTATTCTGTAGTAACGAGTTAGTCGTATACTGTAGTTACAAGTGACTCGTAAACTGTAGTTACATATTACTCGTAAACTGTAATTACAAATTACTCGTATACTGTAGTTACAAGTAACTCGTATTCTGTAGTTACAAGTGACTCGTAATCTGTAGTTATAAGTTACTCGTATACTGTAGTTACAAGTGACTCGTATACTGTTGTTACACGTTACTCGTATACCGTAGTTACATTAAAGTCGTAAATTGTAGTTACAAGTGACTCGTAATACTGTTGTTACGAGTTACTCGAATACTGTAGTTACAAGTGATTCGTAAACTGTAGTTACACGTTACTTGTATACTGTAGTTACATTTAAGTCGTATACTGTAGTTACGAGTGACTCGTATACTGTAGTTTTATGTTACTCGTATACTGTAGTTACAAGTGACTCGAATACTGTTGTTACGAGTTACTCGAATACTGTAGTTACATGTTACTCGTATACTGTAGTTTCAAGTGACTCGTATACTGTAGTTACAAGTTACTCGTATACTGTAGTTATAAGTGATTCGTATACTGTAGGTACATCTTACTCGTATACTGTAGGAACAATTTACTCGTATACTTTAGTTACAAGTAACTCGTATACTGTAGATACATGTTACTCGTATACTGTAGTTACATTAAACTCGTATACTGTAGTTACAAGTGACTCGTATAATGTAGTTACAAGTAACTCGTATTCTGTAGTTACAAGTGACTCGTATACTGTAGTAACAAGTGACTCTTTTACTGTTGTTACGAGTAACTCGTATTCTGTAGTTACGAGTTAGTCGTATACTGTAGTTACAAGTGACTCGTATAATGTAGTTACATATTACTCGTAAACTGTTGTTATAAGTAACTCGTATACTGTAGTTACAAGTAACTCGTATTCTGTAGTTACAAGTTACTCGTATACTGTAGTTACAAGTGACTCGTATACTGCAGTTACAAGTTACTCGTATACTGTAGTTAGAAGTGATTCGTATACTGTTGGTACATCAAACTCGTATACTGTAGGAACAATTTACTCGTATACTGTAGTTACAAGTAACTCGTATACTGGAAATACATGTTACTCTTATACTGTAGTTACATTAAACTCGTATACTGTAGTTACAAGTGACTCGTATACTGTAGTTACAAGTTACTCGTATACTGTAGTTACATGTTACTCGTATACTGTAGTTATAAGTTACTCGTATACTGTTGTTACGGGTTATTCGTATTCTGTAGTTACGAGTTAGTCGTATACTGTAGTTACAAGTGACTTGTATACTGTAGTTACATATTACTCGTAAACTGTAGTTACAAGTTACTCGTATACTGTAGTTACAAGTAACTCGTATTCTGTAGTTACAAGTGACTCGTATACTGTAGTTACATGTTACTCGTATAATGTAGTTACAAGTGACTCGTATTCTGTAGTTACAAGTGACTCGTATTCTATTGTTACAAGTGACTCGTAATCTGTAGTTACAAGTTACTCGTATACTGTAGTTACAAGTGACTCGTATACTGTTGTTACACGTTACTCGTATACCGTAGTTACATTAAAGTCGTAAACTGTAGTTACAAGTGACTCGTAATACTGTTGTTACGAGTTACTCGAATACTGTAAATACAAGTGATTCGTATACTGTAGTTACACGTTACTCGTATACTGTAGTTACATTTAAGTCGTATACTGTAGTAACGAGTGACTTGTATACTGTAGTTTTATGTTACTCGTATACTGTAGTTACAAGTGACTCAAATACTGTTGTTACGAGTTACTCGAATACTGTAGTTACAAGTTACTCGTATACTGTAGTTTCAAGTGACTCATATACTGTAGTTACAAGTTACTCGTATACTGTAGTTATAAGTGATTCGTATACTGTAGGTACATCTTACTCGTACACTGTAGGAACAATTTACTCGTATACTGTAGTTTCAAATAACTCGTATACTGTAGATACATGTTACTCGTATACTGTAGTTACATTAAACTCGTAAACTGTAGTTACAATTTACTCGTATACTGTAGTTACAAGTAACTCGTATTCTGTAGTTACAAGTGACTCGTATAATGTAGTTACATGTACCTCGTATAATGTAGTTACAAGTGATTCGTATATTGTAGGTACATCTTACTCGTATACTGTAGGAACAATTTACTCGTATACTGTAGTTTCAAGTAACTCGTATACTGTAGATACATGTTACTCGTATACTGTAGTAACATTAAACTCATATACTTTGGTTACAAGTGACTCGTATACTGCAGTTATATTTAACTCGTATACTGTTGTTACAAGTTACTCGTATACTGTAGTTACATGTTACTCGTATACAGTAGTAACGAATTAGTCGAATATAATAGTAACATGTTACTCAAATACTGTAGTTTAAAGTGACTCGTATACTGAAGTTACAAGTTACTCGTATACTGTTGTTACATGTTACTCATATACTGTAGTTATATTTAACTCGTATACTGCAGTTACAAGTGACTCGTATACTTTAGTTACAAGTTACTCGTATTCTGTAGTTACATTAAACTCTTATACTGTAGTTACAAGTGACTCGTATACTGTAGTTACAAGTTACTCGTATTCTGTAGTTACAAGTGATACGTTTACTGCAGTTACATTAAACTCTTGAACTGTAGTTACAAGTGACTCGTATACTGTAGTTACAAGTTACTCGTATTCTGTAGTAACAAGTGACTAGTTTACTGTTGTTACAAGTTACTCGTATACTGTAGTTACATGTTACTCGTATACTGTAGTTACAAGTGACTCGTATACTGTAGTTACAAGTTACTCGTATTCTGTAGTAACGAGTGACTAGTTTACTGTTGTTACAAGTTACTCGTATACTGTAGTTACATGTTACTCGTATACTGTAGTAACAAGTGACTCGTATACTGTAGTTACGAGTAACTCGTATTCTGTATTTACGAGTAAGTCGTATACTAAAGTTACAAGTTACTCGTATACGGTAGTTACAAGTTACTCGTATACTGTAGTTACATGTAACTCGTATACTGTAGTTACAAGTTACTCGTATACTGTAGTTACAAATGACTCGTATACTGTAGTTACGAGTTACTCGTAAATTGTAGTTACGAGTGAGTCGTATACTTTTGTTACAAGTTACTCATATACTGTAGTAAGAAATGACTTGTATACTGTTGTTACGAGTTACTCGAATACTGTAATTACAAGTTTCTCGTATACTGTAGTTACATTTAACTCGTACACTGTAGTCACAAGTTACTCGTATACTGTAGTAACAAGTGACTCGTATACTGTTGTTACAAGTTACTCGTATACTGTAGTTACATGCTACTCGTATACTGTAGTTACAAGTGACTCGTATACTGTAGTTACATTTAAATCGTTTACTGCAGTTATAAGTGACTCGTATACTGTAGTTACAAGTGACTCGTATACTGTAGTTACATTAAACTCTTATACTGTAGTTGCAAGTGACTCGTATACTGTAGTTACAAGTTACTCGTATTCTGTAGTTACAAGTGACTCGTTTACTTGTATACTGTAGTTACATTTAACTCGTATACTGTAGTTACATATTACTCGTAAACTGTAGTTACAAGTAACTCGTATACTGTTGTTACAAGTAACTCGTATTCTGTAGTTTCAAGTGACTCGTATACTGTAGTAACATGTTACTCGTATAATGTAGTTACAAGTGACTCGTATTCTGTAGTAACAAGTGACTAGTTTACTGTTGTTACAAGTTACTCGTATACTGTAGTTACATGTTACACGTATACTGTAGTAACAAGTGACTCGTATACTGTAGTTACGAGTAACTCGTATTCTGTAGTTACGAGTTAGTCGTATACTAAAGTTACAAGTTACTCGTATACGGTAGTTACAAGTTACTCGTATACTGTAGTTACATGTAACTCGTATACTGTAGTTACAAGTTACTCGTATACTGTAGTTACAAATGACTCGTATACTGTAGTTACGAGTTACTCGTAAATTGTAGTTACGAGTGAGTCGTATACTTTTGTTACAAGTGACTCATATACTGTAGTAAGAAATGACTCGTATACTGTAGTTACGAGTAACTCGTATTCTGTATTTACGAGTAAGTCGTATACTAAAGTTACAAGTTACTCGTATACGGTAGTTACAAGTTACTCGTATACTGTAGTTACATGTAACTCGTATACTGTAGTTACAAGTTACTCGTATACTGTAGTTACAAATGACTCGTATACTGTAGTTACGAGTTACTCGTAAATTGTTGTTACGAGTGAGTCGTATACTTTTGTTACAAGTTACTCATATACTGTAGTAAGAAATGACTCGTATACTGTTGTTACGAGTTACTCGAATACTGTAATTACAAGTTTCTCGTATACTGTAGTTACATTTAACTCGTACACTGTAGTCACAAGTTACTCGTATACTGTAGTAACAAGTGACTCGTATACTGTTGTTACAAGTTACTCGTATACTGTAGTTACATGCTACTCGTATACTGTAGTTACAAGTGACTCGTATACTGTAGTTACATTTAAATCGTTTACTGCAGTTATAAGTGACTCGTATACTGTAGTTACAAGTGACTCGTATACTGTAGTTACATTAAACTCTTATACTGTAGTTGCAAGTGACTCGTATACTGTAGTTACAAGTTACTCGTATTCTGTAGTTACAAGTGACTCGTTTACTTGTATACTGTAGTTACATTTAACTCGTATACTGTAGTTACATATTACTCGTAAACTGTAGTTACAAGTAACTCGTATACTGTTGTAACAAGTTACTCGTATTCTGTAGTTACAAGTGACTCGTATACTGTAGTAACATGTTACTCGTATAATGTAGTTACAAGTGACTCGTATTCTGTAGTAACAAGTGACTAGTTTACTGTTGTTACAAGTTACTCGTATACTGTAGTTACATGTTACACGTATACTGTAGTAACAAGTGACTCGTATACTGTAGTTACGAGTAACTCGTATTCTGTAGTTACGAGTTAGTCGTATACTAAAGTTACAAGTTACTCGTATACGGTAGTTACAAGTTACTCGTATACTGTAGTTACATGTAACTCGTATACTGTAGTTACAAGTTACTCGTATACTATAGTTACAAATGACTCGTATACTGTAGTTACGAGTTACTCGTAAATTGTAGTTACGAGTGAGTCGTATACTTTTGTTACAAGTGACTCATATACTGTAGTAAGAAATGACTCGTATACTGTTGTTACGAGTTACTCGAATACTGTAATTACAAGTTTCTCGTATACTGTAGTTACATTTAACTCGTACACTGTAGTCACAAGTTACTCGTATACTGTAGTAACAAGTGACTCGTATACTGTTGTTACAAGTTACTCGTATACTGTAGTTACATGCTACTCGTATACTGTAGTTACAAGTGACTCATATACTGTAGTTACATTTAACTCGTTTACTGCAGTTATAAGTGACTCGTATACTGTAGTTACAAGTGACTCGTATACTGTAGTTACATTAAACTCTTATACTGTAGTTGTAAGTGACTCGTATACTGTAGTTACAAGTTACTCGTATTCTGTAGTTACAAGTGACTCGTTTACTCGTATACTGTAGTAACATTTAACTCGTATACTGTAAATACATATTACTCGTAAACTGTAGTTACAAGTAACTCGTATACTGTTGTTACAAGTTACTCGTATTCTGTAGTTACAAGTGACTCGTATACTGTAGTAACATGTTACTCGAATAATGTTGTTACAAGTGACTCGTATACTGTAGTTACAAGTGACTCGTATTCTATTGTTACAAGTGACTCGTAATCTGTAGTTACAAGTTACTCGTATACTGTAGTTACAAGTGACTCGTATACTGTTGTTACACGTTACTCGTATACCGTAGTTACATTAAAGTCGTAAACTGTAGTAACAAGTGACTCGTAATACTGTTGTTACGAGTTACTCGAATACAGTAGTTACAAGTGATTCGTATACTGTAGTTACACGTTACTCGTATACTGTCGTTACATTTAAGTCGTATACTGTAGTTACGAGTGACTCGTATACTGTAGTTTTATGTTACTCGTATACTGTAGTTACAAGTGACTCGAATACTGTTGTTACGAGTTACTCGAATACTGTAGTTACAAGTTACATGTATACTGTAGTTTCAAGTGACTCGTATACTGTAGTTACAAGTTACTCGTATCTGTAGTTAGAAGTGATTCGTATACTGTAGGTACATCTTACTCGTATACTGTAGGAACAATTTACTCGTATACTGTAGTTACAAGTAACTCGTATACTGTAGATACATGTTACTCGTATACTGTAGTTACATTAAACTCGTTTACTTTGGTTACAAGTGACTCGTATACTGCAGTTATATTTAACTCGTATACCGTTGTTACAAGTTACTCGTATACTGTAGTTACATGTTACTCGTATACAGTAGAAACGAATTAGTCGATTATAATAGTAACATGTTACTCAAATACTGTAGTTTTAAGTGACTCGAATACTGTAGTTACAAGTTACTCGTATACTGATGTTACATGTTACTCATATACTGTAGTTATATTTAACTCGTATACTGCAGTTACAAGTGACTCGTATACTTTAGTTACAAGTTACTCGTATTCTGTAGTTACATTTAACTCTTATACTGTAGTTACAAGTGACTCGTATACTGTAGTTACAAGTTACTCGTATTCTGTAGTTACAAGTGACTCGTTTACTGCAGTTACATTAAACTCTTGTACTGTAGTTACAAGTGACTCGTATACTGTAGTTACAAGTTACTCGTATTCTGTAGTAACAAGTGACTAGTTTACTGTTGTTACAAGTTACTCGTATACTGTAGTTTTATGTTACTCGTATACTGTAGTTACAAGTGACTCGTATACTGTAGTTACGAGTAACTCGTATTCTGTAGTTACGAGTTAGTCGTATACTAAAGTTACAAGTTACTCGTATACGGTAGTTACAAGTTACTTGTATACTGTAGTTACATGTTACTCGTATACTGTAGTTACAAGTTACTCGTATACTGTAGTAACAAATGACTCGTATACTGTAGTTACGAGTAACTCGTAAATTGTAGTTACGAGTGAGTCGTATACTTTTGTTACAAGTTACTCATATACTGTAGTAAGAAGTGACTCGTATACTGTTGTTACAAGTTACTCGAATACTGTATTTACAAGTTTC
This sequence comes from Tuta absoluta, assembly GCA_027580185.1. Lineage (NCBI taxonomy): Eukaryota > Metazoa > Arthropoda > Insecta > Lepidoptera > Gelechiidae > Tuta > Tuta absoluta. The sequence goes on from JAQAHW010000060.1 coordinate 1,398,983, forward strand.
TCGTATACTGTAGTTACACTTAACTCGTACACTGTAGTCACAAGTTACTCGTATACTGTAGTTACAAGTGACTTGTATACTGTTGTTTCAAGTTACTCGTATACTGTTGTTTCAAGTTACTCGTATACTGTAGTTACATGCTAGTCGTATACTGTAGTTACATTTAACTCGTTTACTGCAGTTATAAGTGACTCGTATACTGTAGTTACAAGTAACTCGTATTCTGTAGTTACAAGTGACTCGTATACTGTAGTTACAAGTGACTCTTTTACTGTTGTTACGAGTAACTCGTATTCTGTAGTTACGAGTTAGTCGTATACTGTAGTTACAAGTGACTCGTATACTGTAGTTACATATTACTCGTAAACTGTAGTTATAAGTAATTCGTATACTGTAGTTACAAGTAAATCGTATTCTGAAGTTACAAGTTACTCGTATACTGTAGTTACAAGTGACTCGTATATTGCAGTTACAAGTTACTTGTATACTGTAGTTAGAAGTGATTCGTATACTGTTGGTACATCTAACTCGTATACTGTAGGAACAATTTACTCGTATACTGTAGTTATAAGTAACTAGTATACTGGAAATACATGTTACTCGTATACTGTTGTTACATTTAACTCGTATACTGTAGTTACAATAGACTCGTATACTGTAGTTACAAGTTACTCGTATGCTGTAGTTACATGTTACTCGTATACAGTAGTTACAAGTTACTCGTATACTGTTGTTACGAGTTATTCGTATTCTGTAGTTACGAGTTAGTCGTATACTGTAGTTACAAGTGACTCGTAAACTGTAGTTACAAGTTACTCGTATTCTGTAGTAACAAGTGACTAGTTTACTGTTGTTACAAGTTACTCGTATACTGTAGTTACATGTTACTCGTATACTGTAGTTACAAGTGACTCGTATACTGTAGTTACAAGTTACTCGTATTCTGTAGTAACAAGTGACTAGTTTACTGTTGTTACAAGTTACTCGTATACTGTAGTTACATGTTACTCGTATACTGTAGTAACAAGTGACTCGTATACTGTAGTTACGAGTAACTCGTATTCTGTAGTTACGAGTAAGTCGTATACTAAAGTTACAAGTTACTCGTATACGGTAGTTACAAGTTACTCGTATACTGTAGTTACATGTAACTCGTATACTGTAGTTACAAGTTACTCGTATTCTGTAGTTACAAGTGACTCGTTTACTCGTATACTGTAGTTACATTTAACTCGTATACTGTTGTTACAAGTAACTCGTATTCTGTAGTTACAAGTGACTCGTATACTGTAGTAACATGTTACTCGTATAATGTAGTTTCAAGTGACTCGTATACTGTAGTTACAAGTGACTCGTATTCTATTGTTACAAGTGACTCGTAATCTGTAGTTACAAGTTACTCGTATACTGTAGTTACAAGTGACTCGTATACTGTTGTTACACGTTACTCGTATACCGTAGTTACATTAAAGTCGTAAACTGTAGTTACAAGTGACTCGTAATACTGTTGTTACGAGTTACTCGAATACTGTAGTTACAAGTGATTCGTATACTGTAGTTACACGTTACTCGTATACTGTCGTTACATTTAAGTCGTATACTGTAGTTACGAGTGACTCGTATACTGTAGTTTTATGTTACTCGTATACTGTAGTTACAAGTGACTCGAATACTGTTGTTACGAGTTTCTCGAATACTGTAGTTACAAGTTGCTCGTATACTGTAGTTTCAAGTGACTCGTATACTGGAGTTACAAGTTACTCGTATACTGTAGTTATAAGAGATTCGTATACTGTAGGTACATCTTACTCGTATACTGTAGGAACAATTTACTCGTATACTGTAGTTACAAGTAACTCGTATACTGTAGATACATGTTACTCGTATACTGTAGTTACATTAAACTCGTATACTTTGGTTACAAGTGACTCGTATACTGCAGTTATATTTAACTCGTATACCGTTGTTACAAGTTACTCGTATACTGTAGTTACATGTTACTCGTATACAGTAGAAACGAATTTGTCGAATATAATAGTAACATGTTACTCAAATACTGTAGTTTAAAGTGACTCGAATACTGTAGTTACAAGTTACTCGTATACTGATGTTTCATGTTACTCATATACTGTAGTTATATTTAACTCGTATACTGCAGTTACAAGTGACTCGTATACTTTAGTTACAAGTTACTCGTATTCTGTAATTACATTAAACTCTTATACTGTAGTTACAAGTGACTCGTATACTGTAGTTACAAGTTACTCGTATTCTGTAGTTACAAGTGACTCGTTTACTGCAGTTACATTAAACTCTTGTACTGTAGTTACAAGTGACTCGTATACTGTAGTTACAAGTTACTCGTATTCTGTAGTAACAAGTGACTAGTTTACTGTTGTTACAAGTTACTCGTATACTGTAGTTTTATGTTACTCGTATACTGTAGTTACAAGTGACTCGTATACTGTAGTTACGAGTAACTCGTATTCTGTAGTTACGAGTAAGTCGTATACTAAAGTTACAAGTTACTCGTATACGGTAGTTACAAGTTACTCGTATACTGTAGTTACATGTTACTCGTATACTGTAGTTACAAGTTACTCGTTTTTGTTGTTACAAATGACTCGTATACTGTAGTTACGAGTAACTCGTAAATTGTAGTTACGAGTGAGTCGTATACTTTTGTTACAAGTTACTCATATACTGTAGTAAGAAGTGACTCGTATACTGTTGTTACAAGTTACTCGAATACTGTATTTACAAGTTTCTCGTATACTGTAGTTACATTTAACTCGTACACTGTAGTCACAAGTTACTCGTATACTGTAGTTACAAGTGACTCGTATACTGTTGTTTCAAGTTACTCGTATACTGTTGTTTCAAGTTACTCGTATACTGTAGTTACAAGTAACTCGTATACTGTAGTTACAAGTTACTCGTATACTGTAGTTACAAGTGAATTGTATACTGTTGTTACAAGTTACTCGTATACTGTAGTTACATGCTACTCGTATACTGTAGTTACAAGTTACTCGTATACTGTAGTTACATTAAACTCGTTTACTGCAGTTATAAGTGACTCGTATACTCTAGTTACAAGTGACTCGTATACTGTAGTTACATTAAACTCTTATACTGTAGTTACAAGTGACTCGTATACTGTAGTTACAAGTTACTCGTATTCTGTAGTTACAAGTGACTCGTTTACTGTTGTTACAAGTTACTCGTATACTGTAGTTACATGTTACTCGTAAACTGTAGTTACAAGTTACTCGTATACTGTTGTAACGAGTTACTCGTATTCTGTAGTTACGAGTAAGTCGTATACTGTAGTTACAAGTGACTCGTATACTGTAGTTACATATAACTCGTAAATTGTAGTTACAAGTTACTCGTATACTGTAGTTACAAGTTACTCGTATTCTGTAGTTACAAGTGACTCATATACTGTAGTTTCAAGTTACTCGTATACTGTAGTTACAAGTGACTCGTTTACTGTAGTAACACGTTACTCGAATACTGTAATTACATTAAAGTCGTAAACTGTAGTTACAAGTGACTCGTATACTGTTACGAGTTACTCGAATACTGTATTTACAAGTGATTTGTATACTGTAGTTACACGTTACTCGTATACTGTAGTAACTTAAAAGTCGTATACTGTAGTAACGAGTGGCTCGTATACTGTAGTTACATAAAAGTCGTATACTGTAGTTACAAATGACTCGAATACTGTTGTTACGAGTTACTCGAATACTGTAGTTACAAGTTACTCGTATACTGTAGTTTCAAGTGACTCGTATACTGTAGTTACAAGTTACTCGTGTACTGTAGTTAGAAGTGATTCGTTTACTGTAGGTACATCTTACTTGTATACTGTAGGATCAATTTACTCGTATACTGTAGTTACAAGTAACTCGTATACTGTAGATACATGTTACTCGTATACTGTAATTACAAGTGACTCGTTTACTGTAGTTTCAAGTTACTCGTATACTGTTTTACAAGTTACTCGTATAATGAAGTTACAAGTGACTCGTTTACTGTTGTTACGTGTAACTCGTATACTGTTGTTACATGTTACTCGTATACTGTAGTTACAAGTTACTCGTATACTGTAGTAACAAGTTACTCGTATTCTGTAGTTATGAAAGACTCGTATACTATAGTTACATTAAACTCGTATACTGTAGTTCCAAGTGACTCGTATACTGTTGTTACAAGTTACTCGTATACTGTAGTAACATGTTACTCGTATACTGTAGTTACAAGTGACTCGTACACTGTAGTTACATTAAAATCGTTAACTTCAGTTATAAGTGACTCGTATACTGTAGTTACAAGTGACTCGTATACTGTAGTTAAATTAAACTCTTATACTGTAGTAACAAGTGACTCGTATACTGAAGTTACAAGTTACTCGTATTCTGTAGTTACAACTGACTCGTTTACTGTTGTTACAAGTTACTCGTATACTGTTGTTACATGTTACTCGTATACTGTAGTTACAAGTTACTCGTATACTGTAGTTACAAGTTACTCGTATTTTGTAGTTATGAAAGACTCGTATACTGTAGTTACATTAAACTCGTATACTGTAGTTCCAAGTGACTTGTATACTGTTGTTACAAGTTACTCGTATACTGTACTTACATGTTACTCGTATACTGTAGTTACAAGTTACTCGTATACTGTTGTAACGAGTTACTCGTATTCTGTAGTTACGAGTTAGTCGTATACTGTAGTTACAAGTGACTCGTATACTGTAGTTACATATTACTCGTAAATTGTAGTTACAAGTTACTCGTATACTGTAGTTACAAGTTACTCGTATTCTGTAGTTACAAGTGACTCGTATACTGTAGTTACAAGTTACTCGTATACTGTAGTTACAAGTGACTCGTTTACTGTAGTAACACGTTACTCGAATACTGTAATTACATTAAAGTCGTAAACTGTAGTTACAAGTGACTCGTATACTGTTACGAGTTACTCGAATACTGTATTTACAAGTGATTCGTATACTGTAGTTACACGTTACTCGTATACTGTAGTAACTTAAAAGTCGTATACTGTAGTAACGAGTGGCTCGTATACTGAAGTTACATAAAAGTCGTATACTGTAGTTACAAGTGACTCGAATACTGTTGTTACGAGTTACTCGAATACTGTAGTTACAAGTTACTCGTATACTGTAGTTTCAAGTGACTCGTATACTGTAGTTACAAGTTACTCGTGTACTGTAGTTAGAAGTGATTCGTTTACTGTAGGTACATCTTACTTGTATACTGTAGGATCAATTAACTCGTATACTGTAGTTACAAGTAACTCGTATACTGAAGATACATGTTACTCGTATACTGTAGTTACAAGTGACTCGTATACTGTAGTTTCAAGTTACTCGTATACTGTTTTACAAGTTACTCGTATACTGAAGTTACAAGTGACTCGTTTACTGTTGTTACGTGTAACTCGTATACTGTTGTTACATGTTACTCGTATACTGTAGTTACAAGTTACTCGTATACTGTAGTTACAAGTTACTCGTATTCTGTAGTTATGAAAGACTCGTATACTGTAGTTACATTAAACTCGTATACTGTAGTTCCAAGTGACTCGTATACTGTTGTTACAAGTTACTCGTATACTGTAGTAACATGTTACTCGTATACTGTAGTTACAAGTGACTCGTATACTGTTGTTACATTAAAATCGTTAACTTCAGTTATAAGTGACTCGTATACTGTAGTTACAAGTGACTCGTATACTGTAGTTAAATTAAACTCTTATACTGTAGTAACAAGTGACTCGTATACTGTAGTTACAAGTTACTCGTATTCTGTAGTTACGAGTAACTCGTTTACTGTTGTTACAAGTTACTCGTATACTGTTGTTACATGTTACTCGTATACTGTAGTTACAAGTTACTCGTATACTGTAGTTACAAGTTACTCGTATTTTGTAGTTATGAAAGACTCGTATACTGTAGTTACATTAAACTCGTATACTGTAGTTCCAAGTGACTCGTATACTGTTGTTACAAGTTACTCGTATACTGTAGTTACATGTTACTCTTATACTGTAGTTACAAGTGACTCGTATACTGTAGTTACATAAAACTCGTTAACTTCAGTTATAAGTGACTCGTATTCTGTAGTTACAAGTGACTCGTATACTGTAGTTAAATTAAACTCTTATACTGTAGTAGCAAGTGACTCGTATACTGTAGTTACAAGTTACTCGTATTCTGTAGTTACAAGTGACTCGTTTACTGTTGTTACAAGTTACTCGTATACTGTCGTTACATGTTACTCGTATACTGTAGTTACAAGTGACTCGTATTCTGTTGTTACAAGTGACTCGTAATCTGTAGTTACAAGTTACTCGTATACTGTAGTTACAAGTGACTCGTATACTGAAGTAACACGTAACTCGAATACTGTAGTTACATTGATGTCGTAAACTGTAGTTACAAGTGACTCGTATACTGTTACGAGTTACTCGAATACTGAAGTTACATGTTACTCGTATACTGTAGTTACAAGTGACTCGAATACGGTTGTTACGAGTTACTCGAATACTGTAGTTACATGTTACTCGTATACTGTAGTTACAAGTGACTCGAATACTGTTGTTACGAGTTACTCGAATACTGTAGTTACAAGTTACTCGTATACTGTAGTTTCAAGTGACTCGCATACTGTAGTTACAAGTTACTTGTATACTGTAGTTACAAGTTACTTGTATACTGTAGTAAGAAGTGATTCGTATACTGTAGGTACATCTTACTCGTATACTGTAGGAACAATTTACTCGTATACTGTAGTTACAAGTAACTCGTATACTGTAGTTACAAGTCACTCGTATACTGTAGTTACAAGTGACTCGTATACTGTTGTTACAAGTTACTCGTATACTGTAGTTACATGCTACTCGTATACTGTAGTTACAAGTTACTCGTATACTGTAGTTACATTAAACTCGTTTACTGCAGTTATAATAGACTCGTATACTGTAGTTACAAGTGACTCGTATACTGTAGTTACATTAAACTCTTATACTGTTTTTACAAGTGACTCGTATACTGTAGTTACATGTTACTCGTATACTGTAGTAACAAGTTACTCGTATACTGTTGTAACGAGTTACTCGTATTCTGTAGTTACGTTTAAGTCGTATACTGTAGTTACAAGTGACTCGTATACTGTTGTTACATATTACTCGTATTCTGTAGTTACGAGTAAGTCGTATACTGTAGTTACAAGTGACTCGTATACTGTAGTTACATATTACTCGTAAACTGTAGTTACATGTCACTCGTATACTGTAGTTACAAGTGACTCGAATACTGTAGTTACAAGTTACTTGTATACTGTAGTTAGAAGTGATTCGTATACTGTAGGTACATCTTACTCGTATACTGTAGGAACAATTTACTCGTATACTGTAGTTACAAGTAACTCGTATACTGTAGTTACAAGTGAATTGTATACTGTTGTTACAAGTTACTCGTATACTGTAGTTACATGCTACTCGTATACTGTAGTTACAAGTTACTCGTATACTGTAGTTACATTAAACTCGTTTACTGCAGTTATAAGTGACTCGTATACTTTAGTTACAAGTGACTTGTATACTGTAGTTACATTAAACTCTTATACTGTAGTTACAAGTGACTCGTATACTGTAGTTACAAGTTACTCGTATTTTGTAGTTACAAGTGACTCGTTTACTTTTGTTACAAGTTACTCGTATACTGTAGTTACATGTTACTCGTATACTGTAGTTACAAGTTACTCGTATACTGTTGTAACGAGTTACTCGTATTCTGTTGTTACGAGTTAGTCGTATACTATAGTTACAAGTGACTCGTATACTGTAGTTACATATTACTCGTAAATTGTAGTTACAAGTGACTCGTAATCTGTAGTTACAAGTTACTCGTATACTGTAGTTACAAGTGACTCATATACTGAAGTTACACGTTAATCGAATACTGTTGTTACATTGAAGTCGTAAACTGTAGTTACAAGTGACTCGTATACTGTTACGAGTTACTCGAATACTGAAGTTACATGTTACTCGTATACTGTAGTTACAAGTGACTCGAATACTGTTGTTACGAGTTACTCGAATACTGTAGTTACATATTACTCGTATACTGTAGTTACAAGTGACTCGTATACTGTAGTTACATATTACTCGTAAACTGTAGTTACATGTTACTCGTATACTGTAGTTACAAGTGACTCGAATAGTGTAGTTACAAGTTACTTGTATACTGTAGTTAGAAGTGATTCGTATACTGTAGGTACATCTTACTCGTATACTGTAGGAACAATTTACTCGTATACTGTAGTTACAAGTAACTCGTATACTGTAGTTACAAGTTACTCGTATACTGTAGTTACAAGTGAATTGTATACTGTTGTTACAAGTTACTCGTATACTGTAGTTACATGCTACTCGTATACTGTAGTTACAAGTTACTCGTATACTGTAGTTACATTAAACTCGTTTACTGCAGTTATAAGTGACTCGTATACTTTAGTTACAAGTGACTTGTATACTGTAGTTACATTAAACTCTTATACTGTCAAGTGACTCGTATACTGTAGTTACAAGTTACTCGTATTTTGTAGTTACAAGTGACTCGTTTACTTTTGTTACAAGTTACTCGTATACTGTAGTTACATGTTACTCGTATACTGTAGTTACAAGTTACTCGTATACTGTTGTAACGAGTTACTCGTATTCTGTAGTTACGAGTTAGTCGTATACTATAGTAACAAGTGACTCGTATATTGTAGGTACATCTTACTCGTATACTGTAGGAACAATTTACTCGTATACTGTAGTTACAAGTAACTCGTATACTGTAGTTACAAGTTACTCGTATACAGTAGTTACAAGTGAATTGTATACTGTTGTTACAAGTTACTCGTATACTGTAGTTACATGCTACTCGTATACTGTATTTACAAGTTACTCGTATACTGTAGTTACTTTAAACTCGTTTACTGCAGTTATAAGTGACTCGTATATTGTAGTTACAAGTGACTCGTATACTGTAGTTACATTTAACTCTTATACTGTAGTTACAAGTGACTCGTATACTGTAGTTACAAGTTACTCGTATTCTGTAGTTACAAGTGACTCGTTAACTGTTGTTACAAGTTACTCGTATACTGTAGTTACATGTTACTCGTATGCTGTAGTTACAAGTTACTCGTATACTTTTGTAACGAGTTACTCGTATTCTGTAGTTACGAGTAAGTCGTATACTGTAGTTACAAGTGACTCGTATACTGTAGTTACATATTACTCGTAAATTGTAGTTACAAATTACTCGTATACTGTAATTACAAGTTACTCCTATTCTGTAGTTACAAGTGACTCGTATACTGTTACGAGTTACTCGTATACTGAAGTTACAAGTGAGTCGTTTTCTGTTGTTACAAGTGACTCGTAATCTGTAGTTACAAGTGACTCGTATACTGTTGTTACGAGTTACTCGTATACTGAAGTTACACGTTACTCGAATACTGTAGTTACATTAAAGTCGTAAACTGTAGAAACAAGTGACTCGTATACTGTTACGAGTTACTCGAATACTGTAGTAACAAGTGATTCGTATACTGTAGTTACACGTTACTCATATACTGTAGTTACATAAAAGTCGTATACTGTAGTTACGAGTGACTCGTATACTGTAGTTACATGTTACTCGTATACTGTAGTTAAAAGTGACTCGAATACTGTTGTTACGAGTTACTCGAATACTGTAGTTACATATTACTCGTATACTGTAGTTACAAGTGACTCGAATACTGTTGTTACGAGTTACTCGAATACTGTAGTTACAAGTTACTCGTATACTGTAGTTTCAAGTGACTCGTATACTGAAGTTACAAGTTACTCGTATACTGTAGTTAGAAGTGATTCATATTCTGTAGGTACACCTTACTCGTATACTGTAGGAACAATTTACTCGTATACTGTAGTTACAAGTGACTCGTATACTGTAGTAACATGTTACTTGTATACTGTAATTTCAAGTGACTCGTATACTGTAGTTACAAGTTACTCGTATTCTGTAGTTACAAGTGACTTGTATACTGTAGTTACAAGTTACTCGTATACTGAAGTTACAAGTTACTCGTATACGGTAGTTACAAGTTACTCGTATACTGTAGTTACATGTTACTTGTATACTGTAGTTACATTAAACTCGTTTACTGCAGTTATAAGTGACTCGTATACTGTAGTTACAAGTGACTCGTATACTGTAGTTACATTAAACTCTTATACTGTAGTTACAAGTGACTCGTATACTGTAGTTACATATTACTCGTTAACTGTAGTTACATGTTACTCGTATACTGTAGTTACAAGTTACTCGTATTCTGTAGTTACAAGTAACTCGTATACTGTAGTTACAAGTTACTCGTATAATGTAGTTACAAGTGACTCGTATTCTGTTGTTACAAGTGACTCGTAATCTGTAGTTACAAGTAACTTGTATACTGTAGTGACAAGTGACTCGTATACTGGAGTTACACGTTACTCGAATACTGTAGTTACATTAAAGTCGTAAACTGTAGTAACAAGTGACTCGTATACTGTTACGAGTTACTCGAATACTGTAGTAACAACTGATTCGTATACTGTAGTTACACGTTACTCGTATACTGTAGTTACAAAAGAGTCGTATACTGTAGTTACGAGTGACTCGTATACTGTAGTTACATGTTACTCGTATACTGTAGTTACAAGTGACTCGAATACTGTTGTTACGAGTTACTCGAATACTGTAGTTACATGTTACTCGTATACTGTAGTTACAAGTTACTCGTATACTGTAGTTACATTAAACTCGTTTACTGCAGTTATAAGTGACTCGTATACTGTAGTTACAAGTGACTCGTATACTGTAGTTACATTAAACTCTTATACTGTAGTTATAAGTGACTCGTATACTGTAGTTACAAGTTACTCGTATTCTGTAGTTACAAGTGACTCGTTTACTGTTGTTACAAGTTACTCGTATACTGTAGTTACATGTTACTCGTATACTGTAGTTACAAGTTACTCGTATACTGTTGTAACGAGTTACTCGTATTCTGTAGTTACGAGTAAGTCGTATACTGTAGTTACAAGTGACTCGTATACTGTAGTTACATATTACTCGTAAATTGTAGTTACAAGTTACTCGTATACTGTAGTTACAAGTTACTCGTATTCTGTAGTTACAAGTGACTCGTATACTGTAGTTACAAGTTACTCGTATACTGTAGTTACAAGTGACTCAAATACTGTTGTTACGAGTTACTCGAATACTGTAGTTACATGTTACTCGTATACTGTAGTTACAAGTGACTCGAATACTGTTGTTACGAGTTACTCGAATACTGTAGTTACAAGTTACTCGTATACTGTAGTTTCAAGTGACTCGTATACTGTAGTTACAAGTTACTCGTATACTGTAGTTAGAAGTGATTCGTATACTGTAGGTACATCTTACTCGTATACTGTAGGAACAATTTATTCGTTTACTGTAGTTACAAGTTACTCGTATACTGTAGATACATGTTACTCGTATACTGTAGTTACATTTAACTCGTATACTGTAGTTATAAGTTACTCGTATACTGTAGTTACATGTTACTCGTATTCTGTAGTTACAAGTGACTCGTATACTGTAGTTACAAGTTACTCGTATTCTGTAGTTACAAGTGACTCGTTTACTGTTGTTACAAGTTACTCGTATACTGTTGTTACATGTAACTCGTATACTGTAGTAACAAGTTACTCGCATACTGTAGTTACAAGTTACTCGTATACTGTAGTTACAAGTTACTCGTATTCTGAAGTTACAAAAGACTCGTATACTGTAGTTACATTAAACTCGTATACTGTAGTTACAAGTGACTCATATACTGTTGTTACAAGTTACTCGTATACTGTAGTTACATGTTACTCGTATACTGTAGTTACAAGTTACTCGTATACTGTTGTAACGAGTTACTCGTATTCTGTAGTTACGTTTAAGTCGTATACTGTAGTTACAAGTGACTCGTATACTGTTGTTACATATTACTCGTATTCTGTAGTTACGAGTAAGTCGTATACTGTAGTTACAAGTGACTCGTATACTGTAGTTACATATTACTCGTAAACTGTAGTTACATGTTACTCGTATTCTGTATTTACAAGTGACTCGAATACTGTAGTTACAAGTTACTTGTATACTGTAGTTAGAAGTGATTCGTATACTGTAGGTACATTTTACTCGTATACTGTAGGAACAATTTACTCGTATACTGTAGTTACAAGTAACTCGTATACTGTAGTTACAAGTTACTCGTATACTGTAGTTACAAGTGAATTGTATACTGTTGTTACAAGTTACTCGTATACTGTAGTTACATGCTACTCGTATACTGTAGTTACAAGTTACTCGTATACTGTAGTTACATTAAACTCTTATACTGTAGTTACAAGTGACTCGTATACTGTAGTTACAAGTTACTCGGATTTTGTAGTTACAAGTGACTCGTTTACTTTTGTTACAAGTTACTCGTATACTGTAGTTACATGTTACTCGTATACTGTAGTTACAAGTTACTCGTATACTGTTGTAACGAGTTACTCGTATTCTGTAGTTACGAGTTAGTCGTATACTATAGTAACAAGTGACTCGTATACTGTAGTTACATATTACTCGTAAATTGTAGTTACAAGTGACTCGTAATCTGTAGTTACAAGTTACTTGTATACTGTAGTTACAAGTGACTCATATACTGAAGTTACACGTTAATCGAATACTGTTGTTACATTGAAGTCGTAAACTGTAGTTACAAGTGACTCGTATACTGTTACGAGTTACTCGAATACTGAAGTTACATGTTTCTCGTATACTGTAGTTACAAGTGACTCGAATACTGTTGTTACGAGTTACTCGAATACTTAAGTTACATGTTACTCGTATACTGTAGTTACAAGTGACTCGAATACTGTTGTTACGAGTTACTCGAATACTGTAGTTACAAGTTACTCGTATCCTGTAGTTTCAAGTGACTCGTATACTGTAGTTACAAGTTACTTGTATACTGTAGTTAGAAGTTATTCGTATACTGTAGGTACATCTTACTCGTATACTGTAGGAACAATTTACTCGTATACTGTAGTTACAAGTAACTCGTATACTGTAGTTACAAGTTACTCGTATACAGTAGTTACAAGTGAATTGTATACTGTTGTTACAAGTTACTCGTATACTGTAGTTACATGCTACTCGTATACTGTATTTACAAGTTACTCGTATACTGTAGTTACTTTAAACTCGTTTACTGCAGTTATAAGTGACTCGTATATTGTAGTTACAAGTGACTCGTATACTGTAGTTACATTTAACTCTTATACTGTAGTTACAAGTGACTCGTATACTGTAGTTACAAGTTACTCGTATTCTGTAGTTACAAGTGACTCGTTAACTGTTGTTACAAGTTACTCGTATACTGTAGTTACATGTTACTCGTATACTGTAGTTACAAGTTACTCGTATACTGTTGTAACGAGTTACTCGTATTCTGTAGTTACGAGTAAGTCGTATACTGTAGTTACAAGTGACTCGTATACTGTAGTTACATATTACTCGTAAATTGTAGTTACAAGTTACTCGTATACTGTAGTTACAAGTTACTCCTATTCTGTAGTTACAAGTGACTCGTATACTGTTACGAGTTACTCGTATACTGAAGTTACAAGTGAGTCGTTTTCTGTTGTTACAAGTGACTCGTAATCTGTAGTTACAAGTGACTCGTATACTGTTGTTACGAGTTACTCGTATACTGAAGTTACACGTTACTCGAATACTGTAGTTACATTAAAGTCGTAAACTGTAGAAACAAGTGACTCGTATACTGTTACGAGTTACTCGAATACTGTAGTAACAAGTGATTCGTATACTGTAGTTACACGTTACTCGTATACTGTAGTTACATAAAAGTCGTATACTGTAGTTACGAGTGACTCGTATACTGTAGTTACATGTTACTCGTATACTGTAGTTACAAGTGACTCGAATACTGTTGTTACGAGTTACTCAAATACTGTAGTTACATATTACTCGTATACTGTAGTTACAAGTGACTCGAATACTGTTGTTACGAGTTACTCGAATACTATAGTTACAAGTTTCTCGTATACTGTAGTTTCAAGTGACTCGTATACTGTAGTTACAAGTTACTCGTATACTGTAGTTAGAAGTGATTCGTATTCTGTAGGTACATCTTACTCGTATACTGTAGGAACAATTTACTCGTATACTGTAGTTACAAGTATTTCGTATACTGTAGATACATGTTACTCGTATACTGTAGTTTTATTTAACTCGTATACTGTAGTAACAAGTTACTCGTATACTGTAGTTACATGTAACTCGTATTCTGTAGTTACAAGTGACTCGTATACTGTAGTTACAAGTTACTCGTATTCTGTAGTTACAAGTGACTCGTTTACTATTGTTACAAGTTACTCGTATACTGTAGCTACATGTTACTCGTATACTGTAGTTACAAGTGACTCGTATACTGTTGTTACGAGAAACTCGTATTCTGTAGTTTCAAGTGACTCTTTTACTGTTGTAACAAGTTATTCGTATACTGTAGTTACGAGTTAGTCGTATACTGTAGTTACAAGTGACTCGTATACTGTAGTAACATGTTACTTGTATACTGTAATTTCAAGTGACTCGTATACTGTAGTTACAAGTTACTCGTATTCTGTAGTTACAAGTGACTTGTATACTGTAGTTACAAGTTACTCGTATACTGAAGTTACAAGTTACTCGTATACGGTAGTTACAAGTTACTCGTATACTGTAGTTACATGTTACTCGTATACTGTAGTTACAAGTTACTCGTATTCTGTAGTTACAAGTGACTCGTTTACTGTTGTTACGAGTAACTCGTATTCTGTAGTTACGAGTAAGTCGTATACTGTAGTTACAAGTGACTCGTATACTGTAGTTACATATTACTCGTTAACTGTAGTTACATGTTACTCGTATACTGTAGTTACAAGTAACTCGTATTCTGTAGTTACAAGTAACTCGTATACTGTAGTTACATGTTACTCGTATAATGTAGTTACAAGTGACTCGTATTCTGTTGTTACAAGTGACTCGTAATCTGTAGTTACAAGTAACTTGTATACTGTAGTGACAAGTGACTCGTATACTGAAGTTACACGTTACTCGAATACTGTAGTTACATTAAAGTCGTAAACTGAAGTAACAAGTGACTCGTATACTGTTACGAGTTACTCGAATACTGTAGTAACAACTGATTCTTATACTGTAGTTACACGTTACTTGTATACTGTAGTTACAAAAGAGTCGTATACTGTAGTTACGAGTGACTCGTATACTGTAGTTACATGTTACTCGTATACTGTAGTTACAAGTGACTCGAATACTGTTGTTACGAGTTACTCGAATACTGTAGTTACATGTTACTCGTATACTGTAGTTACAAGTTACTCGTATACTGTAGTTACATTAAACTCGTTTACTGCAGTTATAAGTGACTCGTATACTGTAGTTACAAGTGACTCGTATACTGTAGTTACATTAAACTCTTATACTGTAGTTACAAGTGACTCGTATACTGTAGTTACAAGTAACTCGTATTCTGTAGTTAAAAGTGACTCGTTTACTGTTGTTACAAGTTACTCGTATACTGTAGTTACATGTTACTCGTATACTGTAGTTACAAGTTACTCGTATACTGTTGTAACGAGTTACTCGTATTCTGTAGTTACGAGTAAGTCGTATACTGTAGTTACAAGTGACTCGTATACTGTAGTTACATATTACTCGTAAATTGTAGTTACAAGTTACTCATATACTGTAGTTACAAGTTACTCGTATTCTGTAGTTACAAAAGACTCGTATACTGTAGTTACAAGTTACTCGTATACTGTAGTTACAAGTGACTCAAATACTGTTGTTACGAGTTACTCGAATACTGTAGTTACATGTTACTCGTATACTGTAGTTACAAGTGACTCGAATACTGTTGTTACGAGTTACTCGAATACTGTAGTTACAAGTTACTCGTATACTGTAGTTTCAAGTGACTCGTATACTGTAGTTACAAGTTACTCGTATACTGTAGTTAGAAGTGATTCGTATACTGTAGGTACATCTTACTCGTATACTGTAGGAATAATTTATTCGTTAACTGTAGTTACAAGTTACTCGTATACTGTAGATACATGTCACTCGTATACTGTAGTTACATTTAACTCGTATACTGTAGTTACAAGTTACTCGTATACTGTAGTTACATGTTACTCGTATTCTGTAGTTACAAGTGACTCGTATACTGTAGTTACAAGTTACTCGTATTCTGTAGTTACAAGTGACTCGTTTACTGTTGTTACAAGTTACTCGTATACTGTTGTTACATGTAACTCGTATACTGTAGTAACAAGTTACTCGCATACTGTAGTTACAAGTTACTCGTATACTGTAGTTACAAGTTATTCGTATTCTGAAGTTACAAAAGACTCGTATACTGTAGTTACATTAAACTCGTATACTGTAGTTACAAGTGACTCGTATACTGTTGTTACAAGTTACTCGTATACTGTAGTTACATGTTACTCGTATACTGTATTTACAAGTGACTCGTATACTGTAGTTACATTAAACTCGTTTACTGCAGTTATAAGTGACTCGTATACTGTAGTTACAAGTGACTCGTATACTGTAGTTACATTTAACTCTTATACTGTAGTAACAAGTGACTCGTATACTGTAGTTACAAGTTACTCGTATTTTGTAGTTTCAAGTGACTCTTTTACTGTTGTTACAAGTTACTCGTATACTGTAGTTACGAGTTAGTCGTATACTGTAGTTACAAGTGACTCGTATACTGTAGTTACATGTTACTTGTATACTGTAGTTTCAAGTGACTCGTATACTGTAGTTACAAGTTACTCGTATTCTGTAGTAACAAGTGATTTGTTTACTGTAGTTACAAGTGACTCGTATACTGTTGTTACGATTAACTCGTATTTTGTAAGTCGTATTCTGTAGTAACAAGTGACTCGTTTACTGTTGTTACGAGTTACTCGTATTCTGTAGTTACGAGTTAGTCGTATACTGTAATTACAAGTGACTCGTATACTGTTGTTACAAGTTACTCGTATACTGTAGTTACATGTTTCTCGTATTCTGTAGTTACAAAAGACTCGTATACTGTAGTTACATTAAACTCTTATACTGTAGTTACAAGTGACTCGTATATTGTAGTTACAAGTTACTCGTATTCTGTAGTAACAAGTGACTCGTTTAC
The DNA here is from genome assembly GCA_027580185.1 of Tuta absoluta. Lineage (NCBI taxonomy): Eukaryota > Metazoa > Arthropoda > Insecta > Lepidoptera > Gelechiidae > Tuta > Tuta absoluta. The sequence continues at coordinate 1,416,349 of JAQAHW010000060.1, forward strand.
TGTTGTTACAAGTTACTCGTATACTGTAGTTACATGTTACTCGTATACTGTAGTTACAAGTGACTCGTATACTGTTGTTACGATTAACTCGTATTTTGTAAGTCGTATAATGTAGTTTCAAGTGACTCGTATACTGTAGTTACATATTACTCGTAAACTGTAGTTACAAGTTACTCGTATACTGTAGTTACAAGTAACTCGTATTCTGTAGTTATAAATGACTCGTATACTGTAGTTATATGTTACTCGTATAATATAGTTATAAGTGACTCGTATTCTGTTGTTACAAGTGACTCGTAATCTGTAGTTACAAATGACTCGTAAAAGAAATATTATGCAATTTATTGAGTTCAGCTGTGGGAATCACGACGTGATTTGTTTTGGCTTCGACTGTTCGAAGAGCGCATTTTTGTGTTATTGTTAAACTTAGGTATATTAGAAGAAAGGTGACGAAAGGGATAAAAAGTATTGTGGCCGGCTAGGTGTCATCACATTCTTCTCCTTTGGAATACTTAAAAGGTCTTTTCTTTTGAGTCTTCCAACATCAAACTATATCTAGCCTGAAATCGATATTGTATCGTCTAATCAACTTCATTTACAGTCTGCACGACATGGATCACATGGAATCAATTTAAATTATTTAGTTGACAAACTCTTCTTACAAACAGTTTTCAAGTTCATCATAAAATTCTCGTGAGAATCAACCCAAAAATATAAACTATTTGCTCAATCATTGCGTCTCGAAGCACTATGCCTTAGTTATTTGAATTGACTTGTAAAACCTTTGAAAAGCATGGCGCTTTGGCTTACCAAATCATAAGTTATTATTGATTGCATTGGATTTTTTTTTCGCATATATAGCTAGTTTCATACGGTATTCCTTCTCTAATGAAATAATTCTATTAAAATAGGTATTTGTTTTCTTTGTTAACCTTATACTAACCTCCAATTGAAGGAGAGCTTTATGTTGCGCTTTGTAAATATAAATAATTATTATTACACATTCCCGTCTTCTCTTATCTTAAAATATACATAAATATATCTATGTATAGATATTAAAACTACAGCACGCTTACTAAGTGTCTTTTGACCTTGCTTCAATATTCATTTCTACCAGTCAAATTTCTTTTGCGTCTCGATACACAAATTTTCTAAAGCCTATTAAGACAATATTAACTCTCATAGTCCATTGTTTCTGTTCTGTACTTGTCAACTCCGTTTGAACCCCTTTTTTTTTTTTTTTTGGCAATCAATAAAAAAAAATCTACAACCTCTATCTTTGCCTCTCCTAGACCAACATTACATACATTTATCTCAACCTGATTATGGACTTCGCAATCAATTATCATCTGACTTATAGCAACGATTTTTTCTAGTTTATTCTTCTTCTTAGTGTTAGCAAAATCATCAAAATCTAGTACCACCAGTTTTTTATATTGTCTTATCTACACTCATCTACAGTCTACGAAAGTGATGAATTATCTTGATACTCTCTAAAAAGGTGTTTTAGTAATAATCCATCGTTTCATCACACCATATCTAGCTAAGCATTAGCTTTGCAGTCCTTTTGTTAAACATACTTGTCCATGTACACTTATCTCATTGCCAACATCTTTATTTTCTTTGCAAGTACTTCATTCATCATTATCATTTACCTATAATTCCAATAATGACTATGACTTCGGTTGATCTCTTAGCTCGTTTTATTTTCATTAGTTTATTAATCTACTAATAATCATAAGAAAAAGTACTTAGGTATCTCGGTATATCGTATCAATTCAATATGAAGTTTCAAGCGATCGCGATAAATTTCACATACTAGAGCTATTGAAACTTAGCTGAAACGTCAGGATTCAAGCAAAAATTGTAAAATAATTATCTAAAGATATTGCAATATACCCGGTAAAATTATTTAAATGTAGGTTCTATTGAATTGACATTTCCAATTGGCCTCTTATAGTTGATTTTGTACCTTACTCGTATCTCATGTTAGTACGTACGATCCGAAATTAGTACTACCTGTAACAACCTATCTGAATTTAGGATCCAACCTCTTTTTTTTATTGTTAGCCTCCATACTCACTTCTCACTTTTCATTCACACAATTATATGACATTTTCTCTTTTAATCACATTCAAGCATCATCACTGCTCTGGGCAGACTTAAGACAAATTAATTTATTTTTACTATTCTGTGTTCAGCGTAATTTATTATTTTTGTTTATAAAGAAAACGCGATTGTTGAACCATCAATAATAGCGCCTTGTAACTGTACAAAGCTCTACTATGTCTTCCAGAGTAAAAGCCTTTTACAACAATATCTCATGTCACTCTGCCTTCCAAACACTATACATTATTATCTTTAATTATGTAAACAATCGATATAGTAGTTAATTTGACACATACAAACATACATCATCCTTACTTTTCTTACTTATGTATAACCATTCTTTCTTCTTCTTACCGTTTTTTATTTATTATATTAGGATACGCGTAGTATTATCAGCGTATGTATTATTTCTCCAATAAAGAATGACCCTCATCACTTTTTAAAACTAACTCATTCATAAACACCACCCTTTTCTTCTTCTTAATACTAGTTTGCCTTTAAAGGTGTTTCTAGGACGCAACTTTACAAGCGTCGTATTAACTGTGATTCGATTTGTCCTTCACTCAGGTCTGTTTACCTAAATCCATTTAATAAATTACTGACTGTAAGTTATATCTTTAAAAATTGCATTTACAATCATATAAAATCAATAGACGATCAACCCATTTGCCAAACATTATTTGTTAAATTGATATTTTATAGCAATATTGTCAGTCAATCCACTTTAAATGTAAATTCAATTTTGACCAGCTCCATAGAAACCTACATGTTATCGCTAAGAAACATAGGTTCTAGTTGAGATTGAAACTAAAGGAAAAATTCATACATTTAAAACATACTAATTGCAAGTAAGGGAAAAATCTAATAGTCCATAGCATAGATCTTACTAATACTTCAAACCGTTCGTCTCCTAGCTACTTTATAAAATGACAATGCATGATTCCACTTAGATAATAATATTTCTTATTAGACGAGATTAGTCCACTGCTGGGTTTTTATGCAATGTCGCAAATTTTCACTTTAAATAAAACAAAATATTTTGTCTCGCTTGCTTTCATATTGACCTGTGTTGCGATTAATGTATTTTCCATCTTTTTATTCTTGCAAGTTTACAAGTGTACTATGGTTTATAGTATATCATTATTTATAAAATAATTTTGCACTGTGAGTGCAAAATGTTTCATTCGAAAAATGTTAGCGCCCGCCGGGACTTGAACCCGGGACCGTAGGACACAAGTGTTTGGGGATAATTCCTATTGCAATTATTATTTTTCTAACATAATTTTACTGCTGGGCATATAAATAATGATATGCTAAACATCTACGTAGCTTTTTCTTACAGATTTAACTGAAGTAATTCCTCGCTATGATTTGGTTATTATAGGCATAAATGCCTAAGGGATATACTAATATAGCTTTGAAATTCTAAGTGGAATAGTTTTGTTTCGGTTGTGCATACATTTCTGTGTCAGCCAGTATTATGATGTACATAACACTATCGTTCATTATAGGTACTCGTGAGACGACTCAGGGATATTTCAATATTTTGACTCTGACGCAACAACAAAATTATTTAGAAATACTATTTATCTATCTATAGCGTATAAAATAACACAAGAATGTAAGGTCCTGTCTAATTTTTTTTTTCCAAGCCTTGCTTTCAGGTGTCTACCTCTTCTATCATTATTTTCGTTCTTACTTCAGAATAATTATGCATTATTTGAAATCACATCTTGTTATACGGCATACTCTATTTCTAGGAATATGTACCATTGCACTATAGTTCTATCTATTATTTAAGTAATCCACATCTAGCTAATATTTTGCCACGCTATGCAAATTTATGTGATTTAAAACTCCGATTAATGATACCAAATCGTCGGTCGAGAATACGTTTATGCCATACACCTTTTACTTTGTTTAGGTTTGAGCATAATTAAGTCAATTCTGTAGTTGTATAGAAAGAGGTATTTTATGGTGTGCTTATATTTTTGACATATTAAGCCCAATTAAAATATATTAAATTTATTGTTGTAACCTCTAAAATACCTGGATTACAAGCGTTATGTCGTTTGACACACTGCTTCCTCCGGTTTAAGTACTTACAACATTATGATTGGTACAACTTATTTTAAAGCGCGGATATAGTACAAAACTGTATTATTAAGTTACTTGTACAATACTTCTTCAAAATTGATATTACACAAACATATTCTCACATGACGATATTTCAACTTAATTTGTATCTTAGATTTACATCTATAAGACAACCGTTTGTAAATTGGTACAAGACTGCGACCGCGCACATTTAATAAATAATAGTTTTACATAACGAACAAGGTTCCTATTTTATCAGTAATGCTCCTAGAATCGCTCAAATCTGCTGAAAACACACATGCACACGAAAAATTACAATAAAGTTATAAAAAGCAATGTAGGTACATGGGTAAGTACATTAACTTTTATAAAGATGACAATAAAATCCCTTTGATTTAAAATGATAAATTTTGTAAGAATGTAAATTTTTCACGTAAGGAAACCATTACGTAATGAAACTTTATATTGATAAACCTCTCATTACGTTTATAATATTACCATGTATCAAACAAAATATGTATACAGCACTGTGTTTGTTTTATCGTGCTTAAAATTAATGGCAAGATATAAGCTTACCTCTCCTTTATTTCTAGATTTTACAAAAGTACTATTTATATTATAAATTGCGAGTAAATTAAACTCTTTCCTCTTCTTGAGGTTTTTTTTTATAAAGAGTTTTACCTCTCCTTTATATTTAAACTTTGCAAATTTATCATATAATGTATATAATTAAAGACATTTTCTTCTATTTGATGGCTCTCATGAAATTAGTATTTAGTTATCACCTCTCCTGTACCTTCTCTCTTTTAACACATTTGTTTTATTGTTATTAGTTATGTGTAAATGATATATATTTTTTTTATCTCTTACACTCCAGTTTCAGTCTTTTGTTTTAACTTAGTAAAATAGTAACCTCAAAGGTAACAATAAAATATATTTGTTTGTATCAGAAAATATTGTTGAATTTGATTGTTATTTCCTGTACTGCTATTCAAAAATAACATGACAATTTAAAAATATTGCACAAAGTGCTTATTTTTTCCATTCCATACCAAAATGAAAAATAAGAAATTAAAGAAACTCGACCCGCGCGCAGTCAAATCCCTTCAACCACTTACATTCATTTGTTTGAATTTAATAATTATTTTTCTCTACGTTGTGTTTTTGTAGTAACTCTTAATAGTTCTTTGAATCTAGTCGTCTACTTTTTGTAGTACGAACTCTAGATCTTGGTCACGGTCCACCATGTGTGACGGAACCTGGATGGTGCCTTAGGCTTTATATCGTCTAGTCAATACATTTGTGAATATTTCTAACCACTTGTTTTAGTGGTTTGTTAGTTAATAGGTATGGATGGAATTCTAAATCACTGCAGGTCCAGAACTATACCGGAAAATGATTATATTACCCAAACGTGTTTGGTCCAATGACAGTAAGCTTAGTCAACTTTGTGTGTTCGGTCGATCCATAATTTGCTATCCCCACGTTGGGCCATTGGCTCTTTGTTTGTCGATGGTTTTGTAGGTATGCAATAGTTGATTGCTATGCCCGCAGGCATTTATATTTTCATTATGAAACCGTAGTTTCTTGTTTAGGAAGGCCTTCCTGTATGTTCGAACCTATTTAGCAGGCGGATTCTGTTATAAAACGTCACAACCTCGACAGCTCTACCGTGTTGGATTAAAACATAATCAAGACCTCTGGCTCTAGTATACTACGTTAACAGTCGATGGACGGCTTTTATGCAAGTTCAAATGTGATTTAGTTAGCAAAATATTATAATTTATTTTTGAACTGGAAAATATGATTCATGAGGTTTGAATTTCTTAGTTATTATGTTTGAGAGAGAAGGGGGAGTGGTGAATAATAGTCAGTATCACGGTAAAAATGAATTGAATTTATTGAAAATGAATTGAAACTAATGTTGCTGATCTAGGAATTCGAGATTCGTCCTCCTAGAGCCCTGGATCATTGCTAGGCCAAATTTAAATGAGAGAAAAGATCCAGAAAAGAAAAACTCTCATTGCCAAACTTAAATACATAAGTATTTAAAACATAAACTAACAAAAGTCGGGATTCGTATCTTCTTTTGTGTACAAACCCGAATCTAGAATTAATATTATATAGGATATCAATATGGTTTTTTATAGTTTATAAGTATATGAAATACTAGCTTTTACCCGCGACTTCGTCCGCGTTAGATAGTTTTTGTAGAAACAGGTTCAGGTTTAGGTGGGCTCCTGATGGTACACCTGGTGGTCTACATAAGGTACTCCAGATCCTCTATGTCCTTGTGAAAAGAAGCGGCCCATCATACCGAACAACTTTTGTTTTGGAACCATGCCTGTATCTCTTATAGTTTAGCTGGGCTCTTGATGATACACCTGGTGGTCTACATAAGGTACTCCAGATCCTCAATGTCCTTGTGAAAAGAAGCAGCCCATCATACTGAACAACTTTTGTTTTGGAACCATGCCTGTATCTCTTATAGTTTAGCTGGGCTCTTGATGATACACCTGGTGGTCTACATAATGTACTCCAGATCCTCTGTGTCCTTGTGAAAAGAAGCAGCCCATCATACTGGTCAACTTTCGTTTTGGAACCATTTCTGTATCTCTAATAGTTTAGGTGGGCTTATGGCGGGTGACAGGAGTGATGCCAATAGGCAGAATGGAGGGTTCCAGGTGGAGTCGGGAAAAGGGTAGCTACCCGCCTGGCCGGGTGTTGTGGCCAGGAGACCGACTGGTCCGCCTGGATAGAATTGGAAGTTGTATATATGCGTTGCGCGGTGAAACACTTCGATACCGCGTTTCAGGCTCTTTGTTCTGTCACGTGGCGCCATCTTGCAGCTATGTTGGAACTTCTGTTGCGACTTGCTTGCTCGTGAACCACTTTGAGTGAGCTTCTTGTTGTAGCTCCCAGAGGTCGCTACAGGCTCCTGATGGTACACCTGGTGGTCTACATAAGGTACTCCAGATCCTCAATGTCCTTGTGAAAAGAAGCGGCCCATCATATTGAACAACTTTTGTTTTGGAACCATGCCTGTATCTCTAATAGCTTAGCTGGGCTCCTGGTGGTACACCTGGTGGTCTACATCTGTACTCCAGACCCTCGATGTCCTTGTGAAAAGAAGCGGCCCATCATACAGAACAACTTTTGTCTTGGAACCATGCCTGTATCTCTAATAGTTTAGCTGGGCTCCTGGTGGTACACCTGGTGGTCTACATAAGGTACTCCAGATCCTCAATGTCCTTGTGAAAAGAAGCGGCCCATCATATTGAACAACTTTTGTTTTGGAACCATGCCTGTATCTCTAATAGCTTAGCTGGGCTCCTGGTGGTACACCTGGTGGTCTACATCTGTACTCCAGACCCTCGATGTCCTTGTGAAAAGAAGCGGCCCATCATACAGAACAACTTTTGTCTTGGAACCATGCCTGTATCTCTAATAGTTTAGCTGGGCTCCTGGTGGTACACCTGGTGGTCTACATAAGGTACTCCAGATCCTCAATGTCCTTGTGAAAAGAAGCGGCCCATCATATTGAACAACTTTTGTTTTGGAACCATGCCTGTATCTCTAATAGCTTAGCTGGGCTCCTGGTGGTACACCTGGTGGTCTACATCTGTACTCCAGACCCTCGAATGGTGATAAAAAGTAGCCTATGTCCATTCTCGGTATGCTAGCAAACTCTGTGCCAAGTTTCATGAAGATCGGTTCAGCGGTTTGGCCGTGAAAGCGTAGCAGACAGACAGACAGACAGACAGACAGACAGAGTTACTTTCGCATTTATAATATTAGTGTGGATGTGGATTAGTGTGGATTACAAAGGATTTAAATAGGTAATAATACGAAAGTTGAGTCGAAATTCGCATCTTCTTTTGTGTGCGAACTCGAAAAGCAATAACTAGTATAAAATGTTATCTACAACCTGTGGTAGGCTTATAATACCGTAATTGTGAAGTAATTACAACGTCTGCAATGTAATACAAAGGGGATTTTAAAGTAGAAAAGTTAATAGAAAGGAGCCTCGCACTATTTTCTGTGTTACATCCCAAACAATGCTTTATGAAATGTTTAGGTCTTATTCTATGATAGAACTGAAAGAAAATATGGGTATCACAGTAGTAAAATAGGGCGAAGCTTTCCAAACCGTATTTTTAACTGACTCTAATAAACCACTCGGGACACAAATTCACTTGTCCGAGTGGATCGTAACTTCTTGGCAGCTGCCTGATAAAACTACGTGATGTATCGGTCCTGGGCTCCTGTCGAATGCCCCGACACCCACGCCTTGAACTTCGATCAAAACAGCGCGCGCGCCCGCGCTGGTGACCCGTGATTGGTCGCCTTTGCGCCCAACCCCCTGGCTTGCATCGGCTACCTGCCGCAATCGTGGAGATTTGGCGGAGACCACGAGCGTCCATCTCAATGTTGTGTTTCTGGAAGGATTTAAGACTTTTATTATCTTGCACAAAACTGATTCATAAACTGTTACTCTTAAAGTTCATAACTTTATTGTAGTCCGCATCGGCGCCTGGGACCTTTGATCCTGTTGTTCCTATTTCATGTAGAAAGTGGCGAGAACAAGACATGTGGCGACCAGCAGACTCGAGCGTTTTCTAGGAACAATACTTTTTATGATAGATTCATGTTTTGAAGATAGCGAGTTCTATTGATTTAGCAAAGTATCTTGTGTCTCCATTTAAGACCCCTGTCCCGTTTTTGTTCAAATGAATATTAGTTTACGACTTCACAGGGTGCAAAACTATTTAAAGCAGTTCCGGTTAAAGAAATATTATGCAATTTATTGAGTTCAGCTGTGGGAATCACGACGTGATTTGTTTTGGCTTCGACTGTTCGAAGAGCGCATTTTTGTGTTATTGTTAAACTTAGGTATATTAGAAGAAAGGTGACGAAAGGGATAAAAAGTATTGTGGCCGGCTAGGTGTCATCACACATGTTACTTGTATACTGTAGTTTCAAGTGACTCGTATACTGTAGTTACAAGTTACTCGTATTCTGTAGTTACAAGTGATTTGTTTACTGTAGTTACAAGTTACTCGTATACTGAAGTTACAAGTTACTCGTATACGGTAGTTACAAGTTACTCGTATACTGTAGTTACATGTTACTCGTATACTTTAGTTACAAGTTACTCGTATACTGTAGTTACAAATGACTCGTATACTGTAGTTACGAGTTACTCGTAAATTGTAGTTACGAGTGAGTCGTATACTTTTGTTACAAGTTACTCATATACTGTAGTAAGAAGTGACTCGTATACTGTTGTTACGAGTTACTCGAATACTATAGTTACAAGTTACTCGTATACTGTAGTTACATTTAACTCGTATACTGTAGTCACAAGTTACTCGTATACTGGAGTTAAAAGTGACTCGTATACTGTTATTACAAGTTACTCGTATACTGTAGTTACATGCTACTCGTATACTGTAGTTACAAGTGTCTCTCATACTGTAGTTACATTTAACTCGTTTACTGCAGTTATAAGTGACTCATATACTGTAGTTACAAGTGACTCGTATACTGTAGTTACATCAAACTCTTATAATGTAGTTACAAGTGACTCGTATACTGTAGTTACAAGTTACTCGTATTCTGTAGTTACAAGTGACTCGTTTACTGTTGTTACAAGTTACTCGTATACTGTAGTTACATGTTACTCGTATACTGAAGTTACAAGTGACTCGTTTACTGTTGTTACGAGTTACTCGTATTCTGTAGTTACGAGTTAGTCGTATACTGTAGTTACAAGTGACTCGTATACTGTAGTTACATATTACTCGTAAACTTTAGTTACAAGTTACTCGTATACTGTAGTTACAAGTAACTCGTATTCTGTAGTTACAAGTGACTCGTATACTGTAGTTACATGTTACTCGTATAATGCAGTGACAAGTGACTCGTATACTGTAGTTACAAGTGACTCGTATTCTGTTGTTACAAGTGACTCGTAATCTGTAGTTACAAGTTACTCGTATACTGTAGTTACAAGTGACTCGTATACTGAAGTTACACGTTACTCGAATACTTTAGTTACATTGAAGTCGTAAACTGTAGTTACAAGTGACTCGTATACTGTTACGAGTTACTCGAATACTGAAGTTACATGTTACTCGTATACTGTAGTTACAAGTGACTCGAATACTGTTGTTACGAGTTACTCGAATACTGTAGTGACATGTTACTCGTATACTGTAGTTACAAGTGACTCGAATACTGTAGTTACAAGTTACTTGTATACTGTAGTTAGAAGTGATTCGTATACTGTAGGTACATCTTACTCGTATACTGTAGGAACAATTTACTCGTATACTGTAGTTACAAGTACTTCGTATACTGTAGTTACAAGTTACTCGTATACTGTAGTTACAAGTTACTCGTATACTGTAGTTACAAGTTACTCGTATTCTGTAGTTACAAGTGACTCGTTTACTGTTGTTACAAGTTACTCGTATACTGTAGTTACATGTTACTCGTATACTGTAGTTACAAGTTACTCGTATACTGTTGTAACGAGTTACTCGTATTCTGTAGTTACGAGTAAGTCGTATACTGTAGTTACAAGTGACTCGTATACTGTAGTTACATATTACTCGTAAATTGTAGTTACAAGTTACTCGTATACTGTAGTTACAAGTGAATTGTATACTGTAGTTACAAGTGACTCGTATACTGTAGTTACAAGTTACTCGTATACTGTAGTTACAAGTTACTCGTATTCTGTAGTTACAAGTGACTCGTATACTGTAGTTACAAGTTACTCGTATACTGTAGTTACAAGTGACTCGTTTACTGTAGTAACACGTTACTCGAATACTGTAATTACATTAAAGTCGTAAACTGTAGTTACAAGTGACTCGTATACTGTTACGAGTTACTCGAATACTGTATTTACAAGTGATTCGTATACTGTAGTTACACGTTACTCGTATACTGTAGTAACTTAAAAGTCGTATACTGTAGTAACGAGTGGCTCGTATACTGTAGTTACATAAAAGTCGTATACTGTAGTTACAAGTGACTCGAATACTGTTGTTACGAGTTACTCGAATACTGTAGTTACAAGTTACTCGTATACTGTAGTTTCAAGTGACTCGTATACTGTAGTTACAAGTTACTCGTGTACTGTAGTTAGAAGTGATTCGTTTACTGAAGGTACATCTTACTTGTATACTGTAGGATCAATTTACTCGTATACTGTAGTTACAAGTAACTCGTATACTGTAGATACATGTTACTCGTATACTGTAGTTACAAGTGACTCGTATACTGTAGTTTCAAGTTACTCGTATACTGTTTTACAAGTTACTCGTATACTGAAGTTACAAGTGACTCGTTTACTGTTGTTACGTGTAACTCGTATACTGTTGTTACATGTTACTCGTATACTGTAGTTACAAGTTACTCGTATACTGTAGTTACAAGTTACTCGTATTCTGTAGTAACATGTTACTCGTATACTGTAGTTACAAGTGACTCGTATACTGTAGTTACATTAAACTCGTTAACTTCAGTTATAAGTGACTCGTATTCTGTAGTTACAAGTGACTCGTATACTGTAGTTAAATTAAACTCTTATACTGTAGTAGCAAGTGACTCGTATACTGTAGTTACAAGTTACTCGTATTCTGTAGTTACAAGTGACTCGTTTACTGTTGTTACAAGTTACTCGTATACTGTAGTTACATGTTACTCGTATACTGTAGTTACAAGTGACTCGTATTCTGTTGTTACAAGTGACTCGTAATCTGTAGTTACAAGTTACTCGTAAACTGTAGTTTCAAGTGACTCGTATACTGAAGTAACACGTAACTCGAATACTGTAGTTACATTGATGTCGTAAACTGTAGTTAGAAGTGACTCGTATACTGTTACGAGTTACTCGAATACTGAAGTTACATGTTACTCGTATACTGTAGTTACAAGTGACTCGAATACTGTTGTTACGAGTTACTCGAATACTGTAGTTACATGTTACTCGTATACTGTAGTTACAAGTGACTCGAATACTGTTGTTACGAGTTACTCGAATACTGTAGTTACAAGTTACTCGTATACTGTAGTTTCAAGTGACTCGTATACTGTAGTTACAAGTTACTTGTATACTGTAGTTACAAGTTACTTGTATACTGTAGTAAGAAGTGATTCGTATACTGTAGGTACATCTTACTCGTATACTGTAGGAACAATTTACTCGTATACTGTAGTTACAAGTAACTCGTATACTGTAGTTACAAGTTACTCGTATACTGTAGTTACAAGTGACTCGTATACTGTTGTTACAAGTTACTCGTATACTGTAGTTACATGCTACTCGTATACTGTAGTTACAAGTTACTCGTATACTGTAGTTACATTAAACTCGTTTACTGCTGTTATAATAGACTCGTATACTGTAGTTACAAGTGACTCGTATACTGTAGTTACATTAAACTCTTATACTGTAATTACAAGTGACTCGTATACTGTAGTTACATGTTACTCGTATACTGTAGTTACAAGTTACTCGTATACTGTTGTAACGAGTTACTCGTATTCTGTAGTTACGTTTAAGTCGTATACTGTAGTTACAAGTGACTCGTTTACTGTTGTTACATATTACTCGTATTCTGTAGTTACGAGTTAGTCGTATACTGTAGTTACAAGTGACTCGTATACTGTAGTTACATATTACTCGTAAACTGTAGTTACATGTTACTCGTATACTGTAGTTACAAGTGACTCGAATACTGTAGTTACAAGTTACTTGTATACTGTAGTTAGAAGTGATTCGTATACTGTAGGTACATCTTACTCGTATACTGTAGGAACAATTTACTCGTATACTGTAGTTACAAGTAACTCGTATACTGTAGTTACAAGTTACTCGTATACTGTAGTTACAAGTGAATTGTATACTGTTGTTACAAGTTACTCGTATACTGTAGTTACATGCTACTCGTATACTGTAGTTACAAGTTACTCGTATACTGTAGTTACATTAAACTCGTTTACTGCAGTTATAAGTGACTCGTATACTTTAGTTACAAGTGACTTGTATACTGTAGTTACATTAAACTCTTATACTGTAGTTACAAGTGACTCGTATACTGTAGTTACAAGTTACTCGTATTTTGTAGTTACAAGTGACTCGTTTACTTTTGTTACAAGTTACTCGTATACTGTAGTTACATGTTACTCGTATACTGTAGTTACAAGTTACTCGTATACTGTTGTAACGAGTTACTCGTATTCTGTAGTTACGAGTTAGTCGTATACTATAGTTACAAGTAACTCGTATACTGTAGTTACATATTACTCGTAAATTGTAGTTACAAGTGACTCGTAATCTGTAGTTACAAGTTACTCGTATACTGTAGTTACAAGTGACTCATACACTGAAGTTACACGTTAATCGAATACTGTTGTTACATTGAAGTCGTAAACTGTAGTTACAAGTGACTCGTATACTGTTACGAGTTACTCGAATACTGAAGTTACATGTTACTCGTATACTGTAGTTACAAGTGACTCGAATACTGTTGTTACGAGTTACTCAAATACTGTAGTTACATGTTACTCGTATACTGTAGTTACAAGTGACTCGAATACTGTTGTTACGAGTTACTCGAATACTGTAGTTACAAGTTACTCGTATAATGTAGTTTCAAGTGACTCGTATACTGTAGTTACAAGTTACTTGTATGCTGTAGTTAGAAGTTATTCGTATACTGTAGGTACATCTTACTCGTATACTGTAGGAACAATTTACTCGTATACTGTAGTTACAAGTATTTCGTATACTGTAGTTACAAGTTACTCGTATATAGTAGTTACAAGTGAATTGTATACTGTTGTTACAAGTTACTCGTATACTGTAGTTACATGCTACTCGTATACTGTAGTTACAAGTTACTCGTATACTGTAGTTACATTAAACTCGTTTACTGCAGTTATAAGTGACTCGTATAGTGTAGTTACAAGTGACTCGTATACTGTAGTTACATTAAACTCTTATACTGTAGTTACAAGTGACTCGTATACTTTAGTTACAAGTTACTCGTATTCTGTAGTTACAAGTGACTCGTTACCTGTTGTTACAAGTTACTCGTATACTGTAGTTACATGTTACTCGTATACTGTAGTTACAAGTTACTCGTATACTGTTGTAACGAGTTACTCGTATTCTGTAGTTACGAGTAAGTCGTATACTGTAGTTACAAGTGACTCGTATACTGTAGTTACATATTACTCGTAAAATGTAGTTACAAGTTACTCGTTTACTGTAGTTACAAGTTACTCCTATTCTGTAGTTACAAGTGACTCGTATACTGAAGTTACATGTTACTCGTATACTGAAGTTACAAGTGACTCGTTTTCTGTTGTTACAAGTGACTCGTAATCTGTAGTTACAAGTGACTTGTATACTGTTGTTACGAGTTACTCGTATACTGAAGTTACACGTTACTCGAATACTGTAGTTACATTAAAGTCGTAAACTGTAGAAACAAGTGACTCGTATACTGTTACGAGTAACTCGAATACTGTAGTAACAAGTGATTCGTATACTGCAGTTACACGTTACTCGTATACTGTAGTTACATAAAAGTCGTATACTGTAGTTACGAGTGACTCGTATACTGTAGTTACATGTTACTCGTATACTGTAGTTACAAGTGACTCGAATACTGTTGTTACGAGTTACTCGAATACTGTAGTTACATATTACTCGTATACTGTAGTTACAAGTGACTCGAATACTGTTGTTACGAGTTACTCGAATACTGTAGTTACAAGTTACTCGTATACTGTAGTTTCAAGTGACTCGTATACTGTAGTTAAAAGTTACTCGTATACTGTAGTTACAAGTGACTCGAATACTGTTGTTACGAGTTACTCGAATACTGTAGTTACATGTTACTCGTATACTGTAGTTACAAGTGACTCGAATACTGTTGTTACGAGTTACTCGAATACTGTAGTTACAAGTTACTCGTATACTGTAGTTTCAAGTGACTCGTATACTGTATTTTCAAGTTACTTGTATACTGTAGTTAGAAGTTATTCGTATACTGTAGGTACATCTTACTCGTATACTGTAGTTTCAAGTGACTCGTATACTGTATTTTCAAGTTACTTGTATACTGTAGTTAGAAGTTATTCGTATACTGTAGGTACATCTTACTCGTATACTGTAGGAACAAGTTACTCGTATACTGTAGTTACATGCTACTCGTATACTGTAAATACAAGTTACTCGTATACTGTAGTTACATTAAACTCGTTTACTGCAGTTATAAGTGACTCGTATATTGTAGTTACAAGTGACTCGTATACTGTAGTTACAAGTTACTCGTATACTGTTGTAACGAGTTACTCGTATACTGTAGTTACATGTTACTCGTATACTGTAGTTACAAGTTACTCGTATACTGTTGTAACGAGTTACTCGTATTCTGTAGTTACGAGTAAGTCGTATACTGTAGTTACAAGTGACTCGTATACTGTAGTTACATATTACTCGTAAATTGTAGTTACAAGTTACTCGTATACTGTAGTTACAAGTTACTCCTATTCTGTAGTTACAAGTGACTCGTATACTGTAGTTACATGTTACTCGTATACTGAAGTTACAAGTGACTCGTTTTCTGTTGTTACAAGTGACTCGTAATCTGTAGTTACAAGTGACTCGTATACTGTTGTTACGAGTTACTCGTATACTGAAGTTACACGTTACTCGAATACTGTAGTTACATTAAAGTCGTAAACTGTAGAAACAAGTGACTCGTATACTGTTACGAGTTACTCGAATACTGTAGTAACAAGTGATTCGTATACTGTAGTTACACGTTACTCGTATACTGTAGTTACATAAAAGTCGTATACTGTAGTTACGAGTGACTCGTATACTGTAGTTACATGTTACTCGTATACTGTAGTTACAAGTGACTCGAATACTGTTGTTACGAGTTACTCGAATACTGTAGTTACATATTACTCGTATACTGTAGTTACAAGTGACTCGAATACTGTTGTTACGAGTTACTCGAATACTGTAGTTACAAGTTACTCGTATACTTTAGTTTCAAGTGACTCGTATACTGTAGTTACAAGTTACTCGTATACTGTAGTTAGAAGTGATTCGTATTCTGTAGGTACATCTTACTCGTATACTGTAGGAACAATTTACTCGTATACTGTAGTTACAAGTAACTCGTATACTGTAGATACATGTTACTCGTATACTGTAGTTTTATTTAACTCGTATACTGTAGTAACAAGTTACTCGTATACTGTAGTTACATGTAACTCGTATTCTGTAGTTACAAGTGACTCGTATACTGTAGTTACAAGTTACTCGTATTCTGTAGTTACAAGTGACTCGTTTACTATTGTTACAAGTTACTCGTATACTGTAGCTACATGTTACTCGTATACTGTAGTTACAAGTGACTCGTATACTGTTGTTACGAGAAACTCGTATTCTGTAGTTTCAAGTGACTCTTTTACTGTTGTAACAAGTTATTCGTATACTGTAGTTACGAGTTAGTCGTATACTGTAGTTACAAGTGACTCGTATACTGTAGTAACATGTTACTTGTATACTGTAATTTCAAGTGACTCGTATACTGTAGTTACAAGTTACTCGTATTCTGTAGTTACAAGTGACTTGTATACTGTAGTTACAAGTTACTCGAATACTGAAGTTACAAGTTACTCGTATACGGTAGTTACAAGTTACTCGTATACTGTAGTTACATGTTACTCGTATACTGTAGTTACAAGTTACTCGTATACTGTAGTTACAAATGACTCGTATACTGTAGTTACGAGTTACTCGTAAATTGTAGTTACGAGTGAGTCGTATACTTTTGTTACATGTAACTCATTTTGTTTAATTTAGCGTTGCTATGCTGGGTAAGGTAGGTATTAATGACGGTCTATGAATGCGCCGCGATTTCGCACGCATCGCTCTGGGCATATGATGTCCCTTTCTCACTCGCAGGGCGAGACTGGCGACGTGCGCGCAGACCGCCTGACGGCGCCAAGCGGTGATTTCTGCACCGCCACCAGTCACTCAAAACCGTTCGGACGGGAGGGTATCGTATTGTGCGGATTTCCCGCCACGCGTTTTGTGATGCCGCGTGTAATGGACGATTCAATTTGAGATCGCGCGTGTTGATGCATCGTATTATTGCGGTTCTCCTGGGTTATACTAGAATACCAGGCTTAGTGATTGTTGGATGTCTCGACGTCTTCCATGTGAGCGTCGCGTTGAATAGGCATCAGGTGGCCATTTTGGCCCGCGTTTGTACGGCCCAAATTCGGGTTGGGTCACGCGTAATGACTAATATCAAAGTGGAATACGAACAGAAGCTGTGAGTGGTTTGACGTGAATAACGCGCCAAGGCTGTAGTGGAATGCTGGGTGTCGATATCTTTTCCACCCAGCCCTGTAAGTACCAACGGAATTCCTATTTGATCCATTCCCTGAACTTCCTTTCTCCGTTGGGTATTTTATGCATTTGGACCGGCACGTTGACTGTAAGTATTAAACCTGGTTGTTTAGTATAAAACTGTTTATTCGTGTTAATGGTGTGTTCCCTTTAGTCATATTTGTTGTACCATATCATTGTGACTCATTAGTACGAATTGCGGAATTCGTGGGGTGATATAATTTGGAGGTACTTAATTATAATCTAGTGCTAATACGTGTGACGTAACGCCAGATCGGCAGACGGTATTTACTACCGACTTGAGTTATGTAAAGGTCAGAACACATCATTTGCCAATTTCACTCAACTTTGTTAATTAAGTTAAATAGATTTAGGTTCACGTTTAATTCATAGTATGCGCTGCTATATTGTGCAGCGTATGCTATTTAGCGCTGCGTAACGCGGCCATTGTCTGCCTCCAGTTGAACTCCTGGTATTTTGTTCGAAATTTACCTGTGTAATTCGCTTCCACTGCGGGAGTTCAGCTTGGAATTAGACAATTTTTGGTAGCAGAGCGTGGTTCAGAAAACCACTAGATTTAAGATTATTTTAGTATAAGATTTTTAATCTACCTACATAAAAAAATATATATTTATTGTGATTGTAGTGTGTGCCGTGTGTAGAATATCCTATCGGTAGGATCAGGGCCAATCAATTAGTGAATTGCTTGTTATTATCGTTGTGTTTACCCTGTGCGGATATCCTAACGGTAGGATCAGGGCCGATTGTCTATTATTGTTTTTTATTGTAAGGTTCGGTGTTACTTTGGGTTGGTACCATGGCTCCCACGATTAGACAGCTTCAGGCGAAAGTTAGAGCGCACCTAATGTGGTTCGCGACTAAGCAGGCGATGGTCGGTCGCGGGACCGAGAGGACGCACTCATCGCTTGTGCGCAACGGATTGACGAACGGGTCGCGGAGGTGTTGGATTGCCTCACTGGATGCGAGGAGTTATTTGATGGGACGCCTGATGAGGAGGTCAAACTTACGGTCCGGGCGAATGTGACCCAGTGCCTGGAGATAGGGCAGGAGATCCAGCAGGCGGCTGCTGTGATCACCAGGCGTAGGGCTGGGGAGCCGGACCCACCCCATGGTTCGCGGGGACCGGGGGTGCAAGTGCCCCTGCCGGCTGTGGCGATTCCGGTCTTCCACGGGGACTACACGGATTGGACCCGATTCCAGGATCTGTTTGACAGTGTGATTCATAACCGCACTGACTTGCAGCCGGCATATAAAATGGCACAATTGATGGCCAAGCTGCAAGGTGAGCCCCATGAGCTGGTAAAGCATCTACCAGTCGATGATGCAAGTTACGAGACGGCTCGCGGTTTGCTGATCGAGAGATACAGCAACAAACGTCTCATGATTGACCAACTCCTGGAACAGTGGCTCACCGTGCCGACCATCACACGAGGGACGGACCTCAGGGCCAAGGTCCTCAACCCTGTCTGCGTTGCAGTGAACGCTCTTGAGAGACAGGGGATGCCGGTGTCAGGCTATGATTATATCCTGGTCCACACGTTGTTGCGCCGCCTGCCGAGCGACATGGCCGCTCGTTTTGAACAGTCACACGGAGGTAAGACATCTGATTACCTCCCGACCTTCGAGGAGCTCAAGTCCTTCCTCGAGGCCGAGTGCAGGCGGGTAGATGCCCAATTTGGAGAGTCGCCTCACGCGGAGTCTGCGGCCGCTCGCCGCCCGGAACGGCCGGGTGCACAGGCGCGAGACGGTAAGAGTAGGCCACCCAGGCGATACAATGTCGCTAATTTGGAATCGAGGTGTGCCTACTGCAGAGAGGCGGGGCATCAGGTGACTGCGTGTGAGGAGTTCACTGCACAGCGGGTGCAGAAACGTCGTGGTGTGGTGCAGCAACGGCGTTGGTGCTTTAGGTGTATGGGGCCGCATCAGGTGCGAGAGTGCCCATCAAGCACCAACTGCAGGTACTGCCAGGGTGCCCACCATCAGCTCCTATGCATGAACCGCAGCGGAGATTACGGAGGCAGAGCTGACGCGGGTCAGCGGACGGAGTCTGCCCTACCTAGACGGGAGCAACGCTCCCCACCCCCTCCAAGGAGGAGTCCTCTTCCACCAGGGTTTCAGGGACGAGGCCAGGGACATCAGCAGGTGATGCCCCCTTCACCACGCGCGAGACAGTCACCACCTCGGCAGCAGGTGCCGGGACAGGGTAGGTGGTCACAGGTCCAAGATCAGGGGCACCCATCACAGATACGTGATGCTACGGGCGGGTGCCAATACCAGGGCCAGTACATGCAGTACTCGGCGGGACTGAAAAACATGGTGAGGTCTCATGACCCACGCATGCCTCTCCCCTTGGCTGAGCACCCGCGGCTACAGGCGCATCCACGGTACGCGCGCCTGCCGCAGGGTTACTATAGGCTGCCAGCCATGGCGTACAGGACCAGAGGTCCCTATCAGCAGGAGTGGGACCCACTCGAAGGTGTACGGAGAGAGGGGACCCCCCCGCAGGACGCGGACACTCCGCGCTTAGATTCCTGCTAGGTAATCGCCGCCTACACGCCAGCTTCGGCCCCCCGGCCAATTACGGTATTGTTGCCTACGGCAATGATTTGGGTATGGGGATACGGTGGCCGCAGCATACAGGTAAGAGCCTTGTTAGATACAGGGGCTCAGGGTTGTATTGTGTCTAGTAAGCTGGTGAGTAGGCTACGCTTAAATATAAGGCCCACAACGGGTGGGGCTGTAGGTATTGGAGGTGTAGATGTGCCTGACGTTCGGGGTCAGGTGAACTTCGAGTTCACATTAGGTAATACAGGTACAGGGGTCAGCTATCATGCCTCAGCAGTGGTGCTGGATGATGTGGTAGGGAAACTTCCTCAGGTTCGGTTACCGTCAACGGTACGAGGGTTAACCACAGGCTTAGAGCTAGCTGATCCTGACTTTGATACTCCTGGTACGGTGGACGTTCTCCTCGGGTCAGACGTCCTCGGGAGATTCTGGTGTGGCAGAAAACGGGTACTTCAGCAAACTGGTTTAGTGGCCGTTGATACCACAGGGGGGTATGTTATTTTTGGCCCAGTTTGGAGACCTCAGGACCTACCAGAGGGCGATACGGTTCTCTATGGTAGTGTGTTGTCGGAGGTGCTGCAGAGGTTTTGGGAGTCTGAGGAGCCACCCACAGCGGATAGACGGAAGCCAGAGGATGACGAGTGCGAGCTGTTCTATCAGTACAACACTGCACGAAGTTCGTCAGGTAGGTTTGTTACCAGGCTGCCATTTCTCCCAAACCGCCCCTCCTTAGGTAGTTCGCGACAGATCGCGGAACGGAGACTACTGGCTATGGAGAGAAAGATGAAGCGAGATGCAGCACTTCGGCAGAAGTATATCGAATTCATGAGGGAGTACCTAGAGTTAGGCCACATGTCGGTGTCCAGCATAGATTGGAGGTGTGTCGAGCATTACTATATACCACACCTGGCTGTTTTGAAGTCACCGGAGGCGAAGATACGGGTAGTGTTTGACGGTTCTGCTCCTACATCGAATGGTGTGTCTGTGAACCAGTGTCTGCACGCGGGTCCCAAGTTGAACCGGGACATTGTGGACATCCTCACAGATTTTCGGTTGCACCAAGTAGCGTTCGTCGCAGACGTCAAAATGATGTTTCGCCAAACAATTATACACCCAGATGACCGTCGGTACCAGCTGATTTTGTGGCGTGAGAGCCCTGACGAGCCGATGGTCACTTATGAGCTTAACACGGTAACGTATGGTCTGAAGCCAAGTCCGTTTTTGGCAGTACGCACGCTGCGAGAGTTGGCCGCACAGGAAAGGGTAAGATTCCCTCGAGCCGCAGCAGTACTGGATCGCGACGTCTACGTGGATGACATCTGCACGGGTGCAGATAGCGTGCAACAAGCACTGCTACTACGAGACGAGCTGATCGCGATCATGGAATCAGGAGGTTATGAGTTGCGGAAATGGCTGTCCAGCTGTCCAGAGCTCCTGGCCGGGTTGCCAGGTGAGTTCCAGCAGGACCCGCACCTTTTCGAGAACCCGGACAATCCAAATACGTTGAGCATCCTAGGGGTGCAATATAGGCCAACGCATGATGTCTTTACGTATCAGATCGAGCCA
This sequence comes from Tuta absoluta, assembly GCA_027580185.1. Lineage (NCBI taxonomy): Eukaryota > Metazoa > Arthropoda > Insecta > Lepidoptera > Gelechiidae > Tuta > Tuta absoluta. The sequence goes on from JAQAHW010000060.1 coordinate 1,438,166, forward strand.
GACCTTTTGCAGAAGACTTGGACGAAGCGTTCGGTATTATCGACGATCGCCAGAACTTTCGATCCTAACGGGTGGATCGCACCGGTGACGTTCATGGCGAAGTGCTTCTTGCAAAGGTTGTGGATAGCAAACTTGGGTTGGGACGACCAGCTCTCCGGAGAGCTGTTGAATGATTGGACCAAGTTTGTGACCACCTTACCAGGGATCGTACGCATCGCCATACCTCGCAAATTGCTCCCATCGGTGGGATGTAAGGCTACCCTACATGGGTTTTGTGATGCCTCGGAGCGAGGGTACGCGGCAGCTGTCTATTTGCGGACAGTCAGTTCAACGGGAACTGTAGACGTGCGTCTAGTTATGGCCAAGAGTAAGGTGGCTCCGGTTAGGACAAGATGGACCATTCCAAAGTTGGAATTGGCGGGAGCAGCGATTCTCACGCGCTTGCTACATCATGTCGCTAGTAATCTACGCGGTACCATCAATTTGGATGAAACGGTGTACGCATGGACCGACAGTAGGATAGTTCTGTGCTGGTTACAGACGTCGGTACATACTCTTGAGGTTTTCGTGGCAAATCGGGTGTCACAGATTAAAGGATCGGAAACTCCGCTGGTATGGAGACACGTACCGGGAGAACAGAACCCAGCGGACTGCGCCTCACGGGGATGTAGGGCCCCTGATTTGGTAGGTCACTCACTGTGGTGGGGACCTCAGTGGCTGACTGAGTCACCTGAGAGATGGCCATACAATGAGTGCGGGTCGCCGCTTGGGCCACCTGATCGAGGTTTGCGAGTGAACGTAGGGCAGATCGTACCTAAGCCTAGTGCGGCTTTCTTGCTGGAACGATACAGCTCCCTCGACAAACTTCTAGGGGTGACAGGTTGGATCAAACGGTTCGTGAACAACTGTAGAAAACCTCAAGCAGAACGGAACTTGGCACCTGTCCTCTCGCCTGCGGAGCGGAATGCGGCTCTAAGTTTATTGGTTAGGGTCGTCCAGGCGGAACATTTTGAGGAAGAGGCCAGGCTGCTCAGGGATGGCCGTGGAAAGCTGAAGGGAGGTCTTGTGCGCCTCAACCCGTTCGTGGACGAGCATGGAATGCTCCGGGTTGGAGGTAGACTTCGGAACGCTAACCTGCCCTTTTCAGCACGGCATCCGCTGTTACTCCCAAAGAAGGGACCTTTGGTAGAACTTATAGTTAGGGATCGTCACCAGAAAAACTCGCATGCGGGCTGCAATGCACTTTTGGCTATTCTGCAGCGCGAGTTTTGGATCTTGTCTGGACGACGTACGGTACGGAGCATTGTGTTTCGGTGCTTGCCTTGCTATCGGTTGAAGGCAGCCACAATGCAACCTCAGATGGGAGACCTCCCACCGGACCGGGTGACGGAAGCCTGGACGTTTGCGGGTGTGGGAACGGACTTTGCGGGGCCTTTTATGGTAAAGGCATCACGCCTTCGCAACGCGAAGTCAATCAAGGCGTATTTGTGCGTGTTTGTGTGCCTAGCAACCAAGGCCGTCCACTTGGAACTCGTGGCCGACCTCACTACGGAGGCTTTCTTAGCAGCTTTAGATAGATTTGTGTCGCGAAGAGGGCGACCAGCGCTGATCAGGTCGGACTGTGGTACCAACTTTAAGGGCGCTGATCGATGTATGAAAGAAATTATAACGTTTTTATCGGAAAACGAGGAAGCTATCGGCACGAGCCTCTCCCGTCAGGGCATTAACTGGGTGTTCGATCCACCAGGATGCCCCCACTGGGGTGGTATATTTGAAGCGGTTGTAAAGTCCGCTAAGACGCATTTGATGCGCGTTATAGGTTTAACGATATTAACCTTTGAGGAGCTAGCGACCGTGTTTTGTAAAATTGAGGCCGTTCTCAATTCACGTCCTTTGTGTCCGCTTAGCTCAGATCCGAATGATCTGGAGGCCCTGACACCAGGGCATTTCTTAATTGGCCGACCACTTAACGCCTTGCCAGAGTACCCCTACACAGAGGTCAGTAGCAATCGTTTGACGCGTTATGAGTTGCTGCAGCAAATGTCTCAGAATTTTTGGAAGCGATGGTCGCTTGAGTATTTGCACATTCTGCAGCAATGCCTTAAGTGGACGGACAGAACTGAACCCCCTCGCATCGGAGATCTCGTTCTGGTTAAGGATGCCAACCTGCCGCCACTGCGATGGCGCAGAGGGCGCATTCTCAACTTGTTCCCAGGTAGTGATGGCACTCCTCGAGTCGCGACAGTTCAGGTAGGGGATTCAGTTCTTAAGCGAGCAATAGCAACGCTATCTCGTCTCCCCAGTAGTGAATAGGCCTAAGGGATTCGGCCTAGGGCGGGTGAATGTTTAATTTAGCGTTGCTATGCTGGGGTAAGGTAGGTATTAATGACGGTCTATGAATGCGCCGCGATTTCGCACGCATCGCTCTGGGCATATGATGTCCCTTTCTCACTCGCAGGGCGAGACTGGCGACGTGCGCGCAGACCGCCTGACGGCGCCAAGCGGTGATTTCTGCACCGCCACCAGTCACTCAAAACCGTTCGGACGGGAGGGTATCGTATTGTGCGGATTTCCCGCCACGCGTTTTGTGATGCCGCGTGTAATGGACGATTCAATTTGAGATCGCGCGTGTTGATGCATCGTATTATTGCGGTTCTCCTGGGTTATACTAGAATACCAGGCTTAGTGATTGTTGGATGTCTCGACGTCTTCCATGTGAGCGTCGCGTTGAATAGGCATCAGGTGGCCATTTTGGCCCGCGTTTGTACGGCCCAAATTCGGGTTGGGTCACGCGTAATGACTAATATCAAAGTGGAATACGAACAGAAGCTGTGAGTGGATTGACGTGAATAACGCGCCAAGGCTGTAGTGGAATGCTGGGTGTCGATATCTTTTCCACCCAGCCCTGTGAGTACCAACGGAATTCCTATTTGATCCATTCCCTGAACTTCCTTTCTCCGTTGGGTATTTTATGCATTTGGACCGGCACGTTGACTGTAAGTATTAAACCTGGTTGTTTAGTATAAAACTGTTTATTCGTGTTAATGGTGTGTTCCCTTTAGTCATATTTGTTGTACCATATCATTGTGACTCATTAGTACGAATTGCGGAATTCGTGGGGTGATATAATTTGGAGGTACTTACTTATAATCTAGTGCTTATACGTGTGACGTAACGCCAGATCGGCAGACGGTATTTACTAGAGAATTGAGTTATGTAAAGGTCAGAACACATCATTTGCCAATTTCACTCAACTTAGTTAATTAAGTTAAATAGATTTAGGTTCACGTTTAATTCATAGTATGCGCTGCTATATTGTGCAGCGTATGCTATTTAGCGCTGCGTAACGCGGCCATTGTCTGCCTCCAGTTGAACTCCTGGTATTTTGTTCGAAATTTACCTGTGTAATTCGCTTCCACTGCGGGAGTTTAGCTTGGAATTAGACACATATACTGTAGTAAGAAGTGACTCGTATACTGTAGTTACAAGTGACTCGTATACTGTAGTTACATGCTACTCGTATACTGTAGTTACAAGTTACTCGTATACTGTAGTTACATTAAAGTCGTAAACTGTAGTAACAAGTGACTCGTATACTGTTACGAGTTACTCGAATACTGTAGTAACAAGTGATTCGTATACTGTAGTTACACGTTACTCGTATACTGTAGTTACATAAAAGTCGTATACTGTAGTTACGAGTGACTCGTATACTGTAGTTACATGTTACTCGTATACTGTAGTTACAAGTGACTCGAATACTGTTGTTACGAGTTACTCGAATACTGTAGTTACATATTACTCGTATACTGTAGTTACAAGTGATTCGAATACTGTTGTTACGAGTTACTCGAATACTGTAGTTACAAGTTACTCGTATACTGTAGTTTCAAGTGACTCGTATACTGTAGTTACAAGTTACTCGTATACTGTAGTTAGAAGTGATTCGTATACTGTAGGTACATCTTACTCGTATACTGTAGGAACAATTTACTCGTATACTGTAGTTACAAGTATCTCGTATACTGTAGATACATGTTACTCGTATACTGTAGTTACATTTAACTCGTATACTGTAGTAACAAGTTACTCGTATACTGTAGTTACATGTAACTCGTATTCTGTAGTTACAAGTGACTCGTATACTGTAGTTACAAGTGACTCGTTTACTATTGTTACAAGTTACTCGTATACTGTAGCTACATGTTACTCGTATACTGTAGTTAAAAGTGACTCGTATACTGTTGTTACGAAAAACTCGTATTCTGTAGTTTCAAGTGACTCTTTTACTGTTGTAACAAGTTATTCGTATACTGTAGTTACGAGTTAGTCGTATACTGTAGTTACAAGTGACTCGTATACTGTAGTAACATGTTACTTGTATACTGTAATTTCAAGTGACTCGTATACTGTAGTTACAAGTTACTCGTATTCTGTAGTTACAAGTGACTTGTATACTGTAGTTACAAGTTACTCGTATACTGAAGTTACAAGTTACTCGTATACGGTAGTTACAAGTTACTCGTATACTGTAGTTACATGTTACTCGTATACTGTAGTTACAAGTAACTCGTATACTGTAGTTACAAATGACTCGTATACTGTAGTTACGAGTTACTCGTAAATTGTTGTTACAAGTGAGTCGTATACTTTTGTTACAAGTAACTCATATACTGTAGTAAGAAGTGACTCGTATACTGTAGTTACAAGTGACTCGTATACTGTAGTTACATTAAACTCTTATACTGTAGTTACAAGTGACTCGTATACTGTAGTTACAAGTTACTCGTATTCTGTAGTTACAAGTGATTCGTTTACTGTTGTTACAAGTTACTCGTATACTGTAGTTACATGTTACTCGTATACTGTAGTTACAAGTGACTCGTATACTGTAGTTACGAGTAAGTAGTATACTGTAGTTACAAGTGACTTGTATACTGTAGTTACATATTACTCGTAAACTGTAGATACATGTTTCTCGTATACTGTAGTTACATAAAACTCGTATACTTAAGTTACAAGTGACTTGTATACTGTAGTTACAAGATACTCGTATTCTGTAGTTACAAGTGACTCGTATACTGCAGTTACATTTAACTCGTATACTGTATTTACAAGTGACTCGCATACTGTAGTTGCAAGTTACTCGTATTGTGTAGTTACAAATGACTCGTTTACTGTTGTTACAAGTTACTTGTATACTGTAGTTACATGTTACTCGTATACTGTAGTGTCGAATTAGTCGAATATAATAGTAACATGTTACTCAAATACTGTAGTTATAAGTGACTCGTATACTTTAGTTACAAGTTACTCGTAAACTGTAGTTACATGTTACTCGTATACTGTAGTTTCATTAAACTCTTATACTCTAGTTACAAGTGACTCGTATACTGTAGTTACAAGTTACTCGTATTCTGTAGTTACAAGTGACTCGTTTACTGCAACTACATTTAACTCTTATACTGTAGTATTAAGTGACTCGTATACTGTAGTTACAAGTTACTCGTATTCTGTAGTTACAAGTGACTCGTTTACTGTTGTTACAAGATACTCGTATACTGTAGTTACAAATTACTCGTATACTGTAGTTACAAGTGACTCGTATACTGTAGTTACGAGTAACTTGTATTCTGTAGTAACGGATAAGTCGTATACTGAAGTTACAAGTTACTAGTATACTGTAGTTACAAGTTACTCGTAAACTGTAGTTACAAGTTACTCGTAAACTGTAGTTACAAGTTACCGTTATACTGTAGTTACAAGTGACTCGTATACTGTAGTTACATATTACTCGTAAACTGTAGTTATAAGTTACTCGTATACTGTAGTTACAAGTTACTCGTATTCTGTAGTTACAAGTTACTCGTATACTTTAGTTACAAGTTACTCGTATACTGTTGTTACATGTAACTCGTATACTGTAGTTACAAGTTACTCGTATTCTGTAGTTACAAGTGACTCGTAAACTGTAGTTACAAGTTACTCGTATACTGTAGTTACAAGTCACTCGTATTCTGTAGTTACAAGTGACTCGTATACTGTAGTTACATGTTACTCGTATAATGTAGTTACAAGTGACTCGTATACTGTAGTTACAAGTGACTCGTATTCTATTGTTACAAGTGACTCGTAATCTATAGTTACAAGTTACTTGTATACTGTAGTTACAAGTGACTCGTTTACTGTAGTTACACGTTACTCGTATACTGTAGTTACATTAAAGTCGTAAACTGCAGTTACAAGTTACTCGAATACTAGAGTTACAAGTGATTCGTATACTGTGGTTACACGTTACTCGTATACTGTAGTTACATTTAAGTCGTATACTGTAGTTACGAGTGACTCGTATACTGTAGTTTTATGTTACTCGTATTCTGTAGTTACAAGTGACTCGAATACTGTTGTTACGAGTTACCCGAATACTGTAGTTACAAGTTACTTGTATACTGTAGTTTCAAGTGACTCGTATACTGTAGTTACAAGTTACTCGTATACTGTAGTTAGAAGTGATTCGTATACTGTAGGTACATCTTACTCGTATACTGTAGGAACAATTTACTTGTATACTGTAGTTACAAGTAACTCGTATACTGTAGATACATGTTACTCGTATACTGTAGTTACATTAAACTCGTATACTTTGGTTATAAGTGACTCGTATACTGCAGTTATATTTAACTCGTATACTGTAGTAACAAGTGACTCGTATACTGTAAATGCAAGTTACTCGTATTGTGTAGTTACAAGTGACTCGTTTACTGTTGTTACAAGTTACTCGTATACTGTAGTTACATGTTACTCGTATACAGTAGTAACGAATTAGTCGAATATAATAGTAACATGTTACTCAAATACTGTAGTTTAAAGTGACTCGTATACTGTAGTTACAAGTTACTCGTATACTGTTGTTACATGTTACTCGTATACTGTAGTTACATTAAACTCGTATACTGCAGTTACAAGTGACTCGTATACTTTAGTTACAAGTAACTCGTATTCTGTAGTTACAAGTGACTCGTATACTGTAGTTACAAGTTTCTCGTATACTGTAGTTACATTTAACTCGTACACTGTAGTCACAAGTTACTCGTATACTGTAGTAACAAGTGACTCGTATACTGTTGTTACAAGTTACTCGTATACTGTAGTTACATGCTACTCGTATACTGTAGTTACAAGTGACTCGTATACTGTAGTTACATTTAACTCGTTTACTGCAGTTATAAGTGACTCGTATACTGTAGTTACAAGTGACTCGTATACTGTAGTTACATTAAACTCTTATACTGTAGTTGCAAGTGACTCGTATACTGTAGTTACAAGTTACTCGTATTCTGTAGTTACAAGTGACTCGTTTACTGTTGTTACAAGTTACTCGTATACTGTAGTTACATGTTACTCGTATACTGTTGTTACGAGATACTCGTATTCTGTAGTTATGAGTTAGTCGTATACTGTAGTTACAAGTGACTCGTATATTGTAGTTACATATTACTCGTAAAGTGTAGTTACAAGTTACTCGTATACTGTAGTTACAAGTTACTCGTATTCTGTAGTTACAAGTGACTCGTATACTGTAGTTGCATGTAACTCGTATAATGCAGTTACAAGTGACTCGTATACTGTAGTTACAAGTGACTCGTATTCTGTTGTTACAAGTGACTCGTAATCTGTAGTTACAAGTTACTCGTATACTGTAGTAACAAGTGACTCGTATACTGTAGTTACACGTTACTCGAATACTGTAGTTACATTAAAGTCGTAAACTGTAGTTACAATTGACTCGTATACTGTTACGAGTTACTCGAATACTGAAGTTACAAGTGATTTGTATACTGTAGTTACACGTTACTCGTATACTGTAGTTACACAAAAGTCTTATACTGTAGTAACGAGTGACTCGTATACTGTAGTTACATGTTACTCGTATACTGTAGTTACAAGTGACTCGAATACTGTTGTTACGAGTTACTCGAATACTGTAGTTACATGTTACTCGTATACTGTAGTTACAAGTGACTCGAATACTCTTGTTACAAGTTACTCGAATACTGTAGTTACAAGTTACTCGTATACTGTAGTTTCAAGTGACTCGTATACTGTAGTTACAAGTTACTCGTATACTGTAGTTAGAAGTGATTCGTGTACTGGAGGTACATCTTACTCGTATACTGTAGGAACAATTTACTCGTATACTGTAGTTACAAGTAACTCGTATACTGTAGTTACAAGTTACTCGTATACTGTAGTTACAAGTGACTCGTATACTGTTGTTACAAGTTACTCGTATACTGTAGTTACATGCTACTCGTATACTGTAGTTACAAGTGACTCGTATACTGTAGTTACATTTTACTCGTTTACTGCAGTTATAAGTGACTCGTATACTGTAGTTACAAGTGACTCGTATACTGTAGTTACATTAAACTCGTTTACTGCAGTTATAAGTGACTCGTATACTGTAGTTACAAGTGACTCGTATACTGTAGTTACAAGTGACTCGCTTACTGTTGTTTCAAGTTACTCGTATACTGTAGTTACATGTTACTCGTATACTGTAGTTACATATTACTCTTCAACTGTAGTTACAAGTTACTCGTATACTGTAGTTACAAGTAACTCGTATTCTGTAGTTACAAGTGACTCGTATAATGTAGTTACATGTACCTCGTATAATGTAGTTACAAGTGATTTGTATACTGTAGGTACATCTTACTCGTATACTGTAGGAACAATTTACTCGTATACTGTAGTTTCAAGTAACTCGTATACTGTAGATACATGTTACTCGTATACTGTAGTTACATTAAACTCGTATACTTTGGTTACAAGTGACTCGTATACTGCAGTTATATTTAACTCGTATACTGTTGTTACAAGTGACTCGTATACTGTAGTTACATGTAACTCGTATACAGTAGTAACGAATTAGTCGAATATAATAGTAACATGTTACTCAAATACTGTAGTTTAAAGTGACTCGTATACTGTAGTTACAAGTTACTCGTATACTGTTAAAAATACTGTTGTTACGAGTTACTCGAATACTGTAGTTACAAGTTACTTGTATACTGTAGTTTCAAGTGACTCGTATACTGTAGTTACAAGTTACTCGTATACTGTAGTTACAAGTGTTTCGAATACTGTTGTTACGAGTTACTCGAATACTGTAGTTACAATTTACTCGTATACTGTAGTTACAAGTGACTCGTATACTGTAGTTACATATTACTCGTAAACTGTAGTTATAAGTTACTCGTATACTGTAGTTACAAGTTACTCGTATTCTGTAGTTACAAAAGACTCGTATACTGTAGTTACATTGAACTCGTATACTGTAGTTACGAGTAACTCGTATTCTGTAGTTACACGTTACTCGAATACTGTAGTTACATTAAAGTCGTAAACTGTAGTTACAAGTGACTCGTATACTGTTACGAGTTACTCGAATACTGTAGTTACAAGTGATTCGTATACTGTAGTTACACGTTACTCGTATACTGTAGTTACATAAAAGTCGTATACTTTAGTTACGAGTGACTCGTATACTGTAGTTACATTAAACTCGTATACTGTAGTTACAAGTGACTCGTATACTGTTGTTACGAGTAACTCGTATTCTGTAGTTACGAGTTAGTCGTATACTGTAGTTACAAGTGACTCGTATACTGTAGTTACATATTACTCGTAAACTGTAGTTATAAGTTACTCGTATACTGTAGTTACAAGTTACTCGTATTCTGTAGTTACAAAAGACTCGTATACTGTAGTTACATTAAACTCGTATACTGTAGTTACGAGTAACTCGTATACTGTAGTTACACGTTACTCGAATACTGTAGTTACATTAAAGTCGTAAACTGTAGTAACAAGTGACTCGTATACTGTTACGAGTTACTCGAATACTGTAGTTACAAGTGATTCGTATACTATAGTAACACGTTACTCGTATACTGTAGTTACATAAAAGTCGTTTACTTTAGTTACGAGTGACTCGTATACTGAAGTTACATTAAACTCGTATACTGTAGTTACAAGTGACTCGTATACTGTTGTTACGAGTAACTCGTATTCTGTAGTTACAAGTTAGTCGTATACTGTAGTTACAAGTGACTCGTATACTGTAGTTACATATTACTCGTAAACTGTAGTTATAAGTTACTCGTATACTGTAGTTACAAGTTACTCGTATTCTGTAGTTACAAGTTACTCGTATACTGTAGTTACAAGTTACTCGTATACTGTTGTTACATGTTACTCGTATACTGTAGTTACAAGTTACTCGTATTCTGTAGTTACAAGTGACTCGTAAACTGTAGTTACAAGTTACTCGTATACTGTAGTTACAAGTCACTCGTATTCTGTAGTTACAAGTGACTCGTATACTGTAGTTACATGTTACTCGTATAATGTAGTTACAAGTGACTCGTATACTGTAGTTACAAGTGACTCGTATTCTATTGTTACAAGTGACTCGTTATCTATAGTTACAAGTTACTTGTATACTGTAGTTACAAGTGACTTGTTTACTGTAGTTACACGTTATTCGTATTCTGTAGTTACATTAAAGTCGTAAACTGTAGTTACAAGTTACTCGAATACTGTAGTTACAAGTGATTCGTATACTGTGGTTACACGTTACTCGTATACTGTAGTTATATTTAAGTCGTATACTGTAGTTACGAGTGACTCGTATACTGTAGTTTTATGTTACTCGTATTCTGTAGTTACAAGTGACTCGAATACTGTTGTTACGAGTTACCCGAATACTGTTGTTACAAGTTACTTGTATACTGTAGTTTCAAGTGACTCGTATACTGTAGTTACAAGTTACTCGTATACTGTAGATAGAAGTGATTCGTAAACTGTAGGAACATCTTACTCGTATACTGTAGGAACAATTTACTTGTATACTGTAGTTACAAGTAACTCGTATACTGTAGATACATGTTACTCGTATACTGTAGTTACATTAAACACGTATACTTTGGTTATAAGTGACTCGTATACTGCAGTTATATTTAACTCGTATACTGTAGTAACAAGTGACTCGTATACTGTAAATGCAAGTTACTCGTATTGTGTAGTTACAAGTGACTCGTTTACTGTTGTTACAAGTGACTCGTATACTGTAGTTACAAGTTTCTCGTATACTGTTGTTACATTTAACTCGTACACTGTAGTCACAAGTTACTCGTATACTGTAGTAACAAGTGACTCGTATACTGTTGTTACAAGTTACTCGTATACTGTAGTTACATGCTACTCGTATACTGTAGTTACAAAAGACTCGTATACTGTAAATACATTTAACTCGTTTACTGCAGTTATAAGTGACTCGTATACTGTAGTTACAAGTGACTCGTATACTGTAGTTACATTAAACTCTTATACTGTAGTTGCAAGTGACTCGTATACTGTAGTTACAAGTTACTCGTATTCTGTAGTTACAAGTGACTCGTTTACTGTTGTTACAAGTTACTCGTATACTGTAGTTACATGTTACTCGTATACTGTTGTTACGAGATACTCGAATTCTGTAGTTACGAGTTAGTCGTATACTGTAGTTACAAGTGACTCGTATATTGTAGTTACATATTACTCGTAAACTGTAGTTACAAGTTACTCGTATACTGTAGTTACAAGTTACTCGTATTCTGTAGTTACAAGTGACTCGTATACTGTAGTTACATGTAACTCGTATAATGCAGTTACAAGTGACTCGTATACTGTAGTTACAAGTGACTCGTATTCTGTTGTTACAAGTGACTCGTAATCTGTAGTTACAAGTTACTCGTATTCTGTAGTTACAAGTGACTCGTTTACTGCAACTACATTTAACTCTTATACTGTAGTATTAAGTGACTCGTATACTGTAGTTACAAGTTACTCGTATTCTGTAGTTACAAGTGACTCGTTTACTGTTGTTACAAGATACTCGTATACTGTAGTTACAAATTACTCGTATACTGTAGTTACAAGTGACTCGTATACTGAAGTTACGAGTAACTTGTATTCTGTAGTAACGGATAAGTCGTATACTGAAGTTACAAGTTACTAGTATACTGTAGTTACAAGTTACTCGTAAACTGTAGTTACAAGTTACTCGTAAACTGTAGTTACAAGTTACCGTTATACTGTAGTTACAAGTGACTCGTATACTGTAGTTACATATTACTCGTAAACTGTAGTTATAAGTTACTCGTATACTGTAGTTACAAGTTACTCGTATTCTGTAGTTACAAGTTACTCGTATACTTTAGTTACAAGTTACTCGTATACTGTTGTTACATGTAACTCGTATACTGTAGTTACAAGTTACTCGTATTCTGTAGTTACAAGTGACTCGTAAACTGTAGTTACAAGTTACTCGTATACTGTAGTTACAAGTCACTCGTATTCTGTAGTTACAAGTGACTCGTATACTGTAGTTACATGTTACTCGTATAATGTAGTTACAAGTGACTCGTATACTGTAGTTACAAGTGACTCGTATTCTATTGTTACAAGTGACTCGTAATCTATAGTTACAAGTTACTTGTATACTGTAGTTACAAGTGACTCGTTTACTGTAGTTACACGTTACTCGTATACTGTAGTTACATTAAAGTCGTAAACTGTAGTTACAAGTTACTCGAATACTAGAGTTACAAGTGATTCGTATACTGTGGTTACACGTTACTCGTATACTGTAGTTACATTTAAGTCGTATACTGTAGTTACGAGTGACTCGTATACTGTAGTTTTATGTTACTCGTATTCTGTAGTTACAAGTGACTCGAATACTGTTGTTACGAGTTACCCGAATACTGTAGTTACAAGTTACTTGTATACTGTAGTTTCAAGTGACTCGTATACTGTAGTTACAAGTTACTCGTATACTGTAGTTAGAAGTGATTCGTATACTGTAGATACATCTTACTCGTATACTGTAGGAACAATTTACTTGTATACTGTAGTTACAAGTAACTCGTATACTGTAGATACATGTTACTCGTATACTGTAGTTACATTAAACTCGTATACTTTGGTTATAAGTGACTCGTATACTGCAGTTATATTTAACTCGTATACTGTAGTAACAAGTGACTCGTATACTGTAAATGCAAGTTACTCGTATTGTGTAGTTACAAGTGACTCGTTTACTGTTGTTACAAGTTACTCGTATACTGTAGTTACATGTTACTCGTATACAGTAGTAACGAATTAGTCGAATATAATAGTAACATGTTACTCAAATACTGTAGTTTAAAGTGACTCGTATACTGTAGTTACAAGTTACTCGTATACTGTTGTTACATGTTACTCGTATACTGTAGTTACATTAAACTCGTATACTGCAGTTACAAGTGACTCGTATACTTTAGTTACAAGTAACTCGTATTCTGTAGTTACAAGTGACTCGTATACTGTAGTTACAAGTTTCTCGTATACTGTAGTTACATTTAACTCGTACACTTTAGTCACAAGTTACTCGTATACTGTAGTAACAAGTGACTCGTATACTGTTGTTACAAGTTACTCGTATACTGTAGTTACATGCTACTCGTATACTGTAGTTACAAGTGACTCGTATACTGTAGTTACATTTAACTCGTTTACTGCAGTTATAAGTGACTCGTATACTGTAGTTACAAGTGACTCGTATACTGTAGTTACATTAAACTCTTATACTGTAGTTGCAAGTGACTCGTATACTGTAGTTACAAGTTACTCGTATTCTGTAGTTACAAGTGACTCGTTTACTGTTGTTACAAGTTACTCGTATACTGTAGTTACATGTTACTCGTATACTGTTGTTACGAGATACTCGTATTCTGTAGTTATGAGTTAGTCGTATACTGTAGTTACAAGTGACTCGTATATTGTAGTTACATATTACTCGTAAAGTGTAGTTACAAGTTACTCGTATACTGTAGTTACAAGTTACTCGTATTCTGTAGTTACAAGTGACTCGTATACTGTAGTTGCATGTAACTCGTATAATGCAGTTACAAGTGACTCGTATACTGTAGTTACAAGTGACTCGTATTCTGTTGTTACAAGTGACTCGTAATCTGTAGTTACAAGTTACTCGTATACTGTAGTAACAAGTGACTCGTATACTGTAGTTACACGTTACTCGAATACTGTAGTTACATTAAAGTCGTAAACTGTAGTTACAATTGACTCGTATACTGTTACGAGTTACTCGAATACTGAAGTTACAAGTGATTTGTATACTGTAGTTACACGTTACTCGTATACTGTAGTTACACAAAAGTCTTATACTGTAGTAACGAGTGACTCGTATACTGTAGTTACATGTTACTCGTATACTGTAGTTACAAGTGACTCGAATACTGTTGTTACGAGTTACTCGAATACTGTAGTTACATGTTACTCGTATACTGTAGTTACAAGTGACTCGAATACTCTTGTTACAAGTTACTCGAATACTGTAGTTACAAGTTACTCGTATACTGTAGTTTCAAGTGACTCGTATACTGTAGTTACAAGTTACTCGTATACTGTAGTTAGAAGTGATTCGTGTACTGGAGGTACATCTTACTCGTATACTGTAGGAACAATTTACTCGTATACTGTAGTTACAAGTAACTCGTATACTGTAGTTACAAGTTACTCGTATACTGTAGTTACAAGTGACTCGTATACTGTTGTTACAAGTTACTCGTATACTGTAGTTACATGCTACTCGTATACTGTAGTTACAAGTGACTCGTATACTGTAGTTACATTTTACTCGTTTACTGCAGTTATAAGTGACTCGTATACTGTAGTTACAAGTGACTCGTATACTGTAGTTACATTAAACTCGTTTACTGCAGTTATAAGTGACTCGTATACTGTAGTTACAAGTGACTCGTATACTGTAGTTACAAGTGACTCGCTTACTGTTGTTTCAAGTTACTCGTATACTGTAGTTACATGTTACTCGTATACTGTAGTTACATATTACTCTTCAACTGTAGTTACAAGTTACTCGTATACTGTAGTTACAAGTAACTCGTATTCTGTAGTTACAAGTGACTCGTATAATGTAGTTACATGTACCTCGTATAATGTAGTTACAAGTGATTTGTATACTGTAGGTACATCTTACTCGTATACTGTAGGAACAATTTACTCGTATACTGTAGTTTCAAGTAACTCGTATACTGTAGATACATGTTACTCGTATACTGTAGTTACATTAAACTCGTATACTTTGGTTACAAGTGACTCGTATACTGCAGTTATATTTAACTCGTATACTGTTGTTACAAGTGACTCGTATACTGTAGTTACATGTAACTCGTATACAGTAGTAACGAATTAGTCGAATATAATAGTAACATGTTACTCAAATACTGTAGTTTAAAGTGACTCGTATACTGTAGTTACAAGTTACTCGTATACTGTTAAAAATACTGTTGTTACGAGTTACTCGAATACTGTAGTTACAAGTTACTTGTATACTGTAGTTTCAAGTGACTCGTATACTGTAGTTACAAGTTACTCGTATACTGTAGTTACAAGTGACTCGAATACTGTTGTTACGAGTTACTCGAATACTGTAGTTACAATTTACTCGTATACTGTAGTTACAAGTGACTCGTATACTGTAGTTACATATTACTCGTAAACTGTAGTTATAAGTTACTCGTATACTTTAGTTACAAGTTACTCGAATACTAGAGTTACAAGTGATTCGTATACTGTGGTTACACGTTACTCGTATACTGTAGTTACATTTAAGTCGTATACTGTAGTTACGAGTGACTCGTATACTGTAGTTTTATGTTACTCGTATTCTGTAGTTACAAGTGACTCGAATACTGTTGTTACGAGTTACCCGAATACTGTAGTTACAAGTTACTTGTATACTGTAGTTTCAAGTGACTCGTATACTGTAGTTACAAGTTACTCGTATACTGTAGTTAGAAGTGATTCGTATACTGTAGATACATCTTACTCGTATACTGTAGGAACAATTTACTTGTATACTGTAGTTACAAGTAACTCGTATACTGTAGATACATGTTACTCGTATACTGTAGTTACATTAAACTCGTATACTTTGGTTATAAGTGACTCGTATACTGCAGTTATATTTAACTCGTATACTGTAGTAACAAGTGACTCGTATACTGTAAATGCAAGTTACTCGTATTGTGTAGTTACAAGTGACTCGTTTACTGTTGTTACAAGTTACTCGTATACTGTAGTTACATGTTACTCGTATACAGTAGTAACGAATTAGTCGAATATAATAGTAACATGTTACTCAAATACTGTAGTTTAAAGTGACTCGTATACTGTAGTTACAAGTTACTCGTATACTGTTGTTACATGTTACTCGTATACTGTAGTTACATTAAACTCGTATACTGCAGTTACAAGTGACTCGTATACTTTAGTTACAAGTAACTCGTATTCTGTAGTTACAAGTGACTCGTATACTGTAGTTACAAGTTTCTCGTATACTGTAGTTACATTTAACTCGTACACTGTAGTCACAAGTTACTCGTATACTGTAGTAACAAGTGACTCGTATACTGTTGTTACAAGTTACTCGTATACTGTAGTTACATGCTACTCGTATACTGTAGTTACAAGTGACTCGTATACTGTAGTTACATTTAACTCGTTTACTGCAGTTATAAGTGACTCGTATACTGTAGTTACAAGTGACTCGTATACTGTAGTTACATTAAACTCTTATACTGTAGTTGCAAGTGACTCGTATACTGTAGTTACAAGTTACTCGTATTCTGTAGTTACAAGTGACTCGTTTACTGTTGTTACAAGTTACTCGTATACTGTAGTTACATGTTACTCGTATACTGTTGTTACGAGATACTCGTATTCTGTAGTTATGAGTTAGTCGTATACTGTAGTTACAAGTGACTCGTATATTGTAGTTACATATTACTCGTAAAGTGTAGTTACAAGTTACTCGTATACTGTAGTTACAAGTTACTCGTATTCTGTAGTTACAAGTGACTCGTATACTGTAGTTGCATGTAACTCGTATAATGCAGTTACAAGTGACTCGTATACTGTAGTTACAAGTGACTCGTATTCTGTTGTTACAAGTGACTCGTAATCTGTAGTTACAAGTTACTCGTATACTGTAGTAACAAGTGACTCGTATACTGTAGTTACACGTTACTCGAATACTGTAGTTACATTAAAGTCGTAAACTGTAGTTACAATTGACTCGTATACTGTTACGAGTTACTCGAATACTGAAGTTACAAGTGATTTGTATACTGTAGTTACACGTTACTCGTATACTGTAGTTACACAAAAGTCTTATACTGTAGTAACGAGTGACTCGTATACTGTAGTTACATGTTACTCGTATACTGTAGTTACAAGTGACTCGAATACTGTTGTTACGAGTTACTCGAATACTGTAGTTACATGTTACTCGTATACTGTAGTTACAAGTGACTCGAATACTCTTGTTACAAGTTACTCGAATACTGTAGTTACAAGTTACTCGTATACTGTAGTTTCAAGTGACTCGTATACTGTAGTTACAAGTTACTCGTATACTGTAGTTAGAAGTGATTCGTGTACTGGAGGTACATCTTACTCGTATACTGTAGGAACAATTTACTCGTATACTGTAGTTACAAGTAACTCGTATACTGTAGTTACAAGTTACTCGTATACTGTAGTTACAAGTGACTCGTATACTGTTGTTACAAGTTACTCGTATACTGTAGTTACATGCTACTCGTATACTGTAGTTACAAGTGACTCGTATACTGTAGTTACATTTTACTCGTTTACTGCAGTTATAAGTGACTCGTATACTGTAGTTACAAGTGACTCGTATACTGTAGTTACATTAAACTCGTTTACTGCAGTTATAAGTGACTCGTATACTGTAGTTACAAGTGACTCGTATACTGTAGTTACAAGTGACTCGCTTACTGTTGTTTCAAGTTACTCGTATACTGTAGTTACATGTTACTCGTATACTGTAGTTACATATTACTCTTCAACTGTAGTTACAAGTTACTCGTATACTGTAGTTACAAGTAACTCGTATTCTGTAGTTACAAGTGACTCGTATAATGTAGTTACATGTACCTCGTATAATGTAGTTACAAGTGATTTGTATACTGTAGGTACATCTTACTCGTATACTGTAGGAACAATTTACTCGTATACTGTAGTTTCAAGTAACTCGTATACTGTAGATACATGTTACTCGTATACTGTAGTTACATTAAACTCGTATACTTTGGTTACAAGTGACTCGTATACTGCAGTTATATTTAACTCGTATACTGTTGTTACAAGTGACTCGTATACTGTAGTTACATGTAACTCGTATACAGTAGTAACGAATTAGTCGAATATAATAGTAACATGTTACTCAAATACTGTAGTTTAAAGTGACTCGTATACTGTAGTTACAAGTTACTCGTATACTGTTAAAAATACTGTTGTTACGAGTTACTCGAATACTGTAGTTACAAGTTACTTGTATACTGTAGTTTCAAGTGACTCGTATACTGTAGTTACAAGTTACTCGTATACTGTAGTTACAAGTGACTCGAATACTGTTGTTACGAGTTACTCGAATACTGTAGTTACAATTTACTCGTATACTGTAGTTACAAGTGACTCGTATACTGTAGTTACATATTACTCGTAAACTGTAGTTATAAGTTACTCGTATACTGTAGTTACAAGTTACTCGTATTCTGTAGTTACAAAAGACTCGTATACTGTAGTTACATTGAACTCGTATACTGTAGTTACGAGTAACTCGTATTCTGTAGTTACACGTTACTCGAATACTGTAGTTACATTAAAGTCGTAAACTGTAGTTACAAGTGACTCGTATACTGTTACGAGTTACTCGAATACTGTAGTTACAAGTGATTCGTATACTGTAGTTACACGTTACTCGTATACTGTAGTTACATAAAAGTCGTATACTTTAGTTACGAGTGACTCGTATACTGTAGTTACATTAAACTCGTATACTGTAGTTACAAGTGACTCGTATACTGTTGTTACGAGTAACTCGTATTCTGTAGTTACGAGTTAGTCGTATACTGTAGTTACAAGTGACTCGTATACTGTAGTTACATATTACTCGTAAACTGTAGTTATAAGTTACTCGTATACTGTAGTTACAAGTTACTCGTATTCTGTAGTTACAAAAGACTCGTATACTGTAGTTACATTAAACTCGTATACTGTAGTTACGAGTAACTCGTATACTGTAGTTACACGTTACTCGAATACTGTAGTTACATTAAAGTCGTAAACTGTAGTAACAAGTGACTCGTATACTGTTACGAGTTACTCGAATACTGTAGTTACAAGTGATTCGTATACTATAGTAACACGTTACTCGTATACTGTAGTTACATAAAAGTCGTTTACTTTAGTTACGAGTGACTCGTATACTGAAGTTACATTAAACTCGTATACTGTAGTTACAAGTGACTCGTTTACTGTTGTTACGAGTAACTCGTATTCTGTAGTTACAAGTTAGTCGTATACTGTAGTTACAAGTGACTCGTATACTGTAGTTACATATTACTCGTAAACTGTAGTTATAAGTTACTCGTATACTGTAGTTACAAGTTACTCGTATTCTGTAGTTACAAGTTACTCGTATACTGTTGTTACATGTTACTCGTATACTGTAGTTACAAGTTACTCGTATTCTGTAGTTACAAGTGACTCGTAAACTGTAGTTACAAGTTACTCGTATACTGTAGTTACAAGTCACTCGTATTCTGTAGTTACAAGTGACTCGTATACTGTAGTTACATGTTACTCGTATAATGTAGTTACAAGTGACTCGTATACTGTAGTTACAAGTGACTCGTATTCTATTGTTACAAGTGACTCGTTATCTATAGTTACAAGTTACTTGTATACTGTAGTTACAAGTGACTTGTTTACTGTAGTTACACGTTATTCGTATTCTGTAGTTACATTAAAGTCGTAAACTGTAGTTACAAGTTACTCGAATACTGTAGTTACAAGTGATTCGTATACTGTGGTTACACGTTACTCGTATACTGTAGTTATATTTAAGTCGTATACTGTAGTTACGAGTGACTCGTATACTGTAGTTTTATGTTACTCGTATTCTGTAGTTACAAGTGACTCGAATACTGTTGTTACGAGTTACCCGAATACTGTAGTTACAAGTTACTTGTATACTGTAGTTTCAAGTGACTCGTATACTGTAGTTACAAGTTACTCGTATACTGTAGATAGAAGTGATTCGTAAACTGTAGGAACATCTTACTCGTATACTGTAGGAACAATTTACTTGTATACTGTAGTTACAAGTAACTCGTATACTGTAGATACATGTTACTCGTATACTGTAGTTACATAAAACACGTATACTTTGGTTATAAGTGACTCGTATACTGCAGTTATATTTAACTCGTATACTGTAGTAACAAGTGACTCGTATACTGTAAATGCAAGTTACTCGTATTGTGTAGTTACAAGTGACTCGTTTACTGTTGTTACAAGTGACTCGTATACTGTAGTTACAAGTTTCTCGTATACTGTTGTTACATTTAACTCGTACACTGTAGTCACAAGTTACTCGTATACTGTAGTAACAAGTGACTCGTATACTGTTGTTACAAGTTACTCGTATACTGTAGTTACATGCTACTCGTATACTGTAGTTACAAAAGACTCGTATACTGTAAATACATTTAACTCGTTTACTGCAGTTATAAGTGACTCGTATACTGTAGTTACAAGTGACTCGTATACTGTAGTTACATTAAACTCTTATACTGTAGTTGCAAGTGACTCGTATACTGTAGTTACAAGTTACTCGTATTCTGTAGTTACAAGTGACTCGTTTACTGTTGTTACAAGTTACTCGTATACTGTAGTTACATGTTACTCGTATACTGTTGTTACGAGATACTCGTATTCTGTAGTTACGAGTTAGTCGTATACTGTAGTTACAAGTGACTCGTATATTGTAGTTACATATTACTCGTAAACTGTAGTTACAAGTTACTCGTATACTGTAGTTACAAGTTACTCGTATTCTGTAGTTACAAGTGACTCGTATACTGTAGTTACATGTAACTCGTATAATGCAGTTACAAGTGACTCGTATACTGTAGTTACAAGTGACTCGTATTCTGTTGTTACAAGTGACTCGTAATCTGTAGTTACAAGTTACTCGTATTCTGTAGTTACAAGTGACTCGTTTACTGCAACTACATTTAACTCTTATACTGTAGTATTAAGTGACTCGTATACTGTAGTTACAAGTTACTCGTATTCTGTAGTTACAAGTGACTCGTTTACTGTTGTTACAAGATACTCGTATACTGTAGTTACAAATTACTCGTATACTGTAGTTACAAGTGACTCGTATACTGAAGTTACGAGTAACTTGTATTCTGTAGTAACGGATAAGTCGTATACTGAAGTTACAAGTTACTAGTATACTGTAGTTACAAGTTACTCGTAAACTGTAGTTACAAGTTACTCGTAAACTGTAGTTACAAGTTACCGTTATACTGTAGTTACAAGTGACTCGTATACTTTAGTTACATATTACTCGTAAACTGTAGTTATAAGTTACTCGTATACTGTAGTTACAAGTTACTCGTATTCTGTAGTTACAAGTTACTCGTATACTTTAGTTACAAGTTACTCGTATACTGTTGTTACATGTAACTCGTATACTGTAGTTACAAGTTACTCGTATTCTGTAGTTACAAGTGACTCGTAAACTGTAGTTACAAGTTACTCGTATACTGTAGTTACAAGTCACTCGTATTCTGTAGTTACAAGTGACTCGTATACTGTAGTTACATGTTACTCGTATAATGTAGTTACAAGTGACTCGTATACTGTAGTTACAAGTGACTCGTATTCTATTGTTACAAGTGACTCGTAATCTATAGTTACAAGTTACTTGTATACTGTAGTTACAAGTGACTCGTTTACTGTAGTTACACGTTACTCGTATACTGTAGTTACATTAAAGTCGTAAACTGTAGTTACAAGTTACTCGAATACTAGAGTTACAAGTGATTCGTATACTGTGGTTACACGTTACTCGTATACTGTAGTTACATTTAAGTCGTATACTGTAGTTACGAGTGACTCGTATACTGTAGTTTTATGTTACTCGTATTCTGTAGTTACAAGTGACTCGAATACTGTTGTTACGAGTTACCCGAATACTGTAGTTACAAGTTACTTGTATACTGTAGTTTCAAGTGACTCGTATACTGTAGTTACAAGTTACTCGTATACTGTAGTTAGAAGTGATTCGTATACTGTAGATACATCTTACTCGTATACTGTAGGAACAATTTACTTGTATACTGTAGTTACAAGTAACTCGTATACTGTAGATACATGTTACTCGTATACTGTAGTTACATTAAACTCGTATACTTTGGTTATAAGTGACTCGTATACTGCAGTTATATTTAACTCGTATACTGTAGTAACAAGTGACTCGTATACTGTAAATGCAAGTTACTCGTATTGTGTAGTTACAAGTGACTCGTTTACTGTTGTTACAAGTTACTCGTATACTGTAGTTACATGTTACTCGTATACAGTAGTAACGAATTAGTCGAATATAATAGTAACATGTTACTCAAATACTGTAGTTTAAAGTGACTCGTATACTGTAGTTACAAGTTACTCGTATACTGTTGTTACATGTTACTCGTATACTGTAGTTACATTAAACTCGTATACTGCAGTTACAAGTGACTCGTATACTTTAGTTACAAGTAACTCGTATTCTGTAGTTACAAGTGACTCGTATACTGTAGTTACAAGTTTCTCGTATACTGTAGTTACATTTAACTCGTACACTGTAGTCACAAGTTACTCGTATACTGTAGTAACAAGTGACTCGTATACTGTTGTTACAAGTTACTCGTATACTGTAGTTACATGCTACTCGTATACTGTAGTTACAAGTGACTCGTATACTGTAGTTACATTTAACTCGTTTACTGCAGTTATAAGTGACTCGTATACTGTAGTTACAAGTGACTCGTATACTGTAGTTACATTAAACTCTTATACTGTAGTTGCAAGTGACTCGTATACTGTAGTTACAAGTTACTCGTATTCTGTAGTTACAAGTGACTCGTTTACTGTTGCTACAAGTTACTCGTATACTGTAGTTACATGTTACTCGTATACTGTTGTTACGAGATACTCGTATTCTGTAGTTATGAGTTAGTCGTATACTGTAGTTACAAGTGACTCGTATATTGTAGTTACATATTACTCGTAAAGTGTAGTTACAAGTTACTCGTATACTGTAGTTACAAGTTACTCGTATTCTGTAGTTACAAGTGACTCGTATACTGTAGTTGCATGTAACTCGTATAATGCAGTTACAAGTGACTCGTATACTGTAGTTACAAGTGACTCGTATTCTGTTGTTACAAGTGACTCGTAATCTGTAGTTACAAGTTACTCGTATACTGTAGTAACAAGTGACTCGTATACTGTAGTTACACGTTACTCGAATACTGTAGTTACATTAAAGTCGTAAACTGTAGTTACAATTGACTCGTATACTGTTACGAGTTACTCGAATACTGAAGTTACAAGTGATTTGTATACTGTAGTTACACGTTACTCGTATACTGTAGTTACACAAAAGTCTTATACTGTAGTAACGAGTGACTCGTATACTGTAGTTACATGTTACTCGTATACTGTAGTTACAAGTGACTCGAATACTGTTGTTACGAGTTACTCGAATACTGTAGTTACATGTTACTCGTATACTGTAGTTACAAGTGACTCGAATACTCTTGTTACAAGTTACTCGAATACTGTAGTTACAAGTTACTCGTATACTGTAGTTTCAAGTGACTCGTATACTGTAGTTACAAGTTACTCGTATACTGTAGTTAGAAGTGATTCGTGTACTGGAGGTACATCTTACTCGTATACTGTAGGAACAATTTACTCGTATACTGTAGTTACAAGTAACTCGTATACTGTAGTTACAAGTTACTCGTATACTGTAGTTACAAGTGACTCGTATACTGTTGTTACAAGTTACTCGTATACTGTAGTTACATGCTACTCGTATACTGTAGTTACAAGTGACTCGTATACTGTAGTTACATTTTACTCGTTTACTGCAGTTATAAGTGACTCGTATACTGTAGTTACAAGTGACTCGTATACTGTAGTTACATTAAACTCGTTTACTGCAGTTATAAGTGACTCGTATACTGTAGTTACAAGTGACTCGTATACTGTAGTTACAAGTGACTCGCTTACTGTTGTTTCAAGTTACTCGTATACTGTAGTTACATGTTACTCGTATACTGTAGTTACATATTACTCTTCAACTGTAGTTACAAGTTACTCGTATACTGTAGTTACAAGTAACTCGTATTCTGTAGTTACAAGTGACTCGTATAATGTAGTTACATGTACCTCGTATAATGTAGTTACAAGTGATTTGTATACTGTAGGTACATCTTACTCGTATACTGTAGGAACAATTTACTCGTATACTGTAGTTTCAAGTAACTCGTATACTGTAGATACATGTTACTCGTATACTGTAGTTACATTAAACTCGTATACTTTGGTTACAAGTGACTCGTATACTGCAGTTATATTTAACTCGTATACTGTTGTTACAAGTGACTCGTATACTGTAGTTACATGTAACTCGTATACAGTAGTAACGAATTAGTCGAATATAATAGTAACATGTTACTCAAATACTGTAGTTTAAAGTGACTCGTATACTGTAGTTACAAGTTACTCGTATACTGTTAAAAATACTGTTGTTACGAGTTACTCGAATACTGTAGTTAGAAGTTACTAGTATACTGTAGTTTCAAGTGACTCGTATACTGTAGTTACAAGTTACTCGTATACTGTAGTTACAAGTGACTCGAATACTGTTGTTACGAGTTACTCGAATACTGTAGTTACAATTTACTCGTATACTGTAGTTACAAGTGACTCGTATACTGTAGTTACATATTACTCGTAAACTGTAGTTATAAGTTACTCGTATACTGTAGTTACAAGTTACTCGTATTCTGTAGTTACAAAAGACTCGTATACTGTAGTTACATTGAACTCGTATACTGTAGTTACGAGTAACTCGTATTCTGTAGTTACACGTTACTCGAATACTGTAGTTACATTAAAGTCGTAAACTGTAGTTACAAGTGACTCGTATACTGTTACGAGTTACTCGAATACTGTAGTTACAAGTGATTCGTATACTGTAGTTACACGTTACTCGTATACTGTAGTTACATAAAAGTCGTATACTTTAGTTACGAGTGACTCGTATACTGTAGTTACATTAAACTCGTATACTGTAGTTACAAGTGACTCGTATACTGTTGTTACGAGTAACTCGTATTCTGTAGTTACGAGTTAGTCGTATACTGTAGTTACAAGTGACTCGTATACTGTAGTTACATATTACTCGTAAACTGTAGTTATAAGTTACTCGTATACTGTAGTTACAAGTTACTCGTATTCTGTAGTTACAAAAGACTCGTATACTGTAGTTACATTAAACTCGTATACTGTAGTTACGAGTAACTCGTATACTGTAGTTACACGTTACTCGAATACTGTAGTTACATTAAAGTCGTAAACTGTAGTAACAAGTGACTCGTATACTGTTACGAGTTACTCGAATACTGTAGTTACAAGTGATTCGTATACTATAGTAACACGTTACTCGTATACTGTAGTTACATAAAAGTCGTTTACTTTAGTTACGAGTGACTCGTATACTGAAGTTACATTAAACTCGTATACTGTAGTTACAAGTGACTCGTATACTGTTGTTACGAGTAACTCGTATTCTGTAGTTACAAGTTAGTCGTATACTGTAGTTACAAGTGACTCGTATACTGTAGTTACATATTACTCGTAAACTGTAGTTATAAGTTACTCGTATACTGTAGTTACAAGTTACTCGTATTCTGTAGTTACAAGTTACTCGTATACTGTAGTTACAAGTTACTCGTATACTGTTGTTACATGTTACTCGTATACTGTAGTTACAAGTTACTCGTATTCTGTAGTTACAAGTGACTCGTAAACTGTAGTTACAAGTTACTCGTATACTGTAGTTACAAGTCACTCGTATTCTGTAGTTACAAGTGACTCGTATACTGTAGTTACATGTTACTCGTATAATGTAGTTACAAGTGACTCGTATACTGTAGTTACAAGTGACTCGTATTCTATTGTTACAAGTGACTCGTTATCTATAGTTACAAGTTACTTGTATACTGTAGTTACAAGTGACTTGTTTACTGTAGTTACACGTTATTCGTATTCTGTAGTTACATTAAAGTCGTAAACTGTAGTTACAAGTTACTCGAATACTGTAGTTACAAGTGATTCGTATACTGTGGTTACACGTTACTCGTATACTGTAGTTATATTTAAGTCGTATACTGTAGTTACGAGTGACTCGTATACTGTAGTTTTATGTTACTCGTATTCTGTAGTTACAAGTGACTCGAATACTGTTGTTACGAGTTACCCGAATACTGTAGTTACAAGTTACTTGTATACTGTAGTTTCAAGTGACTCGTATACTGTAGTTACAAGTTACTCGTATACTGTAGATAGAAGTGATTCGTAAACTGTAGGAACATCTTACTCTTATACTGTAGGAACAATTTACTTGTATACTGTAGTTACAAGTAACTCGTATACTGTAGATACATGTTACTCGTATACTGTAGTTACATTAAACACGTATACTTTGGTTATAAGTGACTCGTATACTGCAGTTATATTTAACTCGTATACTGTAGTAACAAGTGACTCGTATACTGTAAATGCAAGTTACTCGTATTGTGTAGTTACAAGTGACTCGTTTACTGTTGTTACAAGTGACTCGTATACTGTAGTTACAAGTTTCTCGTATACTGTTGTTACATTTAACTCGTACACTGTAGTCACAAGTTACTCGTATACTGTAGTAACAAGTGACTCGTATACTGTTGTTACAAGTTACTCGTATACTGTTGTTACATGCTACTCGTATACTGTAGTTACAAAAGACTCGTATACTGTAAATACATTTAACTCGTTTACTGCAGTTATAAGTGACTCGTATACTGTAGTTACAAGTGACTCGTATACTGTAGTTACATTAAACTCTTATACTGTAGTTGCAAGTGACTCGTATACTGTAGTTACAAGTTACTCGTATTCTGTAGTTACAAGTGACTCGTTTACTGTTGTTACAAGTTACTCGTATACTGTAGTTACATGTTACTCGTATACTGTTGTTACGAGATACTCGTATTCTGTAGTTACGAGTTAGTCGTATACTGTAGTTACAAGTGACTCGTATATTGTAGTTACATATTACTCGTAAACTGTAGTTACAAGTTACTCGTATACTGTAGTTACAAGTTACTCGTATTCTGTAGTTACAAGTGACTCGTATACTGTAGTTACATGTAACTCGTATAATGCAGTTACAAGTGACTCGTATACTGTAGTTACAAGTGACTCGTATTCTGTTGTTACAAGTGACTCGTAATCTGTAGTTACAAGTTACTCGTATACTGTAGTAACAAGTGACTCGTATACTGTAGTTACACGTTACTCGAATACTGTAGTTACATTAAAGTCGTAAACTGTAGTTACAATTGACTCGTATACTGTTACGAGTTACTCGAATACTGAAGTGACAAGTGATTTGTATACTGTAGTTACACGTTACTCGTATACTGTAGTTACACAAAAGTCTTATACTGTAGTTACGAGTGACTCGTATACTGTAGTTACATGTTACTCGTATACTGTAGTTACAAGTGACTCGAATACTGTTGTTACGAGTTACTCGAATACTGTAGTTACATGTTACTCGTATACTGTAGTTACAAGTGACTCGAATACTCTTGTTACGAGTTACTCGAATACTGTAGTTACAAGTTACTCGTATACTGTAGTTTCAAGTGACTCGTATACTGTAGTTACAAGTTACTCGTATACTGTAGTTAGAAGTGATTCGTATACTGTAGGTACATCTTACTCGTATACTGTAGGAACAATTTACTCGTATACTGTAGTTACAAGTAACTCGTATACTGTAGTTACAAGTTACTCGTATACTGTAGTTACAAGTGACTCGTATACTGTTGTTACAAGTTACTCGTATACTGTAGTTACATGCTACTCGTATACTGTAGTTACAAGTGACTCGTATACTGTAGTTACATTTTACTCGTTTACTGCAGTTATAAGTGACTCGTATACTGTAGTTACAAGTGACTCGTATACTGTAGTTACATTAAACTCGTTTACTGCAGTTATAAGTGATTCGTATACTGTAGTTACAAGTGACTCGTATACTGTAGTTACAAGTGACTCGCTTACTGTTGTTTCAAGTTACTCGTATACTGTAGTTACATGTTACTCGTATACTGTAGTTACATATTACTCTTAAACTGTAGTTACAAGTTACTCGTATACTGTAGTTACAAGTTACTCGTATTCTGTAGTTACAAGTGACTCGTATAATGTAGTTACATGTACCTCGTATAATGTAGTAACAAGTGATTTGTATACTGTAGGTACATCTTACTCGTATACTGTAGGAACAATTTACTCGTATACTGTAGTTTCAAGTAACTCGTATACTGTAGATACATGTTACTCGTATACTGTAGTTACATTAAACTCGTATACTTTGGTTTCAAGTGACTCGTCTACTGCAGTTATATTTAACTCGTATACTGTTGTTACAAGTGACTCGTATACTGTAGTTACATGTAACTCGTATACAGTAGTAACGAATTAGTCGAATATAATAGTAACATGTTACTCAAATACTGTAGTTTAAAGTGACTCGTATACTGTAGTTACAAGTTACTCGTATACTGTTGTTACATGTTACTCATATACTGTAGTTATATTTAACTCGTATACTGCAGTTACAAGTGACTCGTATACATTAGTTACAAGTTACTCGTATTCTGTAGTTACATTAAACTCTTATACTGTAGTTACAAGTGACTCGTATACTGTAGTTACATGTTACTCGTATAATGCAGTTACAAGTGACTCGTATACTGTAGTTACAAGTGACTCGTATTCTGTTGTTACAAGTGACTCGTAATCTGTAGTTACAAGTTACTCGTATTCTGTAGTTACAAGTGACTCGTTTACTGCAGTTACATTAAACTCTTGAACTGTAGTTACAAGTGACTCGTATACTGTAGTTACAAGTTACTCGTATTCTGTAGTAACAAGTGACTAGTTTACTGTTGTTACAAGTTACTCGTATACTGTAGTTACATGTTACTCGTATACTGTAGTAACAAGTGACTCGTATACTGTAGTTACAAGTAACTCGTATTCTGTAGTTACGAGTAAGTCGTATACTAAAGTTACAAGTTACTCGTATACGGTAGTTACAAGTTACTCGTATACTGTAATTACATGTTACTCGTATACTGTAGTTACAAGTTACTCGTATACTGTTGTTACATGTTACTCATATACTGTAGTTTTATTTTACTCGTATACTGCAGTTACAAGTGACTCGTATACTTTAGTTACAAGTTACTCGTATTCTGTAGTTACATTAAACTCTTATACTGTAGTTACAAGTGACTCGTATACTGTAGTTACAAGTTACTCGTATTCTGTAGTTACAAGTGACTCGTTTACTGCAGTTACATTAAACTCTTGTACTGTAGTTACAAGTGACTCGTATACTGTAGTTACAAGTTACTCGTATTCTGTAGTAACAAGTGACTAGTTTACTGTTGTTACAAGTTACTCGTATACTGTAGTTACATGTTACTCGTATACTGTAGTAACAAGTTACTCGTATACTGTAGTTACATGTTACTCGTATACTGTAGTTACAAGTGACTCGTATACTGTTGTTACGATTAACTCGTATTTTGTAAGTCGTATACTGTAGTTACAAGTGACTCGTATACTGTAGTTACATATTATTCGTAAACTGTAGTAACAAGTGACTCGTTTACTGTTGTTACAAGTTACTCGTATACTGTAGTTACATGTTACTCGTATACTGTAGTAACAAGTGACTCGTATACTGTTGTTACGATTAACTCGTATTTTGTAAGTCGTATACTGTAGTTACAAGTGACTCGTATACTGTAGTTACATATTACTCGTAAACTGTAGTTACAAGTTACTCGTATACTGTAGTTACAAGTAACTCGTATTCTGTAGTTATAAATGACTCGTATACTGAGTTATATGTTACGTATACTGTTGTTACGATTAACTCGTATTTTGTAAGTCGTATACTGTAGTTACAAGTGACTCGTATACTGTAGTTACATATTACTCGTAAACTGTAGTTACAAGTTACTCGTTTACTGTAGTGACAAGTAACTCGTATTCTGTAGTTATAAATGACTCGTATACTGTAGTTATATGTTTCTCGTATAATATAGTTATAAGTGACTCGTATTCTGTTGTTACAAGTGACTCGTAATCTGTAGTTACAAATGACTCGTATAGTGTAGTTACGAGTAACTCGTATACTGTAGTTACACGTTACTCGAATACTGTAGTTACATTAAAGTCGTAAACTGTAGTAACAAGTGACTTGTATTCTTTTACGAGTTAATCGAATACTGTAGTTACAAGTGATTCGTATACTGTAGTTACACGTAACTCGTATACTGTAGTTACATTGAAGTCGTATACTGTAGTTACGAGTGACTCGTATACTGTAGTTACATGTTACTCGTTTACTGTAGTTACAAGTGACTCGAATACTAATGTTACGAGTTACTCGAATACTGTAGTTACAAGTTACTCGTATACTGTAGTTTCAAGTGACTCGTATACTGTAGTTACAAGTTACTCGTATACTGTAGTTAGAAGTGATTCGTATACTGTAGGTACATCTTACTCGTATACTGTAGGAACAATTTACTCGTATACTGTAGTTACAAGTAACTCGTATACTGTAGATACATGTTACTCGTATACTGTAGTTACATTTAACTCGTATACTTTAGTTACAAGTGACTCGTATACTGTAGTTACAAGTAACTCGTATTCTGTAGTTACAAGTGACTCGTTTACTGGAATTACAAGTTTTTCGTATTCTGTAGTTACAAGTGACTCGTATACTGTAGTTACAAGAAACTCGTATTCTGAAGTAACAAGTGACTCGTATACTGTAAATACATCTTACTCGTATACTGTAGGAATAATTTACTCGTATACTGTAGTTACAAGTAACTCGTATACTGTAGATACATGTTACTCGTATACTATAGTTACATTAAACTCGTATACTTTGGTTACAAGTGACTCGTATACAGCAGTTATATTTAACTCGTATACTGTAGTAACAAGTGACTCGTATACTGTAAATGCAAGTTACTCGTATTGTGTAGTTGCAAGTGACTCGTTTACTGTTGTTACAAGTTACTCGTATACTGTAGTTACATGTTACTCGTATACAGTAGTAACGAATTAGTCGAAAATAATAGTAACATGTTACTCAAATACTGTAGTTTAAAGTGACTCGTATACTGTAGTTACAAGTTACTCGTATACTGTTGTTACATGTTACTCGTATACTGTAGTTGCATTAAACTCGTATACTGCATTTACAAGTGACTCGTATACTTTAGTTACAAGTAACTCGTATTCTGTAGTTACAAGTGACTCGTATACTGTAGTTACAAGTTTTTCTTATTCTGTAGTTACAAGTGACTCGTATACTGTTGTTGCAAGTTACTCGTATACTGTAGTTACATGTTACTCGTATGCTGTAGTTACAAGTGACTCGTATACTGTAGTTACATTAAACTCGTTTACTGCAGTTATAATGACTCGTATACTGTAGTTACAAGTTTTTCGTGTACTGTAGTTACAAGTAACTCGTATTCTGTAGTAACAAGTGACTCGTATACTGTAGTTACAAGTTTTTCGTATTCTGTAGTTACAAGTGACTCGTAAACTGTAGTTACAAGTTACGCGTATACTGTTGTTACAAGTTACTCGTATTCTGTAGTTACAAGTGACTCGTATACTGTAGTTACATGTTACTCGTATAATGTAGTTACAAGTGACTCGTATACTGTAGTTACAAGTGACTCGTATTCTAATGTTACAAGTGACTCGTAATCTGCAGTTACAAGTTACTCGTATACTGTAGTTACAAGTGACTCGTATACTGTAGTTACACGTTACTCGTATACTGTAGTTACATTAAAGTCGTAAACTGTAGTTACAAGTTACTCGTATTCTGTAGTTACAAGTTACTCGTATACTGTAGTTACAAGTGACTCGTATACTGCAGTTACAAGTTACTCGTATACTGTTGTTACATGTTACTCGTATACTGTAGTTACAAGTGACACGTATACTGTTGTTACAAGTTACTCGTATTCTGTAGTTACAAGTGACTCGTTAACTGTAGTTACAAGTTACACGTATACTGTAGTTACAAGGAACTCGTATTCTGTAGTTACAAGTGACTCGTATACTGTAGTTATATGTTACTCGTATAATGTAGTTACAAGTGACTCGTATACTGTAGTTACATGTTACTCGTATAATGTAGTTACAAGTGACTCGTATACTGTAGTTACAAGTGACTCGTATTCTATTGTTACAAGTGACTCGTTTACTGTAGTTACACGTTACTCGTATACTGTAGTTACATTAAAGTCGTAAACTGTAGTTACAAGTTACTCGAATACTGTAGTTACAAGTGATTCGTATACTGTGGTTACACGTTACTCGTATACTGTTGTAACATTTAAGTCGTATACTGTAGTTACGAGTGACTCGTATACTGAAGTTTTATGTTACTCGTATACTGTAGTTACAAGTGACTCGAATACTGTTGTTACGAGTTACTCGAATACTGTAGTTACAAGTTACTTGTATACTGTAGTTTCAAGTGACTCGTATACTGTAGTTACAAGTTACTCGTATACTGTAGTTACAAGTGACTCGAATACTGTTGTTACGAGTTACTCGAATACTGTAGTTACAATTTACTCGTATACTGTAGTTACAAGTGACTCGTATACTGTAGTTACATATTACTCGTAAACTGTAGTTATAAGTTACTCGTATACTGTAGTTACAAGTTACTCGTATTCTGTAGTTACAAAAGACTCGTATACAGTAGTTACATTAAACTCGTATACTGTAGTTACGAGTAACTCGTATACTGTAGTTACACGTTACTCGAATACTGTAGTTACATTAAAGTCGTAAACTGTAGTAACAAGTGACTCGTATACTGTTACGAGTTACTCGAATACTGTAGTTACAAGTGATTCGTATACTGTAGTTACACGTTACTCGTATACTGTAGTTACATAAAAGTCGTATACTTTAGTTACGAGTGACTCGTATACTGTAGATACATTAAACTCGTATACTGTAGTTACAAGTGCCTCGTATACTGTTGTTACGAGTAACTCGTATTCTGTAGTTTCGAGTTAGTCGTATACTGTAGTTACAAGTGACTCGTATACTGTAGTTACATATTACTCGTAAACTGTAGTTATAAGTTATTCGTATACTGTAGTTACAAGTTACTCGTATTCTGTAGTTACAAAAGACTCGTATACTGTAGTTACATTAAACTCGTATACTGTAGTTACGAGTAACTCGTATACTGTAGTTACACGTTACTCGAATACTGTAGTTACATTAAAGTCGTAAACTGTAGTAACAAGTGACTCGTATACTGTTACGAGTTACTCGAATACTGTAGTTACAAGTGATTCGTATACTATAGTTACACGTTATTCGTATACTGTAGTTACATAAAAGTCGTATACTTTAGTTACGAGTGACTCGTATACTGTAGTTACATTAAACTCGTATACTGTAGTTACAAGTGACTCGTATACTGTTGTTACGAGTAACTCGTATTCTGTAGTTACAAGTTAGTCGTATACTGTAGTTACAAGTGACTCGTATACTGTAGTTACATATTACTCGTAAACTGTAGTTATAAGTTACTCGTATACTGTAGTTACAATTTACTCGTATTCTGTAGTTACAAGTTACTCGTATACTGTAGTTACAAGTTACTCGTATACTGTTGTTACATGTTACTCGTATACTGTAGTTACAAGTTACTCGTATTCTGTAGTTACAAGTGACTCGTAAACTGTAGTTGCAAGTTACTCGTATACTGTAGTTACAAGTCACTCGTATTCTGTAGTTACAAGTGACTCGTATACTGTAGTTACATGTTACTCGTATAATGTAGTTACAAGTGACTCGTATACTGTAGTTACAAGTCACTCGTATTCTATTGTTACAAGTGACTCGTATACTGTAGTTACATGTTACTCGTATAATGTAGTTACGAGTGACTCGTATACTGTAGTTACATTAAACTCGTATACTGTAGTTACAAGTGACTCGTATACTGTTGTTACGAGTAACTCGTATTCTGTAGTTACGAGTTAGTCGTATACTGTAGTTACAAGTGACTCGTATACTGTAGTTACATATTACTCGTAAACTGTAGTTATAAGTTACTCGTATACTGTAGTTACAAGTTACTCGTATTCTGTAGTTACAAGTTACTCGTATACTGTAGTTACAAGTGACTCGTATACTGCAGTTACAAGTTACTCGTATACTGTTGTTACATGTTACTCGTATACTGTAGTTACAAGTGACACGTATACTGTTGTTACAAGTTACTCGTATTCTGTAGTTACAAGTGACTCGTAAACTGTAGTTACAAGTTACTCGTATACTATAGTTACAAGTTACTCGTATTCTGTAGTTACAAGTGACTCGTTTACTGTAGTTACATGTTACTCGTATAATGTAGTTACAAGTGACTCGTATACTGTAGTTACAAGTGACTCGTATTCTATTGTTACAAGTGACTCGTAATCTATAGTTACAAGTTACTTGTATACTGTAGTTACAAGTGACTCGTTTACTGTAGTTACACGTTACTCGTATACTGTAGTTACATTAAAGTCGTAAACTGTAGTTACAAGTTACTCGAATACTGTAGTTACAAGTGATTCGTATACTGTGGTTACACGTTACTCGTATACTGTAGTTACATTTAAGTCGTATACTGTAGTTACGAGTGACTCGTATACTGTTGTTTTATGTTACTCGTATACTGTAGTTACAAGTGACTCGAATACTGTTGTTACGAGTTACTCGAATACTGTAGTTACAAGTTACTCGTATACTGTAGTTTCAAGTGACTCGTATACTGTAGTTACAAGTTACTCGTATACTGTAGTTAGAAGTGATTCGTATACTGTAGGTACATCTTACTCGTATACTGTAGGAACAATTTACTCGTAAACTGTAGTTACAAGTAACTCGTATACTGTAGATACATGTTACTCGTATACTGTAGTTACATTTAACTCGTATACTTTGGTTACAAGTGACTCGTATACTGCAGTTATATTTAACTCGTATACTGTAGTAACAAGTGACTCGTATACTGTAAATGCAAGTTACTCGTATTGTGTAGTTACAAGTGACTCGTTTACTGTTGTTACAAGTTACTCGTATACTGTAGTTACATGTTACTCGTATACAGTAGTAACGAATTAGTCGAATATAATAGTAACATGTTACTCAAATACTGTAGTTTAAAGTGACTCGTAAACTGTAGTTACAAGTTACTCGTATACTGTTGTTACATGTTACTCGTATACTGTAGTTACATTAAACTCGTTTATGCAGTTACAAGTGACTCGTATACTTTAGTTACAAGTCACTCGTATTCTGTAGTTACAAGTGACTCGTATACTGTAGTTACATGTTACTCGTATAATGTAGTTACAAGTGACTCGTATACTGTAGTTACAAGTCACTCGTATTCTATTGTTACAAGTGACTCGTATACTGTAGTTACATGTTACTCGTATAATGTAGTTACGAGTGACTCGTATACTGTAGTTACATTAAACTCGTATACTGTAGTTACAAGTGACTCGTATACTGTTGTTACGAGTAACTCGTATTCTGTAGTTACGAGTTAGTCGTATACTGTAGTTACAAGTGACTCGTATACTGTAGTTACATATTACTCGTAAACTGTAGTTATAAGTTACTCGTATACTGTAGTTACAAGTTACTCGTATTCTGTAGTTACAAGTTACTCGTATACTGTAGTTACAAGTGACTCGTATACTGCAGTTACAAGTTACTCGTATACTGTTGTTACATGTTACTCGTATACTGTAGTTACAAGTGACACGTATACTGTTGTTACAAGTTACTCGTATTCTGTAGTTACAAGTGACTCGTAAACTGTAGTTACAAGTTACTCGTATACTATAGTTACAAGTTACTCGTATTCTGTAGTTACAAGTGACTCGTTTACTGTAGTTACATGTTACTCGTATAATGTAGTTACAAGTGACTCGTATACTGTAGTTACAAGTGACTCGTATTCTATTGTTACAAGTGACTCGTAATCTATAGTTACAAGTTACTTGTATACTGTAGTTACAAGTGACTCGTTTACTGTAGTTACACGTTACTCGTATACTGTAGTTACATTAAAGTCGTAAACTGTAGTTACAAGTTACTCGAATACTGTAGTTACAAGTGATTCGTATACTGTGGTTACACGTTACTCGTATACTGTAGTTACATTTAAGTCGTATACTGTAGGTACATCTTACTCGTATACTGTAGGAACAATTTACTCGTAAACTGTAGTTACAAGTAACTCGTATACTGTAGATACATGTTACTCGTATACTGTAGTTACATTTAACTCGTATACTTTGGTTACAAGTGACTCGTATACTGCAGTTATATTTAACTCGTATACTGTAGTAACAAGTGACTCGTATACTGTAAATGCAAGTTACTCGTATTGTGTAGTTACAAGTGACTCGTTTACTGTTGTTACAAGTTACTCGTATACTGTAGTTACATGTTACTCGTATACAGTAGTAACGAATTAGTCGAATATAATAGTAACATGTTACTCAAATACTGTAGTTTAAAGTGACTCGTAAACTGTAGTTACAAGTTACTCGTATACTGTTGTTACATGTTACTCGTATACTGTAGTTACATTAAACTCGTTTATGCAGTTACAAGTGACTCGTATACTTTAGTTACAAGTAACTCGTATTCTGTAGTTACAAGTGACTCGTATACTGTAGTTACAAGTTTTTCGTATTCTGTAGTTACAAGTGACTCGTAAACTGTAGTTTCAAGTGACTTTCATACTGTTGTTACGAGTTACTCGAATACTGTAGTGACAAGTGATTCGTATACTGTAGTTACACGTTACTCGTATACTGTAGTTACAAGTTACTCGTATACTGTAGTTAGAAGTGATTCGTATACTGTAGGTACATCTTACTCGTATACTGTTGGAACAATTTACTCGTAAAATGTAGTTACTAGTAACTCGTATACTGTAGTTACAAGTGACTCGAATACTGTTGTTACGAGTTACTCGAATACTGTAGTTACAAGTTACTCGTATACAGTAGTTTCAAGTGACTTGTATACTGTAGTTACAAGTTACTCGTATACTGTAGTTAGAAGTGATTCGTATACTGTAGGTACATCTTACTCGTATACTGTTGGAACAATTTACTCGTAAAATGTAGTTACAAGTTACTCGTATACTGTAGATACATGTTACTCGTATACTGTAGTTACATTAAACTCGTATACTTTGGTTACAAGTGACTCGTATACTGCAGTTATATTTAACTCGTATACTGTAGTAACAATTGACTCGTATACTGTAGTTGCAAGTTACTCGTATTGTGTAGTTACAAGTGACTCGTTTACTGTTGTTACAAGTTACTCGTATACTGTAGTTACATGTTACTCGTATACAGTAGTAACGAATTAGTCAAATATAATAGTAACATGTTACTCAAATACTGTAGTTTTAAGTGACTCGTATGCTGTAGTTGCAAGTTACTCGTATACTGTTGTTACATAATACTCGTATACTGTAGTTACATTTAACTCGTATACTGCAGTTACAAGTGACACGTATACTTTAGTTACAAGTTACTCGTATTTTGTAATTACAAGTGACTCGTATACTGTAGTTACATTAAACTCTTATACTGTAGTTACAAGTGACTCGTATACTGTAGTTACAAGTTACTCGAATTCTGTAGTTACAAGTGACTAGTTTACTGCAGTTTTATTAAACTCTTGTACTGTAGTTACAAGTGACTTGTATACTGTAGTTACGAGTAACTCGTATTCTGTAGTTACGAGTAAGTCGTATACTGTAGTTACAAGTGACTCGTATACTGTAGTTACATGTTACTCGTAAACTGTAGTTACAAGTTACTCGTATACTGTAGTTACAAGTAACTCGTATTCTGTAGTTACAAGTGACTCGTATACTGAAGTTACATGTTACTCGTAAACTGTAGTTACAAGTTACTCTTATACTCTAGTTACAAGTTACTCGTATTATATAGTTACAAGTGACTCGTTTACTGTTGTTACAAGTAACTCGTATACTGTTGTTACATGTTACTCGTATACTGTAGTTACAAGTTACTCGTATACCGTAGTTACAAGTTACTCGTATTTTGTAGTTACAAAAGACTCGTATACTGTAGTTAGAAGTGATTCGTATACTGTAGGTACATCTTACTCGTATACTGTAGGAACAATTTACTCGTATACTGAAGTTACAAGTAACTTGTATACTGGAAATACATGTTACTCGTACACTGTAGTTACATTAAACTCGTATACTGTAGTTACAAGTGACTCGTATACTGTTGTTACGAGTAACTCGTATTCTGTAGTTACAAGTTACTCGTATTCTGTAGTAACAAGTGACTCGTTTACTGTTGTTACAAGTTACTCGTATACTGTAGTTACATGTTACACGTATACTGTAGTTACAAGTGACTCGTATACTGTTGTTACGATTAACTCGTATTTTGTAAGTCGTATACTGTAGTTACAAGTGACTCGTATACTGTAGTTACACGTTACTCGTATACTGTAGTTACAAGTTACTCGTATACTGTAGTTAGAAGTGATTCGTATACTGTAGGTACATCTTACTCGTATACTGTTGGAACAATTTACTCGTAAAATGTAGTTACTAGTAACTCGTATACTGTAGTTACAAGTGACTCGAATACTGTTGTTACGAGTTACTCGAATACTGTAGTTACAAGTTACTCGTATACTGTAGTTTCAAGTGACTTGTATACTGTAGTTACAAGTTACTCGTATACTGTAGTTAGAAGTGATTCGTATACTGTAGGTACATCTTACTCGTATACTGTTGGAACAATTTACTCGTAAAATGTAGTTACAAGTAACTCGTATACTGTAGATACATGTTACTCGTATACTGTAGTTACATTAAACTCGTATACTTTGGTTACAAGTGACTCGTATACTGCAGTTATATTTAACTCGTATACTGTAGTAACAATTGACTCGTATACTGTAGTTGCAAGTTACTCGTATTGTGTAGTTACAAGTGACTCGTTTACTGTTGTTACAAGTTACTCGTATACTGTAGTTACATGTTACTCGTATACAGTAGTAACGAATTAGTCAAATATAATAGTAACATGTTACTCAAATACTGTAGTTTTAAGTGACTCGTATACTGTAGTTGCAAGTTACTCGTATACTGTTGTTACATAATACTCGTATACTGTAGTTACATTTAACTCGTATACTGCAGTTACAAGTGACTCGTATACTTTAGTTACAAGTTACTCGTATTTTGTAATTACAAGTGACTCGTATACTGTAGTTACATTAAACTCTTATACTGTAGTTACAAGTGACTCGTATACTGTAGTTACAAGTTACTCGAATTCTGTAGTTACAAGTGACTAGTTTACTGCAGTTTTATTAAACTCTTGTACTGTAGTTACAAGTGACTTGTATACTGTAGTTACGAGTAACTCGTATTCTGTAGTTACGAGTAAGTCGTATACTGTAGTAACAAGTGACTCGTATACTGTAGTTACATGTTACTCGTAAACTGTAGTTACAAGTTACTCGTATACTGTAGTTACAAGTAACTCGTATTCTGTAGTTACAAGTGACTCGTATACTGAAGTTACATGTTACTCGTAAACTGTAGTTACAAGTTACTCTTATACTCTAGTTACAAGTTACTCGTATTATATAGTTACAAGTGACTCGTTTACTGTTGTTACAAGTAACTCGTATACTGTTGTGACATGTTACTCGTATACTGTAGTTACAAGTTACTCGTATACCGTAGTTACAAGTTACTCGTATTTTGTAGTTACAAAAGACTCGTATACTGTTGTAACGAGTTACTCGTATTCTGTAGTTACGAGTAAGTCGTATACTGTAGTAACAAGTGATTCGTATACTGTAGTTACATATTACTCGTAAATTGTAGTTACAAGTTACTCGTATACTGTAGTTACAAGTTACTCGTATTCTGTAGTTACAAGTGACTCGTATACTGTAGTTACATGTTACTCGTATACTGTAGTTACAAGTGACTCGTTTTCTGTGGTTACAAGTGACTCGTAATCTGTAGTAGCAAGTTACTCGTATACTGTAGTTACAAGTGACTCGTTTACTGTAGTTACACGTTACTCGAATATTGTAATTACATTAAAGTCGTAAACTGTAGTTACAAGTGACTCGTATACTGTTACGAGTTACTCGAATACTGTAGTTACAAGTTATTCGTATACTGTAGTTACACGTTACTCGTATACTGTAGTAATATAAAAGTCGTATACTGTAGTTACGAGTGGCTCGTATACTGTAGTTACATAAAAGTCGTATTCTGTAGTTACAAGTGACTCGTATACTGTAGTTACATGTTACTCGTATAATGTAGTTACAAGTGACTCGTATACTGTAGTTACAAGTGACTCGTATTCTATTGTTACAAGTGACTCGTAATCTGTAGTTACAAGTTACTCGTATACTGTAGTTACAAGTGACTCGTATACTGTAGTTACACGTTACTCGTATACTGTAGTTACATTAAAGTCGTAAACTGTAGTTACAAGTTATTTGAATACTGTAGTTACATTTAAGTCGTAAACTGTAGTATTAAGTGACTCGTATACTGTTAAACGAGTTACTCGTATTCTGTAGTTACGTTTAAGTCGTATACTGTAGTTACAAGTGACTCGTATACTGTAGTTACATATTACTCGTATTCTGTAGTTACGAGTAAGTCGTATACTGTAGTTACAAGTGACTCGTATACTGTAATTACATAATACTCGTAAACTGTAGTTACATGTTACTCGTATACTGTAGTTACAAGTGACTCGTATACTGAAGTTACACGTAACTCGAATACTGTAGTTACATTGATGTCGAAAACTGTAGTTACAAGTGACTCGTATACTGTTGTTACGAGTTACTCGAATACTGAAGTTACATGTTACTCGTATACTGTAGTTACAAGTGACTCGAATACTGTTGTTACGAGTTACTCGAATACTGTTGTTACATGTTACTCGTATACTGTAGTTACAAGTGAGTCGAATACTGTTGTTACGAGTTACTCGAATACTGTAGTTACAAGTTACTCGTATACTGTAGTTTCAAGTGACTCGTATACTGTAGTTACAAGTTACTTGTATACTGTAGTTACAAGTTACTTGTATACTGTAGTTAGAAGTGATTCGTATACTGTAGGTACATCTTACTCGTATACTGTAGGAACAATTTACTCGTATACTGTAGTTACAAGTTACTCGTATACTGTAGTTACAAGTGACTCGTATTCTGTTGTTACAAGTTACTCGTATACTGTTGTAACGAGTTACTCGTATTCTGTAGTTACGTTTAAGTCGTATACTGTAGTTACATATTACTCGTATTCTGTAGTTACGAGTAAGTCGTATACTGTAGTTACAAGTGACTCGTATACTGTAGTTACATATTACTCGTAAACTGTAGTTACATGTTACTCGTATACTGTAGTTACAAGTGACTCGAATACTGTAGTTACAAGTTACTTGTATACTGTAGTTAGAAGTGATTCGTATACTGTTTGTTACATCTTACTCGTATACTGTAGGAACAATTTACTCGTATACTGTAGTTACAAGTAACTCGTATACTGTAGTTACAAGTTACTCGTAAACTGTAGTTACGAGTGAATTGTATACTGTTGTTACAAGTTACTCGTATACTGTAGTTACATGCTACTCGTATACTGTAGTTACAAGTTACTCGTATACTGTAGTTACATAAAACTCGTTTACTGCAGTTATAAGTGACTCGTATACTGTAGTTACACGTGACTTGTATACTGTAGTTACATTAAACTCTTATACTGTAGTTACAAGTGACTCGTATACTGTAGTTACAAGTTACTCGTATTCTGTAGTTACAAGTGACTCGTTTACTGTTGTTACAAGTTACTCGTATACTGTAGTTACATGTTACTCGTATACTGTAGTTACAAGTTACTCGTATACTGTTGTAACGAGTTACTCGTATTCTGTAGTTACGAGTTAGTCGTATACTGTAGTAACAAGTGACTCGTATACTGTAGTTACATATTACTCGTAAATTGTAGTTACAAGTGACTCGTAATCTGTAGTTACAAGTAAATCGTATACTGTAGTTACAAGTTACTCGTATACTGAAGTTACACGTTACTCGAATACTGTAGTTACATTGAAGTCGTAAACTGTAGTTACAAGTGACTCGTATACTGTAGTTACATATTACTCGTAAACTGTAGTTACAAGTTACTCGTTTACTGTAGTTACAAGTTACTCGTATTCTGTAGTTATAAATGACTCGTATACTGTAGTTATATGTTACTCGTATAATATAGTTATAAGTGACTCGTATTCTGTTGTTACAAGTGACTCGTAATCTGTAGTTATAAATGACTCGTAAAGTGTAGTTACGAGTAACTCGTATACTGTAGTTACACGTTACTCGAATACTGTAGTTACATTAAAGTCGTAAACTGTAGTAACAAGTGACTCGTATACTTTTACGAGTTAATCGAATACTGTAGTTACAAGTGATTCGTATACTGTAGTTACACGTTACTCGTATACTGTAGTTACATTAAAGTCGTAT
Source organism: Tuta absoluta (assembly GCA_027580185.1). Taxonomy (NCBI): domain Eukaryota; kingdom Metazoa; phylum Arthropoda; class Insecta; order Lepidoptera; family Gelechiidae; genus Tuta; species Tuta absoluta. The sequence continues at coordinate 1,481,240 of JAQAHW010000060.1, forward strand.
ACTGTAGTTACGAGTGACTCGTATACTGTAGTTACATGTTACTCGTATACTGTAGTTACAAGTGACTCGAATACTAATGTTACGAGTTACTCGAATACTGTAGTTACAAGTTACTCGTATACTGTAGTTTCAAGTGACTCGTATACTGTAGTTACAAGTTACTCGTATACTGTAGTTAGAAGTGATTCGTATACTGTAGGTACATCTGACTCGTATACTGTAGGAACAATTTACTCGTATACTGTAGTTACAAGTAACTCGTATACTGTAGATACATGTTACTCGTATACTGTAGTTACATTTAACTCGTATACTTTAGTTACAAGTGACTCGTATACTGTAGTTACAAGTAACTCGTATTCTGTAGTTACAAGTGACTAGTATACTGTAGTTACAAGTTTTTCGTATTCTGAAGTTACAAGTGACTCGTATACTGTAGTTACAAGTAACTCGTATTCTGAAGTTACAAGTGACTCGTATACTTTAGTTACAAGTTACTCGTATTCTTTAGTTACAAGTTACTCGTATTCTGTAGTTACAAAAGACTCGTATACTGTAGTTACATTAAACTCGTATACTGTAGTTACAAGTGACTCGTATACTATTGTTACAAGTTACTCGTATACTGTAGTTACATGTTACTCGTATGCTGTAGTTACAAGTGACTCGTATACTGTAATTACATTAAACTCGTTTACTGCAGTTATAATGACTCGTAAACTGTAATTACAAGTGACTCGTATACTGTAGTTACAAGTTACTCGTATTCTGTAGTTACAAGTGACTCGTATACTGTAGTTACAAGTTTTTCGTATTCTGTAGTTACAAGTGACTCGTAAACTGTAGTTACAAGTTACGCGTATACTGTTGTTACAAGTAACTCGTATTCTGTAGTTACAAGTGACTCGTATACTGTAGTTACATGTTACTCGTATAATGTAGTTACAAGTGACTCGTATACTGTAGTTACAAGTGACTCGTATTCTATTGTTACAAGTGACTCGTAATCTGTAGTTACAAGTTACTCGTATACTGTAGTTACAAGTGACTCGTATACTGTAGTTACACGTTACTCGTATACTGTAGTTACATTAAAGTCGTAAACTGTAGTTACAAGTTACTCGAATACTGTAGTTACATTTAAGTCGTAAACTGTAGTATTAAGTGACTCGTATACTGTTAAACGAGTTACTCGTATTCTGTAGTTACGTTTAAGTCGTATACTGTAGTTACAAGTGACTCGTATACTGTAGTTACATATTACTCGTATTCTGTAGTTACGAGTAAGTCGTATACTGTAGTTACAAGTGACTCGTATACTGTAGTTACATATTACTCGTAAACTGTAGTTACATGTTACTCGTATACTGTAGTTACAAGTGACTCGTATACTAAAGTTACACGTAACTCGAATACTGTAGTTACATTGATGTCGAAAACTGTAGTTACAAGTGACTCGTATACTGTTGTTACGAGTAACTCGAATACTGAAGTTACATGTTACTCGTATACTGTAGTTACAAGTGACTCGAATACTGTTGTTACGAGTTACTCGAATACTGTTGTTACATGTTACTCGTATACTGTAGTTACAAGTGAGTCGAATACTGTTGTTACGAGTTACTCGAATACTTTAGTTACAAATTACTCGTATACTGTAGTTTCAAGTGACTCGTATACTGTTGTTACAAGTTACTTGTATACTGTAGTTACAAGTGAATTGTATACTGTTGTTACAAGTTACTCGTATACTGTAGTTACATGCTACTCGTATACTGTAGTTTCAAGTTACTCGTATACTGTACTTACATTAAACTCGTTTACTGCAGTTATAAGTGACTCGTTTACTGTAGTTACAAGTGACTCGTATACTGTAGTTACATTAAACTCTTATACTGTAGTTACAAGTGACTCGTATACTGTAGTTACAAGTTACTCGTATTCTGTAGTTACAAGTGACTCGTTTACTGTTGTTACAAGTTACTCGTATACTGTAGTTACATGTTACTCGTATACTGTAGTAACAAGTTACTCGTATACTGTTGTAACGAGTTACTCGTATTCTGTAGTTACGAGTAAGTCGTATACTGTAGTAACAAGTGATTCGTATACTGTAGTTACATATTACTCGTAAATTGTAGTTACAAGTTACTCGTATACTGTAGTTACAAGTTACTCGTATTCTGTAGTTACAAGTGACTCGTATACTGTAGTTACATGTTACTCGTATACTGTAGTTACAAGTGACTCGTTTTCTGTGGTTACAAGTGACTCGTAATCTGTAGTAGCAAGTTACTCGTATACTGTAGTTACAAGTGACTCGTTTACTGTAGTTACACGTTACTCGAATATTGTAATTACATTAAAGTCGTAAACTGTAGTTACAAGTGACTCGTATACTGTTACGAGTTACTCGAATACTGTAGTTACAAGTTATTCGTATACTGTAGTTACACGTTACTCGTATACTGTAGTAATATAAAAGTCGTATACTGTAGTTACGAGTGGCTCGTATACTGTAGTTACATAAAAGTCGTATTCTGTAGTTACAAGTGACTCGTATACTGTAGTTACATGTTACTCGTATAATGTAGTTACAAGTGACTCGTATACTGTAGTTACAAGTGACTCGTATTCTATTGTTACAAGTGACTCGTAATCTGTAGTTACAAGTTACTCGTATACTGTAGTTACAAGTGACTCGTATACTGTAGTTACACGTTACTCGTATACTGTAGTTACATTAAAGTCGTAAACTGTAGTTACAAGTTACTCGAATACTGTAGTTACATTTAAGTCGTAAACTGTAGTATTAAGTGACTCGTATACTGTTAAACGAGTTACTCGTATTCTGTAGTTACGTTTTAGTCGTATACTGTAGTTACAAGTGACTCGTATACTGTAGTTACATATTACTCGTATTCTGTAGTTACGAGTAAGTCGTATACTGTAGTTACAAGTGACTCGTATACTGTAGTTACATAATACTCGTAAACTGTAGTTACATGTTACTCGTATACTGTAGTTACAAGTGACTCGTATACTGAAGTTACACGTAACTCGAATACTGTAGTTACATTGATGTCGAAAACTGTAGTTACAAGTGACTCGTATACTGTTGTTACGAGTTACTCGAATACTGAAGTTACATGTTACTCGTATACTGTAGTTACAAGTGACTCGAATACTGTTGTTACGAGTTACTCGAATACTGTTGTTACATGTTACTCGTATACTGTAGTTACAAGTGAGTCGAATACTGTTGTAACGAGTTACTCGAATACTGTAGTTACAAGTTACTCGTATACTGTAGTTTCAAGTGACTCGTATACTGTAGTTACAAGTTACTTGTATACTGTAGTTACAAGTTACTTGAATACTGTAGTTAGAAGTGATTCGTATACTGTAGGTATATCTTACTCGTATACTGTAGGAACAATTTACTCGTATACTGTAGTTACAAGTTACTCGTATACTGTAGTTACAAGTGACTCGTATTCTGTTGTTACAAGTTACTCGTATACTGTTGTAACGAGTTACTCGTATTCTGTAGTTACGTTTAAGTCGTATACTGTAGTTACATATTACTCGTATTCTGTAGTTACGAGTAAGTCGTATACTGTAGTTACAAGTGACTCGTATACTGTAGTTACATATTACTCGTAAACTGTAGTTACATGTTACTCGTATACTGTAGTTACAAGTGACTCGAATACTGTAGTTACAAGTTACTTGTATACTGTAGTTAGAAGTGATTCGTATACTGTTTGTTACATCTTACTCGTATACTGTAGGAACAATTTACTCGTATACTGTAGTTACAAGTAACTCGTATACTGTAGTTACAAGTTACTCGTAAACTGTAGTTACGAGTGAATTGTATACTGTTGTTACAAGTTACTCGTATACTGTAGTTACATGCTACTCGTATACTGTAGTTACAAGTTACTCGTATACTGTAGTTACATTAAACTCGTTTACTGCAGTTATAAGTGACTCGTATACTGTAGTTACACGTGACTTGTATACTGTAGTTACATTAAACTCTTATACTGTAGTTACAAGTGACTCGTATACTGTAGTTACAAGTTACTCGTATTCTGTAGTTACAAGTGACTCGTTTACTGTTGTTACAAGTTACTCGTATACTGTAGTTACATGTTACTCGTATACTGTAGTTACAAGTTACTCGTATACTGTTGTAACGAGTTACTCGTATTCTGTAGTTACGAGTTAGTCGTATACTGTAGTAACAAGTGACTCGTATACTGTAGTTACATATTACTCGTAAATTGTAGTTACAAGTGACTCGTAATCTGTAGTTACAAGTAAATCGTATACTGTAGTTACAAGTGACTCGTATACTGAAGTTACACGTTACTCGAATACTGTAGTTACATTGAAGTCGTAAACTGTAGTTACAAGTGACTCGTATACTGTAGTTACATATTACTCGTAAACTGTAGTTACAAGTTACTCGTTTACTGTAGTTACAAGTAACTCGTATTCTGTAGTTATAAATGACTCGTATACTGTAGTTATATGTTACTCGTATAATATAGTTATAAGTGACTCGTATTCTGTTGTTACAAGTGACTCGTAATCTGTAGTTATAAATGACTCGTAAAGTGTAGTTACGAGTAACTCGTATACTGTAGTTACACGTTACTCGAATACTGTAGTTACATTAAAGTCGTAAACTGTAGTAACAAGTGACTCGTATACTTTTACGAGTTAATCGAATACTGTAGTTACAAGTGATTCGTATACTGTAGTTACACGTTACTCGTATACTGTAGTTACATTAAAGTCGTATACTGTAGTTACGAGTGACTCGTATACTGTAGTTACATGTTACTCGTATACTGTAGTTACAAGTGACTCGAATACTAATGTTACGAGTTACTCGAATACTGTAGTTACAAGTTACTCGTATACTGTAGTTTCAAGTGACTCGTATACTGTAGTTACAAGTTACTCGTATACTGTAGTTAGAAGTGATTCGTATACTGTAGGTACATCTGACTCGTATACTGTAGGAACAATTAACTCGTATACTGTAGTTACAAGTAACTCGTATACTGTAGATATATGTTACTCGTATACTGTATTTACATTTAACTCGTATACTTTAGTTACAAGTGACTCGTATACTGTAGTTACAAGTAACTCGTATTCTGTAGTTACAAGTGACTCGTATACTGTAGTTACAAGTTTTTCGTATTCTGAAGTTACAAGTGACTCGTATACTGTAGTTACAAGTAACTCGTATTCTGAAGTTACAAGTGACTCGTATACTTTAGTTACAAGTTACTCGTATTCTTTAGTTACAAGTTACTCGTATTCTGTAGTTACAAAAGACTCGTATACTGTAGTTACATTAAACTCGTATACTGTAGTTACAAGTGACTCGTATACTGTTGTTACAAGTTACTCGTATACTGTAGTTACATGTTACTCGTATGCTGTAGTTACAAGTGACTCGTATACTGTAATTACATTAAACTCGTTTACTGCAGTTATAATGACTCGTATACTGTAGTTACAAGTGACTCGTATACTGTAGTTACAAGTAACTCGTATTCTGTAGTTACAAGTGACTCGTATACTGTAGTTACAAGTTTTTCGTATTCTGTAGTTACAAGTGACTCGTAAACTGTAGTTACAAGTTACGCGTATACTGTTGTTACAAGTAACTCGTATTCTGTAGTTACAAGTGACTCGTATACTGTAGTTACATGTTACTCGTATAATGTAGTTACAAGTGACTCGTATACTGTAGTTACAAGTGACTCGTATTCTATTGTTACAAGTGACTCGTAATCTGTAGTTACAAGTTACTCGTATACTGTAGTTACAAGTGACTCGTATACTGTAGTTACACGTTACTCGTATACTGTAGTTACATTAAAGTCGTAAACTGTAGTTACAAGTTACTCGAATACTGTAGTTACATTTAAGTCGTTAACTGTAGTATTAAGTGACTCGTATACTGTTAAACGAGTTACTCGTATTCTGTAGTTACGTTTAAGTCGTATACTGTAGTTACAAGTGACTCGTATACTGTAGTTACATATTACTCGTATTCTGTAGTTACGAGTTAGTCGTATACTGTAGTTACAAGTGACTCGTATACTGTAGTTACATATTACTCGTAAACTGTAGTTACATGTTACTCGTATAGTAAGTAAGTAAGTAAGTAAAAACACTTTATTGCACATTTAAAACACAAATAAAAGACAGGAAAACTTAAACTAAAAATGCGCAAATGCGGCCTTATCGCTGAAAGCGATCTCTACCAGACAACCTTTGGGTGGAGGAGAAATCAAAGGGAAGAAGAGAGTAGTGCATAAATAAAGGTAAGATCAGACAGTGTAAGTACATTAATAAATATACTAAATCATACCATATTATAATATACTACAATATATAATATTATAAATAAATACAGATTATAATACATAAGTATAAATACATATTTATATATATGTATATATATATATATATATAAGTTAGATAGGATTGTAATCTAAGAATGCAATAGGATACAATACTAACTAGCGAACAGACTTTGTCATAAAATGTTGATGTACCTTAATTTTAAAGGTATCCAAAGAAGTACAGTGACGTATTTCTCGTGGCAACGCATTCCAAATGTGAGTGGCTTGTACTGTGAAAGATTCCTTGTAATAACCCGATCGCGTAAATGGAGCCTTCAAAACATTATCGAATTTAGAACGGACTGTTCTGTTGTGCTCAAATCCAAGAAAATTGAACCGTTCAGTTAGGTAAGCAGGCGTCAGAGGATTGTGTAGAATGTTATACACGAGAGCTGCTGTATGTGCATCCCTACGCAATCTGATCGGTAACCATCCCAGCTGAGCACGGAACGCAGAAATGTGATCGAACTTGCGCAAGCCGAAGATGAACCGGATACACAAGTTCTGCAAACGTTGGAGCTTATCTAACAGGTCCTCATTAAGATCCAGGTAGCACGTGTCAGCATAGTCCAAGATTGGTAGGAGAAGTGTTTGCGCTAACTGTATTTTGGTCTTGACTGGCAGTAAGTTTTTCCATCGCTTCAGACTTCCAGCAGCAGCAAAGATCTTACGACTAACCTCGGACACTTGCTGTGACCATGACAAGGAGCTGTCAAACAATATACCCAGATTTTTGACGACTCTGCAGTATGCAAGCACAGCATTGTCGAAAACTACAGGTGGGAGACTATTGGTATTAAAGCGAGCTAACTGTTTTGATCCACCCAATATAATCACTTGTGATTTACTGGGGTTTACAGCAAGACCATGTGAACGGCTCCAGTCCAGAATAGTGCATAGGTCGATGTTGATTCGGTCTATACCAGAGGCAATATCCTCGACAGAGCACTGCGTGTAGATTTGGAGGTCATCAGCGTAGAGATGGTATTGGCAATGAAGAAGCGGAGTGATAAAGTTAATGAAGAGGGAAAAAAGGAGAGGTGACAGCACTCCACCCTGGGGTACACCAGACGCAATATCGCAGAAAGACGACGTTTGATCGTCCACACGAACGCACTGCCTGCGACCAGTCAGGTAACTGCAGAACCAATCAACCACCGCGTTGGAAATATTACTGTACGTATACTGTAGTTACAAGTGACTCGTATACTGAAGTTACACGTAACTCGAATACTGTAGTTACATTGATGTCGAAAACTGTAGTTACAAGTGACTCGTATACTGTTGTTACGAGTTACTCGAATACTGAAGTTACATGTTACTCGTATACTGTAGTTACAAGTGACTCGAATACTGTTGTTACGAGTTACTCGAATACTGTTGTTACATGTTACTCGTATACTGTAGTTACAAGTGAGTCGAATACTGTTGTTACGAGTTACTCGAATACTGTAGTTACAAGTTACTCGTATACTGTAGTTTCAAGTGACTCGTATACTGTAGTTACAAGTTACTTGTATACTGTAGTTACAAGTTACTTGTATACTGTAGTTAGAAGTGATTCGTATACTGTAGGTACATCTTACTCGTATACTGTAGGAACAATTTACTCGTATACTGTAGTTACAAGTTACTCGTATACTGTAGTTACAAGTGACTCGTATTCTGTTGTTACAAGTTACTCGTATACTGTTGTAACGAGTTACTCGTATTCTGTAGTTACGTTTAAGTCGTATACTGTAGTTACATATTACTCGTATTCTGTAGTTACGAGTAAGTCGTATACTGTAGTTACAAGTGACTCGTATACTGTAGTTACATATTACTCGTAAACTGTAGTTACATGTTACTCGTATACTGTAGTTACAAGTGACTCGAATACTGTAGTTACAAGTTACTTGTATACTGTAGTTAGAAGTGATTCGTATACTGTTTGTTACATCTTACTCGTATACTGTAGGAACAATTTACTCGTATACTGTAGTTACAAGTAACTCGTATACTGTAGTTACAAGTTACTCGTAAACTGTAGTTACGAGTGAATTGTAAACTGTTGTTACAAGTTACTCGTATACTGTAGTTACATGCTACTCGTATACTGTAGTTACAAGTTACTCGTATACTGTAGTTACATTAAACTCGTTTACTGCAGTTATAAGTGACTCGTATACTGTAGTTACAAGTGACTTGTATACTGTAGTTACATTAAACTCTTATACTGTAGTTACAAGTGACTCGTATACTGTAGTTACAAGTTACTCGTATTCTGTAGTTACAAGTGACTCGTTTACTGTTGTTACAAGTTACTCGTATACTGTAGTTACATGTTACTCGTATACTGTAGTAACAAGTTACTCGTATACTGTTGTAACGAGTTACTCGTATTCTGTAGTTACGAGTTAGTCGTATACTGTAGTAACAAGTGACTCGTATACTGTAGTTACATATTACTCGTAAATTGTAGTTACAAGTGACTCGTAATCTGTAGTTACAAGTAAATCGTATACTGTAGTTACAAGTGACTCGTATACTGAAGTTACACGTTACTCGAATACTGTAGTTACATTGAAGTCGTAAACTGTAGTTACAAGTGACTCGTATACTGTTACGAGTTACTCGAATACTGAAGTTACATGTTACTCGTATACTGTAGTTACAAGTGACTCGAATACTGTTGTTACGAGTTACTCGAATACTGTAGTTACATGTTACTCGTATACTGTAGTTACAAGTGACTCGAATACTGTTGTTACGAGTTACTCGAATACTGTAGTTACAAGTTACTCGTATACTGTAGTTTCAAGTGACTCGTATACTGTTGTTACAAGTTACTTGTATACTGTAGTTAGAAGTGATTCGTATTCTGTAGGTACATCTTACTCGTATACTGTAGGAACAATTTACTCGTATACTGTAGTTACAAGTAACTCGTATACTGTAGTTACAAGTTACTCGTATACTGTAGTTACAAGTGAATTGTATACTGTTGTTACAAGTTACTCGTATACTGTAGTTACATGCTACTCGTATACTGTAGTTTCAAGTTACTCGTATACTGTACTTACATTAAACTCGTTTACTGCAGTTATAAGTGACTCGTTTACTGTAGTTACAAGTGACTCGTATACTGTAGTTACATTAAACTCTTATACTGTAGTTACAAGTGACTCGTATACTGTAGTTACAAGTTACTCGTATTCTGTAGTTACAAGTGACTCGTTTACTGTTGTTACAAGTTACTCGTATACTGTAGTTACATGTTACTCGTATACTGTAGTAACAAGTTACTCGTATACTGTTGTAACGAGTTACTCGTATTCTGTAGTTACGAGTAAGTCGTATACTGTAGTAACAAGTGATTCGTATACTGTAGTTACATATTACTCGTAAATTGTAGTTACAAGTTACTCGTATACTGTAGTTACAAGTTACTCGTATTCTGTAGTTACAAGTGACTCGTATACTGTAGTTACATGTTACTCGTATACTGTAGTTACAAGTGACTCGTTTTCTGTGGTTACAAGTGACTCGTAATCTGTAGTAGCAAGTTACTCGTATACTGTAGTTACAAGTGACTCGTTTACTGTAGTTACACGTTACTCGAATATTGTAATTACATTAAAGTCGTAAACTGTAGTTACAAGTGACTCGTATACTGTTACGAGTTACTCGAATACTGTAGTTACAAGTTATTCGTATACTGTAGTTACACGTTACTCGTATACTGTAGTAATATAAAAGTCGTATACTGTAGTTACGAGTGGCTCGTATACTGTAGTTACATAAAAGTCGTATACTGTAGTTACAAGTGACTCGAATACTGTTGTTACGAGTTACTCGAATACTGTAGTTACAAGTTACTCGTATACTGTAGTTTCAAGTGACTCGTATACTGTAGTTACAAGTTACTCGTGTACTGTAGTTAGAAGTGATTCGTATACTGTAGGTACATCTTACTTGTATACTGTTGGAACAATTTACTCGTATACTGTAGTTACAAGTAACTCGTATACTGTAGATACATGTTACTCGTATACTGTAGTTACAAGTGACTCGTATACTGTAGTTTCAAGTTACTCGTATACTGAATTTACAAGTTACTCGTATACTGAAGTTATAAGTGACTCGTTTACTGTTGTTACGTGTAAATCGTATACTGTTGTTACATGTTACTCGTATACTGTAGTTACAAGTGACTCGTATACTGTAGTTAAATTAAACTCTTATACTGTAGTAACAAGTGACTCGTATACTGTAGTTACAAGTTACTCGTATTCTGTTGTAACAAGTGACTCGTAATCTGTAGTTACAAGTTACTCGTATACTGTAGTTACAAGTGACTCGTATACTGAAGTTACACGTTACTCGAATACTGTAGTTACATTGATGTCGTAAACTGTAGTTACAAGTGACTCGTATACTGTTACGAGTTACTCGAATACTGAAGTTACATGTTACTCGTATTCTGTAGTTACAAGTGACTCGAATACTTTCGTTACGAGTTACTCGAATACTGTAGTTACATGTTACTCGTATATTGTAGTTACAAGTGACTCGAATACTGTTGTTACGAGTTACTCGAATACTGTAGTTACAAGTTACTCGTATACTGTAGTTTCAAGTGACTCGTATACTGTAGTCACAAGTTACTTGTATACTGTAGTTACAAGTTACTTGTATACTGTAGTAAGAAGTGATTCGTATACTGTAGGTACATCTTACTCGTATACTGTAGGAACAGTTCACTCGTATACTGTAGTTACAAGTTACTCGTATACTGTAGTTACAAGTTACTCGTATACTGTAGTTACATGTTACTCGTATACTGTAGTTACAAGTTACTCGTATACTGTTGTAACGAGTTACTCGTATTCTGTAGTTACGTTTAAGTCGTATACTGTAGTTACAAGTGACTCGTATACTGTAGTTACATATTACTCGTATTCTGATGTTACGAGTAAGTCGTATACTGTAGTTACAAGTGATTTGTAAACTGTAGTTACAAGTAACTCGTAAACTGTAGTTACAAGTTACTCGTATTCTGTAGTTACAAGTGACTCGTATACTGTTGTTACATGTAACTCGTATACTGTAGTTACAAGTGACTCGTTTTCTGTTGTTACAAGTGACTCGTAATCTGTAGTTACAAGTTACTCGTATACTGTAGTTACAAGTGACTCGTTTACTGTAGTTACACGTTACTCGAATACTGTAGTTACATTAAAGTCGTAAACTGTAGTTACAAGTGACTCGTATACTGTTACGAGTTACTCGAATACTGTAGTTACAAGTGATTCGTATACTGTAGTTACACGTTACTCGTATACTGTAGTTACATAAAAGTCGTATACTGTAGTTACGAGTGACTCGTATACTGTAGTTACATAAAAGTTGTATACTGTAGTTACAAGTGACTCGAATACTGTTGTTACAAGTTACTCGTGTACTGTAGTTAGAAGTGATTCGTATACTGTAGGTACATCTTACTTGTATACTGTAGGAATAATTTACTCGTATACTGTAGTTACAAGTAACTCGTATACTGTAGATACATGTTACTCGTATACTGTAGTTTCAAGTTACTCGTATACTGTATTTACAAGTTACTCGTATACTGAAGTTACAAGTGACTCGTTTATTGTTGTTAAGTGTAACTCGTATACTGTTGTTACATGTTACTCGTATACTGTAGTTAAAAGTTACTGGTATTCTGTAGTTATAAAAGACTCGTATACTGTTGTTACATTAAACTCGTATACTGTAGTTCCAAGTGACTCGTATACTGTTGTTACAAGTTACTCGTATACTGTAGTTATATGTTACTCTTATACTGTGGTTACAAGTGACTCGTATACTGTAGTTACATTAAACTCGTTAACTTCAGTTATAAGTGACTCGTATACTGTAGTTACAAGTGACTCGTATACTGTAGTTACATTAAACTCTTATACTGTAGTAACAAGTGACTCGTATACTGTAGTTACAAGTTACTCGTATTCTGTAGTTACAAGTGACTCGAATACTGTTGTTACGAGTTACTCGAATACTGTAGTTACAAGTTACTCGTATACTGTAGTTTCAAGTTACTCGTATACTGTAGTTACAAGTTACTTGTATACTGTAGTTACAAGTTACTTGTATACTGTAGTTACAAGTTACTTGTATACTGTAGTTAGAAGTGATTCGTATACTGTAGGTACATCTTACTCGTATACTGTAGGAACAATTCACTCGTATACTGTAGTTACAAGTAACTCGTATACTGTAGTTACAAGTTACTCGTATACTGTAGTTACAAGTGACTCGTATACTGTTGTTACAAGTTACTCGTATACTGTAGTTACATGCTACTCGTATACTGTAGTTACAAGTTACTCGTATACTGTAGTTACATTAAACTCATTTACTGCAGTTATAAGTGACTCGTATACTGTAGTTACAAGTGACTCGTATACTGTAGTTACATTAAACTCTTATACTGTAGTCATAGTATAAAGAAGGGGGGAAGTAGGCCAACTCCGGCCCAATCCGCGCTATAATTACCTACTCTCTCAGGGTTGTCACTTTCAACAAAATTTCAATTCAGTGCCTAGGATTTGGCGTGGAGCAGCTGTATTTTAAATTGTTTTGGTCCAACCAAGGTGTCTGAGGTCAGTTTTACCTAACCACACGATGATGAAACCTATTTAATGAAAGAAACAATCTTGTTTGGGAAACATAAGACAATGAGTGGCATCTGGTTGCACGACCAGCAGACGTGCGGGGCGGAGTGGGTTGAGCATGTCATCTCTGTAAAATATAACTAATTCAATGATGATTGATCATTCATTCATTCATCAATGATCGCTCTAACTTTGCTTTTGTACGCGGCGTCCTTTGTTTGGTAGGCGGTGTCCTTTGACAAATACCGGAACGCGCGATCGCATCTGAGCGAACGGACTTTACCAAGTTAATTTACGTAGTCAGCTTAAAACTCTGACAACAGGGTTCATCGGGTCGTTCACGGCTTGGTGCCCCTTCACACGACAAGAAAGGATTTACAATACCTAATGTGAGCAACTGGCAGACTCAACTTCAGATTATAAGCACCTATACCTACTAGGAAGAACACCAATAATTACACCAAATAGACAATTAAATACAACTAATAAATCTCATCATCGAGGTTAACATCGTAAAAATATCTATCATATTAAAACAAATTCAATACTTAGGTACCTATTCTGGTCAGTAGGTAATTTGAAAAGAGACAAGTCAGGAATTGATGAATAATTTAGACACAACAATACTTTCTTTTCTTACAATCAACCATTTTACAATCGTGGTTACGCAGTGCTAGTAAGCCGTGACGCGTGACTCATCGTGCGGTGTCGACTAGCGGCCCCGACGAAGCGCAGTGCGAAACCACCCGAGATGTGTCCGCGTGTGCGTGCGACGACGCATAGATACTATCGCGCACACATACAAGCCGCGCGCGGTGCGTTTGTATGAAGATAACGTACTTCCTTCTTTATACTATGCTGTTGTTACAAGTGACTTGTATACTGTAGTTACATGTTACTCGTATACTGTAGTTACAAGTTACTCGTATACTGTTGTAACGAGTTACTCGTATTCTGTAGTTACGTTTAAGTCGTATACTGTAGTTACAAGTGACTCGTATACTGTAGTTAAATATTACTCGTATTCTGTAGTTACGAGTAAGTCGTATACTGTAGTTACAAGTGACTCGTTAACTGTAGTTACAAGTTACTCGTAAACTGTAGTTACAAGTTACTCGTATTCTGTAGTTACAAGTGACTCGTATACTGTAGTTACATGTTACTCGTATACTGTAGTTAAAAGTGACTCGTTTTCTGTTGTTACAAGTGACTCGTAATCTGTAGTTACAAGTTACTCGTATACTGTAGTTACAAGTGACTCGTTTACTGTAGTTACACGTTACTCGAATACTGTAGTTACAAGTGATTCGTATACTGTAGTTACACGTTACTCGTATGCTGTAGTTACATAAAAGTCGTAAACTGTAGTTACGAGTGACTCGTATACTGTAGTTACATAAAAGTCGTATACTGTAGTTACAAGTGACTCGAATACTGTTGTTACAAGTTACTCGTGTACTGTAGTTAGAAGTGATTCGTATACTGTAGGTACATCTTACTTGTATACTGTAGGAACAATTTACTCGTATACTGTAGTTACAAGTAACTCATATACTATATATACATGTTACTCGTATACTGTTGTTACAAGTGACTCGTATACTGTAGTTTCAAGTTACTCGTATACTGTATTTACAAGTTACTCGTATACTGAAGTTACAAGTGACTCGTTTACTGTTGTAACGTGTAACTCGTATACTTTTGTTACATGTTACTCGTATACTGTAGTTAAAAGTTACTCGTATACTGTAGTTACAAGTTACTCGTATTCTGTAGTTTTAAAAGACTCGTATACTGTAGTTACATTAAACTCGTATACTGTAGTTCCAAGTGACTCGTATACTGTTGTTACAAGTTACTCGTGTACTGAAATTACATGTTACTCTTATACTGTGGTTACAAGTGACTCGTATACTGTAGTTAAAAGTGACTCGTTTACTGTTGTTACAAGTTACTCGTATACTGTAGTTACATGTTACTCGTATACTGTAGTTACAAGTTACTCGTATACTGTTGTAACGAGTTACTCGTATTCTGTAGTTACGAGTAAGTCGTATACTGTAGTTACAAGTGACTCGTATACTGTAGTTACATATTACTCGTAAATTGTAGTTACAAGTTACTCGTATACTGTAGTAACAAGTAACTCGTATTCTGTAGTTACAAGTGACTCGTATACTGTAGTTACATGTTACTCGTATAATGTAGTTACAAGTGACTTGTATACTGTAGTTACAAGTGACTCGTATTCTGTTGTTACAAGTGACTCGTAATCTGTAGTTACAAGTAACTCGTATACTGTAGTTACAAGTGACTCGTATACTGTAGTTACACGTTAATCGAATACTGTAGTTACATTAAAGTCGTAAACTGTAGTTACAAGTGACTCGTATACTGTTACGAGTTACTCGAATACTGTAGTTACAAGTGATTCGTATACTGTAGTTACACGTTACTCGTATACTGTAGTTACATAAAAGTCGTATACTGAAGTTACGAGTGACTCGTATACTGTAGTTACAAGTGACTCGTATACTGTAGTTACATTAAACTCTTATACTGTAGTTACAAGTGACTCGTATACTGTAGTTACATGTTACTCGTAAACTGTAGTTACAAGTTACTCGTATACTGTTGTAACGAGTTACTCGTATACTGTAGTTACGTTTAAGTCGTATACTGTAGTAACAAGTGACTCGTATACTGTAGTTACATATTACTCGTATTCTGTAGTTACGAGTAAGTCGTATACTGTAGTTACAAGTGACTCGTATACTGTAGTTACATATTACTCGTAAACTGTAGTTACATGTTACTCGTATACTGTAGTTACAAGTGACTCGAATACTGTAGTTACAAGTTACTTGTATACTGTAGTTAGAAGTGATTCGTATACTGTAGGTACATCTTACTCGTATACTGTAGGAACAATGTACTCGTATACTGTAGTTACAAGTAACTCGTATACTGTAGTTGCAAGTTACTCGTATACTGTAGTTACAAGTGAATTGTATACTGTTGTTACAAGTTACTCGTATACTGTAGTTACATGCTACTCGTATACTGTAGTTACAAGTTACTCGTATACTGTAGTTACATTAAACTCGTTTACTGCAGTTATAAGTGACTCGTATACTGTTGTTACAAGTGACTTGTATACTGTAGTTACATTAAACTCTTATACTGTAGTTACAAGTGACTCGTATACTGTAGTTACAAGTTACTCGTATTCTGTAGTTACAAGTGACTCGTTAACTGTTGTTACAAGTTACTCGTATACTGTAGTTACATGTTACTCGTATACTGTAGTTACAAGTTACTCGTATACTGTTGTAACGAGTTACTCGTATTCTGTAGTTACGAGTAAGTCGTATACTGTAGTTACAAGTGACTCGTATACTGTAGTCACATATTACTCGTAAATTGTAGTTACAAGTGACTCGTAATCTGTAGTTACAAGTTACTCGTATACTGTAGTTACAAGTGACTCGTATACTGAAGTTACACGTTACTCGAATACTGTAGTTACATTGAAGTCGTAAACTGTAGTTACAAGTGACTCGTATACTGTTACGAGTTACTCGAATACTGAAGTTACATGTTACTCGTATACTGTAGTTACAAGTGACTCGAATACTGTTGTTACGAGTTACTCGAATACTGTAGTTACATGTTACTCGTATACTGTAGTTACAAGTGACTCGAATACTGTTGTTACGAGTTACTCGAATACTGTAGTTAAAAGTTACTCGTATACTGTAGTTTCAAGTGACTCGTATACTGTAGTTACAAGTTACTTGTATACTGTAGTTAGAAGTGATTCGTATACTGTAGGTACATCTTACTCGTATACTGTAGGAACAATTTACTCGTATACTGTAGTTACAAGTAACTCGTATACTGTAGTTACAAGTTACTCGTATACTGTAGTTACAAGTGAATTGTATACTGTTGTTACAAGTTACTCGTATACTGTAGTTACATGCTACTCGTATACTGTAGTTACAAGTTACTCGTACACTGTAGTTACATTAAACTCGTTTACTGCAGTTATAAGTGACTCGTATACTGTAGTTACAAGTGACTCGTATACTGTAGTTACATTAAACTCTTATACTGTAGTTACAAGTGACTCGTATACTGTAGTTACAAGTTACTCGTATTCTGTAGTTACAAGTGACTCGTTTACTGTTGTTACAAGTTACTCGTATACTGTAGTTACATGTTACTCGTATACTGTAGTTACAAGTAACTCGTATTCTGTTGTAACGAGTTACTCGTATTCTGTAGTTACGAGTTAGTCGTATACTGTAGTTACAAGTGAATCGTATACTGTAGTTACATATTACTCGTAAATTGTAGTTACAAGTTACTCGTATACTGTAGTTACAAGTTACTCGCATACTGTAGATACATGTTACTCGTATACTGTAGTTACATTAAACTCGTATTCTGTAGTTACAAGTGACTCGTTTTCTGTTGTTACAAGTGACTCGTAATCTGTAGTTACAAGTTACTCGTATACTGTAGTTACAAGTGACTCGTTTACTGTAGTTACACGTTACTCGAATACTGTAATTACATTAAAGTCGTAAACTGTAGTTACAAGTGACTCGTATACTGTTACGAGTTACTCGAATACTGAAGTTACAAGTTATTCGTATACTGTAGTAACATAAAAGTCGTATACTGTAGTTACGAGTGGCTCGCATACTTTAGTTACATAAAAGTCGTATACTGTAGTTACAAGTGACTCGAATACTGTTGTTACAAGTTACTCGAATACTGTAGTTACAAGTTACTCGTATACTGTAGTTTCAAGTGACTCGTATACTGTAGTTACAAGTTACTCGTGTACTGTAGTTAGAAGTGATTCGTATACTGTAGGTACATCTTACTTGTATACTGTAGGAACAATTTACTCGTATACTGTAGTTACAAGTTACTCGTATACTGTAGATACATGTAACTCGTATACTGTAGTTACAAGTGACTCGTATACTGTAGTTTCAAGTTACTCGTATACTGTATTTACAAGTTACTCGTAAACTAAAGTTACAAGTGACTCGTTTACTGTTGTTACGTGTAACTTGTATACTGTTGTTACATGTTACTCGTATACTGTAGTTACAAGTTACTCGTAAACTGTAGTTACAAGTTACTCGTATTCTGTAGTTATAAAAGACTCGTATACTGTAGTTACATTAAACTCGTATACTGTAGTTCCAAGTGACTCGTATACTGTTGTTACAAGTTACTCGTATACTGTAGTTACATGTTACTCTTATACTGTAGTTACAAGTGACTCGTATACTGTAGTTACATTAAACTCGTTTACTTCAGTAATAAGTGACTCGTATACTGTAGTTACAAGTTACTCGTATTCTGTAGTTACAAGTGACTCGTTTACTGTTGTTACAAGTTACTGGTATACTGTAGTTACATGTTACTCGTATACTGTAGTTACAAGTGACTCGTATTCTGTTGTAACAAGTGACTCGTAATCTGTAGTTACAAGTTACTCGTATACTGTAGTTACAAGTGACTCGTATACTTAAATTACACGTTACTCGAATACTGTAGTTACATTGATGTCGTAAACTGTAGTTACAAGTGACTCGTATACTGTTACGAGTTACTCGAATACTGAAGTTACATGTTACTCGTATACAGTAGTTACAAGTGACTCGAATACTTTCGTTACGAGTTACTCGAATACTGTAGTTACATGTTACTCGTATACTGTAGTTACAAGTGACTCGAATACTGTTGTTACGAGTGACTCGTATACTGTAGTTACAAGTTACTTGTATACTGTAGTTACAAGTTACTTGTATACTGTAGTAAGAAGTGATTCGTATACTGTAGGTACATCTTACTCGTATACTGTAGGAACAGTTCACTCGTATACTGTAGTTACAAGTAACTCGTATACTGTAGTTACAAGTTACTCGTATACTGTAGTTACAAGTGACTCGTATACTGTTGTTACAAGTCACTCGTATACTGTAGTTACATGCTACTCGTATACTGTAGTTACAAGTTATTCGTATACTGTAGTTACATTAAACTCGTTTACTGCAGTTATAAGTGACTCGTAAACTGTAGTTACAAGTGACTCGTATACTGTAGTTACATTTAACTCTTATACTGTAGTTACAAGTGACTCGTATACTGTAGTTACATGTTACTCGTATACTGTAGTTACAAGTAACTCGTATACTGTTGTAACGAGTTACTCGTATTCTGTAGTTACGTTTAAGTCGTATACTGTAGTTACAAGTGACTCGTATACTGTAGTTACATATTACTCGTATTCTGATGTTACGAGTAAGTCGTATACTGTAGTTACAAGTGACTCGTAAACTGTAGTTACAAGTAACTCGTAAACTGTAGTTACAAGTTACTCGTATTCTGTAGTTACAATTGACTCGTATACTGTTGTTACATGTTACTCGTATACTGTAGTTACAAGTGACTCGTTTTCTGTTGTTACAAGTGACTCGTAATCTGTAGTTACAAGTTACTCGTATACTGTAGTTACAAGTGACTCGTTTACTGTAGTTACACGTTACTCGAATACTGTAGTTACATTAAAGTCGTAAACTGTAGTTACAAGTGACTCGTATACTGTTACGAGTTACTCGAATACTGTAGTTACAAGTGATTCGTAAACTGTAGTTACACGTTACTCGTATACTGTAGTTACATAAAAGTCGTATACTGTAGTTACGAGTGACTCGTATACTGTAGTTACAAGTGACTCGTATACTGTAGTTACATTAAACTCTTATACTGTAGTTACAAGTGACTCGTATACTGTAGTTACATGTTACTCGTAAACTGTAGTTACAAGTTACTCGTATACTGTTGTAACGAGTTACTCGTATTCTGTAGTTACGTTTAAGTCGTATACTGTAGTTACAAGTGACTCGTATACTGTAGTTACATATTACTCGTATTCTGTAGTTACGAGTAAGTCGTATACTGTAGTTACAAGTGACTCGTATACTGTAGTTACATATTACTCGTGAACTGTAGTTACATGTTACTCGTATACTGTAGTTACAATTGACTCGAATACTGTAGTTACAAGTTACTTGTATACTGTAATAAGAAGTGATTCGTATACTGTAGGTACATCTTACTCGTATACTGAAGGAACAATTTACTCGTATACTGAAGTTACATGTTACTCTTATACTGTGGTTACAAGTGACTCGTATACTGTAGTTAAAAGTGACTCGTTTACTGTTGGTACAAGTTACTCGTATACTGTAGTTACATGTTACTCGTATACTGTAGTTACAAGTTACTCGTATACTGTTGTAACGAGTTACTCGTATTCTGTAGTTACGAGTTAGTCGTATACTGTAGTTACAAGTGACTCGTATACTGTAGTTACATATTACTCGTAAATTGTAGTTACAAGTTACTCGTATACTGTAGTTACAAGTAATTCGTATTCTGTAGTTACAAGTGACTCGTTTACTGTAGTTACATGTTACTCGTATAATGTAGTTACAAGTGACTTGTATACTGTAGTTACAAGTGACTCGTATTCTGTTGTTACAAGTGACTCGTAATCTGTAGTTACAAGTAACTCGTATACTGTAGTTACAAGTGACTCGTATACTGTAGTTACACGTTAATCGAATACTGTAGTTACATTAAAGTCGTAAACTGTAGTTACAAGTAACTCGTATACTGTTACGAGTTACTCGAATACTGAAGTTACAAGTGATTCGTATACTGTAGTTACACGTTACTCGTATACTGTAGTTACATAAAAGTCGTATACTGAAGTTACGAGTGACTCGTATACTGTAGTTACAAGTGACTCGTATACTGTAGTTACATTAAACTCTTATACTGTAGTTACAAGTGACTCGTATACTGTAGTTACATGTTACTCGTAAACTGTAGTTACAAGTTACTCGTATACTGTTGTAACGAGTTACTCGTATACTGTAGTTACGTTTAAGTCGTATACTGTAGTTACAAGTGACTCGTATACTGTAGTTACATATTTTTCGTATTCTGTAGTTACGAGTAAGTCGTATACTGTAGTTACAAGTGACTCGTATACTGTAGTTACATATTACTCGTAAACTGTAGTTACATGTTACTCGTATACTGTAGTTACAAGTGACTCGAATACTGTAGTTACAAGTTACTTGTATACTGTAGTTAGAAGTGATTCGTATACTGTAGGTACATCTTACTCGTATACTGTAGGAACAATTTACTCGTATACTGTAGTTACAAGTAACTCGTATACTGTAGTTGCAAGTTACTCGTATACTGTAGTTACAAGTGAATTGTATACTGTTGTTACAAGTTACTAATATACTGTAGTTACATGCTACTCGTATACTGTAGTTACAAGTTACTCGTATACTGTAGTTACATTAAACTCGTTTACTGCAGTTATAAGTGACTCGTATACTGTTGTTACAAGTGACTTGTATACTGTAGTTACATTAAACTCTTATTCTGTAGTTACAAGTGACTCGTATACTGTAGTTACAAGTTACTCGTATTCTGTAGTTACAAGTGACTCGTTAACTGTTGTTACAAGTTACTCGTATACTGTAGTTACATGTTACTCGTATACTGTAGTTACAAGTTACTCGTATACTGTTGTAACGAGTTACTCGTATTCTGTAGTTACGAGTAAGTCGTATACTGTAGTTACAAGTGACTCGTATACTGTAGTTACATATTACTCGTAAATTGTAGTTACAAGTGACTCGTTATCTGTAGTTACTAGTTACTCGTATACTGTAGTTACAAGTGACTCGTTTACTGAAGTTACACGTTACTCGAATACTGTAGTTACATTGAAGTCGTAAACTGTAGTTACAAGTGACTCGTATACTGTTACGAGTTACTCGAATACTGAAGTTACATGTTACTCGTATACTGTAGGTACAAGTGACTCGAATACTGTTGTTACGAGTTACTCGAATACTGTAGTTACGAGTAAGTCGTATACTGTAGTTACGAGTTACTCGAATACTGTAGTTAAAAGTTACTCGTATACTGTAGTTTCAAGTGACTCGTATACTGTAGTTACAAGTTACTTGTATACTGTAGTTAGAAGTGATTCGTATACTGTAGGTACATCTTACTCGTATACTGTAGGAACAATTTACTCGTATACTGTAGTTACAAGTAACTCGTGTACTGTAGTTACAAGTTACTCGTATACTGTAGTTACAAGTGAATTGTATACTGTTGTTACAAGTTACTCGTATACTGTAGTTACATGCTACTCGTATACTGTAGTTACAAGTTACTCGTACACTGTAGTTACATTAAACTCGTTTACTGCAGTTATAAGTGACTCGTATACTGTAGTTACAAGTGACTCGTATACTGTAGTTACATTAAACTCTTATACTGTAGTTACAAGTGACTCGTATACTGTAGTTACAAGTTACTCGTATTCTGTAGTTACAAGTGACTCGTTTACTGTTGTTACAAGTTACTCGTATACTGTAGTTACATGTTACTCGTATACTGTAGTTACAAGTTACTCGTATTCTGTTGTAACGAGTTACTCGTATTCTGTAGTTACGAGTAAGTCGTATACTGTAGTTACAAGTGACTCGTATACTGTAGTTACATATTACTCGTAAATTGTAGTTACAAGTTACTCGTATACTGTAGTTACAAGTTACTCGCATACTGTAGATACATGTTACTCGTATACTGTAGTTACATTAAACTCGTATTCTGTAGTTACAAGTGACTCGTTTTCTGTTGTTACAAGTGACTCGTAATCTGTAGTTACAAGTTACTCGTATACTGTAGTTACAAGTGACTCGTTTACTGTAGTTACACGTTACTCGAATACTGTAATTACATTTAAGTCGTAAACTGTAGTTACAAGTGACTCGTATACTGTTACGAGTTACTCGAATACTGAAGTTACAAGTTATTCGTATACTGTAGTAACATAAAAGTCGTATACTGTAGTTACGAGTGGCTCGCATACTTTAGTTACATAAAAGTCGTATACTGTAGTTACAAGTGACTCGAATACTGTTGTTACAAGTTACTCGAATACTGTAGTTACAAGTTACTCGTATACTGTAGTTTCAAGTGACTCGTATACTGTAGTTACAAGTTACTCGTGTACTGTCGTTAGAAGTGATTCGTATACTGTAGGTACATCTTACTTGTATACTGTAGGAACAATTTACTCGTATACTGTAGTTACAAGTTACTCGTATACTGTAGATACATGTAACTCGTATACTGTAGTTACAAGTGACTCGTATACTGTAGTTTCAAGTTACTCGTATACTGTATTTACAAGTTACTCGTATACTAAAGTTACAAGTGACTCGTTTACTGTTGTTACGTGTAACTCGTATACTGTTGTTACATGTTACTCGTATACTGTAGTTACAAGTTACTCGTAAACTGTAGTTACAAGTTACTCGTATTCTGTAGTTATAAAAGACTCGTATACTGTAGTTACATTAAACTCGTATACTGTAGTTCCAAGTGACTCGTATACTGTTGTTACAAGTTACTCGTATACTGTAGTTACATGTTACTCTTAAACTGTAGTTACAAGTGACTCGTATACTGTAGTTACATTAAACTCGTTAACTTCAGTAATAAGTGACTCGTATACTGTAGTTACAAGTGACTCGTATACTGTAGTTAAATTAAACTCTTATACTGTAGTAACAAGTGACTCGTATACTGTAGTTACAAGTTACTCGTATTCTGTAGTTACAAGTGACTCGTTTACTGTTGTTACAAGTTACTGGTATACTGTTGTTACATGTTACTCGTATACTGTAGTTACAAGTGACTCGTATTCTGTTGTAACAATTGACTCGTAATCTGTAGTTACAAGTTACTCGTATACTGTAGTTACAAGTGACTCGTATACTTAAATTACACGTTACTCGAATACTGTAGTTACATTGATGTCGTAAACTGTAGTTACAAGTGACTCGTATACTGTTACGAGTTACTCGAATACTGAAGTTACATGTTACTCGTATACTGTAGTTACAAGTGACTCGAATACTTTCGTTACGAGTTACTCGAATACTGTAGTTACATGTTACTCGTATACTGTAGTTACAAGTGACTCGAATACTGTTGTTACGAATGACTCGTATACTGTAGTTACAAGTTACTTGTATACTGTAGTTACAAGTTACTTGTATACTGTAGTAAGAAGTGATTCGTATACTGTAGGTTCATCTTACTCGTATACTGTAGGAACAGTTCACTCGTATACTGTAGTTACAAGTAACTCGTATACTGTAGTTACAAGTTACTCGTATACTGTAGTAACAAGTGACTCGTATACTGTTGTTACAAGTCACTCGTATACTGTAGTTACATGCTACTCGTATACTGTAGTTACAAGTTATTCGTATACTGTAGTTACATTTTACTCGTTTACTGCAGTTATAAGTGACTCGTAAACTGTAGTTACAAGTGACTCGTATACTGTAGTTACATTTAACTCTTATACTGTAGTTACAAGTGACTCGTATACTGTAGTTACATGTTACTCGTATACTGTAGTTACAAGTAACTCGTATACTGTTGTAACGAGTTACTCGTATTCTGTAGTTACGTTTAAGTCGTATACTGTAGTTACAAGTGACTCGTATACTGTAGTTACATATTACTCGTATTCTGATGTTACGAGTAAGTCGTATACTGTAGTTACAAGTGACTCGTAAACTGTAGTTACAAGTAACTCGTAAACTGTAGTTACAAGTTACTCGTATTCTGTAGTTACAATTGACTCGTATACTGTTGTTACATGTTACTCGTATACTGTAGTTACAAGTGACTCGTTTTCTGTTGTTACAAGTGACTCGTAATCTGTAGTTACAAATTACTCGTATACTGTAGTTACAAGTGACTCGTTTACTGTAGTTACACGTTACTCGAATACTGTAGTTACATTAAAGTCGTAAACTGTAGTTACAAGTGACTCGTATACTGTTACGAGTTACTCGAATACTGTAGTTACAAGTGATTCGTAAACTGTAGTTACACGTTACTCGTATACTGTAGTTACATAAAAGTCGTATACTGTAGTTACGAGTGACTCGTATACTGTAGTTACAAGTGACTCGTATACTGTAGTTACATTAAACTCTAATACTGTAGTTACAAGTGACTCGTATACTGTAGTTACATGTTACTCGTAAACTGTAGTTACAAGTTACTCGTATACTGTTGTAACGAGTTACTCGTATTCTGTAGTTACGTTTAAGTCGTATACTGTAGTTACAAGTGACTCGTATACTGTAGTTACATATTACTCGTATTCTGTAGTTACGAGTAAGTCGTATACTGTAGTTACAAGTGACTCATATACTGTAGTTACATATTACTCGTAAACTGTAGTTACATGTTACTCGTATACTGTAGTTACAATTTACTCGAATACTGTAGTTACAAGTTACTTGTATACTGTAATAAGAAGTAATTCGTATACTGTAGGTACATCTTACTCGTATACTGAAGGAACAATTTACTCGTATACTGTAGTTACAAGTAACTCGTATACTGTAGTTGCAAGTTACTCGTATACTGTAGTTACAAGTGAATTGTATACTGTTGTTACAAGTTACTCGTATACTGTAGTTACATGCTACTCGTATACTGTAGTTACAAGTTACTCGTATACTGTAGTTACATTAAACTCGTTTACTGCAGTTATAAGTGACTCGTATACTGTAGTTACAAGTGACTTGTATACTGTAGTTACATTTAACTCTTATACTGTAGTTACAAGTGACTCGTATACTGTAGTTACAAGTTACTCGTATTCTGTAGTTACAAGTGACTCGTTAACTGTTGTTACAAGTTACTCGTATACTGTAGTTACATGTTAATCGTATACTGTAGTTACAAGTTACTCGTATACTGTTGTTACGAGTTACTCGTATTCTGTAGTTACGAGTAAGTCGTATACTGTAGTTACAAGTGACTCGTATACTGTAGTTACAAGTTACTTGTATACTGTAGTAAGAAGTGATTCGTATACTGTAGGTACATCTTACTCGTATACTGTAGGAACAGTTCACTCGTATACTGTAGTTACAAGTAACTCGTATACTGTAGTTACAAGTTACTCGTATACTGTAGTTACAAGTGACTCGTATACTGTTGTTACAAGTCACTCGTATACTGTAGTTACATGCTACTCGTATACTGTAGTTACAAGTGACTCGTATACTGTAGTTACATTAAACTCGTTAACTTCAGTAATAAGTGACTCGTATACTGTAGTTACAAGTGACTCGTATACTGTAGTTAAATTAAACTCTTATACTGTAGTAACAAGTGACTCGTATACTGTAGTTACAAGTTACTCGTATTCTGTAGTTACAAGTGACTCGTTTACTGTTGTTACAAGTTACTGGTATACTGTAGTTACATGTTACTTGTATACTGTAGTTACAAGTGACTCGTATTCTGTTGTAACAAGTGACTCGTAATCTGTAGTTACAAGTTACTCGTATACTGTAGTTACAAGTGACTCGTATACTTAAATTACACGTTACTCGAATACTGTAGTTACATTGATGTCGTAAACTGTAGTTACAAGTGACTCGTATACTGTTACGAGTTACTCGAATACTGAAGTTACATGTTACTCGTATACTGTAGTTACAAGTGACTCGAATACTTTCGTTACGAGTTACTCGAATACTGTAGTTACATGTTACTCGTATACTGTAGTTACAAGTGACTCGAATACTGTTGTTACGAGTGACTCGTATACTGTAGTTACAAGTTACTTGTATACTGTAGTTACAAGTTACTTGTATACTGTAGTAAGAAGTGATTCGTATACTGTAGGTACATCTTACTCGTATACTGTAGGAACAGTTCACTCGTATACTGTAGTTACAAGTAACTCGTACACTGTAGTTACAAGTTACTCGTATACTGTAGTTACAAGTGACTCGTATACTGTTGTTACAAGTCACTCGTATACTGTAGTTACATGCTACTCGTATACTGTAGTTACAAGTTATTCGTATACTGTAGTTACATTAAACTCGTTTACTGCAGTTATAAGTGACTCGTAAACTGTAGTTACAAGTGACTCGTATACTGTAGTTACATTTAACTCTTATACTGTAGTTACAAGTGACTCGTATACTGTAGTTACATGTTACTCGTATACTGTAGTTACAAGTAACTCGTATACTGTTGTAACGAGTTACTCGTATTCTGTAGTTACGTTTAAGTCGTATACTGTAGTTACAAGTGACTCGTATACTGTAGTTACATATTACTCGTATTCTGATGTTACGAGTAAGTCGTATACTGTAGTTACAAGTGACTCGTAAACTGTAGTTACAAGTAACTCGTAAACTGTAGTTACAAGTTACTCGTATTCTGTAGTTACAATTGACTCGTATACTGTTGTTACATGTTACTCGTATACTGTAGTTACAAGTGACTCGTTTTCTGTTGTTACAAGTGACTCGTAATCTGTAGTTACAAGTTACTCGTATACTGTAGTTACAAGTGACTCGTTTACTGTAGTTACACGTTACTCGAATACTGTAGTTACATTAAAGTCGTAAACTGTAGTAACAAGTGACTCGTATACTGTTACGAGTTACTCGAATACTGTAGTTACAAGTGATTCGTAAACTGTAGTTACACGTTACTCGTATACTGTAGTTACATAAAAGTCGTATACTGTAGTTACGAGTGACTCGTATACTGTAGTTACGAGTGACTCGTATACTGTAGTTACAAGTGACTCGTATACTGTAGTTACATTAAACTCTTATATTTGTAGTTACAAGTGACTCGTATACTGTAGTTACATGTTACTCGTAAACTGTAGTTACAAGTTACTCGTATACTGTTGTAACGAGTTACTCGTATTCTGTAGTTACGTTTAAGTCGTATACTGTAGTTACAAGTGACTCGTATACTGTAGTTACATATTACTCGTATTCTGTAGTTACGAGTAAGTCGTATACTGTAGTTACAAGTGACTCGTATACTGTAGTTACATATTACTCGTAAACTGTATTTACATGTTACTCGTATACTGTAGTTACAAGTGACTCGAATACTGTAGTTACAAGTTACTTGTATACTGTAATTAGAAGTGATTCGTATACTGTAGGTACATCTTACTCGTATACTGAAGGAACAATTTACTCGTATACTGTAGTTACAAGTAACTCGTATACTGTAGTTACAAGTTACTCGTATACTGTAGTTACATTAAACTCGTTTATTGCAGTTATAAGTGACTCGTATACTGTAGTTACAAGTGACTTGTATACTGTAGTTACATTAAACTCTTATACTGTAGTTACAAGTGACTCGTATACTGTAGTTACAAGTTACTCGTATTCTGTAGTTACGAGTGACTCGTTTACTGTTGTTACAAGTTACTCGTATACTGTAGTTACATGTTAATCGTATACTGTAGTTACAAGTTACTCGTATACTGTTGTTACGAGTTACTCGTATTCTGTAGTTACGAGTAAGTCGTATACTGTAGTTACAAGTGACTCGTATACTGTAGTTACATATTACTCGTAAATTGTAGTTACAAGTGACTCGTCATCTGTAGTTACAAGTTACTCGTATACTGTAGTTACAAGTGACTCGTATACTGAAGTTACACGTTACTCGAATACTGTAGTTACATTGAAGTCGTAAACTGTAGTTACAAGTGACTCGTATACTGTTACGAGTTACTCGAATACTGAAGTTACATGTTACTCGTATACTGTAGTTACATGCTACTCGTATACTGTAGTTACAAGTTACTCGTATACTGTAGTTACATTAAACTCGTTTATTGCAGTTATAAGTGACTCGTATACTGTAGTTACAAGTGACTTGTATACTGTAGTTACATTAAACTCTTATACTGTAGTTACAAGTGACTCGTATACTGTAGTTACAAGTTACTCGTATTCTGTAGTTACGAGTGACTCGTTTACTGTTGTTACAAGTTACTCGTATACTGTAGTTACATGTTAATCGTATACTGTAGTTACAAGTTACTCGTATACTGTTGTTACGAGTTACTCGTATTCTGTAGTTACGAGTAAGTCGTATACTGTAGTTACAAGTGACTCGTATACTGTAGTTACATATTACTCGTAAACTGTAGTTACAAGTTACTCGTATACTGTTGTAACGAGTTACTCGTATTCTGTAGTTACGTTTAAGTCGTATACTGTAGTTACAAGTGACTCGTATACTGTAGTTACATATTACTCGTATTCTGTAGTTACGAGTAAGTCGTATACTGTAGT
Organism: Tuta absoluta; assembly: GCA_027580185.1. Classification (NCBI taxonomy): domain Eukaryota; kingdom Metazoa; phylum Arthropoda; class Insecta; order Lepidoptera; family Gelechiidae; genus Tuta; species Tuta absoluta. Next base: position 1,510,649 of record JAQAHW010000060.1, read on the forward strand.
TACAAGTGACTCGTATACTGTAGTTACATATTACTCGTAAACTGTAGTTACATGTTACTCGTATACTGTAGTTACAATTTACTCGAATACTGTAGTTACAAGTTACTTGTATACTGTAATAAGAAGTGATTCGTATACTGTAGGTACATCTTACTCGTATACTGAAGGAACAATTTACTCGTATACTGTAGTTACAAGTAACTCGTATACTGTAGTTGCAAGTTACTCGTATACTGTAGTTACAAGTGAATTGTATACTGTTGTTACAAGTTACTCGTATACTGTAGTTACATGCTACTCGTATACTGTAGTTACAAGTTACTCGTATACTGTAGTTACATTAAACTCGTTTACTGCAGTTATAAGTGACTCGTATACTGTAGTTACAAGTGACTTGTATACTGTAGTTACATTAAACTCTTATACTGTAGTTACAAGTGACTCGTATACTGTAGTTACAAGTTACTCGTATTCTGTAGTTACAAGTGACTCGTTAACTGTTGTTACAAGTTACTCGTATACTGTAGTTACATGTTAATCGTATACTGTAGTTACAAGTTACTCGTATACTGTTGTTACGAGTTACTCGTATTCTGTAGTTACGAGTAAGTCGTATACTGTAGTTACAAGTGACTCGTAAACTGTAGTTACAAGTTACTTGTATACTGTAGTAAGAAGTGATTCGTATACTGTAGGTACATCTTACTCGTATACTGTAGGAACAGTTCACTCGTATACTGTAGTTACAAGTAACTCGTATACTGTAGTTACAAGTTACTCGTATACTGTAGTTACAAGTGACTCGTATACTGTTGTTACAAGTCACTCGTATACTGTAGTTACATGCTACTCGTATACTGTAGTTACAAGTGACTCGTATACTGTAGTTACATTAAACTCGTTAACTTCAGTAATAACTGACTCGTATACTGTAGTTACAAGTGACTCGTATACTGTAGTTAAATTAAACTCTTATACTGTAGTAACAAGTGACTCGTATACTGTAGTTACAAGTTACTCGTATTCTGTAGTTACAAGTGACTCGTTTACTGTTGTTACAAGTTACTGGTATACTGTAGTTACATGTTACTTGTATACTGTAGTTACAAGTGACTCGTATTCTGTTGTAACAAGTGACTCGTAATCTGTAGTTACAAGTTACTCGTATACTGTAGTTACAAGTGACTCGTATACTTAAATTACACGTTACTCGAATACTGTAGTTACATTGATGTCGTAAACTGTAGTTACAAGTGACTCGTATACTGTTACGAGTTACTCGAATACTGAAGTTACATGTTACTCGTATACTGTAGTTACAAGTGACTCGAATACTTTCGTTACGAGTTACTCGAATACTGTAGTTACATGTTACTCGTATACTGTAGTTACAAGTGACTCGAATACTGTTGTTACGAGTGACTCGTATACTGTAGTTACAAGTTACTTGTATACTGTAGTTACAAGTTACTTGTATACTGTAGTAAGAAGTGATTCGTATACTGTAGGTACATCTTACTCGTATACTGTAGGAACAGTTCACTCGTATACTGTAGTTACAAGTAACTCGTACACTGTAGTTACAAGTTACTCGTATACTGTAGTTACAAGTGACTCGTATACTGTTGTTACAAGTCACTCGTATACTGTAGTTACATGCTACTCGTATACTGTAGTTACAAGTTATTCGTATACTGTAGTTACATTAAACTCGTTTACTGCAGTTATAAGTGACTCGTAAACTGTAGTTACAAGTGACTCGTATACTGTAGTTACATTTAACTCTTATACTGTAGTTACAAGTGACTCGTATACTGTAGTTACATGTTACTCGTATACTGTAGTTACAAGTAACTCGTATACTGTTGTAACGAGTTACTCGTATTCTGTAGTTACGTTTAAGTCGTATACTGTAGTTACAAGTGACTCGTATACTGTAGTTACATATTACTCGTATTCTGATGTTACGAGTAAGTCGTATACTGTAGTTACAAGTGACTCGTAAACTGTAGTTACAAGTAACTCGTAAACTGTAGTTACAAGTTACTCGTATTCTGTAGTTACAATTGACTCGTATACTGTTGTTACATGTTACTCGTATACTGTAGTTACAAGTGACTCGTTTTCTGTTGTTACAAGTGACTCGTAATCTGTAGTTACAAGTTACTCGTATACTGTAGTTACAAGTGACTCGTTTACTGTAGTTACACGTTACTCGAATACTGTAGTTACATTAAAGTCGTAAACTGTAGTAACAAGTGACTCGTATACTGTTACGAGTTACTCGAATACTGTAGTTACAAGTGATTCGTAAACTGTAGTTACACGTTACTCGTATACTGTAGTTACATAAAAGTCGTATACTGTAGTTACGAGTGACTCGTATACTGTAGTTACGAGTGACTCGTATACTGTAGTTACAAGTGACTCGTATACTGTAGTTACATTAAACTCTTATACTGTAGTTACAAGTGACTCGTATACTGTAGTTACAAGTGACTCGAATACTGTAGTTACAAGTTACTTGTATACTGTAATTAGAAGTGATTCGTATACTGTAGGTACATCTTACTCGTATACTGAAGGAACAATTTACTCGTATACTGTAGTTACAAGTAACTCGTATACTGTAGTTACAAGTTACTCGTATACTGTAGTTACATTAAACTCGTTTATTGCAGTTATAAGTGACTCGTATACTGTAGTTACAAGTGACTTGTATACTGTAGTTACATTAAACTCTTATACTGTAGTTACAAGTGACTCGTATACTGTAGTTACAAGTTACTCGTATTCTGTAGTTACGAGTGACTCGTTTACTGTTGTTACAAGTTACTCGTATACTGTAGTTACATGTTAATCGTATACTGTAGTTACAAGTTACTCGTATACTGTTGTTACGAGTTACTCGTATTCTGTAGTTACGAGTAAGTCGTATACTGTAGTTACAAGTGACTCGTATACTGAAGTTACATATTACTCGTAAATTGTAGTTACAAGTGACTCGTCATCTGTAGTTACAAGTGACTCGTCATCTGTAGTTACAAGTTACTCGTATACTGTAGTTACAAGTGACTCGTATACTGAAGTTACACGTTACTCGAATACTGTAGTTACATTGAAGTCGTAAACTGTAGTTACAAGTGACTCGTATACTGTTACGAGTTACTCGAATACTGAAGTTACATGTTACTCGTATACTGTAGTTACATGCTACTCGTATACTGTAGTTACAAGTTACTCGTATACTGTAGTTACATTAAACTCGTTTATTGCAGTTATAAGTGACTCGTATACTGTAGTTACAAGTGACTTGTATACTGTAGTTACATTAAACTCTTATACTGTAGTTACAAGTGACTCGTATACTGTAGTTACAAGTTACTCGTATTCTGTAGTTACGAGTGACTCGTTTACTGTTGTTACAAGTTACTCGTATACTGTAGTTACATGTTAATCGTATACTGTAGTTACAAGTTACTCGTATACTGTTGTTACGAGTTACTCGTATTCTGTAGTTACGAGTAAGTCGTATACTGTAGTTACAAGTGACTCGTATACTGTAGTTACATATTACTCATAAACTGTAGTTACAAGTTACTCGTATACTGTTGTAACGAGTTACTCGTATTCTGTAGTTACGTTTAAGTCGTATACTGTAGTTACAAGTGACTCGTATACTGTAGTTACATATTACTCGTATTCTGTAGTTACGAGTAAGTCGTATACTGTAGTTACAAGTGACTCGTATACTGTAGTTACATATTACTCGTAAACTGTAGTTACATGTTACTCGTATACTGTAGTTACAATTTACTCGAATACTGTAGTTACAAGTTACTTGTATACTGTAATAAGAAGTGATTCGTATACTGTAGGTACATCTTACTCGTATACTGAAGGAACAATTTACTCGTATACTGTAGTTACAAGTAACTCGTATACTGTAGTTGCAAGTTACTCGTATACTGTAGTTACAAGTGAATTGTATACTGTTGTTACAAGTTACTCGTATACTGTAGTTACATGCTACTCGTATACTGTAGTTACAAGTTACTCGTATACTGTAGTTACATTAAACTCGTTTACTGCAGTTATAAGTGACTCGTATACTGTAGTTACAAGTGACTTGTATACTGTAGTTACATTAAACTCTTATACTGTAGTTACAAGTGACTCGTATACTGTAGTTACAAGTTACTCGTATTCTGTAGTTACAAGTGACTCGTTAACTGTTGTTACAAGTTACTCGTATACTGTAGTTACATGTTAATCGTATACTGTAGTTACAAGTTACTCGTATACTGTTGTTACGAGTTACTCGTATTCTGTAGTTACGAGTAAGTCGTATACTGTAGTTACAAGTGACTCGTATACTGTAGTTACAAGTTACTTGTATACTGTAGTAAGAAGTGATTCGTATACTGTAGGTACATCTTACTCGTATACTGTAGGAACAGTTCACTCGTATACTGTAGTTACAAGTAACTCGTATACTGTAGTTACAAGTTACTCGTATACTGTAGTTACAAGTGACTCGTATACTGTTGTTACAAGTCACTCGTATACTGTAGTTACATGCTACTCGTATACTGTAGTTACAAGTGACTCGTATACTGTAGTTACATTAAACTCGTTAACTTCAGTAATAAGTGACTCGTATACTGTAGTTACAAGTGACTCGTATACTGTAGTTAAATTAAACTCTTATACTGTAGTAACAAGTGACTCGTATACTGTAGTTACAAGTTACTCGTATTCTGTAGTTACAAGTGACTCGTTTACTGTTGTTACAAGTTACTGGTATACTGTAGTTACATGTTACTTGTATACTGTAGTTACAAGTGACTCGTATTCTGTTGTAACAAGTGACTCGTAATCTGTAGTTACAAGTTACTCGTATACTGTAGTTACAAGTGACTCGTATACTTAAATTACACGTTACTCGAATACTGTAGTTACATTGATGTCGTAAACTGTAGTTACAAGTGACTCGTATACTGTTACGAGTTACTCGAATACTGAAGTTACATGTTACTCGTATACTGTAGTTACAAGTGACTCGAATACTTTCGTTACGAGTTACTCGAATACTGTAGTTACATGTTACTCGTATACTGTAGTTAACAGTGACTCGAATACTGTTGTTACGAGTGACTCGTATACTGTAGTTACAAGTTACTTGTATACTGTAGTTACAAGTTACTTGTATACTGTAGTAAGAAGTGATTCGTATACTGTAGGTACATCTTACTCGTATACTGTAGGAACAGTTCACTCGTATACTGTAGTTACAAGTAACTCGTACACTGTAGTTACAAGTTACTCGTATACTGTAGTTACAAGTGACTCGTATACTGTTGTTACAAGTCACTCGTATACTGTAGTTACATGCTACTCGTATACTGTAGTTACAAGTTATTCGTATACTGTAGTTACATTAAACTCGTTAACTGCAGTTATAAGTGACTCGTAAACTGTAGTTACAAGTGACTCGTATACTGTAGTTACATTTAACTCTTATACTGTAGTTACAAGTGACTCGTATACTGTAGTTACATGTTACTCGTATACTGTAGTTACAAGTAACTCGTATACTGTTGTGACGAGTTACTCGTATTCTGTAGTTACGTTTAAGTCGTATACTGTAGTTACAAGTGACTCGTATACTGTAGTTACATATTACTCGTATTCTGATGTTACGAGTAAGTCGTATACTGTAGTTACAAGTGACTCGTAAACTATAGTTACAAGTAACTCGTAAACTGTAGTTACAAGTTACTCGTATTCTGTAGTTACAATTGACTCGTATACTGTTGTTACATGTTACTCGTATACTGTAGTTACAAGTGACTCGTTTTCTGTTGTTACAAGTGACTCGTAATCTGTAGTTACAAGTTACTCGTATACTGTAGTTACAAGTGACTCGTTTACTGTAGTTACACGTTACTCGAATACTGTAGTTACATTAAAGTCGTAAACTGTAGTAACAAGTGACTCGTATACTGTTACGAGTTACTCGAATACTGTAGTTACAAGTGATTCGTAAACTGTAGTTACACGTTACTCGTATACTGTAGTTACATAAAAGTCGTATACTGTAGTTACGAGTGACTCGTATACTGTAGTTACGAGTGACTCGTATACTGTAGTTACAAGTGACTCGTATACTGTAGTTACATTAAACTCTTATACTGTAGTTACAAGTGACTCGTATACTGTAGTTACATGTTACTCGTAAACTGTAGTTACAAGTTACTCGTATACTGTTGTAACGAGTTACTCGTATTCTGTAGTTACGTTTAAGTCGTATACTGTAGTTACAAGTGACTCGTATACTGTAGTTACATATTACTCGTATTCTGTAGTTACGAGTAAGTCGTATACTGTAGTTACAAGTGACTCGTATACTGTAGTTACATATTACTCGTAAACTGTATTTACATGTTACTCGTATACTGTAGTTACAAGTGACTCGAATACTGTAGTTACAAGTTACTTGTATACTGTAATTAGAAGTGATTCGTATACTGTAGGTACATCTTACTCGTATACTGAAGGAACAATTTACTCGTATACTGTAGTTACAAGTAACTCGTATACTGTAGTTACAAGTTACTCGTATACTGTAGTTACATTAATCTCTTTTATTGCAGTTATAAGTGACTCGTTTACTGTAGTTACAAGTGACTTGTATACTGTAGTTACATTAAACTCTTATACTGTAGTTACAAGTGACTCGTATACTGTAGTTACAAGTTACTCGTATTCTGTAGTTACGAGTGACTCGTTTACTGTTGTTACAAGTTACTCGTATACTGTAGTTACATGTTAATCGTATACTGTAGTTACAAGTTACTCGTATACTGTTGTTACGAGTTACTCGTATTCTGTAGTTACGAGTAAGTCGTATACTGTAGTTACAAGTGACTCGTATACTGTAGTTACATATTACTCGTAAATTGTAGTTACAAGTGACTCGTCATCTGTAGTTACAAGTTACTCGTATACTGTAGTTACAAGTGACTCGTATACTGAAGTTACACGTTACTCGAATACTGTAGTTACATTGAAGTCGTAAACTGTAGTTACAAGTGACTCGTATACTGTTACGAGTTACTCGAATACTGAAGTTACATGTTACTCGTATACTGTAGTTACATGCTACTCGTATACTGTAGTTACAAGTTACTCGTATACTGTAGTTACATTAAACTCGTTTATTGCAGTTATAAGTGACTCGTATACTGTAGTTACAAGTGACTTGTATACTGTAGTTACATTAAACTCTTATACTGTAGTTACAAGTGACTCGTATACTGTAGTTACAAGTTACTCGTATTCTGTAGTTACGAGTGACTCGTTTACTGTTGTTACAAGTTACTCGTATACTGTAGTTACATGTTAATCGTATACTGTAGTTACAAGTTACTCGTATACTGTTGTTACGAGTTACTCGTATTCTGTAGTTACGAGTAAGTCGTATACTGTAGTTACAAGTGACTCGTATACTGTAGTTACATATTACTCGTAAATTGTAGTTACAAGTGACTCGTCATCTGTAGTTACAAGTTACTCGTATACTGTAGTTACAAGTGACTCGTATACTGAAGTTACACGTTACTCGAATACTGTAGTTACATTGAAGTCGTAAACTGTAGTTACAAGTGACTCGTATACTGTTACGAGTTACTCGAATACTGAAGTTACATGTTACTCGTATACTGTAGTTACAAGTGACTCGAATACTGTTGTTACGAGTTACTCGAATACTGTAGTTACATGTTACTCGTATACTGTAGTTACAAGTGACTCGAATACTGTTGTTACGAGTTACTCGAATACTGTAGTTACAAGTTACTCGTATACTGTAGTTTTAAGTGACTCGTATACTGTAGTAACAAGTTACTTGTATACTGTTGTTAGAAGTGATTCGTATACTGTAGGTACATCTTACTCGTATACTGTAGGAACAATTTACTCGTATACTGTAGTTACAAGTAACTCGTATACTGTAGTTACAAGTTACTCGTATACTGTAGTTACAAGTGACTCGTATACTGTAGTTACATTAAACTCTTATACTGTAGTTACAAGTGACTCGTATACTGTAGTTACATGTTACTCGTATACTGTAGTAACAAGTTACTCGTATACTGTTGTAACGAGTTACTCGTATTCTGTAGTTACGTTTAAGTCGTATACTGTAGTAACAAGTGACTCGTATACTGTAGTTACATATTACTCGTATTCTGATGTTACGAGTAAGTCGTATACTGTAGTTACAAGTGACTCGTAAACTGTAGTTACAAGTAACTCGTAAACTGTAGTTACAAGTTACTCGTATTCTGTAGTTACAAGTGACTCGTATACTGTTGTTACATGTTACTCGTATACTGTAGTTACAAGTGACTCGTTTTCTGTTGTTACAAGTGACTCGTAATCTGTAGTTACAAGTGACTCGTATACTGTTACGAGTTACTCGAATACTGTAGTTACAAGTGATTCGTATACTGTAGTTACACGTTACTCGTATACTGTAGTTACATAAAAGTCGTATACTGTAGTAACAAGTGACTCGAATACTGTTGTTACAAGTTACTCGTTTACTGTAGTTAGAAGTGATTCGTATACTGTAGGTACATCTTACTTGTATACTGTAGGAACAATTTACTCGTATACTGTAGTTTCAAGTAACTCGTATACTGTAGATACATGTTACTCGTATACTGTTGTTACAAGTGACTCGTATACTGTAGTTTCAAGTTACTCGTATACTGTTTTTACAAGTTACTCGTATACTGAAGTTACAAGTGACTCGTTTACTGTTGTTACGTGTAACTCGTATACTGTTGTTACATGTTACTCGTATACTGTAGTTAAAAGTTACTCGTATACTGTAATTACAAGTTACTCGTATTCTGTAGTTATAAAAGACTCGTATACTGTAGTTACATTTAACTCGTATACTGTAGTTCCAAGTGACTCGTATACTGTTGTTACAAGTTACGCGTATACTGTAGTTACATGTTACTCTTATACTGTTGTTACAAGTGACTCGTATACTGTAGTTACATTAAACTCGTTAACTTCAGTTATAAGTGACTCGTATACTGTAGTTACAAGTGACTCGTATACTGTAGTTACATTAAACTCTTATACTGTAGTAACAAGTGACTCGTATACTGTAGTTACAAGTTACTCGTATTCTGTAGTTACAAGTGACTCGAATACTGTTGTTACGAGTTACTCGAATACTGTAGTTACAAGTTACTCGTATACTGTAGTTTCAAGTGACTCGTATACTGTAGTTACAAGTGACTCGTTTACTGTTGTTACAAGTTACTCGTATACTGTAGTTACATGTTAATCGTATACTGTAGTTACAAGTTACTCGTATACTGTTGTTACGAGTTACTCGTATTCTGTAGTTACGAGTAAGTCGTATACTGTAGTTACAAGTGACTCGTATACTGTAGTTACAAGTTACTTGTATACTGTAGTAAGAAGTGATTCGTATACTGTAGGTACATCTTACTCGTATACTGTAGGAACAGTTCACTCGTATACTGTAGTTACAAGTAACTCGTATACTGTAGTTACAAGTTACTCGTATACTGTAGTTACAAGTGACTCGTATACTGTTGTTACAAGTCACTCGTATACTGTAGTTACATGCTACTCGTATACTGTAGTTACAAGTTATTCGTATACTGTAGTAACATTAAACTCGTTTACTGCAGTTATAAGTGACTCGTATACTGTAGTTACAAGTGACTCGTATACTGTAGTTACATTTAACTCTTATACTGTAGTTACAAGTGACTCGTATACTGTTGTTACATGTTACTCGTATACTGAAGTTACAAGTTACTCGTATACTGTTGTAACGAGTTACTCGTATTCTGTAGTTACGTTTAAGTCGTATACTGTAGTTACAAGTGACTCGTATACTGTAGTTACATATTACTCGTATTCTGATGTTACGAGTTAGTCGTATACTTTAGTTACAAGTGACTCGTAAACTGTAGTTACAAGTAACTCGTAAACTGTAGTTACAAGTTACTCGTATTCTGTAGTTACAATTGACTCGTATACTGTTGTTACATGTTACTCGTATACTGTAGTTACAAGTGACTCGTTTTCTGTTGTTACAAGTGACTCGTAATCTGTAGTTACAAGTTACTCGTATACTGTAGTTACAAGTGACTCGTTTACTGTAGTTACACGTTACTCGAATACTGTAGTTACATTAAAGTCGTAAACTGTAGTTACAAGTGACTCGTATACTGTTACGAATTACTCGAATACTGTAGTTACAAGTGATTCGTAAACTGTAGTTACACGTTACTCGTATACTGTAGTTACATAAAAGTCGTATACTGTAGTTACGAGTGACTCGTATACTGTAGTTACAAGTGACTCGTATACTGTAGTTACATTAAACTCTAATACTGTAGTTACAAGTGACTCGTATACTGTAGTTACATGTTACTCGTAAACTGTAGTTACAAGTTACTCGTATACTGTTGTAACGAGTTACTCGTATTCTGTAGTTACGTTTAAGTCGTATACTGTAGTTACAAGTGACTCGTATACTGTAGTTACATATTACTCGTATTCTGTAGTTACGAGTAAGTCGTATACTGTAGTTACAAGTGACTCGTATACTGTAGTTACATATTACTCGTAAACTGTAGTTACATGTTACTCGTATACTGTAGTTACAAGTGACTCGAATACTGTAGTTACAAGTTACTTGTATACTGTAATTAGAAGTGATTCGTATACTGTAGGTACATCTTACTCGTATACTGAAGGAACAATTTACTCGTATACTGTAGTTACAAGTAACTCGTATACTGTAGTTGCAAGTTACTCGTATACTGTAGTTACAAGTGAATTGTATACTGTTGTTACAAGTTACTCGTATACTGTAGTTACATGCTACTCGTATACTGTAGTTACAAGTTAATCGTATACTGTAGTTACATTAAACTCGTTTACTGCAGTTATAAGTGACTCGTATACTGTAGTTTTAAGTGACTTGTATACTGTAGTTACATTAAACTCTTATACTGTAGTTACAAGTGACTCGTATACTGTAGTTACAAGTTACTCGTATTCTGTAGTTACAAGTGACTCGTATACTGTTGTTACAAGTTACTCGTATACTGTAGTTACATGTTAATCGTATACTGTAGTTACAAGTTACTCGTGTACTGTTGTTACGAGTTACTCGTATTCTGTAGTTACGAGTAAGTCGTATACTGTAGTTACAAGTGACTCATATACTGTAGTTACATATTACTCGTAAATTGTAGTTACAAGTGACTCGTCATCTGTAGTTACAAGTTACTCGTATACTGTAGTTACAAGTGACTCGTATACTGAAGTTACACGTTACTCGAATACTGTAGTTACATTGAAGTCGTAAACTGTAGTTACAAGTGACTCGTATACTGTTACGAGTTACTCGAATACTGAAGTTACATGTTACTCGTATACTGTAGTTACAAGTGACTCGAATACTGTTGTTACGAGTTACTCGAATACTGTAGTTACATGTTACTCGTATACTGTAGTTACAAGTGACTCGAATACTGTTGTTACGAGTTACTCGAATACTGTAGTTACAAGTTACTCGTATACTGTAGTTTCAAGTGACTCGTATGCTGTAGTTACAAGTTACTTGTATACTGTAGTTAGAAGTGATTCGTATACTGTAGGTACATCTTACTCGTATACTGTAGGAACAATTTACTCGTATACTGTAGTTACAAGTAACTCGTATACTGTAGTTACAAGTTACTCGTATACTGTAGTTACAAGTGACTCGTATACTGTAGTTACATTTAACTCTTATACTGTAGTTACAAGTGACTCGTATACTGTAGTTACATGTTACTCGTATACTGTAGTTACAAGTTACTCGTATACTGTTGTAACGAGTTACTCGTATTCTGTAGTTACGTTTAAGTCGTATACTGTAGTTACAAGTGACTCGTATACTGTAGTTACATATTACTCGTATTCTGATGTTACGAGTTAGTCGTATACTGTAGTTACAAGTGACTCGTAAACTGTAGTTACAAGTAACTCGTAAACTGTAGTTACAAGTTACTCGTATTCTGTAGTTACAAGTGACTCGTATACCGTTGTTACATGTTACTCGTATACTGTAGTTACAAGTGACTCGTTTTCTGTTGTTACAAGTGACTCGTAATCTGTAGTTACAAGTTACTCGTATACTGTAGTTACAAGTGACTCGTTTACTGTAGTTACACGTTACTCGAATACTGTAGTTACATTAAAGTCGTAAACTGTAGTTACAAGTGACTCGTATACTGTTACGAGTTACTCGAATACTGTAGTTACAAGTGATTCGTATACTGTAGTTACACGTTACTCGTATACTGTAGTTACATAAAAGTCGTATACTGTAGTAACAAATGACTCGAATACTGTTGTTACAAGTTATTCGTGTACTGTAGTTAGAAGTGATTCGTATACTGTAGGTACATCTAACTTGTATACTGTAGGAACAATTTACTCGTATACTGTAGTTACAAGTACCTCGTATACTGTAGATACATGTTACTCGTATACTGTTGTTACAAGTGACTCGTATACTGTAGTTTCAAGTTACTCGTATACTGTATTTACAAGTTACTCGTAAACTGAAGTTACAAGTGACTCGTTTACTGTTGTTACGTGTAACTCGTATACTGTTGTTACATGTTACTCGAATACTGTAGTTAAAAGTTACTCGTATACTGTAATTACAAGTTACTCGTATTCTGTAGTTATAAAAGACTCGTATACTGTAGTTACATTTAACTCGTATACTGTAGTTCCAAGTGACTCGTATACTGTTGTTACAAGTTACGCGTATACTGTAGTTACATGTTACTCTTATACTGTTGTTACAAGTGACTGGTATACTGTAGTAACATTAAACTCGTTAACTTCAGTTATAATTGACTCGTATACTGTAGTTACAAGTGACTCGTATACTGTAGTTACATTAAACTCTTATACTGTAGTAACAAGTGACTCGTATACCATAGTTACAAGTTACTCGTATTCTGTAGTTACAAGTAACTCGAATACTGTTGTTACGAGTTACTCGAATACTGTAGTTACAAGTTACTCGTATACTGTAGTTTCAAGTGACTTGTATACTGTAGTTACAAGTTACTTGTATACTGTAGTTACAAGTTACTTGTATACTGTAGTTAGAAGTGATTCGTATACTGTAGGTACATCTTACTCGTATACTGTAGGAACAATTTACTCGTATACTGTAGTTACAAGTAACTCGTATACTGTAGTTACAAGTTACTTGTATACTGTAGTTACAAGTGAATTGTATACTGTTGTTACAAGTTACTCGTATACTGTTGTTACAAGTTACTCGTATACTGTAGTTACATGTTACTCTTATACTGTGGTTACAAGTGACTCGTATACTGTAGTTACAAGTAACTCGTATTCTGTAGTTACAAGTGACTCGTATACTGTAGTTACAAGTTACTCGTATACTGTAGTTACAAGTGACTCGTATACTGTTGTTACAAGTTACTCGTATACTGTAGTTACATGCTACTCGTATACTGTAGTAACAAGTTACTCGTATACTGTAGTTACATTAAACTCGTTTACTGCAGTTATAAGTGACTCGTATACTGTAGTTACAAGTGAATCGTATACTGTAGTAACATTAAACTCTTATACTGAAGTTACAAGTGACTCGTATACTGTAGTTACATGTTACTCGTATACTGTAGTTACAAGTTACTCGTATACTGTTGTAACGAATAACTCGTATTCTGTAGTTACGTTTAAGTCGTATACTGTAGTTACAAGTTACTCGTATACTGTAGTTACATATTACTCGTATTCTGTAGTAACGAGTAAGTCGTATACTGTAGTTACAAGTGACTCGTAAACTGTAGTTACAAGTTACTCGTAAACTGTAGTTACAAGTTACTCGTATTCTGTAGTTACAAGTGACTCGTATACTGTAGTTACATGTTACTCGTATACTGTAGTTACAAGTGACTCGTTTTCTGTTGTTACAAGTGACTCGTAATCTGTAGTTACAAGTTACTCGTATACTGTAGTTACAAGTGACTCGTTTACTGTAGTTACACGTTACTCGAATACTGTAGTTACATTAAAGTCGTAAACTGTAGTTACAAGTGACTCGTATACTGTTACGAGTTACTCGAATACTGTAGTTACAAGTGATTTGTATACTGTAGTTACACGTTACTCGTATACTGTAGTTACATAAAAGTCGTATACTGTAGTTACGAGTGACTCGTATACTGTAGTTACATAAAAGTCGTATACTGTAGTTACAAGTGACTCGAATACTGTTGTTACAAGTTACTCGTGTACTGTAGTTAGAAGTGATTCGTATACTGTAGGTACATCTTACTTGTATACTGTAGGAACAATTTACTCGTATACTGTAGTTACAAGTAACTCATATACTGTAGATACATGTTACTCGTATACTGTTGTTACAAGTGACTCGTAAACTGTAGTTTCAAGTTACTCGTATACTGTATTTACAAGTTACTCGTATACTGAAGTTACAATGGACTCGTTTACTGTTGTTTTGTGTAACTCGTATACTGTTATTACATGTTACTCGTATACTGTAGTTAAAAGTTACTCGTATACTGTAGTTACAAGTTACTCGTATTCTGTAGTTATAAAAGACTCGTATACTGTACTTACATTAAACTCGTATACTGTAGTTCAAAGTGACTCGTATACTGTTGTTACAAGTTACTCGTATACTGTAGTTACATGTTACTCTTATACTGTGGTTACAAGTGACTCGTATACTGTAGTTACATTAAACTCGTTAACTTCAGTTATAAGTGACTCGTATACTGTAGTTACAAGTGACTCGTATACTGTAGTTACATAAAACTCTTATACTGTAGTAACAAGTGACTCGTATACTTAAGTTACAAGTTACTCGTATTCTGTAGTTACAAGTGACTCGTTTACTGTTGTTACAAGTTACTCGTATACTGTTGTTACATTAAACTCGTATACTGTAGTTCCAAGTGACTCGTATACTGTTGTTACAAGTTACTCGTATACTGTAGTTACATGTTACTCTTATACTGTGGTTACAAGTGACTCGTATACTGTAGATACATTTAACTCGTTAACTTCAGTTATAAGTGACTCGTATACTGTAGTTACAAGTGACTCGTATACTGTTGTTACATTAAACTCTTATACTGTAGTAACAAGTGACTCGTATACTGTAGTTACAAGTTACTCGTATTCTGTAGTTACAAGTGACTCGTATACTGTTGTTACGAGTAACTCGTATTCTGTTGTTACGAGTAAGTCGTATACTGTAGTTACAAGTGACTCGTATACTGTAGTTACATAATACTCGTAAACTGTAGTTACAAGTTACTCGTATACTGTAGTTACAAGTAACTCGTATTCTGTAGTTACAAGTGACTCGTATACTGTAGTTACAAGTTACTCGTATAATATAGTAACAAGTGACATGTATGCTGTAGTTACAAGTGACTCGTATTCTGTTGTAACAAGTGACTCGTAATCTGTAGTTACAAGTTACTCGTATACTGTAGTTACAAGTGACTCGTATACTGAAGTTACACGTTACTCGAATACTGTAGTTACATTGAAGTCGTAAACTGTAGTTACAAGTGACTCGTATACTGTTACGAGTTACTCGAATACTGAAGTTACATGTTACTCGTATACTGTAGTTACAAGTGACTCGAATACTGTTGTTACGAGTTACTCGAATACTGTAGTTACATGTTACTCGTATACTGTAGTTACAAGTGACTCGAATACTGTTGTTACGAGTTACTCGAATACTGTAGTTACAAGTTACTCGTATACTGTAGTTTTAAGTGACTCGTATACTGTAGTAACAAGTTACTTGTATACTGTTGTTAGAAGTGATTCGTATACTGTAGGTACATCTTACTCGTATACTGTAGGAACAATTTACTCGTATACTGTAGTTACAAGTAACTCGTATACTGTAGTTACAAGTTACTCGTATACTGTAGTTACAAGTGACTCGTATACTGTAGTTACATTAAACTCTTATACTGTAGTTACAAGTGACTCGTATACTGTAGTTACATGTTACTCGTATACTGTAGTAACAAGTTACTCGTATACTGTTGTAACGAGTTACTCGTATTCTGTAGTTACGTTTAAGTCGTATACTGTAGTAACAAGTGACTCGTATACTGTAGTTACATATTACTCGTATTCTGATGTTACGAGTAAGTCGTATACTGTAGTTACAAGTGACTCGTAAACTGTAGTTACAAGTAACTCGTAAACTGTAGTTACAAGTTACTCGTATTCTGTAGTTACAAGTGACTCGTATACTGTTGTTACATGTTACTCGTATACTGTAGTTACAAGTGACTCGTTTTCTGTTGTTACAAGTGACTCGTAATCTGTAGTTACAAGTGACTCGTATACTGTTACGAGTTACTCGAATACTGTAGTTACAAGTGATTCGTATACTGTAGTTACACGTTACTCGTATACTGTAGTTACATAAAAGTCGTATACTGTAGTAACAAGTGACTCGAATACTGTTGTTACAAGTTACTCGTTTACTGTAGTTAGAAGTGATTCGTATACTGTAGGTACATCTTACTTGTATACTGTAGGAACAATTTACTCGTATACTGTAGTTTCAAGTAACTCGAATACTGTTGTTACGAGTTACTCGAATACTGTAGTTACAAGTTACTCGTATACTGTAGTTTCAAGTGACTTGTATACTGTAGTTACAAGTTACTTGTATACTGTAGTTACAAGTTACTTGTATACTGTAGTTAGAAGTGATTCGTATACTGTAGGTACATCTTACTCGTATACTGTAGGAACAATTTACTCGTATACTGTAGTTACAAGTAACTCGTATACTGTAGTTACAAGTTACTTGTATACTGTAGTTACAAGTGAATTGTATACTGTTGTTACAAGTTACTCGTATACTGTTGTTACAAGTTACTCGTATACTGTAGTTACATGTTACTCTTATACTGTGGTTACAAGTGACTCGTATACTGTAGTTACAAGTAACTCGTATTCTGTAGTTACAAGTGACTCGTATACTGTAGTTACAAGTTACTCGTATACTGTAGTTACAAGTGACTCGTATACTGTTGTTACAAGTTACTCGTATACTGTAGTTACATGCTACTCGTATACTGTAGTAACAAGTTACTCGTATACTGTAGTTACATTAAACTCGTTTACTGCAGTTATAAGTGACTCGTATACTGTAGTTACAAGTGAATCGTATACTGTAGTAACATTAAACTCTTATACTGAAGTTACAAGTGACTCGTATACTGTAGTTACATGTTACTCGTATACTGTAGTTACAAGTTACTCGTATACTGTTGTAACGAATAACTCGTATTCTGTAGTTACGTTTAAGTCGTATACTGTAGTTACAAGTTACTCGTATACTGTAGTTACATATTACTCGTATTCTGTAGTAACGAGTAAGTCGTATACTGTAGTTACAAGTGACTCGTAAACTGTAGTTACAAGTTACTCGTAAACTGTAGTTACAAGTTACTCGTATTCTGTAGTTACAAGTGACTCGTATACTGTAGTTACAAGTTACTCGTATACTGTAGTTACATTGAAGTCGTAAACTGTAGTTACAAGTGACTCGTATACTGTTACGAGTTACTCGAATACTGAAGTTACATGTTACTCGTATACTGTAGTTACAAGTGACTCGAATACTGTTGTTACGAGTTACTCGAATACTGTAGTTACATGTTACTCGTATACTGTAGTTACAAGTGACTCGAATACTGTTGTTACGAGTTACTCGAATACTGTAGTTACAAGTTACTCGTATACTGTAGTTTTAAGTGACTCGTATACTGTAGTAACAAGTTACTTGTATACTGTTGTTAGAAGTGATTCGTATACTGTAGGTACATCTTACTCGTATACTGTAGGAACAATTTACTCGTATACTGTAGTTACAAGTAACTCGTATACTGTAGTTACAAGTTACTCGTATACTGTAGTTACAAGTGACTCGTATACTGTAGTTACATTAAACTCTTATACTGTAGTTACAAGTGACTCGTATACTGTAGTTACATGTTACTCGTATACTGTAGTAACAAGTTACTCGTATACTGTTGTAACGAGTTACTCGTATTCTGTAGTTACGTTTAAGTCGTATACTGTAGTAACAAGTGACTCGTATACTGTAGTTACATATTACTCGTATTCTGATGTTACGAGTAAGTCGTATACTGTAGTTACAAGTGACTCGTAAACTGTAGTTACAAGTAACTCGTAAACTGTAGTTACAAGTTACTCGTATTCTGTAGTTACAAGTGACTCGTATACTGTTGTTACATGTTACTCGTATACTGTAGTTACAAGTGACTCGTTTTCTGTTGTTACAAGTGACTCGTAATCTGTAGTTACAAGTGACTCGTATACTGTTACGAGTTACTCGAATACTGTAGTTACAAGTGATTCGTATACTGTAGTTACACGTTACTCGTATACTGTAGTTACATAAAAGTCGTATACTGTAGTAACAAGTGACTCGAATACTGTTGTTACAAGTTACTCGTTTACTGTAGTTAGAAGTGATTCGTATACTGTAGGTACATCTTACTTGTATACTGTAGGAACAATTTACTCGTATACTGTAGTTTCAAGTAACTCGTATACTGTAGATACATGTTACTCGTATACTGTTGTTACAAGTGACTCGTATACTGTAGTTTCAAGTTACTCGTATACTGTTTTTACAAGTTACTCGTATACTGAAGTTACAAGTGACTCGTTTACTGTTGTTACGTGTAACTCGTATACTGTTGTTACATGTTACTCGTATACTGTAGTTAAAAGTTACTCGTATACTGTAATTACAAGTTACTCGTATTCTGTAGTTATAAAAGACTCGTATACTGTAGTTACATTTAACTCGTATACTGTAGTTCCAAGTGACTCGTATACTGTTGTTACAAGTTACGCGTATACTGTAGTTACATGTTACTCTTATACTGTTGTTACAAGTGACTCGTATACTGTAGTTACATTAAACTCGTTAACTTCAGTTATAAGTGACTCGTATACTGTAGTTACAAGTGACTCGTATACTGTAGTTACATTAAACTCTTATACTGTAGTAACAAGTGACTCGTATACTGTAGTTACAAGTTACTCGTATTCTGTAGTTACAAGTGACTCGAATACTGTTGTTACGAGTTACTCGAATACTGTAGTTACAAGTTACTCGTATACTGTAGTTTCAAGTGACTCGTATACTGTAGTTACAAGTGACTCGTTTTCTGTTGTTACAAGTTACTCGTATACTGTAGTTACATGTTAATCGTATACTGTAGTTACAAGTTACTCGTATACTGTTGTTACGAGTTACTCGTATTCTGTAGTTACGAGTAAGTCGTATACTGTAGTTACAAGTGACTCGTATACTGTAGTTACAAGTTACTTGTATACTGTAGTAAGAAGTGATTCGTATACTGTAGGTACATCTTACTCGTATACTGTAGGAACAGTTCACTCGTATACTGTAGTTACAAGTAACTCGTATACTGTAGTTACAAGTTACTCGTATACTGTAGTTACAAGTGACTCGTATACTGTTGTTACAAGTCACTCGTATACTGTAGTTACATGCTACTCGTATACTGTAGTTACAAGTTATTCGTATACTGTAGTAACATTAAACTCGTTTACTGCAGTTATAAGTGACTCGTATACTGTAGTTACAAGTGACTCGTATACTGTAGTTACATTTAACTCTTATACTGTAGTTACAAGTGACTCGTATACTGTTGTTACATGTTACTCGTATACTGAAGTTACAAGTTACTCGTATACTGTTGTAACGAGTTACTCGTATTCTGTAGTTACGTTTAAGTCGTATACTGTAGTTACAAGTGACTCGTATACTGTAGTTACATATTACTCGTATTCTGATGTTACGAGTTAGTCGTATACTTTAGTTACAAGTGACTCGTAAACTGTAGTTACAAGTAACTCGTAAACTGTAGTTACAAGTTACTCGTATTCTGTAGTTACAATTGACTCGTATACTGTTGTTACATGTTACTCGTATACTGTAGTTACAAGTGACTCGTTTTCTGTTGTTACAAGTGACTCGTAATCTGTAGTTACAAGTTACTCGTATACTGTAGTTACAAGTGACTCGTTTACTGTAGTTACACGTTACTCGAATACTGTAGTTACATTAAAGTCGTAAACTGTAGTTACAAGTGACTCGTATACTGTTACGAATTACTCGAATACTGTAGTTACAAGTGATTCGTAAACTGTAGTTACACGTTACTCGTATACTGTAGTTACATAAAAGTCGTATACTGTAGTTACGAGTGACTCGTATACTGTAGTTACAAGTGACTCGTATACTGTAGTTACATTAAACTCTAATACTGTAGTTACAAGTGACTCGTATACTGTAGTTACATGTTACTCGTAAACTGTAGTTACAAGTTACTCGTATACTGTTGTAACGAGTTACTCGTATTCTGTAGTTACGTTTAAGTCGTATACTGTAGTTACAAGTGACTCGTATACTGTAGTTACATATTACTCGTATTCTGTAGTTACGAGTAAGTCGTATACTGTAGTTACAAGTGACTCGTATACTGTAGTTACATATTACTCGTAAACTGTAGTTACATGTTACTCGTATACTGTAGTTACAAGTGACTCGAATACTGTAGTTACAAGTTACTTGTATACTGTAATTAGAAGTGATTCGTATACTGTAGGTACATCTTACTCGTATACTGAAGGAACAATTTACTCGTATACTGTAGTTACAAGTAACTCGTATACTGTAGTTGCAAGTTACTCGTATACTGTAGTTACAAGTGAATTGTATACTGTTGTTACAAGTTACTCGTATACTGTAGTTACATGCTACTCGTATACTGTAGTTACAAGTTAATCGTATACTGTAGTTACATTAAACTCGTTTACTGCAGTTATAAGTGACTCGTATACTGTAGTTTTAAGTGACTTGTATACTGTAGTTACATTAAACTCTTATACTGTAGTTACAAGTGACTCGTATACTGTAGTTACAAGTTACTCGTATTCTGTAGTTACAAGTGACTCGTATACTGTTGTTACAAGTTACTCGTATACTGTAGTTACATGTTAATCGTATACTGTAGTTACAAGTTACTCGTGTACTGTTGTTACGAGTTACTCGTATTCTGTAGTTACGAGTAAGTCGTATACTGTAGTTACAAGTGACTCATATACTGTAGTTACATATTACTCGTAAATTGTAGTTACAAGTGACTCGTCATCTGTAGTTACAAGTTACTCGTATACTGTAGTTACAAGTGACTCGTATACTGAAGTTACACGTTACTCGAATACTGTAGTTACATTGAAGTCGTAAACTGTAGTTACAAGTGACTCGTATACTGTTACGAGTTACTCGAATACTGAAGTTACATGTTACTCGTATACTGTAGTTACAAGTGACTCGAATACTGTTGTTACGAGTTACTCGAATACTGTAGTTACATGTTACTCGTATACTGTAGTTACAAGTGACTCGAATACTGTTGTTACGAGTTACTCGAATACTGTAGTTACAAGTTACTCGTATACTGTAGTTTCAAGTGACTCGTATGCTGTAGTTACAAGTTACTTGTATACTGTAGTTAGAAGTGATTCGTATACTGTAGGTACATCTTACTCGTATACTGTAGGAACAATTTACTCGTATACTGTAGTTACAAGTAACTCGTATACTGTAGTTACAAGTTACTCGTATACTGTAGTTACAAGTGACTCGTATACTGTAGTTACATTTAACTCTTATACTGTAGTTACAAGTGACTCGTATACTGTAGTTACATGTTACTCGTATACTGTAGTTACAAGTTACTCGTATACTGTTGTAACGAGTTACTCGTATTCTGTAGTTACGTTTAAGTCGTATACTGTAGTTACAAGTGACTCGTATACTGTAGTTACATATTACTCGTATTCTGATGTTACGAGTTAGTCGTATACTGTAGTTACAAGTGACTCGTAAACTGTAGTTACAAGTAACTCGTAAACTGTAGTTACAAGTTACTCGTATTCTGTAGTTACAAGTGACTCGTATACCGTTGTTACATGTTACTCGTATACTGTAGTTACAAGTGACTCGTTTTCTGTTGTTACAAGTGACTCGTAATCTGTAGTTACAAGTTACTCGTATACTGTAGTTACAAGTGACTCGTTTACTGTAGTTACACGTTACTCGAATACTGTAGTTACATTAAAGTCGTAAACTGTAGTTACAAGTGACTCGTATACTGTTACGAGTTACTCGAATACTGTAGTTACAAGTGATTCGTATACTGTAGTTACACGTTACTCGTATACTGTAGTTACATAAAAGTCGTATACTGTAGTAACAAATGACTCGAATACTGTTGTTACAAGTTATTCGTGTACTGTAGTTAGAAGTGATTCGTATACTGTAGGTACATCTAACTTGTATACTGTAGGAACAATTTACTCGTATACTGTAGTTACAAGTACCTCGTATACTGTAGATACATGTTACTCGTATACTGTTGTTACAAGTGACTCGTATACTGTAGTTTCAAGTTACTCGTATACTGTATTTACAAGTTACTCGTAAACTGAAGTTACAAGTGACTCGTTTACTGTTGTTACGTGTAACTCGTATACTGTTGTTACATGTTACTCGAATACTGTAGTTAAAAGTTACTCGTATACTGTAATTACAAGTTACTCGTATTCTGTAGTTATAAAAGACTCGTATACTGTAGTTACATTTAACTCGTATACTGTAGTTCCAAGTGACTCGTATACTGTTGTTACAAGTTACGCGTATACTGTAGTTACATGTTACTCTTATACTGTTGTTACAAGTGACTGGTATACTGTAGTAACATTAAACTCGTTAACTTCAGTTATAATTGACTCGTATACTGTAGTTACAAGTGACTCGTATACTGTAGTTACATTAAACTCTTATACTGTAGTAACAAGTGACTCGTATACCATAGTTACAAGTTACTCGTATTCTGTAGTTACAAGTAACTCGAATACTGTTGTTACGAGTTACTCGAATACTGTAGTTACAAGTTACTCGTATACTGTAGTTTCAAGTGACTTGTATACTGTAGTTACAAGTTACTTGTATACTGTAGTTACAAGTTACTTGTATACTGTAGTTAGAAGTGATTCGTATACTGTAGGTACATCTTACTCGTATACTGTAGGAACAATTTACTCGTATACTGTAGTTACAAGTAACTCGTATACTGTAGTTACAAGTTACTTGTATACTGTAGTTACAAGTGAATTGTATACTGTTGTTACAAGTTACTCGTATACTGTTGTTACAAGTTACTCGTATACTGTAGTTACATGTTACTCTTATACTGTGGTTACAAGTGACTCGTATACTGTAGTTACAAGTAACTCGTATTCTGTAGTTACAAGTGACTCGTATACTGTAGTTACAAGTTACTCGTATACTGTAGTTACAAGTGACTCGTATACTGTTGTTACAAGTTACTCGTATACTGTAGTTACATGCTACTCGTATACTGTAGTAACAAGTTACTCGTATACTGTAGTTACATTAAACTCGTTTACTGCAGTTATAAGTGACTCGTATACTGTAGTTACAAGTGAATCGTATACTGTAGTAACATTAAACTCTTATACTGAAGTTACAAGTGACTCGTATACTGTAGTTACATGTTACTCGTATACTGTAGTTACAAGTTACTCGTATACTGTTGTAACGAATAACTCGTATTCTGTAGTTACGTTTAAGTCGTATACTGTAGTTACAAGTTACTCGTATACTGTAGTTACATATTACTCGTATTCTGTAGTAACGAGTAAGTCGTATACTGTAGTTACAAGTGACTCGTAAACTGTAGTTACAAGTTACTCGTAAACTGTAGTTACAAGTTACTCGTATTCTGTAGTTACAAGTGACTCGTATACTGTAGTTACATGTTACTCGTATACTGTAGTTACAAGTGACTCGTTTTCTGTTGTTACAAGTGACTCGTAATCTGTAGTTACAAGTTACTCGTATACTGTAGTTACAAGTGACTCGTTTACTGTAGTTACACGTTACTCGAATACTGTAGTTACATTAAAGTCGTAAACTGTAGTTACAAGTGACTCGTATACTGTTACGAGTTACTCGAATACTGTAGTTACAAGTGATTTGTATACTGTAGTTACACGTTACTCGTATACTGTAGTTACATAAAAGTCGTATACTGTAGTTACGAGTGACTCGTATACTGTAGTTACATAAAAGTCGTATACTGTAGTTACAAGTGACTCGAATACTGTTGTTACAAGTTACTCGTGTACTGTAGTTAGAAGTGATTCGTATACTGTAGGTACATCTTACTTGTATACTGTAGGAACAATTTACTCGTATACTGTAGTTACAAGTAACTCATATACTGTAGATACATGTTACTCGTATACTGTTGTTACAAGTGACTCGTAAACTGTAGTTTCAAGTTACTCGTATACTGTATTTACAAGTTACTCGTATACTGAAGTTACAATGGACTCGTTTACTGTTGTTTTGTGTAACTCGTATACTGTTATTACATGTTACTCGTATACTGTAGTTAAAAGTTACTCGTATACTGTAGTTACAAGTTACTCGTATTCTGTAGTTATAAAAGACTCGTATACTGTACTTACATTAAACTCGTATACTGTAGTTCAAAGTGACTCGTATACTGTTGTTACAAGTTACTCGTATACTGTAGTTACATGTTACTCTTATACTGTGGTTACAAGTGACTCGTATACTGTAGTTACATTAAACTCGTTAACTTCAGTTATAAGTGACTCGTATACTGTAGTTACAAGTGACTCGTATACTGTAGTTACATAAAACTCTTATACTGTAGTAACAAGTGACTCGTATACTTAAGTTACAAGTTACTCGTATTCTGTAGTTACAAGTGACTCGTTTACTGTTGTTACAAGTTACTCGTATACTGTTGTTACATTAAACTCGTATACTGTAGTTCCAAGTGACTCGTATACTGTTGTTACAAGTTACTCGTATACTGTAGTTACATGTTACTCTTATACTGTGGTTACAAGTGACTCGTATACTGTAGATACATTTAACTCGTTAACTTCAGTTATAAGTGACTCGTATACTGTAGTTACAAGTGACTCGTATACTGTTGTTACATTAAACTCTTATACTGTAGTAACAAGTGACTCGTATACTGTAGTTACAAGTTACTCGTATTCTGTAGTTACAAGTGACTCGTATACTGTTGTTACGAGTAACTCGTATTCTGTTGTTACGAGTAAGTCGTATACTGTAGTTACAAGTGACTCGTATACTGTAGTTACATAATACTCGTAAACTGTAGTTACAAGTTACTCGTATACTGTAGTTACAAGTAACTCGTATTCTGTAGTTACAAGTGACTCGTATACTGTAGTTACAAGTTACTCGTATAATATAGTAACAAGTGACATGTATGCTGTAGTTACAAGTGACTCGTATTCTGTTGTAACAAGTGACTCGTAATCTGTAGTTACAAGTTACTCGTATACTGTAGTTACAAGTGACTCGTATACTGTAGTTACACGTTACTCGAATACTGTAGTTACATTAAAGTCGTAAACTGTAGTAACAAGTGACTCGTATACTGTTACGAGTTACTCGAATACTGTAGTTACAAGTGATTCGTATACTGTAGTTACACGTTACTCGTATACTGTAGTTACATAAAAGTCGTATACTGTAGTTACGAGTGACTCGTATACTGTAGTTTCATGTTACTCGTATACTGTAGTTACAAGTGACTCGAATACTGTTGTTACGAGTTACTCGAATACTGTAGTTACATGTTACTCGTATACTGTAGTTACATGTAACTCGTATTCTGTAGTTACAAGTGACTCGTATACTGTAGTTACATGTTACTCGTATAATGTAGTTACAAAAGACTTGTATACTGTAGTTACAAGTGACTAGTATTCTGTTGTTACAAGTGACTCGTAATCTGTAGTAACAAGTAACTCGTATACTGTAGTTACAAGTGACTCGTATACTGTAGTTACACGTTACTCGAATACTGTTGTTACATTAAAGTCGTAAACTGTAGTTACAAGTGACTCGTATACTTTTGCGAGTTACTCGAATACTGTAGTTACAAGTGATTCCTATACTGTAGTTACACGTTACTCGTATACTGTAGTTACATAAAAGTCGTATACTGTAGTTACGAGTGACTCGTATACTGTAGTTACATGTTACTCGTATACTGTAGTTACAAGTGACTCGAATACTGTTGTCACGAGTTACTCGAATACTGTAGTTACATGTTTCTCGTATACTGTAGTTACAAGTGACTCGAATACTGTTGTTACGAGTTACTCGAATACTGTAGTAACATGTTACTCGTATACTGTATTTTCAAGTAACTCGTATACTGTAGTTACAAGTTCCTCGTATACTGTAGTTAGAAGTGATTCGTATACTGTAGGTACATCTTACTCGTATACTGTAGGAACAATTTACTCGAATACTGTAGTTACAAGTAACTCGTATACTGTAGATACATGTTACTCGTATACTGTAGTTACATTTAACTCGTATTCTGTAGTAACAAGTTACTTGTATACTGTAGTTACAAGTAACTCGTATTTTGTAGTTACAAGGGACTCGTATACTGTAGTTACAAGTTACTCGTATTCTGTAGTTACAAGTGACTCGTTTACTGTTGTAACAAGTTACTCGTATACTGTTGTTACATGTTACTCGTAAACTGTAGTTACAAGTTACTCGTATACTGTAGTTACAAGTTACTAGTATACTGTAGTTACAAGTTACTCGTATTCTGAAGTTACAAAAGACTCGTATACTGTAGTTACATGTTACTCGTATACTGTAGTTACAAGTGACTCGTATACTGTAGTTACATAAAACTCGTTTACTGCAGTTATAAGTGACTCGTATACTTTAGTTACAAGTGACTCGTATACTGTAGTTACATTAAACTCTTATACTGTAGTAACAAGTGACTCGTATACTGTAGTTACAAGTTACTCGTATTCTGTAGTTTCAAGTGACTCTTTTACTGTTGTTACAAGTTACTCGTATACTGTAGTTACATGTTACTCGTATACTGTAGTTACAAGTGACTCGTATACTGTTGTTACGAGTAGCTCGTATTCTTAGTTACGAGTTAGTCGTATACTGTAGTTACAAGTGACTCGTATACTGTAGTTACAAGTGACTCGTTTACTGTTGTTACAAGTTACTCGTATACTGTAGTTACATGTTACTCGTATACTGTAGTTACAAGTTACTCGTATACTGTAGTTACATTAAACTCGTTTACTGCAGTTATAAGTGACTCGTATACTCTAGTTACAAGTGACTCGTATACTGTAGTTACAAGTTACTCGTATACTGTCGTTTCAAGTTACTCTTTTACTGTTGTAACAAGTTACTCGTATACTGTAGTTACAAGTTTCTCGTATTCTGTAGTTTCAAGTGACTCTTTTACTGTTGTTACAAGTAACTCGTATACTGTAGTTACATGTTACTCTTATACTGTGGTTACAAGTGACTCGTATACTGTAGTTACATTAAACTCGTTAACTTCAGTTATAAGTGACTCGTATACTGTAGTTACAAGTGACTCGTATACTGTAGTTACATAAAACTCTTATACTGTAGTAACAAGTGACTCGTATACTTAAGTTACAAGTTACTCGTATTCTGTAGTTACAAGTGACTCGTTTACTGTTGTTACAAGTTACTCGTATACTGTTGTTACATTAAACTCGTATACTGTAGTTCCAAGTGACTCGTATACTGTTGTTACAAGTTACTCGTATACTGTAGTTACATGTTACTCTTATACTGTGGTTACAAGTGACTCGTATACTGTAGATACATTTAACTCGTTAACTTCAGTTATAAGTGACTCGTATACTGTAGTTACAAGTGACTCGTATACTGTTGTTACATTAAACTCTTATACTGTAGTAACAAGTGACTCGTATACTGTAGTTACAAGTTACTCGTATTCTGTAGTTACAAGTGACTCGTATACTGTTGTTACGAGTAACTCGTATTCTGTTGTTACGAGTAAGTCGTATACTGTAGTTACAAGTGACTCGTATACTGTAGTTACATAATACTCGTAAACTGTAGTTACAAGTTACTCGTATACTGTAGTTACAAGTAACTCGTATTCTGTAGTTACAAGTGACTCGTATACTGTAGTTACAAGTTACTCGTATAATATAGTAACAAGTGACATGTATACTGTAGTTACAAGTGACTCGTATTCTGTTGTAACAAGTGACTCGTAATCTGTAGTTACAAGTTACTCGTATACTGTAGTTACAAGTGACTCGTATACTGTAGTTACACGTTACTCGAATACTGTAGTTACATTAAAGTCGTAAACTGTAGTAACAAGTGACTCGTATACTGTTACGAGTTACTCGAACACTGTAGTTACAAGTGATTCGTATACTGTAGTTACACGTTACTCGTATACTGTTGTTACATAAAAGTCGTATACTGTAGTTACGAGTGACTCGTATACTGTAGTTTCATGTTACTCGTATACTGTAGTTACAAGTGACTCGAATACTGTTGTTACGAGTTACTCGTATACTGTAGTTACAAGTTTCTCGTATTCTGTAGTTTCAAGTGACTCTTTTACTGTTGTTACAAGTAACTCGTATACTGTAGTTACATGTTACTCGTATACTGTAGTTACAAGTGACTCGTATACTGTTGTTACGAGTAGCCTGTATTCTTAGTTACGAGTTAGTCGTATACTGTAGTTACAAGTGACTCGTATTCTGTTAATACAAGTGACTCGTTTACTGTTGTTACAAGTTACTCGTATACTGTAGTTACATGTTACTCGTATACTGTAGTTACAAGTTACTCGTATACTGTAGTTACAAGTTACTCGTATACTGTAGTTACAAGTGACTCGTATACTGTAGTTACATATTACTCGTAAACTGTAGTTACAAGTTACTCGTATACTGTAGTTACAAGTAACTCGTATTCTGTAGTTACAAGTGACTCGTATACTGTAGTTACATGTTACTCGTATAATGAAGTTACAAGTAAATCGTATACTGTAGTTACAAGTGACTCGTATACTGTAGTTACACGTTACTCGAATACTGTAGTTACATTAAAGTCGTAAACTGTAGTTACAAGTGACTCGTATACTGTTACGAGTTACTCGAATACTGTAGTAACAAGTGATTCGTATACTGTAGTTTCACGTAACTCGTATACTGTAGTTAAATTAAAGTCGTATACTGTAGTTACAAGTGACTCGTTTACTGTAGTTACATGTTACTCGTATACTGTAGTTACAAGTGACTCGAATACTGTTGTAACGAGTTACTCGAATACTGTAGTTACAAGTTACTCGTATACTGTAGTTTCAAGTGACTCGTATACTGTAGTTACAAGTTACTCGTATACTGTAGTTAGAAGTGATTCGTAAACTGTAGGTACATCTTACTCGTATACTGTAGGAAAAATTTACTCGTATACTGTAGTTACAAATTACTCGTATACTGTAGATACATGTAACTCGTATACTGTAGTAACATTAAAATCGTATTCTGTAGTAACAAGTTACTCGTATACTGTAGTTACAAGTAACTCGTATTCTGTAGTTACAAGTGACTCGTATACTGTAGTTACAAGTTACTCGTATTCTGTAGTTACAAGTGACTCGTTTACTGTTGTTACAAGTTACTCGTATACTGTTGTTACATGTTACTCGTATACTGTAGTTACAAGTGACTCGTATACTGTTGTACTTGTAACTACAGTATACGAGTAACTTGTTACTACAGAATACGATTTTAATGTTACTACAGTATACGAGTTACATGTATCTACAGTATACGAGTTACTTGTAACTACAGTATACGAGTAAATTGTTCCTACAGTATACGAGTAAGATGTACCTACAGTATACGAATCACTTCTAACTACAGTATACGAGTAACTTGTAACTATAGTATACGAGTTACTTGAAACTACAGTATACGAGTAACTTGTAGCTACAGTATTCGAGTAACTCGTAACTACAGTATTCGAGTCACTTGTAACTACAGTATACGAGTAACATGTAACTACAGTATTCGAGTAACTCGTAACAACAGTATTCGAGTCACTTGTAACTACAGTATACGAGAAACATGTAACTACAGTATACGAGTCACTCGTTACTACAGTAAACGACTTTTATGTAACTACAGTATACGAGTAACGTGTAACTACAGTATACGAATCACTTGTTACTACAGTATTCGAGTCACTCGTAACTACAGTATACGATTTTTACGTAACTACAGTATACGAGTAACGTGTAACTACAGTATACGAATCACTTGTTACTACAGTATTCGAGTAACTCGTAACAGTATACGAGCCACTTGTAACTACAGTTTACGACTTTAATGTAACTACAGTATTCGATTAACGTGTAACTACAGTATACGAGTCACTTGTAACTACAGTATACGATTTACTTGTAACAACATTATACGAGTAACATGTAACTACAGTATACGAGTCACTTGTAACTACAGAATACGAGTTACTTGTAACTACAGTATACGAGTAACTTGTAACTACAGTTTACGACTAATATGTAACTACAGTATACGAGTCACTTGTAACTACAGTATACGACTTACTCGTAACTACGGAATACGAGTTACTCGTAACAACAGAATACGAGTCACTTGTAACTACAGTATACGAGTTTTATGTAACTACAGTATACGAGTAACATGTATCTACAGTATACGAGTTACTTGTAACTACAGTATACGAGTAAATTGTTCCTACAGTATATGAGTAAGATGTACCTACAGTATACGAATCACTTCTAACAACAGTATACGAGTAACTTGTAACTACAATATACGAGTCACTTGAAACTACAGTGTACGAGTAACTTGTAACTACATTTTTCGAGTAACTCGTAACAACAGTATTCGAGTCACTTGTAACTACAGTATACGTGTAACATGTAACTACAGTATACGAGTCACTTGTAACTACAGTATACGACTTTTATGTAACTACAGTATACGAGTTACGTGAAACTACAGTATACGAATCACTTTTAACTAAAGTATTCGAGTAACTCGTAACAGTATACGAGTCACTTGTAACTACAGAATACGAGTCACTTGTAACTACAGTATACGAGTAACTTGTAACTTCAGTATACGAGTAACTTGTAACTACAGTATACGAGTAACTTGTAACAACAGTAAACGAGTCACTTGTATTTACAGAATACGAGTCACTTGTAACTACAGTATACGACTAACTCGTAACTAAGAATACAAGCTACTCGTAACAACAGTATACGAGTCACTTGTAACTACAGTATACGAGTAACATGTAACTACAGTATACGAGTTACTTGAAACAACAGTAAAAGAGTCACTTGAAACTACAGAATACGAGAAACTTGTAACTTAAGTATACGAGTAACTTGTAACAACAGTAAAAGAGTCACTTGAAACGACAGAATACGAATAACTTGTAACTACAGTATACGAGTCACTTGTAACTAGAGTATACGAGTCACTTATAACTGCAGTAAACGAGTTTAATGTAACTACAGTATACGAGTAACTTGTAACTACAGTATACGAGTAACATGTAACTACAGTATATGAGTAACTTGTAACTACAATATACGAGTCACTTGAAACTACAGTGTACGAGTAACATGTAACTACATTTTTCGAGTAACTCGTAACAACAGTATTCGAGTCACTTGTAACTACAGTATACGAGTAACATGTAACTACAGTATACGAGTCACTTGTAACTACAGTATACGACTTTTATGTAACTACAGTATACGAGTTACGTGAAACTACAGTATACGAATCACTTTTAACTAAAGTATTCGAGTAACTCGTAACAGTATACGAGTCACTTGTAACTACAGAATACGAGTCACTTGTAACTACAGTATACGAGTAACTTGTAACTACAGTATACGAGTAACTTGTAACTACAGTATACGAGTAACATGTAACTACAGTATACGAGTAACTTGTAACAACAGTAAACGAGTCACTTGTATTTACAGAATACGAGTCACTTGTAACTACAGTATACGA
Organism: Tuta absoluta; assembly: GCA_027580185.1. Lineage (NCBI taxonomy): Eukaryota > Metazoa > Arthropoda > Insecta > Lepidoptera > Gelechiidae > Tuta > Tuta absoluta. The sequence continues at coordinate 1,542,938 of JAQAHW010000060.1, forward strand.
CTAACTCGTAACTAAGAATACGAGCTACTCGTAACAACAGTATACGAGTCACTTGTAACTACAGTATACGAGTAACATGTAACTACAGTATACGAGTTACTTGTAACAACAGTAAAAGAGTCACTTGAAACTACAGAATACGAGAAACTTGTAACTACAGTATACGAGTAACTTGTAACAACAGTAAAAGAGTCACTTGAAACGACAGAATACGAGTAACTTGTAACTACAGTATACGAGTCACTTGTAACTAGAGTATACGAGTCACTTATAACTGCAGTAAACGAGTTTAATGTAACTACAGTATACGAGTAACTTGTAACTACAGTATACGAGTAACATGTAACTACAGTATACGAGTAACTTGTAACAACAGTAAACGAGTCACTTGTAACTACAGTATACGAGTCACTTGTAACTACAGTATACGACTAACTCGTAACTAAGAATACGAGCTACTCGTAACAACAGTATACGAGTCACTTGTTACTACAGTATACGAGTAACATGTAACTACAGTATACGAGTAACTTGTAACAACAGTAAAAGAGTCACTTGAAACTACAGAATACGAGTAACTTGTAACTACAGTATACGAGTCACTTGTTACTATAGTATAAGAGTTTAATGTAACTACAGTATACGAGTCACTTGTAACTAGAGTATACGAGTCACTTATAACTGCAGTAAACGAGTTTAATGTAACTACAGTATACGAGTCACTTGTAACTACAGTATACGAGTAACATGTAACTACAGTATACGAGTCTTTTGTAACTTCAGAAAACGAGTAACTTGTAACTACAGTATACGAGTAACTTGTAACTACAGTATACGAGTAATTTGTATTTACAGTATTCGAGTAACATGTAACAACAGTATACGAGTAACTTGTTACAACAGTAAACGAGTCACTTGTAACTACAGAATACGAGTAACTTGTAACTACAGTATACGAGTCACTTGTAACTACAGAATACGAGTAACTTGTAACTACAGTATACAAGTAACTTGTTACTACAGAATACGAGTTTAATGTAACTACAGTATACGAGTAACATGTATCTACAGTATATGAGTTACTTGTAACTACAGTATACGAGTAAATTGTTCCTACAGTATACGAGTAAGATGTACCTACAGTATACGAATCACTTCTAACTACAGTATACGAGGAACTTGTAACTACAGTATACGAGTTACTTGAAAATACAGTATACGAGTAACATGTTACTACAGTATTCGAGTAACTCGTAACAACAGTATTAGTTGTTACGAGTAAGTCGTATACTGTAGTTACAAGTGACTCGTATACTGTAGTTACATGTTACTCGTATAATGTAGTTACAAGTGACTTGTATACTGTAGTTACAAGTGACTAGTATTCTGTTGTTACAAGTGACTCGTAATCTGTAGTTACAAGTAACTCGTATACTGTAGTTACAAGTGACTTGTATACTGTAGTTACAAGTGACTAGTATTCTGTTGTTACAAGTGACTCGTAATCTGTAGTTACAAGTAACTCGTATACTGAAGTTACAAGTGACTCGTATACTGTAGTTACACGTTACTCGAATACTGTTGTTACATTAAAGTCGTAAACTGTAGTTACAAGTGACTCGTATACTGTTACGAGTTACTCGAATACTGTAGTTACAAGTGATTCGTATACTGTAGTTACACGTTACTCATATACTGTTGTTACATAAAAGTCGTATACTGTAGTTACGAGTGACTCGTATACTGTAGTTACATGTTATTCGTATACTGTAGTTACAAGTGACTCGAATACTGTTGTCACGAGTTACTCGAATACTGTAGTTACATGTTTCTCGTATACTGTAGTTACAAGTGACTCGAATACTGTTGTTACGAGTTACTCGAATACTCTAGTAACATGTTACTCGTATACTGTATTTTCAAGTAACTCGTATACTGTAGTGACAAGTTCCTCGTATACTGTAGTTAGAAGTGATTCGTATACTGTAGGTACATCTTACTCGTATACTGTAGGAACAATTTACTCGTATACTGTAGTTACAAGTAACTCGTATACTGTAGATACATGTTACTCGTATACTGTAGTTACATTAAACTCGTATTCTGAAGTAACAAGTTACTTGTATACTGTAGTTACAAGTAACTCGTATTCTGTAGTTACAAGTGACTCGTATACTGTAGGTTCAAGTTACTCGTATTCTGTAGTTACAAGTGACTCGTTTACTGTTGTAACAAGTTACTCGTATACTGTTGTTACATGTTACTCGTATACTGTAGTTACAAGTTACTCGTATACTGTAGTTACAAGTTACTCGTATACTGTAGTTACAAGTAACTCGTATTCTGAAGTTACAAAAAACTCGTATACTGTAGTTACATGTTACTCGTATACTGTAGTTACAAGTGACTCGTATACTGTAGTTACATTAAACTCGTTTACTGCAGTTATAAGTGACTCGTATACTCTAGTTACAAGTGACTCGTATACTGTAGTTACATTAAACTCTTATACTGTAGTAACAAGTGACTCGTATACTGTAGTTACAAGTTACTCGTATTCTGTAGTTTCAAGTGACTCTTTTACTGTTGTTACAAGTTACTCGTATACTGTAGTTACATGTTACTCGTATACTGTAGTTACAAGTGACTCGTATACTGTTGTTACGAGTAGCTCGTATTCTTAGTTACGAGTTAGTCGTATACTGTAGTTACAAGTGACTCGTATACTGTAGTTACAAGTGACTCGTTTACTGTTGTTACAAGTTACTCGTATACTGTAGTTACATGTTACTCGTATACTGTAGTTACAAGTTACTCGTATACTGTAGTTACATTAAACTCGTTTACTGCAGTTATAAGTGACTCGTATACTCTAGTTACAAGTGACTCGTATACTGTAGTTACAAATTACTCGTATTCTGTCGTTTCAAGTGACTCTTTTACTGTTGTTACAAGTTACTCGTATACTGTAGTTACATGTTACTCGTATACTGTAGTTACAAGTTACTCGTTTACTGTAGTTACAAGTTACTCGTATACTGTAGTTACAAGTGACTCGTATTCTGTAGTTACAAGTGACTCGTATACTGTTACGAGTTACTCGAATACTTTAGTTAAAAGTGATTCGTATACTGTAGTTACATTAAACTCGTTTACTGCAGTTATAAGTGACTCGTATACTCTAGTTACAAGTGACTCGTATACTGTAGTTACAAGTTACTCGTATTCTGTCGTTTCAAGTGACTCTTTTACTGTTGTTACAAGTTACTCGTATACTGTAGTTACAAGTTTCTCGTATTCTGTAGTTTCAAGTGACTCTTTTACTGTTGTTACAAGTTACTCGTATAATGTAGTTACATGTTACTCGTATACTGTAGTTACAAGTGACTCGTATACTGTTGTTACGAGTAGCTCGTATTCTTAGTTACGAGTTAGTCGTATACTGTAGTTACAAGTGACTCGTATACTGTAGTTACAAGTGACTCGTTTACTGTTGTTACAAGTTATTCGTATACTGTAGTTACATGTTACTCGTATACTGTAGTTACAAGTTACTCGTATACTGTAGTTACATTAAACTCGTTTACTGCAGTTATAAGTGACTCGTATACTCTAGTTACAAGTGACTCGTATACTGTAGTTACAAGTTACTCGTATTCTGTCGTTTCAATTGACTCTTTTACTGTTGTTACAAGTTACTCGTATACTGTTATTACAAGTTTCTCGTATTCTGTAGTTTCAAGTGACTCTTTTACTGTTGTTACAAGTTACTCGTATACTAGAGTTACAAGTTTCTCGTATTCTGTAGTTTCAAGTGACTCGTTTATTGTTGTAACAAGTTACTCGTATACTGTAGTTACATTAAAGTCGTAAACTGTAGTTACAAGTGACTCGTATACTGTTTCGAGTTACTCGAATACTGTAGTAACAAGTGATTCGTATACTGTAGTTTCACGTAACTCGTATACTGTAGTTAAATTAAAGTCGTATACTGTAGTTACAAGTGACTCGTTTACTGTAGTTACATGTTACTCGTATACTGTAGTTACAAGTGACTCGAATACTGTTGTAACGAGTTACTCGAATACTGTACTTACAAGTTACTCGTATACTGTAGTTTCAACTGACTCGTATACTGTAGTTACAAGTTACTCGTATACTGTAGTTAGAAGTGATTCGTATACTGTAGGTACATCTTACTCGTATACTGTAGGAAAAATTTACTCGTATACTGTAGTTACAAGTTACTCGTATACTGTAGTTACAAGTAACTCGTATTCTGTAGTTACAAGTGACTCGTATACTGTAGTTACAAGTTACTCGTATTCTGTAGTTACAAGTGACTCGTTTACTTTTGTTACAAGTTACTCGTATACTGTTGTTACATGTTACTCGTATACTGTAGTTACAAGTGACTCGTATACTGTTGTACTTGTAACTACAGTATACGAGTAACTTGTTACTACAGAATACGATTTTAATGTTACTACAGTATACGAGTTACATGTATCTACAGTATACGAGTTACTTGTAACTACAGTATACGAGTAAATTGTTCCTACAGTATACGAGTAAGATGTACCTACAGTATACGAATCACTTCTAACTACAGTATACGAGTAACTTGTAACTACAGTATACGAGTCACTTGAAACTACAGTATACGAGTAACTTGTAACTACAGTATTCGAGTAACTCGTAACTACAATATTCGAGTCACTTGTAACTACAGTATACGAGTAACATGTAACTACAGTATTCGAGTAACTCGTAACAACAGTATTCGAGTCACTTGTAACTACAGTACACGAGTAACATGTAACTACAGTATACGAGTCACTCGTTACTACAGTAAACGACTTTTATGTAACTACAGTATACGAGTAACATGTAACTACAGTATACGAATCACTTGTTACTACAGTATTCGAGTCACTCGTAACTACAGTATACGATTTTTATGTAACTACAGTATACGAGTAACGTGTAACTACAGTATACGAATCACTTGTTACTACAGTATTCGAGTAACTCGTAACAGTATACGAGCCACTTGTAACTACAGTTTACGACTTTAATGTAACTACAGTATTCGAGTAACGTGTAACTACAGTATACGAGTCACTTGTAACTACAGTATACGATTTACTTGTAACTACATTATACGAGTAACATGTAACTACAGTATACGAGTCACTTGTAACTACAGAATACGAGTTACTTGTAACTACAGTATACGAGTAACTTGTAACTACAGTTTACGACTAATATGTAACTACAGTATACGAGTCACTTGTAACTACAGTATACGACTTACTCGTAACTACGGAATACGAGTTACTCGTAACAACAGTATACAAGTCACTTGTAACTACAGTATACGAGTTTGATGTAACTACAGTATACGAGTAACATGTATCTACAGTATACGAGTTACTTGTAACTACAGTATACGAGTAAATTGTTCCTACAGTATATGAGTAAGATGTTCCTACAGTATACGAATCACTTCTAACAACAGTATACGAGTAACTTGTAACTACAATATACGAGTCACTTGAAACTACAGTGTACGAGTAACTTGTAACTACATTTTTCGAGTAACTCGTAACAACAGTATTCGAGTCACTTGTAACTACAGTATACGAGTAACATGTAACTACAGTATATGAGTCACTTGTAACTACAGTATACGACTTTTATGTAACTACAGTATACGAGTTACGTGAAACTACAGTATACGAATCACTTTTAACTAAAGTATTCGAGTAACTCGTAACAGTATACGAGTCACTTGTAACTACAGAATACGAGTCACTTGTAACTACAGTATACGAGTAACTTGTAACTACAGTATACGAGTAACTTGTAACTACATTATACGAGTAACATGTAACTACAGTATACGAGTTACTAGTAACAACAGTAAACGAGTCACTTGTATTTACAGAATACGAGTCACTTGTAACTACAGTATACGACTAACTCGTAACTAAGAATACGAGCTACTCGTAACAACAGTATACGAGTCACTTGTAACTACAGTATACGAGTAACATGTAACTACAGTATACGAGTTACTTGTAACAACAGTAAAAGAGTCACTTGAAACTACAGAATACGAGAAACTTGTAACTACAGTATACGAGTAACTTTTAACAACAGTAAAAGAGTCACTTGAAACGACAGAATACGAGTAACTTGTAACAACAGTATACGAGTCACTTGTAACTAGAGTATACGAGTCACTTATAACTGCAGTAAACGAGTTTAATGTAACTACAGTATACGAGTAACTTGTAACTACAGTATACGAGTAACATGTAACTACAGTATATGAGTAACTTGTAACTACAATATACGAGTCACTTGAAACTACAGTGTACGAGTAACTTGTAACTACATTTTTCGAGTAACTCGTTACAACAGTATTCGAGTCACTTGTAACTACAGTATACGAGTAACATGTAACTACAGTATACGAGTCACTTGTAACTACAGTATACGACTTTTATGTAACTACAGTATACGAGTTACGTGAAACTACAGTATACGAATCACTTTTAACTAAAGTATTCGAGTATCTCGTAACAGTATACGAGTCACTTGTAACTACAGAATACGAGTCACTTGTAACTACAGTATACGAGTAACTTGTAACTACAGTATACGAGTAACTTGTAACTACAGTATACGAGTAACATGTAACTACAGTATACGAGTAACTTGTAACAACAGTAAACGAGTCACTTGTATTTACAGAATACGAGTCACTTGTAACTACAGTATACGACTAACTCGTAACTGAGAATACCAGCTACTCGTAACAACAGTATACGAGTCACTTGTAACTACAGTATACGAGTAACATGTAACTACAGTATACGAGTTACTTGTAACAACAGTAAAAGAGTCACTTGAAACTACAGAATACGAGAAACTTGTAACTACAGTATACGAGTAACTTGAAACAACAGTAAAAGAGTCACTTGAAACGACAGAATACGAGTAACTTGTAACTACAGTATACGAGTTTCTTGTAACTAGAGTATACGAGTCACTTATAACTGCAGTAAACGAGTTTAATGTAACTACAGTATACGAGTAACTTGTAACTACAGTATACGAGTAACATGTAACTACAGTATACGAGTAACTTGTAACAACAGTAAACGAGTCACTTGTAACTACAGTATACGAGTCACTTGTAACTACAGTATACGACTAACTCGTAACTAAGAATACGAGCTACTCGTAACAACAGTATACGAGTCACTTGTTACTACAGTATACGAGTAACATGTAACTACAGTATACGAGTAACTTGTAACAACAGTAAAAGAGTCACTTGAAACTACAGAATACGAGTAACTTGTAACTACAGTATACGAGTCACTTGTTACTATAGTATAAGAGTTTAATGTAACTACAGTATACGAGTCACTTGTAACTAGAGTATACGAGTCACTTATAACTGCAGTAAACGAGTTTAATGTAACTACAGTATACGAGTCACTTGTAACTACAGTATACGAGTAACATGTAACTACAGTATACGAGTCTTTTGTAACTTCAGAATACGAGTAACTTGTAACTACAGTATACGAGTAACTTGTAACTACAGTATACGAGTAACTTGTATTTACAGTATTCGAGTAACATGTAACAACAGTATACGAGTAACTTGTTACAACAGTAAACGAGTCACTTGTAACTACAGAATACGAGTAACTTGTAACTACAGTATACGAGTCACTTGTAACTACAGAATACGAGTTACTTGTAACTACAGTATACAAGTAACTTGTTACTACATAATACGAGTTTAATGTAACTACAGTATACGAGTAACATGTATCTACAGTATATAAGTTACTTGTAACTACAGTATACGAGTAAATTGTTCCTACAGTATACGAGAAAGATGTACCTACAGTATACGAATCACTTCTAACTACAGTATACGAGGAACTTGTAACTACAGTATACGAGTTACTTGAAAATACAGTATACGAGTAACATGTTACTACAGTATTCGAGTAACTCGTAACAACAGTATTAGTTGTTACGAGTTAGTCGTATACTGTAGTTACAAGTGACTCGTATACTGAAGTTACATGTTACTCGTATAATGTAGTTACAAGTGACTTGTATACTGTAGTTACAAGTGACTCGTATTCTGTTGTTACAAGTGACTCGTAATCTGTAGTTACAAGTAACTCGTATACTGTAGTTACAAGTGACTCGTATACTGTAGTTACACGTTACTCGAATACTGTTGTTACATTAAAGTCGTAAACTGTAGTTACAAGTGACTCGTATACTGTTACGAGTTACTCGAATACTGTAGTTACAAGTGATTCGTATACTGTAGTTACACGTTACTCGTATACTGTAGTTACATAAAAGTCGTATACTGTAGTTACGAGTGACTCGTATACTGTAGTTACATGTTACTTGTATACTGTAGTTACAAGTGACTCGAATACTATTGTCACGAGTTACTCGAATACTGTAGTTACATGTTTCTCGTATACAGTAGTTACAAGTGACTCGAATACTGTTGTTACGAGTTACTCGAATACTGTAGTAACATGTTACTCGTATACTGTATTTTCAAGTAACTCGTATACTGTAGTTACAAGTTCCTCGTATACTGTAGTTAGAAGTGATTCGTATACTGTAGGTACATCTTACTCGTATACTGTAGGAACAATTTACTCGTATACTGTAGTTACAAGTAACTCGTATACTGTAGATACATGTTACTCGTATACTGTAGTTACATTAAACTCGTATTCTGAATTAACAAGTTACTTGTATACTGTAGTTACAAGTCACTTGTATTCTGTAGTTACAAGTGACTCGTATACTGTAGTTACAAGTTACTCGTATTCTGTAGTTACAAGTGACTCGTTTACTGTTGTAACAAGTTACTCGTATACTGTTGTTACATGTTACTCGTATACTGTAGTTACAAGTTACTCGTATACTGTAGTTACAAGTTACTCGTATACTGTAGTTACAAGTTACTCGTATTCTGAAGTTACAAAAGACTCGTATACTGTAGTTACATGTTACTCGTATACTGTAGTTACAAGTGACTCGTATACTGTAGTTACATTTAACTCGTTTACTGCAGTTATAAGTGACTCGTATACTCTAGTTACAAGTGACTCGTATACTGTAGTTACATTAAACTCTTATACTGTAGTAACAAGTGACTCGTATACTGTAGTTACAAGTTACTCGTATTCTGTAGTTTCAAGTGACTCTTTTACTGTTGTTACAAGTTACTCTTATACTGTAGTTACATGTTACTCGTATACTGTAGTTACATGTTACTCGTATACTGTAGTTACAAGTGACTCGTATACTGTTGTTACGAGTAGCTCGTATTCTTAGTTACGAGTTAGTCGTATACTGTAGTTACAAGTGACTCGTATACTGTAGTTACAAGTGACTCGTTTACTGTTGTTACAAGTTACTCGTATACTGTAGTTACATGTTACTCGTATACTGTAGTTACAAGTTACTCGTATACTGTAGTAACATTAAACTCGTTTACTGCAGTTATAAGTGACTCGTATACTCTAGTTACAAGTGACTCGTATACTGTAGTTACAAGTTACTCGTATTCTGTCGTTTCAAGTGACTCTTTTACTGTTGTTACAAGTTACTCGTATACTGTAGTTACATGTTACTCGTATACTGTAGTTACAAGTTACTCGTTTACTGTAGTTACAAGTTACTCGTATACTGTAGTTACAAGTGACTCGTATTCTGTAGTTACAAGTGACTCGTATACTGTTACGAGTTACTCGAATACTTTAGTTAAAAGTGATTCGTATACTGTAGTTACATTAAACTCGTTTACTGCAGTTATAAGTGACTCGTATACTCTAGTTACAAGTGACTCGTATACTGTAGTTACAAGTTACTCGTATTCTGTCGTTTCAAGTGACTCTTTTACTGTTGTTACAAGTTACTCGTATACTGTAGTTACAAGTTTCTCGTATTCTGTAGTTTCAAGTGACTCTTTTACTGTTGTTACAAGTTACTCGTATACTGTAGTTACATGTTACTCGTATACTGTAGTTACAAGTGACTCGTATACTGTTGTTACGAGTAGCTCGTATTCTTAGTTACGAGTTAGTCGTATACTGTAGTTACAAGTGACTCGTATACTGTAGTTACAAGTGACTCGTTTACTGTTGTTACAAGTTACTCGTATACTGTAGTTACATGTTACTCGTATACTGTAGTTACAAGTTACTCGTATACTGTAGTTACATTAAACTCGTTTACTGCAGTTATAAGTGACTCGTATACTCTAGTTACAAGTGACTCGTATACTGTAGTTACAAGTTACTCGTATTCTGTCGTTTCAAGTGACTCTTTTACTGTTGTTACAAGTTACTCGTATACTGTAGTTACAAGTTTCTCGTATTCTGTAGTTTCAAGTGACTCTTTTACTGTTGTTACAAGTTACTCGTATACTGTAGTTACAAGTTTCTCGTATTCTGTAGTTTCAAGTGACTCGTTTATTGTTGTAACAAGTTACTCGTATACTGTAGTTACATGTTACTCGTATACTGTAGTTACAAGTTACTCGTTTACTGTAGTTACAAGTTACTCGTATACTGTAGTTACAAGTGACTCGTATTCTGTCGTTTCAAGTGACTCTTTTACTGTTGTTACAAGTTACTCGTATACTGTAGTTACAAGTGACTCGTATACTGTTGTTACGAGTAGCTCGTATTCTTAGTTACGAGTTAGTCGTATACTGTAGTTACAAGTGACTCGTATACTGTAGTTACAAGTGACTCGTTTACTGTTGTTACAAGTTACTCGTATACTGTAGTTACATGTTACTCGTATACTGTAGTTACAAGTTACTCGTATACTGTAGTTACATTAAACTCGTTTACTGCAGTTGTAAGTGACTCGTATACTCTAGTTACAAGTGACTCGTATACTGTAGTTACAAATTACTCGTATTCTGTCGTTTCAAGTGACTCTTTTACTGTTGTTACAAGTTACTCGTATACTGTAGTTACATGTTACTCGTATACTGTAGTTACAAGTTACTCGTTTACTGTAGTTACAAGTTACTCGTATACTGTAGTTACAAGTGACTCGTATTCTGTAGTTACAAGTGACTCGTATACTGTTACGAGTTACTCGAATACTTTAGTTAAAAGTGATTCGTATACTGTAGTTACATTAAACTCGTTTACTGCAGTTATAAGTGACTCGTATACTCTAGTTACAAGTGACTCGTATACTGTAGTTACAAGTTACTCGTATTCTGTCGTTTCAAGTGACTCTTTTACTGTTGTTACAAGTTACTCGTATACTGTAGTTACAAGTTTCTCGTATTCTGTAGTTTCAAGTGACTCTTTTACTGTTGTTACAAGTTACTCGTATAATGTAGTTACATGTTACTCGTATACTGTAGTTACAAGTGACTCGTATACTGTTGTTACGAGTAGCTCGTATTCTTAGTTACGAGTTAGTCGTATACTGTAGTTACAAGTGACTCGTATACTGTAGTTACAAGTGACTCGTTTACTGTTGTTACAAGTTATTCGTATACTGTAGTTACATGTTACTCGTATACTGTAGTTACAAGTTACTCGTATACTGTAGTTACATTAAACTCGTTTACTGCAGTTATAAGTGACTCGTATACTCTAGTTACAAGTGACTCGTATACTGTAGTTACAAGTTACTCGTATTCTGTCGTTTCAATTGACTCTTTTACTGTTGTTACAAGTTACTCGTATACTGTTGTTACAAGTTTCTCGTATTCTGTAGTTTCAAGTGACTCTTTTACTGTTGTTACAAGTTACTCGTATACTGTAGTTACAAGTTTCTCGTATTCTGTAGTTTCAAGTGACTCGTTTATTGTTGTAACAAGTTACTCGTATACTGTAGTTACATTAAAGTCGTAAACTGTAGTTACAAGTGACTCGTATACTGTTTCGAGTTACTCGAATACTGTAGTAACAAGTGATTCGTATACTGTAGTTTCACGTAACTCGTATACTGTAGTTAAATTAAAGTCGTATACTGTAGTTACAAGTGACTCGTTTACTGTAGTTACATGTTACTCGTATACTGTAGTTACAAGTGACTCGAATACTGTTGTAACGAGTTACTCGAATACTGTAGTTACAAGTTACTCGTATACTGTAGTTTCAACTGACTCGTATACTGTAGTTACAAGTTACTCGTATACTGTAGTTAGAAGTGATTCGTATACTGTAGGTACATCTTACTCGTATACTGTAGGAAAAATTTACTCGTATACTGTAGTTACAAGTAACTCGTATACTGTAGTTACAAGTAACTCGTATTCTGTAGTTACAAGTGACTCGTATACTGTAGTTACAAGTTACTCGTATTCTGTAGTTACAAGTGACTCGTTTACTTTTGTTACAAGTTACTCGTATACTGTTGTTACATGTTACTCGTATACTGTAGTTACAAGTGACTCGTATACTGTTGTACTTGTAACTACAGTATACGAGTAACTTGTTACTACAGAATACGATTTTAATGTTACTACAGTATACGAGTTACATGTATCTACAGTATACGAGTTACTTGTAACTACAGTATACGAGTAAATTGTTCCTACAGTATACGAGTAAGATGTACCTACAGTATACGAATCACTTCTAACTACAGTATACGAGTAACTTGTAACTACAGTATACGAGTCACTTGAAACTACAGTATACGAGTAACTTGTAACTACAGTATTCGAGTAACTCGTAACTACAGTATTCGAGTCACTTGTAACTACAGTATACGAGTAACATGTAACTACAGTATTCGAGTAACTCGTAACAACAGTATTCGAGTCACTTGTAACTACAGTATACGAGTAACATGTAACTACAGTATACGAGTCACTCGTTACTACAGTAAACGACTTTTATGTAAGTACAGTATACGAGTAACGTGTAACTACAGTATACGAATCACTTGTTACTACAGTATTCGAGTCACTCGTAACTACAGTATACGATTTTTATGTAACTACAGTATACGAGTAACGTGTAACTACAGTATACGAATCACTTGTTACTACAGTATTCGAGTAACTCGTAACAGTATACGAGCCACTTGTAACTACAGTTTACGACTTTAATGTAACTACAGTATTCGAGTAACGTGTAACTACAGTATACGAGTCACTTGTAACTACAGTATACGATTTACTTGTAACTACATTATACGAGTAACATGTAACTACAGTATACGAGTCACTTGTAACTACAGAATACGAGTTACTTGTAACTACAGTACACGAGTAACTTGTAACTACAGTTTACGACTAATATGTAACTACAGTATACGAGTCACTTGTAACTACAGTATACGACTTACTCGTAACTACGGAATACGAGTTACTCGTAACAACAGTATACGAGTCACTTGTAACTACAGTATACGAGTTTAATGTAACTACAGTATACGAGTAACATGTATCTACAGTATACGAGTTACTTGTAACTACAGTATACGAGTAAATTGTTCCTACAGTATATGAGTAAGATGTTCCTACAGTATACGAATCACTTCTAACAACAGTATACGAGTAACTTGTAACTACAATATACGAGTCACTTGAAACTACAGTGTACGAGTAACTTGTAACTACATTTTTCGAGTAACTCGTAACAACAGTATTCGAGTCACTTGTAACTACAGTATACGAGTAACATGTAACTACAGTATACGAGTCACTTGTAACTACAGTATACGACTTTTATGTAACTACAGTATACGAGTTACGTGAAACTACAGTATACGAATCACTTTTAACTAAAGTATTCGAGTAACTCGTAACAGTATACGAGTCACTTGTAACTACAGAATACGAGTCACTTGTAACTACAGTATACGAGTAACTTGTAACTACAGTATACGAGTAACTTGTAACTACATTATACGAGTAACATGTAACTACAGTATACGAGTAACTTGTAACAACAGTATACGAGTAACTTTTAACAACAGTAAAAGAGTCACTTGAAACGACAGAATACGAGTAACTTGTAACAACAGTATACGAGTCACTTGTAACTAGAGTATACGAGTCACTTATAACTGCAGTAAACGAGTTTAATGTAACTACAGTATACGAGTAACTTGTAACTACAGTATACGAGTAACATGTAACTACAGTATATGAGTAACTTGTAACTACAATATACGAGTCACTTGAAACTACAGTGTACGAGTAACTTGTAACTACATTTTTCGAATAACTCGTTACAACAGTATTCGAGTCACTTGTAACTACAGTATACGAGTAACATGTAACTACAGTATACGAGTCACTTGTAACTACAGTATACGACTTTTATGTAACTACAGTATACGAGTTACGTGAAACTACAGTATACGAATCACTTTTAACTAAAGTATTCGAGTAACTCGTAACAGTATACGAGTCACTTGTAACTACAGAATACGAGTCACTTGTAACTACAGTATACGAGTAACTTGTAACTACAGTATACGAGTAACTTGTAACTACAGTATACGAGTAACATGTAACTACAGTATACGAGTAACTTGTAACAACAGTAAACGAGTCACTTGTATTTACAGAATACGAGTCACTTGTAACTACAGTATACGACTAACTCGTAACTGAGAATACCAGCTACTCGTAACAACAGTATACGAATCACTTGTAACTACAGTATACGAGTAACATGTAACTACAGTATACGAGTTACTTGTAACAACAGTAAAAGAGTCACTTGAAACTACAGAATACGAGAAACTTGTAACTACAGTATACGAGTAACTTGAAACAACAGTAAAAGAGTCACTTGAAACGACAGAATACGAGTAACTTGTAACTACAGTATACGAGTTTCTTGTAACTAGAGTATACGAGTCACTTATAACTGCAGTAAACGAGTTTAATGTAACTACAGTATACGAGTAACTTGTAACTACAGTATACGAGTAACATGTAACTACAGTATACGAGTAACTTGTAACAACAGTAAACGAGTCACTTGTAACTACAGTATACGAGTCACTTGTAACTACAGTATACGACTAACTCGTAACTAAGAATACGAGCTACTCGTAACAACAGTATACGAGTCACTTGTTACTACAGTATACGAGTAACATGTAACTACAGTATACGAGTAACTTGTAACAACAGTAAAAGAGTCACTTGAAACTACAGAATACGAGTAACTTGTAACTACAGTATACGAGTCACTTGTTACTATAGTATAAGAGTTTAATGTAACTACAGTATACGAGTCACTTGTAACTAGAGTATACGAGTCACTTATAACTGCAGTAAACGAGTTTAATGTAACTACAGTATACGAGTCACTTGTAACTACAGTATACGAGTAACATGTAACTACAGTATACGAGTCTTTTGTAACTTCAGAATACGAGTAACTTGTAACTACAGTATACGAGTAACTTGTAACTACAGTATACGAGTAACTTGTATTTACAGTATTCGAGTAACATGTAACAACAGTATACGAGTAACTTGTTACAACAGTAAACGAGTCACTTGTAACTACAGAATACGAGTAACTTGTAACTACAGTATACGAGTCACTTGTAACTACAGAATACGAGTTACTTGTAACTACAGTATACAAGTAACTTGTTACTACATAATACGAGTTTAATGTAACTACAGTATACGAGTAACATGTATCTACAGTATATAAGTTACTTGTAACTACAGTATACGAGTAAATTGTTCCTACAGTATACGAGAAAGATGTACCTACAGTATACGAATCACTTCTAACTACAGTATACGAGGAACTTGTAACTACAGTATACGAGTTACTTGAAAATACAGTATACGAGTAACATGTTACTACAGTATTCGAGTAACTCGTAACAACAGTATTAGTTGTTACGAGTTAGTCGTATACTGTAGTTACAAGTGACTCGTATACTGAAGTTACAAGTGACTCGTATTCTGTTGTTACAAGTGACTCGTAATCTGTAGTTACAAGTAACTCGTATACTGTAGTTACAAGTGACTCGTATACTGTAGTTACACGTTACTCGAATACTGTTGTTACATTAAAGTCGTAAACTGTAGTTACAAGTGACTCGTATACTGTTACGAGTTACTCGAATACTGTAGTTACAAGTGATTCGTATACTGTAGTTACACGTTACTCGTATACTGTAGTTACATAAAAGTCGTATACTGTAGTTACGAGTGACTCGTATACTGTAGTTACATGTTACTTGTATACTGTAGTTACAAGTGACTCGAATACTGTTGTCACGAGTTACTCGAATACTGTAGTTACATGTTTCTCGTATACAGTAGTTACAAGTGACTCGAATACTGTTGTTACGAGTTACTCGAATACTGTAGTAACATGTTACTCGTATACTGTATTTTCAAGTAACTCGTATACTGTAGTTACAAGTTCCTCGTATACTGTAGTTAGAAGTGATTCGTATACTGTAGGTACATCTTACTCGTATACTGTAGGAACAATTTACTCGTATACTGTAGTTACAAGTAACTCGTATACTGTAGATACATGTTACTCGTATACTGTAGTTACATTAAACTCGTATTCTGAATTAACAAGTTACTTGTATACTGTAGTTACAAGTCACTTGTATTCTGTAGTTACAAGTGACTCGTATACTGTAGTTACAAGTTACTCGTATTCTGTAGTTACAAGTGACTCGTTTACTGTTGTAACAAGTTACTCGTATACTGTTGTTACATGTTACTCGTATACTGTAGTTACAAGTTACTCGTATACTGTAGTTACAAGTTACTCGTATACTGTAGTTACAAGTTACTCGTATTCTGAAGTTACAAAAGACTCGTATACTGTAGTTACATGTTACTCGTATACTGTAGTTACAAGTGACTCGTATACTGTAGTTACATTTAACTCGTTTACTGCAGTTATAAGTGACTCGTATACTCTAGTTACAAGTGACTCGTATACTGTAGTTACATTAAACTCTTATACTGTAGTAACAAGTGACTCGTATACTGTAGTTACAAGTTACTCGTATTCTGTAGTTTCAAGTGACTCTTTTACTGTTGTTACAAGTTACTCTTATACTGTAGTTACATGTTACTCGTATACTGTAGTTACATGTTACTCGTATACTGTAGTTACAAGTGACTCGTATACTGTTGTTACGAGTAGCTCGTATTCTTAGTTACGAGTTAGTCGTATACTGTAGTTACAAGTGACTCGTATACTGTAGTTACAAGTGACTCGTTTACTGTTGTTACAAGTTACTCGTATACTGTAGTTACATGTTACTCGTATACTGTAGTTACAAGTTACTCGTATACTGTAGTAACATTAAACTCGTTTACTGCAGTTATAAGTGACTCGTATACTCTAGTTACAAGTGACTCGTATACTGTAGTTACAAGTTACTCGTATTCTGTCGTTTCAAGTGACTCTTTTACTGTTGTTACAAGTTACTCGTATACTGTAGTTACATGTTACTCGTATACTGTAGTTACAAGTTACTCGTTTACTGTAGTTACAAGTTACTCGTATACTGTAGTTACAAGTGACTCGTATTCTGTAGTTACAAGTGACTCGTATACTGTTACGAGTTACTCGAATACTTTAGTTAAAAGTGATTCGTATACTGTAGTTACATTAAACTCGTTTACTGCAGTTATAAGTGACTCGTATACTCTAGTTACAAGTGACTCGTATACTGTAGTTACAAGTTACTCGTATTCTGTCGTTTCAAGTGACTCTTTTACTGTTGTTACAAGTTACTCGTATACTGTAGTTACAAGTTTCTCGTATTCTGTAGTTTCAAGTGACTCTTTTACTGTTGTTACAAGTTACTCGTATACTGTAGTTACATGTTACTCGTATACTGTAGTTACAAGTGACTCGTATACTGTTGTTACGAGTAGCTCGTATTCTTAGTTACGAGTTAGTCGTATACTGTAGTTACAAGTGACTCGTATACTGTAGTTACAAGTGACTCGTTTACTGTTGTTACAAGTTACTCGTATACTGTAGTTACATGTTACTCGTATACTGTAGTTACAAGTTACTCGTATACTGTAGTTACATTAAACTCGTTTACTGCAGTTATAAGTGACTCGTATACTCTAGTTACAAGTGACTCGTATACTGTAGTTACAAGTTACTCGTATTCTGTCGTTTCAAGTGACTCTTTTACTGTTGTTACAAGTTACTCGTATACTGTAGTTACAAGTTTCTCGTATTCTGTAGTTTCAAGTAACTCTTTTACTGTTGTTACAAGTTACTCGTATACTGTAGTTACAAGTTTCTCGTATTCTGTAGTTTCAAGTGACTCGTTTATTGTTGTAACAAGTTACTCGTATACTGTAGTTACATGTTACTCGTATACTGTAGTTACAAGTTACTCGTTTACTGTAGTTACAAGTTACTCGTATACTGTAGTTACAAGTGACTCGTATTCTGTAGTTACAAGTGACTCGTATACTGTTACGAGTTACTCGAATACATTAATTAAAAGTGATTCGTATACTGTAGTTTCATGTTACTCGTATACTGTAGTTACATAAAAGTCGTATACTGTAGTTACAAGTGACTCGTATACTGTAGTTACATGTTACTCGTATACTGTAGTTACAAGTGACTCGAATACTGTTGTTACGAGTTACTCGAATACTGTAGTTACAAGTTACTCGTATACTGTAGTTTCAAGTGACTTGTATACTGTAGTTACAAGTTACTCGTATACTGTTGTTAGAAGTGATTCGTATACTGTAGGTACATCTTACTCATATACTGTAGGAACAATTTACTCGTATATTGTAGTTACAAGTAACTCGTATACTGTAGATACATGTTACTCGTATACTGTAGTTACATTAAACTCGTATACTGTAGTTACAAGTGACTCGTATACTGTTGTTACGAGTAACTCGTATTCCGTAGTTACGAGTAAGTCGTATACTGTAGTTACAAGTGACTCGTATACTGTAGTTACATATTACTCGTAAACTGTAGTTACAAGTTACTCGTATACTGTAGTTACAAGTAACTCGTATTCTGTAGTTACAAGTGACTCGTATACTGTAGTTACATGTTACTCGTATAATGTAGTTACAAGTAAATCGTATACTGTAGTTACAAGTGACTCGTATACTGTAGTTACACGTTACTCGAATACTGTAGTTACATTAAAGTCGTAAACTGTAGTTACAAGTGACTCGTATACTTTTACAAGTTACTCGAATACTGTAGTAACAAGTGATTCGTATACTGTAGTTACACGTTACTCGTATACTGTAGTTACATAAAAATCGTATACTGTAGTTACGAGTGACTCGAATACTGTAGTAACAAGTGATTCGTATACTAAAGTTACACGTTACTCGTATACTGTAGTTACATTAAAGTCGTTTACTGTAGTTACGAGTGACTCGTATACTGTAGTTACATGTTACTCGTATACTGTAGTTACAAGTGACTCGAATACTGTTGTTACGAGTTACTCGAATACTGTAGTTACATGTTACTCGTATACTGTAGTTACAAGTGACTCGAATACTGTAGTTACGAGTTACTCGAATACTGTAGTTACAAGTTACTCGTATACTGTAGTTTCAAGTGACTCGTATACTGTAGTTACAAGTTACTCGTATACTGTAGTTAGAAGTGATTCGTATACTGTAGGTACATCTTACTCGTATACTGTAGGAACAATTTACTCGTATACTGTAGTTACAAGTAACTCGTATACTGTAGATACATGTAACTCGTATACTGTAGTAACATTAAAATCGTATTCTGTAGTAACAAGTTACTCGTATTCTGTAGTTACAAGTGACTCGTTTACTGTTGTTACAAGTTACTCGTTTACTGTTGTTACATGTTACTCGTATACTGTAGTTACAAGTGACTCGTATACTGTTGTTACGAGTAACTCGTATTCTGTTGTTACGAGTAAGTCGTATACTGTAGTTACAAGTTACTCGTATACTGTAGTTACATATTACTCGTAAACTGTAGTTACAAGTTACTCGTATACTGTAGTTACAAGTAACTCGTATTCTGTAGTTACAAGTGACTCGTATACTGAAGTTACATATTACTCGTATAATGTAGTATACAAGTGACTTGTATACTGTAGTTACAAGTGACTCGTATTCTGTTGTTACAAGTGACTCGTAATCTGTAGTTAAAAGTAACTCGTATACTGTAGTTACAAGTGACTCGTATACTGTAGTTACACGTTACTCGAATAGTGTAGTTACATTTAAGTCGTAAACTGTAGTTACAAGTGACTCGTATACTGTTACGAGTTACTCAAATACTGTAGTTACAAGTGATTCGTATACTGTAGTTACACGTTACTCGTATACTGTAGTTACATAAAAGTCGTATACTGTAGTTACGAGTGACTCGTATACTGTAGTTACATGTTACTCGTATACTGTAGTTACAAGTGACTCGAATACTGTTGTCACGAGTTACTCGAATACTGTAGTTACATGTTACTCGTATACTGTAGTTACAAGTGACTCGAATACTGTTGTTACGAGTTACTCGTATACTGTAGTGACATGTTACTCGTATACTGTAGTTTCAAGTAACTCGTATACTGTAGTTACAAGTTCCTCGTATACTGTAGTTAGAAGTGATTCGTATACTGAAGGTACATCTTACTCGTATACTGTAGGAACAATTTACTCGTATTCAATAGTTACAAGTAACTCGTATACAGTAGATACATGTTACTCGTATACTGTAGTTACATTAAACTCGTATTCTGTAGTAACAAGTTACTCGTATACTGTAGTTACAAGTAACTCGTATTCTGTAGTTACAAGTGACTCGTATACTGTAGTTACAAGTTACTCGTATTCTGTAGTTACAAGTGACTCGTTTACTGTTGTAACAAGTTACTCGTATACTGTTGTTACATGTTACTCGTATACTGTAGTTACAAGTTAGTCGTATTCTGAAGTTACAAAAGACTCGTATACTGTAGTTACATGTTACTCGTATACTGTAGTTACAAGTGACTCGTATACTGTAGTTACATTAAACTCGTTTACTGCAGTTATAAGTGACTCGTATACTCTAGTTACAAGTGACTCGTATACTGTAGTTACATTAAACTCTTATACTGTAGTAACAAGTGACTCGTATACTGTAGTTACAAGTTACTCTTATTCTGTAGTTTCAAGTGACTCTTTTACTGTTGTTACAAGTTACTCGTATACTGTAGTTACATGTTACTCGTATACTGTAGTTACAAGTGACTCGTATACTATTGTTACGAGTAGCTCGTATTCTTAGTTACGAGTAAGTCGTATACTTTAAATACAAGTGACTCGTATACTGTAGTTACAAGTTACTCTTATTCTGTAGTTACAAGTGACTCGTTTACTGTTGTTACAAGTTACTCGTATACTGTAGTTACATGTTACTCGTATACTGTAGTTACAAGTTACTCGTATACTGTAGTTACAAGTTACTGGTATACTGTAGTTACAAGTGACTCGTATTCTGTTGTTACAAGTGACTCATAATCTGTTGTTACAAGTTACTCGTATACTGTAATTACAAGTGACTCGTATACTGTAGTTACACGTTACT
Source organism: Tuta absoluta (assembly GCA_027580185.1). NCBI lineage: Eukaryota > Metazoa > Arthropoda > Insecta > Lepidoptera > Gelechiidae > Tuta > Tuta absoluta. The sequence continues at coordinate 1,564,579 of JAQAHW010000060.1, forward strand.
CGAATACTAAAGTTACATTAAAGTCGTAAACTGTAGATACAAGTGACTCGTATACTGTTACGAGTTACTCGAATACTTTAGTTAAAAGTGATTCGTATACTGTAGTTACACGTAACTCGTATACTGTAGTTACATAAAAGTCGTATACTGTAGTTACAAGTGACTCGTATACTGTAGTTACATGTTACTCGTATACTGTAGTTACAAGTGACTCGAATACTGTTGTCACGAGTTACTCGAATACTGTAGTTACATGTTTCTCGTATACTGTAGTTACAAGTGACTCGAATACTGTTGTTACGAGTTACTCGAATACTGTAGTAACATGTTACTCGTATACTGTAGTTACAAGTAACTCGAATACTGTAGTAACAAGTTCCTCGTATACTGTAGTTAGAAGTGATTCGTATACTGTAGGTACATCTTACTCGTATACTGTAGGAACAATTTACTCGTATACTGTAGTTACAAGTAACTCGTATACTGTAGATACATGTTACTCGTATACTGTAGTTACATTAAACTCGTATTCTGTAGTAACAAGTTACTTGTATACTGTAGTTACAAGTAACTCGTATTCTGTAGTTACAAGTGACTCGTATACTGTAGTTACAAGTTACTCGTATTCTGTAGTTACAAGTGACTCGTTTACTGTTGTAACAAGTTACTCGTATACTGTTGTTACATGTTACTCGTATACTGTAGTTACAAGTTACTCGTTTACTGTAGTTACAAGTTACTCGTATACTGTAGTTACAAGTTACTCGTATTCTGAAGTTACAAAAGACTCGTATACTGTAGTTATATGTTACTCGTATACTGTAGTTACAAGTGACTCGTATACTGTAGTTACATTAAACTCGTTTACTGCAGTTATAAGTGACTCGTATACTCTAGTTACAAGTGACTCGTATACTGTAGTTACATTAAACTCTTATACTGTAGTAACAAGTGACTCGTATACTGTAGTTACAAGTTACTCGTATTCTGTAGTTTCAAGTGACTCTTTTACTGTTTTTACAAGTTACTCGTATACTGTAGTTACATGTTACTCGTATACTGTAGTTACAAGTGACTCGTATACTGTTGTTACGAGTAGCTCGTATTCTTAGTTACGAGTTAGTCGTATACTGTAGTTACAAGTGACTCGTATACTGTAGTTACAAGTGACTCGTTTACTGTTGTTACAAGTTACTCGTATACTGTAGTTACATGTTACTCGTATACTGTAGTTACAAGTTACTCGTATACTGTAGTTACATTAAACTCGTTTACTGCAGTTATAAGTGACTCGTATACTCTAGTTACAAGTGATTCGTATACTGTAGTTTCACGTAACTCGTATACTGTAGTTACATAAAAGTCGTATACTGTAGGTACAAGTGACTCGTATACTGTAGTTACATGTTACTCGTATACTGTAGTTACAAGTGACTCGAATACTGTTGTTACGAGTTACTCGAATACTGTAGTTACAAGTTACTCGTATACTGTAGTTTCAAGTGACTCGTATACTGTAGTTACAAGTTACTCGTATACTGTTGTTAGAAGTGATTCGTATACTGAAGGTACATCTTACTCATATACTGTAGGAACAATTTACTCGTATACTGTAGTTACAAGTAACTTGTATACTGTAGATACATGTTACTCGTATACTGTAGTTACATTAAACTCGTATACTGTAGTTACAAGTGACTCGTATACTGTAGTTACAAGTGACTCGTATACTGTAGTCACATATTACTCGTAAACTGTAGTTACAAGTTACTCGTATACTGTAGTTACAAGTTACTCGTATACTGTAGTTACATGTTACTCGTATAATGTAGTTACAAGTAAATCGTATACTGTAGTTACAAGTGACTCGTATACTGTAGTTACACGTTATTCGAATACTGTAGTTACATTGAAGTCGTAAACTGTAGTTACAAGTGACTCGTATACTGTTACGAGTTACTCGAATACTGTAGTAACAAGTGATTCGTATACTGTAGTTTCACGTTACTCGTATACTGTAGTTACATAAAAATCGTATACTGTAGTTACGAGTGACTCGAATACTGTAGTAACAAATGATTTGTAAACTGTAGTTACACGTTACTCGTATACTGTAGTTACATAAAAGTCGTTTACTGTAGTTACGAGTGACTCGTATACTGTAGTTACATGTTACTCGTATACTGTAGTTACAAGTGACTCGAATACTGTTGTTACGAGTTACTCGAATACTTTAGTTACATGTTACTCGTATACTGTAGTTACAAGTGACTAAAATACTTAAGTTACGAGTTACTCGAATACTGTAGTTACAAGTTACTCGTATACTGTAGTTTCAAGTGACTCGTATACTGTAGTTACAAGTTACTCGTATACTGTAGTTAGAAGTGATTCGTATACTGTAGGTACATCTTACTCGAATACTGTAGGAACAATTTACTCATATACTGTAGTTACAAGTAACTCGTATACTGTAGATACATGTAACTCGTATACTGTAGTAACATTAAAATCGTATTCTGTAGTAACAAGTTACTCGTAAACTGTAGTTACAAGTAACTCGTATTCTGTAGTTACAAGTGACTCGTATACTGTAGTTACAAGTTACTCGTATTCTGTAGTTACAAGTGACTCGTTTACTGTTGTTACAAGTTACTCGTATACTGTTGTTACATGTTACTCGTATACTGTAGTTACAAGTGACTCGTATACTGTTGTTCTTGTAACTACAGTATACGAGTAACTTGTTACTACAGAATACGATTTTAATGTTACTACAGTATACGAGTTACATGTATCTACAGTATACGAGTTACTTGTAACTACAGTATACGAGTAAATTGTTCCTACAGTATACGAGTAAGATGTACCTACAGTATACGAATCACTTCTAACTACAGTATACGAGTAACTTGTAACTACATTATACGAGTCACTTGAAACTACAGTATACGAGTAACTTGTAACTACAGTATTCGAGTAACTCGTAACTACAGAATTCGAGTCACTTGTAACTACAGTATACGAGTAACATGTAATTACAGTATTCGAGTAACTCGTAACAACAGTATTCGAGTCACTTGTAACTACAGTATACGAGTAACATGTAACTACAGTATACGAGTCACTCGTAACTAAAGTAAACGACTTTTATGTAACTACAGTATACGAGTAACGTGTAACTACAGTATACGAATCACTTGTTACTACAGTATTCGAGTCACTCGTAACTACAGTATACGATTTTTATGTAACTACAGTATACGAGTAACGTGTAACTACAGTATACGAATCACTTGTTACTTTAGTATTCGAGTAACTCGTAACAGTATACGAGTCACTTGTAACTACAGTTTACGACTTTCATGTAACTACAGTATTCGAGTAACGTGTAACTACAGTATACGAGTCACTTGTAACTACAGTATACGATTTACTTGTAACTACATTATACGAGTAACATGTAACTACAGTATACGAGTCACTTGTAACTACAGAATACGAGTTACTTGTAACTACAGTATACGAGTAACTTGTAACTACAGTTTACGAGTAATATGTAACTACAGTATACGAGTCACTTGTAACTACAGTATACGACTTACTCGTAACTACGAAATACGAGTTACTCGTAACAACAGTATACGAGTCACTTGTAACTACAGTATACGAGTTAAATGTAACTACAGTATACGAGTAACATGTATCTACAGTATACGAGTAAATTGTTCCTACAGTATATGAGTAAGATGTACCTTCAGTATACGAATCACTTCTAACAACAGTATACGAGTAACTTGTAACTACAGTATACGAGTCACTTGAAACTACAGTATACGAGTAACTTGTAACTACAGTATTCGAGTAACTCGTTACAACAGTATTCGAGTCACTTGTTACTACAGTATACGAGTAACATGTAACTACAGTATACGAGTCACTTGTAACTACAGTATACGACTTTTATGTAACTACAGTATACGAGTTACGTGAAACTACAGTATACGAATCACTTTTAACTAAAGTATTCGAGTAACTCGTAACAGTATACGAGTCACTTGTAACTACAGAATACGAGTCACTTGTAACTACAGTATACGAGTAACTTGTAACTACAGTATACGAGTAACTTGTAACTACAGTATACGAGTCACTTGTAACTAGAGTATACGAGTCACTTATAACTGCAGTAAACGAGTTTAATGTAACTACAGTATACGAGTAACTTGTAACTACAGTATACGAGTAACATGTAACTACAGTATACGAGTAACTTGTAACAACAGTAAACGAGTCACTTGTAACTACAGTATACGAGTCACTTGTAACTACAGTATACGACTAACTCGTAACTAAGAATACGAGCTACTCGTAACAACAGTATACGAGTCACTTGTAACTACAGTATACGAGTAACATGTAACTACAGTATACGAGTAACTTGTAACAACAGTAAACGAGTCACTTGAAACTACAGAATACGAGTAACTTGTAACTACAGTATACGAGTCACTTGTTACTATAGTATAAGAGTTTAATGTAACTACAGTATACGAGTCTTTTGTAACTTCAGAATACGAGTAACTTGTCACTACAGTATACGAGTAACTTGTAACTACAGTATACGAGTAACTTGTAACTACAGTATACGAGTAACATGTAGCAACAGTATACGAGTAACTTGTTACAACAGTAAACGAGTCACTTGTAACTACAGAATACGAAAAACTTGTAACTACAGTATACGAGTCACTTGTAACTACAGAATACGAGTTACTTGTAACTACAGTATACAAGTAACTTGTTACTACAGAATACAAGTTTAATGTAACAACAGTATACGAGTAACATGTATCTACAGTATACGAGTTACTTGTAACTACAGTATACGAGTAAATTGTTCCTACAGTATACGAGTAAGATGTACCTACAGTATACGAATCACTTCTAACTACAGTATACGAGGAACTTGTAACTACAGTATACGAGTTATTTGAAAATACAGTATACGAGTAACATGTTACTACAGTATTCGAGTAACTCGTAACAACAGTATTAGTTGTTACGTGTAAGTCGTATACTGTAGTTACAAGTGACTCGTATACTGTAGTTACATGTTACTCGTATAATGTAGTTACAAGTGACTTGTATACTGTAGTTACAAGTGACTCGTATTCTGTTGTTACAAGTGACTCGTAATCTGTAGTTACAAGTAACTCGTATACTGTAGTTACAAGTGACTCGTATACTGTAGTTACACGTTACTCGAATACTGTTGTTACATTTAAGTCGTAAACTGTAGTTACAAGTGACTCGTATACTGTTACGAGTTACTCGAATACTGTAGTTACAAGTTACTCGTATACTGTAGTTACGAGTGACTCGAATACTGTAGTAACAAGTGATTTGTATACTGTAGTTACACGTTACTCGTATACTGTAGTTACATAAAAGTCGTTTACTGTAGTTACGAGTGACTCGTATACTGTAGTTACATGTTACTCGTATACTGTAGTTACAAGTGACTCAAATACTGTTGTTACGAGTTACTCGAATACTGTAGTTACATGTTACTCGTATACTGTAGTTACAAGTGACTCGAATACTGTAGTTACGAGTTACTCGAATACTGTAGTTACAAGTTACTCGTATACTGTAGTTTCAAGTGACTCGTATACTGTAGTTACAAGTTACTCGTATACTGTAGTTAGAAGTGATTCGTATACTGTAGGTACATCTTACTCGAATACTGTAGGAACAATTTACTCGTATACTGTAGTTACAAGTAACTCGTATACTGTAGATACATGTAACTCGTATACTGTAGTAACATTGAAATCGTATTCTGTAGTAACAAGTTACTCGTATACTGTAGTTACAAGTCACTCGTATTCTGTAGTTACAAGTGACTCGTATACTGTAGTTACAAGTTACTCGTATTCTGTAGTTACAAGTGACTCGTTAACTGTTGTTACAAGTTACTCGTATACTGTTGTTACATGTTACTCGTATACTGTAGTTACAAGTGACTCGTATACTGTTGTACTTGTAACTACAGTATACTAGTAACTTGTTACTACAGAATACGATTTTAATGTTACAACAGTAAACGAGTTACATGTATCTACAGTATACGAGTTACTTGTAACTACAGTATACGAGTAAATTGTTCCTACAGTATACGAGTAAGATGTACCTACAGTGTACGAATCACTTCTAACTACAGTATACGAGTAACTTGTAACTACAGTATATGAGTAACTTGAAACTACAGTATACGAGTAACTTGTAACTACAGTATTCGAGTAACTCGTAACTACAGAATTCGAGTCACTTGTAAGTACAGTATACGAGTAACATGTAACTACAGTATTCGAGTAACTCGTAACAACAGTATTCGAGTCACTTGTAACTACAGTATACGAGTAACATGTAACTACAGTATACGAGTCACTCGTAACTACAGTAAACGACTTTTATGTAACTACAGTATACGAGTAACGTGTAACTACAGTATACAAATCACTTGTTACTACAATATTCGAGTCACTCGTAACTACAGTATACGATTTTTATGTAACTACAGTATACGAGTAACGTGTAACTACAGTATACGAATCACTTGTTACTACAGTATTCGAGTAACTCGTAACAGTATACGAGTCACCTGTAACTACAGTTTACGACTTTCATGTAACTACAGTATTCGAGTAACGTGTAACTACAGTATACGAGTCACTTGTAACTACAGTATACGATTTACTTATAACTACATTATACGAGTAACATGTAACTACAGTATACGAGTCACTTGTAACTACAGAATACGAGTTACTCGTAACAACAGTATACGAGTCACTTGTAACTACAGTATACGAGTTTAATGTAACTACAGTATACGAGTAACATGTATCTACAGTATACGAGTTAATTGTTCCTACAGTATATGAGTAAGATGTACCTTCAGTATACGAATCACTTCTAACAACAGTATACGAGTAACTTGTAACTACAGTATACGAGTCACTTGAAACTACAGTATACGAGTAACTTGTAACTACAGTATTCGAGTAACTCGTAACAACAGTATTCGAGTCACTTGTAACTACAGTATACGAGTAACATGTAACTACAGTATACGAGTCACTTGTAACTACAGTATACGACTTTTATGTAACTACAGTATACGAGTTACGTGAAACTACAGTATACGAATCACTTTTAACTAAAGTATTCGAGTAACTCGTAACAGTATACGAGTCACTTGTAACTACAGAATACGAGTCACTTGTAACTACAGTATACGAGTAACTTGTAACTACAGTATACGAGTAACTTGTAACTACAGTATACGAGTACCATGTAACTACAGTATACGAGTAACTTGTAACAACAGTAAACGAGTCACTTGTATTTACAGAATACGAGTCACTTGTAACTAAAGTATACGACTAACTCGTAACTAAGAATACGAGCTACTCGTAACAACAGTATACGAGTCACTTGTAACTACAGTATACGAGTAACATGTAACTACAGTATACGAGTTACTTGTAACAACAGTAAAAGAGTCACTTGAAACTACAGAATACGAGAAACTTGTAACTACAGTATACGAGTAACTTGTAACAACAGTAAAAGAGTCACTTGAAACGACAGAATACGAGTAACTTGTAACTACAGTATACGAGTCACTTGTAACTAGAGTATACGAGTCACTTATAACTGCAGTAAACGAGTTTAATGTAACTACAGTATATGAGTAACTTGTAACTACAGTATACGAGTAACATGTAACTACAGTATACGAGTAACTTGTAACATTAGTAAACGAGTCACTTGTAACTACAGTATACGAGTCACTTGTAACTACAGTATACGACTAACTCGTAACTAAGAATACGAGCTACTCTTAACAACAGTATACGAGTCACTTGTAACTACAGTATACGAGTAACATGTAACTACAGTATACGAGTATCTTGTAACAACAGTAAACGAGTCACTTGAAACTACAGAATACGAGTAACTTGTAACTACAGTATACGAGTCACTTGTTACTATAGTATAAGAGTTTAATGTAACTACAGTATACGAGTCTTTTGTAACTTCAGAATACGAGTAACTTGTAACTACAGTATACGAGTAACTTGTAACTACAGTATACGAGTAACTTGTAACTACAGTATACGAGTAACATGTAACAACAGTATACGAGTAACTTGTTACAACAGTAAACGAGTCACTTGTAACTACAGAATACGAAAAACTTGTAACTACAGTATACGAGTCACTTGTAACTACAGAATACGAGTTACTTGTAACTACAGTATACAAGTAACTTGTTACTACAGAATACGAGTTTAATGTAACTACAGTATACGAGTAACATGTATCTACAGTATACGAGTTACTTGTAACTACAGTATACGAGTAAATTGTTCCTACAGTATATGAGTAAGATGTACCTACAGTATACGAATCACTTCAAAGTCAATGGATGCTACACAGATGTCACTGGAAGGCGACCTGGAGGCGATGGATAACTTTTTCACTCGCTGGCGTTTATGCCCCAACCCATCCAAAACGGATGTATGCTGTTTCCACCTATCCAATCAACTGGCAAGCAAAGAACTGCATGTTAGGTTTAGAGGTACTGTCCTTAAGCATAACTTTTACCCAAAATACCTGGGCGTGACACTCGACAGAAGTCTGACCTTCCGAAACCACCAAACTTAAACAGCGGCCAAGTTAAAAACTCGAAATAACATAGTTCAGAAGCTTACGGGGACTACATGGGGTGCTACAGCCTCCTCTCTGCGAACAACAGCTCTCTCCCTCGTATATTCTACTGCGGAATACTGCGCCCCCGTGTGGAAGAACAGCGCCCATGTGTCAGAGATTGACACACAGCTCAACCATACAATGAGGCTCATCACAGGCTGCTTAAAGTCAACTCCGACCTACTGGCTACCGGCGCTTAGCAATATTCCACCGCCACACTTGCGCCGCCAAAAAGCCCTCGAACGGGAAATCGAAAAATTTAAGGCTGATGAATCCCTGCCCATATTAAAAGACCTGAACGGGTTCTACACACCACGTCTAAAATCGAGGAATCCACCAGCGCTGCTCGCCCACTGTCAGAATAGCCCAACAGATATTAGGGATAGTTGGCGAAAGGAGTGGGAGTCTGCCCCCCCTTGCGAGTTTTACGACCTGTCGATGACTGAAGCACCTTCCGGCTTCCGGGAACCACGTAGAGTCTGGACGCTACTAAATAGACTGCGCACAGGTGTCGGAAACTGTGGACACCATTGGAAGAAATGGGGATGGTGTGACTCGGCGGCATGTCCCTGTGGACACCCTGAACAAACAGTTAGGCATATGATGCTGGAGTGTCCTATCACCAAATACACAGGAAAATCTGAGGACTTTGAAACCCTTACGAGTGATGCTGTGGAATACTTAGTAGCATGTAATTTAGAAATTTAAGTCGTGATTCGAGAGATCATACAAATGCCATACGATAAATAAATAAATAACAGTATTCGAGTAACTCGTAACAACAGTATTAGTTGTTACGAGTAAGTCGTATACTGTAGTTACAAGTGACTCGTATACTGTAGTTACATGTTACTCGTATAATGTTGTTACAAGTGACTTGTATACTGTAGTTACAAGTGACTCGTATTCTGTTGTTACAAGTGACTCGTAATCTGTAGTTACAAGTAACTCGTATACTGTAGTTACAAGTGACTCGTATACTGTAGTTACACGTTACTCGAATACTGTTGTTACATTAAAGTCGTAAACTGTAGTTACAAGTGACTCGTATACTGTTACGAGTTACTCGAATACTGTAGTTACAAGTGATTCGTATACTGTAGTTACACGTTACTCGTATACTGTAGTTACATAAAAGTCGTATACTGTAGTAACGAGTGACTCGTATACTGTAGTTACATGTTACTCGTATACTGTAGTTACAAGTGACTCGAATACTGTTGTCACGAGTTACTCGAATACTGTTGTTTCATGTTTCTCGTATACTGTAGTTACAAGTGACTCGTATACTGAAGTTACATATTACTCGTATAATGTAGTATACAAGTGACTTGTATACTGTAGTTACAAGTGACTCGTATTCTGTTGTTACAAGTGACTCGTAATCTGTAGTTAAAAGTAACTCGTATACTGTAGTTACAAGTGACTCGTATACTGTAGTTACACGTTACTCGAATACTGTAGTTACATTTAAGTCGTAAACTGTAGTTACAAGTGACTCGTATACTGTTACGAGTTACTCGAATACTGTAGTTACAAGTGATTCGTATACTGTAGTTACACGTTACTCGTATACTGTAGTTACATAAAAGTCGTATACTGTAGTTACGAGTGACTCGTATACTGTAGTTACATGTTACTCGTATACTGTAGTTACAAGTGACTCGAATACTGTTGTCACGAGTTACTCGAATACTGTAGTTACATGTTACTCGTATACTGTAGTTACAAGTGACTCGAATACTGTTGTTACGAGTTACTCGAATACTGTAGTTACATGTTACTCGTATACTGTAGTTTCAAGTAACTCGTATACTGTAGTTACAAGTTCCTCGTATACTGTAGTTAGAAGTGATTCGTATACTGAAGGTACATCTTACTCGTATACTGTAGGAACAATTTACTCGTATTCAATAGTTACAAGTAACTCGTATACAGTAGATACATGTTACTCGTATACTGTAGTTACATTAAACTCGTATTCTGTAGTAACAAGTTACTCGTATACTGTAGTTACAAGTAACTCGTATTCTGTAGTTACAAGTGACTCGTATACTGTAGTTACAAGTTACTCGTATTCTGTAGTTACAAGTGACTCGTTTACTGTTGTAACAAGTTACTCGTATACTGTTGTTACATGTTACTCGTATACTGTAGTTACAAGTTAGTCGTATTCTGAAGTTACAAAAGACTCGTATACTGTAGTTACATGTTACTCGTAAACTGTAGTTACAAGTGACTCGTATACTGTAGTTACATTAAACTCGTTTACTGCAGTTATAAGTGACTCGTATACTCTAGTTACAAGTGACTCGTATACTGTAGTTACATTAAACTCTTATACTGTAGTAACAAGTGACTCGTATACTGTAGTTACAAGTTACTCTTATTCTGTAGTTTCAAGTGACTCTTTTACTGTTGTTACAAGTTACTCGTATACTGTAGTTACATGTTACTCGTATACTGTAGTTACAAGTGACTCGTATACTGTTGTTACGAGTAGCTCGTATTCTTAGTTACGAGTAAGTCGTATACTTTAAATACAAGTGACTCGTATACTGTAGTTACAAGTTACTCTTATTCTGTAGTTACAAGTGACTCGTTTACTGTTGTTACAAGTTACTCGTATACTGTAGTTACATGTTACTCGTATACTGTAGTTACAAGTTACTCGTATACTGTAGTTACAAGTTACTCGTATACTGTAGTTACAAGTGACTCGTATTCTGTTGTTACAAGTGACTCGTAATCTGTAGTTACAAGTTACTCGTATACTGTAATTACAAGTGACTCGTATACTGTAGTTACACGTTACTCGAATACTAAAGTTACATTAAAGTCGTAAACTGTAGATACAAGTGACTCGTATACTGTTACGAGTTACTCGAATACTTTAGTTAAAAGTGATTCGTATACTGTAGTTACACGTAACTCGTATACTGTAGTTACATAAAAGTCGTATACTGTAGTTACAAGTTACTCGTATACTGTAGTTACATGTTACTCGTATACTGTAGTTACAAGTGACTCGAATACTGTTGTCACGAGTTACTCGAATACTGTAGTTACATGTTTCTCGTATACTGTAGTTACAAGTGACTCGAATACTGTTGTTACGAGTTACTCGAATACTGTAGTAACATGTTACTCGTATACTGTAGTTACAAGTAACTCGAATACTGTAGTTACAAGTTCCTCGTATACTGTAGTTAGAAGTGATTCGTATACTGTAGGTACATCTTACTCGTATACTGTAGGAACAATTTACTCGTATACTGTAGTTACAAGTAACTCGTATACTGTAGATACATGTTACTCGTATACTGTAGTTACATTAAACTCGTATTCTGTAGTAACAAGTTACTTGTATACTGTAGTTACAAGTAACTCGTATTCTGTAGTTACAAGTGACTCGTATACTGTAGTTACAAGTTACTCGTATTCTGTAGTTACAAGTGACTCGTTTACTGTTGTAACAAGTTACTCGTATACTGTTGTTACATGTTACTCGTATATTGTAGTTACAAGTTACTCGTTTACTGTAGTTACAAGTTACTCGTATACTGTAGTTACAAGTTACTCGTATTCTGAAGTTACAAAAGACTCGTATACTGTAGTTATATGTTACTCGTATACTGTAGTTACAAGTGACTCGTATACTGTAGTTACATTAAACTCGTTTACTGCAGTTATAAGTGACTCGTATACTCTAGTTACAAGTGACTCGTATACTGTAGTTACATTAAACTCTTATACTGTAGTAACAAGTGACTCGTATACTGTAGTTACAAGTTACTCGTATTCTGTAGTTTCAAGTGACTCTTTTACTGTTTTTACAAGTTACTCGTATACTGTAGTTACATGTTACTCGTATACTGTAGTTACAAGTGACTCGTATACTGTTGTTACGAGTAGCTCGTATTCTTAGTTACGAGTTAGTCGTATACTGTAGTTACAAGTGACTCGTATGCTGTAGTTACAAGTGACTCGTTTACTGTTGTTACAAGTTACTCGTATACTGTAGTTACATGTTACTCGTATACTGTAGTTACAAGTTACTCGTATACTGTAGTTACATTAAACTCGTTTACTGCAGTTATAAGTGACTCGTATACTCTAGTTACAAGTGATTCGTATACTGTAGTTTCACGTAACTCGTATACTGTAGTTACATAAAAGTCGTATACTGTAGGTACAAGTGTTTCGTATACTGTAGTTACATGTTACTCGTATACTGTAGTTACAAGTGACTCGAATACTGTTGTTACGAGTTACTCGAATACTGTAGTTACAAGTTACTCGTATACTGTAGTTTCAAGTGACTCGTATACTGTAGTTACAAATTACTCGTATACTGTTGTTAGAAGTGATTCGTATACTGAAGGTACATCTTACTCATATACTGTAGGAACAATTTACTCGTATACTGTAGTTACAAGTAACTTGTATACTGTAGATACATGTTACTCGTATACTGTAGTTACATTAAACTCGTATACTGTAGTTACAAGTGACTCGTATACTGTAGTTACAAGTGACTCGTATACTGTAGTCACATATTACTCGTAAACTGTAGTTACAAGTTACTCGTATACTGTAGTTACAAGTTACTCGTATACTGTAGTTACATGTTACTCGTATAATGTAAATACAAGTAAATCGTATACTGTAGTTACAAGTGACTCGTATACTGTAGTTACACGTTATTCGAATACTGTAGTTACATTGAAGTCGTAAACTGTAGTTACAAGTGACTCGTATACTGTTACGAGTTACTCGAATACTGTAGTAACAAGTGATTCGTATACTGTAGTTACACGTTACTCGTATACTGTAGTTACATAAAAATCGTATACTGTAGTTACGAGTGACTCGAATACTGTAGTAACAAATGATTTGTATACTGTAGTTACACGTTACTCGTATACTGTAGTTACATAAATGTCGTTTACTGTAGTTACGAGTGACTCGTATACTGTAGTTACATGTTACTCGTATACTGTAGTTACAAGTGACTCGAATACTGTTGTTACGAGTTATTCGAATACTTTAGTTACATGTTACTCGTATACTGTAGTTACAAGTGACTAAAATACTGAAGTTACGAGTTACTCGAATACTGTAGTTACAAGTTACTCGTATACTGTAGTTTCAAGTGACTCGTATACTGTAGTTACAAGTTACTCGTATACTGTAGTTAGAAGTGATTCGTATACTGTAGGTACATCTTACTCGAATACTGTAGGAACAATTTACTCGTATACTGTAGTTACAAGTAACTCGTATACTGTAGATACATGTAACTCGTATACTGTAGTAACATTAAAATCGTATTCTGTAGTAACAAGTAACTCGTAAACTGTAGTTACAAGTAACTCGTATTCTGTAGTTACAAGTGACTCGTATACTGTAGTTACAAGTTACTCGTATTCTGTAGTTACAAGTGACTCGTTTACTGTTGTTACAAGTTACTCGTATACTGTTGTTACATGTTACTCGTATACTGTAGTTACAAGTGACTCGTATACTGTTGTTCTTGTAACTACAGTATACGAGTAACTTGTTACTACAGAATACGATTTTAATTTTACTACAGTATACGAGTTACATGTATCTACAGTATACGAGTTACTTGTAACTACAGTATACGAGTAAATTGTTCCTACAGTATACGAGTAAGATGTACCTACAGTATACGAATCACTTCTAACTACAGTATACGAGTAACTTGTAACTACAGTATACGAGTCACTTGAAACTACAGTATACGAGTAACTTGTAACTACAGTATTCGAGTAACTCGTAACTACAGAATTCGAGTCACTTGTAACTACAGTATACGAGTAACATGTAACTACAGTATTCGAGTAACTCGTAACAACAGTATTCGAGTCACTTGTAACTACAGTATACGAGTAACATGTAACTACAGTATACGAGTCACTCGTAACTAAAGTAAACGCTTTTTATGTAACTACAGTATACGAGTAACGTGTAACTACAGTATACGAATCACTTGTTACTACAGTATTCGAGTCACTCGTAACTACAGTATACGATTTTTATGTAACTACAGTATACGAGTAACGTGTAACTACAGTATACGAATCACTTGTTACTACAGTATTCGAGTAACTCGTAACAGTATACGAGTCACTTGTAACTACAGTTTACGACTTTCATGTAACTACAGTATTCGAGTAACGTGTAACTACAGTATACGAGTCACTTGTAACTACAATATACGATTTACTTGTAACTACATTATACGAGTAACATGTAACTACAGTATACGAGTCACTTGTAACTTGTAACTACAGTATACGAGGAACATGTATCTACAGTATACGAGTAAATTGTTCCTACAGTATATGAGTAAGATGTACCTTCAGTATACGAATCACTTCTAACAACAGTATACGAGTAACTTGTAACTACAGTATACGAGTCACTTGAAACTACAGTATACGAGTAACTTGTAACTACAGTATTCGAGTAACTCGTTACAACAGTATTCGAGTCACTTGTTACTACAGTATACGAGTAACATGTAACTACAGTATACGAGTCACTTGTAACTACAGTATACGACTTTTATGTAACTACAGTATACGAGTTACGTGAAACTACAGTATACGAATCACTTTTAACTAAAGTATTCGAGTAACTCGTAACAGTATACGAGTCACTTGTAACTACAGAATACGAGTCACTTGTAACTACAGTATACAAGTAACTTGTAACTACAGTATACGAGTAACTTGTAACTACAGTATACGAGTAACATGTAACTACAGTATACGAGTAACTTGTAACAACAGTAAACGAGTCACTTGTATTTACAGAATACGAGTCACTTGTAACTACAGTATACAACTAACTCGTAACTAAGAATACGAGCTACTCGTAACAACAGTATACGAGTCACTTGTAACTACAGTATACGAGTAACATGTAACTACAGTATACGAGTTACTTGTAACAACAGTAAAAGAGTCACTTGAAACTACAGAATACGAGAAACTTGTAACTACAGTATACGAGTAACTTGTAACAACAGTAAAAGAGTCACTTGAAACGACAGAATACGAGTAACTTGTAACTACAGTACACGAGTCACTTGTAACTAGAGTATACGAGTCACTTATAACTGCAGTAAACGAGTTTAATGTAATTACAGTATACGAGTAACTTGTAACTACAGTATACGAGTAACATGTAACTACAGTATACGAGTAACTTGTAACAACAGTAAACGAGTCACTTGTAACTACAGTATACGAGTCACTTGTAACTACAGTATACGACTAACTCGTAACTAAGAATACGAGCTACTCGTAACAACAGTATACGAGTCACTTGTAACTACAGTATACGAGTAACATGTAACTACAGTATACGAGTAACTTGTAACAACAGTAAACGAGTCACTTGAAACTACAGAATACGAGTAACTTGTAACTACAGTATACGAGTCACTTGTTACTATAGTATAAGAGTTTAATGTAACTACAGTATACGAGTCTTTTGTAACTTCAGAATACGAGTTACTTGTCACTACAGTATACGAGTAACTTGTAACTACAGTATACGAGTAACTTGTAACTACAGTATACGAGTAACATGTAGCAACAGTATACGAGTAACTTGTTACAACAGTAAACGAGTCACTTGTAACTACAGAATACGAAAAACTTGTAACTACAGTATACGAGTCACTTGTAACTACAGTATACAAGTAACTTGTTACTACAGAATACAAGTTTAATGTAACAACAGTATACGAGTAACATGTATCTACAGTATACGAGTTACTTGTAACTACAGTATACGAGTAAATTGTTCCTACAGTATACGAGTAAGATGTACCTACAGTATACGAATCACTTCTAACTACAGTATACGAGGAACTTGTAACTACAGTATACGAGTTATTTGAAAATACAGTATACGAGTAACATGTTACTACAGTATTCGAGTAACTCATAACAACAGTATTAGTTGTTACGTGTAAGTCGTATACTGTAGTTACAAGTGACTCGTAGTAACATTAAAATCGTATTCTGTAGTAACAAGTAACTCGTAAACTGTAGTTACAAGTAACTCGTATTCTGTAGTTACAAGTGACTCGTATACTGTAGTTACAAGTTACTCGTATTCTGTAGTTACAAGTGACTCGTTTACTGTTGTTACAAGTTACTCGTATACTGTTGTTACATGTTACTCGTATACTGTAGTTACAAGTGACTCGTATACTGTTGTTCTTGTAACTACAGTATACGAGTAACTTGTTACTACAGAATACGATTTTAATTTTACTACAGTATACGAGTTACATGTATCTACAGTATACGAGTTACTTGTAACTACAGTATACGAGTAAATTGTTCCTACAGTATACGAGTAAGATGTACCTACAGTATACGAATCACTTCTAACTACAGTATACGAGTAACTTGTAACTACAGTATACGAGTCACTTGAAACTACAGTATACGAGTAACTTGTAACTACAGTATTCGAGTAACTCGTAACTACAGAATTCGAGTCACTTGTAACTACAGTATACGAGTAACATGTAACTACAGTATTCGAGTAACTCGTAACAACAGTATTCGAGTCACTTGTAACTACAGTATACGAGTAACATGTAACTACAGTATACGAGTCACTCGTAACTAAAGTAAACGCTTTTTATGTAACTACAGTATACGAGTAACGTGTAACTACAGTATACGAATCACTTGTTACTACAGTATTCGAGTCACTCGTAACTACAGTATACGATTTTTATGTAACTACAGTATACGAGTAACGTGTAACTACAGTATACGAATCACTTGTTACTACAGTATTCGAGTAACTCGTAACAGTATACGAGTCACTTGTAACTACAGTTTACGACTTTCATGTAACTACAGTATTCGAGTAACGTGTAACTACAGTATACGAGTCACTTGTAACTACAATATACGATTTACTTGTAACTACATTATACGAGTAACATGTAACTACAGTATACGAGTCACTTGTAACTACAGTATACTAGTAACTTGTAACTACAGTATACGAGTAACATGTATCTACAGTATACGAGTAAATTGTTCCTACAGTATATGAGTAAGATGTACCTTCAGTATACGAATCACTTCTAACAACAGTATACGAGTAACTTGTAACTACAGTATACGAGTCACTTGAAACTACAGTATACGAGTAACTTGTAACTACAGTATTCGAGTAACTCGTTACAACAGTATTCGAGTCACTTGTTACTACAGTATACGAGTAACATGTAACTACAGTATACGAGTCACTTGTAACTACAGTATACGACTTTTATGTAACTACAGTATACGAGTTACGTGAAACTACAGTATACGAATCACTTTTAACTAAAGTATTCGAGTAACTCGTAACAGTATACGAGTCACTTGTAACTACAGAATACGAGTCACTTGTAACTACAGTATACAAGTAACTTGTAACTACAGTATACGAGTAACTTGTAACTACAGTATACGAGTAACATGTAACTACAGTATACGAGTAACTTGTAACAACAGTAAACGAGTCACTTGTATTTACAGAATACGAGTCACTTGTAACTACAGTATACAACTAACTCGTTACTAAGAATACGAGCTACTCGTAACAACAGTATACGAGTCACTTGTAACTACAGTATACGAGTAACATGTAACTACAGTATACGAGTTACTTGTAACAACAGTAAAAGAGTCACTTGAAACTACAGAATACGAGAAACTTGTAACTACAGTATACGAGTAACTTGTAACAACAGTAAAAGAGTCACTAGAAACGACAGAATACGAGTAACTTGTAACTACAGTACACGAGTCACTTGTAACTAGAGTATACGAGTCACTTATAACTGCAGTAAACGAGTTTAATGTAATTACAGTATACGAGTAACTTGTAACTACAGTATACGAGTAACATGTAACTACAGTATACGAGTAACTTGTAACAACAGTAAACGAGTCACTTGTAACTACAGTATACGAGTCACTTGTAACTACAGTATACGACTAACTCGTAACTAAGAATACGAGCTACTCGTAACAACAGTATACGAGTCACTTGTAACTACAGTATACGAGTAACATGTAACTACAGTATACGAGTAACTTGTAACAACAGTAAACGAGTCACTTGAAACTACAGAATACGAGTAACTTGTAACTACAGTATACGAGTCACTTGTTACTATAGTATAAGAGTTTAATGTAACTACAGTATACGAGTCTTTTGTAACTTCAGAATACGAGTAACTTGTCACTACAGTATACGAGTAACTTGTAACTACAGTATACGAGTAACTTGTAACTACAGTATACGAGTAACATGTAGCAACAGTATACGAGTAACTTGTTACAACAGTAAACGAGTCACTTGTAACTACAGAATACGAAAAACTTGTAACTACAGTATACGAGTCACTTGTAACTACAGTATACAAGTAACTTGTTACTACAGAATACAAGTTTAATGTAACAACAGTATACGAGTAACATGTATCTACAGTATACGAGTTACTTGTAACTACAGTATACGAGTAAATTGTTCCTACAGTATACGAGTAAGATGTACCTACAGTATACGAATCACTTCTAACTACAGTATACGAGGAACTTGTAACTACAGTATACGAGTTATTTGAAAATACAGTATACGAGTAACATGTTACTACAGTATTCGAGTAACTCATAACAACAGTATTAGTTGTTACGTGTAAGTCGTATACTGTAGTTACAAGTGACTCGTATACTGTAGTTACATGTTACTCGTATAATGTAGTTACAAGTGACTTGTATACTGTAGTTACAAGTGACTCGTATTCTGTTGTTACAAGTGACTCGTAATCTGTAGTTACAAGTAACTCGTATACTGTAGTTACAAGTGACTCGTATACTGTTACGAGTTACTCGAATACTGTAGTTACAAGTTACTCGTATACTGTAGTTACGAGTGACTCGAATACTGTAGTAACAAGTGATTTGTATACTGTAGTTACACGTTACTCGTATACTGTAGTTACATAAAAGTCGTTTACTGTAGTTACGAGTGACTCGTATACTGTAGTTACATGTTACTCGTATACTGTAGTTACAAGTGACTCAAATACTGTTGTTACGAGTTACTCGAATACTGTAGTTACATGTTACTCGTATACTGTAGTTACAAGTGACTCGAATACTGTAGTTACGAGTTACTCGAATACTGTAGTTACAAGTTACTCGTATACTGTAGTTTCAAGTGACTCGTATACTGTAGTTACAAGTTACTCGTATACTGTAGTTAGAAGTGATTCGTATACTGTAGGTACATCTTACTCGAATACTGTAGGAACAAATTTACTCGTATACTGTAGTTACAAGTAACTCGTATACTGTAGATACATGTAACTCGTATACTGTAGTAACATTGAAATCGTATTCTGTAGTAACAAGTTACTCGTATACTGTAGTTACAAGTCACTCGTATTCTGTAGTTACAAGTGACTCGTATACTGTAGTTACAAGTTACTCGTATTCTGTAGTTACAAGTGACTCGTTTACTGTTGTTACAAGTTACTCGTATACTGTTGTTACATGTTACTCGTATACTGTAGTTACAAGTGACTCGTATACTGTTGTACTTGTAACTACAGTATACTAGTAACTTGTTACTACAGAATACGATTTTAATGTTACTACAGTAAACGAGTTACATGTATCTACAGTATACGAGTTACTTGTAACTACAGTATACGAGTAAATTGTTCCTACAGTATACGAGTAAGATGTACCTACAGTATACGAATCACTTCTAACTACAGTATACGAGTAACTTGTAACTACAGTATATGAGTAACTTGAAACTACAGTATACGAGTAACTTGTAACTACAGTATTCGAGTAACTCGTAACTACAGAATTCGAGTCACTTGTAACTACAGTATACGAGTAACATGTAACTACAGTATTCGAGTAACTCGTAACAACAGTATTCGAGTCACTTGTAACTACAGTATACGAGTAACATGTAACTACAGTATACGAGTCACTCGTAACTACAGTTAACGACTTTTATGTAACTACAGTATACGAGTAACGTGTAACTACAGTATACAAATCACTTGTTACTACAATATTCGAGTCACTCGTAACTACAGTATACGATTTTTATGTAACTACAGTATACGAGTAACGTGTAACTACAGTATACGAATCACTTGTTACTACAGTATTCGAGTAACTCGTAACAGTATACGAGTCACTTGTAACTACAGTTTACGACTTTCATGTAACTACAGTATTCGAGTAACGTGTAACTACAGTATACGAGTCACTTGTAACTACAGTATTCGATTTACTTATAACTACATTATACGAGTAACATGTAACTACAGTATACGAGTCACTTGTAACTACAGAATACGAGTTACTTGTAACTACAGTATACGAGTAACTTGTAACTACAGTTTACGAGTAATATGTAACTACAGTATACGAGTCACTTGTAACTACAGTATACGACTTACTCGTACCTACGGAATACGAGTTACTCGTAACAACAGTATACGAGTCACTTGTAACTACAGTATACGAGTTTAATGTAACTACAGTATACGAGTAACATGTATCTACAGTATACGAGTAAAATGTTCCTACAGTATATGAGTAAGATGTACCTTCAGTATACGAATCACTTCTAACAACAGTATACGAGTAACTTGTAACTACAGTATACGAGTCACTTGAAACTACAGTATACGAGTAACTTGTAACTACAGTATTCGAGTAACTCGTAACAACAGTATTCGAGTCACTTGTAACTACAGTATATGAGTAACATGTAACTACAGTATACGAGTCACTTGTAACTACAGTATACGACTTTTATGTAACTACAGTATACGAGTTACGTGAAACTACAGTATACGAATCACTTTTAACTAAAGTATTCGAGTAACTCGTAACAGTATACGAGTCACTTGTAACTACAGAATACGAGTCACTTGTAACTACAGTATACGAGTAACTTGTAACTACAGTATACGAGTAACTTGTAACTACAGTATACGAGTACCATGTAACTACAGTATACGAGTAACTTGTAACAACAGTAAACGAGTCACTTGTAGTTACAGAATACGAGTCACTTGTAACTAAAGTATACGACTAACTCGTAACTAAGAATACGAGCTACTCGTAACAACAGTATACGAGTCACTTGTAACTACAGTATACGAGTAACATGTAACTACAGTATACGAGTTACTTGTAACAACAGTAAAAGAGTCACTTGAAACTACAGAATACGAGAAACTTGTAACTACAGTATACGAGTAACTTGTAACAACAGTAAAAGAGTCACTTGAAACGACAGAATACGAGTAACTTGTAACTACAGTATACGAGTCACTTGTAACTAGAGTATACGAGTCACTTATAACTGCAGTAAACGAGTTTAATGTAACTACAGTATATGAGTAACTTGTAACTACAGTATACGAGTAACATGTAACTACAGTATACGAGTAACTTGTAACATTAGTAAACGAGTCACTTGTAACTACAGTATACGACTAACTCGTAACTAAGAATACGAGCTACTCTTAACAACAGTATACGAGTCACTTGTAACTACAGTATACGAGTAACATGTAACTACAGTATACGAGTATCTTGTAACAACAGTAAACGAGTCACTTGAAACTACAGAATACGAGTAACTTGTAACTACAGTATACGAGTCACTTGTTACTATAGTATAAGAGTTTAATGTAACTACAGTATACGAGTCTTTTGTAACTTCAGAATACGAGTAACTTGTAACTACAGTATACGAGTAACTTGTAACTACAGTATACGAGTAACTTGTAACTACAGTATACGAGTAACATGTAACAACAGTATACGAGTAACTTGTTACAACAGTAAACGAGTCACTTGTAACTACAGAATACGAAAAACTTGTAACTACAGTATACGAGTCACTTGTAACTACAGAATACGAGTTACTTGTAACTACAGTATACAAGTAACTTGTTACTACAGAATACGAGTTTAATGTAACTACAGTATACGAGTAACATGTATCTACAGTATACGAGTTACTTGTAACTACAGTATACGAGTAAATTGTTCCTACAGTATATGAGTAAGATGTACCTACAGTATACGAATCACTTCAAAGTCAATGGATGCTACACAGATGTCACTGGAAGGCGACCTGGAGGCGATGGATAACTTTTTCACTCGCTGGCGTTTATGCCCCAACCCATCCAAAACGGATGTATGCTGTTTCCACCTATCCAATCAACTGGCAAGCAAAGAACTGCGTGTTAGGTTTAGAGGTACTGTCCTTAAGCATAACTTTTACCCAAAATACCTGGGCGTGACACTCGACAGAAGTCTGACCTTCCGAAACCACCTAACTAAAACAGCGGCCAAGTTAAAAACTCGAAATAACATAGTTCAGAAGCTTACGGGGACTACATGGGGTGCTACAGCCTCCTCTCTGCGAACAACAGCTCTCTCCCTCGTATATTCTACTGCGGAATACTGCGCCCCCGTGTGGAAGAACAGCGCCCATGTGTC
The DNA here is from genome assembly GCA_027580185.1 of Tuta absoluta. Classification (NCBI taxonomy): domain Eukaryota; kingdom Metazoa; phylum Arthropoda; class Insecta; order Lepidoptera; family Gelechiidae; genus Tuta; species Tuta absoluta. The sequence goes on from JAQAHW010000060.1 coordinate 1,587,972, forward strand.
AGAGATTGACACACAGCTCAACCATACAATGAGGCTCATCACAGGCTGCTTAAAGTCAACTCCGACCTACTGGCTACCGGCGCTTAGCAATATTCCACCGCCACACTTGCGCCGCCAAAAAGCCCTCGAACGGGAAATCGAAAAATTTAAGGCTGATGAATCCCTGCCCATATTAAAAGACCTGAACGGGTTCTACACACCACGTCTAAAATCGAGGAATCCACCAGCGCTGCTCGCCCACTGTCAGAATAGCCCAACAGATATTAGGGATAGTTGGCGAAAGGAGTGGGAGTCTGCCCCCCCTTGCGAGTTTTACGACCTGTCGATGACTGAAGCACATTCCGGCTTCCGGGAACCACGTAGAGTCTGGACGCTACTAAATAGACTGCGCACAGGTGTCGGAAACTGTGGACACCATTGGAAGAAATGGGGATGGTGTGACTCGGCGGCATGTCCCTGTGGACACCCTGAACAAACAGTTAGGCATATGATGCTGGAGTGTCCTATCACCAAATACACAGGAAAATCTGAGGACTTTGAAACCCTTACGAGTGATGCTGTGGAATACTTAGTAGCATGTAATTTAGAAATTTAAGTCGTGATTCGAGAGATCATACAAATGCCATACGATAAATAAATAAATAACAGTATTCGAGTAACTCGTAACAACAGTATTAGTTGTTACGAGTAAGTCGTATACTGTAGTTACAAGTGACTCGTATACTGTAGTTACATGTTACTCGTATAATGTTGTTACAAGTGACTTGTATACTGTAGTTACAAGTGACTCGTATTCTGTTGTTACAAGTGACTCGTAATCTGTAGTTACAAGTAACTCGTATACTTTAGTTACAAGTGACTCGTATACTGTAGTTACACGTTACTCGAATACTGTTGTTACATTAAAGTCGTAAACTGTAGTTACAAGTGACTCGTATACTGTTACGAGTTACTCGAATACTGTAGTTACAAGTGATTCGTATACTGTAGTTACACGTTACTCGTATACTGTAGTTACATAAAAGTCGTATACTGTAGTAACGAGTGACTCGTATACTGTAGTTACATGTTACTCGTATACTGTAGTTACAAGTGACTCGAATACTGTTGTCACGAGTTACTCGAATACTGTTGTTTCATGTTTCTCGTATACTGTAGTTACAAGTGACTCGAATACTGTTGTTACGAGTTACTCGAATACTGTAGTAACATGTTACTCGTATACTGTAGTTACAAGTTCCTCGTATACTGTAGTTAGAATTGATTCGTATACTGTAGGTACATCTTACTCGTATACTTTAGGAACAATTTACTCGTATACTGTAGTTACAAGTAACTCGTATACTGTAGATACATGTTACTCGTATACTGTAGTTACATTAAACTCGTATACTGTAGTAACAAGTTACTTGTATACTGTAGTTACAAGTAACTCGTATTCTGTAGTTACAAGTGACTCGTATACTGTAGTTACAAGTTACTCGTATTCTGTAGTTACAAGTGACTCGTTTACTGTTGTAACAAGTTACTCGCATACTGTTGTTACATGTTACTCGTATACTGTAGTTACAAGTTACTCGTATACTGTAGTTACAAGTTACTCGTATACTGTAGTTACAAGTTACTCGTATTCTGAAGTTACAAAAGACTCGTATACTGTAGTTACATGTTACTCGTATACTGTAGTTACAAGTGACTCGTATACTGTAGTTACATTAAACTCGTTTACTGCAGTTATAAGTGACTCGTATACTCTAGTTACAAGTTACTCGTATACTGTAGTTACATTAAACTCTTATACTGTAGTAACAAGTGACTCGTATACTGTAGTTACAAGTTACTCGTATTCTGTAGTTTCAAGTGACTCTTTTACTGTTGTTAAAAGTTACTCGTATACTGTAGTTACATGTTACTCGTATACTGTAGTTACAAGTGACTCGTATACTGTTGTTACGAGTAGCTCGTATTCTTAGTTACGAGTTAGTCGTATACTGTAGTTACAAGTGACTCGTATACTGTAGTTACAAGTGACTCGTTTACTGTTGTTACAAGTTACTCGTATACTGTAGTTACATGTTACTCGTATACTGTAGTTACAAGTTACTCGTATACTGTAGTTACATTAAAATCGTTTACTGCAGTTATAAGTGACTCGTATACTCTAGTTACAAGTGACTCGTATACTGTAGTTACAAGTTACTCGTATTCTGTCGTTTCAAGTGACTCTTTTACTGTTGTTACAAGTTACTCGTATACTGTAGTTACAAGTTTCTCGTAATCTGTAGTTTCAAGTGACTCTTTTACTGTTGTTACAAGTTACTCGCATACTGTTGTTACATGTTACTCGTATACTGTAGTAACAAGTTACTCGTATACTGTAGTTACAAGTTACTCGTATACTGTAGTTACAAGTTACTCGTATTCTGAAGTTACAAAAGACTCGTATACTGTAGTTACATGTTACTCGTATACTGTAGATACAAGTGACTCGTATACTGTAGTTACATTAAACTCGTTTACTGCAGTTATAAGTGACTCGTATACTCTAGTTACAAGTGACTCGTATACTGTAGTTACATTAAACTCTTATACTGTAGTAACAAGTGACTCGTATACTGTAGTTACAAGTTACTGGTATTCTGTAGTTTCAAGTGACTCTTTTACTGTTGTTACAAGTTACTCGTATACTGTAGTTACATGTTACTCGTATACTGTAGTTACAAGTGACTCGTATACTGTTGTTACGAGTAGCTCGTATTCTTAGTTACGAGTTAGTCGTATACTGTAGTTACAAGTGACTCGTATACTGTAGTTACAAGTGACTCGTTTACTGTTGTTACAAGTTACTCGTATACTGTAGTTACATGTTACTCGTATACTGTAGTTACAAGTTACTCGTATACTGTAGTTACAAGTGACTCGAATACTGTTGTTACGAGTTACTCGAATACTATACGAGTAAACGAGTCACTTGTAACTACAGAATACGAGTAACTTGTAACTACAGTATACGAGTTACATGTAACTACAGTATACGAGTAACTTGTAACTACCGTATACGAGTAACTTGTAACTTTAGTATACGACTTACTCGTAACTACAGAATACGAGTTACTCGTAACTACAGTATACGAGTCACTTGTTACTACAGTATACGAGTAACATGTAACTACAGTATACGAGTAACTTGTAACAACAGTAAACTAGTCACTTGTTACTACAGAATACGAGTAACTTGTAACTACAGTATACGAGTCACTTGTAACTACAGTATACGAGTAACATGTAACTACAGTATACGAGTAACTTGTAACAACAGTAAACTAGTCACTTGTTACTACAGAATACGAGTAACTTGTAACTACAGTTTACGAGTAACTTGTAACTACAGTATACGACTAACTCGTAACTACAGAATACGAATAACTCGTAACAACAGTATACGAGTAACTTGTAACTACTGTATACGAGTAACATGTAACTACAGCATACGAGTAACTTGTAACTACAGTATACGAGTCTATTGTAACTACAGTATACGAGTTAAATGTAACAACAGTATACGAGTAACATGTATTTCCAGTATACTAGTTACTTATAACTACAGTATACGAGTAAATTGTTCCTACAGTATACGAGTTAGATGTACCAACAGTATACGAATCACTTTTAACTACAGTATACAAGTAACTTGTAACTGCAATATACGAGTCACTTGTAACTACAGTATACGAATAACTTGTAACTTCAGAATACGATTTACTTGTAACTACAGTATACGAATTACTTATAACTACAGTTTACGAGTAATATGTAACTACAGTATACGAGTCACTTGTAACTACAGTATACGACTAACTCGTAACTACAGAATACGAGTTACTCGTAACAACAGTAAAAGAGTCACTTGTAACTACAGTATACGAGTCACTTGTAACTACAGAATACGAGTTACTTGTAACTACAGTATACGAGTCACTTATAACTGCAGTAAACGAGTTAAATGTAACTACAGTATACGAGTAGCATGTAACTACAGTATACGAGTAACTTGAAACAACAGTATACGAGTAACTTGAAACAACAGTATACAAGTCACTTGTAACTACAGTATACGAGTAACTTGTGACTACAGTGTACGAGTTAAGTGTAACTACAGTATACGAGTAACTTGTAACTACAGTATACGAGTAACATGTAACTACAGTATACAAGTAACTTGTAACTACCGTATACGAGTAACTTGTAACTTTAGTATACGACTAACTCGTAACTACAGAATACGATATACTCGTAACTACAGTATACGAGTCACTTGTAACTACAGTATACGAGTAACATAAAACTACAGTATACGAGTAACTTGTAACAACAGTAAACTAGTCACTTGTTACTACAGAATACGAGTAACTTGTAACTACAGTATACGAGTCACTTGTAACTACAGTACAAGAGTTTAATGTAACTGCAGTAAACGAGTCACTTGTAACTACAGAATACGAGTAACTTGTAACTACAGTATACGAGTCACTTGTAACTACAGTATAAGAGTTAAATGTAACTACAGAATACGAGTAACTTGTAACTAAAGTATACGAGTCACTTGTAACTGCAGTATACGAGTTAAATATAACTACAGTATATGAGTAACATGTAACATCAGTATACGAGTAACTTGTAACTACAGTATTCGAGTCACTTAAAACTACAGTATTTGAGTAACATGTTACTATTATAATCGACTAATTCGTTTCTACTGTATACGAGTAACATGTTACTACAGTATACGAGTAACTTGTAACAACGGTATACGAGTTAAATATAACTGCAGTATACGAGTCACTTGTAACCAAAGTAAACGAGTTTAATGTAACTACAGTATACGAGTAACATGTATCTACAGTATACGAGTTACTTGTAACTACAGTATACGAGTAAATTGTTCCTACAGTATACGAGTAAGATGTACCTACAGTATACGAGTCACTTCTAACTACAGATACGAGTAACTTGTAACTACAGTATACGAGTCACTTGAAACTACAGTATACAAGTAACTTGTAACTACAGTATTCGAGTAACTCGTAACAACAGTATTCGAGTCACTTGTAACTACAGTATACGAGTAACATAAAACTACAGTATACGAGTCACTCGTAACTACAGTATACGACTTAAATGTAACGACAGTATACGAGTAACGTGTAACTACAGTATACGAATCACTTGTAACTACAGTATTCGAGTAACTCGTAACAACAGTATTACGAGTCACTTGTTACTACAGTTTACGACTTTAATGTAACTACGGTATACGAGTAACGTGTAACAACAGTATACGAGTCACTTGTAACTACAGTATACGAGTAACTTGTAACTACAGATTACGAGTCACTTGTAACAATAGAATACGAGTCACTTGTAACTACAGTATACGAGTCACTTGTAACAACATTATACGAGTAACATGTTACTACAGTATACGAGTCACTTGTAACTACAGAATACGAGTTACTTGTAACAACAGTATACGAGTTACTTGTAACTACAGTTTACGAGTAATATGTATTTACAGTATACGAGTTAAATGTAACTACAGTATACGAGTAAACGAGTCACTTGTAACTACAGAATACGAGTTACTTGTAACTACAGTATACGAGTCACTTACAACTACAGTATAAGAGTTTAATGTAACTACAGTATACGAGTCACTTGTAACTACAGTATACGAGTCACTTATAACTGCAGTAAACGAGTTAAATGTAACTACAGTATACGAGTCACTTGTAACTACAGTATACGAGTAGCATGTAACTACAGTATACGAGTAACTTGTAACAACAGTATACGAGTCACTTGTTACTACAGTATACGAGTAACTTGTGACTACAGTGTACGAGTAAAATGTAACTACAGTATACGAGAAACTTGTAATTACAGTATTCGAGTAACTCGTAACAACAGTATACGAGTCATTTCTTACTACAGTATATGAGTAACTTGTAACAAAAGTATACGACTCACTCGTAACTACAATTTACGAGTAACTCGTAACTACAGTATACGAGTCATTTGTAACTACAGTATACGAGTAACTTGTAACTACAGTATACGAGTTACATGTAACTACAGTATACGAGTAACTTGTAACTACCGTATACGAGTAACTTGTAACTTTAGTATACGACTAACTCGTAACTACAGAATACGAGTTACTCGTAACTACAGTATACGAGTCACTTGTTACTACAGTATACGTGTAACATGTAACTACAGTATACGAGTAACTTGTAACAACAGTAAACTAGTCACTTGTTACTACAGAATACGAGTCACTTGTAACAACATTATACGAGTAACATGTTACTACAGTATACGAGTCACTTGTAACTACAGAATACGAGTTACTTGTAACAACAGTATACGAGTTACTTGTAACTACAGTTTACGAGTAATATGTAACTACAGTATACGAGTTAAATGTAACTACAGTATACAAGTAAACGAGTCACTTGTAACTACAGAATACGAGTAACTTGTAACTACAGTATACGAGTCACTTGCAACTACAGTATAAGAGTTTAATGTAACTACAGTATACGAGTCACTTGTAACTACAGTATACGAGTCACTTATAACTGCAGTAAACGATTTAAATGTAACTACAGTATACGAGTCACTTGTAACTACAGTATACGAGTAGCATGTAACTACAGTATACGAGTAACTTGTAACAACAGTATACGAGTCACTTGTTACTACAGTATACGAGTAACTTGTGACTACAGTGTACGAGTTAAATGTAACTACAGTATACGAGAAACTTGTAATTACAGTATTCGAGTAACTCGTAACAACAGTATACGAGTCATTTCTTACTACAGTATATGAGTAACTTGTAACAAAAGTATACGACTCACTCGTAACTACAATTTACGAGTAACTCGTAACTACAGTATACGAGTAATTTGTAACTACAGTATACGAGTAACTTGTAACTACAGTATACGAGTTACATGTAACTACAGTATACGAGTAACTTGTAACTACCGTATACGAGTAACTTGTAACTTTAGTATACGACTTACTCGTAACTACAGAATACGAGTTACTCGTAACTACAGTATACGAGTCACTTGTTACTACAGTATACGAGTAACATGTAACTACAGTATACGAGTAACTTGTAACAACAGTAAACTAGTCACTTGTTACTACAGAATACGAGTAACTTGTAACTACAGTATACGAGTCACTTGTAACTACAGTATACGAGTAACATGTAACTACAGTATACGAGTAACTTGTAACAACAGTAAACTAGTCACTTGTTACTACAGAATACGAGTAACTTGTAACTACAGTATACGAGTCACTTGTAACTACAGTTCAAGAGTTTAATGTAACTGCAGTAAACGAGTCACTTGTAACTACAGAATACGAGTAACTTGTAACTACAGTATACGAGTCACTTGTAACTACAGTATAAGAGTTTAATGTAACTACAGAATACGAGTAACTTGTAACTAAAGTATACGAGTCACTTGTAACTGCAGTATACGAGTTAAATATAACTACAGTATATGAGTAACATGTAACAACAGTATACAAGTAACTTGTAACTACAGTATACGAGTCACTTTAAACTACAGTATTTGAGTAACATGTTACTATTATATTCGACTAATTCGTTACTACTGTATACGAGTTACATGTAACTACAGTATACGAGTAACTTGTAACAACAGTATACGAGTTAAATATAACTGCAGTATACGAGTCACTTATAACCAAAGTATATGAGTTTAATATAACTACAGTATACGAGTAATATGTATCTACAGTATACGAGTTACTTGAAACTACAGTATACGAGTAAATTGTTCCTACATTATACGAGTAAGATGTACCTACAATATACGAATCACTTGTAACTACATTATACGAGGTACATGTAACTACATTATACGAGTCACTTGTAACTACAGAATACGAGTTACTTGTAACTACAGTATACGAGTAAATTGTAACTACAGTTTACGAGTTTAATGTAACTACAGTATACGAGTAACATGTATCTACAGTATACGAGTTACTTGAAACTACAGTATACGAGTAAATTGTTCCTACAGTGTACGAGTAAGATGTACCTACAGTATACGAATCACTTATAACTACAGTATACGAGTAACTTGTAACTACAGTATATGAGTCACTTGAAACTACAGTATACGAGTAACTTGTAACTACAGTATTCGAGTAACTCGTAACAACAGTATTCGAGTCACTTGTAACTACAGTATACGAGTAACATAAAACTACAGTATACAAGTCACTCGTTACTACAGTATACGACTTAAATGTAACTACAGTATACGAGTAACGTGTAACTACAGTATACGAATCACTTGTATTTACAGTATTCGAGTAACTCGTAACAACAGTATTACGAGTCACTTGTAACTACAGTTTACGACTTTAATGTAACTACGGTATACGAGTAACGTGTAACAACAGTATACGAGTCACTTGTAACTACAGTATACGAGTAACTTGTAACTACAGATTACGAGTCACTTGTAACAATAGAATACGAGTCACTTGTAACTACAGAATACGAGTCACTTGTAACTACATTATACGAGTAACATGTAACTACAGTATACGAGTCACTTGTAACTACAGAATACGAGTTACTTGTAACTACAGTATACGAGTAACTTGTAACTACAGTTTACGAGTAATATGTAACTACAGTATACGAGTCACTTGTAACTACAGTATACGACTAACTCGTAACTACAGAATACGAATTACCCGTAACAACAGTATACGAGTAACTTATAACTACAGTATACGAGTAACATGTAACTACAGTATACGAGTAACTTGTAACTACAGTATACGAGTCACTTGTAACTACAGTATACGAGTTTAATGTAACTACAGTATAAGAGTAACATGTATTTCCAGTATACGAGTTACTTGTAACTACAGTATACGAGTAAATTGTTCCTACAGTATACGAGTTTGATGTACCAACAGTATACGAATCACTTCTAACTACAGTATACGAGTAACTTGTAACTGCAGTATACGAGTCACTTGTAACTACAGTATACGAGTAACTTGTAACTACAGAATACGAGTTACTTGTAACTACAGTATACGAGTTACTTATAACAACAGTTTACGAGTAATATGTAACTACATTATACGAGTCACTTGTAACTACAGTATACGACTAACTCGTAACTACAGAATACGAGTTACTCGTAACAACAGTAAAAGAGTCACTTGTTACTACAGTATACGAGTCACTTGTAACTACAGAATACGAGTTACTTGTAACTACAGTATACTAGTCACTTGTAACTACAGTATACGAGTTTAATGTAACTACAGTATACGAGTAACATGTATCTACAGTATACGAGTTACTTGTAACTAAAGTATACGAGTAAATTGTTCCTACAGTATACGAGTAAGATGTACCTACAGTATACGAATCACTAATAACTACAGTATACGAGTAACTTGTAACTACAGTATACGAGTCACTTGAAACTACAGTATACGAGTAACATGTAACTACAGTATTCGAGTAACTCGTAACAACAGTATTCGAGTCACTTGTAACTACAGTATACGAGTAACATAAAACTACAGTATACGAGTCACTCGTAACTACAGTATACGACTTAAATGTAACTACAGTATACAAGTAACGTGTAACTACAGTTTACGAATCACTTGTAACTACAGTATTCGAGTAACTCGTAACAACAGTATTACGAGTCACTTGTTACTACAATTTACGACTTTAATGTAACTACGGTATACGAGTAACGTGTAACAACAGTATACGAGTAACTTGTCACTACAGTATACGAGTAACTTGTAACTACAGATTACGAGTCACTTGTAACAATAGAATACGAGTCACTTGTAACTACAGTATACGAGTCACTTGTAACTACAGAATACGAGTTACTTGTAACTACAGTATACGAGTAATTTGTAATTACAGTTTACGAGTAATATGTAACTACAGTTTACGAGTCACTTGTAACTACAGTATACGACTAACTCGTTACTACAGAATACGAATAACTCGTAACAACAGTATACGAGTAACATGTATTTCCAGTATACGAGTTACTTGTAACTACAGTATACGAGTAAATTGTTCCTACAGTATACGAGTTAGATGTACCAACAGTATACGAATCACTTCTAACTACAGTATACGAGTAACTTGTAACTGCAATATACGAGTCACTTGTAACTACAGTATACGAGTAACTTGTAACTACAGAATACGAGTTACTTGTAACTACAGTATACGAATTACTTATAACTACAGTTTACGAGTAATATGTAACTACAGTATACGAGTCACTTGTAACTACAGTATACGAGTAACTTGTAACTACAGTATTCGAGTAACTCGTTACAACAGTATTCAAGTCACTTGTTACTACAGTATACGAGTAACATGTAACTACAGTATACGAGTCACTTGTAACTACAGTATACGACTTTTATGTAACTACAGTATACGATTTACGTGAAACTACAGTATACGAATCACTTTTAACTAAAGTATTCGAGTAACTCGTAACAGTATACGAGTCACTTGTAACTACAGAATACGAGTCACTTGTAACTACAGTATACGAGTAACTTGTAACTACAGTATACGAGTAACTTGTAACTACAGTATACGAGTAACATGTAACTACAGTATACGAGTAACTTGTAACAACAGTAAACGAGTCACTTGTATTTACAAAATACGAGTCACTTGTAACTACAGTATACAACTAACTCGTAACTAAGAATACGAGCTACTCGTAACAACAGTATACGAGTCACTTGTAACTACAGTATACGAGTAACATGTAACTACAGTATACGAGTTACTTGTAACAACAGTAAAAGAGTCACTTGAAACTACAGAATACGAGAAACTTGTAACTACAGTATACGAGTAACTTGTAACAACAGTAAAAGAGTCACTTGAAACGACAGAATACGAGTAACTTGTAACTACAGTATACGAGTCACTTGTAACTAGAGTATACGAGTCACTTATAACTGCAGTAAACGAGTTTAATGTAACTACAGTATACGAGTAACTTGTAACTACAGTATACGAGTAACATGTAACTACAGTATACGAGTAACTTGTAACAACAGTAAACGAGTCACTTGTAACTACAGTATACGAGTCACTTGTAACTACAGTATACGACTAACTCGTAACTAAGAATACGAGCTACTCGTAACAACAGTATACGAGTCACTTGTAACTACAGTATACGAGTAACATGTAACTACAGTATACGAGTAACTTGTAACAACAGTAAACGAGTCACTTGAAACTACAGAATACGAGTAACTTGTAACTACAGTATACGAGTCACTTGTTACTAGAGTATAAGAGTTTAATGTAACTACAGTATACGAGTCTTTTGTAACTTCAGAATACGAGTAACTTGTCACTACAGTATACGAGTAACTTGTAACTACAGTATACGAGTAACTTGTAACTACAGTATACGAGTAACATGTAGCAACAGTATACGAGTAACTTGTTACAACAGTAAACGAGTCACTTGTAACTACAGAATACGAAAAACTTGTAACTACAGTATACGAGTCACTTGTAACTACAGAATACGAGTTACTTGTAACTACAGTATACAAGTAACTTGTTACTACAGAATACAAGTTTAATGTAACAACAGTATACGAGTAACATGTATCTACAGTATACGAGTTACTTGTAACTACAGTATACGAGTAAATTGTTCCTACAGTATACGAGTAAGATGTACCTACAGTATACGAATCACTTCTAACTACAGTATACGAGGAACTTGTAACTACAGTATACGAGTTATTTGAAAATACAGTATACGAGTAACATGTTACTACAGTATTCGAGTAACTCGTAACAACAGTATTAGTTGTTACGTGTAAGTCGTATACTGTAGTTACAAGTGACTCGTATACTGTAGTTACATGTTACTCGTATAATGTAGTTACAAGTGACTTGTATACTGTAGTTACAAGTGACTCGTATTCTGTTGTTACAAGTGACTCGTTATCTGTAGTTACAAGTAACTCGTATACTGTAGTTACAAGTGACTCGTATACTGTAGTTACAAGTTACTCGTATTCTGTAGTAACAAGTGACTAGTTTACTGTTGTTACAAGTTACTCGTATACTGTAGTTACATAAAAGTCGTTTACTGTAGTTACGAGTGACTCGTATACTGTAGTTACATGTTACTCGTATACTGTAGTTACAAGTGACTCAAATACTGTTGTTACGAGTTACTCGAATACTGTAGTTACATGTTACTCGTATACTGTAGTGACAAGTGACTCGACTACTGTAGTTACGAGTTACTCGAATACTGTAGTTACAAGTTACTCGTATACTGTAGTTTCAAGTGACTCGTATACTGTAGTTACAAGTTACTCGTATACTGTAGTTAGAAGTGATTCGTATACTGTAGGTACATCTTACTCGAATACTGTAGGAACAAATTTACTCGTATACTGTAGTTACAAGTAACTCGTATACTGTAGATACATGTAACTCGTATACTGTAGTAACATTGAAATCGTATTCTGTAGTAACAAGTTACTCGTATACTGTAGTTACAAGTCACTCGTATTCTGTAGTTACAAGTGACTCGTATACTGTAGTTACAAGTTACTCGTATTCTGTAGTTACAAGTGACTCGTTTACTGTTGTTACAAGTTACTCATATACTGTTGTTACATGTTACTCGTATACTGTAGTTACAAGTGACTCGTATACTGTTGTACTTGTAACTACAGTATACTAGTAACTTGTTACTACAGAATACGATTTTAATGTTACTACAGTAAACGAGTTACATGTATCTACAGTATACGAGTTACTTGTAACTACAGTATACGAGTAAATTGTTCCTACAGTATACGAGTAAGATGTACCTACAGTATACGAATCACTTCTAACTACAGTATACGAGTAACTTGTAACTACAGTATATGAGTAACTTGAAACTACAGTATACGAGTAACTTGTAACTACAGTATTCGAGTAACTCGTAACTACAGAATTCGAGTCACTTGTAACTACAGTATACGAGTAACATGTAACTACAGTATTCGAGTAACTCGTAACAACAGTATTCGAGTCACTTGTAACTACAGTATACGAGTAACATGTAACTACAGTATACGAGTCACTCGTAACTACAGTAAACGACTTTTATGTAACTACAGTATACGAGTAACGTGTAACTACAGTATAAAAATCACTTGTTACTACAATATTCGAGTCACTCGTAACTACAGTATACGATTTTTATGTAACTACAGTATACGAGTAACGTGTAACTACAGTATACGAATCACTTGTTACTACAGTATTCGAGTAACTCGTAACAGTATACGAGTCACTTGTAACTACAGTTTACGACTTTCATGTAACTACAGTATTCGAGTAACGTGTAACTACAGTATACGAGTCACTTGTAACTACAGTATACGATTTACTTATAACTACATTATACGAGTAACATGTAACTACAGTATACGAGTCACTTGTAACTACAGAATACGAGTTACTTGTAACTACAGTATACGAGTAACTTGTAACTACAGTTTACGAGTAATATGTAACTACAGTATACGAGTCACTTGTAACTACAGTATACGACTTACTCGTACCTACGGAATACGAGTTACTCGTAACAACAGTATACGAGTCACTTGTAACTACAGTATACGAGTTTAATGTAACTACAGTATACGAGTAACATGTATCTACAGTATACGAGTAAATTGTTCCTACAGTATATGAGTAAAATGTACCTTCAGTATACGAATCACTTCTAACAACAGTATACGAGTAACTTGTAACTACAGTATACGAGTCACTTGAAACTACAGTATACGAGTAACTTGTAACTACAGTATTCGAGTAACTCGTAACAACAGTATTCGAGTCACTTGTAACTACAGTATACGAGTTACATGTAACTACAGTATACGAGTCACTTGTAACTACAGTATACGACTTTTATGTAACTACAGTATACGAGTTACGTGAAACTACAGTATACGAATCACTTTTAACTAAAGTATTCGAGTAACTCGTAACAGTATACGAGTCACTTGTAACTACAGAATACGAGTCACTTGTGACTACAGTATACGAGTAACTTGTAACTACAGTATACGAGTAACTTGTAACTACAGTATACGAGTACCATGTAACTACAGTATACGAGTAACTTGTAACAACAGTAAACGAGTCACTTGTATTTACAGAATACGAGTCACTTGTAACTAAAGTATACGACTAACTCGTAACTAAGAATACGAGCTACTCGTAACAACAGTATACGAGTCACTTGTAACTACAGTATACGAGTAACATTTAACTACAGTATACGAGTTACTTGTAACAACAGTAAAAGAGTCACTTGAAACTACAGAATACGAGAAACTTGTAACTACAGTATACGAGTAACTTGTAACAACAGTAAAAGAGTCACTTGAAACGACAGAATACGAGTAACTTGTAACTACAGTATACGAGTCACTTGTAACTAGAGTATACGAGTCACTTATAACTGCAGTAAACGAGTTTAATGTAACTACAGTATATGAGTAACTTGTAACTACAGTATACGAGTAACATGTAACTACAGTATACGAGTAACTTGTAACATTAGTAAACGAGTCACTTGTAACTACAGTATACGAGTCACTTGTAACTACAGTATTCGAGTAACTCGTAACAGTATACGAGTCACTTGTAACTACAGTTTACGACTTAAATGTAACTACAGTATTCGAGTAACGTGTAACTACAGTATACGAGTCACTTGTAACTACAGTATACGAGTTACTTGTAACTACAGATTACGAGTCACTTGTAACAACAGAATACGAGTCACTTGTAACTACAGTATACAAGTCACTTGTAACAACATTATACGAGTAACATGTAACTACAGTATACGAGTCACTTGTAACTACAGTATACGACTTACTCGTAACAACTAATACTGTTGTTACGAGTTACTCGAATACTGTTATTTATTTATTTATCGTATGGCATTTGTATGATCTCTCGAATCACGACTTAAATTTCTAAATTACATGCTACTAAGTATTCCACAGCATCACTCGTAAGTACTAAGTATTCCACAGCATCACTCCCTAATATCTGTTGGGCTATTCTGACAGTGGGCGAGCAGCGCTGGTGGATTCCTCGATTTTAGACGTGGTGTGTAGAACCCGTTCAGGTCTTTTAATATGGGCAGGGATTCATCAGCCTTAAATTTTTCGATTTCCCGTTCGAGGGCTTTTTGGCGGCGCAAGTGTGGCGGTGGAATATTGCTAAGCGCCGGTAGCCAGTAGGTCGGAGTTGACTTTAAGCAGCCTGTGATGAGCCTCATTGTATGGTTGAGCTGTGTGTCAATCTCTGACACATGGGCGCTGTTCTTCCACACGGGGGCGCAGTATTCCGCAGTAGAATATACGAGGGAGAGAGCTGTTGTTCGCAGAGAGGAGGCTGTAGCACCCCATGTAGTCCCCGTAAGCTTCTGAACTATGTTATTTCGAGTTTTTAACTTGGCCGCTGTTTTAGTTAGGTGGTTTCGGAAGGTCAGACTTCTGTCGAGTGTCACGCCCAGGTATTTTGGGTAAAAGTTATGCTTAAGGACAGTACCTCTAAACCTAACACGCAGTTCTTTGCTTGCCAGTTGATTGGATAGGTGGAAACAGCATACATCCGTTTTGGATGGGTTGGGGCATAAACGCCAGCGAGTGAAAAAGTTATCCATCGCCTCCAGGTCGCCTTCCAGTGACATCTGTGTAGCATCCATTGACTTTGAAGTGATTCGTATACTGTAGGTACATCTTACTCATATACTGTAGGAACAATTTACTCGTATACTGTAGTTACAAGTAACTCGTATACTGTAGATACATGTTACTCGTATACTGTAGTTACATTAAACTCGTATTCTGTAGTAACAAGTTACTTGTATACTGTAGTTACAAGTAACTCGTATTCTGTAGTTACAAGTGACTCGTATACTGTAGTTACAAGTTTTTCGTATTCTGTAGTTACAAGTGACTCGTTTACTGTTGTAACAAGTTACTCGTATACTGTTGTTACATGTTACTCGTATACTGTAGTTACAAGTTACTCGTATACTGTAGTTACAAGTTACTCGTATACTGTAGTTACAAGTTACTCGTATTCTGAAGTTACAAAAGACTCGTATACTGTAGTTACATTAAACTCTTATACTATAGTAACAAGTGACTCGTATACTGTAGTTACAAGTTACTCGTATTCTGTAGTTTCAAGTGACTCGTTTACTGTTGTTACAAGATACTCGTATACTGTAGTTACATGTTACTCGTATACTGTAGTTACAAGTGACTCGTATACTGTTGTTAAGAGTAGCTCGTATTCTTAGTTACGAGTTAGTCGTATACTGTAGTTACAAGTGACTCGTATACTGTAGTTACAAGTGACTCGTTTACTAATGTTACAAGTTACTCGTATACTGTAGTTACAAGTTACTCATATACTGTAGTTACATTAAACTCGTTTACTGCAGTTATAAGTGACTCGTATACTCTAGTTACAAGTGACTCGTATACTGTAGTTACAAGTTACTCGTATTCTGTCGTTTCAAGTGACTCTTTTACTGTTGTTACAAGTTACTCGTATACTGTAGTTACAAGTTTCTCGTATTCTGTAGTTTCAAGTGACTCTTTTACTGTTGTTACAAGTAACTCGTATACTGTAGTTACATGTTACTCGTATACTGTAGTTACAAGTGACTCGTATACTGTTGTTACGAGTAGCTCGTATTCTTAGTTACGAGTTAGTCGTATACTTTAGTTACAAGTGACTCGTATTCTGTAAATACAAGTGACTCGTTTACTGTTGTTACAAGTTACTCGTATACTGTAGTTACATGGTACTCGTATACTGTAGTTACAAGTTACTCGTATACTGTAGTTACAAGTTACTCGTATACTGTAGTTACAAGTGACTCGTATTCTGTAGTTACAAGTGACTCGTATACTGTTACGAGTTACTCGAATACTTTAGTTAAAAGTGATTCGTATACTGTAGTTTCACGTAACTCGTATACTGTAGTTACAAGTTCCTCGTATACTGTAGTTAGAAGTGATTCGTATACTGAAGGTACATCTTACTCGTATACTGTAGGAACAATTTACTCGTATTCAATAGTTACAAGTAACTCGTATACAGTAGATACATGTTACTCGTATACTGTAGTTACATTAAACTCGTATTCTGTAGTAACAAGTTACTCGTATACTGTAGTTACAAGTAACTCGTATTCTGTAGTTACAAGTGACTCGTATACTGTAGTTACAAGTTACTCGTATTCTGTAGTTACAAGTGACTCGTTTACTGTTGTAACAAGTTACTCGTATACTGTTGTTACATGTTACTCGTATACTGTAGTTACAAGTTAGTCGTATTCTGAAGTTACAAAAGACTCGTATACTGTAGTTACATGTTACTCGTATACTGTAGTTACAAGTGACTCGTATACTGTAGTTACATTAAACTCGTTTACTGCAGTTATAAGTGACTCGTATACTCTAGTTACAAGTGACTCGTATACTGTAGTTACATTAAACTCTTATACTGTAGTAACAAGTGACTCGTATACTGTAGTTACAAGTTACTCTTATTCTGTAGTTTCAAGTGACTCTTTTACTGTTGTTACAAGTTACTCGTATACTGTAGTTACATGTTACTCGTATACTGTAGTTACAAGTGACTCGTATACTGTTGTTACGAGTAGCTCGTATTCTTAGTTACGAGTAAGTCGTATACTTTAAATACAAGTGACTCGTATACTGTAGTTACAAGTTACTCTTATTCTATAGTTACAAGTGACTCGTTTACTGTTGTTACAAGTTACTCGTATACTGTAGTTTTATGTTACTCGTATACTGTAGTTACAAGTGATTCGTATACTGTAGTTACACGTTACTCGTATACTGTAGTTACATAAAAGTCGTATACTGTAGTAACGAGTGACTCGTATACTGTAGTTACATGTTACTCGTATACTGTAGTTACAAGTGACTCGAATACTGTTGTCACGAGTTACTCGAATACTGTTGTTTCATGTTTCTCGTATACTGTAGTTACAAGTGACTCGAATACTGTTGTTACGAGTTACTCGAATACTGTAGTAACATGTTACTCGTATACTGTATTTTCAAGTAACTCGTATACTGTAGTTACAAGTTCCTCGTATACTGTAGTTAGAATTGATTCGTATACTGTAGGTACATCTTACTCGTATACTGTAGGAACAATTTACTCGTATACTGTAGTTACAAGTAACTCGTATACTGTAGATACATGTTACTCGTATACTGTAGTTACATTAAACTCGTATACTGTAGTAACAAGTTACTTGTATACTGTAGTTACAAGTAACTCGTATTCTGTAGTTACAAGTGACTCGTATACTGTAGTTACAAGTTACTCGTATTCTGTAGTTACAAGTGACTCGTTTACTGTTGTAACAAGTTACTCGCATACTGTTGTTACATGTTACTCGTATACTGTAGTTACAAGTTACTCGTATACTGTAGTTACAAGTTACTCGTATACTGTAGTTACAAGTTACTCGTATTCTGAAGTTACAAAAGACTCGTATACTGTAGTTACATGTTACTCGTATACTGTAGTTACAAGTGACTCGTATACTGTAGTTACATTAAACTCGTTTACTGCAGTTATAAGTGACTCGTATACTCTAGTTACAAGTGACTCGTATACTGTAGTTACATTAAACTCTTATACTGTAGTAACAAGTGACTCGTATACTGTAGTTACAAGTTACTCGTATTCTGTAGTTTCAAGTGACTCTTTTACTGTTGTTAAAAGTTACTCGTATACTGTAGTTACATGTTACTCGTATACTGTAGTTACAAGTGACTCGTATACTGTTGTTACGAGTAGCTCGTATTCTTAGTTACGAGTTAGTCGTATACTGTAGTTACAAGTGACTCGTATACTGTAGTTACAAGTGACTCGTTTACTGTTGTTACAAGTTACTCGTATACTGTAGTTACAAGTTACTCGTATACTGTTGTTACAAGTTACTCGTATACTGTAGTTACAAGTTTCTCGTAATCTGTAGTTTCAAGTGACTCTTTTACAATTGTTACAAGTTACTCGCATACTGTTGTTACATGTTACTCGTATACTGTAGTTACAAGTTACTCGTATACTGTAGTTACAAGTTACTCGTATACTGTAGTTACAAGTTACTCGTATTCTGAAGTTACAAAAGACTCGTATACTGTAGTTACATGTTACTCGTATACTGTAGATTCAAGTGACTCGTATACTGTAGTTACATTAAACTCGTTTACTGCAGTTATAAGTGACTCGTATACTCTAGTTACAAGTGACTCGTATTCTGTAGTTACATTAAACTCTTATACTGTAGTAACAAGTGACTCGTATACTGTAGTTACAAGTTACTGGTATTCTGTAGTTTCAAGTGACTCTTTTACTGTTGTTACAAGTTACTCGTATACTGTAGTTACATGTTACTCGTATACTGTAGTTACAAGTGACTCGTATACTGTTGTTACGAGTAGCTCGTATTCTTAGTTACGAGTTAGTCGTATACAGTAGTTACAAGTGACTCGTATACTGTAGTTACAAGTGACTCGTTTACTGTTGTTACAAGTTACTCGTATACTGTAGTTACATGTTACTCGTATACTGTAGTTACAAGTTACTCGTATACTGTAGTTACATTAAAATCGTTTACTGTAGTAACGAGTGACTCGTATACTGTAGTTACATGTTACTCGTATACTGTAGTTACAAGTGACTCGAATACTGTTGTTACGAGTTACTCGAATACTATACGAGTAAACGAGTCACTTGTAACTACAGAATACGAGTAACTTGTAACTACAGTATACGAGTTACATGTAACTACAGTATACGAGTAACTTGTAACTACCGTATACGAGTAACTTGTAACTTTAGTATACGACTTACTCGTAACTACAGAATACGAGTTACTCGTAACTACAGTATACGAGTCACTTGTTACTACAGTATACGAGTAACATGTAACTACAGTATACGAGTAACTTGTAACAACAGTAAACTAGTCACTTGTTACTACAGAATACGAGTAACTTGTAACTACAGTATACGAGTCACTTGTAACTACAGTATACGAGTAACATGTAACTACAGTATACGAGTAACTTGTAACAACAGTAAACTAGTCACTTGTTACTACAGAATACGAGTAACTTGTAACTACAGTTTACGAATCACTTGTAACTACAGTATACGACTAACTTGTAACTACAGAATACGAATAACTCGTAACAACAGTATACGAGTAACTTGTAACTACTGTATACGAGTAACATGTAACTACAGCATACGAGTAACTTGTAACTACAGTATACGAGTCTATTGTAACTACAGTATACGAGTTAAATGTAACAACAGTATACGAGTAACATGTATTTCCAGTATACTAGTTACTTATAACTACAGTATACGAGTAAATTGTTCCTACAGTATACGAGTTAGATGTACCAACAGTATACGAATCACTTCTAACTACAGTATACAAGTAACTTGTAACTGCAATATACGAGTCACTTGTAACTACAGTATACGAGTAACTTGTAACTTCAGAATACGATTTACTTGTAACTACAGTATACGAATTACTTATAACTACAGTTTACGAGTAATATGTAACTACAGTATACGAGTCACTTGTAACTACAGTATACGACTAACTCGTAACTACAGAATACGAGTTACTCGTAACAACAGTAAAAGAGTCACTTGTAACTACAGTATACGAGTCACTTGTAACTACAGAATACGAGTTACTTGTAACTACAGTATACGAGTCACTTATAACTGCAGTAAACGAGTTAAATGTAACTACAGTATACGAGTAGCATGTAACTACAGTATACGAGTAACTTGTAACTACAGTATACGAGTAACTTGTGACTACAGTGTACGAGTTAAGTGTAACTACAGTATACGAGAAACTTGTAAATACAGTATTCGAGTAACTTGTAACAACAGTATACGAGTCACTTCTTACTACAGTATATGAGTAACTTGTAACAAAAGTATACGACTCACTCGTAACTACAATTTACGAGTTACTCGTAACTACAGTATACGAGTCATTTGTTACTACAGTATACGAGTAACTTGTAACTACAGTATACGAGTAACATGTAACTACAGTATACAAGTAACTTGTAACTACCGTATACGAGTAACTTGTAACTTTAGTATACGACTAACTCGTAACTACAGAATACGAGTTACTCGTAACTACAGTATACGAGTCACTTGTAACTACAGTATACGAGTAACATAAAACTACAGTATACGAGTAACTTGTAACAACAGTAAACTAGTCACTTGTTACTACAGAATACGAGTAACTTGTAACTACAGTATACGAGTCACTTGTAACTACGGTACAAGAGTTTAATGTAACTGCAGTAAACGAGTCACTTGTAACTACAGAATACGAGTAACTTGTAACTACAGTATACGAGTCACTTGTAACTACAGTATAAGAGTTTAATGTAACTACAGAATACGAGTAACTTGTAACTAAAGTATACGAGTCACTTGTAACTGCAGTATACGAGTTAAATATAACTACAGTATATGAGTAACATGTAACATCAGTATACGAGTAACTTGTAACTACAGTATTCGAGTCACTTAAAACTACAGTATTTGAGTAACATGTTACTATTATAATCGACTAATTCGTTTCTACTGTATACGAGTAACATGTAACTACAGTATACGAGTAACTTGTAACAACGGTATACGAGTTAAATATAACTGCAGTATACGAGTCACTTGTAACCAAAGTAAACGAGTTTAATGTAACTACAGTATACGAGTAACATGTATCTACAGTATACGAGTTACTTGTAACTACAGTATACGAGTAAATTGTTCCTACAGTATACGAGTAAGATGTACCTACAGTATACGAATCACTTCTAACTACAGATACGAGTAACTTGTAACTACAGTATACGAGTCACTTGAAACTACAGTATACAAGTAACTTGTACTTACAGTATTCGAGTAACTCGTAACAACAGTATTCGAGTCACTTGTAACTACAGTATACGAGTAACATAAAACTACAGTATACGAGTCACTCGTAACTACAGTATACGACTTAAATGTAACGACAGTATACGAGTAACGTGTAACTACAGTATACGAATCACTTGTAACTACAGTATTCGAGTAACTCGTAACAACAGTATTACGAGTCACTTGTTACTACAGTTTACGACTTTAATGTAACTACGGTATACGAGTAACGTGTAACAACAGTATACGAGTCACTTGTAACTACAGTATACGAGTAACTTGTAACTACAGATTACGAGTCACTTGTAACAATAGAATACGAGTCACTTGTAACTACAGTATACGAGTCACTTGTAACAACATTATACGAGTAACATGTTACTACAGTATACGAGTCACTTGTAACTACAGAATACGAGTTACTTGTAACAACAGTATATGAGTTACTTGTAACTACAGTTTACGAGTAATATGTATTTACAGTATACGAGTTAAATGTAACTACAGTATACGAGTAAACGAGTCACTTGTAACTACAGAATACGAGTAACTTGTAACTACAGTATACGAGTCACTTACAACTACAGTATAAGAGTTTAATGTAACTACAGTATACGAGTCACTTGTAACTACAGTATACGAGTCACTTATAACTGCAGTAAACGAGTTAAATGTAACTACAGTATACGAGTCACTTGTAACTACAGTATACGAGTAGCATGTAACTACAGTATACGAGTAACTTGTAACAACAGTATACGAGTCACTTGTTACTACAGTATACGAGTAACTTGTGACTACAGTGTACGAGTTAAATGTAACTACAGTATACGAGAAACTTGTAATTACAGTATTCGAGTAACTCGTAACAACAGTATACGAGTCATTTCTTACTACAGTATATGAGTAACTTGTAACAAAAGTATACGACTCACTCGTAACTACAATTTACGAGTAACTCGTAACTACAGTATACGAGTCATTTGTAACTACAGTATACGAGTAACTTGTAACTACAGTATACGAGTTACATGTAACTACAGTATACGAGTAACTTGTAACTACCGTATACGAGTAACTTGTAACTTTAGTATACGACTAACTCGTAACTACAGAATACGAGTAACTCGTAACTACAGTATACGAGTCACTTGTTACTACAGTATACGTGTAACATGTAACTACAGTATACGAGTAACTTGTAACAACAGTAAACTAGTCACTTGTTACTACAGAATACGAGTCACTTGTAACTACATTATACGAGTAACATGTTACTACAGTATACGAGTCACTTGTAACTACAGAATACGAGTTACTTGTAACAACAGTATACGAGTTACTTGTAACTACAGTTTACGAGTAATATGTAACTACAGTATACGAGTTAAATGTAACTACAGTATACAAGTAAACGAGTCACTTGTAACTACAGAATACGAGTAACTTGTAACTACAGTATACGAGTCACTTGCAACTACAGTATAAGAGTTTAATGTAACTACAGTATACGAGTCACTTGTAACTACAGTATACGAGTCACTTATAACTGCAGTAAACGATTTAAATGTAACTACAGTATACGAGTCACTTGTAACTACAGTATACGAGTAGCATGTAACTACAGTATACGAGTAACTTGTAACAACAGTATACGAGTCACTTGTTACTACAGTATACGAGTAACTTGTGACTACAGTGTACGAGTTAAATGTAACTACAGTATACGAGAAACTTGTAATTACTGTATTCGAGTAACTCGTAACAACAGTATACGAGTCATTTCTTACTACAGTATATGAGTAACTTGTAACAAAAGTATACGACTCACTCGTAACTACAATTTACGAGTAACTCGTAACTACAGTATACGAGTCATTTGTAACTACAGTATACGAGTAACTTGTAACTACAGTATACGAGTTACATGTAACTACAGTATACGAGTAACTTGTAACTACCGTATACGAGTAACTTGTAACTTTAGTATACGACTTACTCGTAACTACAGAATACAAGTAACTCGTAACTACAGTATACGAGTCACTTGTTACTACAGTATACGAGTAACATGTAACTACAGAATACGAGTAACTTGTAACAACAGTAAACTAGTCACTTGTTACTACAGAATACGAGTAACTTGTAACTACAGTATACGAGTCACTTGTAACTACAGTATACGAGTAACATGTAACTACAGTATACGAGTAACTTGTAACAACAGTAAACTAGTCACTTGTTACTACAGAATACGAGTAACTTGTAACTACAGTATACGAGTCACTTGAAACTACAGTTCAAGAGTTTAATTTAACTGCAGTAAACGAGTCACTTGTAACTACAGAATACGAGTAACTTGTAACTACAATATACGAGTCACTTGTAACTACAGTATAAGAGTTTAATGTAACTACAGAATACGAGTAACTTGTAACTAAAGTATACGAGTCACTTGTAACTGCAGTATACGAGTTAAATATAACTACAGTATATGAGTAACATGTAACAACAGTATACAAGTAACTTGTAACTACAGTATACGAGTCACTTTAAACTACAGTATTTGAGTAACATGTTACTATTATATTCGACTAATTCGTTACTACTGTATACGAGTTACATGTAACTACAGTATACGAGTAACTTGTAACAACAGTATACGAGTTAAATATAACTGCAGTATACGAGTCACTTGTAACCAAAGTATATGAGTTTAATGTAACTACAGTATACGAGTAACATGTATCTACAGTATACGAGTTACTTGAAACTACAGTATACGAGTAAATTGTTCCTACAGTATACGAGTAAGATGTACCTACAATATACGAATCACTTGTAACTACATTATACGAGGTACATGTAACTACATTATACGAGTCACTTGTAACTACAGAATACGAGTTACTTGTAACTACAGTATACGAGTAAATTGTAACTACAGTTTACGAGTTTAATGTAACTACAGTATACGAGTAACATGTATCTACAGTATACGAGTTACTTGAAACTACAGTATACGAGTAAATTGTTCCTACAGTGTACGAGTAAGATGTACCTACAGTATACGAATCACTTATAACTACAGTATACGAGTAACTTGTAACTACAGTATATGAGTCACTTGAAACTACAGTATACGAGTAACTTGTAACTACAGTATTCGAGTAACTCGTAACAACAGTATTCGAGTCACTTGTAACTACAGTATACGAGTAACATAAAACTACAGTATACAAGTCACTCGTTACTACAGTATACGACTTAAATGTAACTACAGTATACGAGTAACGTGTAACTACAGTATACGAATCACTTGTATTTACAGTATTCGAGTAACTCGTAACAACAGTATTACGAGTCACTTGTAACTACAGTTTACGACTTTAATGTAACTACGGTATACGAGTAACGTGTAACAACAGTAGACGAGTCACTTGTAACTACAGTATACGAGTAACTTGTAACTACAGATTACGAGTCACTTGTAACAATAGAATACGAGTCACTTGTAACTACAGAATACGAGTCACTTGTAACTACATAATACGAGTAACATGTAACTACAGTATACGAGTCATTTGTAACTACAGAATACGAGTTACTTGTAACTACAGTATACGAGTAACTTGTAACTACAGTTTACGAGTAATATGTAACTACAGTATACGAGTCACTTGTAACTACAGTATACGACTAACTCGTAACTACAGAATACGAATAACCCGTAACAACAGTATACGAGTAACTTATAACTACAGTATACGAGTAACATGTAACTACAGTATACGAGTAACTTGTAACTACAGTATACGAGTCACTTGTAACTACAGTATACGAGTTTAATGTAACTACAGTATAAGAGTAACATGTATTTCCAGTATACGAGTTACTTGTAACTACAGTATACGAGTAAATTGTTCCTACAGTATACGAGTTTGATGTACCAACAGTATACGAATCACTTCTAACTACAGTATACGAGTAACGTGTAACAACAGTATACGAGTCACTTGTAACTACAGTATACGAGTAACTTGTAACTACAGAATACGAGTTACTTGTAACTACAGTATACGAGTTACTTATAACAACAGTTTACGAGTAATATGTAACTACATTATACGAGTCACTTGTAACTACAGTATACGACTAACTCGTAACTACAGAATACGAGTTACTCGTAAAAACAGTAAAAGAGTCACTTGTTACTACAGTATACGAGTCACTTGTAACTACAGAATACGAGTTACTTGTAACTACAGTATTCGAGTCACTTGTAACTACAGTATACGAGTTTAATGTAACTACAGTATACGAGTAACATGTATCTACAGTATACGAGTTACTTGTAACTAAAGTATACGAGTAAATTGTTCCTACAGTATACGAGTAAGATGTACCTACAGTATACGAATCACTTATAACTACAGTATACGAGTAACTTGTAACTACAGTATACGAGTCACTTGAAACTACAGTATACGAGTAACATGTAACTACAGTATTCGAGTAACTCGTAACAACAGTATTCGAGTCACTTGTAACTACAGTATACGAGTAACATAAAACTACAGTATACGAGTCACTCGTAACTACAGTATACGACTTAAATGTAACTACAGTATACAAGTAACGTGTAACTACAGTTTACGAATCACTTGTAACTACAGTATTCGAGTAACTCGTAACAACAGTATTACGAGTCACTTGTAACTACAATTTACGACTTTAATGTAACTACGGTATACGAGTTACGTGTAACAACAGTATACGAGTCACTTGTAACTACAGTATACGAGTAACTTTTAACTACAGATTACGAGTCACTTGTAACAATAGAATACGAGTCACTTGTAACTACAGTATACGAGTCACTTGTAACTACAGAATACGAGTTACTTGTAACTACAGTATACGAGTAATTTGTAATTACAGTTTACGAGTAATATGTAACTACAGTTTACGAGTCACTTGTAACTACAGTATACGACTAACTCGTTACTACAGAATACGAATAACTCGTAACAACAGTATACGAGTAACATGTATTTCCAGTATACGAGTTACTTGTAACTACAGTATACGAGTAAATTGTTCCTACAGTATACGAGTTAGATGTACCAACAGTATACGAATCACTTCTAACTACAGTATACGAGTAACTTGTAACTGCAATATACGAGTCACTTGTAACTACAGTATACGAGTAACTTGTAACTACAGAATACGAGTTACTTGTAACTACAGTATACGAATTACTTATAACTACAGTTTACGAGTAAAATGTAACTGCAGTATACGAGTCACTTGTAACTACAGTATACGACTAACTCGTAACTACAAAATACGAGTTACTCGTAACAACAGTAAAAGAGTCACTTGTAACTACAGTATACGAGTCACTTGTAACTACAGAATACGAGTTACTTGTAACTACAGTATACGAGTCACTTATAACTGCAGTAAACGAGTTAAATGTAACTACAGTATACGAGTAGCATGTAACTACAGTATACGAGTAACTTGAAACAACAGTATACGAGTAACTTGAAACAACAGTATACGAGTCACTTGTAACTACAGTATACGAGTAACTTGTGACTACAGTGTACGAGTTAAATGTAACTACAGTATACGAGAAACTTGTAAATACAGTATTCGAGTAACTTGTAACAACAGTATACGAGTCACTTCTTACTACAGTATATGAGTAACTTGTAACAAAAGTATACGACTCACTCGTAACTACAATTTACGAGTAACTCGTAACTACAGTATACGAGTCATTTGTAACTACAGTATACGAGTAACTTGTAACAATAGTAAACGAGTCACTTGTTACTACAGAATACGAGTAACTTGTAACTACAGTATACGAGTCACTTGTAACTACAGTATAAGAATTTTATGTAACTACAGTATACGAGTCACTTAAACTACAGTATACGAGTCACTTATAACTGCAGTAAACGAGTTTAATGTAACTACAGTATACGAGTCACTTGTAACTACAGTATACGAGTAACATGTAACTACAGTATACGAGTAACTTGTAACAACAGTTTACGAGTCACTTGTAACTACAGTATACGAGTTTAATATAACTACAGTATACGAGTCTTTTGTAACTACAGAATACGAGAAACATGTAACTACAGTATACAAGTAACTTGTAACAACAGTATACGAGTCACTTGTAACTACAGTATACGAGTAACATGTAACAACAGTATACGAGTAACTTGTAACTGCAGTATACGAGTCACTTGTAATTACAGTATACGAGTAACTTGTAACAACAGAATACGAGTTACTTGTAACTACAGTATACGAGTAACTTATAACTACAGTTTACGAGTAATATGTAACTTCAGTATACGAGTCACTTGTAACTACAGTATACGACTAACTCGTAACTACAGAATACGAGTTACTCGTAACAACAGTATACGAGTCACTTGTAACTACAGTATACGAGTAACTTGTGACTACAGTGTACGAGTTAAATGTAACTACAGTATACGAGAAACTTGTAAATACAGTATTCGAGTAACTTGTAACAACAGTATACGAGTCACTTCTTACTACAGTATATGAGTAACTTGTAACAAAAGTATACGACTCACTCGTAACTACAATTTACGAGTTACTCGTAACTACAGTATACGAGTCATTTGTAACTACAGTATACTAGTAACTTGTAACAATAGTAAACGAGTCACTTTTTACTACAGAATACGAGTAACTTGTAACTACAGTTTACGAGTCACTTGTAACTACAGTATAAGAATTTTATGTAACTACAGTATACGAGTCTTTTAAACTACAGTATATGAGTCACTTATAACTGCAGTAAACGAGTTTAATGTAACTACAGTATACGAGTCACTTGTAACTACAGTATACGAGTAACATGTAACTACAGTATACGAGTAACTTGTAACAACAGTATACGAGTCACTTGTAACTACAGTATACGAGTTTAATATAACTACAGTATACGAGTCTTTTGTAACTACAGAATACGAGAAACATGTAACTACAGTATACGAGTAACTTGTAACAACAGTATACGAGTCACTTGTAACTACAGTATACGAGTAACATGTAACAACAGTATACGAGTAACTTGTAACTGCAGTATACGAGTACCTTGTAATTACAGTATACGAGTAACTTGTAACTACAGAATACGAGTTACTTGTAACTACAGTATACGAGTAACTTATAACTACAGTTTACGAGTAATATGTAACTACAGTATACGAGTCACTTGTAACTACAGTATACGACTAACTCGTAACTACAGAATACGAGTTACTCGTAACAACAGTATACGAGTCACTTGTAACTACAGTATACGAGTTTAATGTAACTACAGTATACGAGTAACATGTATTTCCAGTATACGAGTTACTTGTAACTACAGTATACGAGTAAATTGTTCCTACAGTATACGAGTAAGATGTACCTACAGTATACGAATCACTTCTAACTACAGTATACGAGTCTTTTGTAACTACAGAATACGAGTAACTTGTAACTATGGTATACGAGTAACTTGTAACTTCAGTATACGAGTGACATGTAACAACAGTATACGAGTTACTTGTAACAACAGTAAACGAGTCACTTGTAACTATATAATACGAGTAACTTGTAACTAGAGTATAAGAGTAACTTGTTACTACAGTTTACGAGTAACATGTAACTTCAGTAAACGAGTCACTTGTAACTACAGAATACGAGTAACTTGTAACTACAGAAACCTTTAAGGACCGAACCAGGAAATACTATTTATCTTAATCTATAGTAT
Source organism: Tuta absoluta (assembly GCA_027580185.1). Taxonomy (NCBI): domain Eukaryota; kingdom Metazoa; phylum Arthropoda; class Insecta; order Lepidoptera; family Gelechiidae; genus Tuta; species Tuta absoluta. The sequence goes on from JAQAHW010000060.1 coordinate 1,618,034, forward strand.
AATATATTTAAGTCTATTCCATTTATACTGTCATCTATTTTTCCCTTCGGAGTATTTTGCATTATCCACGCTTCCATAGTATAGTTTAAGTATTATTTTATTATGTATTAGTTTATCAATATTATACAGGTATCTATCAAGTTTATTATATTGTCTATGTATGTATTAGAGTGTATTACAGTATAAGTAGTATATGTAGGTGTTTGCACTATCCCGCTATATGTTTGCACTTTCCATATCACCCAAAGGTTGCCTGGAAGAGAATGCTGCTTTAGCATTAAGGCCGCCTTATTGTACTGTGATTTGTCTTTGTTTAATTTTATTTTTTCGATGTTATTTTTGTGTGCAATAAAGAATATTATTATTATTATTATTATTACAGTATACGAGTAACTTGTAACTACAGTTTACGAGTAACATGTAACTACAGTATACGAGTCACTTGTAACTACAGTATACGACTTACTCTTAACTACAGAATACGAGTTACTCGTAACTACAGTATACAAGTCACTTGTAACTACAGTACAAGAGTTTAATGTAACTGCAGTAAACGAGTCACTTGTAACTACAGAATACGAGTAACTTGTAACTACAGTATACGAGTCACTTGTAACTACAGTATAAGAGTTTAATGTAACTACAGTATACGAGTCACTTGTAATTACAAAATACGAGTAACTTGTAACTAAAGTATACGAGTCACTTGTAACTGCAGTATACGAGTTTAATGTAACTACAGTATACGAGTATTATGTAACAACAGTATACGAGTAACTTGCAACTACAGTATACGAGTCACTTTAAACTACAGTATTTGAGTAACATGTTACTATTATATTTGACTAATTCGTTACTACTGTATACGAGTAACATGTAACTACAGTATACGAGTAACTTGTAACAACAGTCAACGAGTCACTTGAAACTACACAATACGAGTAACTTGCAACTACAGTATACGAGTCAATTGTTACTACAGTATACGAGTTAAATATAACTGCAGTATACGAGTCACTTGTAACCAAAGTATACGAGTTTAATGTAACTACAGTATACGAGTAACATGTATCTACAGTATACGAGTTACTTGTAACTACTTTTTACGAGTAAATTGTTCCAACAGTATACGAGTAAGATGTACCTACAGTATACGAATCACTTCTAACTACAGTATACGAGTAACTTGTAACTACAGTATACGAGTCACTTGAAACTACAGTATACGAGTAACTTGTAACTACAGTATTCGAGTAACTCGTAACAACAGTATTCTAGTCACTTATAACTACAGTATACGAGTAACATAAAACTACAGTATACGAGTCACTCGTAACTACAGTATACGACTTAAATGTAACCACAGTATACGAGTAACGTGTAACTACAGTATACGAATCACTTGTCAATACAGTATTCGAGTAACTCGTAACAATAGTATGAGAGTCACTTGTAACTACAGTTTACGAGTCACTTGTAACTACAGAATACGAAAAACTTGTAACTACAGTATACGAGTCATTTGTAACTACAGAATACGAGTTACTTGTAACTAAAGTATACGAGTCACTTGTAACTGCAGTATACGAGTTTAATGTAACTACAGTATACGAGTAACATGTAACAACAGTATACGAGTAAAATGAAACTACAGTATACGAGTCACTTTAAACTACAGTATTTGAGTAACATGTTACTATTATATTCGACTAATTCGTTACTACTGTATACGAGTAACATGTAACTACAGTATACGAGTAACTTGTAACAACAGTAAACGAGTCACTTGTAACTACACAATACGAGTAACTTGCATTTACAGTATACGAGTCACTTGTTACTACAGTATACGAGTTAAATATAACTGCAGTATACGAGTCACTTGTAACCAAAGTATACGAGTTTAATGTTACTACAGTATACGAGTAACATGTATCTACAGTATACGAGTTACTTGTTACTACAGTATACGAGTAAATTGTTCCTACAGTATACGAGTAAGATGTACCTACAGTATACGAATCACTTCTAACTACAGATACGAGTAACTTGTAACTACAGTATACGAGTCACTTGAAACTACAGTATACAAGTAACTTGTAACTACAGTATTCGAGTAACTCGTAACAACAGTATTCGAGTCACTTGTAACTACAGTATACGAGTAACATAAAACTACAGTATACGAGTCACTCGTAACTACAGTATACGACTTAAATGTAACTACAGTATATGAGTAACGTGTAACCACAGTATACGAATCACTTGTAACTACAGTATTCGAGAAACTTGTAACTACAGTTTACGACTTTAGTGTAACTACAGTATACGAGTAACGTGTAACTACAGTAAACGAGTCACTTGTAACTACAGTATACAAGTAACTTGTAACTATAGATTACGAGTCACTTGTAACAATAGAATACGAGTCACTTGTAACTACAGTATACGAGTCACTTTTAACTACATTATACGAGTAACATGTAACTACATTATACGAGTCACTTGTAACTACAGAATACGAGTTACTTGTAACTACAGTATACGAGTAACTTGTAACTACAGTTAACGAGTCACTTGTAACTACAGAATACGAGTAACTTATAACTACAGTTTACGAGTAATATGTAACTACAGTATACGAGTCACTTGTAACTACAGTATACGACTAACTCGTAACTACAGAATACGAGTTACTCGTAACAACAGTATTCGAGTCACTTGTAACTACAGTATACGAGTTTAATGTAACTACAGTATACGAGTCACTCGTAACTAAAGTATACGACTTTTATGTAACTACAGTATACGAGTAACGTGTAACTACAGTATACGAATCACTTGTAACTACAGTATTCGAGTAACTCGTAACAGTATACGAGTCACTTGTTACTACAGTTTACGACTTTAATGTAACTACAGTATTCGAGTAACGTGTAACTACAGTATACGAGTTACTCGTAACTACAGTATACGAGTTAAATGTAACTTCAGTATACGAGTTACTCGTAACTACAGTATACGAGTTTAATGTTACTACAGTATACGAGTCTTTTGTAACTACAGAATACGAGTAACTTGTAATTACAGTATACGAGTAACTTATAACTACAGTTTACGAGTAATATGTAACTACAGTATACGAGTCACTTGTAACTACAGTATACGAGTAACTTGTAACTACAGTATTCGAGTAACTCGTAACAACAGTATTCGAGTCACTTGTAACTACAGTATACGAGTAACTTGTAACTACAGTATTCGAGTCACTTGAAACTACAGTATACAAGTAACTTGTAACTACAGTATTCGAGTAACTCGTAACAACAGTATTCGAGTCACTTGTTACTACAGTATACGAGTAACATAAAACTACAGTATACGAGTCACTCGTAACTACAGTATACGACTTAAATGTTACTACAGTATACGAGTAACGTGTAACCACAGTATACGAATCACTTGTAACTACAGTATTCGAGTAACTTGTAACTACAGTTTACGACTTTAATGTAACAACAGTATACGAGTAACGTGTAACTACAGTAAACGAGTCACTTGTAACTACAGTATACAAGTAACTTGTAACTATAGATTACGAGTCACTTGTAACAATAGAATACGAGTCACTTGTAACTACAGTATACGAGTCACTTGTAACTACATTATACGAGTAACATGTAACTACAGTATACGAGTCACTTGTAACTACAGAATACGAGTTACTTGTAACTTCAGTATACGAGTAACTTGTAACTACAGTTTACGAGTCACTTGTAACTACAGAATACGAGTAACTTGTAACAACAGTATACGTGTCACTTGTAACTACAGTATACGAGTAACATGTAACAACAGTATACGAGTAACTTGTAACTGCAGTATACGAGTCACTTGTAACTACAGTATACGAGTAACTTGTAACTACAGAATACGAGTAACTTGTAACTACAGTATACGAGTAACTTATAACTACAGTTTACGAGTAATATGTAACTACAGTATACGAGTCACTTGTAACTACAGTATACGACTAACTCGTAACTACAGAATACGAGTTACTCGTAACAACAGTATACGAGTCACTTGTAACTACAGTATACGAGTTTAATGTAACAACAGTATACGAGTAACTTGTAACTGCAGTATACGAGTCACTTGTAACTACAGTATACGAGTAACTTGTAACTACAGAATACGAGTAACTTGTAACTACAGTATACGAGTAACTTATAACTACAGTTTACGAGTAATATGTAACTACAGTATACGAGTCACTTGTAACTACAGTATACGACTAACTCGTAACTACAGAATACGAGTTACTCGTAACAACAGTATACGAGTCACTTGTAACTACAGTATACGAGTTTAATGTAACTACAGTATACGAGTCACTCGTAACTAAAGTAAACGACTTTTATGTAACTACAGTATACGAGTAACGTGTAACTACAGTATACGAATCACTTGTAACTACAGTATTCGAGTAACTCGTAACAGTATACGAGTCACTTGTTTCTACAGTTTACGACTTTAATGTTACTACAGTATACGAGTAACGTGTAACCACAGTATACGAATCACTTGTAACTACAGTATTCGAGTAACTTGTAACTACAGTTTACGACTTTAATGTAACTACAGTATACGAGTAACGTGTAACTACAGTAAACGAGTCACTTGTAACTACAGTATACAAGTAACTTGTAACTATAGATTACGAGTCACTTGTAACAAAAGAATACGAGTCACTTGTAACTACAGTATACGAGTCACTTGTAACTACATTATACGAGTAACATGTAACTACAGTATACGAGTCACTTGTAACTACAGAATACGAGTAACTTGTAACTACAGTATACGAGTAACTTATAACTACAGTTTACGAGTAATATGTAACTACAGTATACGAGTCACTTGTAACTACAGTATACGACTAACTCGTAACTACAGAATACGAGTTACTCGTAACAACAGTATACGAGTCACTTGTAACTACAGTATACGAGTTTAATGTAACTACAGTATACGAGTCACTCGTAACTAAAGTAAACGACTTTTATGTAACTACAGTATACGAGTAACGTGTAACTACAGTATACGAATCACTTGTAACTACAGTATTCGAGTAACTCGTAACAGTATACGAGTCACTTGTTACAACAGTTTACGACTTTAATGTAACTACAGTATTCGAGTAACGTGTAACTACAGTATACGAGTTACTCGTAACTACAGTATACGAGTTTAATGTAACTACAGTATACGAGTCTTTTGTAACTACAGAATAAGAGTAACTTGTAACTACAGTATACGAGTAACTTATAACTACAGTTTACGAGTAATATGTAACTACAGTATACGAGTCACTTGTTACTACAGTATACGAGTAACTTGTAACTACAGTATTCGAGTAACTCGTAACAACAGTATTCGAGTCACTTGTAACTACAGTATACGAGTAACATGTAACTACAGTATACGAGTCACTCGTAACTAAAGTATACGACTTTTATGTAACTACAGTATACGAGTAACGTGTAACTACAGTATACGAATCACTTGTAACTACAGTATTCGAGTAACTCGTAACAGTATACGAGTCACTTGATACTACAGTTTACGACTTTAATGTAACTACAGTATTCGAGTAACGTGTAACTACAGTATACGAGTTACTCGTAACTACAGTATACGAGTCACTTGTAACAACAGAATACGAGTCACTTGTAACTATATTATACGAGTAACATATAACTACAGTATACGAGTCATTTATAACTACAGAATACGAGTTACTTGTAACTACAGTATACGAGTAACTTGTAACTACAGTTTACGAGTAATATGTAACTACAGTATACGAGTCACTTGTAACTACAGTATACGACTTACTCGTAACTACAAAATACGAGTTAATCGTAACAACAGTATACGAGTCACTTGTAACTACAGTATACGAGTAACATGTAACTACAGTATACGAGTAACTTGTAACAACAGTAAACGAGTCACTTGTTACTACAGAATACGAGTAACTTGTAACTACAGTATACGAGTCACTCGTAACTACAGTATAAGAGTTTGAAGTATCACACTGCAGTAGCTGTTGGTATCTCACTAGTATCACACTGCAGTTGCTGTTGGTGTCTCACTAGTATCACACTGCAGTTGCTGTTGGTATCTCACTAGTATCACACTGCAGTAGCTGTTGGTGTCTCACTAGTATCACACTGCAGTAGCTGTTGGTGTCTCACTTGTATCATCACACTGCAGTAGCTGTTGGTATCTCACGAGTATCATAAAACTGCAGTTGCTGTTGGTATCTCACTAGTATCACACTGCAGTAGCTGTTGGTGATTAACTAGAATCATCACACTGCAGTAGCTGTTGGTATCTCACGAGTATCATCACTTTGCAGTTGCTGTTGGTGTCTCACTAGTATCACACTGCAGTAGCTGTTGGTGATTAACTAGAATCATCACACTGCAGTAGCTGTTGGTATCTCACGAGTATCATCACACTGCAGTTGCTGTTGGTGTCTCACTAGTATCACACTGCAGTTGCTGTTGGTATCTCACGAGTATCACACTGCAGTAGCTGTTGGTTTCTCACTAGTATCATCACACTGCAGAAGCTGTTGTTGTCTCACTAGTATCACACTGCAGTAGCTGTTGGTGTCTCATTAGTATCACACTGCAGTTGCTGTTGGTGTCTCACTAGTATCACACTGCAGTAGCTGTTGGTGTCTCACTAGTATCACACTGCAGTAGCTGTTGGTGTCTCACTAGTATCACACTGCAGTAGCTGTTGGTGTCTCACTAGTATCACACTGCAGTAGCTTTTGGTGTCTCACTAGTATCACACTGCAGTAGCTGTTGGTGTCTCACTAGTATCACATTGCAGTAGCTGTTGGTGTCTCAAAAGTATCACATTGCAGTAGCTGTTGGTGTCTCACTAGTATCACACTGCAGTAGCTGTTGGTGTCTCACTAGTATCACACTGCAGTAGCTGTTGGTGTCTCACTAGTATCACACTGCAGTTGCTGTTGGTGTCTCACTAGTATCACACTGCAGTAGCTGTTGGTTTTTAACTAGAATCATCACACTGCAGTTGCTGTTGGTATCTCACGAGTATCACACTGCAGTAGCTGTTGGTTTCTCACTAGTATCATCACACTGCAGTAGCTGTTGTTGTCTCACTAGTATCACACTGCAGTAGCTGTTGGTGTCTCACTAGTATCACACTGCAGTTGCTGTTGGTGTCTCACTAGTATCACACTGCAGTAGCTGTTGGTGTCTCACTAGTATCACACTGCAGTAGCTGTTGGTGTCTCACTAGTATCACACTGCAGTAGCTGTTGGTGTCTCACTAGTATCACACTGCAGTAGCTGTTGGTGTCTCACTAATATCACATTGCAGTAGCTGTTGGTGTCTTGTAGTGTGTGTACACGTGTCTACGTAAAGTAGAGTTCATTCATCTCTATCACTAGGATGATACATGTTATCCCAATATGGTTAGCATTATATTAGAATATCTAGATTTAAGACCACTTATGAGGCATTCATTATGTGACCGTACTAAAGACAATACATTTATCTTTTACCTCAAATACCATCTTTTATTCCAAGTCCCAAGTATACTCCATGGCGACCTTTAGCCAGGTTTCGATACTATGGGCATTAAATATTTGCAGTAATTAAATTCACGCGAGTGACAGTGTAAATTATGCGTTTTAATGGTGTAATGTAGGTTCTACCACTTCATGAAACAACCGTGGTCTGTGTCTGTTGGTCAAACAACGTCACCTCAGGCAAGCCCCAGGGTCCTTGCTGATGTTTAACTAGTACTTCGCTCTACAACTATCAAAATGGGACACGAAGCGTCAAAGGAGAAGCCCAAAGAGGACCAGCAGATCGTTTCTCAGGTTGGATACAGCAATAACGCGATAGTTGTGCAGACCTTGGAACTGCATATGTCCAAGACGAATTTGTTCTTAGCTGTGATAGCTACCCTGCTCGTTTTAGTCGGCGTGTACTTCGGTGTCAAGAAGTTCTGCAAATGTTTCGACAAGAGGGTTGAACGTCATGCGATGGCCATGATCCTGCAGCAGCGTCGAGCGGAGCGTGAGACAGTTTAGGGTCACGAACTATAGTGAAGAAACAGCAATCGAACTGATGTATGTTAAACCCTAAACTAAATTAAAAAAAAAACAGTGCGATTTTAAACCAAATAAAATTAACATAAAATAATCGCGTAAAAAGTGCAAAAAAAAAAAGTGTTATTGGTGGACCTTTTATAACAAATCACGTAAAAGAGAACAAAAAAAAATACTAACATAGGAACATTAAGTGCGTTAAGTTGCGTCAAGCTAATTCATAATAATAAAATAGGTAGTATACCTTACCAGTGTAAGAGGTGTAAAGTGAATCCATTAATAATGGGTGAGTAACTAGGGTGACTATGATTTTATTGGAATATAATTGTAAACAAGCGTTTGAATTTTTGGAATGCCGATAAGAATTGATAATTGTTTTGAAAAGTTGGAAGTAATTAATAAGTATCTGACTACTATTAATAAAAAGCAACGAAAAAGTCATTTAGGTCAAAATAAACTTGAAGAGGCCAATAAAATTCATGCGCAATATTTAATAATTTTAGAAGATATTACAAAAAAGATAGAAGAAGGTTTAATTGATCAAGAAGCATGGTTTGAGATTGATGAGGTGTGTAAAAAAATAGACAACATTTTTTTAGCGATAAAAAGTAAAGTAGAAGAAAAAGAAGATAACTCGAGATCAGAAACTCCACTAGAATCAGATATGGAGTCTTTTAATTTGAAAACGGCGTGTAGTTTGTTGCCGGTCATGACAGGAAATGAGGGGGTCACACAACAGTTAATTGATAATATTGAATTGTATGACACTATGTTGAAGGCCACAGATAAAACACATTTAGTAAATTTTGTGTTAAAATCGCGTTTGTCCAGCAGTGCAAAACTAAGCCTTTTACCGAAATATGAAAGTGTCGATTTACTTATAGAAGATATGAAAGCTCAGTTGCTAACCCAAAAATCAGCCGTTTCCCTGTGTTTAATTTAGCGTTGCTATGCTGGGGTAAGTTAGGTATTAATGACGGTCTATGAATACGCCGCGATGCTCGCCCGCACGCATCGCTCTGGGCATATGTTGTCCCTTTCTCGCTCGCGGGGCGAGGGTGGCGGCGTGCGCGCGGGCCGCCTGGTAGGCGCCAAGCGGTGATTTCTGCACCGCACTATCAGTCACTCAAAACCGTTCGGACGGGAGGGTATCGCGTATTGTGCGGATTTCCCGTCACGCGTTTTGTGATGCCGCGTGTAATGGACGATTCAATTTGAGATCGCGCGTGTTGATGCATCGTATTATTGCGTTTCTCCTGGGTTGTACTGGAATGCCAGGCTTAGTGATTGTTGGATGTCTCGATGTCTTCCACGTGAGCGTCGCGTTGAATAGGCATCAGGTGGCCATATTGGCCCGCGTTTGTACGGCCCAAATTCGGGTTGGATCACGCGTAATGACTAATATCAAAGTGGAATACGAACAGAAGCTGTGAGTGGTTTGAAGTGAATAACGCGCCAAGGCTGTAGTGGAATGCTGGGTGTCGATATCTTTTCCACCCAGCCCTGTAAGTACCCACGGAATCCCTATTTGATCCATTCCCTGAACTTCCTTTCTCCGTTGGGTATTTTATGCATTTGGACCGGCGACGTGACCATAAGTGTCGAACCTAGTTGTTTTAGTATAAAACTGTTTCTTCATGTTAATGGTGTGTTCCCTTTAGTCATATTTGTTGTACCATTATCATTGTGACTCCTTAGTACGAATTGCGGAATTCGTGGGGTGATATAATTTGGAGGTACTTACTTATAATCTAGTGCTTATACGTGTGACGTAACGCCAGATCGGCAGACGGTATTTACTAGAGAATTGAGTTATGTAAAGGTCAGAACACATCATTTGCCAATTTCACTCAACTTAGTTAATTAAGTTAAATAGATTTAGGTTCACGTTTAATTCATAGTATGCGCTGCTATATTGTGCAGCGTATGCTATTTAGCGCTGCGTAACGCGGCCATTGTCTGCCTTCAGTTGAACTCCTGGTATTTTACTAGAAATTTACCTGTGTAAATCGCTTCCACTGCGGGAGTTTAGCTTGGAATTAGACAATTTTTGGTAGCAGAGCGTGGTTCAGAAAACCACTAGATTTAAGATTATTTTAGTATAAGATTTTTAATCTACCTACATAAAAAAAAAATATATTTATTGTGATTGTAGTGTGTGCCCTGTGTAGAATATCCTATCGGTAGGATCAGGGCCAATCAATTAGTGAATTGCTTGTTATTATCGTTGTGTTTACCCTGTGCGGATATCCTAACGGTAGGATCAGGGCCGATTGTCTATTTTTTTTTATTGTAAGGTTCGGTGTTACTTTGGGTTGGTACCATGGCTCCCACAATTACACAGCTTCAGGCAAAAATTAGAACGCACCTAATTTGGTTCGCGACTAAGCAGGCGATGGTCGGTCGCGGGGACCGAGAGGACGCACTCATCGCTTGTGCGCAACGGATTGACGAACGGGTCGCGGAGGTGTTGGATTGCCTCACTGGATGCGAGGAGTTATTTGATGGGGCGCCTGATGAGGAGGTCAAACTTACGGTCCGGACGAATGTGACCCAGTGCATGGAGATGGGGCAGGAGATCCAGCAGGCGGCTGCTGTGATCACCAGGCGTAGAGCTGGGGAGCCGGACCCACCCCATGGTCCGCGGGGACCGGGGGTGCAAGTGCCCCTGCCGGCTGTGGCGATTCCGGTCTTCCACGGGGACTACACGGATTGGACCCGATTCCAGGATCTGTTTGACAGTGTGATTCATAACCGCACTGACTTGCAGCCGGCATATAAAATGGCACAATTGATGGCCAAGCTGCAAGGTGAGCCCCATGAGCTGGTAAAGCATCTACCAGTCGATGATGCAAGTTACGAGACGGCTCGCGGTTTGCTGATCGAGAGATACAGCAACAAACGTCTCATGATTGACCAACTCCTGGAACAGTGGCTCACCGTGCCGACCATCACACGAGGGACGGACCTCAGGGCCAAGGTCCTCAACCCTGTCTGCGTTGCAGTGAACGCTCTTGAGAGACAGGGGATGCCGGTGTCAGGCTATGATTATATCCTGGTCCACACGTTGTTGCGCCGCCTGCCGAGCGACATGGCCGCTCGTTTTGAACAGTCACACGGAGGTAAGACATCTGATTACCTCCCGACCTTCGAGGAGCTTAAGTCCTTCCTCGAGGCCGAGTGCAGGCGGGTAGATGCCCAATTTGGAGAGTCGCCTCACGCGGAGTCTGCGGCCGCTCGCCGCCCGGAACGGCCGGGTGCACAGGCGCGAGACGGTAAGAGTAGGCCACCCAGGCGATACAATGTCGCTAATTTGGAATCGAGGTGTGCCTACTGCAGAGAGGCGGGGCATCAGGTGACTGCGTGTGAGGAGTTCGCTGCACAGCGGGTGCAGAAACGTCGTGGTGTGGTGCAGCAACGGCGTTGGTGCTTTAGGTGTATGGGGCCGCATCAGGTGCGAGAGTGCCCATCAAGCACCAACTGCAGGTACTGCCAGGGTGCCCACCATCAGCTCCTATGCATGAACCGCAGCGGAGATTACGGAGGCAGAGCTGACGCGGGTCAGCGGACGGAGTCTGCCCTACCTAGACGGGAGCAACGCTCCCCACCCCCTCCAAGGAGGAGTCCTCTTCCACCAGGGTTTCAGGGACGAGGCCAGGGACATCAGCAGGTGATGCCCCCTTCACCAAGCGCGAGACAGTCACCACCTCGGCAGCAGGTGCCGGAACAGGGTAGGTGGTCACAGGTCCAAGGTCAGGGGCACCCATCACAAGTACGTGATGCTACGGGCGGGTGCCAACACCAGGGCCAGTACATGCAGTACTCGGCGGGTCTGAACAACATGGTGAGTTCCCATGACCCACGCATGCCTCTCCCCTTGGCTGAGCACCCGCGGCTACAAGCGCATCCACGGTACGCGCGCCTGCCGCAGGGTTACTATAGGCTGCCAGCCATGGCGTACAGGACCAGAGGTCCCTATCAGCAGGAGTGGGACCCACTCGAAGGTGTACGGAGAGAGGGGACCCCCCCGCAGGACGCGGACACTCCGCGCTTAGATTCCTGCTAGGTAATCGCCGCCTACACGCCAGCTTCGGCCCCCCGGCCAATTACGGTATTGTTGCCTACGGCAATGATTTGGGTATGGGGATACGGTGGCCGCAGCATACAGGTAAGAGCCTTGTTAGATACAGGGGCTCAGGGTTGTATTGTGTCTAGTAAGCTGGTGAGTAGGCTACGCTTAAATATAAGGCCCACAACGGATGGGGCTGTAGGTATTGGAGGTGTAGATGTGCCTGACGTTCGGGGTCAGGTGAACTTCGAGTTCACATTAGGTAATACAGGTACAGGGGTCAGCTATCATGCCTCAGCAGTGGTGCTGGATGATGTGGTAGGGAAACTTCCTCAGGTTCGGTTACCGTCAACGGTACGAGGGTTAACCACAGGCTTAGAGTTAGCTGATCCTGAATTTGATACTCCTGGTACGGTGGACGTTCTCCTCGGGTCAGACGTCCTCGGGAGATTTTGGTGTGGCAGAAAACGGGTACTTCAGCAAACTGGTTTAGTGGCCGTTGATACCACAGGGGGGTATGTTATTTTTGGCCCAGTTTGGAGACCTCAGGACCTACCAGAGGGCGATACGGTTCTCTATGGTAGTGTGTTGTCGGAGGTGCTGCAGAGGTTTTGGGAGTCTGAGGAGCCACCCACAGCGGATAGACGGAAGCCAGAGGATGACGAGTGCGAGCTGTTCTATCAGTACAACACTGCACGAAGTTCGTCAGGTAGGTTTGTTACCAGGCTGCCATTTCTCCCAAACCGCCCCTCCTTAGGTAGTTCGCGACAGATCGCGGAACGGAGACTACTGGCTATGGAGAGAAAGATGAAGCGAGATGCAGCACTTCGGCAGAAGTATATCGAATTCATGAGGGAGTACCTAGAGTTAGGCCACATGTCGGTGTCCAGCATAGATTGGAGGTGTGTCGAGCATTACTATATACCACACCTGGCTGTTTTGAAGTCACCGGAGGCGAAGATACGGGTAGTGTTTGACGGTTCTGCTCCTACATCGAATGGTGTGTCTGTGAACCAGTGTCTGCACGCGGGTCCCAAGTTGAACCGGGACATTGTGGACATCCTCACAGATTTTCGGTTGCACCAAGTAGCGTTCGTCGCCGACGTCAAAATGATGTTTCGCCAAACAATTATACACCCGGATGACCGTCGGTACCAGCTGATTTTGTGGCGTGAGAGCCCTGACGAGCCGATGGTCACTTATGAGCTTAACACGGTAACGTATGGTCTGAAGCCAAGTCCGTTTTTGGCAGTACGCACGCTGCGAGAGTTGGCCGCACGGGAAAGGGTAGGATTCCCTCGAGCCGCAGCAGTACTGGATCGCGACGTCTACGTGGATGACATCTGCACGGGTGCAGATAGCGTGCAACAAGCACTGCTACTACGAGACGAGCTGATCGCGATCATGGAATCAGGAGGTTATGAGTTGCGGAAATGGCTGTCCAGCTGTCCAGAGCTCCTGGCCGGGTTGCCAGGTGAGTTCCAGCAGGACCCGCACCTTTTCGAGAACCCGGACAATCCAAATACGTTGAGCATCCTAGGGGTGCAATATAGGCCAACGCATGATGTCTTTACGTATCAGATCGAGCCAGACCTTTTGCAGAAGACTTGGACGAAGCGTTCGGTATTATCGACGATCGCCAGAACTTTCGATCCTAACGGGTGGATCGCACCGGTGACGTTCATGGCGAAGTGCTTCTTGCAAAGGTTGTGGATAGCAAACTTGGGTTGGGACGACCAGCTCTCCGGAGAGCTGTTGAATGATTGGACCAAGTTTGTGACCACCTTACCAGGGATCGTACGCATCGCCATACCTCGCAAGTTGCTCCCATCGGTGGGATGTAAGGCTACCCTACATGGGTTTTGTGATGCCTCGGAGCGAGGGTACGCGGCAGCTGTCTATTTGCGGACAGTCAGTTCAACGGGAACTGTAGACGTGCGTCTAGTTATGGCCAAGAGTAAGGTGGCTCCGGTTAGGACAAGATGGACCATTCCAAAGTTGGAATTGGCGGGAGCAGCGCTTCTCACGCGCTTGCTACATTATGTCGCTAGTAATCTACGCGGTACCATCACTTTGGATGAAACGGTGTACGCATGGACCGACAGTAGGATAGTTCTGTGCTGGTTACAGACGTCGGTACATACTCTTGAGGTTTTCGTGGCAAATCGGGTGTCACAGATTAAAGGATCGGAAACTCCGTTGGTATGGAGACACGTACCGGGAGAACAGAACCCAGCGGACTGCGCCTCACGGGGATGTAGGGCCCCTGATTTGGTAGGTCACTCACTGTGGTGGGGACCTCAGTGGCTGACTGAGTCACCTGAGAGATGGCCATACAATGAGTGCGGGTCGCCGCTTGGGCCACCTGATCGAGGTTTGCGAGTGAACGTAGGGCAGATCGTACCTAAGCCTAGTGCAGCTTTCTTGCTGGAACGATACAGCTCCCTCGACAAACTTCTAGGGGTGACAGGTTGGATCAAACGGTTCGTGAACAACTGTAGAAAACCTCAAGCAGAACGGAACTTGGCACCTGTCCTCTCGCCTGCGGAGCGGAATGCGGCTCTAAGTTTATTGGTTAGGGTCGTCCAGGCGGAACATTTTGAGGAAGAGGCCAGGCTGCTCAGGGATGGCCGTGGAAAGCTGAAGGGAGGTCTTGTGCGCCTCAACCCGTTCGTGGACGAGCATGGAATGCTCCGGGTTGGAGGTAGACTTCGGAACGCTAACCTGCCCTTTTCAGCACGGCATCCGCTGTTACTCCCAAAGAAGGGACCTTTGGTAGAACTTATAGTTAGGGATCGTCACCAGAAAAACTCGCATGCGGGCTGCAATGCACTTTTGGCTATTCTGCAGCGCGAGTTTTGGATCTTGTCTGGACGACGTACGGTACGGAGCATTGTGTTTCGGTGCTTGCCTTGCTATCGGTTGAAGGCAGCCACAATGCAACCTCAGATGGGAGACCTCCCACCGGACCGGGTGACGGAAGCCTGGACGTTTGCGGGTGTGGGAACGGACTTTGCGGGGCCCTTTATGGTAAAGGCATCACGCCTTCGCAACGCGAAGTCAATCAAGGCGTATTTGTGCGTGTTTGTGTGCCTAGCAACCAAGGCCGTCCACTTGGAACTCGTGGCCGACCTCACTACGGAGGCTTTCTTAGCAGCTTTAGATAGATTTGTGTCGCGAAGAGGGCGACCAGCGCTGATCAGGTCGGACTGTGGTACCAACTTTAAGGGCGCTGATCGATGTATGAAAGAAATTATAACGAGGAAGCTATCGGCACGAGCCTCTCCCGTCAGGGCATTAACTGGGTGTTCGATCCACCAGGATGCCCCCACTGGGGTGGTATATTTGAAGCGGTTGTAAAGTCCGCTAAGACGCATTTGATGCGCGTTATAGGTTTAACGATATTAACCTTTGAGGAGCTAGCGACCGTGTTTTGTAAAATTGAGGCCGTTCTCAATTCACGTCCTTTGTGTCCGCTTAGCTCAGATCCGAATGATCTGGAGGCCCTGACACCAGGGCATTTCTTAATTGGCCGACCACTTAACGCCTTGCCAGAGTACCCCTACACAGAGGTCAGTAGCAATCGTTTGACGCGTTATGAGTTGCTGCAGCAAATGTCTCAGAATTTTTGGAAGCGATGGTCGCTTGAGTATTTGCACATTCTGCAGCAACGCCTTAAGTGGACGGACAGAACTGAACCCCCTCGCATCGGAGATCTCGTTCTGGTTAAGGATGCCAACCTGCCGCCACTGCGATGGCGCAGAGGGCGCATTCTCAACTTGTTCCCAGGTAGTGATGGTACTCCTCGAGTCGCGACAGTTCAGGTAGGGGATTCAGTTCTTAAGCGAGCAATAGCAACGCTATCTCGTCTCCCCAGTAGTGAATAGGCCTAAGGGATTCGGCCTAGGGCGGGTGAATGTTTAATTTAGCGTTGCTATGCTGGGGTAAGTTAGGTATTAATGACGGTCTATGAATACGCCGCGATGCTCGCCCGCACGCATCGCTCTGGGCATATGTTGTCCCTTTCTCGCTCGCGGGGCGAGGGTGGCGGCGTGCGCGCGGGCCGCCTGGTAGGCGCCAAGCGGTGATTTCTGCACCGCACTATCAGTCACTCAAAACCGTTCGGACGGGAGGGTATCGCGTATTGTGCGGATTTCCCGCCACGCGTTTTGTGATGCCGCGTGTAATGGACGATTCAATTTGAGATCGCGCGTGTTGATGCATCGTATTATTGCGTTTCTCCTGGGTTGTACTGGAATGCCAGGCTTAGTGATTGTTGGATGTCTCGACGTCTTCCACGTGAGCGTCGCGTTGAATAGGCATCAGGTGGCCATATTGGCCCGCGTTTGTACGGCCCAAATTCGGGTTGGGTCACGCGTAATGACTAATATCAAAGTGGAATACGAACAGAAGCTGTGAGTGGTTTGAAGTGAATAACGCGCCAAGGCTGTAGTGGAATGCTGGGTGTCGATATCTTTTCCACCCAGCCCTGTAAGTACCCACGGAATCCCTATTTGATCCATTCCCTGAACTTCCTTTCTCCGTTGGGTATTTTATGCATTTGGACCGGCGACGTGACCGTAAGTGTCGAACCTAGTTGTTTTAGTATAAAACTGTTTCTTCATGTTAATGGTGTGTTCCCTTTAGTCATATTTGTTGTACCATTATCATTGTGACTCCTTAGTACGAATTGCGGAATTCGTGGGGTGATATAATTTGGAGGTACTTACTTATAATCTAGTGCTTATACGTGTGACGTAACGCCAGATCGGCAGACGGTATTTACTAGAGAATTGAGTTATGTAAAGGTCAGAACACATCATTTGCCAATTTCACTCAACTTAGTTAATTAAGTTAAATAGATTTAGGTTCACGTTTAATTCATAGTATGCGCTGCTATATTGTGCAGCGTATGCTATTTAGCGCTGCGTAACGCGGCCATTGTCTGCCTTCAGTTGAACTCCTGGTATTTTACTAGAAATTTACCTGTGTAAATCGCTTCCACTGCGGGAGTTTAGCTTGGAATTAGACACCCTGCAAACAGCAATTGCAATCAATAAAACAAAACTCAAAGTCAATAGAAAAATTTGGGTCAAAAATTGAGAGTTTGTTTGTGGATCTCACCATTTCTCAGTCCGACGGTAAATCTGATAGCTATAAAGTTTTACGTCCATTAAACAAAAAATTAGCAATTAAACGTTTTGCGGATGGTTTGCGTGATAGTAGGCTTAGCACCATTATAGCAGCCCGAAACTACAGTTCCCTTAGCGAAGCTATTCGTGCAGCTAAAGACGAGGAGTTGTTGTCACCGCCATCCACATCACATGGTGTTGGTTACATGCTACAGCGAGGCAGAGGTCAACGAAGTAATCACGTACGTACTAATAATTACCCTCCCTCAAATAGCTTTACCAGGGTTTTCAACAACACTGGACGCCAACAGCAAGGGCAGTATCCCCAACAGCAGCCCTTCAGGTCACGTCCCTATCGGGGGGCGCCCCGTGGATTCCCTACTCGTGGACGGTGCAATCGAGGTAGGTACGCTAGCAACAGGGGTCATCACCGGTCAGGTAAGATAAATCACATGACATACGAAGATGACTCACAGAGCAACGAAGATGTAGCGCAGAGTCTGAATCATTTTTTTCGATCCTAACTTTATTTGTACATGCAACAGTATAAACAAAGTATACTTCGATGTTGCAAATCAGCATTTTAGTTGGTTACTTGATTCGGGGGCATCGCTCTGTGCCATAAAACTAAAACAACTAGAGAGATGTAATATAAGATACCAGTCAGAACAGATACGTGTCAAAGGTATAGGTGGTAACATTTTTTCTAAAGGCTTTGTTTATCTAAACTTGCATACAAGCGGCTATACTTTTAGACACAAGTTTTACGTTTTTGATGATTTGCCATGTAAGGCAGATGGCATAATAGGTAGAGATTTTCTAAGGAGATACCGTTGTTTTCTGAACTACGAGACCGATACTCTTACTTTAAAAACTGACAATAGTAAAACAGTCACACTTGATTTTGACGTGCCTTCCAAAACTTCTAAAAAGTTTTTGTTAGTTCCCGCTAGGAGCGAATCTATCCATTACATAAAAACAAAGCGGACAGAAGATTGCATCATAAACTCACAAGAGTTAAGCGACGGTGTTTTTGTTGCAAATACGATAGCCCGTCCCAAAAATGGCTTAGTACCTATTAGATTGTTAAACACTAGAGAAAACGATGTGTCACTAAGCTACTTTGATTTGAGTACAGAGAAATTAAGTAATTATGAGATATGTAACTTTGAAAGACCCAGTATTAACTCTGATAGGGTTAAACAATTATTTTCATTATTAAATTTGTCCAAGCTAAATAAGGAAGAACAAATTTCAATAGAAAATATTTGCGCGAAATTCCCAGATATTTTCCATTTACCCGGCGATAAATTGACGTCGACTGATCTCTATGAACAGTCTATACAAATAAAACCCAATAGTTCTGCCGTTTATACAAAATCTTATAGATTGCCACAGTCTCAGAAATCGGAAATCGACAAACAAATTAGGAAAATGTTAGATGACGATATCATTGAAGAGGCTCGCAGTGGTTGGTCTAGCCCGTTACTTCTAGTACCTAAAAAACTAGATACATCCGGTGAGAAAAAGTGGCGTGTCGTTATTGACTACCGGAAAGTCAACGAACAAATTGAGAATGATAAGTTTCCATTACCTAACATCACCGAAATACTCGATTCCTTATCGGGAGCAGTATATTTTTCCCATTTAGATTTAGCGCAAGGATACTATCAGGTTAAGTTAGAGAAAGAGAGTCGAAAGGTTACCGCATTTACCACTGGTTCTGGTCAGTACCAAATGAAGCGCCTACCAATGGGTCTAAAAACGAGCCCGAGTGCTTTTAGTCGAATGATGACAGTAGCTATGTCCGGCCTTGCTTACGACAAATGTTTTGTTTATTTGGATGATCTCATTGTTTTTGGTAGAAATCTAAATTCACATAATCAAAATTTACTTGATGTTTTTACTAGGCTCCGTAAAGTTAACTTAAAATTGAATCCATCCAAGTGCGAGTTCTTGCAAAAAGAAATCCTTTACTTTTTTTTTTTTTTTTAAATTAAAAATCTTAATTTTCTTAAATCCTATTTACAATGTTGCTGGAGGCTTCCCTTTGAGTAGTCAGAGACACTCGTAGTGGGATTACCCCGCTCTTCCCAAGTTTTACATTTTGTTTAGGATGTGTGTTACAGAAAGTAGTAGGTAGGTAGTTAGGTACACTTACTTAAAAAAAGATCAAAGTTAGGTTAGGTAGGTAACAGACTCTGTGATCGTTCACGGTAAACGATCACAGAGTCTGTTATATTAGAAATACCTATTTGATTGTTGAGTTGTGAGTGTAAGACGTACTTGTTTGTGTGAGCGTGATAGTGTGTGTATGTGTAGTAGCGTGCAAGGTAAGGGTGAAAGCGACCAACATGCGACAGTGGTATTTAGTAGATAGGTATGCAACATTACTTATTATGTCAGTTAGGTTAAAATTCAACTGGAAGAAAATAATTAAATGATTGTTTGTTTGCTTCACGTGCGCTGGCACAAGAAGAGAATACTTACAAGCCTTGGTTGAAATGGTATGCAATACGTAGGTATTACGTAGTTTTTACGCGCGTATTATACGTAGAATTAAATTACTGGCTGATTTATATACCGTTTGTCTCCACCTCCTACATGCCCTACGGATATATAAAAATCCTTGGGATCGGTGATATTAGCCACATGCGGGAGGAGGAGTACAGAAGAGCCGGTAGGTGCATATCAGCCAATTCTAGTTAAAAGTGCCTCGACCTCATCATATTTAAGGGTTTTCAACCATTCGATCAGGGCGTGTTTGCATGGGCGTAAAGGCATTGGGTATATCTGAAGTGTTCGGTTTATCTTATTATAGAGGAAGGGACCTTGAGCTATATATTGACGTTCGGCGAACGCAGTACGAACAGGACATGTAGGAGCCACCATGTAATTTCGTCTTTTGTTAAGGATGTTACGATCATAAGGCAGGTCTTTATGATATTTTAAAAGTAGGTGTGTGAAATACAGCTTCCTGACCGTCAGTATATTGCTGATAGTGTATAGCGTGTCCGTAGGAAACCTGTACGGCTTAAATAGCATGACCTTTACAAGTGCTCTCTGAGCTCGTTCAAGATCCAGGAAGTTCGTTTTATTAGCTCCTCCCCAGACCGGGATACAATAAACCAAGACCGATTGGACCATAGCAACGTAGATATTATGAAGTATGTCTTTGTTCATTACATGCCGCAGCGATTTGAATACCCATATCAGTTTTCTGACCCTACTCATGGTAAGTTCCAAGTGTGGGTGCCAGCTCAATCTCTGATCCACCATGACGCCTAGGTACTTTACAGAGCTAACTTTCTGTATAAGTGGACAGTTACAGGGGTTGTTATTCAAGCAGCTGTGCAGTGTAATGTTAAAGTTGGTACTCGGTTGTGAGGTTATGTAGGGTCCAAAGCATACATAATTAGTTTTTTGTATGTTAAGGGTTAGAAGGTTAGCGTTTAGCCAATTAGAGACCTTTTCAAGTCCTTTTTCTGCCACTTGCCTTACTTCATCCCATGTTTTCCCTGAGAAAATAATAGCCGTATCGTCAGCGTAGGAGAGTATCCTCCCTCCAACGCCAGTAAGCTTACATAGATCATTAATATATATGAGAAAGAGCGTTGGACCGAGGACACTCCCCTGCGGGACTTCAAAAGTTACAAATTCCTCCCGACTAAGACACTGTCCAATTTTAACTGCCTGCTTTCTATTTGAGAGGTAGCTGGAGAAGAGAGAAAGTGCTTGTCCACGTACACCAAGATTCTCTAACCTGTCCACGAGGATGGGCACAGAAACGGTATCAAAAGCCTTCTTGAGGTCAAGGAAGACTGTTACGCATTTATTGCCTTTATCTATTTCTTTTGTTATATGAGAAGTGAGATCAATTATGGCATCCTGAGTTGATCTCCCTACTCGGAAACCATACTGAGAGTCAGCTAAAAGTTTATATTTATTCAAGTAACTAACTAGTCTGGAATTTAGAAGCTTCTCAATAATTTTGGAGATTGAGGTAAGTACCGAGATAGGGCGATAATTATTTACGTCGTTTCTGTCCCCACCCTTGTAAACAGGGGTAATTACGGCTCTTTTCAGTTCACAGGGAAAAATTCCAGTTTCAAAGATTAAGTTTCCTAGGTTACTTATTAGTGGGGCGAGAAAATCACATGATTTTTTCAAGAAATGAGTAGGAATCGCGTCCCAGCCCGGCGCACTTCCTGAGTCCAGATTCATAAGGATAGATATGATCTCGCTAGGTGTGCAGTCAAGTAGCACTAGGGAGGTTGAGTGAGTATATGAACTCATTGAAGTATGCGCGGGGGGGCCTAATCTAGTAATAATGATTTCAGCTAGGCTACGCCCGATATTGGCAAAGTATGTATTCACGTGGTCGACTGCTAATTGTTGACAGGGAAGTATGTTAAGTAACTCGGTGTTTGGAGTCTTAGGGGGTTTATATTGAGTGATTTCATTTACCGTCGACCAGAGGTTTTTAGGTACCTTGATAGACTTATTTATTTTATCCCTGTAGTATAGTCTTTTAACTTTTTTTATTAGGTTGCAGCAGAAATTTCGAAAGCGTTTATATGTAATCGATAGGGTTTTGTTATGTGGTTCAGACTTTAGTTTAAGTTGCATTTTGTTACGTAAATTTATGCATTTTAGAATTCCTTCATTTATCCATGGCTTTCTAGACCTTTTACCATTTGGGATAAGCACTAGTTTAGAGTTATTTTGTATAATTGTTCTAATTAGGTTAATTAATGCTGTTGCATAGGTGTTAGGATCCGTGTAAATATTTAAGTAAGAGACATCTGTGGAGATAAGACAGGTAATGGCTTTATTATAGTTAGTCACCGTTTTGTATTTAGGGGAAGATGATTGTTTGCACTTCTGAGCGATGAATAATGCAACCAGATTGTGGTCCGTTATGGTGGTGTTTAAAACAGCGACGTAAGCCGAATTGTTTGTCTCCAGTTTAAGAAATACATGGTCCAGGCAGCTGTCGTATCAAGTAGGTAAGTTATGAGCGGACATTAGTCCATGAACAGAAAGTACATTTAGGTAGGAAAGTCTGTTACTTTTTTCATTTGATTTCTCCCTGGGTGAAGGAACAAGGTTAATGTTGATATCGCCGAGTATTACTACATTTTTGTAGGTATTTAATGTTTCGAGGTGGGACTCAAGGGACTGGATGAAATTACTGGCGTTTAGAAACGACGGGGAGCGGTATATACCTAAAATAATATAGTGATTAGTTTCAATTTGTAATCCGGTGGCATCTAGAAGATTAAGTTCTTTACATTTGGTCATAAGAGTGTTTTTTATGTATATAACGACTCCGTCGTTTTGATTGAGTAGGTTAGTAGTTTGGTACGAAGTGTAGTTTATAAGCCGGGGGATATTTTTATTTAAGTTTAATCTACATTCAGTTAAGATGAGAATGTCGATATCATAAATTAATTGCGAGAGAGTTATTTGTAGGTCGTCGATATTTTTGTATATACTTCTTATGTTTTGGGTAGGGATGGAAAAAATATTAGTTGAGTTATTTAATTTTAAGTCTTGAATATTGCACTTTATAGATTCCGCCGGCCTAAGCGAATCTATTTCTAGCAGGTTATTGAAACTATCCATTTAGATATATGTAGGAATACTTCACGTAGTAGCAGGGGAGGTTTGTAGTGATTCCAGTGGTAGGTAAATAAGAGTGAATACACTGATTGCGCAAGTTTGGGTAGGTAGGTAATTTTACAATCTTTTGAGTATGTTGCACGCTTTTAGTAGGTAAGTAGTGAGTTAGATGTACGTCTGTGTGTGTGTATGTGGAGTGTGAGTATGTGATATGAGGTTTACTTGGGACATGTAGTATCCGACAAGGGTATATTACCCGACCCAGAAAAAATTCGTGCTCTAGAGCATTATCCAAGACCAACTAACGGTGAAGAGGTGAAAAGATTTGTAGCTTTTTCAAATTACTACCGTAAATTCATCCCCAAATTTGCTGAAATAGCATACCCATTTAATAGTTTGAGTCGGAAAGGTGTCACATTTCAATGGACAGAAGAGTGCGAACAATCATTTCAAAAGTTAAAAAAGTTCCTTATAAACCCACCCATTCTTCAGTACCCTGATTTTTCAGAGTCAAGTCAATATATTTTAAGAACTGATGCGTCATCAATTGCAGTAGGTTCAGTTTTATGTAACGGCGACGGACGGCCAGTTGCGTACGCTAGTCGTACCTTAAATAAAGCTGAGAAAAATTATCCCACTATCGAAAAAGAGCTACTAGCGATAGTTTGGAGTGTCAAGTATTTTAGGCCATACCTATATGATAGGCACTTCATTGTACAAACGGACCACAAGCCATTAGTCTATTTATTTAACATGCGGGACCCTTCCAGTAGATTGTTAAAATTTAGGCTATGTTTGGAAGAATATAGATTTACGATTGAGTATGTAAAGGGATGCAACAATGTAGCTGCAAATGCACTGTCGCGAGTGAT
The DNA here is from genome assembly GCA_027580185.1 of Tuta absoluta. Lineage (NCBI taxonomy): Eukaryota > Metazoa > Arthropoda > Insecta > Lepidoptera > Gelechiidae > Tuta > Tuta absoluta. Next base: position 1,641,897 of record JAQAHW010000060.1, read on the forward strand.
TGTGACGTCAGACGAGCTGAAAGATATGCATGAGAAAGTAATGTGTGTATTAACAAGAGCTCAGGCTAGAAAGTTACAGCAGGAGAAGGATAAGAAAAGCACTGATGAAAATGTGTCAAATAATGTGTCTACTGACTCGAGGACTGATTACCCGAGAGTTGTAGAAATCATTAAGAGACATAAAAATCACATAGAGATAGTGTTAGGCACAAATGTCAATTTTAATAACTTAATCAGAAAAAATATTCAACATGAAAAGTTTACTCATTTTGTTTATATACCATCTCAGTTTACAATTATTATAAGACCTAAATCTCAATCGCTATCTACGCGAGTCGTGTTAGTGAGGGATCTAGAAATCTTTTGTAAAAATAAAAACATAAGCGAGTTATGTATAATCAAAACCCCAAATACTGAGAATTTTATAGAAGGATTAACACAAGAGATAAAAAAGTTACCTGATTGGTCCGGACCGTGTATTTGTGTTTTAAAGGGGGTACAGAAAATTACTAAAGATGACGACAAACGTGTCATATTAAACGACTTTCACCTTCTGCCCACTAGTGGCCACGCGGGCATTAGGAGAATGGTCAATGTAGCGACCTCTGGGAGCTACTGCAAGAAGCTCACTCAAAGTGGTTCTCGAGCAAGCAAGACGCAACAGAAGTTCCAACATAGCTGCAAGATGGCGCCACGTGACAGAACAAAGAGCCTGAAACGCGGTATCGAAGTGTTTCACCGCGCAACGCATATATACAACTTCCAATTCTATCCAGGTGGACCAGTCGGTCCCCTGGCCACAACACCCGGCCAGGCGGGTAGCTACCCTTTTCCCGACTCCACCTGGAACCCTCCATTCTGCCAATTGGCATCACTCCTGTCACCCGCCATATTGGTGACCCCTACCTTGGACTTCGCAGCCATCAACCACTACAGCGTGCAGCCAACTACTACGTCATCAGCACCCACCGCAGTCACAGCACGGCAGCTTCACTGGTCTTCCATCATCGTCTCGACTCACCGTAGACGTCCCGACTCACCGCGGACATTGGAACCAGCACTGCTTCGCCACGCCTGACTGCATCATCACGCTACATGACGTCATCAGCCCCACTTCGCTCGCTGACGGTATCGACCTCCGGTCTTGAGGGGGAGTACTGTAGCGACCTCTGGGAGCTACTGCAAGAAGCTCACTCAAAGTGGTTCTCGAGCAAGCAAGACGCAACAGAAGTTCCAACATAGCTGCAAGATGGCGCCACGTGACAGAACAAAGAGCCTGAAACGCGGTATCGAAGTGTTTCACCGCGCAACGCATATATACAACTTCCAATTCTATCCAGGTGGACCAGTCGGTCCCCTGGCCACAACACCCGGCCAGGCGGGTAGCTACCCTTTTCCCGACTCCACCTGGAACCCTCCATTCTGCCAATTGGCATCACTCCTGTCACCCGCCATAGTCAATAATATCAAAAGATATTATTATTGGTCATCAATTGAAAAAGACGTACAAGATTACGTTAGTAAGTGTAAAAAATGTCAACTAAATAATTTAAATACTCAAAAGTATCACATTGCAGTAGCTGTTGGTGTCTCACTAGTATCACACTGCAGTAGCTGTTGGTGTCTCACTAGTATCACACTGCAGTAGCTGTTGGTGTCTCACTAGTATCACACTGCAGTTGCTGTTGGTGTCTCACTAGTATCACACTGCAGTAGCTGTTGATGATTAACTAGAATCATCACACTGCAGTAGCTGTTGGTATCTCACGAGTATCACACTGCAGTAGCTGTTGGTTTCTCACTAGTATCATCACACTGCAGTAGCTGTTGTTGTCTCACTAGTATCACACTGCAGTAGCTGTTGGTGTCTCACTAGTATCACACTGCAGTTGCTGTTGGTGTCTCACTAGTATCACACTGCAGTAGCTGTTGGTGTCTCACTAGTATCACACTGCAGTAGCTGTTGGTGTCTCACTAGTATCACACTGCAGTAGCTGTTGATGATTAACTAGAATCATCACACTGCAGTAGCTGTTGGTATCTCACGAGTATCACACTGCAGTAGCTGTTGGTTTCTCACTAGTATCATCACACTGCAGTAGCTGTTGTTGTCTCACTAGTATCACACTGCAGTAGCTGTTGGTGTCTCACTAGTATCACACTGCAGTTGCTGTTGGTGTCTCACTAGTATCACACTGCAGTAACTGTTGGTGTCTCACTAGTATCACACTGCAGTAGCTGTTGGTGTCTCACTAGTATCACACTGCAGTTGCTGTTGGTGTCTCACTAGTATCACACTGCAGTAGATGTAGGTGTCTCACTAGTATCACACTGCAGTAGCTGTTGGTGTCTCACTAGTATCACACTGCAGTAGCTGTTGATGATTAACTAGAATCATCACACTGCAGTAGCTGTTGGTATCTCACGAGTATCACACTGCAGTAGCTGTTGGTGTCTCACTAGTATCACACTGCAGTAGCTGTTGGTGTCTCACTAGTATCACATTGCAGAAGCTGTTGGTGTCTCAAAAGTATCACATTGCAGTAGCTGTTGGTGTCTCACTAGTATCACACTGCAGTAGCTGTTGGTGTCTCACTAGTATCACACTGCAGTAGCTGTTGGTGTCTCACTAGTATCACACTGCAGTAGCTGTTGGTGTCTCACTAGTATCACACTGCAGTTGCTGTTGGTGTCTCACTAGTATCACACTGCAGTAGCTGTTGTTGTCTCACTAGTATCACACTGCAGTAGCTGTTGGTGTCTCACTAGTATCACACTGCAGTAGCTGTTGTTGTCTCACTAGTATCACACTGCAGTAGCTGTTGTTGTCTCACTAGTATCACACTGCAGTAGCTGTTGGTGTCTCACTAGTATCATCACTTTGCAGTAGCTGTTGTTGTCTCACTAGTATCACACTGCAGTAGCTGTTGTTGTCTCACTAGTATCACACTGCAGTAGCTGTTGGTATCTCACTAGTATGACACTGCAGTAGCTGTTGGTGTCTCACTAGTATCATCACTTTGCAGTAGCTGTTGTTGTCTCACTAGTATCACACTGCAGTAGCTGTTGGTGTCTCACTAGTATCACACTGCAGTAGCTGTTGGTGTCTCACTAGTATCACACTGCAGTAGCTGTTGGTGTCTCACTAGTATCATATTGCAGAAGCTGTTGGTGTCTCAAAAGTATCACATTGCAGTAGCTGTTGGTGTCTCACTAGTATCACACTGCAGTAGCTGTTGGTGTCTCACTAGTATCACACTGCAGTAGCAATTGGTGTCTCACTAGTATCACACTGCAGTAGCTGTTGGTGTCTCACTAGTATCACACTGCAGTAGCTGTTGGTGTCTCACTAGTATCACACTGCAGTAGCTGTTGGTGTCTCACTAGTATCACACTGCAGTAGCTGTTGATGATTAACTAGAATAATCACACTGCAGTAGCTGTTGGTATCTCACGAGTATCACACTGCAGTAGCTGTTGGTTTCTCACTAGTATCATCACACTGCAGTAGCTGTTGTTGTCTCACTAGTATCACACTGCAGTAGCTGTTGGTGTCTCACTAGTATCACACTGCAGTTGCTGTTGGTGTCTCACTAGTATCACACTGCAGTAGCTGTTGGTGTCTCACTAGTATCACACTGCAGTAGCTGTTGGTGTCTCACTAGTATCACACTGCAGTAGCTGTTGGTGTCTCACTAGTATCACACTGCAGTAGCTGTTGGTGTCTCACTAGTATCACACTGCAGTAGCTGTTGGTGTCTCACTAGTATCACATTGCAGAAGCTGTTGGTGTCTCAAAAGTATCACATTGCAGTAGCTGTTGGTGTCTCACTAGTATCACACTGCAGTAGCTGTTGGTGTCTCACTAGTATCACACTGCAGTAGCTGTTGGTGTCTCACTAGTATCACACTGCAGTAGCTGTTGGTGTCTCACTAGTATCACACTGCAGTTGCTGTTGGTGTCTCACTAGTATCACACTGCAGTAGCTGTTGTTGTCTCACTAGTATCACACTGCAGTAGCTGTTGGTGTCTCACTAGTATCATCACTTTGCAGTAGCTGTTGTTGTCTCACTAGTATCACACTGCAGTAGCTGTTGTTGTCTCACTAGTATCACACTGCAGTAGCTGTTGTTGTCTTAGTAGTATCACACTGCAGTAGCTGTTGGTGTCTCACTAGTATCATCACTTTGCAGTAGCTGTTGTTGTCTCACTAGTATCACAATGCAGTAGCTGTTGGTGTCTCACTAGTATCATCACTTTGTAGTAGCTGTTGTTGTCTCACTAGTATCACACTGCAGTAGCTGTTGTTGTCTCACTAGTATCACACTGCAGTAGCTGTTGTTGTCTCACTAGTATCACACTGCAGTAGCTGTTGTTGTCTCACTAGTATCATCACTTTGCAGTAGCTGTTGTTGTCTCACTAGTATCACACTGCAGTAGCTGTTGGTGTCTCACTAGTATCATCACTTTGCAGTAGCTGTTGTTGTCTCACTAGTATCACACTGCAGTAGCTGTTGTTGTCTCACTAGTATCACACTGCAGTAGCTGTTGTTGTCTCACTAGTATCACACTGCAGTAGCTGTTGGTGTCTCACTAGTGTCATCACACTGCAGTAGCTGTTGTTGTCTCACTAGTATCACACTGCAGTTGCTGTTGTTGTCTCACTAGTATCACACTGCAGTAGCTGTTGGTGTCTCACTAGTATCACACTGCAGTAGCTGTTGTTGTCTCACTAGTATCGCACTGCAGTAGCTGTTGGTGTCTCACTAGTATCACATTGCAGTAGCTGTTGGTGTCTCAAAAGTATCACATTGCAGTAGCTGTTGGTGTCTCACTAGTATCACACTGCAGTAGCTGTTGGTGTCTCACTAGTATCACACTGCAGTAGCTGTTGGTGTCTCACTAGTATCACACTGCAGTAGCTGTTGGTGTCTCACTAGTATCACACTGCAGTAGCTGTTGATGATTAACTAGAATAATCACACTGCAGTAGCTGTTGGTATCTCACGAGTATCACACTGCAGTAGCTGTTGGTTTCTCACTAGTATCATCACACTGCAGTAGCTGTTGTTGTCTCACTAGTATCACACTGCAGTAGCTGTTGGTGTCTCACTAGTATCACACTGCAGTTGCTGTTGGTGTCTCACTAGTATCACACTGCAGTAGCTGTTGGTGTCTCACTAGTATCACACTGCAGTAGCTGTTGGTGTCTCACTAGTATCACACTGCAGTAGCTGTTGGTGTCTCACTAGTATCACACTGCAGTAGCTGTTGGTGTCTCACTAGTATCACACTGCAGTAGCTGTTGGTGTCTCACTAGTATCACATTGCAGAAGCTGTTGGTGTCTCACTAGTATCACACTGCAGTAGCTGTTGGTGTCTCACTAGTATCACACTGCAGTAGCTGTTGGTGTCTCACTAGTATCACACTGCAGTAGCTGTTGGTGTCTCACTAGTATCACACTGCAGTTGCTGTTGGTGTCTCACTAGTATCACACTGCAGTAGCTGTTGTTGTCTCACTAGTATCACACTGCAGTAGCTGTTGGTGTCTCACTAGTATCACATTGCAGAAGCTGTTGGTGTCTCAAAAGTATCACATTGCAGTAGCTGTTGGTGTCTCACTAGTATCATCACTTTGTAGTAGCTGTTGGGGTATCACTAGTATCACACTGCAGTAGCTGTTGGTGTCTCACTAGTATCACACTGCAGTAGATGTTGGTGTCTCACTAGTATCACACTGCAGTAGCTGTTGGTGTCTCACTAGTATCACACTGCAGTAGCTGTTGGTGTCTCACTAGTATCACATTGCAGTAGCTGTTGGTGTCTCAAAAGTATCACATTGCAGTAGCTGTTGGTGTCTCACTAGTATCACACTGCAGTAGCTGTTGGTGTCTCACTAGTATCACACTGCAGTAGCTGTTGGTGTCTCACGAGTATCACACTGCAGTAGATGTAGGTGTCTCACTAGTATCACACTGCAGTAGCTGTTGGTGTCTCACTAGTATCACACTGCAGTAGCTGTCGGTGTCTCACTAGTATCACATTGCAGAAGCTGTTGGTGTCTCAAAAGTATCACATTGCAGTAGCTGTTGGTGTCTCACTAGTATCACACTGCAGTAGCTGTTGGTGTCTCACTAGTATCACACTGCAGTAGCTGTTGGTGTCTCACTAGTATCACACTGCAGTAGCTGTTGGTGTCTCACTAGTATCACACTGCAGTTGCTGTTGGTGTCTCACTAGTATCACACTGCAGTAGCTGTTGTTGTCTCACTAGTATCACACTGCAGTAGCTGTTGGTGTCTCACTAGTATCACATTGCAGAAGCTGTTGGTGTCTCAAAAGTATCACATTGCAGTAGCTGTTGGTGTCTCACTAGTATCACACTGCAGTAGCTGTTGGTGTCTCACTAGTATCACACTGCAGTAGCTGTTGGTGTCTCACTAGTATCACACTGCAGTAGCTGTTGGTGTCTCACTAGTATCACACTGCAGTTGCTGTTGGTGTCTCACTAGTATCACACTGCAGTAGCTGTTGTTGTCTCACTAGTATCACACTGCAGTAGCTGTTGGTGTCTCACTAGTATCATCACTTTGCAGTAGCTGTTGTTGTCTCACTAGTATCACACTGCAGTAGCTGTTGTTGTCTCACTAGTATCACACTGCAGTAGCTGTTGTTGTCTCACTAGTATCACACTGCAGTAGCTGTTGGTGTCTCACTAGTATCATCACTTTGCAGTAGCTGTTGTTGTCTCACTAGTATCACACTGCAGTAGCTGTTGGTGTCTCACTAGTATCATCACTTTGTAGTAGCTGTTGTTGTCTCACTAGTATCACACTGCAGTAGCTGTTGTTGTCTCACTAGTATCACACTGCAGTAGCTGTTGTTGTCTCACTAGTATCACACTGCAGTAGCTGTTGTTGTCTCACTAGTATCATCACTTTGCAGTAGCTGTTGTTGTCTCACTAGTATCACACTGCAGTAGCTGTTGGTGTCTCACTAGTATCATCACTTTGCAGTAGCTGTTGTTGTCTCACTAGTATCACACTGCAGTAGCTGTTGGTGTCTCACTAGTATCATCACTTTGCAGTAGCTGTTGTTGTCTCACTAGTATCACACTGCAGTAGCTGTTGTTGTCTCACTAGTATCACACTGCAGTAGCTGTTGTTGTCTCACTAGTATCACACTGCAGTAGCTGTTGGTGTCTCACTAGTATCATCACACTGCAGTAGCTGTTGTTGTCTCACTAGTATCACACTGCAGTTGCTGTTGTTGTCTCACTAGTATCACACTGCAGTAGCTGTTGGTGTCTCACTAGTATCACACTGCAGTAGCTGTTGTTGTCTCACTAGTATCGCACTGCAGTAGCTGTTGGTGTCTCACTAGTATCACATTGCAGTAGCTGTTGGTGTCTCAAAAGTATCACATTGCAGTAGCTGTTGGTGTCTCACTAGTATCACACTGCAGTAGCTGTTGGTGTCTCACTAGTATCACACTGCAGTAGCTGTTGGTGTCTCACTAGTATCACACTGCAGTAGCTGTTGGTGTCTCACTAGTATCACACTGCAGTAGCTGTTGGTGTCTCACTAGTATCACACTGCAGTAGCTGTAGGTGTCTCACTAGTATCACACTGCAGTAGCTGTTGGTGTCTCACTAGTATCACATTGCAGTAGCTGTTGGTGTCTCAAAAGTATCACATTGCAGTAGCTGTTGGTGTCTCACTAGTATCACACTGCAGTAGCTGTTGGTGTCTCACTAGTATCACACTGCAGTAGCTGTTGGTGTCTCACTAGTATCACACTGCAGTAGCTGTTGGTGTCTCACAAGTATCACACTGCAGTAGATGTAGGTGTCTCACTAGTATCACACTGCAGTAGCTGTTGGTGATTAACTAGAATCATCACACTGCAGTAGCTGTTGGTTTCTCACAAGTATCATCACACTGCAGTTGCTGTTGGTGTCTCACTAGTATCACACTGCAGTAGCTGTTGGTGTCTCACTAGTATCACACTGCAGTAGCTGTTGGTGTCTCACTAGTATCACACTGCAGTTGCTGTTGGGGTATCACTAGTATCACACTGCAGTAGCTGTTGGTGTCTCACTAGTATCACACTGCAGTAGCTGTTGGTGTCTCACTAGTATCACACTGCAGTAGCTGATGGTGTCTCACTAGTATCACACTGCAGTAGCTGTTGGTGTCTCACTAGTATCACATTGCAGTAGCTGTTGGTGTCTCAAAAGTATCACACTGCAGTAGCTGTAGGTGTCTCACTAGTATCACACTGCAGTAGCTGTTGGTGTCTCACTAGTATCACACTGCAGTAGCTGTTTGTGTCTCACGAGTATCACACTGCAGTAGCTGTTGGTTTCTCACTAGTATCATCACTCTGCAGTAGCTGTTGGTGTCTCACTTGTATCACACTGCAGTAGATGTAGGTGTCTCAATAGTATCACACTGCAGTAGCTTTTGGTGTCTCACTAGTATTATCACACTGCAGTAGCTGTTGATGTCTCACTAGTATCACACTGCAGTAGCTGTAGGTGTCTCACTATTATCACACTGCAGTAGCTGTAGGTGTCTTACTATTATCACACTGCAGTAGCTGTTGGTGTCTCACTAGTATCACACTGCAGTAGATGTAGGTGTCTCACTAGTATCACACTGCAGTAGCTGTTGGTGTCTCACTAGTATCACACTGCAGTAGCTGTTGGTGTCTCACTAGTATCACATTGCAGTAGCTGTTGGTGTCTCAAAAGTATCACATTGCAGTAGCTGTTGGTGTCTCACTAGTATCACACTGCAGTAGCTGTTGGTGTCTCACTAGTATCACACTGCAGTAGCTGTTGATGATTAACTAGAATCATCACACTGCAGTAGCTGTTGGTGTCTCACAAGTATCACACTGCAGTAGATGTAGGTGTCTCACTAGTATCACACTGCAGTAGCTGTTGGTGTCTAACTAGTATCATCACACTGCAGTAGCTGTAGATGTCTCACTAGTATCACACTGCAGTAGCTGTAGGTGTCTCACTTGTATCACACTGCAGTAGATGTAGGTGTCTCAATAGTATCACACTGCAGTAGCTGTTGGTGTCTCACTAGTATCACACTGCAGTTGCTGTTGGGGTGTCACTAGTATCACACTGCAGTAGCTGTTGGTGTCTCACTAGTATCACACTGCAGTTGCTGTTGGGGTGTCACTAGTATCACACTGCAGTAGATGTAGGTGTCTCACTAGTATCACACTGCAGTTGCTGTTGGGGTGTCACTAGTATCACACTGCAGTAGCTGTTGGTGTCTCACTAGTATCACACTGCAGTAGCTGTTGGTGTCTCACTAGTATCACACTGCAGTAGCTGTTGGTGTCTCACTAGTATCACACTGCAGTAGCTGTTGGTGTCTCACTAGTATCACATTGCAGTAGCTGTTGGTGTCTCAAAAGTATCACATTGCAGTAGCTGTTGGTGTCTCACTAGTATCACACTGCAGTAGCTGTTGGTGTCTCACTAGTATCACATTGCAGTAGCTGTTGGTGTCTCAAAAGTATCACATTGCAGTAGCTGTTGGTGTCTCACTAGTATCACACTGCAGTAGCTGTTGGTGTCTCACTAGTATCACACTGCAGTAGCTGTTGATGATTAACTAGAATCATCACACTGCAGTAGCTGTTGGTGTCTCACAAGTATCACACTGCAGTAGATGTAGGTGTCTCACTAGTATCACACTGCAGTAGCTGTTGGTGTCTAACTAGTATCATCACACTGCAGTAGCTGTAGATGTCTCACTAGTATCACACTGCAGTAGCTGTAGGTGTCTCACTAGTATCACACTGCAGTAGCTGTTGGTGTCTCACTAGTATCACACTGCAGTTGCTGTTGGTGTCTCACTAGTATCACACTGCAGTAGATGTAGGTGTCTCACTAGTATCACACTGCAGTAGCTGTTGGTGTCTCACTAGTATCACACTGCAGTAGCTGTTGATGATTAACTAGAATCATCACACTGCAGTAGCTGTTGGTATCTCACGAGTATCACACTGCAGTAGCTGTTGGTGTCTCACTAGTATCACACTGCAGTAGCTGTTGGTGTCTCACTAGTATCACACTGCAGTAGCTGTTGGTGTCTCACTAGTATCACACTGCAGTAGCTGTTGGTGTCTCACTAGTATCACACTGCAGTAGCTGTTGGTGTCTCACTAGTATCACATTGCAGTAGCTGTTGGTGTCTCAAAAGTATCACATTGCAGTAGCTGTTGGTGTCTCACTAGTATCACACTGCAGTAGCTGTTGGTGTCTCACTAGTATCACACTGCAGTTGCTGTTGGTGTCTCACTAGTATCACACTGCAGTAGCTGTTGGTGTCTCACTAGTATCACACTGCAGTAGCTGTTGGTGTCTCACTAGTATCACACTGCAGTAGATGTAGGTGTCTCAATAGTATCACACTGCAGTAGCTTTTGGTGTCTCACTAGTATTATCCCACTGCAGTAGCTGTTGATGTCTCACTAGTATCACACTGCAGTAGCTGTAGGTGTCTCACTATTATCACACTGCAGTAGCTGTAGGTGTCTCACTATTATCACACTGCAGTAGCTGTTGGTGTCTCACTAGTATCACACTGCAGTAGATGTAGGTGTCTCAATAGTATCACACTGCAGTAGCTTTTGGTGTCTCACTAGTATTATCACACTGCAGTAGCTGTTGATGTCTCACTAGTATCACACTGCAGTAGCTGTAGGTGTCTCACTATTATCACACTGCAGTAGCTGTAGGTGTCTCACTATTATCACACTGCAGTAGCTGTTGGTGTCTCACTAGTATCACACTGCAGTAGATGTAGGTGTCTAAATAGTATCACACTGCAGTAGCTGTTGGTGTCTCACTAGTATCACACTGCAGTAGATGTAGGTGTCTCACTATTATCACACTGCAGTAGCTGTTGGTGTCTCACTAGTATCACACTGCAGTAGATGTAGGTGTCTTAATCGTATCACACTGCAGTAGCTGTTGATGTCTCACTAGTATCACACTGCAGTAGCTGTAGGTGTCTCACTATTATCACACTGCAGTAGCTGTTGGTGTCTCACTAGTATCACACTGCAGTAGATGTAGGTGTCTCAATAGTATCACACTGCAGTAGCTTTTGGTGTCTCACTAGTATCATCACACTGCAGTAGCTGTTGGTGTCTCACTAGTATCACACTGCAGTAGCTGTTGGTGTCTAACTAGTATCATCACACTGCAGTAGCTGTAGATGTCTCACTAGTATCACACTGCAGTAGCTGTAGGTGTCTCACTTGTATCACACTGCAGTAGATGTAGGTGTCTCAATAGTATCACACTGCAGTAGCTTTTGGTGTCTCACTAGTATCATCACACTGCAGTAGCTGTTGATGTCTCACTAGTATCACACTGCAGTAGCTGTAGGTGTCTCACTATTATCACACTGCAGTAGCTGTTGATGTCACACTAGTATCACACTGCAGTAGCTGTTGGTGTCTCACAAGTATCACACTGCAGTAGCTGTTGGTGTCTCACAAGTATCACACTGCAGTAGATGTAGGTGTCTCACTAGTATCACACTGCAGTAGCTGTTGGTGTCTAGCTAGTATCATCACACTGCAGTAGCTGTAGATGTCTCACTAGTATCACACTGCAGTAGCTGTAGGTGTCTCACTTGTATATATTATTATTATTATTATTATATTTTTAATACACTAGCAGCTCATTGAGCTGATGCGTGTATATCACTGCACTTGTGTCTTAATTTTTTGATTGTATAGTTTTTAAATGATTGTCAAGTCTATTTTTGAAACTGTTCACACTTGGTGCACTGATTACTGTCTCTGGGAGAGTGTTCCAGAGATCCACAACACGATTAGGCAAGAAGTGTTTCCTTGGATTGCTAGCAGTTTTGGTCTTCCATAACTTCATAGAGTGCCCTCTTACACGTTTGTTATTGTGCAAAGTATACATGTGTTGGATGCTAGGAACATTATAATAGCCATTTAATATTTTGTACGATTCAATCAGGTCACCCCTTTTCCGCCTTTCTTCCAATGTTGTCAAATGCAATGCTTTATGCCGTTCTTCATATGACTTATCTTTTATTGAAAATACCATATTTGTATCACACTGCAAAAGCTGTAGGTGTCTCACTTGTATCACACTGCAGTAGCTGTTGGTGTCTCACTATTATCACACTGCAGTAGCTGTTGGTGTCTCACTATTATCACACTGCAGTAGCTGTTGGTGTCTCACTAGTATCACACTGCAGTAGCTGTAGGTGTCTCACTTGTATCACACTGCAGTAGCTTTTGGTGTCTCACTATTATCACACTGCAGTAGCTGTTGGTGTCTCACTAGTATCACACTGCAGTAGCTGTAGGTGTCTCACTATTAACACACTGCAGTAGCTGTTGGTGTCTCACTAGTATCACACTGCAGTAGCTGTTGGTGTCTCACAAGTATCACACTGCAGTAGCTGTTGGTGTCTCACTATTATCACACTGCAGTAGCTGTTGGTGTCTCACTAGTATCACACTGGAGTAGCTGTAGGTGTCTCACTTGTATAACACTGCAGTAGCTGTTGGTGTCTCACTATTATCACACTGCAGTAGATGTAGGTGTCTCAATATTATCACACTGCAGTAGCTTTTGGTGTCTCACTAGAATTATCACACTGCAGTAGCTGTTGATGTCTCACTAGTATCACACTGCAGTAGCTGTAGGTGTCTCACTATTATCACACTGCAGTAGCTGTTGATGTCACACTAGTATCACACTGTCTCACTAGTAACACTCTGCATGAGGTGTTGATGTCGCACTAGTGTTGATGTCTCACTAGTAACACTCTGCATGATGTGTTGATGTCGCACTAGTGTTGATGTCTCACTAGTAACACTATGCATGAGGTGTTGATGTCGCACTAGTGTTGATGTCTCACTAGTAACACTATGCATGAGGTGTTGATGTCGCACTAGTGTTGATGTCTCACTAGTAACACTATTCATGAGGTGTTGATGTCTCACTAGTAACACTCTGCATGAGGTGTTGATGTCTCACTAGTAACACTCTGCATGAGGTGTTGATGTCGCACTAGTGTTGATGTCTCACTAGTAACACTATGCATGAGGTGTTGATGTCGCACTAGTGTTGATGTCTTACTAGTAACACTATTCATGAGGTGTTGATGTCTCACTAGTAACACTATGCATGAGGTGTTGATGTCGCACTAGTGTTGATGTCTCACTAGTAACACTATGCATGAGGTGTTGATGTTGCACTAGTATTGATGTCTCACTAGTAACACTCTGCATGAGGTGTTGATGTCGCACTAGTGTTGATGTCTCACTAGTAACACTATGCATGAGGTGTTGATGTCGCACTAGTGTTGATTTCTCACTAGTAACACTATGCATGTGGTGTTGATGTCGCACTAGTGTTGATGTCTCACTAGTAACACTATGCATGAGGTGTTGATGTCGCACTAGTGTTGATGTCTCACTAGTAACACTCTGCATGAGGTGTTGATGTCGCACTAGTGTTGATGTCTCACTAGTAACACTATGCATGAGGTGTTGATGTCGCACTAGTGTTGATGTCTTACTAGTAACACTATTCATGAGGTGTTGATGTCTCACTAGTAACACTATGCATGAGGTGTTGATGTCGCACTAGTGTTGATGTCTCACTAGTAACACTATGCATGAGGTGTTGATGTCGCACTAGTATTGATGTCTCACTAGTAACACTCTGCATGAGGTGTTGATGTCGCACTAGTGTTGATGTCTCACTAGTAACACTATGCATGAGGTGTTGATGTCGCACTAATGTTGATTTCTCACTAGTAACACTATGCATGTGGTGTTGATGTCGCACTAGTGTTGATGTCTCACTAGTAACACTATGCATGAGGTGTTGATGTCGCACTAGTGTTGATGTCTCACTAGTAACACTATGCATGAGGTGTTGATGTCGCACTAGTGTTGATGTCTCACTAGTAACACTATACATGAGGTGTTGATGTCGCACTAGTGTTGATGTCTCACTAGTAACACTATGCATGAGGTGTTGATGTCGCACTAGTGTTGATGTCTTACTAGTAACACTATTCATGAGGTGTTGATGTCTCACTAGTAACACTATGCATGAGGTGTTGATGTCGCACTAGTGTTGATGTCTCACTAGTAACACTATGCATGAGGTGTTGATGTCGCACTAGTATTGATGTCTCACTAGTAACACTCTGCATGAGGTGTTGATGTCGCACTAGTGTTGATGTCTCACTAGTAACACTATGCATGAGGTGTTGATGTCGCACTAGTGTTGATTTCTCACTAGTAACACTATTTATGAGGTGTTGATGTCTCACTAGTAACACTCTGCATGAGGTGTTGATGTCTCACTAGTAACACTCTGCATGAGGTGTTGATGTCGCACTAGTGTTGATGTCTCACTAGTAACACTATGCATGAGGTGTTGATGTCGCACTAGTGTTGATGTCTTACTAGTAACACTATTCATGAGGTGTTGATGTCTCACTAGTAACACTTTGCATGAGGTGTTGATGTCGCACTAGTGTTGATGTCTCACTAGTAACACTATGCATGAGGTGTTGATGTTGCACTAGTATTGATGTCTCACTAGTAACACTCTGCATGAGGTGTTGATGTCGCACTAGTGTTGATGTCTCACTAGTAACACTATGCATGAGGTGTTGATGTCGCACTAGTGTTGATTTCTCACTAGTAACACTATGCATGTGGTGTTGATGTCGCACTAGTGTTGATGTCTCACTAGTAACACTATGCATGAGGTGTTGATGTCGCACTAGTGTTGATGTCTCACTAGTAACACTCTGCATGAGGTGTTGATGTCGCACTAGTGTTGATGTCTCACTAGTAACACTATGCATGAGGTGTTGATGTCGCACTAGTGTTGATGTCTTACTAGTAACACTATTCATGAGGTGTTGATGTCTCACTAGTAACACTATGCATGAGGTGTTGATGTCGCACTAGTGTTGATGTCTCACTAGTAACACTATGCATGAGGTGTTGATGTCGCACTAGTATTGATGTCTCACTAGAAACACTCTGCATGAGGTGTTGATGTCACACTAGTGTTGATGTCTCACTAGTAACACTATGCATGAGGTGTTGATGTCGCACTAATGTTGATTTCTCACTAGTAACACTATGCATGTGGTGTTGATGTCGCACTAGTGTTGATGTCTCACTAGTAACACTATGCATGAGGTGTTGATGTCGCACTAGTGTTGATGTCTCACTAGTAACACTATGCATGAGGTGTTGATGTCGCACTAGTGTTGATGTCTCACTAGTAACACTATGCATGAGGTGTTGATGTCGCACTAGTGTTGATGTCTCACTAGTAACACTATGCATGAGGTGTTGATGTCGCACTAGTGTTGATGTCTCACTAGTAACACTATGCATGAGGTGTTGATGTCGCACTAGTGTTGATGTCTCACTAGTAACACTATTCATGAGGTGTTGATGTCTCACTAGTAACACTCTGCATGAGGTGTTGATGTCGCACTAGTGTTGATGTCTCACTAGTAACACTATGCATGAGGTGTTGATGTCGCACTAGTGTTGATGTCTCACTAGTTACACTATTCATGAGGTGTTGATGTCTCACTAGTAACACTCTGCATGAGGTGTTGATGTCTCACTAGTAACACTCTGCATGAGGTGTTGATGTCGCACTAGTGTTGATGTCTCACTAGTAACACTATGCATGAGGTGTTGATGTCGCACTAGTGTTGATGTCTTACTAGTAACACTATTCATGAGGTGTTGATGTCTCACTAGTAACACTATGCATGAGGTGTTGATGTCGCACTAGTGTTGATGTCTCACTAGTAACACTATGCATGAGGTGTTGATGTCGCACTAGTATTGATGTCTCACTAGTAACACTCTGCATGAGGTGTTGATGTCGCACTAGTGTTGATGTCTCACTAGTAACACTATGCATGAGGTGTTGATGTCGCACTAGTGTTGATTTCTCACTAGTAACACTATGCATGTGGTGTTGATGTCGCACTAGTGTTGATGTCTCACTAGTAACACTATGCATGAGGTGTTGATGTCGCACTAGTGTTGATGTCTCACTAGTAACACTCTGCATGAGGTGTTGATGTCGCACTAGTGTTGATGTCTCACTAGTAACACTATGCATGAGGTGTTGATGTCGCACTAGTGTTGATGTCTTACTAGTAACACTATTCATGAGGTGTTGATGTCTCACTAGTAACACTATGCATGAGGTGTTGATGTCGCACTAGTGTTGATGTCTCACTAGTAACACTATGCATGAGGTGTTGATGTCGCACTAGTATTGATGTCTCACTAGTAACACTCTGCATGAGATGTTGATGTCGCACTAGTGTTGATGTCTCACTAGTAACACTATGCATGAGGTGTTGTGTCGCACTAGTGTTGATTTCTCACTAGTAACACTATGCATGTGGTGTTGATGTCGCACTAGTGTTGATGTCTCACTAGTAACACTATGCATGAGGTGTTGATGTCGCACTAGTGTTGATGTCTCACTAGTAACACTATGCATGAGGTGTTGATGTCGCACTAGTGTTGATGTCTCACTAGTAACACTATGCATGAGGTGTTGATGTCGCACTAGTGTTGATGTCTCACTAGTAACACTATGCATGAGGTGTTGATGTTGCACTAGTGTTGATGTCTCACTAGTAACACTATTCATGAGGTGTTGATGTCTCACTAGTAACACTCTGCATGAGGTGTTGATGTCGCACTAGTGTTGATGTCTCACTAGTAACACTCTGCATGAGGTGTTGATGTCTCACTAGTAACACTATGCATGAGGTGTTAATGTCTCAATAGTGTTGATGTCTCACTAGAAACACTATGCATGAGGTGTTGATGTCGCACTAGTGTTGATGTCTCACTAGTAATACTCTTCTATAGCTGTTGATGTCTCACTAGTAACACTCTGCATGAGGTGTTGATGTCGCACTAGTAACACTATGCATGAGGTGTTGATGTCTCACTAGTGTTGATGTCTCACTAGTAACACTATGCATGAGGTGTTGATGTCGCACTAGTGTTGATGTCTTACTAGTAACACTATTCATGAGGTGTTGATGTCTCACTAGTAACACTATGCATGAGGTGTTGATGTCGCACTAGTGTTGATGTCTCACTAGTAACACTATGCATGAGGTGTTGATGTCGCACTAGTATTGATGTCTCACTAGTAACACTCTGCATGAGGTGTTGATGTCGCACTAGTGTTGATGTCTCACTAGTAACACTATGCATGAGGTGTTGTGTCGCACTAGTGTTGATTTCTCACTAGTAACACTATGCATGTGGTGTTGATGTCGCACTAGTGTTGATGTCTCACTAGTAACACTATGCATGAGGTGTTGGGTTCGCACTAGTGTTGATGTCTCACTAGTAACACTATGCATGAGGTGTTGATGTCGCACTAGTGTTGATGTCTCACTAGTAACACTATGCACGAGGTGTTGATGTCGCACTAGTGTTGATGTCTCACTAGTAACACTATGCATGAGGTGTTGATGTTGCACTAGTGTTGATGTCTCACTAGTAACACTATTAATGAGGTGTTGATGTCTCACTAGTAACACTCTGCATGAGGTGTTGATGTCGCACTAGTGTTGATGTCTCACTAGTAACACTCTGCATGAGGTGTTGATGTCTCACTAGTAACACTATGCATGAGGTGTTAATGTCTCAATAGTGTTGATGTCTCACTAGTAACACTATGCATGAGGTGTTGATGTCGCACTAGTGTTGATGTCTCACTAGTAATACTCTTCTATAGCTGTTGATGTCTCACTAGTAACACTCTGCATGAGGTGTTGATGTCGCACTTGTAACACTATGCATGAGGTGTTGATGTCTCACTAGTGTTGATGTCTCACTAGTAACACTATGCATGAGGTGTTGATGTCGCACTAGTGTTGATGTCTCACTAGTAACACTCTGCTATAGCTGTTGATGTCTCACTAGTAACACTCTGCATGAGGTATTGATGTCTCACTAGTAACACTATGCATGAGGTGTTGATGTCGCACTAGTAACACTATGCATGAGGTGTTGATGTCTCACTAGTGTTGATGTCTCACTAGTAACACTATGCATGAGGTGTTGATGTCGCACTAGTAACACTATGCATGAGGTGTTGATGTCTCACTAGTAACACTATGCATGAGGTGTTGATGTCGCACTAGTAACACTATGCATGAGGTGTTGATGTCGCACTAGTGTTGATGTCTCACTAGTAACACTATGCATGAGGTGTTGATGTCGCACTAGTAACACTATGCATGAGGTGTTGATGTCGCACTAGTAACACTATGCATGAGGTGTTGATGTCTCACTAGTAACACTATGCATGAGGTGTTGATGTCGCACTAGTAACACTATGCATGAGGTGTTGATGTCGCACTAGTAACACTATGCATGAGGTGTTGATGTCTCACTAGTGTTGATGTCTCACTAGTAACACTATGCATGAGGTGTTGATGTCGCACTAGTAACACTATGCATGAGGTGTTGATGTCTCACTAGTAACACTATGCATGAGGTGTTGATGTCGCACTAGTAACACTATGCATGAGGTGTTGATGTCACACTAGTGTTGATGTCTCACTAGTAACACTATGCATGAGGTGTTGATGTCGCACTAGTAACACTATGCATGAGGTGTTGATGTCGCACTAGTAACACTATGCATAAGGTGTTGATGTCGCACTAGTAACACTATGCATGAGGTGTTGATGTCTCACTAGTGACACTCTGCATGAGGTGTTGATGTCTCACTAGTAACACTATGCATGAGGTGTTGATGTCGCACTAGTAACACTATGCATGAGGTGTTGATGTCGCACTAGTAACACTATGCATGAGGTGTTGATGTCGCACTAGTGTTGATGTCTCACTAGTAACACTATGCATGAGGTGTTGATGTCGCACTAGTAACACTATGCATGAGGTGTTGATGTCGCACTAGTAACACTATGCATGAGGTGTTGATGTGTCACTAGTAACACTATGCATGAGGTGTTGATGTCGTTCAGTGTTGATGTCGCACTAGTGTTGATGTCTCACTAGTAACACTATGCATGAGGTGTTGATGTCTCACTAGTAACACTATGCATGAGGTGTTGATGTCGCACTAGTAACACTATGCATTAGGTGTTGATGTCTCACTAGTAACACTATGCATGAGGTGTTGATGTCGCACTAGTAACACTATGCATGAGGTGTTGATGTCTCACTAGTGTTGATGTCTCACTAGTAACACTATGCATGAGGTGTTGATGTCGCACTAGTAACACTATGCATGAGGTGTTGATGTCTCACTAGTAACACTATGCATGAGGTGTTGATGTCGCACTAGTAACACTATGCATGAGGTGTTGATGTCGCACTAGTGTTGATGTCTCACTAGTAACACTATGCATGAGGTGTTGATGTCGCACTAGTAACACTATGCATGAGGTGTTGATGTCGCACTAGTAACACTATGCATGAGGTGTTGATGTCTCACTAGTAACACTATGCATGAGGTGTTGATGTCGCACTAGTAACACTATGCATGAGGTGTTGATGTCGCACTAGTAACACTATGCATGAGGTGTTGATGTCTCACTAGTGTTGATGTCTCACTAGTAACACTATGCATGAGGTGTTGATGTCGCACTAGTAACACTATGCATGAGGTGTTGATGTCTCACTAGTAACACTATGCATGAGGTGTTGATGTCGCACTAGTAACACTATGCATGAGGTGTTGATGTCGCACTAGTGTTGATGTCTCACTAGTAACACTATGCATGAGGTGTTGATGTCGCACTAGTAACACTATGCATGAGGTGTTGATGTCGCACTAGTAACACTATGCATAAGGTGTTGATGTCGCACTAGTAACACTATGCATGAGGTGTTGATGTCTCACTAGTGACACTCTGCATGAGGTGTTGATGTCTCACTAGTAACACTATGCATGAGGTGTTGATGTCGCACTAGTAACACTATGCATGAGGTGTTGATGTCGCACTAGTAACACTATGCATGAGGTGTTGATGTCACACTAGTGTTGATGTCTCACTAGTAACACTATGCATGAGGTGTTGATGTCGCACTAGTAACACTATGCATGAGGTGTTGATGTCGCACTAGTAACACTATGCATGAGGTGTTGATGTGTCACTAGTAACACTATGCATGAGGTGTTGATGTCGCACTAGTGTTGATGTCGCACTAGTGTTGATGTCTCACTAGTAACACTATGCATGAGGTGTTGATGTCTCACTAGTAACACTATGCATGAGGTGTTGATGTCGCACTAGTAACACTATGCATTAGGTGTTGATGTCGCACTAGTAACACTATGCATGAGGTGTTGATGTCTCACTAGTTACACTATGCATGAGGTGTTGATGTCTCACTAGTAACACTATGCATGAGGTGTTGATGTCGCACTAGTAACACTATGCATGAGGTGTTGATGTCTCACTAGTAACACTATGCATGAGGTGTTGATGTCTCACTAGTAACACTATGCATGAGGTGTTGATGTCGCACTAGTAACACTCTGCATGAGGTGTTGATGTCTCACTAGTAACACTCTGCATGAGGTGTTGATGTCTCACTAGTAACACTCTGCATGAGGTGTTGATGTCTCACTAGTAACACTCTGTATGAGGTGTTGATGTCTCACTAGTAACACTATGCATGAGGTGTTGATGTCTCACTAGTAACACTCTGCATGAGGTGTTGATGTCTCACTAGTAACACTCTGTATGAGGTGTTGATGTCTCACTAGTAACACTATGCATGAGGTGTTGATGTCTCACTAGTAACACTCTGCATGAGGTGTTGATGTCTCACTAGTGACACTCTGCATGAGGTGTTGATGTCTCACTAGTAACACTATGCATGAGGTGTTGATGTCGCACTAGTGTTGATGTCTCACTAGTAACACTCTGCATGAGGTGTTGATGTCACACTAGTGTTGATATCTCACAAGTATCACTCTGCATGAGGTGTTGATGTCGCACTAGTGTTGATGTCTCACTAGTAACACTATGCATGAGGTGTTAATGTCGCACTAGTGTTGATGTCTCACTAGTAACACTATGCATGTGGTGTTGATGTCGCACTAGTGTTGATGTCTCACTAGTAACACTATGCATGAGGTGTTGATGTCGCACTAGTGTTGATGTCTCACTAGTAACACTATGCATGAGGTGTTGATGTCGCACTAGTGTTGATATCTCACTAGTAACACTCTGCATGAGGTGTTGATGTCTCACTAGTAACACTATGCATGAGGTGTTGATGTCGCACTAGTGTTGATATCTCACTAGTAACACTCTGCATGAGGTGTTGATGTCTCACTAGTAACACTCTGCATGAGGTGTTGATGTCTCACTAGTAACACTATGCATGAGGTGTTGATGTCTCACTAGTAACACTATGCATGAGGTGTTGATGTCGCACTAGTGTTGATGTCTCACTAGTAACACTATGCATGAGGTGTTGATGTCGCACTAGTGTTGATGTCTCACTAGTAACACTATGCATGAGGTGTTAATGTCGCACTAGTGTTGATGTCTCACTAGTAACACTATGCATGAGGTGTTGATGTTGCACTAGTGTTGATGTCTCACTAGTAACACTATTCATGAGGTGTTGATGTCTCACTAGTAACACTCTGCATGAGGTGTTGATGTCGCACTAGTGTTGATGTCTCACTAGTAACACTCTGCATGAGGTGTTGATGTCTCACTAGTAACACTATGCATGAGGTGTTAATGTCTCAATAGTGTTGATGTCTCACTAGTAACACTATGCATGAGGTGTTGATGTCGCACTAGTGTTGATGTCTCACTAGTAACACTCTTCTATAGCTGTTGATGTCTCACTAGTAACACTCTGCATAAGGTGTTGATGTCGCACTAGTAACACTATGCATGAGGTGTTGATGTCTCACTAGTAACACTATGCATGAGGTGTTGATGTCGCACTAGTGTTGATGTCTCATTAGTAACACTCTGCTATAGCTGTTGATGTCTCACTAGTAACACTCTGCATGAGGTATTGATGTCTCACTAGTAACACTATGCATGAGGTGTTGATGTCGCACTAGTAACACTATGCATGAGGTGTTGATGTCTCACTAGTGTTGATGTCTCACTAGTAACACTATGCATGAGGTGTTGATGT
The DNA here is from genome assembly GCA_027580185.1 of Tuta absoluta. Classification (NCBI taxonomy): domain Eukaryota; kingdom Metazoa; phylum Arthropoda; class Insecta; order Lepidoptera; family Gelechiidae; genus Tuta; species Tuta absoluta. The sequence continues at coordinate 1,664,168 of JAQAHW010000060.1, forward strand.
CGCACTAGTAACACTATGCATGAGGTGTTGATGTCTCACTAGTAACACTATGCATGAGGTGTTGATGTCGCACTAGTAACACTATGCATGAGGTGTTGATGTCGCACTAGTGTTGATGTCTCACTAGTAACACTATGCATGAGGTGTTGATGTCGCACTAGTAACACTATGCATGAGGTGTTGATGTCGCACTAGTAACACTATGCATGAGGTGTTGATGTCTCACTAGTAACACTATGCATGAGGTGTTGATGTCGCACTAGTAACACTATGCATGAGGTGTTGATGTCGCACTAGTAACACTATGCATGAGGTGTTGATGTCTCACTAGTGTTGATGTCTCACTAGTAACACTATGCATGAGGTGTTGATGTCGCACTAGTAACACTATGCATGAGGTGTTGATGTCTCACTAGTAACACTATGCATGAGGTGTTGATGTCGCACTAGTAACACTATGCATGAGGTGTTGATGTCGCACTAGTGTTGATGTCTCACTAGTAACACTATGCATGAGGTGTTGATGTCGCACTAGTAACACTATGCATGAGGTGTTGATGTCGCACTAGTGTTGATGTCTCACTAGTAACACTCTGCATGAGGTGTTGATGTCACACTAGTGTTGATATCTCACAAGTATCACTCTGCATGAGGTGTTGATGTCGCACTAGTGTTGATGTCTCACTAGTAACACTATGCATGAGGTGTTGATGTCTCACTAGTAACACTATGCATGAGGTGTTGATGTCGCACTAGTGTTGATGTCTCACTAGTAACACTATGCATGAGGTGTTGATGTCGCACTAGTGTTGATGTCTCACTAGTAACACTATGCATGAGGTGTTGATGTCGCACTAGTGTTGATATCTCACTAGTAACACTCTGCATGAGGTGTTGATGTCTCACTAGTAACACTATGCATGAGGTGTTGATGTCGCACTAGTGTTGATATCTCACTAGTAACACTCTGCATGAGGTGTTGATGTCTCACTAGTAACACTCTGCATGAGGTGTTGATGTCTCACTAGTAACACTATGCATGAGGTGTTGATGTCTCACTAGTAACACTATGCATGAGGTGTTGATGTCGCACTAGTAACACTATGCATGAGGTGTTGATGTCGCACTAGTAACACTATGCAAGTGGTGTTGATGTCGCACTAGTAACACTATGCATGAGGTGTTGATGTCTCACTAGTAACACTATGCATGAGGTGTTAATGTCGCACTAGTGTTGATATCTCACTAGTAACACTCTGCATGAGGTGTTGATGTCTCACTAGTAACACTATGCATGAGGTGTTGATGTCGCACTAGTGTTGATGTCTCACTAGTAACACTCTGCATGAGGTGTTGATGTCTCACTAGTAACACTATGCATGAGGTGTTGATGTCGCACTAGTAACACTATGCAAGTGGTGTTGATGTCGCACTAGTAACACTATGCATGAGGTGTTGATGTCTCACTAGTAACACTATGCATGAGGTGTTAATGTCGCACTAGTGTTGATATCTCACTAGTAACACTCTGCATGAGGTGTTGATGTCTCACTAGTAACACTATGCATGAGGTGTTGATGTCGCACTAGTGTTGATGTCTCACTAGTAACACTCTGCATGAGGTGTTGATTTCTCACTAGTAACACTATGCATGTGGTGTTGATGTCGCACTAGTGTTGATGTCTCACTAGTAACACTATGCATGAGGTGTTGATGTCGCACTAGTGTTGATGTCTCACTAGTAACACTATGCATGAGGTGTTGATGTCGCACTAGTGTTGATATCTCACTAGTAACACTCTGCATGAGGTGTTGATGTCGCACTAGTGTTGATGTCTCACCAGTAACACTATGCATGAGGTGTTGATGTCGCACTAGTGTTGATGTCTCACTAGTAACACTATGCATGAGGTGTTGATGTCGCACTAGTGTTGATGTCTCACTAGTAACACTATGCATGTGGTGTTGATGTCGCACTAGTGTTGATGTCTCACTAGAAACACTATGCATGAGGTGTTGATGTCGCACTAGTGTTGATGTCTCACTAGTAACACTATGCATGAGGTGTTGATGTCGCACTAGTGTTGATATCTCACTAGTAACACTCTGCATGAGGTGTTGATGTCTCACTAGTAACACTATGCATGAGGTGTTGATGTCGCACTAGTGTTGATATCTCACTAGTAACACTCTGTATGAGGTGTTGATGTCTCACTAGTAACACTCTGCATGAGGTGTTGATGTCTCACTAGTAACACTATGCATGAGGTGTTGATGTCTCACTAGTAACACTATGCATGAGGTGTTGATGTCTCACTAGTAACACTATGCATGAGGTGTTAATGTCGCACTAGTGTTGATGTCTCACTAGTAACACTATGCATGTGGTGTTGATGTCGCACTAGTGTTGATGTCTCACTAGTAACACTATGAATGAGGTGTTGATGTCTCACTAGTAACACTCTGCATGAGGTGTTGATGTCTCACTAGTAACACTATGCATGAGGTGTTGATGTCGCACTAGTGTTGATGTCTCACTAGTAACACTATGCATGAGGTGTTGATGTCTCACTAGTAACACTCTGCATGAGGTGTTGATGTCTCACTAGTAACACTATGCATGAGGTGTTGATGTCGCAATAGTGTTGATGTCTCACTAGTAACACTATGCATGTGGTGTTGATGTCGCACTAGTGTTGATGTCTCACTAGTAACACTCTGCTATAGCTGTTGATGTCTCACTAGTAACACTATGCATGAGGTGTTGATGTCTCACTTGTGTTGATGTCTCACTAGTAACACTCTGCATGAGGTGTTGATGTCTCACTAGTAACACTATGCATGAGGTGTTGATGTCGCACTAGTAACACTATGCATGAGGTGTTGATGTCGCACTAGTAACACTATGCATGAGGTGTTGATGTCTCACTAGTAACACTATGCATGAGGTGTTGATGTCGCACTAGTAACACTATGCATGAGGTGTTGATGTCGCACTAGTGTTGATATCTCACTAGTAACACTCTGCATGAGGTGTTGATGTCTCACTAGTAACACTATGCATGAGGTGTTGATGTCGCACTAGTGTTGATGTCTCACTAGTAACACTCTGCATGAGGTGTTGATGTCTCACTAGTAACACTATGCATGAGGTGTTGATGTCGCACTAGTAACACTATGCATGAGGTGTTGATGTCGCACTAGTAACACTATGCATGAGGTGTTGATGTCTCACTAGTAACACTATGCATGAGGTGTTGATGTCGCACTAGTAACACTATGCATGAGGTGTTGATGTCGCACTAGTAACACTATGCATGAGGTGTTGATGTCTCACTAGTAACACTATGCATGAGGTGTTAATGTCGCACTAGTGTTGATATCTCACTAGTAACACTCTGCATGAGGTGTTGATGTCTCACTAGTAACACTATGCATGAGGTGTTGATGTCGCACTAGTGTTGATGTCTCACTAGTAACACTCTGCATGAGGTGTTGATGTCTCACTAGTAACACTATGCATGAGGTGTTGATGTCGCACTAGTGTTGATATCTCACTAGTAACACTCTGCATGAGGTGTTGATGTCTCACTAGTAACACTATGCATGAGGTGTTGATGTCGCACTAGTAACACTATGCATGAGGTGTTGATGTCGCACTAGTAACACTATGCATGAGGTGTTGATGTCTCACTAGTAACACTATGCATGAGGTGTTAATGTCGCACTAGTGTTGATATCTCACTAGTAACACTCTGCATGAGGTGTTGATGTCTCACTAGTAACACTATGCATGAGGTGTTGATGTAGCACTAGTGTTGATGTCTCACTAGTAACACTCTGCATGAGGTGTTGATGTCTCACTAGTAACACTATGCATGTGGTGTTGATGTCGCACTAGTGTTGATGTCTCACTAGTAACACTCTGCATGAGGTGTTGATGTCGCACTAGTGTTGATGTCTCACTAGTAACACTCTGCATGAGGTGTTGATGTCGCACTAGTGTTGATGTCTCACTAGTAACACTCTGCATGAGGTGTTGATGTCGCACTAGTGTTGATGTCTCACTAGTAACACTATGCATGAGGTGTTGATGTCTCACTAGTAACACTATGCATGAGGTGTTGATGTCGCACTAGTGTTGATATCTCACTAGTAACACTCTGCATGAGGTGTTGATGTCTCACTAGTAACACTATGCATGAGGTGTTGATGTCGCACTAGTAACACTATGCAAGTGGTGTTGATGTCGCACTAGTAACACTATGCATGAGGTGTTGATGTCTCACTAGTAACACTATGCATGAGGTGTTAATGTCGCACTAGTGTTGATATCTCACTAGTAACACTCTGCATGAGGTGTTGATGTCTCACTAGTAACACTATGCATGAGGTGTTGATGTCGCACTAGTGTTGATGTCTCACTAGTAACACTCTGCATGAGGTGTTGATGTCTCACTAGTAACACTATGCATGTGGTGTTGATGTCGCACTAGTGTTGATGTCTCACTAGTAACACTATGCATGAGGTGTTGATGTCGCACTAGTGTTGATGTCTCACTAGTAACACTATGCATGAGGTGTTGATGTCGCACTAGTGTTGATATCTCACTAGTAACACTCTGCATGAGGTGTTGATGTCGCACTAGTGTTGATGTCTCACCAGTAACACTATGCATGAGGTGTTGATGTCGCACTAGTGTTGATATCTCACTAGTAACACTATGCATGAGGTGTTGATGTCGCACTAGTGTTGATGTCTCACTAGTAACACTATGCATGTGGTGTTGATGTCGCACTAGTGTTGATGTCTCACTAGTAACACTATGCATGAGGTGTTGATGTCGCACTAGTGTTGATGTCTCACTAGTAACACTATGCATGAGGTGTTGATGTCGCACTAGTGTTGATATCTCACTAGTAACACTCTGCATGAGGTGTTGATGTCTCACTAGTAACACTATGCATGAGGTGTTGATGTCGCACTAGTGTTGATATCTCACTAGTAACACTCTGTATGAGGTGTTGATGTCTCACTAGTAACACTCTGCATGAGGTGTTGATGTCTCACTAGTAACACTATGCATGAGGTGTTGATGTCTCACTAGTAACACTATGCATGAGGTGTTGATGTCTCACTAGTAACACTATGCATGAGGTGTTAATGTCGCACTAGTGTTGATGTCTCACTAGTAACACTATGCATGTGGTGTTGATGTCGCACTAGTGTTGATGTCTCACTAGTAACACTATGCATGAGGTGTTGATGTCTCACTAGTAACACTCTGCATGAGGTGTTGATGTCTCACTAGTAACACTATGCATGAGGTGTTGATGTCGCACTAGTGTTGATGTCTCACTAGTAACACTATGCATGAGATGTTGATGTCTCAATAGTAACACTCTGCATGAGGTGTTGATGTCTCACTAGTAACACTATGCATGAGGTGTTGATGTCGCAATAGTGTTGATGTCTCACTAGTAACACTATGCATGTGGTGTTGATGTCGCACTAGTGTTGATGTCTCACTAGTAACACTCTGCTATAGCTGTTGATGTCTCACTAGTAACACTCTGCATGAGGTGTTGATGTCTCACTAGTAACACTATGCATGAGGTGTTGATGTCTCACTTGTGTTGATGTCTCACTAGTAACACTATGCATGAGGTGTTGATGTCGCACTAGTGTTGATGTCTCACTAGTAACACTCTGCTATAGCTGTTGATGTCTCACTAGTAACACTCTGCATGAGGTGTTGATGTCGCACTAGTAACACTATGCATGAGGTGTTGATGTCTCACTAGTGTTGATGTCTCACTAGTAACACTATGCATGAGGTGTTGATGTCGCACTAGTGTTGATGTCTCACTAGTAACACTCTGCTATAGCTGTTGATGTCTCACTAGTAACACTCTGCATGAGGTGTTGATGTCTCACTAGTAACACTATGCATGAGGTGTTGATGTCGCACTAGTAACACTATGCATGAGGTGTTGATGTCTCACTAGTGTTGATGTCTCATTAGTAACACTACGCATGAGGTGTTGATGTCGCACTAGTAACACTATGCATGAGGCGTTGAAGTCTCACTAGTAACACTATGCATGAGGTGTTGATGTCGCACTAGTAACACTATGCATGAGGTGTTGATGTCGCACTAGTGTTGATGTCTCACTAGTAACACTATGCATGAGGTGTTGATGTCTCACTAGTAACACTATGCATGAGGTGTTGATGTCGCACTAGTAACACTATGCATGAGGTGTTGATGTCTCACTAGTAACACTATGCATGAGGTGTTGATGTCGCACTAGTAACACTATGCATGAGGTGTTGATGTCGCACTAGTAACACCATGCATGAGGTGTTGATGTCTCACTAGTGTTGATGTCTCACTAGTAACACTATGCATGAGGTGTTGATGTCGCACTAGTAACACTATGCATGAGGTGTTGATGTCTCACTAGTAACACTATGCATGAGGTGTTGATGTCGCACTAGTAACACTATGCATGAGGTGTTGATGTCGCACTAGTGTTGATGTCTCACTAGTAACACTATGCATGAGGTGTTGATGTCGCACTAGTAACACTATGCATGAGGTGTTGATGTCGCACTAGTAACACTATGCATGAGGTGTTGATGTCTCACTAGTAACACTATGCATGAGGTGTTGATGTCGCCTAGTAACACTATGCATGAGGTGTTGATGTCGCACTAGTAACACTATGCATGAGGTGTTGATGTCGCACTAGTGTTGATGTCTCACTAGTAACACTATGCATGAGGTGTTGATGTCTCACTAGTAACACTATGCATGAGGTGTTGATGTCGCACTAGTAACACTATGCATGAGGTGTTGATGTCGCACTAGTAACACTATGCATGAGGTGTTGATGTCGCACTAGTAACACTATGCATGAGGTGTTGATGTGTCCATAGTAACACTATGCATGAGGTATTGATGTCGCACTAGTGTTGATGTCGCACTAGTGTTGATGTCTCACTAGTAACACTATGCATGAGGTGTTGATGTCTCACTAGTAACACTATGCATGAGGTGTTGATGTCGCACTAGTAACACTATGCATGAGGTGTTGATGTCGCACTAGTAACACTATGCATGAGGTGTTGATGTTGCACTAGTAACACTATGCATGAGGTGTTGATGTCTCACTAGTAACACTATGCATGAGGTGTTGATGTCTCACTAGAAACACTATGCATGAGGTGTTGATGTCTCACTAGTAACACTATGCATGAGGTGTTGATGTCGCACTAGTAACACTATGCATGAGGTGTTGATGTCTCACTAGTAACACTATGCATGAGGTGTTGATGTCGCACTAGTAACACTATGCATGAGGTGTTGATGTCGCACTAGTAACACTATGCATGAGGTGTTGATGTCGCACTAGTAACACTATGCATGAGGTGTTGATGTCTCACTAGTAACACTATGCATGAGGTGTTGATGTCTCACTAGTAACACTATGCATGAGGTGTTGATGTCGCACTAGTAACACTATGCATGAGGTGTTGATGTCGCACTAGTAACACTATGCATGAGGTGTTGATGTCGCACTAGTAACACTATGCATGAGGTGTTGATGTCGCACTAGTAACACTATGCATGAGGTATTGATGTCGCACTAGTAACACTATGCATGAGGTGTTGATGTCGCACTAGTGTTGATGTCGCACTAGTAACACTATGCATGAGGTGTTGATGTATCACTAGTAACACTATGCATGAGGTGTTGATGTCGCACTAGTAACACTATGCATGAGGTGTTGATGTCTCACTAGTAACACTCTGCATGAGGTGTTGATGTCTCACTAGTAACACTCTGCATGAGGTGTTGATGTCTCACTAGTAACACTCTGCATGAGCTGTTGATGTCTCACTAGTAACACTCTGCATGAGGTGTTGATATCGCACTAGTAACACTCTGCTATAGCTGTTGATGTCTCACTAGGAACACTCTGCATGAGCTGTTGATGTCGCACAAGTAACACTCTGCATGAGGTGTTGATGTCGCACTAGTAACACTCTGCTCTAGCTGTTGATGTCTCACTAGTAACACTCTGCTCTTGCTGTTGATGTCTCACTAGTAACACTCTGCTCTAGCTGTTGATATCTCACTAGTAACACTCTGCATGAGGTGTTGATGTCTCACTAGTAACACTCTGCTATGGCTGTTGATGTCTCACTAGTAACACTCTGCATGAGGTGTTGATGTCTCACTAGTAACACTCTGCATGAGGTGTTGATGTCTCACTAGTAACACTCTGCATGAGTTGTTGATGTCTCACTAGTAACACTCTGCATGAGGTTTTGATGTCGCACTAGTAACACTCTGCATGAGGTGTTGATGTCGCACTAGTGTTGATGTCGCACTAGTAACACTATGCATGAGGTGTTGATGTCGCACTAGTAACACTATGCATGAGGTGTTGATGTCGCACTAGTAACACTATGCATGAGGTGTTGATGTCGCACTAGTGTTGATGTCTCACTAGTAACACTATGCATGAGGTGTTGATGTCGCACTAGTAACACTATGCATGAGGTGTTGATGTCTCACTAGTAACACTATGCATGAGGTGTTGATGTCGCACTAGTAACACTATGCATGAGGTGTTGATGTCTCACTAGTAACACTATGCATGAGGTGTTGATGTCTCACTAGTAACACTATGCATGAGGTGTTGATGTCGCACTAGTAACACTATGCATGAGGTGTTAATGTCTCACTAGTTACACTATGCATGAGGTGTTGATGTCGCACTAGTGTTGATGTCTCACTAGAAACACTATGCATGAGGTGTTGATGTCGCACTAGTAACACTATGCATGAGGTGTTGATGTCTCACTAGTAACACTATGCATGAGGTGTTGATATCTCACTAGAAACACTATGCATGAGGTGTTGATGTCGCACTAGTAACACTCTGCATGAGGTGTTGATGTCTCACTAGTAACACTCTGCATGAGAAGTTGATGTCTCACTAGTAACACTCTGCATGAGGTGTTGATGTCTCACTAGTAACACTCTGTATGAGGTGTTGATGTCTCACTAGTAACACTATGCATGAGGTGTTGATGTCTCACTAGTAACACTCTGCATGAGGTGTTGATGTCTCACTAGTAACACTCTGTATGAGGTGTTGATGTCTCACTAGTAACACTATGCATGAGGTGTTGATGTCTCACTAGTAACACTCTGCATGAGGTTTTGATGTCTCACTAGTGACACTCTGCATGAGGTGTTGATGTCTCACTAGTAACACTATGCATGAGGTGTTGATGTCGCACTAGTGTTGATGTCTCACTAGTAACACTATGCATGAGGTGTTGATGTCGCACTAGTGTTGATGTCTCACTAGTAACACTATGCATGAGGTGTTGATGTCGCACTAGTGTTGATGTCTCACTAGTAACACTATGCATGAGGTGTTGATGTCGCACTAGTAACACTATGCATGAGGTGTTGATGTCGCACTAGTGTTGATGTCTCACTAGTAACACTATGCATGAGGTGTTTATGTCGCACTAGTGTTGATGTCTCACTAGTAACACTATGCATGAGGTGTTGATGTCTCACTAGTGACACTCTGCATGAGGTGTTGATGTCTCACTAGTGACACTCTGCATGAGGTTTTGATGTCTCACTAGTGACACTCTTCATGAGGTGTTGATGTCTCACTTGTAACACTATGCATGAGGTGTTGATGTCGCACTAGTGTTGATGTCTCACTAGTAACACTATGCATGAAGTGTTGATGTCGCACTAGTGTTGATGTCTCACTAGTAACACTATGCGTGAGGTGTTGATGTCTCACTAGTGACACTCTGCATGAGGTGTTGATGTCGCACTAGTGTTGATGTCTCAATAGTAACACAATGCATGAGGTGTTGATGTCGCACTAGTGTTGATGTCTCACTAGTAACACTATGCATGAGGTGTTGATGTCGCACTAGTGTTGATGTCTCACTAGTTACACTATGCATGAGGTGTTGATGTCGCACTAGTGTTGATGTCTCACTAGTAACACTATGCGTGAGGTGTTGATGTCTCACTAGTAACACTATGCATGAGGTGTTGATGTCGCACTAGTGTTGATGTCTCACTAGTAACACTATGCGTGAGGTGTTGATGTCTCACTAGTGACACTCTGCATGAGGTGTTGATGTCTCACTAGTTACAATCTAATATAGCTGTTAATGTTTCACTAGTAACACTCTGCATGAGGTGTTGATGTCTCACTAATGACACTCTGCATGAGGTGTTGATGTCTCACTAGTAACACTCTGCATAAGGTGTTGATGTCACACTAGTTACACTCTGCATGAGGTGTTGATGTCTCACTAGTAACACCCGCTCTTGCTGTTGATGTCTCACTAGTAACACTCTGCATGAGGTGTTGATGTCTCACTAGTAACACTCTGCATGAGGTGTTGATGTCTCACTAGTAACACTCTGCATGAGGTGTTGATGTTTCACTAGTAACACTCTGCATGAGGTGTTGATGTCTCACTAGTAACACTCTGCATGAGGTGTTGATGTCTCACTAGTAACACCCGCATGAGCTGTTGATGTCTCAATAGTAACACTCTGCATGAGCTGTTGATGTCTCACTAGTAACACTCTGCATGAGGTGTTGATGTCTCACTAGTAACACCCGCTCTTGCTGTTGATGTCTCACTAGTAACACTCTGCATGAGGTGTTGATGTCTCACTAGTAACACTCTGCATGAGGTGTTGAAGTCTCACTAGTAACACTCTGCATGAGGTGTTGATGTCGCACTAGTAACACTCTGCATGAGTTGTTGATGTCTCACTTGTGACACTCTGCTATAGCTGTTGATGTCTCACAAGTAACACTCTGCTCTTGCTGTTGATGTCGCACTAGTAACACTCTGCTATTGCTGTTGATGACTCACTAGTAACACTCTGCATGAGGTGTTGATGTCTCACAAGTATCACTCTTCATGAGGTGTTGATGTCTCACTAGTAACACTCTGCATGAGGTGTTGATGTCGCACTAGTAACACTCTGCATGAGGTGTTGATGTCTCACTAGTAACACTCTGCATGAGGTGTTGATGTCTCACTAGTAACACTGCATGAGGTGTTGATGTCTCACTAGTAACACTCTGCATGAGGTGTTGATGTCTCACTAGTAACACTCTGTATGAGGTGTTGATGTCTCACTAGTAACACTATGCATGAGGTGTTGATGTCTCACTAGTAACACTCTGCATGAGGTGTTGATGTCTCACTAGTAACACTCTGTATGAGGTGTTGATGTCTCACTAGTAACACTATGCATGAGGTGTTGATGTCTCACTAGTAACACTCTGCATGAGGTTTTGATGTCTCACTAGTGACACTCTGCATGAGGTGTTGATGTCTCACTAGTAACACTATGCATGAGGTGTTGATGTCGCACTAGTGTTGATGTCTCACTAGTAACACTATGCATGAGGTGTTGATGTCGCACTAGTGTTGATGTCTCACTAGTAACACTATGCATGAGGTGTTGATGTCGCACTAGTGTTGATGTCTCACTAGTAACACTATGCATGAGGTGTTGATGTCGCACTAGTAACACTATGCATGAGGTGTTGATGTCGCACTAGTGTTGATGTCTCACTAGTAACACTATGCATGAGGTGTTGATGTCGCACTAGTGTTGATGTCTCACTAGTAACACTATGCATGAGGTGTTGATGTCGCACTAGTGTTGATATCTCACTAGTAACACTCTGCATGAGGTGTTGATGTCTCACTAGTAACACTATGCATGAGGTGTTGATGTCGCACTAGTGTTGATATCTCACTAGTAACACTCTGTATGAGGTGTTGATGTCTCACTAGTAACACTCTGCATGAGGTGTTGATGTCTCACTAGTAACACTATGCATGAGGTGTTGATGTCTCACTAGTAACACTATGCATGAGGTGTTGATGTCTCACTAGTAACACTATGCATGAGGTGTTAATGTCGCACTAGTGTTGATGTCTCACTAGTAACACTATGCATGTGGTGTTGATGTCGCACTAGTGTTGATGTCTCACTAGTAACACTATGCATGAGGTGTTGATGTCTCACTAGTAACACTCTGCATGAGGTGTTGATGTCTCACTAGTAACACTATGCATGAGGTGTTGATGTCGCACTAGTGTTGATGTCTCACTAGTAACACTATGCATGAGATGTTGATGTCTCAATAGTAACACTCTGCATGAGGTGTTGATGTCTCACTAGTAACACTATGCATGAGGTGTTGATGTCGCAATAGTGTTGATGTCTCACTAGTAACACTATGCATGTGGTGTTGATGTCGCACTAGTGTTGATGTCTCACTAGTAACACTCTGCTATAGCTGTTGATGTCTCACTAGTAACACTCTGCATGAGGTGTTGATGTCTCACTAGTAACACTATGCATGAGGTGTTGATGTCTCACTTGTGTTGATGTCTCACTAGTAACACTATGCATGAGGTGTTGATGTCGCACTAGTGTTGATGTCTCACTAGTAACACTCTGCTATAGCTGTTGATGTCTCACTAGTAACACTCTGCATGAGGTGTTGATGTCGCACTAGTAACACTATGCATGAGGTGTTGATGTCTCACTAGTGTTGATGTCTCACTAGTAACACTATGCATGAGGTGTTGATGTCGCACTAGTGTTGATGTCTCACTAGTAACACTCTGCTATAGCTGTTGATGTCTCACTAGTAACACTCTGCATGAGGTGTTGATGTCTCACTAGTAACACTATGCATGAGGTGTTGATGTCGCACTAGTAACACTATGCATGAGGTGTTGATGTCTCACTAGTGTTGATGTCTCATTAGTAACACTACGCATGAGGTGTTGATGTCGCACTAGTAACACTATGCATGAGGCGTTGAAGTCTCACTAGTAACACTATGCATGAGGTGTTGATGTCGCACTAGTAACACTATGCATGAGGTGTTGATGTCGCACTAGTGTTGATGTCTCACTAGTAACACTATGCATGAGGTGTTGATGTCTCACTAGTAACACTATGCATGAGGTGTTGATGTCGCACTAGTAACACTATGCATGAGGTGTTGATGTCTCACTAGTAACACTATGCATGAGGTGTTGATGTCGCACTAGTAACACTATGCATGAGGTGTTGATGTCGCACTAGTAACACCATGCATGAGGTGTTGATGTCTCACTAGTGTTGATGTCTCACTAGTAACACTATGCATGAGGTGTTGATGTCGCACTAGTAACACTATGCATGAGGTGTTGATGTCTCACTAGTAACACTATGCATGAGGTGTTGATGTCGCACTAGTAACACTATGCATGAGGTGTTGATGTCGCACTAGTGTTGATGTCTCACTAGTAACACTATGCATGAGGTGTTGATGTCGCACTAGTAACACTATGCATGAGGTGTTGATGTCGCACTAGTAACACTATGCATGAGGTGTTGATGTCTCACTAGTAACACTATGCATGAGGTGTTGATGTCGCCTAGTAACACTATGCATGAGGTGTTGATGTCGCACTAGTAACACTATGCATGAGGTGTTGATGTCGCACTAGTGTTGATGTCTCACTAGTAACACTATGCATGAGGTGTTGATGTCTCACTAGTAACACTATGCATGAGGTGTTGATGTCGCACTAGTAACACTATGCATGAGGTGTTGATGTCGCACTAGTAACACTATGCATGAGGTGTTGATGTCGCACTAGTAACACTATGCATGAGGTGTTGATGTGTCCATAGTAACACTATGCATGAGGTATTGATGTCGCACTAGTGTTGATGTCGCACTAGTGTTGATGTCTCACTAGTAACACTATGCATGAGGTGTTGATGTCTCACTAGTAACACTATGCATGAGGTGTTGATGTCGCACTAGTAACACTATGCATGAGGTGTTGATGTCGCACTAGTAACACTATGCATGAGGTGTTGATGTTGCACTAGTAACACTATGCATGAGGTGTTGATGTCTCACTAGTAACACTATGCATGAGGTGTTGATGTCTCACTAGAAACACTATGCATGAGGTGTTGATGTCTCACTAGTAACACTATGCATGAGGTGTTGATGTCGCACTAGTAACACTATGCATGAGGTGTTGATGTCTCACTAGTAACACTATGCATGAGGTGTTGATGTCGCACTAGTAACACTATGCATGAGGTGTTGATGTCGCACTAGTAACACTATGCATGAGGTGTTGATGTCGCACTAGTAACACTATGCATGAGGTGTTGATGTCTCACTAGTAACACTATGCATGAGGTGTTGATGTCTCACTAGTAACACTATGCATGAGGTGTTGATGTCGCACTAGTAACACTATGCATGAGGTGTTGATGTCGCACTAGTAACACTATGCATGAGGTGTTGATGTCGCACTAGTAACACTATGCATGAGGTGTTGATGTCGCACTAGTAACACTATGCATGAGGTATTGATGTCGCACTAGTAACACTATGCATGAGGTGTTGATGTCGCACTAGTGTTGATGTCGCACTAGTAACACTATGCATGAGGTGTTGATGTATCACTAGTAACACTATGCATGAGGTGTTGATGTCGCACTAGTAACACTATGCATGAGGTGTTGATGTCTCACTAGTAACACTCTGCATGAGGTGTTGATGTCTCACTAGTAACACTCTGCATGAGGTGTTGATGTCTCACTAGTAACACTCTGCATGAGCTGTTGATGTCTCACTAGTAACACTCTGCATGAGGTGTTGATATCGCACTAGTAACACTCTGCTATAGCTGTTGATGTCTCACTAGGAACACTCTGCATGAGCTGTTGATGTCGCACTAGTAACACTCTGCATGAGGTGTTGATGTCGCACTAGTAACACTCTGCTCTAGCTGTTGATGTCTCACTAGTAACACTCTGCTCTTGCTGTTGATGTCTCACTAGTAACACTCTGCTCTAGCTGTTGATATCTCACTAGTAACACTCTGCATGAGGTGTTGATGTCTCACTAGTAACACTCTGCTATGGCTGTTGATGTCTCACTAGTAACACTCTGCATGAGGTGTTGATGTCTCACTAGTAACACTCTGCATGAGGTGTTGATGTCTCACTAGTAACACTCTGCATGAGTTGTTGATGTCTCACTAGTAACACTCTGCATGAGGTTTTGATGTCGCACTAGTAACACTCTGCATGAGGTGTTGATGTCGCACTAGTGTTGATGTCGCACTAGTAACACTATGCATGAGGTGTTGATGTCGCACTAGTAACACTATGCATGAGGTGTTGATGTCGCACTAGTAACACTATGCATGAGGTGTTGATGTCGCACTAGTGTTGATGTCTCACTAGTAACACTATGCATGAGGTGTTGATGTCGCACTAGTAACACTATGCATGAGGTGTTGATGTCTCACTAGTAACACTATGCATGAGGTGTTGATGTCGCACTAGTAACACTATGCATGAGGTGTTGATGTCTCACTAGTAACACTATGCATGAGGTGTTGATGTCTCACTAGTAACACTATGCATGAGGTGTTGATGTCGCACTAGTAACACTATGCATGAGGTGTTAATGTCTCACTAGTTACACTATGCATGAGGTGTTGATGTCGCACTAGTGTTGATGTCTCACTAGAAACACTATGCATGAGGTGTTGATGTCGCACTAGTAACACTATGCATGAGGTGTTGATGTCTCACTAGTAACACTATGCATGAGGTGTTGATATCTCACTAGAAACACTATGCATGAGGTGTTGATGTCGCACTAGTAACACTCTGCATGAGGTGTTGATGTCTCACTAGTAACACTCTGCATGAGAAGTTGATGTCTCACTAGTAACACTCTGCATGAGGTGTTGATGTCTCACTAGTAACACTCTGTATGAGGTGTTGATGTCTCACTAGTAACACTATGCATGAGGTGTTGATGTCTCACTAGTAACACTCTGCATGAGGTGTTGATGTCTCACTAGTAACACTCTGTATGAGGTGTTGATGTCTCACTAGTAACACTATGCATGAGGTGTTGATGTCTCACTAGTAACACTCTGCATGAGGTTTTGATGTCTCACTAGTGACACTCTGCATGAGGTGTTGATGTCTCACTAGTAACACTATGCATGAGGTGTTGATGTCGCACTAGTGTTGATGTCTCACTAGTAACACTATGCATGAGGTGTTGATGTCGCACTAGTGTTGATGTCTCACTAGTAACACTATGCATGAGGTGTTGATGTCGCACTAGTGTTGATGTCTCACTAGTAACACTATGCATGAGGTGTTGATGTCGCACTAGTAACACTATGCATGAGGTGTTGATGTCGCACTAGTGTTGATGTCTCACTAGTAACACTATGCATGAGGTGTTTATGTCGCACTAGTGTTGATGTCTCACTAGTAACACTATGCATGAGGTGTTGATGTCTCACTAGTGACACTCTGCATGAGGTGTTGATGTCTCACTAGTGACACTCTGCATGAGGTTTTGATGTCTCACTAGTGACACTCTTCATGAGGTGTTGATGTCTCACTTGTAACACTATGCATGAGGTGTTGATGTCGCACTAGTGTTGATGTCTCACTAGTAACACTATGCATGAAGTGTTGATGTCGCACTAGTGTTGATGTCTCACTAGTAACACTATGCGTGAGGTGTTGATGTCTCACTAGTGACACTCTGCATGAGGTGTTGATGTCGCACTAGTGTTGATGTCTCAATAGTAACACAATGCATGAGGTGTTGATGTCGCACTAGTGTTGATGTCTCACTAGTAACACTATGCATGAGGTGTTGATGTCGCACTAGTGTTGATGTCTCACTAGTTACACTATGCATGAGGTGTTGATGTCGCACTAGTGTTGATGTCTCACTAGTAACACTATGCGTGAGGTGTTGATGTCTCACTAGTAACACTATGCATGAGGTGTTGATGTCGCACTAGTGTTGATGTCTCACTAGTAACACTATGCGTGAGGTGTTGATGTCTCACTAGTGACACTCTTTTAGAGGTGTTGATGTCTCACTAGTGACACTCTGCATGAGGTGTTGATGTCTCACTAGTTACAATCTAATATAGCTGTTAATGTTTCACTAGTAACACTCTGCATGAGGTGTTGATGTCTCACTAATGACACTCTGCATGAGGTGTTGATGTCTCACTAGTAACACTCTGCATAAGGTGTTGATGTCACACTAGTTACACTCTGCATGAGGTGTTGATGTCTCACTAGTAACACCCGCTCTTGCTGTTGATGTCTCACTAGTAACACTCTGCATGAGGTGTTGATGTCTCACTAGTAACACTCTGCATGAGGTGTTGATGTCTCACTAGTAACACTCTGCATGAGGTGTTGATGTTTCACTAGTAACACTCTGCATGAGGTGTTGATGTCTCACTAGTAACACTCTGCATGAGGTGTTGATGTCTCACTAGTAACACTCTGCATGAGGTGTTGATGTCTCACTAGTAACACTCTGCATGAGGTGTTGATGTTTCACTAGTAACACTCTGCATGAGGTGTTGATGTTTCACTAGTAACACTCTGCATGAGCTGTTGATGTCTCACTAGTAACACTCTGCATGAGGTGTTGATGTCTCACTAGTAACACCCGCTCTTGCTGTTGATGTCTCACTAGTAACACTCTGCATGAGGTGTTGATGTCTCACTAGTAACACTCTGCATGAGGTGTTGATGTCTCACTAGTAACACTCTGCATGAGGTGTTGATGTCGCACTAGTAACACTCTGCATGAGTTGTTGATGTCTCACTTGTGACACTCTGCTATAGCTGTTGATGTCTCACAAGTAACACTCTGCTCTTGCTGTTGATGTCGCACTAGTAACACTCTGCTATTGCTGTTGATGACTCACTAGTAACACTCTGCATGAGGTGTTGATGTCTCACAAGTATCACTCTTCATGAGGTGTTGATGTCTCACTAGTAACACTCTGCATGAGGTGTTGATGTCGCACTAGTAACACTCTGCATGAGGTGTTGATGTCTCACTAGTAACACTCTGCATGAGGTGTTGATGTCTCACTAGTAACACTGCATGAGGTGTTGATGTCTCACTAGTAACACTCTGCATGAGGTGTTGATGTCTCACTAGTTACACTCTGCTTAAGCTGTTGATGTCTCACTAGTAACACTCTGCATGAGATGTTGATGTCTCACTAGTAACACTCTGCTCTAGCTGTTGATGTCTCACTAGTAACACTCTGCATGAGGTGTTGATGTCTCACTAGTAACACTCTGCATGAGGTGTTGGTGTCTCACTAGTAACACTCTGCATGAGGTGTTGATGTCTCACTAGTAACACTCTGCATGAGCTGTTGATGTCTCACTAGTAACACTCTGCATGAGGTGTTGATGTCTCACTAGTAACACTCTGCTATAGCTGTTGATGTCGCACTAGTAACACTCTGCTCTAGCTGTTGATATCTCACTAGTGACACTCTGCATGAGGTGTTAATGTCTCACTAGTAACACTCTGCATGAGGTGTTGATGTCGCACTAGTAACACTCTGCATGAGGTGTTGATGTCACACTAGTAACACTCTGCTATAGCTGTTGATGTCTCACTAGTAACACTCTACATGAGGTGTTGATGTCACACTAGTAACTTTCTGCTATAGCTGTTGATGTCTTACTAGTAACACTCTGCATGAGGTGTTGATGTCGCACTAGTAACACTCTGCATGAGGTGTTGATGTCTCACTAGTAACACTCTGCATGAGGTGTTGATGTCTCACTAGTAACACTCTGCATGAGGTGTTGATGTTTCACGAGTAACACTCTGCATGAGGTGTTGATGTCTCACTAGTTACACTCTGCTAAAGCTGTTTATGTCTCACTAGTAACACTCTGCATGAGGTGTTGATGTCTCACTAGTAACACTCTGCTCTAGCTGTTGATGTCTCACTAGTAAAAATCTGCATGAGCTGTTGATGTCGCACTAGTAACACTCTGCATGAGCTGTTGATGTAGCACTAGTAACACTCTGCATGAGGTGTTGATGTCTCACTAGTAACACTCTGCATGAGGTGTTGATGTCTCACTAGTAACACTCTGCATGAGGTGTTGATGTCTCACTAGTTACACTCTGCTATTGCTGTTGATGTCTCACTAGTAACACTCTGCATGAGGTGTTGATGTCTCACTAGTAACACTCTGCATGAGGTGTTGATGTCGCACTAGTAACACTCTGCATGAGGTGTTGATGTCTCACTAGTAACACTCTGCATGAGGTGTTTATGTCTCACTAGTAACACTCTGCATGAGGTGTTGATGTCTCACTAGTTACACTCTGCTATAGCTGTTGATGTCTCACTAGTAACACTCTGCATGTGGTGTTGATGTCTCACTAGTAACACACTGCTATAGCTGTTGATGTCTCACTAGTAACACTCTGCATGAAGTGTTGATGTCGCACTAGTAACACTCTGCATGAGGTGTTGATGTCTCACTAGTAACTCTCTGCATGAGGTGTTGATGTCTCACTAGTAACACTCTGCATGAGGTGTTGATGTCTCACTAGTTACACTCTGCTATAGCTGTTGATGTCTCACTAGTAACACTCTGCATGAGGTGTTGATGTCTCACTAGTAACACTCTGCATGAGGTGTTGATGTCTCACTAGTAACACTCTGCTATAGCTGTTGATGTCTCACTAGTAACACTCTGCATGAGGTTTTGATGTCTCACTAGTAACACTCTGCATGAAGTGTTGATGTCACACTAGTAACACTCTGCTATAGCTGTTGATGTCTCACTAGTAACACTCTGCATGAGGTGTTGATGTCACACTAGTAACACTCTGCTATAGCTGTTGATGTCTCACTAGTAAAACTCTGCATGAGTTGTTGATGTCTCACTAGTAACACTCTGCATGAGGTGTTGATGTCTCACTAGTAACACTCTGCATGAGGTGTTGATGTCGCACTAGTAACACTCTGCATGAGGTGTTGATGTCTCACTAGTAACACTCTGCATAAGGTGTTGATGTCTCACTAGTAACACTCTGCATGAGGTGTTGATGTCTCACTAGTAACACTATGCATGAGGTGTTGATGTCGCACTAGTAACACTCTGCATGAGGTGTTGATGTCACACTAGTAACACTCTGCTATAGCTGTTGATGTCTCACTAGTAACACTCTGCATGAGCTGTTGATGTCGCACTAGTAACACTCTGCATGAGGTGTTGATGTCTCACTTGTAACACTCTGCTATAGCTGTTGATGACTCACTAGTTACACTCTGCTCTTGCTGTTGATGTCTCACTAGTGACACTCAGCTCTTGCTGTTGATGTCTCACTAGTGACACTCTGCTATAGCTGTTGATGTCTCACTAGTTACACTCTGCTATAGCTGTTCATGTCTCACTTGTAACACTCTGCTATAGCTGTTGATGTCTCACTAGTGACACTCTGCTATAGCTGTTGATGTCTCACTAGTGACACTCTGCATGAGGTGTTGATGTCTCACTAGTGACACTCTGCTATAGCTGTTGATGTCTCACTAGTTACACTCTGCTATAGCTGTTCATGTCTCACTTGTAACACTCTGCTATAGCTGTTGATGTCTCACTAGTGACACTCTGCTATAGCTGTTGATGTCTCACTAGTGACACTCTGCATGAGGTGTTGATGTCTCACTAGTGACACTCTGAATGAGGTGTTGATGTCTCACTAGTAACACTCTGCATGAGGTGTTGATCTCTCACTAGTAACACTCTGCATAACACTCTGCTATTCAAAGCTGTTGATGTCGCACTAGTAACACTCTGCATGAGTTGTTGATGTCTCACTAGTGACACTCTGCTATAGCTGTTGATGTCTCACTAGTGACACTCTGCATGAGGTGTTGATGTCTCACTAGTGACACTCTGAATGAGGTGTTGATGTCTTACTAGTAACACTCTGCATAAGGTGTTGATCTCTCACTAGTAACACTCTGCATAAGGTGTTGATGTCTCATTAGTAACACTCTGCTATTAATAGCTGTTGATGTCTCACAAGTAACACTCTGCATGAGGTGTTGATGTCTCACTAGTGACACTCTGCTATAGCTGTTGATGTCTCACTAGTGACACTCTGCATGAGGTGTTGATGTCTCACTAGTGACACTCTGAATGAGGTGTTGATGTCTCACTAGTAACACTCTGCATGAGGTGTTGATCTCTCACTAGTAACACTCTGCATAAGGTGTTGATGTCTCATTAGTAACACTCTGCTATTAATAGCTGTTGATGTCTCACAAGTAACACTCTGCATGAGGTGTTGATATCTCACTAGTGACACTCTGCTCTTGCTGTTGATGTCTCACTAGTGACACTCTGCATGAGGTGTTGATGTCTCACTAGTGACACTCTGAATGAGGTGTTGATGTCTCACTAGTAACACTCTGCATGAGGTGTTGATCTCTCACTAGTAACACTCTGCATAAGGTGTTGATGTCTCATTAGTAACACTCTGCTATTAATAGCTGTTGATGTCTCACAAGTAACACTCTGCATGAGGTGTTGATGTCTCACTAGTGACACTCTGCTCTTGCTGTTGATGTCTCACTAGTAACACTCTGCTCTTGCTGTTGATGTCTCACTAGTGACACTCTGCTCTTGCTGTTGATGTCTCACTTGTAACACTCTGCTCTTGCTGTTGATGTCTCACTAGTGACACTCTGCTCTTGCTGTTGATGTCTCACTAGTAACACTCTGCTCTTGCTGTTGATGTCTCATAAGTGACACTCTGCTCTTGCTGTTGATGTCTCACTTGAAACACTCTGCTCTTGCTGTTGATGTCTCACTTGTAACACTCTGCTCTTGCTGTTGATGTCTCATTAGTAACACTCTGCTCTTGCTGTTGATGTCTCACTAGTGACACTCTGCTCTTGCTGTTGATGTCTCACTTGTAACACTCTGCTCTTGCTGTTGATGTCTCACTAGTAACACTCTGCTCTTGCTGTTGATGTCTCACTAGTGACACTCTGCTCTTGCTGTTGATGTCTCACTTGTAACACTCTGCTCTTGCTGTTGATGTCTCACTTGTAACACTCTGCTCTTGCTGTTGATGTCTCACTAGTAACACTCTTCTCTTGCTGTTGATGTCTCACTAGTAACACTCTGCTCTTGCTGTTGATGTCTCACTAGTGACACTCTGCTCTTGCTGTTGATGTCTCACTTGTAACACTCTGCTCTTGCTGTTGATGTCTCACTAGTAACACTCTGCTCTTGCTGTTGATGTCTCACTAGTAACACTCTGCTCTTGCTGTTGATGTCTCACTAGTAACACTCTGCTCTTGCTGTTGATGTCTCACTTGTAACACTCTGCTCTTGCTGTTGATGTCTCACTAGTGACACTCAGCTTTTGCTGTTGATGTCTCACTTGTAACACTCTGCTATAGCTGTTGATGTCTCACTAGTTACACTCTGCTATAGCTGTTCATGTCTCTCTTGTAACACTCTGCTATAGCTGTTGATGTCTGACTATCTACACTCTGCTATAGCTGTTGATGTCGCACTTGTGACACTCTGCTATAGCTGTTGATGTCTCACTAGTGACACTCTGCATGAGATGTTGATGTCTCACTAGTGACACTCTGCTCTTGCTGTTGATGTCTCACTAGTGACTTTCTGCATGAGATGTTGATGTCTCACTAGTGACACTCTGCTCTTGCTGTTGATGTCTCACTAGTAACACTCTGCATGAGGTGTTGATGTCTCACTAGTGACACTCTGCTCTTGCTGTTGATGTCTCACTAGTAACACTCTGCTCTTGCTGTTGATGTCTCACAAGTAACACTCTGCATGAGGTGTTGATGTCTCACTAGTGACACTCTGCTCTTGCTGTTGATGTCTCACTAGAAACACTCTGCTCTTGCTGTTGATGTATCACTAGTAACACTCTGCTCTTGCTGTTGATGTCTCACTTGTAACACTCTGCTCTTGCAGTTGATGTCTCACTAGTAACACTCTGCTCTTGCTGTTGATGTCTCATTAGTGACACTCTGCTATAGCTGTTCATGTCTCTCTTGTAACACTCTGCTATAGCTGTTGATGTCTCACTATCTACACTCTGCTATAGCTGTTGATGTCTCACTTGTGACACTCTGCTATAGCTGTTGATGTCTCACTAGTGACACTCTGCATGAGATGTTGATGTCTCACTAGTGACACTCTGCTCTTGCTGTTGATGTCTCACTAGTGACACTCTGCATGAGATGTTGATGTCTCACTAGTGACACTCTGCTCTTGCTGTTGATGTCTCACTAGTAACACTCTGCATGAGGTGTTGATGTCTCACTAGTGACACTCTGCTCTTGCTGTTGATGTCTCACTAGTAACACTCTGCTCTTGCTGTTGATGTCTCACTAGTAACACTCTGCATGAGGTGTTGATGTCTCACTAGTGACACTCTGCTCTTGTGTTGATGTCTCACTAGTAACACTCTGCTCTTGCTGTTGATGTCTCACTAGAAACACTCTGCTCTTGCTGTTGATGTCTAACTAGTAACACTCTGCTCTTGCTGTTGATGTCTCACTTGTAACACTCTGCTCTTGCTGTTGATGTCTCACTAGTAACACTCTGCTCTTGCTGTTGATGTCTCACTAGTGACACTCTGCTCTTGCTGTTGATGTCTCACTTGTAACACTCTGCTCTTGCTGTTGATGTCTCACTTGTAACACTCTGCTCTTGCTGTTGATGTCTCACTAGTAACACTCTGCTCTTGCTGTTGATGTCTCACTTGTAACACTCTGCTCTTGCTGTTGATGTCTTACTAGTTACACTCTGCTCTTGCTGTTGATGTCTCACTTGTAACACTCTGCTCTTGCTGTTGATGTCTCACTTGTAACACTCTGCTCTTGCTGTTGATGTCTCACTAGTTACACTCTGCTCTTGCTGTTGATGTCTCACTAGTTACACTCTGCTCTTGCTGTTGATGTCTCACTAGTAACACTCTGCTCTTGCTGTTGATGTCTCACTTGTAACACTCTGCTCTTGCTGTTGATGTCTCACTAGTGACACTCAGCTCTAGCTGTTGATGTCTCACTTGTAACACTCTGCTATAGCTGTTGATGTCTCACTAGTTACACTCTGCTATAGCTGTTCATGTCTCTCTTGTAACACTCTGCTATAGCTGTTGATGTCTCACTATCTACACTCTGCTATAGCTGTTGATGTCTCACTTGTGACACTCTGCTATAGCTGTTGATGTCTCACTAGTGACACTCTGCATGAGGTGTTGATGTCTCACTAGTTACACTCTGCTATAGCTGTTCATGTCTCTCTTGTAACACTCTGCTATAGCTGTTGATGTCTCACTATCTACACTCTGCTATAGCTGTTGATGTCTCACTTGTGACACTCTGCTATAGCTGTTGATGTCTCACTAGTAACACTCTGCATGAGATGTTGATCTCTCACTAGTAACACTCTGCATGAGGTGTTGATGTCTCATTAGTAACACTCTGCTATAGCTGTTGATATCTCACTAGTGACACTCTGCTATAGCTGTTGATGTCTCACTAGTGACACTCTGCATGAGGTGTTGATGTCTCACTAGTGACACACTGCATGAGGTGTTGATGTCTCACTAGTAACACTCTGCATGAGTTGTTGATGTCTCACTTGTGACACTCTGCTATAGCTGTTGATGTCTCACAAGTAACACTCTGCTTGAGGTGTTGATGTCTCACTAGTAACACTCTGCATGAGATGTTGATCTCTCACTAGTAACACTCTGCATGAGGTGTTGATGTCTCATTAGTAACACTCTGCTATAGCTGTTGATATCTCAATAGTGACACTCTGCTATAGCTGTTGATGTCTCACTTGTGACACTCTGCTATAGCTGTTGATGTCTCACAAGTAACACTCTGCATGAGGTGTTGATGTCTCACTAGTAACACTCTGCATGAGATGTTGATCTCTCACTTGTAACACTCTGCATGAGGTGTTGATGTCTCATTAGTTACACTCTGCTATAGCTGTTGATATCTCACTAGTGACACTCTTCTATAGCTGTTGATGTCTCACTAGTGACACTCTGCATGAGGTGTTGAAGTCTCATTAGTGACACACTGCATGAGGTGTTGATGTCGCACTAGTAACACTCTGCATGAGTTGTTGATGTCTCACTTGTGACACTCTGCTATAGCTGTTGATGTCTCACAAGTAACACTCTGCTCTTGCTGTTGATGTCGCACTAGTAACACTCTGCTATTGCTGTTGATGACTCACTAGTAACACTCTGCATGAGGTGTTGATGTCTCACTAGTATCACTCTTCATGAGGTGTTGATGTCTCACTAGTAACACTCTGCATGAGGTGTTGATGTCGCACTAGTAACACTCTGCATGAGGTGTTGATGTCTCACCAGTAACACTCTGCTCTTGCTGTTGATATATCACTAGTAACACTCTGCATGAGGTGTTGATGTCTCACTAGTAACACTCTGCATGAGGTGTTGATGTCGCACTAGTAACACTCTGCTATTGCTGTTGATGACTCACTAGTAACACTCTGCATGAGGTGTTGATGTCTCACTAGTATCACTCTTCATGAGGTGTTGATGTCTCACTAGTAACAATCTGCATGAGGTGTTGATGTCGCACTAGTAACACTCTGCATGAGGTGTTGATGTCTCACTAGTAACTTTCTGCTCTTGCTGTTGATATATCACTAGTAACACTCTGCATGAGGTGTTGATGTCTCACTAGTAACACTCTGCATGAGGTGTTGATGTCTCACTAGTGACACTCTGCATGAGATGTTGATGTCTCACTAGTAACTTTCTGCATGAAGTGTTGATGTCGCACTAGTAACACTCTGCATGAGTTGTTGATGTCTCACTCGTAACACTCTGCATGAGGTGTTGATGTCTCACTGGTAACACTCTGCATGAGGTGTTGATGTCTCACTAGTAAAACTCTGCTATAGCTGTTGATGTCGCACTAGTAACACTCTGCATGAGGTGTTGATGTCTCACTAGTAACACTCTGCATGAGGTGTTGATGTCGCACTAGTAACACTCTGCTCTTGCTGTTGATGTCTCACTAGTAACACTCTGCATAAGGTGTTGATGTCTCACTAGTAACACTCTGCATGAGGTGTTGATGTCTCACTAGTAACACTATGCATGAGGTGTTGATGTCGCACTAGTAACACTCTGCATGAGGTGTTGATGTCACACTAGTAACACTCTGCTATAGCTGTTGATGTCTCACTAGTAACACTCTGCATGAGCTGTTGATGTCGCACTAGTAACACTCTGCATTTGGTGTTGATGTCTCACTTGTAACACTCTGCTATAGCTGTTGATGACTCACTAGTTACACTCTGCTCTTGCTGTTGATGTCTCACTAGTGACACTCAGCTCTTGCTGTTGATGTCTCACTAGTGACACTCTGCTATAGCTGTTGATGTCTCACTAGTTACACTCTGCTATAGCTGTTCATGTCTCACTTGTAACACTCTGCTATAGCTGTTGATGTCTCACTAGTGACACTCTGCTATAGCTGTTGATGTCTCACTAGTGACACTCTGCATGAGGTGTTGATGTCTCACTAGTGACACTCTGCTATAGCTGTTGATGTCTCACTAGTTACACTCTGCTATAGCTGTTCATGTCTCACTTGTAACACTCTGCTATAGCTGTTGATGTCTCACTAGTGACACTCTGCTATAGCTGTTGATGTCTCACTAGTGACACTCTGCATGAGGTGTTGATGTCTCACTAGTGACACTCTGAATGAGGTGTTGATGTCTCACTAGTAACACTCTGCATGAGGTGTTGATCTCTCACTAGTAACACTCTGCATAAGGAGTTGATGTATCATAAGTAACACTCTGCTATTAAAAGCTGTTGATGTCGCACTAGTAACACTCTGCATGAGTTGTTGATGTCTCACTAGTGACACTCTGCTATAGCTGTTGATGTCTCACTAGTGACACTCTGCATGAGGTGTTGATGTCTCACTAGTGACACTCTGAATGAGGTGTTGATGTCTTACTAGTAACACTCTGCATGAGGTGTTGATCTCTCACTAGTAACACTCTGCATAAGGTGTTGATGTCTCATTAGTAACACTCTGCTATTGATAGGTGTTGATGTCTCACTAGTAACACTCTGCATAAGGTGTTGATGTCTCATTAGTAACACTCTGCTATTAATAGCTGTTGATGTCTCACAAGTAACACTCTGCATGAGGTGTTGATGTCTCACTAGTGACACTCTGCTCTTGCTGTTGATGTCTCACTAGTAACACTCTGCTCTTGCTGTTGATGTCTCACTAGTGACACTCTGCTCTTGCTGTTGATGTCTCACTTGTAACACTCTGCTCTTGCTGTTGATGTCTCACTAGTGACACTCTGCTCTTGCTGTTGATGTCTCACTAGTAACACTCTGCTCTTGCTGTTGATGTCTCATAAGTGACACTCTGCTCTTGCTGTTGATGTCTCACTAGAAACACTCTGCTCTTGCTGTTGATGTCTCACTTGTAACACTCTGCTCTTGCTGTTGATGTCTCATTAGTAACACTCTGCTCTTGCTGTTGATGTCTCACTAGTGACACTCTGCTCTTGCTGTTGATGTCTCACTTGTAACACTCTGCTCTTGCTGTTGATGTCTCACTAGTAACACTCTGCTCTTGCTGTTGATGTCTCACTAGTGACACTCTGCTCTTGCTGTTGATGTCTCACTTGTAACACTCTGCTCTTGCTGTTGATGTCTCACTAGAAACACTCTGCTCTTGCTGTTGATGTCTCACTAGTAACACTCTTCTCTTGCTGTTGATGTCTCACTAGTAACACTCTGCTCTTGCTGTTGATGTCTCACTAGTGACACTCTGCTCTTGCTGTTGATGTCTCACTTGTAACACTCTGCTCTTGCTGTTGATGTCTCACTAGTAACACTCTGCTCTTGCTGTTGATGTCTCACTAGTAACACTCTGCTCTTGCTGTTGATGTCTCACTAGTAACACTCTGCTCTTGCTGTTGATGTCTCACTTGTAACACTCTGCTCTTGCTGTTGATGTCTCACTAGTGACACTCAGCTTTTGCTGTTGATGTCTCACTTGTAACACTCTGCTATAGCTGTTGATGTCTCACTAGTTACACTCTGCTATAGCTGTTCATGTCTCTCTTGTAACACTCTGCTATAGCTGTTGATGTCTGACTATCTACACTCTGCTATAGCTGTTGATGTCGCACTTGTGACACTCTGCTATAGCTGTTGATGTCTCACTAGTGACACTCTGCATGAGATGTTGATGTCTCACTAGTGACACTCTGCTCTTGCTGTTGATGTCTCACTAGTAACACTCTGCATGAGGTGTTGATGTCTCACTAGTGACACTCTGCTCTTGCTGTTGATGTCTCACTAGTAACACTCTGCTCTTGCTGTTGATGTCTCACAAGTAACACTCTGCATGAGGTGTTGATGTCTCACTAGTGACACTCTGCTCTTGCTGTTGATGTCTCACTAGAAACACTCTGCTCTTGCTGTTGATGTATCACTAGTAACACTCTGCTCTTGCTGTTGATGTCTCACTTGTAACACTCTGCTCTTGCAGTTGATGTCTCACTAGTAACACTCTGCTCTTGCTGTTGATGTCTCATTAGTGACACTCTGCTATAGCTGTTCATGTCTCTCTTGTAACACTCTGCTATAGCTGTTGATGTCTCACTATCTACACTCTGCTATAGCTGTTGATGTCTCACTTGTGACACTCTGCTATAGCTGTTGATGTCTCACTAGTGACACTCTGCATGAGATGTTGATGTCTCACTAGTGACACTCTGCTCTTGCTGTTGATGTCTCACTAGTGACACTCTGCATGAGATGTTGATGTCTCACTAGTGACACTCTGCTCTTGCTGTTGATGTCTCACTAGTAACACTCTGCATGAGGTGTTGATGTCTCACTAGTGACACTCTGCTCTTCCTGTTGATGTCTCACTAGTAACACTCTGCTCTTGCTGTTGATGTCTCACTAGTAACACTCTGCATGAGGTGTTGATGTCTCACTAGTGACACTCTGCTCTTGCTGTTGATGTCTCACTAGTAACACTCTGCTCTTGCTGTTGATGTCTCACTAGAAACACTCTGCTCTTGCTGTTGATGTCTAACTAGTAACACTCTGCTCTTGCTGTTGATGTCTCACTTGTAACACTCTGCTCTTGCTGTTGATGTCTCACTAGTAACACTCTGCTCTTGCTGTTGATGTCTCACTAGTGACACTCTGCTCTTGCTGTTGATGTCTCACTTGTAACACTCTGCTCTTGCTGTTGATGTCTCACTTGTAACACTCTGCTCTTGCTGTTGATGTCTCACTAGTAACACTCTGCTCTTGCTGTTGATGTCTCACTTGTAACACTCTGCTCTTGCTGTTGATGTCTTACTAGTTACACTCTGCTCTTGCTGTTGATGTCTCACTTGTAACACTCTGCTCTTGCTGTTGATGTCTCACTTGTAACACTCTGCTCTTGCTGTTGATGTCTCACTAGTTACACTCTGCTCTTGCTGTTGATGTCTCACTAGTTACACTCTGCTCTTGCTGTTGATGTCTCACTAGTAACACTCTGCTCTTGCTGTTGATGTCTCACTTGTAACACTCTGCTCTTGCTGTTGATGTCTCACTAGTGACACTCAGCTCTTGCTGTTGATGTCTCACTTGTAACACTCTGCTATAGCTGTTGATATATCAGTAGTTACACTCTGCATGAGGTGTTGATGTCTCACTAGTAACACTCTGCATGAGGTGTTGATGTCTCACTAGTAACACTCTGCATGAGGTGTTGATCTCTCACTAGTAACACTCTGCATAAGGAGTTGATGTATCATAAGTAACACTCTGCTATTAAAAGCTGTTGATGTCGCACTAGTAACACTCTGCATGAGTTGTTGATGTCTCACTAGTGACACTCTGCTATAGCTGTTGATGTCTCACTAGTGACACTCTGCATGAGGTGTTGATGTCTCACTAGTGACACTCTGAATGAGGTGTTGATGTCTTACTAGTAACACTCTGCATGAGGTGTTGATCTCTCACTAGTAACACTCTGCATAAGGTGTTGATGTCTCATTAGTAACACTCTGCTATTGATAGGTGTTGATGTCTCACTAGTAACACTCTGCATAAGGTGTTGATGTCTCATTAGTAACACTCTGCTATTAATAGCTGTTGATGTCTCACAAGTAACACTCTGCATGAGGTGTTGATGTCTCACTAGTGACACTCTGCTCTTGCTGTTGATGTCTCACTAGTAACACTCTGCTCTTGCTGTTGATGTCTCACTAGTGACACTCTGCTCTTGCTGTTGATGTCTCACTTGTAACACTCTGCTCTTGCTGTTGATGTCTCACTAGTGACACTCTGCTCTTGCTGTTGATGTCTCACTAGTAACACTCTGCTCTTGCTGTTGATGTCTCATAAGTGACACTCTGCTCTTGCTGTTGATGTCTCACTAGAAACACTCTGCTCTTGCTGTTGATGTCTCACTTGTAACACTCTGCTCTTGCTGTTGATGTCTCATTAGTAACACTCTGCTCTTGCTGTTGATGTCTCACTAGTGACACTCTGCTCTTGCTGTTGATGTCTCACTTGTAACACTCTGCTCTTGCTGTTGATGTCTCACTAGTAACACTCTGCTCTTGCTGTTGATGTCTCACTAGTGACACTCTGCTCTTGCTGTTGATGTCTCACTTGTAACACTCTGCTCTTGCTGTTGATGTCTCACTAGAAACACTCTGCTCTTGCTGTTGATGTCTCACTAGTAACACTCTTCTCTTGCTGTTGATGTCTCACTAGTAACACTCTGCTCTTGCTGTTGATGTCTCACTAGTGACACTCTGCTCTTGCTGTTGATGTCTCACTTGTAACACTCTGCTCTTGCTGTTGATGTCTCACTAGTAACACTCTGCTCTTGCTGTTGATGTCTCACTAGTAACACTCTGCTCTTGCTGTTGATGTCTCACTAGTAACACTCTGCTCTTGCTGTTGATGTCTCACTTGTAACACTCTGCTCTTGCTGTTGATGTCTCACTAGTGACACTCAGCTTTTGCTGTTGATGTCTCACTTGTAACACTCTGCTATAGCTGTTGATGTCTCACTAGTTACACTCTGCTATAGCTGTTCATGTCTCTCTTGTAACACTCTGCTATAGCTGTTGATGTCTGACTATCTACACTCTGCTATAGCTGTTGATGTCGCACTTGTGACACTCTGCTATAGCTGTTGATGTCTCACTAGTGACACTCTGCATGAGATGTTGATGTCTCACTAGTGACACTCTGCTCTTGCTGTTGATGTCTCACTAGTAACACTCTGCATGAGGTGTTGATGTCTCACTAGTGACACTCTGCTCTTGCTGTTGATGTCTCACTAGTAACACTCTGCTCTTGCTGTTGATGTCTCACAAGTAACACTCTGCATGAGGTGTTGATGTCTCACTAGTGACACTCTGCTCTTGCTGTTGATGTCTCACTAGAAACACTCTGCTCTTGCTGTTGATGTATCACTAGTAACACTCTGCTCTTGCTGTTGATGTCTCACTTGTAACACTCTGCTCTTGCAGTTGATGTCTCACTAGTAACACTCTGCTCTTGCTGTTGATGTCTCATTAGTGACACTCTGCTATAGCTGTTCATGTCTCTCTTGTAACACTCTGCTATAGCTGTTGATGTCTCACTATCTACACTCTGCTATAGCTGTTGATGTCTCACTTGTGACACTCTGCTATAGCTGTTGATGTCTCACTAGTGACACTCTGCATGAGATGTTGATGTCTCACTAGTGACACTCTGCTCTTGCTGTTGATGTCTCACTAGTGACACTCTGCATGAGATGTTGATGTCTCACTAGTGACACTCTGCTCTTGCTGTTGATGTCTCACTAGTAACACTCTGCATGAGGTGTTGATGTCTCACTAGTGACACTCTGCTCTTCCTGTTGATGTCTCACTAGTAACACTCTGCTCTTGCTGTTGATGTCTCACTAGTAACACTCTGCATGAGGTGTTGATGTCTCACTAGTGACACTCTGCTCTTGCTGTTGATGTCTCACTAGTAACACTCTGCTCTTGCTGTTGATGTCTCACTAGAAACACTCTGCTCTTGCTGTTGATGTCTAACTAGTAACACTCTGCTCTTGCTGTTGATGTCTCACTTGTAACACTCTGCTCTTGCTGTTGATGTCTCACTAGTAACACTCTGCTCTTGCTGTTGATGTCTCACTAGTGACACTCTGCTCTTGCTGTTGATGTCTCACTTGTAACACTCTGCTCTTGCTGTTGATGTCTCACTTGTAACACTCTGCTCTTGCTGTTGATGTCTCACTAGTAACACTCTGCTCTTGCTGTTGATGTCTCACTTGTAACACTCTGCTCTTGCTGTTGATGTCTTACTAGTTACACTCTGCTCTTGCTGTTGATGTCTCACTTGTAACACTCTGCTCTTGCTGTTGATGTCTCACTTGTAACACTCTGCTCTTGCTGTTGATGTCTCACTAGTTACACTCTGCTCTTGCTGTTGATGTCTCACTAGTTACACTCTGCTCTTGCTGTTGATGTCTCACTAGTAACACTCTGCTCTTGCTGTTGATGTCTCACTTGTAACACTCTGCTCTTGCTGTTGATGTCTCACTAGTGACACTCAGCTCTTGCTGTTGATGTCTCACTTGTAACACTCTGCTATAGCTGTTGATGTCTCACTAGTTACACTCTGCTATAGCTGTTCATGTCTCTCTTGTAACACTCTGCTATAGCTGTTGATGTCTCACTATCTACACTCTGCTATAGCTGTTGATGTCTCACTTGTGACACTCTGCTATAGCTGTTGATGTCTCACTAGTGACACTCTGCATGAGGTGTTGATGTCTCACTAGTTACACTCTGCTATAGCTGTTCATGTCTCTCTTGTAACACTCTGCTATAGCTGTTGATGTCTCACTATCTACACTCTGCTATAGCTGTTGATGTCTCACTTGTGACACTCTGCTATAGCTGTTGATGTCTCACTAGTAACACTCTGCATGAGATGTTGATCTCTCACTAGTAACACTCTGCATGAGGTGTTGATGTCTCATTAGTAACACTCTGCTATAGCTGTTGATATCTCACTAGTGACACTCTGCTATAGCTGTTGATGTCTCACTAGTGACACTCTGCATGAGGTGTTGATGTCTCACTAGTGACACACTGCATGAGGTGTTGATGTCTCACTAGTAACACTCTGCATGAGTTGTTGATGTCTCACTTGTGACACTCTGCTATAGCTGTTGATGTCTCACAAGTAACACTCTGCTTGAGGTGTTGATGTCTCACTAGTAACACTCTGCATGAGATGTTGATCTCTCACTAGTAACACTCTGCATGAGGTGTTGATGTCTCATTAGTAACACTCTGCTATAGCTGTTGATATCTCAATAGTGACACTCTGCTATAGCTGTTGATGTCTCACTTGTGACACTCTGCTATAGCTGTTGATGTCTCACAAGTAACACTCTGCATGAGGTGTTGATGTCTCACTAGTAACACTCTGCATGAGATGTTGATCTCTCACTTGTAACACTCTGCATGAGGTGTTGATGTCTCATTAGTTACACTCTGCTATAGCTGTTGATATCTCACTAGTGACACTCTTCTATA
Organism: Tuta absoluta; assembly: GCA_027580185.1. Taxonomy (NCBI): domain Eukaryota; kingdom Metazoa; phylum Arthropoda; class Insecta; order Lepidoptera; family Gelechiidae; genus Tuta; species Tuta absoluta. The sequence continues at coordinate 1,697,840 of JAQAHW010000060.1, forward strand.
GCTGTTGATGTCTCACTAGTGACACTCTGCATGAGGTGTTGATGTCTCATTAGTGACACACTGCATGAGGTGTTGATGTCGCACTAGTAACACTCTGCATGAGTTGTTGATGTCTCACTTGTGACACTCTGCTATAGCTGTTGATGTCTCACAAGTAACACTCTGCTCTTGCTGTTGATGTCGCACTAGTAACACTCTGCTATTGCTGTTGATGACTCACTAGTAACACTCTGCATGAGGTGTTGATGTCTCACTAGTATCACTCTTCATGAGGTGTTGATGTCTCACTAGTAACACTCTGCATGAGGTGTTGATGTCGCACTAGTAACACTCTGCATGAGGTGTTGATGTCTCACCAGTAACACTCTGCTCTTGCTGTTGATATATCACTAGTAACACTCTGCATGAGGTGTTGATGTCTCACTAGTAACACTCTGCATGAGGTGTTGATGTCGCACTAGTAACACTCTGCTATTGCTGTTGATGACTCACTAGTAACACTCTGCATGAGGTGTTGATGTCTCACTAGTATCACTCTTCATGAGGTGTTGATGTCTCACTAGTAACAATCTGCATGAGGTGTTGATGTCGCACTAGTAACACTCTGCATGAGGTGTTGATGTCTCACTAGTAACTTTCTGCTCTTGCTGTTGATATATCACTAGTAACACTCTGCATGAGGTGTTGATGTCTCACTAGTAACACTCTGCATGAGGTGTTGATGTCTCACTAGTGACACTCTGCATGAGATGTTGATGTCTCACTAGTAACTTTCTGCATGAAGTGTTGATGTCGCACTAGTAACACTCTGCATGAGTTGTTGATGTCTCACTCGTAACACTCTGCATGAGGTGTTGATGTCTCACTGGTAACACTCTGCATGAGGTGTTGATGTCTCACTAGTAAAACTCTGCTATAGCTGTTGATGTCGCACTAGTAACACTCTGCATGAGGTGTTGATGTCTCACTAGTAACACTCTGCATGAGGTGTTGATGTCGCACTAGTAACACTCTGCTCTTGCTGTTGATGTCTCACTAGTAACACTCTGCATGAGGTGTTGATGTCTCAATAGTAACACTCTGCATGAGGTGTTGATGTCGCACTAGTAACACTCTGCTCTAGCTGTTGATGTCTCACTAGTAACACTCTGCATGAGATGTTGATGTCTCACTAGTAACACTTTGCATGAGTTGTTGATGTCTCACTAGTAACACTCTGCATGAGTTGTTGATGTCTCACTAGTAACACTCTGCATGAGGTGTTGATGTCTCACTAGTGACACTCTGCTCTAGCTGTTCATGTCTCACTTATGACACTCTGCTCTAGCTGTTGATGTCTCACTAGTGACACTCTGCTATAGCTGTTGATGTCTCAGTAGTAACACTCTGCATGAGGTGTTGATGTCTCACTTGTGACACTCTGCTATAACTGTTGATGTCTTACTAGTGACACTCTGCTATAGCTGTTGATGTCTCACTAGTGACACTCTGCATGAGGTGTTGATGTCTCACTAGTGACACTCTGCTATAGCTGTTGATGTCTCACTAGTGACACTCTGCATGAGGTGTTGATGTCTCACTAGTGACACTCTGCTCTAGCTGTTGATGTCTCACTAGTGACACTCTGCATGAGGTGTTGATGTCTCACTAGTGACACTCTGCTATAGCTGTTGATGTCTCACTAGTTACACTCTGCTATAGCTGTTGATGTCTCACTAGTGACACTCTGCTATAGCTGTTGATGTCTCACTAGTGACACTCTGCATGAGGTGTTGATGTCTCATTAGTAACACTCTGCTATAGCTGTTGATGTCTCACTTGTAACACTCTGAATGAGGTGTTGATGTCTCACTAGTAACACTCTGCATGAGGTGTTGATGTCTCACTAGTGACACTCTGCTATAGCTGTTGATGTCTCACTAGTTACACTCTGCTATAGCTGTTGATGTCTCACTAGTGACACTCTGCTATAGCTGTTGATGTCTCACTAGTGACACTCTGCATGAGGTGTTGATGTCTCATTAGTAACACTCTGCTATAGCTGTTGATGTCTTTCTAGTGACACTCTGAATGAGGTGTTGATGTCTCACTAGTAACACTCTGCATGAGGTGTTGATCTCTCACTAGTAACACTCTGCATAAGGTGTTGATGTCTCATTAGTAACACTCTGCTATTAAAAGCTGTTGATGTCACACTAGTAACACTCTGCATGAGGTGTTGATCTCTCACTAGTAACACTCTGCATAAGGTGTTGATGTCTCATTAGTAACACTCTGCTATTAAAAGCTGTTGATGTCGCACTAGTAACACTCTGCATGAGTTGTTGATGTCTCACTAGTAACACTCTGCATGAGGTGTTGATGTCTCACTAGTGACACTCTGAATGAGGTGTTGATGTCTCACTAGTAACACTCTGCATGAGGTGTTGATCTCTCACTAGTAACACTCTGCATAAGGTGTTGATGTCTCATTAGTAACACTCTGCTATTAATAGCTGTTGATGTCTCACAAGTAACACTCTGCATGAGGTGTTGATGTCTCACTAGTGACACTCTGCTATAGCTGTTGATGTCTCACTAGTGACACTCTGCATGAGGTGTTGATGTCTCACTAGTGACACTCTGAATGAGGTGTTGATGTCTCACTAGTAACACTCTGCATGAGGTGTTGATCTCTCACTAGTAACACTCTGCATAAGGTGTTGATGTCTCATTAGTAACACTCTGCTATTAATAGCTGTTGATGTCTCACAAGTAACACTCTGCATGAGGTGTTGATGTCTCACTAGTAACACTCTGCTCTTGCTGTTGATGTCTCACTAGTAACACTCTGCTCTTGCTGTTGATGTCTCACTAGTAACACTCTGCTCTTGCTGTTGATGTCTCACTAGTAACACTCTGCTCTTGCTGTTGATGTCTCACTTGTAACACTCTGCTCTTGCTGTTGATGTCTCACTAGTGACACTCAGCTCTTGCTGTTGATGTCTCACTTGTAACACTCTGCTATAGCTGTTGATGTCTCACTAGTTATACTCTGCTATAGCTGTTCATGTCTCTCTTGTAACACTCTGCTATAGCTGTTGATGTCTCACTATCTACACTCTGCTATAGCTGTTGATGTCTCACTTGTGACACTCTGCTATAGCTGTTGATGTCTCACTAGTGACACTCTGCAAGAGGTGTTGATGTCTCACTAGTGACACTCTGCATGAGGTGTTGATGTCTCACTAGTAACACTCTGAATGAGGTGTTGATGTCTCACTAGTAACACTCTGCATGAGATGTTGATCTCTCACTAGTAACACTCTGCATGAGGTGTTGATGTCTCATTAGTAACACTCTGCTATAGCTGTTGATATCTCACTAGTGACACTCTGCTATAGCTGTTGATGTCTTACTAGTGACACTCTGCATGAGGTGTTGATGTCTCACTAGTGACACACTGCATGAGGTGTTGATGTCTCACTAGTAACACTCTGCATGAGTTGTTGATATCTCACTAGTGACACTCTGCTATAGCTGTTGATGTCTCACTAGTGACACTCTGCATGAGGTGTTGATGTCTCACTAGTGACACTCTGCATGAGGTGTTGATGTCTCACTAGTGACACTCTGAATGAGGTGTTGATGTCTCACTAGTAACACTCTGCATGAGGTGTTGATCTCTCACTAGTAACACTCTGCATAAGGTGTTGATGTCTCATTAGTAACACTCTGCTATTAATAGCTGTTGATGTCTCACAAGTAACACTCTGCATGAGGTGTTGATGTCTCACTAGTGACACTCTGCTATAGCTGTTGATGTCTCACTAGTGACACTCTGCATGAGGTGTTGATGTCTCACTAGTGACACTCTGAATGAGGTGTTGATGTCTCACTAGTAACACTCTGCATGAGGTGTTGATCTCTCACTAATAACACTCTGCATAAGGTGTTGATGTCTCATTAGTAACACTCTGCTATTAATAGCTGTTGATGTCTCACAAGTAACACTCTGCATGAGGTGTTGATGTCTCACTAGTAACACTCTGCTCTTGCTGTTGATGTCTCACTAGTAACACTCTGCTCTTGCTGTTGATGTCTCACTAGTAACACTCTGCTCTTGCTGTTGATGTCTCACTAGTAACACTCTGCTCTTGCTGTTGATGTCTCACTTGTAACACTCTGCTCTTGCTGTTGATGTCTCACTAGTGACACTCAGCTCTTGCTGTTGATGTCTCACTTGTAACACTCTGCTATAGCTGTTGATGTCTCACTAGTTATACTCTGCTATAGCTGTTCATGTCTCTCTTGTAACACTCTGCTATAGCTGTTGATGTCTCACTATCTACACTCTGCTATAGCTGTTGATGTCTCACTAGTGACACTCTGCAAGAGGTGTTGATGTCTCACTAGTGACACTCTGCATGAGGTGTTGATGTCTCACTAGTAACACTCTGCATGAGGTGTTGATGTCTCACTAGTAACACTCTGCATGAGATGTTGATCTCTCACTAGTAACACTCTGCATGAGGTGTTGATGTCTCATTAGTAACACTCTGCTATAGCTGTTGATATCTCACTAGTGACACTCTGCTATAGCTGTTGATGTCTTACTAGTGACACTCTGCATGAGGTGTTGATGTCTCACTAGTGACACACTGCATGAGGTGTTGATGTCTCACTAGTAACACTCTGCAGGAGGCTTTGATGTCTCACTAGTAACACTCTGCATGAGGTGTTGATGTCGCACTAGTAACACTCTGCTATTGCTGTTGATGACTCACTAGTAACACTCTGCATGAGGTGTTGATGTCTCACTAGTATCACTCTTCATGAGGTGTTGATGTCACACTAGTAACACTCTGCATGAGGTGTTGATGTCGCACTAGTAACACTCTGCATGAGGTGTTGATGTCTCACTAGTAACACTCTGCTCTTGCTGTTGATATATCAGTAGTTACACTCTGCATGAGGTGTTGATGTCTCACTAGTAACACTCTGCATGAGGTGTTGATGTCTCACTAGTGACACTCTGCATGAGATGTTGATGTCTCACTAGTAACACTCTGCATGAAGTGTTGATGTCGCACTAGTAACACTCTGCATGAGTTGTTGATGTCTCACTCGTAACACTCTGCATGAGGTGTTGATGTCTCACTGGTAACACTCTGCATGAGGTGTTGATGTCTCACTAGTAAAACTCTGCTATAGCTGTTGATGTCGCACTAGTAACACTCTGCATGAGGTGTTGATGTCTCACTAGTAACACTCTGCATGTGGTGTTGATGTCGCACTAGTAACACTCTGCTCTTGCTGTTGATGTCTCACTAGTAACACTCTGCATGAGGTGTTGATGTCTCACTAGTAACACTCTGCATGAGGTGTTGATGTCTCACTAGTAACACTCTGCTCTAGCTGTTGATGTCTCACTAGTATCACTCTGCATGAGATGTTGATGTCTCACTAGTAACACTCTGCATGAGTTGTTGATGTCTCACTAGTGACACTCTGCTATAGCTGTTGATGTCTCACTTGTGACATACTGCTATAGCTGTTGATGTCTCAGTAGTAACACTCTGCATGAGGTGTTGATGTCTCACTTGTGACACTCTGCTATAGCTGTTGATGTCTCACTAGTGACACTCTGCATGAGGTGTTGATGTCTCACTAGTGACACTCTGCTATAGCTGTTGATGTCTCACTAGTGACACTCTGCATGAGGTGTTGATGTCTCACTAGTGACACTCTGCTATAGCTGTTGATGTCTCACTAGTAACACTCTGCATGAGGTGTTGATGTCGCACTAGTAACACTCTGCTCTAGCTGTTGATGTCTCACTAGTAACACTCTGCTCTAGCTGTTGATGTCTCACTAGTAACACTCTGCTATAGCTGTTGATGTTTCACTAGTAACACTCTGCTCTTGCTGTTGATGTCTCACTAGTAACACTCTGCTATAGCTGTTGATGTTTCACTAGTAACACTCTGCTCTTGCTGTTGATGTCTCACTAGTAACACTCTGCTCTTGCTGTTGATGTCTCACTTGTAACACTCTGCTCTTGCTGTTGATGTCTCACTAGTAACACTCTGCTCTTGCTGTTGATGTCTCACTAGTAACACTCTGTTTTAGCTGTTGATGTCTCACTAGTAACACTCAGCTTTTGCTGTTGATGTCTCACTAGTAACACTCTGCTCTTGCTGTTGATGTCTCACTAGAATCACTCTTCATGAGGTGTTGATGTCTCACTAGTAACACTCTGCTCTTGCTGTTGATGTCTCACTAGTAACACTCTGCTATAGCTGTTGATGTCTCACTAGTTACACTCTGCTCTTGCTGTTGATGTCTCACTAGTTACACTCTGCTCTTGCTGTTGATGTCTCACTAGTTACACTCTGCTCTTGCTGTTGATGTCTCACTAGTAACACTCTGCTCTTGCTGTTGATGTCTCACTAGTAACACTCTGTTTTAGCTGTTGATGTCTCACAGTAACACTCTGCTCTTGCTGTTGATGTCTCACTAGTAACACTCTGCTCTTGCTGTTGATGTCTCACTAGTAACACTCAGCTCTTGCTGTTGATGTCTCACTTGTAACACTCTGCTATAGCTGTTGATGTCTCACTAGTTACACTCTGCTCTTGCTGTTGATGTCTCACTAGTTACACTCTGCTCTTGCTGTTGATGTCTCACTAGTTACACTCTGCTCTTGCTGTTGATGTCTCACTAGTTACACTCTGCTCTTGCTGTTGATGTCTCACTAGTTACACTCTGCTATAGCTGTTGATGTCTCACTAGTTACACTCTGCTCTTGCTGTTGATGTCTCACTAGTTACACTCTGCTATAGCTGTTGATGTCTCACTAGTTACACTCTGCTCTTGATGTCTCACTAGTTACACTCTGCTCTTGCTGTTGATGTCTCACTAGTGACACTCAGCTCTTGCTGTTGATGTCTCACTAGTTACACTCTGCTCTTGCTGTTGATTTCATCAAGCGCCAACAATTGCAAGTATTAACTATATATTTCAGATTCAAATACATCTAAAACTGGTAATTTAGTTATCATGTCAATGTTTTGGCTATAAGTAAATTGTACTGGTGAATAATGAATGATTGGTATTTTTTTTTGCTTGTTTAGTTTGTTACTATAGAAAGTTACAGTTATGCCTACTCTATCAAAGTTGAATATGGGTAAGTTTTATAAATACTTGTTGTCAAGCATCTTTTTGATGAAAGAAAAACAAAAGGAATTCTTTATTCTAATGATCCAACTCAATATCAATAGTTTAGGTAAGAACCTGAAGTTACATGTTAGATTTATCAAATTAAAAAAATTACATACATACATACATAAATCACGCCTATATCCCTTACGGGGTAGGCAGAGCGTTAACGGCCCTAAAACGGATATTAACACCGCGTTTGACAAAAGTTTAAGGGCCAATCAGATAACTGTGTATCACTATAGTGGCAGGTTGTCAGCCTATCATCTAAAATTGCAATTCCAATGATCAATTCAATAGTTTAGGCAAGAACCTAAAGTTACATATTCGATTTATCAAACTAAAAAAATTGCATACATACATACATAAATCACGCCTATATCCCTTACGGGTAGGTAGAGCGTTAACGGCCGTAATACGGATATTAACACCACATCTGACAGTTTAAGGGTCTATAGTGATAACTGTGTATTACTATAGTGACAGGTTGTCAGCCCATCGCCTAAAATTGCAATACACATCCAACCCTCGAGTCCCTTAGTCGCCTCTTACGACACCCATGGGTAAGAAATGGGGTGATGCTATTCTAATCCGGCATCACACAGCATTAAAAGTATTTTTATGTACATGCCTGATGTAGTGATTAAAAATGTATATTCCTCTCTTCTCTTCTTGAGTTATGTATCCAGATTAGAAATATATTTTTATGCATTTGTTCTAAAGCTATTAAGGAAGGTTATGTCCAAATCTGTTTTAATATTTCTGCCTATGTTCCTGGGGAAAAGTTGTTCAGTCTATGTAGTAAACTCACCCAATTTTTTTGCAGTGTATTTAATAGGACCATATATAAATACTGACTGTTTATTTCTGAATATTTCTATGATGACTCCTTATGAATAACTAAGTTGATTGGGACGACCTGTTTATTTAATTAATAAATATGACTATTATAATTTCATAAGTAGATACATAACTTCTAACTTACCTATATGTACTGGTTTTTCATACAGTTTCCAAAGATAATCCAGTATAAGTTGGTCCCTTATATGGGTAGGTTGATGTGTTTCACGGGATCAACTTATACTGGTTTTTGATAGTTGCCAAGAATAACCTCTAATAAGTTAGTTCCATAAATGGGTAATGCCAGTGGAAATTTAAAGGGCAATGTGCAGCTTATAGTAGGTACCTAGATGTAGTTGCGTGCCTTGCGTAGAACAACACTCCTAGGTTTGAAGTTTTACTTTAAAAGTATTTACTACAAAAATATTTTGTAAACAACACTCGCCAATACACCGCTGCCACCGGTGAAAAAATCTGCCATAGTTATCAGCATCTGAAACATGAAATCATTTATGTTATTTAAGAAGGTAGGTACCTACAGGGAGTAAGGGGCAGTGTATGAAAAAATTTAAGCCATTATTCAACTATGAAACTGATCAATTTTATAGTATGGAGGTTATACTTCTAAACAAGAAAAAACTAACGACTTGCATTAGAAACTTGAAATAAAACCATTTCTCAAAATAGGTAAAAGAAAGTTGTTCAGTTTCCTGGTCAGATCATGTTTGCAAGTTTTCGGCATACCGCGGTCTAACCGATGTTACCTGTGTAAGGGACACACCCGGTATGCTAGAGAACCTGAATCCCAATCTTAGATAAGGTCGTAACTATTTTTGATGTCCTCAATTAACAAAGCAACACATACATTTTGCATAAATTCAGTACCTACGATGTATCAAATTGACCAAGCTTATCAACATTCCGACAAAACTTTCTTTGCAACTTTTTACAACATTTTTGTATCAGGTAATTCATTAATAAGTAGATAAATATACACTTACCTTAGTATTAATTCCGAAAAATTGAGTTTTTATATATTTTCTTTAAACAATTCTTCCTTGGAAAAGAAAATTTGCGAATGAAATGGCGCCAATTTGTTTCGTTCGATCTTCGAATTCGAAGGCGCGCCGAGAGAAAAGAACGTTTTTTGTTTTTAAACAGCCAGTGTAAGTTTCAAGGCCAGTACACACCACATGTTACGTGTGCGAGTTAGTTTACAGCAGAATATAACGTGTAATTGTTTCTTACAATAACAATAAATAAAAGTATTAAATTATATGTCAGATATTAAGCCTGAGTCTCTACGGCAGAACATCAAGACACATTGCGGCGCGGCGCAGCCCAGACATTTCTTTTTTTAATGGCCAATGCGCGATGGAAAGCAAAGATTTTTGGTGTTTTATCTGCGAATGAGACCTTTTTTGACAGCTGGAAAAATAATATTACAATTCTACGATAGATGGCGTAGAACATTTGGGGGAGGAGGCATTCGTCTTATTTTCGTGTGTGACACCGAGTAGTCCCAACGACCCTATAAACGTCCTGCAAATGTATTAAGAAATTATTGTAGTTTGTTGATGAAAACTTATGGCGCTTATTAAACCGTATTTTGATATCAGATCATTGCATAATAATAAATGAAGAACGCCAGCAGGCCCCGATAGTAGTGAAGAGCGCTGGATAGGAAGTAGCTGGCCGGGGAATGGGAGTTTTTCTGTTGACAGTTCTGATAAAATTTCTGAATTTCAAACCCGAGGGCGCTGTGCTAAACCGAGGTAAATTTTACGTTTCAACATGGATGGCGGCAGCCATAGTTTTGTCATAGGTTCCGTTTCACATAGTGTTCGTAACTAATTATTAATTGTATTAGTTTGCTTTGCTACAAAATACCATATTATGTGCACGACCGTACGGGTTCACCCCACCAGTTCTAGATCCGCTATCAGTCTATCAGCTGGCCTCGGAAACTATACAAGGAAGAAAACAATTTTACTCAAATCACTACTATGCCCTAGCAAGATGTTCAACGCCATCTATTGACATAAATAGTGTTACTTTTTAATCTTACTTTTAGGACATAATTTGTGATCTGTGCTTACAACTATACACAGCTTTCATGACTGTGATGTGATGTGATATTTCTTCTTATATTTTGGAGCATTTCTCTTGTCGGTCGGTATATGAACAAAGTGATAATCAAATACAAGATTATAGCTATAATGTTGAGATAGGAGAGACGTGCATTTAGGGGGCTCGCCAGCGCTATCCAAAGAGGATTAATACGCGCTATACACCATGTTTTCGCTACTGGAGTGATCATTCATAATTAATTATAAATCTGCTGGACACTTACGAACCAGGTACGTTGCGAATTGCGGGTATTCTTCGTTAATACCTTACATAGAGTTTGCCAATCCACCTGCCAAGTAATAGTGAGAATACCCTCTGATAGCTGCCCCTATCAGTGAGAATACCCTCTGATAGCTGCACCTAAAAAGTAGGTTCACTCTGACCCTAAAACCAGCAGTGGTCTATAGTGAGTCTTGTACTGGCATACACACAGTATTGGATTTTTTTTTTGCTGATGTGATATGTAAATAATAACCTATGTAGTAGCTAGTTAGTAGAAAAGATTCAGCAAACATATTTTTAAAAGATGTTTCTTATTTCTATAGGATTAGACACCAACCTTCAAAGGTTTGAGGAGGTAAAGCTGATGAAGTACCTGCAAAACTTAATTAATGGAGCATCATCCATCAGCAAGTAGGCACTGCTGGTTTCCTACTGCAAGGAAGAAGATGAATGTGTTATAAAGATTTCACATTAGTCTTATCTTATATATAAGTAAAAACAAACACAACTTTATTCTAGGTTCTAAATTCAAGGTAAACAATCAACACCAAACTGTTCAGATGATGAACCATCCACTATTATAGAAGACCTAATAGTTGCAAACAAATGGGCTGTTGGTGTCACAAATTACTGGAAAATGATAAGGTATATGAGATGTCATTAATTAAAACTATTATCATGAAAAAGAAGAAACAATATGTACCTACAAAACTGCTATAACATTTTAGGGAATGTTTTACATAAAAATAAAATTTTAAATATGAATTATATCTTGTTTTCTTTTACACAAACCTGTACTTACCTCTTTTGATATAAAGAAAAAGTATATTATTTAAGATAAATTATGAAATTATTTTTCCATACTAAGTAATGTTGACAAACAACTTATACTGTGTTCAACAAATAATATGTTTAAATGAAGTAAGGGTTTATTATAGGCTTGCCCTAATTTTTTAAAATAAAAGAGTAAGCTTCTGAGAAATTTTAGTTTCATAAACAAACACATTTGGCCTGTAGGCATATCCCATGGCCAAATATAGGGGAATACACATTTGTTTGTAAATGGTAAATTATTTCTGGGAAGATTTTAGAAGGAAATGTTTTTTCTTTCCAAATAGTTTTTTATTTAATAATCATTTGTAAATTAAATACATACATAAATCACGCCTTTATCCTTTACGGGGTAGGCAGAGTGTTAACGGCTGTAAAACTGATATTAACACAACATCTGACAATAGTTTGAGTCGTCAATCATATAACTTTGTATAATATTAAAGTTACAGATTGTCGGCCAATTGTCAAAATTTCCAATACACATCTAACCCTCGAGTCCCTTATGACACCCATGGGTAAGAAATATGGTGATGCTATTCTAAGCCGGCATCGTACAGCAAACAATTGTAAATTAAAGTAATATAAATACAATAAAATTAGATTATTACTACCTACAGTTGTGATTTAATAATTAAGCTGTTTATTAAGATAAAATATATACAACAGAAGATACCTACTGTAAGTTTCCCAAATTATTGCATATATAAATACAGGAAAAGCATGATACACAGATTGCTAATCCTATTGTTTTATTTTTGCAGAAATAGGCATAGTACAAGTAAAAAGACAGATTTTTCAATTCCTCTTATAATTTATTTAATGTAACATACCTACCTAGTTACATACATAGCTTTTATTAATTGTATATGTTTAAAATAGTTAATGACTCAGTTACTTCATCAACAGTACAAACACCATGGAAATATAAGCATGGTTGAATGGCTGCTCTTTTTGCACACAAGAACAACTATGAAAAGTGACTGCAGAAGGTTACCACATTACCTACAGTTGAATACACAAATCTGCCAGCCCTGTTCAATAATTCTTAGGGGCATTCCATGGTTTGTCAACCCTTGACACCAGGGTTCATTAGGTTGTTGGACGACCCAGGTGTCCCACACGAAAAGAACAACTCACGCCCCTGAAACTTTTTCCCACGGGGTTACTGAAACAAAAGAAGTAAAAATGTTAGGACATGATATAAGACATATTATTTGTTTAAATGCAGTTGCCCGATTTAAGTACCTCAACTTATCTGACCTACAGTCCTGCCACCGCGAGTCGTGGCGTCTCGTGTTGGGCAAATTTTTCGTAGAATAGCACAGGCTTCAGAATTTCCAGCTGCTCGTTCAATGGGCTTGCTACGGGCTCAACAGGCCCGCCGCAATACAAAACAATGCACCGTCGAGAGCCGAAATCGCTCGACAAAGTTGTTATAGTGTTTAAGTTTTTGTTTTTACAATCACAAGTGCTGCCAGATTGCTCCGTTGATTTCGGATAACATGACCCTTCAAAAGAGCCAGTAGATATAACAAGGCTGACTTTCGCATTGGTTGTCCCCTTTCTGTTTTAATCTTAGCCAGCACCGGGTCATAGTATACCTACTTTCCGGTCCGAACGTATGAAATGCCACTTTCTGAATATAAGTACAGTCAACGTACAACAAACGCGGGGGAGCAACCATATGATTTCACAAAATTTACTGGTAAGTAATTAAAAGAAACAAAATTTTCGAAACGTGTTAGTGTGTTGTCTAGATAGTCCGAAAAGGGTCCGAAAATAAAAACAGACGAACGATGTCGGTACATCGGTAAAAGGCAGAAATCCGTTTGTTTTAAGACGGTCTGGCAATGCAATATCTGACAGTTGTTCTGTTGTCAAGTAGTTGGTAGGTACTCAGCAAACTCGCTTAGTTCTCGAATATCAAATTGAGTTTTATTTCGATTAAACTGTATATGGAATGTTTGCACGTATCTATATATTTTTTGTTTTATTAAGCTGTTTTTATAGCGTGAGAAGAGTAAACTGTATATGGAATGTTTGCACGTATCTATATATTTTTTATTTTATTAAGCTGTTTTTATAGTGTGAGAAGAGATACCGTTTAAAAAAAATATTTGTTCTATTTGCTTCGGCGCTACGGTACGCGGCGCTACTCGTGCACCTCTTCGCAGGCAGGGGTTCATTCGCCACGCAGCTTCGGCTTGCAGCCTCAGCTGCGCGTCTCATTCACCCCTACCCGCTCGAGGTACACGGAGTAACGCCGCGGCCCTCCGCCCCTACGCAAGTCGACTCTTCATAATAAATAGCATAATTCGAATACAGTGTGTTTGAGACTACTTTCACTTTGTAGGGGAAGTGTCCCAAATATTTGACCTACGTTTTTTTGCTTTGAGGAAACTACCGTTATTTTTGAGTAAAAACAATAACTGCATTCAAAGTTTTTCGAAAAATCACTTGGTCACGCCGGGAGTCGAACCGGTGAAAATCGTGAAAATAACACCCTGTATTTTTATGACGCCAATCAAACAGGTCAATAGTAAGGATCAATTTCTGCAAACAAACATACTATCGCAAACTCACGCAATATAGTGAAATTCATCAAAATTTGTTTGAAAATTTTTACTAAATTGAAAACACCATAGCACATCCGCCATCTTGAAATGTCAACTTTTTAGAGTTTTCTGGTAAACTACATCATATGCCTAATCCAATGGTATAATAATCAAAACGCTCACTAATGTAAATCTGGTAGAACAATTCGGGTCCTTTGGGGTCTGCTCGGAGATTTTTTTTTCAGCAAAATATAAAAAATGTTCGAAAACTTTGCCGCCATCTTGTTTTTCAAAAATCTTTTATTTTTTATGTAATCTCTACCAGTACACTTACAATCAACCCATACATTACTTTAACCTATTTCGACTCTTTCTACCTGAAAAAGGGACATGAAAAAAAAGTTGATTTTCGATTTTTTTTTAATAACTCGGCGGCCGTCTTGAATTTCCAACTTTTTGGAGTTTTCTGGTAAATAAAATCATATACCTCATTTAACACAACAACAGCGACAACTTTAGCGCATGCGCATCTGGTAGAACAATTCGCCTACTTTAGAGTCTACTTTTTGCAAAAAAATCGTCATATCTCGGCCGCCATTTTGTTTTTCCCAAATGTTGGAATTTTCCTGAAAACTACAAAACGATCTCTAAAAACCACCCATGCATCACCAAACCCCACCATGCCTCTTTCTTGGAGATCAATTCGGGTGAAAAAAACACCATTTTCAGGGTAAAAAAAAATGACCGCCATCTTGTTTTTTAATTTTTTCACTACCATAATCGTATTCAAAGCCTAAAAATCTCCCGAAATCGACACCAAAAATGAAAAAAAGGAAAAAATGAGAAAAAAAAAATTCACCCAGCAGCCGCCATTTTGTTTTTTGAAAATGTCCGATTTTTTCCCAACTCACACAAACAAACCATAAAACTCGCCCATACATCAAATACCTCCAACTATACTCCTTCAACACAAACAATCATGTCAATGAGTCAGTGGTCGTTTTGTAGCTTTATATAAGTTAGACTAGTTGGTTGGGTGGTGCGCGGGCTGCAAGCAGCCCGCGGGTCGTGTGTGCTTTCTCTTCTGCATAGTTTGAGTGAGTTTGTATTTATAACAGCGTTTTATGCTACCACTTGTAATTTTCCTAAGGCAAATTCAGCTTGGCAGTTGGTTAAGTTAGTTTTGCATCTTTATTGTGACGTTGAACAGCATTTTACGTCACCACTTGTAATTATCAGAAACCGATTTCGCTTGTGTAGTTGGCTTTTGTACTTATTTCCGCTCCCCCTTATTTCCAAAGTGCAGATCAATAACGTTTACCGTAACGGAAAGCGTTTTATGAAACCACTATGAAATCCTGAATGCAAATACCGATAAGCTATTCGCGCGTGGTTATAGTGCGTGTGGGCAATCTTGTTTCCTTTAAACTGTTTTACGGAACCACTTTTTATTCTGCAAGAAAGAACCTAATATTTCCATATCTGTTGAGTAGTGCGCGGGCAGTAAGCAACCCGCGAGTCACGTACTTGTTTATCCATAGGACAGTTTACCTTTGTCTGTTTGCTCCGGCGCTACGGTTCGCGTCGCTTCCTCCGTGCCACCTCTTCGCAGGCAGGAGCTCCCTCACCACGCAGCTTCGGCTTTCAGCCTCAGCTGCGCGTCTCGTCCACCCCTACCCGCTCGAGGCGCACGAAGTCGCGACGCGACCCTCCGCACCTACGCATATTGTGCGCCTCATGAATATAGTTTCGTAAAAGACTTTTGAAAAGCAAAATTTTCTTTGTTCTGTTTGCTCCGGCGCTACGGTTCGCGACGCTACTCCGTGTACCTCTTCGCAGTCGACTCTACATAGTAAATAGCTTAGTTCGTATACAGAGTGTTTGAGACTACTTTCACTTTGTAGGGGAAGTGTCCCAAATATTTGACCTACGTTTTTTTGCTTCAAGGAAACTACCCTTATTTTTGAGTAAAAACAATAACTGCATTCAAAGTTTTTCGAAAAATTACTTGGTCACGCCGGGAGTCGAACCGGTGAAAATCGTGAAAATAAGACCCTGTATTTTTATGACGCCAATCAAACAGGTCAATAGTAAGGATCAATTTCTGCAAACAAACATAGTATCGTAAACTCTCGCAAATAAGTGAAATTAAACAAATTTTGTTTGAAAATTTTCACTAAATTGAAAACACTATAGTACATCCGCCATCTCGAAATGTCAACTTTTTGGAGTTTTCTGGTAAACTACATCATATGCCTAATCTAATGGTATATAAACCAAAACGCTCACTAATGTAAATCTGGTAGAACAATTCGGGTCCTTTGGGGTCTGCTCGGAGATTTTTTTTCAGCAAAATACAAAAAATGTTCGAAAACTTTGCCGCCATCTTGTTTTTCAAAAATCTTTTATTTTTTATGTAATCACTACCAGTACACTTACAATCAACCCATACATCACTTTTACCTATTTTGACTCTTTCTACCTGAAAAAGGGACATGGAAAAAAAGTTGATTTTCGATTTTTTTTAATAACTCGGCGGCCATTTTTAATTTCCAACTTTTTGGAGTTTTCTAATAAACTACATCATATACCTCATCCAACACAATAACAGCGACTACTTTAGCGCATGCGCATCTGGTAGAACAATTCGCCTACTTTAGAGTCTACTTTTTGCAAAAAAATCGTCATATCTCGGCCGCCATTTTGTTTTTCTCAAATGTTGGAATTTTCCTGAAAACTACAAAACGACCCCTAAAAACCCCCTATACATCACCAAACCCCACCATGCCTCCTTCTTGGAGATCAATTCGGGTGAAAAAAACACCATTTTCACGGTAAAAAAAAATGTCCGCCATCTTGTTTTTTAATTTTTTCACTACCATAATCGTATTCAAAACCTAAAAATCTTCCGAAATCGACACCAAAAACGAAAAAAAGTAAAAAAAATAGAAAAAAAAAATTCACCCAACAGCCGCCATTTTGTTTTTTGAAAATGTCAGATTTTTCCTGAACTCACCAAAATGAACAAAAAAACTCCTCTATACATCATAAACCTCCATCTATACTCCTTCAACACAAACAATCATGGCAATGAGTGAGTGGTCGTTGTGTAGCTTTTTGTAGCTTTATATAAGTTAGATTAGATTAGACTAGTTGGTTGGGTGGTGCGCGGGCTGCAAGCAGCCCGTGGGTCGTGTGTGTTTTCTCTTCTGCATAGTTTGAGTGAGTTTGTATTTATAACAGCGTTTTATGCTACCACTTGTAATTTTCCTAAGGCAAATTCAGCTTGGCAGTATGAAAAGGGTAGTTGTGCATCTTAATTATGACGTTGAACAGCGTTTTACGTCACCGCTTTCGATAATCAGAAAGCGATTTCACTTTTGTAGTTGGTTTTGTAGTTTTTTCCGTCTCCCCTAATTTCCAAAGTAAAGATTAATAACGTTGTCCGTAACGCAAAGCGTTTTATGAAACCACTATGAATTCCTGATTGCATTTACCGATAAGCTATTCGCGCGTGGTTATAGTGCGTGTGGGCAATCTTGTTTCCTTAAAACTGTATTACCGAACCACTTTTTATTCTGCAAGAAAGAACCTAACATGTCCATATCTTTTGGGTAGTGCGCGGGCAGCAAGCAGCCCGCGAGTCACGTACTTGTTTATCTTCAGGGCAGTTAGCCTTTGTCGGATTGCTCCGGCGCTACGGTTCGCGTCGCTTCCTCCGTGCCACCTCTTCGCAGGCAGGAGCTCCCTCCCCACGCAGCTTCGGCTTTCAGCCTCAGCTGCGCGTCTCGTCCACCCCTACCTGCTCGAGGCGCACGAAGTTAGCGCCGCGACCCTCCGCACCTACGCAAGTCGACTCTTTATAGTAAATAGCTTAGTTCGTATACAGAGTGTTTGAGACTACTTTCACTTTGTAGGGGAAGTGTCCCAAATATTTGACCTACGTTTTTTTGCTTCTATGAAACTACCCTTATTTTTGAGTAAAAACAATAGCTGCATTCAAAGTTTTTTGAAAAATCACTTGGTCACGCCGGGAGTCGAACCGGTGAAAATCGTGAAAATAACACCCTGTATTTTTATGACGCCAATCAAACAGGTCAATAGTAAGGATCAATTTCTGCAAACAAACATACCATCGCAAACTCACGCAATATAGTAAAATTCATCAAAATTTGTTTGAAAATTTTCACCAAACTGAAATCTTTATAGCACATCCGTTGTTTTGAAATGTCAACTTTTTGAAGTTTTTTGGTAAACTACATCATATGCCTAATCAAATGGTATATAATCAAAACGCTCACTAATGTTAATCTGGTAGAACAACAATTCGGGTCCTTTGGGGTCTGCTCGGAGATTTTTTTACAGCAAAATATAAAAAATGTTCGAAAACTTTGCCGCCATCTTGTTTTTCAAAAATCTTTTATTTTTTATGTTATCTCTACCAGTACACTTACAATCAACCGATACATCACTTTAACCTATTTCGACTCTTTCTACCTGAAAAAGGGACATGGAAAAAAAGTTGATTTTCGATTTTTTTTTAATTACTCGGCGGCCATCTTGAATTTCCAACTTTTTGAAAATTTCTAGTAAACAACATCATATACCTAATCGAAAACAACATCAGCGACAACTCTAGCGCATGCGCATCTGGTAGAACAATTCGCCTACTTTAGAGTCTACTTTTTGCAAAAAAATCGTCATATCTCAGCCGCCATTTTGTTTTTCCCAAATGTTGGAATTTTGCTGAATACAACAAAGCGACATCTAAAAACCCCCATACATCACTAAATCCCACCATGCCTCCTTCTTGGATATCAATTCGGGTGAAAAAAACACCATTTTCACGGTTAAAAAAATGACCGTTATCTTGTTTTTTAATTTTTTTACTACAAGAATCGTATTTAAAACCTAATAATCTCCCGAAATCGACACAAAAAACGAAAAAAAGTAAAAAAAATTGAAAAAAAAAATTTACCCAACAGCCGCCATTTTGTTTTTTTAAAATGTCCGATTTTTTTCCCAATTCACACAAATGAACCATAAAACTCGCCCATACACCATAAACCTCCATCTATACTCCTTCAACACAAACAATCATGTCAATGAGTCAGTGGTCGTTGTGTAGCTTTATATAAGTTAGACTAGTTGGTTGGGTGGTGCGCGGGCTGCAAGCAGCCCGCGGGTCGTGTGTGCTTTGCCTTTCGCATAGTTCGAGTGAGTTGGTATTTATAACAGCGTTTTATGCTACCACTTGTAATTTTCCTAAAGCAAATTCAGCTTGGCAGTATGTAAAGGGTGCATCATTATTATGACGTTGAACAGCGTTTTTCGTCACCGCTTTCGATAATCAGAAAGCGTTTTCACTTTTGTAGTTGTTGTTTTGTAGTTGGCTTTTGTAGTTATATCGGTCTCCCCTTATTTCCAAAGTGCAGATCAATAACGTTTACCGTAACGCAAAGCGTTTTATGAAACCACTATGAATTCCTGATTGCATTTACCGATAGGCTATTCGCGCGTGGTTATAGTGCGTGTGGGCAATCTTGTTTCCTTTAAACTGTTTTACGGAACCACTTTTTATTATGCAAGAAAGAACCTAATATTTCCATATCTGAAGAGTAGTGCGCGGGCAGCAAGCAACCCGCGAGTCACGTACTTGTTTATCCATAGGACAGTTTACCTTTGTCTGATTGCTGCGGCGCTACGGTTCGCGTCGCTTCCTCCGTGCCACCTCTTCGCAGGCAGGAGCTCCCTCCCCACGCAGCTTCGGCTTTCAGCCTCAGCTGCGCGTCTCATCCACCCCTACCTGCTCGAGGCACACGAAGTCGCGACGCGACCCTCCGCACCTACGCATACTGTGCGCCTTATGAATTTGCCATAATTCCGTAGAAGACTCCTATTAACCAAAATATTCCTTGCTCTATTTGCTTGGGCGCTACGGTTTGCGGCGCTACTACGTGTACCATTCGCTGGCAGGAGTTTATTTACCAGCCCTTGTTCCCCCCATGTTCACCTCTGCCCGCTTGAGGCACACGAAGGTAGCGCCGCGACCCTACGCACCCTTGCAAGTCGACTTCCCATAGTAAATAGCTTAGTCCGTATACAGAGTGCTTGAAACTTCTTTCATTTAGTATGGTAAGGATCCTCATTGGTAAGAATCAATTTATGTTAACAAACGTACTTTCGCAAATCAATAGAAGGGTTTTTATTTACCGGTTTAAAAATACGAAACGAACTTTAAATCCATACAGCACATCCGCCATTTTGAAAATTTATTTGTTTTGGAATTTTCTGATAAACACCAGCATATACTTCAACTGATTGTAAAGACAAAAACCAGCCACTCACACATGCGCAAGTGGGAGTTTGTTAATGGATTTTTTCTAAATACTACAAAAATAACTCTAAATTCCTTCATTCAACATCAACCTTAACCATCCCCAACCAAGTCTCCTTTTTGGAGATGAATTCGGGTGAAAATATCGCATCTTTCATAAAAAAATTACAGTCACATTGTATTTTTTTAACCTCTATCGTATTTAAAAACTTGAAATTTCCCGAAAATGCCGTTTCAATCAACTCAATCCGATAACAAATAAAAATATTTGCCTGCCCCACGGCCGCCAACTTGTTATTTTATAAATGTCAGAAGATTTTTCTTTAATCAGTAGAATCTACCAAAAACTCCCTATACATTCAAAAATCCCCATCTATCTCCTTGAATACAAACAATCATGGCAATAAGTAAGTAAGTCAGCGTGGTGAGTGAACTCTTGCCCGCGATGATGTACCTACCCTACACGGAGTAGCGCCGCGACCTTATGCACCCAAACAAGTCGACTTCCCGAGGTAAATAGCTTAATACGTATACACTAAATAGTGTGATGCCGGCTTAGAATAGCATCAACCTATTTCTAAACCAACGTAAGAGGCGACTAAGGGACTCGAGGGTTAGATTTGTATTGCAATTGTAGGCGATGGGCTGACAACCTGTCACTATAATGATACACAGTTATCCGATTGACCCTCAAACTTTTGTCAGACGTACTGTTAATATCCGTTTTATGGCCGTTAACGCTCTGCCTACCCCGTACCCTTACGGGATTTATTATGTATGTATATATGTACTATATAGTGTTGCTTTCAAAAAATTTCGAACAATCACGCCGGCGGCAGAAAAACCGGTGAAAATAAGAAAAAAATCACATACATACATAAATCACGCCTATATCCCTTACGTGGTAGGCAGAGCGTTAAAGGCCGTAAAACGGATATTAACACCACGTCTGACAAAAGTTTGAGGGTCAATCAGATAACTGCGTGTAGCGACCTCTGGGAGCTACAGCAAGAAGCTCACTCAAAGTGGTTCAAGAGCAAGCAAGACGCAACAGAAGTTCCAACATATCTGCAAGATGGCGCCACGTGACAGATGTGCAGAGAAACAAAGAGCCTGAAACGCGGTATCGAAGTGTTTCACCGCGTAACGCATATATACAACTTCCAATTCAATCCAGGTGGACCAGTCGGTCCCCTGGCCACAACACCCGGCCAGGCAGGGTAGCTACCCTTTTCCCGACACCACCTGGAACCCTCCATTCTGCCTATTGGCATCACTTCCTGTCACCCGCCATATTGGTGACCCCTACCTTGGACTTCGCAGCCTTCAACCACGCATCAACCACTACGTCATCAGCACCCACCGCAGTCACAGCACGGCAGCTTCACTGGTCTTCCATCATCGTCTCGACTCACCGTAGACGTCCCGACTCACCGTGGACATTGGAACCAGCACTGCATCGCCACGCTAGACTGCATCATCACGCTACATGACGTCATCAGCCCCACTTCGCTCGCTGACGGTATCGACCTCCGGTCTTGAGGGGGAGTACTGTAGCGACCACTGGGAGCTACAGCAAGTAGCTCACTCAAAGTGGTTCAAGAGCAAGCAAGACGCAACAGAAGTTCCAACATATCTGCAAGATTGCGCCACGTGACAGATGTGCAGAGAAACAAAGAGCCTGAAACGCGGTATCGAAGTGTTTCACCGCGTAACGCATATATACAACTTCCGATTCAATCCAGGTGGACCAGTCGGTCCCCTGGCCACAACACCCGGCCAGGCAGGGTAGCTACCCTTTTCCCGACACCACCTGGAACCCTCCATTCTGCCTATTGGCATTACTCCTGTCACCCGCCATATGCGTATCACTTAGTGACAGGTTGTCAGCCCGTCGCCTAGAATTGCAATACAAATCTAACCCTCGAGTCCCTAAGTAAAATCACTCTGTATTTTTATGATTCAAATTCGAGAGGCTCAATGATAAGGATCAATTTCTGCAAACAAACAGCCGATCGTAGAGCAACATAAACACACGTCATAAGAACCTGACACCAGGGTTTGTCGTGTCGTTGGACGACTCGGTGTCCCACACGAAAAGAGAGAGATAAGAGCCGTATTAATTAGTATTAGTTCCGTAGACGTGTTCCGTGTGATGCCGGCTTAGAATAGCGTCACCCCATTTCCTACCCATGGGTGTTGTAAGAGGCGACTGAGGCACTCGAGGGTGTGTATTACAATTTTAGGCGATGGGCTGACAACCTGTCACTATAGTGATACACAGTTATCTGATTGACCCTCAAACTTTTGTCAGAAGTGGTGTTAATATCCGTTATACGGCCGTTAATGCTCTGCCTACCCCGTAAGGGATATAGGCGTGATTTATTTATGTATGTATGTAGTTCCGTAGAAGTTATTTATTAAAAACTTACTTGATGGCCGAGCGAGTCGGGAAACTGAGGATATTACAGTTCATGTTTAATATTTGCCGAGTGATGCCGGCTTAGAATAGCATCACCCCATTTCTTACCCATGGGTATCGTAAGAGCCGACTAAGGGACTCGAGGGATGTGTATTACAATTTCAGGCGATGGGCTGACAACCTGTCACTACAGTGATACACTCAAGCTTATGTTAGACGTGTTGTTAATATCCGTTTTACGGCCGTTAGCGCTCTGCCTACCCCGTAAGGGATAAAGGTGTGATTTATGTATGTATGTATGTTTGTTTAATGTCCTTGCGAGAAACCGTTTACGAACGTACCAAAAAGCTATCTAAAGTCTATAAGATACATACATACACATATCACCCCTATTGTCTCCTGCGGGGTAGGCAGAGCGTAAACGACCGCAAAAAATACGGCTATTTACGCCACTTTTGAAAAATATTTCTGGGTCATTCGTAAAATTGTGTATCGCCATAGTGACAGGTTGTCAGCCCATCGCCTAAAATTGCAATACACACTCTCGAGTCCCTCAGTCGCCTCTTACGACGCCCACGGGAAAGAAATGGGGTGATGCTATTCTAAGCCGGCATCAAATCACAATTTTCCGAATGACCATCAAATATTAATGTCCGTTAATGTCAGTTTTTTGCGGCTGTTTATGCTCTGCCTACCTCGCAAGGGATTATAGGCGTGATATGTGTGTGTGTGTAGGGGACGTGTTACATAATATAATATATTAGACCTACGGTTTTATGTTGAAAACTTATAATAATACATAATATCCGTTTTAGGGTGTATATTGCAATTTTAGGCGATGGGCTGACAACCTGTCACTATAGCGATACACAATATTCCGAATAACCCTCAAACATTTGTCAGACGTGGTGGTAAATGGCCGTTTTTGCGGCTGTTTACGCTCTGCCTACCCCGCAAGGGATAACAGGCGTGATATGTGTGTGTATGTATGTATGTAATATCCGTTATACGGCCGTTAATGCTCTGCCTACCCCGTGAGGGATAAAGGCGTGATTTATGTATGTATGTATGTGTGTAATTGCAGTTACCGATACCGATAAGCTATTCGCGCGTGGCATAGTGCAATCTTGATTCCCTTAAACTGTTTTACGAAATCACTTTTTATTCTGCAAGAAAGAACCTAAAATGTACATATCCGTTGGGTAGTGCGCGGCCAGCAAGCAGCCCGCGAGTCATGTACTTGTTTATCTAAAGGGCAGTTAACCTTTGTCTGATTGCTGCGACGCTACGCATACTGTGCGCCTTATCAATTTGCCATAGTTCCGTAAAAGAAACTTTTGAAAAGCAAAATTTTTTTTGCTCTGTTTGCTTCGGCGCTACGGTTCGCGTCGCTACTCCGTGTACCTCTTCGCAGGCAGGTGCTCCCTCACCACGCAGCTTCGGCTTGCAGCCTCAGCTGCGCGTCTCGTCCTCCCCTACCCGCTCGAGGCACACGAAGTTAGCGCCGCGACCCTCCGCCCCTACGCAAGTCGACTCTTCATAGTAAATAGCTTAGTTCGTATACAGAGTGTTTGAGACTACTTTCACTTTGTAGGGGAAGTGTCCCAAAAATTTGACCTACGTTTTTTAGCTTCAAGGAAACTACCCTTATTTTTGAGTAAAAACAATAACTGCATTCAAAGTTTTTCAAAAAACCACTTGGTCACGCCGGGAGTCGAACGAGTAAAAAATTGTTTAAAAAACACCCTGTATTTTTATGATGGTAATCGACAGGGTCAGTGGTAAGGATCAATTTCGGCAAACAAACAAACTATCGCAAACTCACGCAAATAACTGCATTCAAAGATTTTCAAAAAATTACTTGTCGTCATAGAAAATCGTAAAAACACCCTGTATTTTTATGATGGGGATCGAGCATGTTGATAGCAAGGATTAATTTCTGCGAACAAACATACTATCGCAAAGCAACAGAAAGGCTCGTAATTAACGAATGAAACGAAAATAATTTCGATACCGCGTTTTAGAAACCCTAGTGGTGCCACCTCTGAAATGTATTGGGAACCACATTTTCATAATAAACTCATAAATTGTAAACTTTGTAGGGCAAGTGTTCTAAATATTCTACCTACGGTTTTTCGCTGAAAGAAAGCTACCCTTAGTTTATAGTAAAAACAATAACTACATTCAAAGTTTTTCCAAAAATCACTTGTAGTCGCCGGGAGTCGAACCGGTAAAAATTGAAAAAAAATCAACACCCTGTATTTTTATGATGCCGATCGATAGGGTCAATGGTAAGGATAAATTACTGCAAACAAACATTGTATGGCAAACGCATGGAAATGGGTGCAATTCATCAAAATAATATTGAAAATTTTCACCAAACTGAAATCTTTATAGCACGTCCGCCATTTTGAAATGTCAACTTTTTGGAGTTTTCTGGTAAACTACATCATATACCTAATCGAATGGTATAATAACCAAACCTGTAGCTAAAGTAAATCTGGGAGAACAATTCGGGTCTTTTGGGGTCAGCCCGGAGCAAAATTGGCGAAGATATTCAAACAAAGTTATAAAACTTGGCCGCCATCTTGTTTCTATATTTTTTTTTATTTTTTTTGCAATCTCTACCAGAACACTTACAAACTGCCCATGTATCACTTTAACCTCTTTCGACTCGTTCTACCTGAAAAAGGGACAAATAAAAAAAATGTATTTTCAATTTTTTTTTAATAACTTGGCCGCCATCTTGAATTTTCAACTTTTTGGAATTTTCTGGTAAACTACATCATATACCTCACCTGACAACTCAACAGCCATAGTTCCCACGCATGCGCATCTGGTAAAACAATTCGCCGAACTTGGGTCTATTTTTCGAGAAAAAAACTTCTATCTCGGCCGCCATCTTGTTTTTCCCAAATGTTGGAATTTTCCTGAAAACTACAAAACGACCCCTAAAAACCCCCCATACATCATCAAACCCCACCATGCCTCCTTCTTGGAGATCAATTCGGGTGAAAAAAACACCATTTTCACGGTAAAAAAAAATGACCGCCATCTTGTTTTTTAAATTTTTTTACAACCACCATTGTATTTAAAAGCATAAAATCTCCCGAAAATGCCGTTTCGATCAACTCGATCCGATAACAAATGTAAAAGTTGTTGCCTCTCCCACGGCCGCCATCTTGTTTTTTGAAAATGTCAGATTTTTCCTGAACTCACCGGAATAAACCAAAAAACTCGCCCATACGTCAAAAACCCCCACCTATGCTCCTTCAATACAAACAATCATGTCAATCAGTCAGTGAGTGAGTGGTTGTTGTGTAGCTTTATATAAGTTGGGACTAGTTGGTTGGGTGGTGCGCGGGCTGCAAGCAGCCCGCGGGTCGTGTGTGCTTTCCCTTCTGCATAGTTTGAGTGAGTTGGTATTTATAACAGCGTTTTATGCTACCACTTGTAATTTTCCTAAGGCAAGTTCAGCTTGGCAGTATGTAAAGGGTAGTTGTGCATCTTAATTATGACGTTGAACAGCGATTTACGTCGCCGCTTTCGATAATCAGAAAGCGATTTCACTTGTGTAGTTGGCTTTTGTACTTATTTCCGCTCCCCCTTATTTTCAAAGTGCAGATCAATAACGTTTACCGTAACGGAAAGCGTTTTATGAAACCACTATGAAATCCTGAATGCAAATACCGATAAGCTGTCGGTAATCTTGTTTTCCTAAAACAGTTTTACGAAACCACTATTTATTCTGAAAGAAAGAACCTAAAATTTCCATATCTGTTGGGTAGTGCGCGGGCAGCAAGCAGCCCGCGAGTCACGTACTTGTTTATCCTAAGGGCAGTTAAACTTTGTCTGATTGCTTCGGCGCTACGGTTCGCGTCGCTTCCTCCGTGCCACCTCTTCGCAGGCAGGAGCTCCCTCACCACGCAGCTCCGGCTTTCAGCCTCAGCTGCGCGTCTCGTCCACCCCTACCCGCTCGAGGCGCACGAAGTCGCGACGCGACCCTCCGCACCTACGCATACTGTGCGCCTTATGAATTTGCCATAATTCCGTAGAAGACTCCTATTAACCAAAATATTCCTTGCTCTGTTTGCTTGGGCGCTACGGATTGCGGCGCTACTACGTGTACCATTCGCTGGCAGGAGTTTATTTACCAGCCCTTGTTCCCCCCATGTTCACCTCTGCCCGCTTGAGGCACACGAAGGTAGCGCCGCGACCCTACGCACCCTTGCAAGTCGACTTCCCATAGTAAATAGCTTAGTCCGTATACAGAGTGCTTGAAACTTCTTTCATTTAGTATGGTAAGTATCCTCATTGATAAGAATCAATTTATGTTAACAAACGTACTATCGCAAATCAACAGAAGGGTTTTTATTTACCGGTTGAAAAATACGAAACGAACTTTAAATCCATACAGCACATCCGCCATTTTGAAAATCCATTTGTTTTGGAATTTTCTGTTAAACACCAGCATATACTTCAACTAATTGTAAAGACAAAAACCAGCCACTCACACATGCGCAAGTGGGAGTTTGTTAATGGATTTTTTCTAAATACTACAAAAATAACTCTAAATTCCTTCATTCAACATCAACCTTAACCATCCCCAACCACGTCTCCTTTTTGGAGATGAATTCGGGTGAAAATATCGCATCTTTCATAAAAAAATTACAGTCACATTGTATTTTTTTAACCTCCATCGTATTTAAAAACTTGAAATTTCCCAAAAATGCCGTTTCAATCAACTCAATCCGATAACAAATAAAAATATTTGCCTGCCCCACGGCCGCCAACTTGTAATTTTATAAATGTCAGAAGATTTTTCTTTACTCATTAGAATCTAGCAAAAACTGCCTATACATTCAAAAATCCCCATCTATCTCCTTGAATACAAACAATCATGGCAATAAGTAAGTAAGTCAGCGTGGTGAGTGAACTCTTGCCCGCGATGATGTACCTACACGGAGTAGCGCCGCGACCTTATGCACCCAAACAAGTCGACTTCCCGAGGTAAATAGCTTAATACGTATACACTAAATAGTGTGATGCCGGCTTAGAATAGCATCAACCTATTTCTAAACCATGGGTGTCGTAAGAGGCGACTAAGGGACTCGAGGGTTAGATTTGTATTGCAATTGTAGGCGATGGGCT
Organism: Tuta absoluta; assembly: GCA_027580185.1. Lineage (NCBI taxonomy): Eukaryota > Metazoa > Arthropoda > Insecta > Lepidoptera > Gelechiidae > Tuta > Tuta absoluta. Next base: position 1,725,531 of record JAQAHW010000060.1, read on the forward strand.
GACAACCTGTCACTATAGTGATACACAGTTATCCGATTGACCCTCAAACTTTTGTCAGACGTACTGTTAATATCCGTTTTATGGCCGTTAACGCTCTGCCTACCCCGTACCCTTACGGGATTTATTATGTATGTATATATGTACTATATAGTGTTGCTTTCAAAAAATTTCGAACAATCACGCCGGCGGCAGAAAAACCGGTGAAAATAAGAAAAAAATCACATACATACATAAATCACGCCTATATCCCTTACGTGGTAGGCAGAGCGTTAAAGGCCGTAAAACGGATATTTAACGCCACGTCTGACAAAAGTTTGAGGGTCAATCAGATAACTGCGTATCACTTAGTGACAGGTTGTCAGCCCATCGCCTAAAATTGCAATACAAATCTAACCCTCGAGTCCCTTAGTAAAATCACTCTGTATTTTTATGATTCAAATTCGAGAGGGTCAATGATAAGGATCAATTTCTGCAAACAAACAGACGATCGTAGAGCAACATAAACACACGTCATAAGAACCTGACACCTAGGTTTGTCGTGTCGTTGGACGACTCGGTGTCCCACACGAAAAGAGAGAGATAAGAGCCGTACCTATTAATTAGTATTAGTTCCGTAGACGTGTTCCGTGTGATGCCGGCTTAGAATAGCGTCACCCCATTTCCTACCCATGGGTGTTGTAAGAGGCGACTGAGGGACTCGAGGGTGTGTATTACAATTTTAGGCGATGGGCTGACAACCTGTCACTATAGTGATACACAGTTTTCTGATTGACCCTCAAACTTTTGTCAGAAGTGGTATTAATATCCGTTTTACGGCCGTTAATGCTCTGCCTACCCCGTAAGGGATATAGGCGTGATTTATTTATGTATGTATGTAGTTCCGTAGAAGTTATTTATTAAAAACTTACTTGATGGCCGAGCGAGTCGGGAAACCGAGGATATTACAGTTCATTTTTAATATTTGCCAAGTGATGCCGGCTTAGAATAGCATTACCCCATTTCTTACCCATGGGTATCGTAAGAGCCGACTAAGGGACTCGAGGGAGGTGTATTACAATTTCAGGCGATGGGCTGACAACCTGTCACTACAGTGATACACTGTTATCTGATTGAAACTCAAGCTTTTGTTAGACGTGGTGTTAATATCCGTTTTACGGCCGTTAACGCTCTGCCTATCCCGTAAGGGATATAGGCGTGATTTATGTATGTATGTATGTTTGTTTAATGTCCTTGCAGAAAACCGTTTACGAACGTACCAAAAAGCTATCTAAAGTCTATAAGATACATACATACACATATCACCCCTATTGTCCCCTGCGGGGTAGGCAGAGCGTAAACGACCGCAAATAAAACGGCTATTATATATCAGTTCGCGGTTTACCGCTAGAGTGTTCGGACGTGCCTAATATCTTTGCTCCTCGCAACCACTTTATTTGACCTCCCGCTTACGGAAACACGCTCAGATTTCGGTGTCTCGCTCGCTGGTCGCTGTGCGCGCCTTTCACTTTTTGCTGCGTCTACGCGTGACCTCGGCGCTAACATCGGACCCTCTTGCTCGCGCTAAGTGCTCCAAGACATTTGGTGTCTCCCCTCGGGGATCGTGCGACAGAGACCGTTCATCACCAAGCGCTACGGCGGAGCTGCGTCTTGCTACGAGCTACTCTACGACTTAACTACGCGCTACAATTTGAATAGCCAATCGCTCTGTGCACTGCGCCGGTAAGAAGGCCTCATTGAGTCAGATTTGAGTGTTACCGATTTGTAAACATGACTTCGTGTGGGGCCTGTGACGGCAAAATTCAAGATCTAAACTTCATGGAATGTTCTAACACGAAGTGTGGTTTGCTTTTCTGCTTGCTATGCCTCAATAAGTCAACCGAAGAATTTAATCAGCTGTCTGACAATTTCAAAGCTGAGTGGCTGTGCCCTCAATGCACTTCGAAAATTCGAAAAGGGGACCATACTCCTGTGCGCTCGGGTGCAACTGGCCAACTGAATGATACGTTCACAAAAAACATAAATGTAACAAGGGGAAGCCGTTTGCAACCCAAACCCAGCGACCTAAACTTGGAACGTAAAGATGTAGTGGATGATGACCCGAGACGCCAAATCCATGTACTCGTGGAGGAAATACGCCATTTACGCAATGAAGTCAAAGACCTCAAGGAGTCAAACCTAGAGTTGAGGAATTCTATGCATAACATCGAAGCAATGTTAATCACTACTACAACTAACTTGGCAGAAGAAACAGCGAAGGTTAAGAAGATGAAGGAAGATATCGTTACTCTCCAGGACACCGTCACCAAACTGACTCAAACAAACGCAATATTGGAACAAGAGCACATTAGAAACGAGCTAGAAATTATAGGCATACCTGAAGAAAATTCTGAAAACTTGGGCCACATAGTAATGATGGCGTGCAGTAAAATTGGTGTTGAACTAAAGGAGGATGAAATCGATGACATCTTCAGGGCTGGGCCTAAGCAACGCAAATTGAACGAGATAAACCGCTCGCGACCCGTTGTTGTCAGGCTAGTAAGACTTCGCAAACGAGATGCTGTACTGAAGGCTGCCCGCGCCCGTCGCAACATAGCTGCAAAAGATGTAGTTGAAGGAGCGCCGGGAAATATCTTTTTTAACGAGCGGCTGACTAAGGAAAACCGAATTTTATTTCGAGAGGCCCGACTCCGTTCCAGTGTACATAATTTTCGATACTGCTGGACTCAAAAAGGAAACATTTTCGTCAGGCGCTCCGACGGCAGACCCGCAATCCGTATCACCAACGCGGAAGACCTCGATACCAAAATTGGACCAATCATGCAAAATACCAACCGAGAAGACCAGCGTGATAAACCAGACCCAAAAGGCTTATCTACAAACTAGCGTGAATCGGGGTTCATTTGTGATTTCTTTATTATGGGCTTGTTTTTATTTGCTGCCGCTATATTGTTATAATTTCCAGTTACGTCTATGTACATACATTTGCACAAACACATACAACACACCATGCTTCTCCATTACACACTTGTTGATTTACAATCTTATACACAACTATGCCGAAGTCACACATTATCCAAATATAAAAGAAATCATTAACTTTCGAGCTCTCAGGCTTATCCGTTTTTTCATTTGCTTCACTGTAATTATCATTTATCATAATGTTGGATATAAATAGCGATTTTGAAGAAATCTTATCAATTAAATGTGTAAAGCTTGAGAGTTTAGAATCATGTAAAGATCATCTGGCTTCAACTCTATTTAAATGCCTCACCTTTAATATAAGAAGTATACAGAAAAAATTTGACTCTTTTGCAATTGCTATTAAGCGCCTTGGGATCGATGCGGATGTTATTATACTAACAGAATGCTGGCTTTCAGCTGAATCCATAGTACCAAAAATGCCGGGGTACATTGCGTTTCGAACTAATAAGTACATAAATAAATGTGGCGGGGTTGTGGCTTTCGTGCGTGATGTGTGGAATGTGTCGGTCTGTGAACCAGATTTTTGTGATTGTAATTGCTTGCAGATAAACGTGGAAGATGATTTGACATTCTTGGGAATATATCGATCTCCCTCTTTTAAAAAAATTGATAGATTTCTGCTATCTTTGGATAATGTACTGCATGCAAATAGTACAAAGAAATTGATAGTAGCGGGAGATATTAACTTGGATATTCTGCTCAACCCTCTGTCTGACCAGTGTTCTGAATATTTGTGTCTTCTATCCAGCCATAAGTTGTTACCAGCAGTGACAGAATTGACAAGAAATGATGCGTGCCTCGACCACATATTCCTAAACGGTTCCTTGTCGTCACCTATTGGTATTGTGTGTCACACAGGAATTACAGATCACAATATTTGCATTCTGGGTTTCCTTCCCAAAAAATGTCGCCCCTCTCCCAAAAGGATCCGTATGAAAACAGATTTTGATGGCGTCCTTAAAGATCTCAGAGAAAGCGATTTTTCTAGTGTACTCGGTAGCGACAAAGTGGAGGAAGCGACTACTAAATTTGATGTAATACTTGATCGAGCAATCAGTAACAACACAAGGATGGTTCGTTTTGCGCGATCAAAATATAACATTCAGCCTTGGATCACTCCGGGTTTGATGAAATGCCAAAGGGTACGAGACCATCTCCATTTACAGGCAAGACGGAATCCTACGAATGATATTATCACAGAAACATACAGGAGATATCGTAACTTCTTAAATAACTTATTACACCAGTTAAAGATAAACTACGGTAAACAGAAAATAACTATGAATAAAAATAATCCCAAAAATCTTTGGTGTACCGTTAAAGACATTTGCCACTTGTCTGGATCTCGCATTGTGCCTGCTGAATTATGCCAACTAGATGTGGATCCTGTTACCTCACTTGACCGTTGTAATGAATACTTTACCAGTGTAGGCAGAAGTTTAGCAGACAATATACTCTCTAGATTGAACTCGACTCAAACATCATTGGCTGCGGAGTTCAAAGCTACAATCCCTCCCAAAGACTCCATGTTTATGTCACCCACAAACGCTGTGGAGATAAGTGCACTGATATCTGATCTTAAGTCTAATAGTGCCCCAGGCATTGATGGTTACTCATCGCAGCTGATCAAACATGTTAAAAACGCAATCCTAGAACCTTTCACGCATATATGCAATCTCAGTCTAAGCTCTGGTATCTTTCCGCAAAGCTGGAAGACTGCATGTGTAACTCTGATTCACAAAGATGGTGCCAAGGACAAACCTAGCAATTACCGCCCAATTTCTTTACTAAGCATCTTCTCTAAAATATTAGAAAAGCTGGCCAACAAACGTTTAATAGGTTTCTTAAATAAAAATAACATAATATCGGAGCGGCAATTCGGATTCCGGCATAGTAGATCGGCCGAAGATGCTGCCCTGCTCCTAACGAGCAATATTTCGAATGCACTAGACCAAAATTGTAGATGCGTTGGCGTTTTTCTGGACTTGGCTAAGGCGTTCGACACGGTATCGATTAAAATATTAATTCAGAAAATGGCCGCAATTGGAATAAGAGGTGTAGTTCTCGACTGGTATACAAGCTATCTGACGGGCAGGCAGCAGTGCATCAGGGTGGGTGATGCGCTCAGCAACATGCTTCCTCTAGATTTTGGCGTGCCGCAAGGCAGTGTTCTGGGACCTACTTTATTCACAATCTACATGAACGACCTTTTAGAGTTAAGCTTACCGGGTGCGGAAATCATATGTTATGCTGATGATACCGTCCTGCTTTTCCGTGGTGCCTCTTGGGAGGAAGCATATAGAGTGGCTGAGACAGGCTTGAATATTGTTGCGGGCTGGCTGGATAGAAACCTACTGACCCTCAATGTCACAAAAACTAAGTATATAGCATTTCATAAAACGAAAGCGTCGGAACCACCTCCAATGATGTCGCTTAAGCTCCACACGTGCCTCTCCTTCGCACGAGACTCTCCCTGCGACAGCCTCTTATGCAGTTGTCAGATTATAGCTAGGTCATCTACTATCAAGTACTTGGGCATCATGATTGATGAAAACTTGTCTTTTAGGCCACATATCTCACTTCTTTCATCTCGGACAAGGAAAATGATTTTTGTAATGAAATCCCTCCGACATTCGGCCTCAAAAGACACCTTATTAATGGTTTACAAAGCTCTGTCCCAGTCCTTGATTTTGTACTGCATCAGAGTTTGGGGTGGTGCGGCTAAAACAATAATGATAGATCTGGAACGTGCTCAGAGGGCTGTACTCAAAGTGATGTTGCGCAAACATTTCAGATTTTCCACAGAGTTACTATACAGTGAATGTAAGGTTTTGACGGTTCGTCAGTTATATATGTTGCGATCCGTAGTCTCAAAACATAGGTTGGTAAGTGGTTCCCCGGAATATGAAGCGCTACTTAAACGTAGAGTTTTTAAAATTAAAATACCTGTTGTTCGTACGACCTTTGCACAGCGCTTACCTGATTACCTTTCCTCCTATTTATTCAACAGATTTAGTCAAAAGCTTCCACATATCAAAGCTTTATTGACTCGAGAAGCTAAGCATGTAATTGAGAGCTGGTTATTGAAGCTGAATTATGACCAGACTGAGGCTATTATGCCAGCAGCATTGTAACCACACACACACACACACACACACACACACACACACACACACACACACACACACACACACACACACACACACACACACATTTATTTTCCTTTTCTTTGTATAGCATAAATATTATTTAAATTTTTAGTTCAACTCGTCTCGTCCGAACCAAAATTCATAATAGTCAATGTTTTTTCGGGCCCCTGCGATACAGGCTATGCTTAGTGCAGGGTCCGCTGTTAAATTGTCTGCATGCCTCACCTCGGACACAGTCTTATGTATTATTATTTTCAATTGTATTGTCCAGACATTGTTTGTTAAGTGTTTAAGTAAATAAAAATTTATTATTATTATTATTATTATTATTATTTACGCCACTTTTGTCAAATATTTCTGGGTCATTCGTAAAATTGTGTATCGCCATAGTGACAGGTTGTCAGCCCATCGCCTAAAATTTCAATACACACTCTCGAGTCCCTCAGTTGCCTCTTACGACGCCCACGGGAAAGAAATGGGGTGATGCTATTCTAAGCCGGCATCACATCACAATTTTCCGAATGACCATCAAATATTAATGTCAGTTTTTTGCGGCTGTTTACGCTCTGCCTACCCCGCAAGGGATTATAGGCGTGATATGTGTGTGTGTGTAGGGGACGTGTTAAATATAATATATTAGACCTACGGTTTTATGTTGAAAACTTATAATAATACATAATATCCGTTTTAGGGTGTATATTGCAATTTTTGGCGAAGGGCTGACAACCAGTCACTATAGCGATACACAATATTCCGAATAACCCTCAAACATTTGTCAGACGTGGTGTAAATGGCCGTTTTTTGCGGCTGTTTACGCTCTGCCTACCCCGCAAGGGATAACAGGCGTGATATGTGTGTGTATGTATGTATGTAATATCCGTTATACGGCCGTTAATGCTCTGCCTACCCCGTGAGGGATAAAGGCGTGATTTATGTATGTATGTATGTGTGTAATTGCAGTTACCGATACCGAAAAGCTATTCGCGCGTGGCATAGTGCATGTCGGCAATCTTGATTCCCTTAAACTGTTTTACGAAATCACTTTTTATTCTGCAAGAAAGAACCTAAAATGTACATATCCGTTGGGTAGTGCGCGGCCAGCAAGCAGCCCGCGAGTCATGTACTTGTTTATCTAAAGGGCAGTTAACCTTTGTCTGATTGCTGCGACACTACGCAACTTGTGGGCGCCTTATCAATTTGCCATAGTTCCGTAAAAGACTTTTGAAAAGCAAAATTTTCTTTGCTCTGTTTGCTTCGGCGCTACGGTTCGCGTCGCTACTCCGTGTACCTCTTCGCAGGCAGGTGCTCCCTCACCACGCAGCTTCGGCTTACAGCCTCAGCTGCGCGTCTCGTCCGCCCCTACCCGCTCGAGGTGCACGAAGTTAGCGCCGCGACCCTCCACACCTACGCAGATCGACTCTTCATAGTAAATAGCTTAGTTCGTATACAGAGTGTTTGAGACTACTTTCACTTTGTACGGGAAGTCTCCCAAATATTTGACCTACGATTTTTGGCTTTAAGGAAACTACCCTTATTTTTGAGTAAAAACAAAAACTGCATACAAAGTTTTTCGAAAAACCACTTGGTCACGCCGGGAGTCGAACCGGTAAAAATCGTTTAAAAACACCCTGTATTTTTATGATGCTAATCGACAGGGTTAATGGTAAGGATCAATTTCTGCAAACAAACAAACTATCGCAAACTCACGCAAATAACTGCATTCAAAGATTTTCAAAAAATTACTTGTCGTCATAGAAAATCGTAAAAACACCCTGTATTTTTATGATGGGGATCGAGCATGTTAATAGCAAAGATTAATTTCTGCGAACAAACATACTATCGCAAAGCAACAGAAAGGCTCGTAATTAACGAATGAAACGAAAATAATTTCATTATTAGGAACCACATTTTGGCGGCCGTGGGGCAGGCAAATATTTTTATTTGTTATCGGATTGAGTTGATTGAAACGGCATTTTCGGGAAATTTCAAATTTTTAAATACGATGGAGGTTAAAAAAATACAATGTGACTGTAATTTTTTTATGAAAGATGCGATATTTTCACCCGAATTCATCTCCAAAAAGGAGACGTGGTTGTGGATGGTTAAGGTTGATGTTGAATGAAGGAATTTAGAGTTATTTTTGTAGTATTTAGAAAAAATCCATTAACAAACTCCCACTTGCGCATGTGTGAGTGGCTGGTTTTTGTCTTTACAATTAGTTGAAGTATATGCCGGTGTTTACCAGAAAATTCCAAAACAAATGGATTTTCAAAATGGCGGATGTGCTGTATGGATTTAAAGTTCGTTTCGTATTTTTCAACCGGTAAATAAAAACCCTTCTGTTGATTTGCGATAGTACGTTTGTTAACATAAATTGATTCCTATCAATGAGGATACTTACCATACTAAATGAAAGGTTATTTTATAAATGTCAGAAGATTTTTCTTTACTCATTAGAATCTAGCAAAAACTGCCTATACATTCAAAAATCCCCATCTATCTCCTAGAATACAAACAATCATGGCAATAAGTAAGTAAGTCAGCGTGGTGAGTGAACTCTTGCCCGCGATGATGTACCTACACGGAGTAGCGCCGCGACCTTATGCACCCAAACAAGTCGACTTCCCGAGGTAAATAGCTTAATACGTATACACTAAATAGTGTGATGCCGGCTTAGAATAGCATCAACCTATTTCTAAACCATGGGTGTCGTAAGAGGCGACTAAGGGACCCGAGGGTTAGATTTGTATTGCAATTGTAGGCGATGGGCTGACAACCTGTCACTATAATGATACACAGTTATCCGATTGACCCTCAAACTTTTGTCAGACGTACTGTTAATATCCGTTTTATGGCCGTTAACGCTCTGCCTACCCCGTACCCTTACGGGATTTATGATGTATGTATATATGTACTATATAGTGTTGCTTTCAAAAAATTTCGAACAATCACGCCGGCGGCAGAAAAACCGGTGAAAATAAGAAAAAAATCACATACATACATAAATCACGCCTATATCCCTTACGTGGTAGGCAGAGCATTAAAGGCCGTTAAACGGATATTAACACCACGTCTGACAAAAGTTTGAGGGTCAATCAGATAACTGCGTATCACTTAGTGACAGGTTGTCAGCCCATCGCCTAAAATTGCAATACAAATCTAACCCTCGAGTCCCTTAGTAAAATCACTCTGTATTTTTATGATTCAAATTCGAGAGGGTCAATGATAAGGATCAATTTCTGCAAACAAACAGACGATCGTAGAGCAACATAAACACACGTCATAAGAACCTGACACCAAGGTTTGTCGTGTCGTTGGACGACTCGGTGTCCCACACGAAAAGAGAGAGATAAGAGCCGTACCTATTAATTAGTATTCGTTCCGTAGACGTGTTCCGTGTGATGCCGGCTTAGAATAGCGTCACCCCATTTCCTACCCATGGGTGTTGTAAGAGGCGACTGAGGGACTCGAGGGTGTGTATTACAATTTTAGGCGATGGGCTGACAACCTGTCACTATAGTGATACACAGTTATCTGATTGACCCTCAAACTTTTGTCAAAAGTGGTGTTAATATCCGTTTTACGGCCGTTAATGCTCTGCCTACCCCGTAAGGGATATAGTCGTGATTTATTTATGTATGTATGTAGTTCCGTAGAAGTTATTTATTAAAAACTTACTTGATGGCCGAGCGAGTCGGGAAACCGAGGATATTACAGTTCATGTTTAATATTTGCCAAGTGATGCCGGCTTAGAATAGCATCACCCCATTTCTTTCCCATGGGTATTGACAACCTGTCACTACAGTGATACACTGTTATCTGATTGACCCTCAAGCTTTTGTTAGACGTGGTGTTAATATCCCTTTTACGGCCGTTAACGCTCTGCCTATCCCGTAAGGGATATAGGCGTGATTTATGTATGTATGTATGTATGTTTGTTTAATGTCCTTGCAGGAAACCGTTTACGAACGTACCAAAAAGCTATCTAAAGTCTATAAGATACATACATACACATATCACCCGTATTGTCTCCTGCGGGGTAGGCAGAGCGTAAACGACCGCAAAAAAAACGGCTATTTACGCCACTTTTGGCAAAAATTTCTGGGTCATTCCTAAAATTGTGTATCGCCATAGTGACAGGTTGTCAGCCCATCGCCTAAAATTGCAATAAACACTCTCGAGTCCCTCAGTCGCCTCTTACGACTCCCACGGGAAAGAAATGGGGTGATGCTATTCTAAGCCGGCATCACATCACAATTTTCCGAAGGACCATCAAATATTAATGTCCGTAAATGTCATTTTTTTGCGGCTGTTTACGCTCTGCCTACCCCGCAAGGGATTATAGACGTGATATGTGTGTGTGTGTAGGGGACGTGTTACATATAATATATTAGACCTACGGTTTAATGTTGAAAACTTATAATAATACATAATATCCGTTTTAGGGTGTATATTGCAATTTTAGGCGATGGGCTGACAACTTGTCACTATAGCGATACACAATATTCCGAATAACCCTCAAACATTTGTCAGACGTGGTGTAAATGGCCGTTTTTTTGCGGCTGTTTACGCTCTGCCTACCCCGCAAGGGATAACAGGCGTGATATGTGTGTGTATGTATGTATGTAATATCCGTTATACGACCGTTAATGCTCTGCCTACCGCGTGAGGGATAAAGGCGTGATTTATGTATGTATGTATGTGTGTAATTGCAGTTACCGATACCGATAAGCTATTCGCGCGTGGCATAGTGCATGTCGGCAATCTTGACTCCCTTAAACTGTTTTACGAAATCACTTTTTATTCTGCAAGAAAGAACCTAAAATGTACATATCCGTTGGGTAGTGCGCGGCCAGCAAGCAGCCCGCGAGTCATGTACTTGTTTATCTAAAGAGCAGTTAACCTTTGTCTGATTGCTGCGACGCTACGCATAATGTGCGCCTTATCAATTTGCCATAGTTCCGTAAAAGACTTTTGAAAAGCAAAATTTTCTTTGCTCTGTTTGCTTCGGCGCTACGGTTCGCGTCGCTACTCCGTGTACCTCTTCGCAGGCAGGTGCTCCCTCACCACGCAGCTTCGGCTTGCAGCCTCAGCTGCGCGTCTCGTCCACCCCTACCCGCTCGAGGCACACGAAGTTAGCGCCGCGACCCTCCGCACCTACGCAGATCGACTCTTCATAGTAAATAGCTTAGTTCGTATACAGTGTGTTTGAGACTACTTTCACTTTGTAGGGGAAGTAGCCCAAAAATTTGACACACCCTGTATTTTTATGATGGGGATCAATGTTGTTAATAGTAGGGAATAATTTCTGCAAACAAACATACTATCGCAAAGCATCAGAAAGGCTCGTAATAAACGAATTAAACGAAAATAATTTCGATACCGCGTTTTAGAAACCCTAATGGTGCCACCTCTGAAATGTATTGGGAACCACATTTTCATAATAAACTCATAAATTGTAAACTTTGTAGGGCAAGTGTTCTAAATATTCGACCTACGGTTTTTCGCTGAAAGAAAGCTACCCTTAGTTTATAGTAAAAACAATAACTACATTCAAAGTTTTTCCAAAAATCACTTGTAGTCGCCGGGAGTCGAACCGGTAAAAATTGAAAAAAAATAAACACCCTGTATTTTTATGATGCCGATCGATAAGGTCAATGGTAAGGATAAATTACTGCAAACAAACATTGTATGGCAAACGCATGGAAATGGGTGCAATTAATCAAAATAATATTGAAAATTTTCACCAAACTGAAATCTTTATAGCACATCCGCCATTTTGAAATGTCAACTTTTTGGAGTTTTCTGGTAAACTACATCATATACCTAATCTAATAATATAATATTCAAAGCTGTTAGTAACGTAAATCTGGGAGAACAATTCGGGTCTTTTGGGGTCTGCCCGGAGCAAAATTGGCGAAGAAATTCAAACAAAGTTGTAAAACTTGGCCGCCATCTTGTTTCTACATTTATTTTTATTTTTTTTGCAATCTCTACCAGAACACTTACCAACTGCCCATATATCACTTTAACCTATTTCGACTCGTTCTACCTGAAAAAGGGACAAATAAAAAAAATGGATTTTCAATTTTTTTTTAATAACCTGGCCGCCATCTTGAATTTTCAACTTTTTGGAATTTTCTGGTAAACTACATCATATACCTCACCTGACAACACAACAGCGATAGTTCCCACGCATGCGCATCTGGTAAAACAATTCGCCGAACTTGGGTCTATTTTTCGAGAAAAAAACTTCTAGCTCGGCCGCCATCTTGTTTTTCCCAAATGTTGGAATTTTTCTGAAAACTACAAAGCAACCCCTAAAAACCCCCCATACATCACAAAACGCCAACATGTCTCCTTCTTGGAGATCAATTCGGGTGAAAATATCGCACTATTCACGTTTAAAAAAAATGACCGCCATCTTGTTTTTTCATTTTTTTACAACCACCATTGTATTTAAAAGCATAAAATCTCCCGAAAATGCCGTTTCAATCAACTCAATCCGATAACAAATGTAAAAGTTGTTGCCTCTCCCACGGCCGCCATCTTGTTTTTTGAAAATGTCAGATTTTTCCTGAACTCACCGGAATAAACCAAAAAACTCACCCATACATCAAAAACCCCCACCTATGCTCCTTCTATACAAACAATCGTGTCAATCAGTCAGTGAGTGAGTGGTCGTTGTGTAGCTTTATATAAGTTGGGATGGGACTAGTTGGTTGGGTGGAGCGCGGGCTGCAAGCAGCCCGCGGGTCGTGTGTGCTTTGCCTTTCGCATAGTTCGAGTGAGTTTGTATTTTATAAAGTGTTTTACGTCACCACTTTTAATTTTCCTAAGGCAAATTCAGCTTAGCAGTATGTAAAGGGTAGTTGTGCATCTTAATTATGACGTTGAACAGCGTTTTACGTCACCGCTTTCGAAAATCAGAAAGCGTTTTCACTTTTGCAGTTGGTTTTGTAGTTTTTTCAGTCTCCCCTAATTTCCAAAGTGCAGATTAATAACGTTTACCGTAACGCAAAGCGTTTTATGAAACCACTATGAATTCCTGATTGCATTTACCGATAAGCTATTCGCGCGTGGTTATAGTGCGTGTGGGCAATCTTGTTTCCTTTAAACTGTTTTACGGAACCACTTTTTATTCTGCAAGAAAGAACCTAATATTTCCATATCTGTTGAGTAAGTCACTTACTTGTTTATCCATAGGACAGTTTACCTTTGTCTGTTTGCTCCGGTGCCGCGGTTCGCGTCGCTTCCTCCGTGCCACCTCTTCACAGGCAGGAGCTCCACTCACCACGCAGCTTCGGCTTTCAGCCTCAGCTGCGCGTCTCGTCCACCCCTACCTGCTCGAGGCGCACGAAGTCGCGACGCGACCCTCCGCACCTACGCATGTTGTGCGCCTTATGAATATAGTTTCATAAAAGACTTTTGAAAAGCAAAACTTTCTTTGTTCTGTTTGCTCCGGCGCTACGGTTTGCGTCGCTTCCTCCGTGCCACCTCTTCGCAGGCAGGAGCTCCCTCACCACGCAGCTTCGGCTTGCAGCCTCAGCTGCGCGTCTCGTCCACCCTTACCCGCTCGAGGCACACGAAGTTAGCGCCGCGACCCTTCGCACCTACGCAAGTCGACTCTTCATAGTAAATAGCTTAGTTCGTATACAGAGTGTTTGAGACTACTTTCACTTTGTAGCGGAAGTGTCCCAAATATTTGACCTACGTTTTTTTGCTTCAAGGAAACTACCCTTATTTTTGAGTAAAAACAATAACTGCATTCAAAGTTTTTCGAAAAATCACTTGGTCACGCCGGGAGTCGAACCGGTGAAAATCGTGAAAATAACACCCTGTATTTTTATGACGCCAATCAAACAGGTCAATGGTAAAGATCAATTTCTGCAAACAAATATAGTATCGCAAACTCTCGCAAATAAGTGAAATTAAACAAAATTTGTTTGAAAATTTTCACTAAATTGAAAACACTATAGTACATCAGCCATTTTGAAATGTCAACTTTTTGGCATTTTCTGGTAAACTACATCATATGCCTAATCTAATGGTATAATATTCAAAACGCTCACTAATGTAAATCTGGTAGAACAATTCGGGTCCTTTGGGGTCTGCTCGGAGATTTTTTTTCAATGAAATATAAAAAATGATCGAAAACTTTGCCGCCATCTTTTTTTTCAAAAATCTTTTATTTTTTATGTAATCTCTACCAGTACATTTACAATCAACCCATACATCACATTTACCTATTTCGACTTTTTCTACCTGAAAAAGGGACATGGAAAAAAAGTTGATTTTCGATTTTTTTTTAATAACTCGGCGGCCATCTTGAATTTCCAACTTTTTGGAATTTTCTGGTAAACTACATCATATACCTCATCGAACACAACAGGTCAGGGAATTGATCTCCAAGAAGGAGGCATGGTGGGGTTTGGTGATGTATGGGGGGTTTTTAGGGGTCGCTTTGTTGTTTTCAGGAAAAGTCCATCATTTGGGAAAAACAAAATGGCGGCCGAGATATGACGATTTTTTTGCAAAAAGTAGACTCTAAAGTAGGCGAATTGTTCTACCAGATGCGCATGCGCTAAAGTTGTCGCTGTTGATGTTTTGGATGAAGTATATGATGTTGTTTACCAGAAAACTCCAAAAAGTTGGAAATTCAAGATGGCCGCCGAGTTATCAAAAAAAAATCGAAAATCAACTTTTTTTCCATGTCCCTTTTTCAGGTAGAAAGAGTCGAAATAGGTAAAAGTGATATATAGGCAGTTTGTAAGTGTACTAGAAGAGATTGCATAAAAAATAAAATAATTTTGAAAAACAAGATGGCGGCAAAGTTTTCGGACAATTTTTATATTTCATTGAAAAAAAATCTCCGAGCAGACCTCAAAGGACCCGAATTGTTCTGCCAGATTTACATAAGTGAGCGTTTTGAATATTATACCATTAGATTAGGCATATGATGTTGTTTACCAGAAAACTCCAAAAAGTTGACATTTCAAGATTGCGGATGTACGATAGTGTTTTCAATTTAGTGAAAATTTTCAAACAAATTTTGCTTAATTTCACTTATTTGCGAGAGTTTACGATACTATGTTTGTTTGCAGAAATTGATCCTTACTATTGACCTGTTTGATTGGCGTCATAAAAATACAGGGTGTTATTTTTACGATTTTCACCGGTTCGACTCCCGGCGTGACCAAGTGATTTTTCAAAAAACTTTGAATGCAGCTATTGTTTTTACTCAAAAATAAGGGTAGTTTCCTTGAAGCAAAAAAACGTAGGTCAAATATTTGGGACACTTCCCCTACAAAGTGAAAGTAGTCTCAAACACTCTGTATACGAACTAAGCTATTTACTATGAAGAGTCGACTTGCGTAGGTGCAGAGGGTCGCGGCGCTAACTTCGTGTGCCTCGAGCGGGTAGGGGTGGACGAGACGCGCAGCTGAGGCTGCAAGCCGAAGCTGCGTGGCGAGGGAGCTCCTGCCTGCGAAGAGGTCCACGGAGTAGCATCGCGAACCGTAGCGCCGGAGCAAACAGAACAAAGAAAATTTTGCTTTTCAAAAGTCTTTTACGAAACTATATTCATAAGGCGCACAATATGCGTAGGTGCGGAGGGTCGCGTCGCGACTTCGTGCGCCTCGAGCAGGTAGGGTTGGACAAGACGCGCAGCTGAGGCTGCAAGCCGAAGCTGCGTGGGGAGGGAGCTCCTGCCTGCGAAGAGGCGGCACGGAGGAAGCGACGCGAACCGTAGCGCCGGAGCAATCAGACAAAGGTAAACTGTCCTATGGATAAACAAGTACGTGACTCGCGGGTTGCTTGCTGCCCGCGCACTACTCAACAGATATGGAAATATGAGGTTCTTTCTTGCAGAATAAAAAGTTGTTCCGTAAAACAGTTTAAAGGAAACAAGATTGCCCACACGCACTATAACCACGCGCGAATAGCTTATCGGTAAATGCAATCAGGAATTCATAGTGGTTTCATAAAACGCTTTGCGTTACGGTAAACGTTATTGATCTGCACTTTGGAAATAAGGGGAGACGGAAATAACTACAAAAGCCAACTACAAAAGTGAAAACGCTTTCTGATTATCGAAAGTGGTGACAAAAAACGCTGTTCAACGTCATAATGATGATGCACCCTTTACATACTGCTAAGCTGAATTTGCCTTTGGAAAATTACAAGTGGTAGCATAAAACGCTGTTATAAATACCAACTCACTCGAACTATGCAAAGGCAAAGCACACACGACCCGCGGGCTGCTTGCAGCCCGCGCACCACCCAACCAACTAGTCTAACTTATATAAAGCTACACAACGACCACTCACTCATTGACATGATTGTTTGTGTTGAAAGAGTATAGTTGGAAGTTTTTGATGTATGGGCGAGTTTTATGGTTCATTTCGGTAAGTTGGGAAAAATTCCGACATTTTCAAAAAACAAAATGGCGGCTGCTGGGTGAATTTTTTTTCTCATTTTTTTACTTTTTTTCGTTTTTGGTGTGATTATGGTAGTGAAAAAATTAAAAAACAAGATTGCGGTCATTTTTTTAACCCTGAAAATGGTGTTTTTTTCACCCGAATTGATCTCCAAGAAGGAGGCATGGTGGGGTTTGGTGATGTATGGGGGGTTTTTAGGGGTCGCTTTGTAGTATTCAGGAAAATTCCAACGTTTGGGAAAAACAAAATGGCAGCCGAGATATGCCAATTTTTTTGCAAAAAGTAGACTCTTAAGTAGGCGAATTGTTCTACCAGATGCGCATGCGTGGGAACTATCGCTGTTGTGTTGTCAGGTGAGGTATATGATGTTGTTTACCAGAAAATTCCAAAAAATTGAAAATTCAAGATGGCGGCCAGGTTATTAAAAAAAAAATGAAAATCCATTTTTTTAATTTGTCCCTTTTTCAGGTAGAAGGAGTCGGAATAGGTTAAAGTGATATATGGGCAGTTTGTAAGTGTTCTGGTAGAGATTGCTAAAAAAATAAAAAAAAATTAGAAACAAGATGGCGGCCAAGTTTTACAACTTTGTTTGAATTTCTTCGCAAATTTTACTCCGGGTAGACCCCAAAAGACCCGAATTGTTCTCCAAGATTTACGTTAGTTACAGGTTTGGTTCTTATACCATTCGATTAGGTATAGGATGTAGTTTACCAAAAAATTCCAAAAAGTTGCGAATTCAAGATGGCGGATGTGCTATAAAGATTTCAAGTTTGTTAAAATTTTCAATATAATTTTGCGCATGTGTGAGTGGCTGGTTTTTGTCTTTACAATCAGTTGAAGTATATGCTGGTGTTTACCAGAAAATTCCAAAACAAATGGATTTTCAAAATGGCGGATGTTCTGTATGGATTTAAAGTTCGTTTCGTATTTTTCAACCGGTTAATAAAAACCCTTATGTTGATTTGCGATAGTACGTTTGTTAACATAAATTGATTGATACTTACCATACTAAATGAAAGAAGTTTCAAGCACTCTGTATACGTACTAAGCTATTTACTATGGGAAGTCGACTTGCAAGGGTGCGTAGGGTCGCGGCGCTACCTTCGTGTGCCTCAAGCGGGCAGAGGTGAACATGGGGGGAACGAGGGCTGGTACTTATTTGAATTTGGGCAGTATATTTGTGTGAAGCTGTGCAAAGTATCTGTCGTAAGTCGCGGACGTGATCTCGAATCTTCAGACCTCCGAGAGCGATCTAGTCAGCCGGATATTTCAAAACATCCGTGGACGTCACAGATAAAAAAATCCGTCCGCGGACACTCCGTGCACACTGTCCTCAGACGCGTCACATAATATGTTTCCAGCTTTATTGAAGACGACGTCGATCCAGTGACTGTATCGCATATCGTACTTGTACATAATCATGCTTTACAAAACACTGTCAGGCAAAATCTTGTAGGTAGTGCAAAATCAATGTCGTGCAGTAATGGTAATATAATGAATGCAAGCAATGTAAAAACCAACATAAATATGTTAATAATAATAATTTATCTCGTGCGGATTGAGAAATGTTTTCATCACACATCACATCGTCAGCCTATAGCAGCACAGAGTACTTTTTATAATAGCAGTCCGCTGCTGGCTTAGTAGGCTTCCCTCAGAGTACGTCATGTCATAAGGCAACGTACTGCAATTGCGATCCAGTTGCTATCAACCTTCACCGGACCACCTTGAGTAACCCAGTTTGTGATGTGATGTGACCAGACCACTGTTGTGCCACTTAGATCACGAAAAGAATGCTGGTGGTCAAATTATGAATCTCTTTGTTTCTGTTTCTGGTACCTACACCAGAACAACCCGCTGGTTTACAAATTTGGACTATGAAAAGGCTTGAGTTGATTATGTGTTGATAAAAGTATACTCCGACCTGTGATTTTAGGTGAAAAGTAGATATATTGATTAGGGTATGTTTGGGTTCTGAAGATAATGTAAAAAAATTGTTGGGGACCGACTTGTGACTTTGTTTTTTTAAACTCCAGGGAAAGGGACTGTGTTGCTTGTATTTTTAAATAACTTTATCCAAAATGTTTAGTGGATTAATATTTATCTGTTGATCATAATAAATTTGCAAACTATATTTCTCTGTGTGTGTATGAATTTTATTTTTATTCCACAGTAGCTAATCAATAATCATTTAAAGTTCAAATCTATCTTAAACTGGTATTTAGTTCTCATCTTAATGTGTTTTGAATATGAGTAATTGTACTGTTTTTTTTTTGTTTGTTTAGTTTGTGACTATATTAAGTTACAGTACCTTTAGGTACTCTATCATTTGTTTCAAGCAACATTTTGAAGAAAGAACATCAATAGGAACTGGTTTTTCTAATGATCACTTCAAAAGCTTAAGTGGGGACCTAAAGTTACAAGTTACATACATACATACATATATCACGCCTATAATCCCTTGCGGGGTAGTCAGAGCGTAAACGGTTATGAAAGTGCCTAATTGTAGTGAAACAAATATATACATATTACCCTATATTCTCTTCTTGAGTTATGTATCCAGAGTAGTAATTTCTTATCATTTTTTGCTCTATAGCTATTAAGGTATACAATAGTAATGTCCATTTATAAATATATAAAAAAGAAAAATTATACATACATACATACTTACATCAGCCTATTGTAGTTCACTGTTGCACTTCAGCCTCCCTTACTCAAGATTCTATTTTCTATTCAAATAGCAATGTTTTTTTTATGTTTTGAATACAGCAGATATAACTTAATTAAATATAAAGGAATACTAATATAAATTTTTCAGTACATTTTTCTAGAAGCGAAATCTAAAAGATAATAGAACTTAATTTAAAAAAAAAACTTCTTTAGGCCCTATTTAATTATTTTACCTTTATTTTATGCACTATTCTCTTCATATCATTGATTTCTCCTCCATCTAAAGGTTGTCTAGTAGGAACATATTTCCCCTTGGAACATAGTTTTTAATATGTGAAAAATGGACCTTCCATGCAAAATTACACATTTTTAGGAAAAAAAAATATGGGAGGGCCTATAATCCCTTGCGCTTGCGGGGTAGACAGAGCGTAAGCAGCCGCAAAAACGTTCAATTACGCCAATTCTGACAAACGTTTGAGGGTCATTTGGAAAATTATGTATCGCCATAGTGAAAGGTTGTCAGTCCATCGCTTAAAATTACAATACACACCCTCGAATTCCTTAGTCGCCTCGTCGTCTCTTACGACTCCCACGGGAAAGAAATGGGGTGATGCTATTCTAAGCCGGTATCACACGACAGGGTCTATATTGGTTTTTCATACTTCAACCTATGTTCCTTGGGGGGAAACTTGTTCAATCTAAGGAGTAGAACTCACCATAAAAATATTATCACTAAATTAAAAATATGATCTTTTTTAAATACCTACTGCAGTTTATTTGGCTAAAATCATCAGTGATAAGATAATTTCTGGGGTGACTTCTTATGCATCACTTGAAGAAATATAGATTATTAGATAACTTTTATTATGGTAAATAATTGATATGTACCTAATACCTATGATAGATAAGACTAAAAGTATGTATAAGAAAGTAATTTACGTTTATAGAATATTATATATATATATGAATACATTGTGGTAAGAGTATCAAATACTCTCTACTAACTTGTAATTTCTGTACCCCCCCGGGGTGTCACATGTTAACTGTTTTAGCTATTAAGATGTTACTATGATATGCAATAAAGTTTATTGAATTGAATGATTGGGACCTAGGTATTTATTAATAAAAATTAATATGACCATTATTATACCTCAAGTTATCAGCTGTTCATCAAATCAACTAACTCATTTAAGGGACCAACTCAACCTACCTTTATTACTGTTAGGTACTGGTATTTCATACAAAGATAAACCAGTATAAGTTGGTCCCTTATATGGGTAGGTTGATGCGTTTCATAGGATCAACTTATACTGGTTTTTGATAGTTACTAAAAAATAACCCCTATTAAGTTAGTTCATTGATGTGCTGCTGATATTAGGTCCGTACATAAGAATGGAGTAATACGTAACTAATTATACCTCCGTATGCAGTTACGCGCCTTGCAAATAGCAGCACTCCTAGGTTTGAAGTTTTATATTAAAAGTAAGTATATATAGAAACATCTTACCAATACACCACTGTCACTGTTGTAAAAATCTCCCATTGTTATCGGCATCTGAAACATGTAATCATTTACGTTATGTATGTATGTATGTGTACCTACAGGGTGAAAGGGACAGTGTATCGAAAACTATCAAGGCATAATTGGACCATAAAACTGAATAATTTATAGCATGGAGGTTATATACAAGAAGAAACAAATCATAGATGACCGACTTTCAATAGAAACTCGAAAGAAATAACATTTTTCAAAATAGGCTCCATTCCATAGTAAAAGTTGTTCAGTTTCCTGGTCTGATGTTTGCAAAGTTTTCGGTACATCGCGGTCTAACCGATGTTACCGGTGCAAGGGACACATCCGATATGCTAGAGAACCAGAATCTTAGAAATAAGTAGTCGTATCGTAGGCAACTACTTTCGATGTCATCAAATAACAAAGCATGGAATAGCCTACGTTTCTTTTGTAAAAAACCCAGTATCACATTGACCAAGTTATCCGACAAAACTTTCTTTGCATCTTTTTACAACAAATTTTGTAACCATTGTGCATTAGGTATATTATTTAATAGAAAACTATACACTTACCTTAGCAATTACTCTTAGGAATTGTTTAATAAGTATTTTCTTGAAACACACAACGAAGCAATCCTTCCAAGCAAGTGAAAATTTGCAATGGAAATGGCGCCAATGGTGTAAAATTTGTTTTGTTCGAATTCTACGTTCAAATTCGAAGGCGCACCACGGGATATGATCGTGTTTTGTTTTTAAATCAGCCAGTGTAAATTTAAAGGCCAGTGCACACCACAGGTTGCGTGATGGGAAAGATGTTTTTTGTGTTTGGTCTGGGAATGAGGGCTTTTTAGACAGTTGTTTAAATACGCAAAAAAAAACATCGATAAATATGCTATTTCTTTCCCGTGGGAGTCGTAAGAGGTGACTTAGGGACTTGAGGGTGTAAATTGCAATTTTAGGCAATGGGCTGAAGACCCGTCACTATGGCAAAACACAATTTTCTGAATGACTCTCAAATATATGTCAGACGTGGCGTAAATGTCCGTTTATTGCGGTCGTTTACGCCCTGCCTACCCCGCAAGGGATAATAGGCGTGATATGTGTATGTATGTATGAAAGTTTGAAGATATTATTTGCGGTGTTAGTGGCGCTGAGCGTATTTTGATTTCGTATCATCGCATATTAATGAATAAGGAACGCCGCCGCCAGCAAGACCCGACATCAGGAGTGCTGGATAGGAAGTAGCCGGGGAATGGTCTCCTCGGTGGTGCAAGGGATGAGGCACGACGATAATCTTTGTTAAGTACCTACATCACTCGCGCGCGCCCCAAAAATATTTACTTTCACGGATTTTTCTGCATATTAACATAAACCACAACGAAAAAATCAAATAAACGTACAAACAAAATAAAATATATATTTTTTGACTTTTGCTTTGACATCTAGTGACGTAATCGGTCCAACGCCATCTACAGAGTTCTTGGAATACTAAACTTTTGACACCGTAAAACTATAAGCCAACCTAAATCCACACTAATATATTTAATACTAGCTTTTACCCGCGACTTCGTCCGCGTTAGATAGTTTTTTTAGAAACAGGTTCTAAAGTTGATATGTATATTCATAGTAAGTATGACAGTGATATTAGAACAGTACTTATCTCTACTGTATAAGGATGCCTTGCTTGCTTCTGTTGTTAAAGGGACAATTCAAAATTTGCCATCCGGTGTACTGCGCTGACAGATCAATATTTATAACCATGGAATACAAAAGTCAGTAGATAACAAAAAAATCCTTGGTAAAAAGTTGCCAATGTCCTTTCTCAACTGATTCCCATCATACTGGCCAACTTTTGTTTTGGAACCATTTCTGTATCTCTAATAGTTTAGGTGGGGTCCTGATCGTACACCTGGTGGTCTACATAAGGTACTCCAGATCCTCAATATCCTTGTGAAAAGAAGCAGCCCATCATACTGGCCAACTTTTGTTTTTGAACTATTTCTTTATCTCTAACTAGCTTTTACCCGCGACTTCGTCCGCGTTAGATAGTTTTTTTAGAAACAGGTTCAGGTTTAGGTGGGCTCCTGATGGTACACCTGGTGGTCTACATAAAATACTCCGGATCCTCAATGTCCTTGTGAAAAGAAGCGGCCCATCATACTGAACAACTTTTGTTTTGAACCATGCCTGTATCTCTAATAGTTAAGCTGGGCTCCTGATGGTACACCTGGTGGTCTACATAAGGTACTCCAGATCCTCAATGTCCTTGTGAAAAGAAGCGGCCCATCATACTGAACAACTTTTGTTTTGAACCATGCCTGTATCTCTAATAGTTAAGGTGGGCTCCTGATGGTACACCTGGTGGTCTACATAAGGTACTCCAGATCCTCAATGTCCTTCTGAAAAGAAGCGGCCCATCATACTGAAAAACTTTTGTTTTGGAACCATGCCTGTATCTCTAATAGTTTAGCTGGGCTCCTGGTGGTACACCTGGTGGTCAACATAAGGTACTCCAGATCCTCAATGTCCTTGTGAAAAGAAGCGGCCCATCATACTGAACAACTTTTGTTTTGGAACTATGCCTGTATCTCTAATAGTTTAGCTGGGCTCCTGGTGGTACACCTGGTGGTCTACATAAGGTACTCCAGATCCTCAATGTCCTTGTGAAAAGAAGCGGCCCATCATACTGAACAACTTTTGTTTTGAACCATGCCTGTATCTCTTATAGTTTAGCTGGGCTCCTGATGGTACACCTGGTGGTCTACATAAGGTACTCCAGATCCTCAATGTCATTCTGAAAAGAAGCGGCCCATCATACTGAAAAACTTTTGTTTTGGAACCATGCCTGTATCTCTAATAGTTTAGCTGGGCTCCTGGTGGTACACCTGGTGGTCTACATAAGGTACTCCAGATCCTCAATGTCCTTGTGAAAAGAAGCGGCCCATCATACTGAACAACTTTTGTTTTGGAACCATGCCTGTATCTCTAATAGTTTAGCTGGGCTCCTGGTGGTACACCTGGTGGTCTACATAAGGTACTCCAGATCCTCAATGTCCTTGTGAAAAGAAGCGGCCCATCATACTGAACAACTTTTGTTTTGAACCATGCCTGTATCTCTTATAGTTTAGCTGGGCTCCTGATGGTACACCTGGTGGTCTACATAAGGTACTCCAGATCCTCAATGTCCTTGTGAAAAGAAGCGGCCCATCATACTGAACAACTTTTGTTTTGGAACCATGCCTGTATCTCTAATAGTTTAGCTGGGCTCCTGATGGTACACCTGGTGGTCTACATAAGGTACTCCAGATCCTCAATGTCCTTGTGAAAAGAAGCGGCCCATCATACTGAAAAACTTTTGTTTTGGAACCATGCCTGTATCTCTAATAGTTTAGCTGGGCTCCTGGTGGTACACCTGGTGGTCTACATAAGGTACTCCAGATCCTCAATGTCCTTGTGAAAAGAAGCGGCCCATCATACTGAACAACTTTTGTTGTGGAACCATGCCTGTATCTCTAATAGTTTAGCTGGGCTCCTGATGGTACACCTGGTGGTCTACATCTGTACTCCAGACCATCGAATTGTGATAAAAAGTAGCCTATGTCCGTTCTCGGTATGCTAGCAATCTCTGTGCCAAGTTTCATGAAGATCGGTTCAGCGGTTTGGCCGTGAAAGCGTAGCAGACAGACAGACAGACAGACAGACAGACAGAGTTACTTTCGCATTTATAATATTATATAGTGTGGATAGTTTAGGTGGGCTCCTGATGGTACACCTGGTGGTCTACGTAAGGTACTCCAGATCCCCAATGTCCTTGTGAAAAGATGCGGCCCATTATACTGAATAACTTTTGTTTCAGAACTATGCCTGTATCTCTAATAGTTTAGGTGGGGTCCTGATCGTACACCTGGTGGTCTACATAAGGTACTCCAGATCCTCAATATCCTTGTCAAAACAAGCAGCCCATCATACTGGCCAACTTTTGTTTCGGAACCATTTCTATATCTCAAATTGTTTAGCTGGGCTCCCGATGGTACACCTGGTGGTCTACATAAGGTACTCCAGATCCTCTATGTCCTTGTGAAAAGAAGCAGCCCATCATACTGGGCAACTTTTGTTTCGGAACCATTTCTTTATCTCTAATTGTTTAGCTGGGCTCCCGATGGTACACCTGGTGGTCTACATAAGGTACTTCAGATCCTCAATGTCCTTGTGAAAAGAAGCAGCCCATCATAATGAACAACTATTGTTTTAATACCATGCGTGTATCTCTTATAGTTTAGCTGGGCTCCTGATGGTACATCTGGTGGTCTACATAAGGTACTCCAGATCCTCAATGTCCTTGTGAAAAGAAGCGGCCCATCATTCTGAACAACTTTTGTTTTAGAACCATGCCTGTATCTCTTATAGTTTAGCTGGGCTCCTGGAGGTACACCTGGTGGTCTACATCTGTACTCCAGACCGTCGAATGGTGATAAAAAGTAGCCTATGTCCGTTCTCGGTATGCTAGCAATCTCTGTGCCAAGTTTCATGAAGATCGGTTCAGCGGTTTGGCCGTGAAAGCGTAGCAGACAGACAGACAGACAGACAGACATAGTTACTTTCGCAGCCCATCATACTGGCCAACTTTTGTTTCGGAACCATTTCTTTATCTCTAATTGTTTAGCTGGGCTCCCGATGGTACACCTGGTGGTCTACATAAGGTACTCCAGATCCTCTTTGTCCTTGTGAAAAGAAGCAGCCCATCATACTGGGCAACTTTTGTTTCGGAACCATTTCTTTACCTCTAATTGTTTAGCTGGGCTTCCGATGGTACACCTGGTGGTCTACATAAGGTACTCCAGATCCTCAATGTCCTTGTGAAAAGAAACGGCCCATCATACTGAACAACTTTTGTTTTGGAACCATTTCTTTATCTCTAATAGTTTAGCTGGGCTCCTGATGGTACACCTGGTGGTCTACATAAGGTACTCCAGATCCTCAATGTCCTTGTGAAAAGAAGCGGCCCATCATTCTAAACAACTTTTGTTTTAGAACCATGCCTGTATCTCTTATAGTTTAGCTGGGCTCCTGGAGGTACACCTGGTGGTCTACATCTGTACTCCAGACCGTCGAATGGCGATAAAAAGTAGCCTATGTCCGTTCTCGGTATGCTAGCAATCTCTGTGCCAAGTTTCATGAAGATCGGTTCAGCGGTTTGGCCGTGAAAGCGTAGCAGACAGACAGACAGACAGACAGACAGACAGAGTTACTTTCGCATTTATAATATTATTAGTGTGGAAGTGTGGATTATAAATGCGAAAGTAACTCTGTCTGTTTGTCTGTCTGTCTGTTTGTCTGCTACGCTTTCACGGCCAAACCGCTGAACCGATCTTCATGAAACTTAGCACAGAGATTGCTAGCATACCGAGAACGGACATAGGCTACTTTTTATCACCATTCGAGGGTCTGGAGTATAGATGTAGACCACCAGGTGTACCACCAGAAGCCTAGCTAAACTATTAGAGATACAGACATGGTTCCAAAACAAAAGTTGTTCAGTATGATGGGCCGCTTCTTGAGACAAGGACATAGGGGATCTGGAATAGCTTATGTAGACCACCAGGTGTACCACCAGGAGCCCAGCTAAACTATTAGAGATACAGGCATGGATCCAAAACAAAAGTTGTTCAGTATGATGGGCCGCTTCTTTTCACAAGGGCATTGGGGCTCTGGAGTACCTTATGTAGACCACCAGGTGTACCATCAGGAGCCCAGCTAAACTATTAGAGATACAGGCATGGTTATAAAACAAAAGTTGTTCAGTATGATGGGCCGCTTCTTTTCACAAGGACATTGAGGATCTGGAGTACCTTATTTAGACCACCAGGTCTACCATCAGGAGCCCACCTAAACTATTGGAGATACAGAAATGGTTCCAGAACAAAAGTTGTTCAGTATGATAGGCCGCTTCTTTTCACAAGGTCATTGAGGATCTGGAGTACCTTATGTAGACCACCAAGTCTACCATCAGGAGCCCACCTAAACTATTGGAGATACAGAAATGGTTCTTAAATTAAAGTTGTTCAGTATGATGGACCGCTTCTTTTCACAAGGACATTGGGGCTCTGGTGTACTTTACTTAGACCACCAAGTGTACCATCAGGAGCCCACCTAAACTATTGGAGATACAGAAATGGTTCCGAAACAAAAGATGTTCAGTATGATGGGCCGCTTCTTTTCACAAGGACATTGAGGATCTGGAGTACCTTATTTAGACCACCAGGTCTACCATTAGGAGCCCACCTAAACTATTAGAGATACAGGCATGGTTCTAAAACAAAAGTTGTTCAGTATGATGGGAATAAGTTGAGAAAGGACATTGCCTACTTTTTACCGAGGACAGAAAAACAAAAAATGTGGTTTATAAAAATGTATTACAGTAACTTAAATTACCTTTTTATTTGTCTTAGCTACTTATACTGACCATTTAAGTGTGCTCAAATCGGCACCTCTGGAGTAAGTACTCTGTTATCTACTGACTTTTGTATTCAATGGTTATAAATATTGATCTCTCAGGGCAGTGCACCGGATAGCAAATTTTGAATTGTCCCTTTAACAACAGAAGCAAGCAAGTGATCTTTAAACAGTAGAGATAAGAACTGTTCCAATATCACTGTCACACTTACTATGAATACACATACCTACTTTAGAACTTATCTGCCTAAAAAAACTATCTAACGCGGACGAAGTCGCGGGTAAAAGCTAGTATTAAATAAGTGATCATAAACCTACCCACCACAGTATAAGTAGTATTCTTTGTTACCCAACATCAAGCAGATAAATTTAATGGTCTGTAGGTGTCGCAAACGTACTGTAAATTGATTAGTACCTATCACTACATAGTATTAAATAAAGTCGCTTCCCGTTTGGTGTCCTTTTATATCTTTAGAAGTACTCAACGAATTTTGATGCGGTTTTTTTATTAGATAGAGTAACTTGAGAGGAAGGTTTATAAGTATAATTTATTCCAGGAAATTGTCACATTCCTATGGGAAAACGGGTAGCCCAACTGGTGGTAAACTTTTGACCCCCTTTTGACACCTTTAAGGATTAAAATTTCAAAAATGCTGATACACGTATTTAATTATTTTAAGTTATGAGTCTAATCAGAAATTTTGAAACAGATCACATTTAAGATAATAAACTTTCATACAAACTTTTAACCCCCTTTTCACCCATTTATAGGTCAAAATTTCAAAAATGCTGAAACACGTGTTTAATTATTTTTAGTTATTAGTTTAACCACAAATTTTGAAACAGATCACATTCATTTAAAAAAACGAACTTTCATACAAACTTTTAACCATCGTTTGACCCTATTAAGGGTGAAAATTTCAAATATGCTGAAACACGTGTTTAATTATTTTAAGTCATAAGTTTAATTACTAATTTTGAAACGGATCACACTTAAGACAACGAACTTTCATACAAACTTTTAACCCCCTTTTCATCTCTTGGGGGATAAAAAAAAACGGAATTTAAAGTAAAGTCACTTCCCACGTCTGTCCCTGTCTGTTTGTTTGTTTGTATGTATCTTCAAAACCACTTAACGGATCCGGATAAAGTTTTCTTAAAAGATAGAGTGACTCAAGAGAAAAGTTTTTATGTATGATTTATGTCAGGAGAAAGTCTGTTTCCCGTGGGAAATCAGTTAGCAGCGGGTAAAACCGCTGGGCGGGCCGCTAGTATGAGATATTATTGAGTAAAACTATTGCCTTGAAGAGCAGAAACAAAAATCAAAACTGTTATGAAACTATAGGGACTGTTTTGCATAGAAAAAAAATATATATATTTAGTTTAATTTATTTTCACACAAACCCGTATTTACCTACCTGTTTTTCTTTGTTATAAAGATAAACTAAGTTTAATATTATAAAGGAGAAGTTTTTTTTTTACGTTTTCCATATGATTTGACGTTGTCATACAGCTTAAACTAAACCCATGTCTTACTATTTTGGCTATTTTGTATTACCAAAGAATATGTTTAAATGTCTAATGTTTAGCTTATGTTCACAGCTATATAAATTTTATAAAAGTAAGGTTTATTAAAAGCTTGCCTTAATATTTTTTAATAAAAGAGCAAGCTTCTGATTAACTTTAGTTTCATAAAAAAACATGTTTGCCCAAGAGGCATCCCTTGGTCAAAAATAAGGGAATATTTACAACTTATGTACTTATCCAAATGCACCAACCAGAAAATTAATGATTTCTGTGAAGATTTTAGAAGGAAATGCAAAAATTTGAAAGTTCTTTAACAAATTCATAATTTTTATAATGTATGAAATCATTTCTAGATTAAAGTATAATAAATACGAAATACAATAAAATTATTACTACAGTTGTAATTTAATTGTGCTATAATATTATGTATAGGTGTAGCTACTGTTTGTTGTTCAAATTAGTTAATTAATAAAAACAGGGATAGCAAGATGCACTGATTTCTAATCTAATTGTTTTATTTTTACAGATAGGCATAGTTCAAAAACAGTTTTTTGAATTGATCTAAAAATGTATTTAATTAATTTTACTAACAAAACCTTAATTAATTGTAAACATTTACAATATATCGGCTATAGGGAAAGGTTGGATGTGTGTGGCACAGGACCAAAGAGAGTGGCGCATAAAAGAAAAGGCCTTTGTCCAGCAGTGGGCTAATATAGGCCAATTAGATAGATAGACAGATACCTTTACAATAGTTAATGAGACAGTTACTTCATCACCAGTACAAATACCATGAAAATATTATCGTATGTGACATGCTGACTCTTTTTGCACACATGAACCACTATGAAGAGTGATTGTAAAAGGTAACCACATAAACTGCAGCTGTACCCATCCACATGTCTGCCAGTCCTGCACAGTTTTTTCAAGTAACAACCATGGTTTGTCAATCCTTGACACCAGGATTCATTTAGTCTTTGGACGACCCAGATGTCCCACATGAAAAGAACAAATCAAGCCCTTGACAAATTCCGGGCCTAAACTGAGCTATTCCTAAAGCGTAGTCCTTCTTTTCTACGTACGGGGTTACTGAAAACAAAAGAAGTTTAAATTTTAAGAAGTGATATTAGACATATAATTTTTTATGTTAATGCAGTTGCCCGATTCAGATACCTCAGAGTGAACTGCAGTCCAGCCATCGCTTGGGTTCCGCTTCATCAAGTTGCGTCCGGTGCTGGTACGGTTCCGTGACTTAGGAGCATTGATCTACATACCTCAGAATTACCAACTGGTAGTTCTACAGACTTGCTAAGGGCTCAACGGGCCCGCCACAGTACAAAATAATGCACCGTTGGGATCCAAAACCGCTTGACAAATAATAATAAATAACAGTTTTTGGTTTTTATCAAAAAGAATTTAACCACTTACGTTCTGTTTTTGTTTTTACAATCACAAGTGTTGCCAGATTGCTCAATTAATTTCGCAATTAATTTGACATAACGTCACTCTTCAAAACAGCCGGTAGATATACCTAACAAGGTTGTTTCCCCTTTCTGTCTTATTCTTAGCCAGAACCATCGGTCCGAAGGTATGAAATGCCACTTTCTGAATATAAATACAGTCAACGTACCTACAACAAACGCGGGTAGAGGAACCATATGATTTCACAAAATAAACTGGTACGCAATGCAAAGATACAAGTGTGTGTCTAGACAATCCGAAAAGGGTCGGAAAATGCAAACGGTCAAACGATGTTGGTACATCGGCAAAGGGCAGAAGTCCGTTCGTTTTTAGACGGTCTGGCAATGCTATATCTGACAGGTGTTCTGTTGTCAATTAGTTGGTAGGTACTCAGCGAACTCGCTTAGTTCTCGAATAGCAAATTGCGTTTTATTTCGATTGAACTGTAAAGGTATAAGGGAAAAAAAAGGTTCTTTGTTCTATTTGCTTCGGCGCTACGGTTCGCGGCGCTACTCGTGCACGCCACGGCCCTCCGCACCTACGCAAGTCGACTCTTCATAGTAAATAGCTTAGTTCGTATACAGAGTGTTTGAGACTACTTTCACTTTGTAGGGGAAGTGTCCCAAATATTTGACCTACGTTTTTTTGCTTTAAGGAAACTACCCTTATTTTTGAGTAGAAACAATAACTGCATTCAAAGTTTTTCGAAAAAACACTTGGTCACGCCGGGAGTCGAACCGGTGAAAATCGTGAAAATAACACCCTGTATTTTTATGACGCCAATCAAACAGGTCAATAGTGAGGATCAATTTCTGCAAACAAACATAGTATCGTAAACTCTCGCAAATAAGTGAAATTAAACAAATTTTGTTTGAAAATTTTCACTAAATTGAAAACACTATAGTACATCCGCCATCTTGAAATGTCAATTTTTTGGAGATTTCTGGTAAACTACATCATATGCCTAATCTAATGGTATAATATTAAAAACGCTCACTAATGTAAATCTGGTTGAACAATTCGGGTCCTTTGGGATCTGCTCGGAGATTTTTTTTTCAGCAAAATACAAAAAATGTTCG
The DNA here is from genome assembly GCA_027580185.1 of Tuta absoluta. NCBI lineage: Eukaryota > Metazoa > Arthropoda > Insecta > Lepidoptera > Gelechiidae > Tuta > Tuta absoluta. The sequence continues at coordinate 1,756,803 of JAQAHW010000060.1, forward strand.
AAAACTTTGCCGCCATCTTGTTTTTCAAAAATCTTTTATTTTTTATGTAATCTCTACCAGTACACTTACAATCAACCCATACATCACTTTAACCTATTTCGACTCTTTCTACCTGAAAAAGGGACATGGAAAAAAAGTTGATTTTCGATTTTTTTTTAATAACTCGGCGATTATCTTGAATTTTCAACTTTTTGGAGTTTTCTAGTAAACTACATCATATACCTAATCGAACACAATAACAGCGACAACTTTAGCCCATGCGCATCTGGTAGAACAATTCGCCTACTTTAGAGTCTACTTTTTGCAAAAAAATCGTCATATCTCGGCCGCCATTTTGTTTTTCCCAAATGTTGGAATTTTCCTGAAAACTACAAAACGACTCCTAAAAACCCCTTATACATCATCAAACCTCACCATGCCTCTTTCTTGGAGATCAATTCGGGTGAAAAAAACACCATTTTCACGGTAAAAAAAAATGACCGCCATTTTGTTTTTTAATTTTTTCTCTACCATAATCGTATTCAAAACCTAATAATCTCCCGAAATCGTTACCAAAAACGAAAAAAAGTAAAAAAAATAGAAAAAAAAAATTTACCCAACAGCCGCCATTTTGTTTTTTGAAAATGTCAGATTTTTTCTCTACTCACCGGAATAAACCAAAAAACTCACCTATACATCAAAAACCTCCAACTATACTCCTTCAACACAAACAATCATGTCAATGAGTCAATGAGTGAGTCAGTGGTCGTTGTGTAGCTTTATATAAGTTAGACTAGTTGGTTGGGTGGTGCGCGGGCTGCAAGCAGCCCGCGGGTCGTGTGTGCTTTCCCTTCTGCATAGTTTGAGTGAGTTTGTATTTTATAAAGTGTTTTACGTCACCACTTTTAATTTTCCTAAGGCAAATTCAGCTTGGCAGTTGGTTAAGTTAGTTTTGCATCTTTATTTTGACGTTGAACAGCGTTTTACGTCACCACTTGTAATTATCAGAAAGCGATTTCACTTGTGTAGTTGGCTTTTGTACTTATTTCCGCTCCCCCTTATTTCCAAAGTGCAGATCAATAACGTTTACCGTAACGGAAAGCGTTTTATGAAACCACTTTGAAATCCTGAATGCAAATACCGATAAGCTATTCGCGCGTTGCATAGTGCGTGTCGGTAATCTTGTTTTCCTAAAACTGTTTTACGAAACCACTATTTATTCTGAAAGAAAGAACCTAAAATTTCCATATCTGTTGGGTAGTGCGCGGGCAGCAAGCAGCCCGCGAGTCACGTACTTGTTTATCCTAAGGCCAGTCAACCTTTGTCTGATTGCTGCGGCGCTACGGTTCGCGTCGCTTCCTCCGTGCCACCTCTTCGCAGGAAGGAGCTCCCTCACCACGCAGCTTCGGCTTTCAGCCTCAGCTGCGCGTCTCATCCACTCCTACCTGCTCGAGGCGCACGAAGTCGCGACGCGACCCTCCGCACCTACGCATACTGTGCGCCTTATGAATTTGCCATAATTCCGTAGAAGACTCCTATTAACCAAAATATTCCTTGCTCTGTTTGCTTGGGCGCTACGGTTTGCGGCGCTACTACGTGTACCATTCGCTGGCAGGAGTTTATTTACCAGCCCTCGTTACCCCTATGTTCACCTCTGCCCGCTTGAGGCACACGAAGGTAGCGCCGCGACCCTACGCACCCTTGCAAGTCGACTTGTAATGAATACTGCCCTGGCCTCTTGAAAAATATTGGAGTAGCGACATCTAGTAGAGAGCTAAATTCAATATATAAGAATCAATTCAATACGTTCGATCAGATTCGCTAGTAGTTCAGTACAATGTCGATAGATGGCATCAATCTAAAAGGTTCATCAGATTGGCAAGAGATGGCTCTCAAAGTAAAATATAATTTCAAATGTTAAAGGCACAATTTAGGTGTTTATATACGCATTTTATGTCTGAAATAATTTATTTTATAATTAAATAATTTTCTTTTATTTATAAACTGGTTTAGGCTATGTGTGGTAAAAATAATTTAAATAAATTATGTTTCGAGAATATTCTGATTGCGACAGAAGCGACGCCTGGTGTTGAGTAGCTAAACTAAGATATGTTTACTATTTAGGGATCCGTGGGGTAAGGGTGGAATATAAAAACCTTTAAATAATAAGTAAACTTTTTAAATAATCTGAGAACAACAACATTATTGGTCGCAGTGGACTACTGTTGGACTTGGTTTTCTCTTTTGGGGAAAATGTTTACATTATTTTAAAATAATGGGTTAGAAATATATGGGTTACCAGCAAATCTAAGTCACATACAAAAAACATCGGTGTCTCGCATGAATAAAAGAAGAAGATAAAGAATACACTACTAAGTCTGTCTGTTCAGCATATTCGCCAATCAACTTTAAATATTATATCATTGAATATTAGTTGAACGTAAATAACCTATTAAAATATCAGTGATAAATGGGAAACACTCATACTAGAACAATATTGATAATAACAAAGTCTGAGTTTATTGAAGAAAACTAGATTCTATGATCTTCATAATATCAATTTAACGTTACGACGATATTTGAAAAAAAGTTTAAATAATTTTATTCTGTACGGAACCCACAATCAAATAAATCTAATATGGATCGAAGATCGAATAATCGAGATGGTTCCAGTTCGTTAGCTCCACCTGGTGTCGAGTAGCGAAATAAGCGATTGTGCCTCAAACGGAGCTGGATTATTCTAGATTTAGACTTTTCGAGAAAATGGTATCTGGACCTTCCGTTTTGAGGGATATATAAGGCCTGGTGTGTGGGCGAAAGGGGAAGTCTGATTTTAATCGGTGAAGTATGCGGATCTAAGAAGAAAAGTAGTGAAAGTGGAAGAAAAAGAGGAGGGCAGTGTGAAAGTCCCGACCCTGAGGTGCTGCTGGATTGGTGTCACACCACTTCATGTGGAAGATGGATTTTGTCCCGTGGTCGCTGCGCCTCTGCCCTGGAAAGTAGCTGCTGTGTGTTGGAGTGTGAAGATACATGCTTGGAGCTGTGTTCGTGTGTCTTCTGTGGATATCAGCTGACTGCAAGTTGAGTGGATGACTTTGGAATGCTGTGGGCTGGCCTACTATCTACCTAAACCCAGATAAGTGTAGTTTTGCCATCCTAATTCTTATTAGATTAATAGTAAGAAAACATTACAAATTAGGTACAAAATTATTGCCAAGCGGTTAGGTTTTGCTAATGATTTATAAGATTTAGTAGGGGTTAGGTAGGAAATCCTTTTACTGATTCCATCCTATCTCTGTTTATCTACCACACCATATAAGTATCAGATTGGACTAGTTATTTCCTAAGTTTTGTCTGTACTTTGTTTCAACAGAAACTATTTATCATGGAAAACCTTTTGTTGCTAAGGCGACTATGGAATTTATTCCTGTGTTCCTGTGTTATATACATAATTGGAATATGTCCAGCAGTGAAACAACATTATTTATACTTACCAATAATTTGATTTGCTTTGCAAACAAATTCCTTTTATCTCAGTATTGAGAATGGCAGTGTCCATCAGTGGATTAAATATCTACTAATAAATAAACCTTTTGTTGCTAAGGCGACTATGGAATTAATTTATATGTTCCTGTGTTTTTACTTAATGGGAATTTGTCCAGCAGTGAAACAACATTACTTATCTTACCAATAATTTGATTTGCTTTGCAATCAAATTACCTACTTACATCTCAAATATTGAGAATGGTAGTGTCCATCAGTGGATTAAATATCTACTTATAAATTGTACTTGCTATTTTATAGTAGTACTTTCATCAGATTATATGGTGGGTAGATAATATACTCCCATCCTAATATCCTACCCTGAAATGGGTTCAGATGTTTAATTTTATTACATCTACATACTTTGTTCGAGAAACCTATCATGACTGGCAGAATGATGCCAATGTGGATCTGTGAATACAGAATACTTACCTAAAGACAAATGATTGTCATCAGATGTCATGTGACAGCTATTATCTTCCATCATCAAACCATACTATACTTTTGCGTTCAATATTTCTGTACCAGCATTATGATCTAAGACCAATTATTTGACCACAGGCGGTTATTATGAGATTCATTTTTGCAATAGCCTTTCTCTGCTATGGGTTCTGCTGATAGCAGTCCCAAGCAATCATCTGGCTCGCGATATGAAGCTCATAAGTACTAAAGGGTCTAGCATAAACTGCATTCCCTAACAAACCTCCGTATGGATCATATTAATTGTAGACAAATGTCTTGTGCAGATTATATCTGAACGTTGGTCTAAGGACCACTACTGAAATATTACCAAAGATACTAGTTGGAATCATGTCATTTGACTGATAACCTAACTTATCATACTTACTTCATCAACCAGACACAGTGGTGTCAATTCGGCTGGTCATGAGATTGGCTATACTAATGCAGATATTAAAATATGTTGTTCTATGAACATCTGAATCTATTAGATTCCTAAAAACTTCTCTGTGGTGTCTAGTACATCACAGCACCTGTCTGTTGGTGCAATCTGTTCAACCCTGGGTGTCAAAACCCACCATCCTACTTTCAGGGGGTTCAAAATGTGTGCAGGATTCAGTATTGATGTCGGCTCTAGGTTGTCTTTGCATAATTGATACTTGTGCAGGGACGGCTTGGAATACAAGGACATCAATTCTGAATGTTTGTACATGCAGCAGGAGGCGAATCACTAAGAAGGGCGGGGCGGAGCCCTTCGGCTCTCATATACCTTTCCCGATCCTGTCCAACCTTTACTCATGCCAGGAAATCCATGTACCTTCTTAAAGAACTGTTCGGGTTACTTATTTTCTATATTAAACACAACGTAATGGGTCCTACCAACTAACTAGACGATCATGCTAATAATTTACATCATGAGCCATTTATTTATATTGTTTTGGGGACATTGTTTGAGGTCTGATACTCCTTCAAGTGTTAGAACTTGAACAAGCCCTATCATCCATTCGATAACTCATAGGCGCCTTAGTGGGGTTCGTTACATTTGGTGCCGTTGACCGTAGGATACAAAAATCCTAGGGTCTTGAGAACGGATGGAAGGTCACAAACATGGATTTCTTGAGTATTTGGTTGGGCGGTGTCGGGCGGTAACAGAGAGTCACGGGTTCCACTTTCTACACATTTATACACTGTAAAGTTATGGGGGCGAGTATTTTCATACAGTTAGGCATCCGTAATATAATAATCTAGCCGAATTCCGCTCTTTTCCAATGATTTTTCTTGTTGATCGTTGTTGTGTTGTATGCGTTCATAAGATAAAAGTCCTTTTACGCTTTACAGAAACGTCAAATTTCAATCGAGTTCTTTACATCTTTTAATAAACTTAGGTTTTAAAATAAGCATTCCTCGTACAAGATTAACAATAATTTAGTTTATTTTATGCTAAATTTTATGTTATTTCAATTTTATTTCATGATAAAATGATACATGCATGCATACATACATGCCGTGTGATGCCGGCTTAGAATAGCATCACCCCATGTCTTACCCATGGGTGTCGTAAGAACCGACTAAGGGACTCGAGGGATGTGTATTGCAATTTTAGGCGATGGGCTGACAACCTGTCACTATAGTGATACACAGTTATCTGATTGACCCTCAAGCTTTTGTCAGACGTGGTGTTAATGTCCGTTTTACGGCCGTTAACGCTCTGCCTACCCCGTAAGGGACATAGGCGTGATTTATGTATGTATGTATGTATGTAAAATGATACAAATAATATCGCTGCGGAAATTAAATAGCCTTGTTTTGAACGCACTTTGTATTTTGACAGATAGTAGGGATGTGCAACTATTTATGGATTGATAATCGATAGTCGATATTAGGTGGGTTGATTGTTATGTAAATAGCACTGAAGTTATGCAGTTGCACAAAAAAATCCGTACCATTTTATACACTATTCATTTAATTTTGTGTTTAATAAATTGATCTAAATATCATTAAATTTAGTATGGTGGCGGGTCGGTAGGTTTGTTGCATTGCGGATCAGACTGACAGTAGTTGATTAATTAAGAGCACAATGCGATACAGAACGGAACATGTGATAGATTTATACCTGTTTCCACTGCCAGCCATGTTGGATTTTGCTGATTGGTTGGTAGAACGTCAAGTTTTCAGTTTAGGAATACGTCTTTTGCATTAAAATTAAGGTATCGACTCGGAACTAATTACAGAAAACTTCAATTTTAATATTATAGGTAAAATCGGTAAAATATTGATTTAATTTTAAATTTGAACATCTATTTAACTGATTTCGTGGTAGGTTTTGTCAATGTTTCATATCTGAAAATTCACAAATATTACTAAACTTTTATTATGTTATCGGATAAATATCGATTAATAATCAGTGATGCACATCACTCGAATAAGTTTGACATTCATAGCGGCGTGTCGTGTTTTGAATTCGAATGAATGAAAATAAAATTGTTATTTTCACATGTTTTCGTATGAAATTAGGTTTAAAAACTATTTTTAATTAATTTATTTCGTGGTTAGTAATGTTTTATTTAGAATGCGTGTCAAATAAAGTGTTGAAGCTAAAGTTTTCGGGTGAAAACATGTGTTCATGTTTTGATTGTGTTAAAAGTGTGTTTTCGGTAGTTTTACAACTTTTCAGTATAAAAGGATTGTTTCTTCGAATATTACGCATCATATAAAAGATTCAGGTAACATTTAAGCTCTGTTTTAAAGTAGATAAGTTGGCAAAATTTACTAAGAAAAGTGGCTTGGTTCAAACTTTAAAAGTGTTTGTTTGCCCACTTTAAAATATAAAAGGTGTTGTATTTGGACCAAGAAACAGATAAAACAATTATCTGGTATCAATTTTGATACAAAAATAGTTATTGTTACTCTTAAATTCTCTTGGAATCTTAAATTTGGGCTTGATTCAAGTGTTTATCAATACCTTTGAATTAGATCAATGCTTTTTTTATCATATTATATCCATCCATACATGATTGATTTAAAGATGAAGTAACTATTACCTTAAGTGTGTTATTTTTGTTCGGCTATGGTCAAATCATTACACTACTCTGTATTACTTTTGCAATGATGATACTATGGCATGATTTGTTACGCACAATGGCAAGTTATTCTAACTTGTTCATCATTGTACAAGGTGATGCTGCACGCAAGAACACTAAAGGAAATGCGTAGAGATACGTATTTCTGAACATTTACCTTTTACAGACTGTACATAAAAAGGCCGGAGTGGTCTATCACATACTACAAATGACACGATTTGACCGAGGCTGGGTTTCATTTTTATTAAAAATTTAATTGCCTTATCATGTTATGGATGTGAATAGGGCTACTTATGGAAATAATATTTACTACCAATATAACATTAATAACCTTATTTTTTATAAAGAGATCTTAACTGCTTTGAGTTAAGATCTGTTTAAGTCAAATCAAATCACCACTCTGGGTTATTATTTGTAGATAGTCGGCTGGAGGATGTTCTAGTTGTAGCAGCAACGAGGATATTTTCTGCTGGCTCGCTATTGATGAGAGCTTTGCAAGCATCTACTCAAAGGGAGACCACGAGCGTGATCTCCTTACACGGCCCCTTTACAGACTTACAAGAGATTGCAATATGTTTCAAACACTTGGTGTCGGTAAACATATCTGCAATCAATAACACACTACAAAAAAAAAAAACATTTGGATTTGATTTAAACATTTTAATTTTAAATTCATATATTTTTAGTTACAAGCTGCAGTAAAATTATTTTGTTTTTCATTATCAATACTATTCATCCAAGCTTTGAACATTTATGGTTTTAATGAATCAGGCCAAATTGTAGATTCATAAATGTTTCAATTTCAATTTACCATCACCATCAAAATTTTTTTCTTATCTAAATACAATCTAATTAAACCAATTGAGTGAAAAAAAAAAATAATAATAATGATAACCAAGTAAATATAAAAATGCTAAGTAGGTATAGATTCATTAACAGTAGGAAGTAGGTTTAGGTAAGTGAGTTTCATTTATGACATAGGGTGTTGGCATTTAAACACATCTTAACAAAACTAAAATTTTCACATGTTTCTTATGAAATTATGAAAGTCTTGAGTATTTAAAACTTATGAGGGCAGATATATTCTTATGGACGCATATAAATTTTATGTTTAAAAATAATTAAGTGTTTATAAACCTAATTGTTGTTCACTATTTTTACAGGTTCTTAAACAGTGTGACCTCACCAGTTTTTGGATAAGAGTTACAGTTTCAACTGGATTCTATTTTAACACTTGTTAGTTTAACCTGTAGTGTGCTAGTCATTGTATGTAGTTGAAGTGTGGGTTATGTGAGTTGGGAATAGGGAAGTATATTCAATTTTTGAATATACAGGGAGTCATTTGAATGTTGTTTTGGTGTGTGAAGTGGAATGGAAGAAGTGTGATGGTAGCGTGCCTCTGTTGTGCTTGTTCAGCAGTGAGATATTGTGGCTGTTTTAGTAGTAGTAAACATTCTAGCTGTTTATAGCAGAATAGCTATTCTTGGAGGATACTTTTAATTCTAGACTTAAAGATTGTGGGGGCGAAAATCGTAAAATTTTGGAAAAAAAATTTACACCTCGTCTAAGAGTTAAGTAGTCTGGGGGCGAAGTTTCATCTATACAACTATAAAGTGTGCCTGAGCTAAATGGAATTTTAGTATATCAATTTCAATATCATTGCGTAAATTTAAATGTTCTTTTCAATTTGTGTGTGTCATGAATTTTTCATATAATTAGAATGTAAAATTTGTTTTTCTGAAACTCTGACTAGTTTACTAAGTTTTGTGGTTTGCAGACTTTTATCTCCATCCATGCTTGATATAGTTTTGTTCTTTTCTGAAATTCATGTTAGTATTATTATGTCTTTTCATAAAAGGTTCAGAATCAAACCATTTCACAACACTCTGTATTTACTTCTGCAGTGATCTGACTGTGGGACAGGTTGTTAGCACAATATCAATCTGGGCTACGTTGTATCTCTGTTCGAAGTATTTCTGCAAGCATAATACTAACAAAGTACCTTTACAGACTTCACAAATTTGGTCAAGTTGGTCGATACACACTACATATTTCACGATTTGATCAGAACCATTTCTCTTACATAACTTTTGCTGACTTTATCATGTCATGGATGTGAGTAGGGCAAATATTTGATTAATTTATCTTAATTAACATAATCCATTCTGATTGAGGTCTTAACTACCTTGGGTTAAGATCTGATTTAAGCCAAATCATTCACTACTCTGACGTTACTGTGGCAGATAATCGGTGAAGGGTCGGCTTGTTGAATGAGCAACAAGCCCAACTTTCTGCTGATTCGCTGCTTATGGTCGCGCTGCAGGCAAATGATACTAAAGGGGTGGTGCAGAGATGTACTGTCCTGAACATGTACCTCTTACAGACTCAACACGGAGGTTGCAATAGGTTGCTGATACTTAGTGTCGGTTAACCTATCTGCAACACAACCTACACACAACAGACTACATATCGATTTGGTTTAAACACTTAAATTCAATTCTTTTTATTATCATTTAAAATAAAATGTCTACATTATTTGAACAACTTCTGCATAAATATTTTTTCTAAAAGAACAGTCAGGGTATGCAGGAATAAATGAATGCAATCTTAATAAGGTTTCTCTTTTGATTGACACATGCAGATTGAATGGAATTACTGTTCAAGTCTCTTGCTTGCATTTGGCCCAGTTTAAATTTTGGCGTAATAGATCACGTAAGCGTATTATACAGCAACATTTGGCGCAATAAATGTAAGTGCTTAAGAAAAAGGCGCAGGCAAATTTTCTTAACTTTGTTGTATATGGCGTAACTTGCATATTTGCAAAGGTATTCAACGTGTTAATTTTAAATTGCATTTGGCATTCATTGCGGGTACTAACAGGGTATCAAGACTTTTCATTACACAAGCGTAAAAGGCTCTTGGCGTCGTAGGTCAGGATAGTAACATTTGGTCCAGGCATACTAAGGACGGGATATATTAGATGATTGAAATGTCCAGATCTGTGGATGCGGTTATTAGGAAATAAATAAACTTAAAACTCATGGGGGCGACTCGAGTTGGTTTTCATAAATGTTTTAACGATTCGAGGATTTTAAAGTTTTGGGGGCGGGAAATTAAATTGGAAATTGTTTAAAATTTTTCTTCGATTTAATAACTAAATCTCATAAAAATTTGGGGGCGAATTGTAATGAATACTGCCCTGGCCTCTTGAAAAATATTGGAGTAGCGACATCTAGTAGAGAGCTAAATTCAATATATAAGAATCAATTCAATACGTTCGATCAGATTCGCTAGTAGTTCAGTACAATGTCGATAGATGGCATCAATCTAAAAGGTTCATCAGATTGGCAAGAGATGGCTCTCAAAGTAAAATATAATTTCAAATGTTAAAGGCACAATTTAGGTGTTTATATACGCATTTTATGTCTGAAATAATTTATTTTATAATTAAATAATTTTCTTTTATTTATAAACTGGTTTAGGCTATGTGTGGTAAAAATAATTTAAATAAATTATGTTTCGAGAATATTCTGATTGCGACAGAAGCGACGCCTGGTGTTGAGTAGCTAAACTAAGATATGTTTACTATTTAGGGATCCGTGGGGTAAGGGTGGAATATAAAAACCTTTAAATAATAAGTAAACTTTTTAAATAATCTGAGAACAACAACATTATTGGTCGCAGTGGACTACTGTTGGACTTGGTTTTCTCTTTTGGGGAAAATGTTTACATTATTTTAAAATAATGGGTTAGAAATATATGGGTTACCAGCAAATCTAAGTCACATACAAAAAACATCGGTGTCTCGCATGAATAAAAGAAGAAGATAAAGAATACACTACTAAGTCTGTCTGTTCAGCATATTCGCCAATCAACTTTAAATATTATATCATTGAATATTAGTTGAACGTAAATAACCTATTAAAATATCAGTGATAAATGGGAAACACTCATACTAGAACAATATTGATAATAACAAAGTCTGAGTTTATTGAAGAAAACTAGATTCTATGATCTTCATAATATCAATTTAACGTTACGACGATATTTGAAAAAAAGTTTAAATAATTTTATTCTGTACGGAACCCACAATCAAATAAATCTAATATGGATCGAAGATCGAATAATCGAGATGGTTCCAGTTCGTTAGCTCCACCTGGTGTCGAGTAGCGAAATAAGCGATTGTGCCTCAAACGGAGCTGGATTATTCTAGATTTAGACTTTTCGAGAAAATGGTATCTGGACCTTCCGTTTTGAGGGATATATAAGGCCTGGTGTGTGGGCGAAAGGGGAAGTCTGATTTTAATCGGTGAAGTATGCGGATCTAAGAAGAAAAGTAGTGAAAGTGGAAGAAAAAGAGGAGGGCAGTGTGAAAGTCCCGACCCTGAGGTGCTGCTGGATTGGTGTCACACCACTTCATGTGGAAGATGGATTTTGTCCCGTGGTCGCTGCGCCTCTGCCCTGGAAAGTAGCTGCTGTGTGTTGGAGTGTGAAGATACATGCTTGGAGCTGTGTTCGTGTGTCTTCTGTGGATATCAGCTGACTGCAAGTTGAGTGGATGACTTTGGAATGCTGTGGGCTGGCCTACTATCTACCTAAACCCAGATAAGTGTAGTTTTGCCATCCTAATTCTTATTAGATTAATAGTAAGAAAACATTACAAATTAGGTACAAAATTATTGCCAAGCGGTTAGGTTTTGCTAATGATTTATAAGATTTAGTAGGGGTTAGGTAGGAAATCCTTTTACTGATTCCATCCTATCTCTGTTTATCTACCACACCATATAAGTATCAGATTGGACTAGTTATTTCCTAAGTTTTGTCTGTACTTTGTTTCAACAGAAACTATTTATCATGGAAAACCTTTTGTTGCTAAGGCGACTATGGAATTTATTCCTGTGTTCCTGTGTTATATACATAATTGGAATATGTCCAGCAGTGAAACAACATTATTTATACTTACCAATAATTTGATTTGCTTTGCAAACAAATTCCTTTTATCTCAGTATTGAGAATGGCAGTGTCCATCAGTGGATTAAATATCTACTAATAAATAAACCTTTTGTTGCTAAGGCGACTATGGAATTAATTTATATGTTCCTGTGTTTTTACTTAATGGGAATTTGTCCAGCAGTGAAACAACATTACTTATCTTACCAATAATTTGATTTGCTTTGCAATCAAATTACCTACTTACATCTCAAATATTGAGAATGGTAGTGTCCATCAGTGGATTAAATATCTACTTATAAATTGTACTTGCTATTTTATAGTAGTACTTTCATCAGATTATATGGTGGGTAGATAATATACTCCCATCCTAATATCCTACCCTGAAATGGGTTCAGATGTTTAATTTTATTACATCTACATACTTTGTTCGAGAAACCTATCATGACTGGCAGAATGATGCCAATGTGGATCTGTGAATACAGAATACTTACCTAAAGACAAATGATTGTCATCAGATGTCATGTGACAGCTATTATCTTCCATCATCAAACCATACTATACTTTTGCGTTCAATATTTCTGTACCAGCATTATGATCTAAGACCAATTATTTGACCACAGGCGGTTATTATGAGATTCATTTTTGCAATAGCCTTTCTCTGCTATGGGTTCTGCTGATAGCAGTCCCAAGCAATCATCTGGCTCGCGATATGAAGCTCATAAGTACTAAAGGGTCTAGCATAAACTGCATTCCCTAACAAACCTCCGTATGGATCATATTAATTGTAGACAAATGTCTTGTGCAGATTATATCTGAACGTTGGTCTAAGGACCACTACTGAAATATTACCAAAGATACTAGTTGGAATCATGTCATTTGACTGATAACCTAACTTATCATACTTACTTCATCAACCAGACACAGTGGTGTCAATTCGGCTGGTCATGAGATTGGCTATACTAATGCAGATATTAAAATATGTTGTTCTATGAACATCTGAATCTATTAGATTCCTAAAAACTTCTCTGTGGTGTCTAGTACATCACAGCACCTGTCTGTTGGTGCAATCTGTTCAACCCTGGGTGTCAAAACCCACCATCCTACTTTCAGGGGGTTCAAAATGTGTGCAGGATTCAGTATTGATGTCGGCTCTAGGTTGTCTTTGCATAATTGATACTTGTGCAGGGACGGCTTGGAATACAAGGACATCAATTCTGAATGTTTGTACATGCAGCAGGAGGCGAATCACTAAGAAGGGCGGGGCGGAGCCCTTCGGCTCTCATATACCTTTCCCGATCCTGTCCAACCTTTACTCATGCCAGGAAATCCATGTACCTTCTTAAAGAACTGTTCGGGTTACTTATTTTCTATATTAAACACAACGTAATGGGTCCTACCAACTAACTAGACGATCATGCTAATAATTTACATCATGAGCCATTAATTTATATTGTTTTGGGGACATTGTTTGAGGTCTGATACTCCTTCAAGTGTTAGAACTTGAACAAGCCCTATCATCCATTCGATAACTCATAGGCGCCTTAGTGGGGTTCGTTACAGACTTCCCATAGTAAATAGCTTAGTCCGTATACATAGTGCTTGAAACTTCTTTCATTTAGTATGGTAAGTATCCTCATTGATAAGAATCAATTTATGTTAACAAACGTACTATCGCAAATCAACAGAAGGGTTTTTATTTACCGGTTGAAAAATACGAAACGAACTTTAAATCCATACACACGAAAAGAGAGAGATAAGAGCCGTATTAATTAGTATTAGTTCCGAAGACGTGTTCCGTGTGATGCCGGCTTAGAATAGCGTCACCCCATTTCCTACCCATGGGTGTTGTAAGAGGCGACTGAGGGACTCGAGGGTGTGTATTACAATTTTAGGCGATGGGCTGACAACCTGTCACTATAGTGATACACAGTTATCTGATTGACCCTCAAACTTATGTCAGAAGTGGTGTTAATATCCGTTTTACGGCCGTTAATGCTCTGCCTACCCTGTAAGGGATATAGGCGTGATTTTTTTATTTGTGTATGTAGTTCCGTAGAAGTTATTTATTAAAAACTTACTTGATGGCCTAGCGAGTCGGGAAACCGAGGATATTACAGTTCATGTTTAATATTTACCGAGTGATGCCGGCTTAGAATAGCATCACCCCATTTCTTACCCATGGGTATTGACAACCTGTCACTACAGTGATACACTGTTATCTGATTGACCCTCAAGCTTATGTAAGACGTGGTGTTAATATCCGTTTTACGGCCGTTAACGCTCTGCCTACCCCGTAAGGGACATAGGCGTGATTTATGTATGGATGTATGTATGTTTGTTTAATGTCCTTGCGAGAAACCGTTTACGAACGTACCAAAAAGCTATCTAAAGTCTATAAGATACATACATACACATATCACCCCTATTGTCCCCTGCGGGGTAGGCAGAGCGTAAACGACCGCAAAAAAAACGGCTATTTACGCCACTTTTGACAAATATTTCTGGGTCATTCGTAAAATTGTGTATCGCCATAATGACAGGTTGTCAGCCCATCGTCTAAAATTGCAATACACACTCTCGAGTCCCTTTTTCGCCTCTTACGACTCCCACGGGAAAGAAATGGGGTGATGCTATTCTAAGCCGGCATCACATCACAATTTTCCGAATGACTATCAAATATTCATGTCCGTAAATGTCAGTTTTTTTGCGGCTGTTTACGCTCTGCCTACCCCGCAAGGGATTATAGGCGTGATATGTGTGTGTGTGTGTGTGTGTGTAGGGGACGTGTTACATAAAATATATTAGACCTACGGTTTTATGTTGAAAACTTATAATAATAACATAATTATGTACGAACTACAGGTAAAAAACATCTTCCAGTGTTGAAAATAAACTACCCTTATTTTTGAGTAAAAACAATAACTGCATTCCAATTCCAAAGATTTTCGCAAAATCACTTGGTCTCGCCGGAAAGCAAATTGGTGAAAATCGTAAAAAATTACTTTTTTTTATGATGTCAATCAAGAGGAATGAATTGTTGTAAACTAATATAGTATCGCAAACGCAAGCAAATTGGTGATATTAATTTTAATTTGTTCAAAAGTAGACCACCTTTAGTAAATCGCTATACACGGTTTGCAGGCATAATCAGACCACAAAACTGTATAACTTTTACTATGAAGCAGTTGGGAAAAGTTTCCATAGAAAGTCAGTCAGATGATCGGGAATTTTGTATGGGAGCTCGTATTTTTTTTTCTCGTTTACTAACATATCTTTCACTTAAAATGTTGTTCAATTGCATAGTCTGATCGTGCTTGGAGAGTTTTCGGTACATTGTCCTTTTCACCCTGTATAGTCCGGTATTCACAGTGTTTGAAACAACTTTCACTTTGTAGGGGAATGTCCCAAATAATTGACCTACGGTATTTTGTTGAAAGGAAACTACCCTTATTTTTGAGAGAACAAACAATAACTGCATCCCTTACGGGGTAGGCAGAGCATTAACGGCCGGCCGAGCTTATCAGATTGACCCTCGAACTTTTGCCAGAAGTGCTGTTAAGATCAGTTTTACGGCCGTTAATGCTCTGCCTACCCCGTAAGGGATAAAGGCGTGATATATGTATGTATGTAGTTCCGTAGAAGTTATTTATTAAAAACTTTTTTATCACCGACATATTTTTACTTGATGGCCGAGCGAGTCGGGAAACCGAGGATATTACAGTTCATGTTTTATGATATAACAGTCCTTGCGGGAAACCATCTACGTACGTTACAAAAAACTATTTAAAGTCTATAAGATACATACATACACATATCACGCCTATTGTCTCTAGCAGGGTAGGCAGAGAGTAAACGGCCACAAAAAAACGGACATTTACGCCACATCGTACAAATATTGTAATATGTAATAACATCGTAATAATATAATATTATTTAATATTTGTACGATGTGGCGTAAATGTCCGTTTTTTTGTGGCCGTTTACGCTCTGCCTACCCCGCGTGAATATAGGCGTGATATATGTATATTATGTATGTACGAGTGAGGCGAGATATCATTTACAAAATAATGTACTTGGCTACTAATCGTAAGAAACAGAGCTAACATCTATGCCATTACTTATAATATGTCCAAAAAATTTCGATAGCGCGTTTTAAAAAACCTAGTGGTGCCACCTCTGAAATGTATTAGGAACCAAATTTTCATACAAAACTTGTAAATTGTTACCTATGGGTATCATAAGAGGCGACAACGGGACTCGATGGTTAAATGTGTATTGCAATTTTAGGCGATGGTCTGACAACCTGTCAGTATAGTAATACACAGTTATCTGATTGACCCTCAAACTTTTGTCAGACGTGGGGTTAATATCCGTTTTACGGCCGTTAACGCTCTGCCTACCCCGTAAGGGATATAGAATTGATTTATGTATATATGTTTGTACGTATGTAGTACTTATATAAAGGTTAGTTGCGTGTCTTTAATAATACGTTGAAAGCGTTTATGTCACCACTTGCGATTATCAAAGAGCGATTTCACTTGGGTAGTTGGTTTTTGTAATTATTTCCGCCTCCCCTTATTTCCAAAGTGCAGATCAATAACGTTTACCGAAACGCAAACGCAAACGCAAAGCGTTTTATGAAATCCTGATTGCAGTTACCGATAAGCTATTCGCGCGTGGCATAGTGCATATCGGCAATCTTGATTCCCTTAAACTGTTTTACGAAATCACTTTTTATTCTGCAAGAAAGAACCTAAAATGTACATATCTGTTGGGTAGTGCGCGGCCAGCAAGCAGCCCGCGAGTCATATACTTGTTAATCTAAGGGGCAGTTAACCTTTGTCTGATTGCTGCGACGCTACGCATACTGTGCGCCTTATCAATTTGCCATAGTTCCGTAAAAGACTTTTGAAAAGCAAAATTTTTTTTTGCTCTGTTTGCTTCGGCGCTACGGTTCGCGACGCTACTCCGTGTACCTCTTCGCAGGCAGGTGCTCCCTCGCCACACAGCTTCGGCTTGCAGCCTCAGCTGCGCGTCTCGTCCACCCCTACCCGCTCGAGGCACACGAAGTTAGCGCCGCGACCCTCCGCACCTACGCAGATCGACTCTTCATAGTAAATAGCTTAAATCGTATACAGAGTGTTTGAGACTACTTTCACTTTGTAGGGGAAGTGTCCCAAATATTTGCCCTACGATTTTTTGCTTTGAGGAAATTGCATTCAAAGTTTTTCGAAAAACCACTTGGTCACGCCGGAAGGTGAACCGGTGAAAATCTTTAAAAAAACACCCTGTATTTTTATGATACCAATCGAGAGGGTCAATGGTAAGGATCAATTTCTGCCAACAAACATACTATCGCAAACTCACGCAAATAACTGCATTCAAAAGATTTTCAAAAAATAACTGGTCATAGAAAATCGTACTGGAGAAAATCGTAAAAACACCCTGTATTTTTAAGATGGGGATCGAGCATGTTAATAGCAAGGATTAATTTCTGCGAACAAACATACGATCGCAAAGCAACAGAAAGGCTCGTAATTAACGAATGAAACCAAAATAATTTCGATACCGCGTTTTAGAAACCCTAGTGGTGCCACCTCTGAAATGTATTGGGAACCACATTTTCACAATAAACTGGTAAATTGTAAACTTTGTAGGGAAAGTGTCCTAAATATTCGACCTACGGCTTTTCGCTGAGGGAATACTTTATTTATTTTTAAGTAAAAAAAATAACTGCATTCAAAGTTTTTCGGAAAATCACTTGTAGTCGCCGGGAGTCGAACCGGTAAAAATTGAAAAAAAATAAACACCCTGTATTTTTATGATGCTGATCGATAGGGTCAATGTTAAGGATAAATTACTGCAAATTAACATTGTATGGCAAACGCATGGAAATGGGTGCAATTAATCAAAATAATATTGAAAATTTTCACCAAACTGAAATCTTTATAGCACATCCGCCATTTTGAAATGTCAACTTTTTGGAGTTTTCTGGTAAACTACATCATATACCTAATCAAATGGTATAATAATCAAACCTGTAGCTA
The DNA here is from genome assembly GCA_027580185.1 of Tuta absoluta. Lineage (NCBI taxonomy): Eukaryota > Metazoa > Arthropoda > Insecta > Lepidoptera > Gelechiidae > Tuta > Tuta absoluta. Next base: position 1,774,864 of record JAQAHW010000060.1, read on the forward strand.
AAGTAAATCTGGGAGAACAATTCAGGTCTTTTGGGGTCTACCCGGAGTAAAATTTGCGAAGAAATTCAAACAAAGTTGTAAAACTTGGCCGCCACCTTGTTTCTACAATTTTTTTTATTTTTTTAGCAATTTCTACTAGAACACTTACAAACTGCCCATATATCACTTTAACCTATTTCGACTCGTTCTACCTGAAAAAGGGACAAATAAAAAAAATGGATTTTCAATTTTTTTTTTATAACTTGGCCGCCATCTTGAATTCTCAACTTTTTAGAATTTTTTGGTAAACTAAATCATATACCTCACCTGACAATACAACAGCGATAGTTCCCACGCATGCGCATCTGGTAAAACAATTCGCCAAACTTGGGTCTACTTTTTGCAAAAAAATCGTCATATCTCGGCCGACATTTTGTTTTTTCCAAATGTTGGAATTTTCTTGAAAACTACAGAACGACCTCTAAAAACCCCCCATACACCACCAAACCCCACCATGCCTCCTTCTTGGAGATCAATTCGGGTGAAAAAAACACCATTTTCACGGTAAAAAAAAATGACCGCCATCTTGTTTTTTCATTTTTTCACTACCATAATCGTGTTTAAAACCTAAAAATTTCCCGAAATCGACATCAAAAACGAAAAAAAGTAAAAAAATGAGAAAAAAAAAAATCACCTAGCAGCCGCCATTTTGTTTTTCGAAAATGTCGGAATTTTTTCCAACTCACACAAACGAACCATAAAACTCGCCCATACATCAAAAACCTCCAACTATACTCTTTCAACACAAACAATCATGTCAATGAGTGAGTGGTCGTTGTGTAGCTTTATATAAGTTAGAAGACTAGTTGGTTGGGTGGTGCGCGGGCTGCAAGCAGCCCGCGGGTCGTGTGTGCTTTCTCTTCTGCATAGTTTGAGTGAGTTTCTATTTATAACAGCGTTTTATGCTACCACTTGTAATTTTCCTAAGGCAAATTCAGCTTGGCAGTATGTAAAGGGTAGTTGTGCATCTTAATTATGACGTTGGACAGCGTTTTACGTCACCGCTTTCGATAATCAGAAAGCGTTTTCATTTTTGTAGTTGGTTTTGTAGTTTTTTCCGTCTCCCCTAATTTCCAAAGTGCAGATTAATAACGTTTACTGTAACGCAAAGCGTTTTATGAAACCACTATGAATTCCTGATTGCAGTTACCGATAAGCTATTCGCGCGTGGTTATAGTGCGTGTGGGAAATCTTCTTTCCTTTAAACTGTTTTACGGAACCACTTTTTATTCTGCAAGAAAGAACCTAATATTTCCATATCTGTTGAGTAGTGCGCGGGCAGCAAGCAACCCGCGAGTCACGTACTTGTTTATCCATAGGACAGTTTACCTTTGTCTGTTTGCTGCGGCTGCGTTCTTGTTTATCCATAGGACAGTTTACCTTTGTCAGTTTGCTCCGGCGCTACGGTTCGCGTCGCTTCCTCCGTGCCACCTCTTCGCAGGCAGGAGCTCCCTCACCACGCAGCTTCGGCTTTCAGCCTCAGCTGCGCGTCTCGTCCACCCCTACCTGCTCGAGGCGCACGAAGTTGCGACGCGACCCTCCGCACCTACGCATATTGTGCGCCTTATGAATATAGTTTCGTAAAAGACTTTTGAAAAGCAAAATTTTCTTTGTTCTGTTTGCTCCGGCGCTACGGTTCGCGACGCTACTCCGTGTACCTCTTCGCAGGCAGGAGCTCCCTCACCACGCAGCTTCGGCTTGCAGCCTCAGCTGCGCGTCTCGTCCACCCCTACCCGCTCGAGGCACACGAAGTTAGCGCCGCGACCCTCCGCACCTACGCAAGTCGACTCTTCATAGTAAATAGCTTATAGTTCGTATACAGAGTGTTTGAGACTACTTTCACTTTGTAGGGGAAGTGTCCCAAATATTTGACCTAAGTTTTTTTGCTTCAAGGAAACTACCCTTATTTTTGAGTAAAAACAATAACTGCATTCAAAGTTTTTCGAAAAATCACTTGGTCATGCCGGGAGTCGAACCGGTGAAAATCGTGAAAAAAACACCCTGTATTTTTATGATGCCAATCGAAAGGGTAAATGAATAAATTTCTGCAAACAAACATAGTATCGTAAACTCTCGCAAATAAGTGAAATTAAACAAATTTTGTTTGAAAATTTTCACTAAATTGAAAACACTATAGTACATTCGACATCTTGAAATGTCAACTTTTTGGCATTTTCTGGTAAACTACATCATATGCCTAATCTAATGGTATAATATTCAAAACGCTCACTAATGTAAATCTGGTAGAACAATTCGGGTCCTTTGGGGTCTGCTCGGAGATTTTTTTTCAGCAAAATATAAAAAATGTTCGAAAACTTTGCCGCCATCTTGTTTTTCAAAAATCTTTTATTTTTTATGTAATCTCTACCAGTACACTTACAATCAACCAATACATCACTTTAACCTATTTCGACTCTTTCTACCTGAAAAAGGGACATGGAAAAAAAGTTGATTTTCGATTCTTTTTTAATAACTCGGCGGCCATCTTGAATTTCCAACTTTTTGAAGTTTTTTGGTAAACTACATCATATACATCATCGAACACAACAACAGCGACAACTTTAGCGCATGCGCATCTGGTAGAACAATTCGCCTACTTTAGAGTCTTCTTTTTGCAAAAAAGTCATTATATCTCGGCCGCCATCTTGTTTTTCCAAAACGTCGGACTTTTCCTGAAAACTACAAAACGATCCCTAAAAACTCCCATACATCACCAAACCCCACCGTGCCTCCTTCTTGGAGATCAATTCGGGTGAAAAAAACACCATTTTCACGGTAAAAAAAAATGACCGCCATCTTGTTTTTTAATTTTTTCACTACCATAATCGTATTTAAACCCTAAAAATCTCTCGAAATTGACACCAAAAACGAAAAAATGTAAAAAACGAGAAAAAAAAAATTCACATAGCAGCCGCCATTTTGTTTTTTGAAAATGTCAGATTTTTCCTGAACTCACCAAAATGAACCAAAAAACTCCTCCATACATCAAAAACCTCCAACTATACTCCTTCAACACAAACAATCATGGCAATGAGTGAGTGGTCGTTGTGTAGCTTTATATAAGTTAGACTAGTTGGTTGGGTGGTGCGCGGGCTGCAAGCAGCCCGCGGGTCGTGTGTGCTTTCTCTTCTGCATAGTTTGAGTGAGTTGGTATTTATAACAGCGTTTTATGCTACCACTTGTAATTTTCCTAAGGCAAATTCAGCTTGGCAGTATGTAAAGGGTAGTTGTGCATCTTAATTATGACGTTAAATCAGATAGATAATCAGAAAGCGTTTTCACTTTTGTATTTGGTTTTGTAGCTTTTCCGTCTCCCCTAATTTCCAAAGTGCAGATTAATAACGTTTACCGTAACGCAAAGCGTTTTATGAAACCACTATGAATTCCTGATTGCAGTTACCGATAAGCTATTTGCGCGTGGTTATAGTGCGTGTGGGCAATCTTGTTTCCTTTGAACTGTTTTACGGAACCACTTTTTATTCTGCAAGAAAGAACCTAATATTTCCATATCTTTTGGGTAGTGCGCGGGCAGCAAGCAGCCCGCGAGTCACGTTGTTTAATTTAGCGTTGCTATGCTGGGGAATCAGTTAGGTATTAATGACGGTCTATGAATGCGGCGCGGTGCTCGATCGCACGCGTCGCTCTAGGCGTGTGTTGTCCCTTTCTCACTCGCAGGGCGAGACTGGCGACGTGCGCGCAGAGCGCCTGACGGCGCCGAGCGGTGGTTTCGGCGCCGCGCAGTTAGTCTCTCAAAACCGCTCGGGCAAGCGTATTGTGTTTTGTACGGATTTCCCGCCACGAGTTTTGTGATGCCGTGTGTAATGGACGATTCAATTTGAGATCGCGCGTGTTGATGCATCGTATTATTGCGGTTCTCCTGGGTTATACTGGAATACCAGGCTTAGTGATTGTTGGATGTCTCGACGTCTTCCACGTGAGCGTCGCGTTGAATAGGCATCAAGTGGCCATTTTGGCCCGCGTTTGTACGGCCCAAATTCGGGTTGGGTCACGCGTAATGACTAATATCAAAGTGGAATACGAACAGAATCTGTGAGTGGTTTGAAGTGAATAACGCGCCAAGGCTGTATTGGAATGCTGGGTGTCGATATCTTTTCCACCCAGCCCTGTAAGTACCCACGGAATTCCTCTTTGATCCATTCCCTGTACTTCCTTTCTCCGTTGGGTATTTTATGCATTTGGACCGGCACGTTGACTGTAAGTGTAAACCTGTTTATTCGTGTTAATGGTGTGTTCCCTTAGTCATATTTGTCGTACCATATCATTGTGACTCCTTAGTACGAATTGCGGAATTCGTGGGGTGATATAATTTGGAGGTACTTACTTATAATCTAGTGCTAATACGTGCAACGTAACGCCAAATACCGGTAATAATAGGCGAAATTAGTATTACGTTTTGGTTGCATAACATATAAAGGCCACCACACATCTGATGAACATTGGGTACACGTGAATTAATTTGGGTACAAAATTTTGTTATTGTGAATTTTGGTTTTGATGCCCACAGACATTATTAGTGTTTAGTATTTATTAGCTTTAGGTATTTCTAGCACCGCGATACCGCGGTCGTTGTCACATATCGATTTCAGCTGTAAATTTGTATTTTCCACTGCGCAGGCTGGGGTCGATTGTGATCAATTTTTGGTAGCAGAGCGTGGTTTAGAAAACCACTAGATTTAAGATTATTTTAGTATAAGATTTTTAATCTACCTACATAAAAAAAAATAAAAAATACATATTTATTGTGATTGTAGTGTGTGCCCTGTGTAGAATATCCTATCGGTAGGATCAGGGCCAATCAATTAGTGAATTGCTTGTTATTATTATTGTGTTTATACCCTGTACGGATTATCCTAACGGTAGGATCAGGGCCGATTGATTATTATTGTTTTTTATTATAAGGTTCGGTGTACTTTAGGTTGGTACCATGGCTCCCTCACTTACTACGTGTAAGGTAAAGATTAAGACGCATCTGACATGGTTTGCGTGTACAAAGGCGATGGTCGGTCGCGGTGACCGACAGGATGCGCTCCTTGCTGGTGCGAAACAGGTTGAAGCGCGGATCATTGAGGTGTCAGAGTACTACGCTACTTGCATGGAGTTCTTTGAGGCAACGCCTGATGAGGCGGCCCAGCGTACGGTCACAGCAAATGTGGAGCAGTGTTTCGAGCTGGCACAGGAGATAGAGCAGGCGGCTGCTACTATCATAAGATGCCGCGCGGGGGAACCGGACCCACATCATGGTCCACGGGGACCAGGGCTACAAGTGCCCTTGCCGCCGGTGGCGGTTCCGGTTTTCAAGGGTGATTACGCTGACTGGACTAGATTCCAGGATTTGTTTGACAGCGTAATCCATAACCGCACTGATTTGACGCCGGCTTATAAAATGGCCCAATTGATGGCGAAGCTGGAGGGTGAGCCCCACGAGGTAGTAAAGCATCTCCCAGTCGATGATGCCAGCTATGAGACGGCTCGCAGCTTGCTGATCGAGAGATACAGCAACAAACGTCTCATAGTTGACAGACTGCTAGAGCAGTGGCTCACCTTGCCGACCATCACCCGGGCCACGGACCTCCGGGTCAGGATCCTCAACCCTGTCTGCGTTGCAGTGAACGCTCTTGAGAGACAGGGGATGCCGGTGTCCGGTTATGATTACGTCCTAGTTCACACGCTGCTACGCCGACTGCCGAGCGATATGGCCGCTCGTTTTGAGCAGTCACACGGAGGCAAGACATCTGCTTACCTCCCGACCTTCGAGGAACTGAAGTCCTTCCTCGAGGCCGAGTGCAGGCGTATGGATGCCCAATTTGGGGAGACGCCTCATACGGAGTCTGCGGCTGCTCGCCGCCCGGAACGGCCGGGCACACAGGCGCGAGACGGCAAGAGTAGGCCACCCAGGCGATACAATGTCGCTAAATTGGATTTAGGGTGTGCCTACTGCGGAGAGGCGGGGCATCAGGTGGCTGCGTGTGAGGAGTTTGCTGCACAACGGGTGCAGAAACGTCGTGGTGTGGCACAGCAACGGCGTTGGTGCTTCAGATGCCTGGGGCCGCATCTGGTGCGAGAGTGCCCCTCAAGCACCAACTGTAGGTGCTGTCAGGGTGCCCATCATCAGCTCCTCTGCATGAACTGCAGCGGAGACTACAGTGGCAGAGCTGACGCGGGTCAGCGAACGGAGTCTGCCCAGCACGGACGGGAGCAACGCTCCCCACCCCCTCCAAGGAGAAGTCCTCCTCCACCGAGGTTTCAGGGACGAGGTCAGGGACATCAGCAGGTGATGTCCCCTTCGCCACAGGCGTGGAGACCACCACGGCAGCAGGTGCCGGAACGGGGTAGGTGGTCACAGGGCAACGGTCAGGGGCACCCATCACAGGTACGTGATGCTACGGGCGGGTGCCACCATCAGGACGCCAGGCAGCACCAGGGTCAGTACATGCAGTACTCGACGGGCGTGAGCAACATGGCTCACGACCCACGCATGCCTCTGCCCTTGGCTGAGAACCCGCGGTTGCAGGAGCATTCGCGATACGCGCGTCTGCCGCAGGGATATTACAGGTTGCCGGCCATGGCGTACATGACCAGACCTCCCTACCATCAGGAGTGGGACCCACTCACAGGTGTACGGAGAGGAGGGACTCCCCCGCAGGACGCGGACACGCCGCGCTTAGATTCCTGCTAGGTAATTGCCGCCTACACGCCAGCTTCGGCCCCCCGTCCAATCACGGTATTGTTGCCAACGGCTCGGATTTGGGTATGGGGATACGGTGGCCGTAGTATACAGGTAAGAGCCTTACTGGATACAGGGGCTCAGGGCTGTATTTTGTCTAGTGGGCTGGTGAGTAGGCTAGGCTTAAACATGAAGCCCTCAATGGATGGGGCTGTAGGTATAGGAGGTTTAGATGTGCCTGACGTTCGGGGTCAGGTGAACTTCGAGTTCACATTAGGTAGCACATGCACAGGGGTCAGCTATCATGCCCCAGCAGTGGTGCTGGATGAAGTGGTAGGGAAGCTCCCTCAGGTTCGGTTACCGTCAACGGTACGAGGGTTGACCACGGGCTTAGAGTTAGCTGATCCTGACTTTGACACTCCCGGTACGGTGGACGTTCTTCTCGGGTCAGATGTCCTCGGGAGAATTTGGTGTGGCAGAAAACGTGTACTTCAGCAAACTGGTTTGGTGGCCGTGGATACCACAGGGGGGTATGTTATTTTTGGCCCAGTTTGGAGATCTCAGGACCTACCAGAGGGCGATACGGTGCTCTATGGTAGTGTGTTGTCGGAGGTGCTGCAGAGGTTTTGGGAGTCTGAGGAGCCACCCACAGCGGATAGACGGAAGCCAGAGGATGACGAGTGCGAGCTGTTCTATCAATACAACACTGCACGAAGTTCGTCAGGTAGGTTTGTTACCAGGCTGCCATTTCTCCCAAACCGCCCCTCCTTAGGTAGTTCGCGACAGATCGCGGAACGGAGACTACTGGCTATGGAGAGAAAGATGAAGCGAGATGCAGCACTTCGGCAGAAGTATATCGAATTCATGAGGGAGTACCTGGAGTTAGGCCACATGTCGGTGTCCAGCATAGATTGGAGGTGTGTCGAGCATTACTATATACCACACCTGGCTGTTTTGAAGTCACCGGAGGCGAAGATACGGGTAGTGTTTGACGGTTCTGCTCCTACATCGAATGGTGTGTCTGTGAACCAGTGTCTGCACGCGGGTCCCAAGTTGAACCGGGACATTGTGGACATCCTCACAGATTTTCGGTTGCACCAAGTAGCGTTCGTCGCAGACGTCAAAATGATGTTTCGCCAAACAATTATACACCCGGATGACCGTCGGTACCAGCTGATTTTGTGGCGTGAGAGCCCAGACGAGCCGATGGTCACTTATGAGCTCAACACGGTAACGTATGGGTTGAAACCAAGTCCCTATTTGGCAGTACGTACGCTGAGAGAGTTGGCCGCACAGGAAAGGGTAAGATTCCCTCGAGCCGCAGCAGTACTGGATCGCGACGTCTACGTGGATGACATCTGCACGGGTGCAGATAGCGTGCAACAGGCACTACTCCTACGAGACGAGCTGATCGCGATCATGGAGTCCGGAGGTTATGAGTTGCGGAAATGGTTGTCCAGCTGTCCAGAGCTCCTGGCCGGTTTACCAGGTGAGTTTCAGCAGGACCCGCACCTTTTTGAGAACCCGGACAACCCAAATACGTTGAGCATCCTAGGGGTGCAGTATAGGCCAACGCATGATGTCTTCACGTATCAGATTGAGCCAGACCTGTTGCAGAAGACCTGGACGAAGCGGTCGGTATTGTCGACGATCGCCAGAACGTTCGATCCTAACGGGTGGATCGCACCGGTGACGTTCATGGCGAAGTGCTTCCTGCAAAGGTTGTGGCTAGCGAACATGGGTTGGGACGACCAGCTCTCCGGAGAGCTGTTGAATGATTGGTCAAAGTTTGTAACCACCTTACCAGGGATTGTACGCATCGCGATACCTCGCAAGTTACTCCCGTCGGCGGGATGTAAGGCGACCCTACATGGGTTTTGTGACGCCTCGGAGCGAGGGTACGCGGCAGCTGTCTATTTGCGGACAGTCAGTTCAACGGGAACTGTAGATGTGCGTCTGGTTATGGCCAAGAGTAAGGTGGCTCCAGTTAGGACAAGATGGACCATTCCAAAGTTGGAATTGGCGGGAGCAGCGCTTCTCACGCGCTTGCTACATCATGTCGCTAGTAATTTGCGCGGTACCATCAACTTAGATGAAACGGTGTACGCATGGACCGACAGTAGGATAGTTCTGTGTTGGTTACAGACGTCGGTGCATACACTTGAGGTTTTTGTGGCAAATCGGGTGTCACAGATCAAGGGATCGGAAACTCCGTTGGTGTGGAGACATGTACCGGGAGAATGGAACCCAGCGGACTGCGCCTCACGTGGATGTAGGGCCCCTGAATTGGTAGGTCACTCACTGTGGTGGGGACCTCAGTGGCTGACTGGATCGCCTGAGGAATGGCCATTCAATGAGTGCGGAGCGCCACTTGGGCCACCTGATCGAGGTTTGCGAGTGAACGTGGGGCAGATCGTACCAAAGCCAAGTGCGGCTTGCTTGCTGGAACGATACAGCTCCCTCGACAAACTTCTAGGTGTGACGGGTTGGATCAAACGGTTCGTGTCTAACTGTAGGAAACCTCAAGCAGAACGGAACTTAGCACCTGTCCTCTCGCCTGCGGAACGGAATGCGGCTCTAGGTATATTGGTTAGGGTCGTCCAGGCGGAACATTTTGAGGAGGAGGTCAGGCTGCTCAGGGATGGTCGTGGAAAGCTGAAGGGAGGTCTTGTGCGCCTCAACCCGTTCGTGGATGAGCTTGGTATGCTCCGGGTTGGAGGTAGACTTCGGAACGCTAACCTGCCCTTTTCAGCACGCCATCCGCTGTTACTCCCAAAGAAAGGACCTTTGGTAGAGCTTTTAGTTAGGGATCGTCATGAGAAGAACTCGCATGCGGGCTGCAATGCCCTTTTGGCTATTCTGCAGCGCGAGTTTTGGATCTTGTCAGGACGACGTACGGTACGGAGCATTGTGTTTCGGTGCTTGCCTTGCTATCGGTTGAAGGCAGCCACAATGCAACCTCAGATGGGAGACCTCCCACCGGACCGGGTGACGGAAGCCTGGACGTTTGCGGGTGTGGGAACGGACTTTGCGGGGCCTTTTATGGTTAAAGCATCACGCCTTCGCAACGCGAAGTCAATCAAGGCGTATTTGTGCGTGTTTGTGTGCCTAGCAACCAAGGCCGTCCATTTGGAACTCGTGGCCGACCTCACTACGGAGGCTTTCATAGCAGCTTTGGATAGATTTGTGTCGCGAAGAGGGCGACCAGCGCTGATTAGGTCGGACTGTGGTACCAACTTTAAGGGCGCTGATAGGTGTATGAAAGAAATTGTAACGTTTTTAACGGAAAACGAGGAAGCTATCGGCACGAGCCTCTCCCGTCAGGGCATCAACTGGGTGTTCGATCCACCAGGATGCCCCCACTGGGGTGGTATCTTTGAAGCGGTTGTAAAGTCCGCCAAGACGCATTTGATGCGCGTTATAGGTTTAACGATATTAACCTTTGAGGAGCTAGCGACCGTGTTTTGTAAAATTGAGGCTGTACTAAATTCACGTCCTTTGTGTCCGCTTAGCTCAGATCCTAATGATCTTGAGGCCCTGACACCAGGGCATTTTTTGATTGGCCGACCACTTAACGCCTTGCCAGAATACCCCTACACGGAGGTTAATAGCAATCGTTTGTCGCGTTATGAGTTGTTGCAGCAAATGTCTCAGAATTTTTGGAAGCGATGGTCGCTTGAGTATTTGCACATTCTGCAGCAACGCCTTAAGTGGACGGACAGAACCGAACCCCCTCGCATCGGAGATCTCGTTTTGGTTAAGGATGCCAACCTGCCGCCACTGCGTTGGCGCAGAGGGCGCATTCTCAACTTGTTCCCAGGTAGTGATGGCACTCCTCGAGTCGCGACAGTTCAAGTAGGGGACTCGGTTCTTAAGCGAGCAGTAGCAACGCTATCCCGTCTACCAAGTGAATAGGCCTAAGGGATTCGGCCTAGGGCGGGTGAATGTTTAATTTAGCGTTGCTATGCTGGGGAATCAGTTAGGTATTAATGACGGTCTATGAATGCGGCGCGGTGCTCGATCGCACGCGTCGCTCTAGGCGTGTGTTGTCCCTTTCTCACTCGCAGGGCGAGACTGGCGACGTGCGCGCAGAGCGCCTGACGGCGCCGAGCGGTGGTTTCGGCGCCGCGCAGTTAGTCTCTCAAAACCGCTCGGGCAAGCGTATTGTGTTTTGTACGGATTTCCCGCCACGAGTTTTGTGATGCCGTGTGTAATGGACGATTCAATTTGAGATCGCGCGTGTTGATGCATCGTATTATTGCGGTTCTCCTGGGTTATACTGGAATACCAGGCTTAGTGATTGTTGGATGTCTCGACGTCTTCCACGTGAGCGTCGCGTTGAATAGGCATCAAGTGGCCATTTTGGCCCGCGTTTGTACGGCCCAAATTCGGGTTGGGTCACGCGTAATGACTAATATCAAAGTGGAATACGAACAGAATCTGTGAGTGGTTTGAAGTGAATAACGCGCCAAGGCTGTATTGGAATGCTGGGTGTCGATATCTTTTCCACCCAGCCCTGTAAGTACCCACGGAATTCCTCTTTGATCCATTCCCTGTACTTCCTTTCTCCGTTGGGTATTTTATGCATTTGGACCGGCACGTTGACTGTAAGTGTAAACCTGTTTATTCGTGTTAATGGTGTGTTCCCTTAGTCATATTTGTCGTACCATATCATTGTGACTCCTTAGTACGAATTGCGGAATTCGTGGGGTGATATAATTTGGAGGTACTTACTTATAATCTAGTGCTAATACGTGCAACGTAACGCCAAATACCGGTAATAATAGGCGAAATTAGTATTACGTTTTGGTTGCATAACATATAAAGGCCACCACACATCTGATGAACATTGGGTACACGTGAATTAATTTGGGTACAAAATTTTGTTATTGTGAATTTTGGTTTTGATGCCCACAGACATTATTAGTGTTTAGTATTTATTAGCTTTAGGTATTTCTAGCACCGCGATACCGCGGTCGTTGTCACATATCGATTTCAGCTGTAAATTTGTATTTTCCACTGCGCAGGCTGGGGTCGATTGTGATCACACGTACTTGTTTATCCATAGGACAGTTTACCCTGACCCTCCGCAACTACGCATATTGTGCGCCTTATGAATATAGTTTCGTAAAAGACTTTTGAAAAGCAAAATTTTCTTTGTTCTGTTTGCTCCGGCGCTACGGTTCGCGACGCTACTCCGTGTACTCTTTATAGTAAACTAGCTTTTACCCGCGACTTCGTCCGCGTTAGATAGTTTTTTTACTAATAGTTTAGCTGGGCTCCTGATGGTACACCTGGTGGTCTACATCTGTACTCCAGACCATCGAATGGTGATAAAAAGTAGCCTATGTCCGTTCTCGGTATGCTAGCAATCTCTGTGCCAAGTTTCATGAAGATCGGTTCAGCGGTTTGGCCGTGAAAGCGTAGCAGACAGACAGACAGACAGACAGACAGACAGAGTTACTTTCGCATTTATAATATTAGTGTGGATAGCTTAGTTCGTATACAGAGTGTTTGAGACTACTTTCACTTTGTAGGGGAAGTGTCCCAAATATTTGACCTACGTTTTTTTTGCTTCAAGGAAACTACCCTAATTTTTGAGTAAAAACAATAACTGCATTCAAAGTTTTTCGAAAAATCACTTGGTCACGATGGGAGTCGAACCGGTGAAAATCGTGAAAATAACACCCTGTATTTTTATGATGCCAATCAAACAGGTCAATAGTAAGGATCAATTTCTGCAAACAAACATAGTATCGTAAACTCTCGCAAATAAGTGAAATTAAACAAAATTTGTTTGAAAATTTTCACTAAATTGAAAACACTATAGTACATCCGCCATCTTGAAACGTCATTTTTTTGGAGTTTTCTGGTAAACTAAATCATATGCCTTATATAATGGTATAATAATGAAAACGCTCACTAATGTAAATCTGGTAGAACAATTCGGGTCCTTTCGGGTCTGCTCAGAGATTTTTTTTCAGCTAAATATAAAAAATGTTCATAATCTTTGCCGCCATCTTGTTTTTCGAAAATCTTTTACTTTTTATGTAATCTCTACCAATACACTTACAAACTGCCTATATATACATCACTTTAACCTATTTCGACTCTTTCTACCTGAAAAAGGGACATGGAAAAAAAGTTGATTTTCGTTTTTTTTTTAATAACTCGGCGGCCATTTTGAATTTCCAACTTTTTGGAGTTTTCAGGTAAATTTCATCATATACTTCATCGAACACAACAACAGCGACAACTTTAGCGCATGCGCATCTGGTAGAACAATTCGCCTACTTTAGAGTCTACTTTTTGCAAAAAAATCGTCATATCTCGGCCGCCATTTTGTTTTCCCAAAGTGTTGGACTTTTCCTGAAAACTACAATGCGACTCCTAAAAACCCCCCATACATCACCAAACCCCACCATGCCTCCTTCTTGGAGATCAATTGGGGTAAAAAAAACACCATTTTCACGGTAAAAAAAATGACCGCCATCTTGTTTTTTAATTTTTTCACTACCATAATCGTATTCAAAGCCTAATGATCTTCCAAAATCGACACCAAAAACGAAAAAAAGTAAAAAAAATAGAAAAAAAAAATTCACCCAACAGCCGCCATTTTGTTTTTTGAAAATGTCAGATTTTTTCTCTAATCACCAAATAAAACCAAAAAACTCACCCATACATCAAAAACCCCCAACTATACTCCTTCAACACAAACAATCATGTCAATGAGTCAATGAGTGAGTGAGTGGTCGTTGTGTAGCTTTATATAAATAAAATAAATAAATAAATAACTACTACTACTAATAAATAAATAAATATATAGCTACCACTTGTAATTTTCCTAAGGCAAATTCAGCTTGGCAGTATGTAAAGGGTAGTTGTGCATCTTTATTATGACGTTGAACAGCGTTTTACGTCACCACTTGCGATTATCTAAGAGCGATTTCACTTGTGTAGTTGGCTTTTGTAGTTATTTCCGCCTCCCCTTATTTCCAAAGTGCAGATCAATAACGTTTACCTACCGTAACGCAAAGCGTTTTATGAAACCACTATGAAATCCTGATTGCAGTTACCAATAAGCTATTTGCGCGTCGCATAGTGCGTGTCGGTAATGTTGTTTTCCTTAAACTGTTTTACGAAACCACTATTTATTCTGAAAGAAAGAGCCTAAAATTTTCATATCTGTTGGGTAGTGCGCGGGCAGCAAGCAGCCCGCGAGTCACGTACTTGTTTATTCCAAGGGCAGTTAACCTTTGTTTGATAACTGCGGCGCTACGGTTCGCGTCGCTTCCTCCGTGCCACCTCTTCGCAGGCTTCGGCTTGCAGCCTCAGCTGCGCGTCTCGTCCACCCCTACCTGCTCGAGGCGCACGAAGTCGCGACGCGACCCTCCGCACCTACGCAAACTGTGCGCCTTATGAATTTGCCATAGTTCCGTAAAAGACTCCTATTAACCAATATTTTCTTTGCATTGTTTGCTTGGGCGCTACGGTTCGCGGCGCTACTACGTGTACCTTTTCGCTGGCAGGAGTTAATTTACCAGCACTCTTCCCCTCTTGTTCACCCTTGCCCGCTTGAGGCACACGAAGGTAGTGCCGTGACCCTACGCACCCTTGCAAGTTAACTTCCCATAGTAAATAGCTTAGTCCGTATACAGAGTGCTTGAAACAACTACTCTCACTTAGTATGGGAAGTATCCCAAATACTTGAACTACGGTTTTTTGCTGAAAAAAAAATTACCATTATTTTTGAGTAAATCAATAACTGCATTCAAAGATTTTCGAAACACCCTTTGTCTTGCCGGGAACCAATCTGGTGAAAATCACAATAAAAATACCCTGTATTTTTATGTCACAAATCGGGTCAATGGTTAGGATCAAGTGGAACCACATTTTCATAATTAACTCGTAAATAAAACTTTGTCTGGGAAGTATTCGAAACACTTATTTGACCTAAGTTTTTTTGCTAAAAGGTAACCTTATTAAATTTTTACTGAGTTAAACAATTAACTGCATTTAAATATTTTCCAAAACACCCTTGATCTTGCCGGGAATCGAACTGGTGAAAATCGCAAAATAATACCCTGTATTTTTATGATGATGCCCATCATGAAGGTCATTGATAAGTTTCAATTTATGTAAATAAACGTACTATCGCAAATCAACAGAAGGATTTTTATTTACCGGTTGAAAAATACGAAAAAACAACTTTATATCCATACAGCACATCCGCCTTTTGAAAATCCATTTGTTTTGGAATTTTCTGGCAAACACCAGCATATATTTCAACTGATTGTAAAAAAAACAGCCGCTCACACATGCGCAAGTGGGAGATAATTCGGTAACTTTTGAGTCTTATTTTGGAAAAAAAAAACTTGTAACTGGGCCGCCATCTTGTTTTTCCCAAATTTTGGAATTTTCCTAAAAACTACAAAAATTTCTTCATACAACATCGACCCTAACCGTCCCCAACCATGCCTCCTTTTTAGAGATCAATTCGGGTGAAAATATCGCACTTTTCTCGTTAAAAAGCAAAATTACAGTGACCTTGTATTTTTTTAACCACCATCGTATTTAAAACCTTTAAATTTCCCGAAAATGCCGTTTCAAACGATTCAATCTGATAACAAATAAAAAATTGCCTATCCCACGGCCGTCAACTTGTTTTTTTGTAAATGTCAGATTTTTCTTTACTCATAAGAACCGACCAAAAACTCCCTGTACATCAGAAATCCCCATCTATATACTCCTTGAACACAAACAATCATGTCAATGAGTAAGTAAGTCAGCGTGGTGAGTGAACTCTTGCCTACGATGATGTACCTACCCCACACGGAGTAGCGCCGCGACCCTACGCACCCAAACAAGTCGACTTTCCGTGGTAAATAGCTTCATACGTATACACTATATAGTGTTGCTTTCAAAAAAATTCGAACAATTACGCCGGCGGCAGAAAAACCGGTGAAAATAAGAAAAAAATCACATACTTACATACATAAATCACGCCTATATCCCTTATGTGGTAGGCAGAGCGTAAGGCCGTAAAACGGATATTAACACCACGTCTGACAAAAGTTTGAGGGTCAATCAGATAACTGCGTATCACTTAGTGACAGGTTGTCAGCCCATCGCCTAAAATTGCAATAAACATCTAAACCTCGAGTCCCTTAGTAAAATCACTCTGTATTTTTATGATTCAAATTCAAGAGGGTCAATGATAAGAATCAATTTCTGCAAACAAACAAATGATCGTAGAGCAACTTATACACACGTCATAAGAACATGACACCAGGGTTCGTCGTGTCGTTGGACGACTCGGTGTCCCACACGAAAAGAGAGAGATAAGAGCCGTATTAATTAGTATTAGTACCGTAGACGTGTTCCGTGTGATGCCGGCTTAGAATAGCGTCACCCCATTTCCTACCCATGGGTGTTGTAAGAGGCGACTGAGGGACTCGAGGGTGTGTATTACAATTTTAGGCGATGGGCTGACAACCTGTCACTATAGTGATACACTGTTATCTGATTGACCCTCAAACTTTTGTCAGAGGTGGTGTTAATATCCGTTTTACGGCCGTTAATGCTCTGCCTACCCCATAAGGGATATAGGCGTGATTTATTTATGTATGTATGTAGTTCCGTAGAAGTTATTAATTTAAAACTTACTTGATGACCGAGCGAGTCGGGAAACCGAGGATATTACAGTTCATGTTTAATATTTGCCGCGTGATGCCGGCTTAGAATAGCATCACCCCATTTCTTACCCATGGGTATCGTAAGAGCCGACTAAGGGACTCGAGGGATGTGTATTACAATTTAGGCGATGGGCTGACAACCTGTCACTACAGTGATACACTGTTATCTGATTGACCCTCAAGCTTTTGTTAGACGTGGTGTTAATATCCGTTTTACGGCCGTTAACGCTCTGCCTATCCCGTAAGGGATATGGGCGTGATTTATGTATGTATGTATGTTTGTTTAATGTCCTTGCGAGAAACCGTTTACGAACGTACCAAAAAGCTATCTAAAGTCTATAAGATACATACATACACATATCACCCCTATTGTCCCCTGCGGGGTAGGCAGAGCGTAAACGACCGCAAAAAAAACGGCTATTTACGCCACTTTTGACAAATATTTCTGGGTCATTCGTAAAATTGTGTATCGCCATAGTGACAGGATGTCAGCCCATCGCCTAAAATTGCAATACACACTCTCGAGTCCCTTAGTCGCCTCTTACGACTCCCACGGGAAAGAAATGGGGTGATGCTATTCTAAGCCGGCATCACATCACAATTTTCCGAATGACCATCAAATATTAATGTCCGTAAATGTCAGTTTTTTGCGGCTGTTTACGCTCTGCCTACCCCGCAAGGGATTATGGGCGTGATATGTGTGTGTGTGTGTAGGGGACGTGTTAAATATAATATATTAGACCTACGGTTTTATGTTGAAATCTTATAATAATACATAATATTCGTTTTAGGGTGTATATTGCAATTTTAGGCGATGGGCTGACAACCTGTCACTATAGCGATACACAATATTCCGAATAACCCTCAAACATTTGCCAGACGTGGTGTAAATGGCCATTTTTTGCGGCTGTTTACGCTCTGCCTACCCCGCAAGGGATAACAGGCATGATATGTGTGTGTATGTATGTATGTATGTAATATCCGTTATACGGCCGTTAATGCTCTGCCTACCCCGTGAGGGATAAAGGCGTGATTAATGTATGTATGTATGTGTGTAATTGCAGTTACTGATACCGATAAGCTGTTCGCGCGTGGCATAGTGCATGTCGGCAATCTTGATTCCCTTAAACTGTTTTACGAAATCACTTTTTGTTCTGCAAGAAAGAACCTAAAATGTACATATCCGTTGGGTAGTGCGCGGCCAGCAAGCAGCCCGCGAGTCATGTACTTGTTTATCTAAAGGGTAGTTAACCTTTGTCTGATTGCTGCGACGCTACGCATACTGTGCGCCTTATCAATTTGCCATAGTTCCGTAAAAGACTTTTGAAAAGCAAAATTTTCTTTACTCTGTTTGCTTCGGCGCTACGGTTCGCGTCGCTACTCCGTGTACCTCTTCGCAGGCAGGTGCTCTCCCTCACCACGCAGCTTCGGCTTGCAGCCTCAGCTGCGCGTCTCGTCCACCCCTACCCGCTCGAGGCGCACGAAGTTAGCGCCGCGACCCTCCGCACCTACGCAGATCGACTCTTCATAGTAAATAGCTTAGTTCGTATACAGAGTGGTTGAGACTACTTTCACTTTGTAGGGGAAGTAGCCCAAAAATTTGACCTACGTTTTTTTGCTTTGAAGAAACTACCGTTATTTTTGAGTAAACATAATAACTGCATTCAAAGTTTTTCGAAAAACCACTTGGTCACGCCGGAAGTTGAACCGGTGAAAATAGTAAAAAAAAAACAGCCTGTATTTTTATGATGCCAATCGAGAGGGTCAATGGTAAGGATCAATTTCTGCAAACAAACATACTATCGCAAAGCATCAGAAAGGCTCGTAATAAACGAATTAAACGAAAATAATTTCGATACCGCGTTTTAGAAACCCTAGTGGTGCCACCTCTGAAATGTATTGGGAACCACATTTTCATAATAAACTCATAAATTGTAAACTTTGTAGGGCAAGTGTTCTAAATATTCGACCTACGGTTTTTCGCTGAAAGAAAGCTACCCTTAGTTTATAGTAAAAACAATAACTACATTCAAAGTTTTTCCAAAAATCACTTGTAGTCGCCGGGAGTCGAACCGGTAAAAATTGAAAAAAAATAAACACCCTGTATTTTTATGATGCCGATCGATTGGGTCAATAGTAAGGATAAATTACTGCAAACAAACATTGTATGGCAAACGCATGAAAATGGGTGCAATTAATCAAAATAATATTGAAAATTTTCACCAAACTGAAATCTTTATAGCACATCCGCCATTTTGAAATGTCAACTTTTTGGAGTTTTCTGGTAAACTACATCATATACCTAATCTAATAGTATAATATTTAAAACTGTAACTAACGTAAATCTGAGAGAACAATTCGGGTCTTTTGGGGTCTACCCGGAGTAAAATTTGCGAAGAAATTCAAACAAAGTTGTAAAACTTGGCCGCCATCTTGTTTTTACAATTTTTATTATTTTTTATGCAATTTCTACCAGCACACTTACAAACTGCCTATACATTACTTTAACCTATTTCGACTCTTTCTACCCGAAAAAGGGACATAGAAAAAAAGTTGATTTTCGATTTTTTTTTAATTACTCGGCGGCCATCTTAAATTTCCAACTTTTTGGAGTTTTCTGGTAAACTACATCATAAACCTCATCCAACACAACAACAGCGACAACTTTAGCGCATGCGCTTCTGGTAGAACAATTCGCCTACTTTTAAGTCTACTTTTTGCAAAAAAAACATCATATCTCGGCCGCCATTTTGTTTCTCCCAAATGTTGGAATTTTCCTGAAAACTACAAAACGACTCCTAAAAACCCCCTATACATCACTAAACCCCACCATGCCTCCTTCTTGGAGATCAATTCGGGTGAAAAAAACACCATTTTTACGGTAAAAAAAAATGACCGCCATCTTGTTTTTTAATTTTTTTACAACCACCATTGTATTTAATAGCATAAAATCTCCCGAAAATGCCGTTTCAATCAACTCAATCTGATAACAAATGTAAAAGTTGTTGCCTCTCCCACGGCCGCCATCTTGTTTTTTGAAAATGTCAGATTTTTTCTCTACTCACCAAAATAAAGCAAAAAACTCGCCCATACATCAAAAACCCCCACCTATGCTCCTTCAACACAAACAATCATGTCAATGAGTCAATGAGTGAGTGGTCGTTGTGTAGCTTTATATAAGTTGGGATAGATGGGACTAGTTGGTTGGGTGGTGCGCGGGCTGCAAGCAGCCCGCGGGTCGTGTGTGCTTTGCCTTTCGCATAGTTCAAGTGAGTTTGTATTTTATAAAGTGTCTTACGTCACCACTTTTAATTTTCCTAAGACAAATTCAGCTTGGCAGTTGGTGAAGTTAGTTTTGCATCTTTATTGTGACGTTGAACAGCGTTTTACGTCACCGTTTGTAATTATCAGAAAGCGATTTCACTTGTGTAGTTGGCTTTTGTACTTATTTCCGCTCCCCCTTATTTCCAAAGTGCAGATCAATAACGTTTACCGTAACGGAAAGCGTTTTATGAAACCACTATGAAATCCTGAATGCAAATACCGATAAGCTTTTCGCGCGTTGCATAGTGCGTGTCGGTAATCTTGTTTTCCTACAACTGTTTTACGAAACCTCTATTTATTCTGAAAGAAAGAACCTAAAATTTCCATATCTGTTTGGTAGTGCGCGGGCAGCAAGCAGCCCGCGAGTCACGTACTTGTTTATCCTAAGGGCAGTTAACCTTTGTCTGTTAATACTGTGCGCCTTATGAATTTGCCATAATTCCGTAGAAGACTCCTTTTAACCAAAATATTCCTTGCTCTGTTTACTTGGGCGCTACGGTTTGCGGCGCTTTTTTTTTAACCTCCATCGTATTAAAAAACTTGAAATTTCTCGAAAATGCCGTTTCAATCAACTCAATCCGATAACAAATAAAAATATTTGCCTGCCCCACGGCCGCCAACTTGTTATTTTATAAATGTCAGAAGATTTTTCTTTACTCATTAGAATCTACCAAAAACTCCCTATACATTCAAAAATCCCCATCTATCTCCTTGAACGCAAACAATCATGGCAATAAGTAAGTAGGTCAGCGTGGTGAGTGAACTCCACGGGTGAACTCTTGCCCGCGATGATGTACCTACACGGAGTAGCGCCGCGACCTTATGCACCCAAACAAGTCGACTTCACGAGGTAAATAGCTTAATACGTGTACACTAAATAGTGTGATGCCAGCTTAGAATAGCATCAACCTATTTCTAAACCATGGGTGTCGTAAGAGGCGACTAAGGGACTCGAGGGTTAGATTTGTATTGTAATTGTAGGCGATGGGCTGACAACCTGTCACTATAATGATACACAGTTATCCTATTGACCCTCAAACTTTTGTCAGACGTACTGTTAATATCTGTCTAATTCCAAGCTAAACTCCCGCATGTAAACATTTAAAATTGTGCTTTGTATAAATATTGCGTGTAAAAAATACATGATACCAACATTTTCGTGCCACAATTCTGTAAAACTTTTTTTACTGTCATATTAGTTATTGTAAAGAAGGTATGTTATGTTTATTTATCATACTTACTATGCCTTGGGACGCACCTGTAACAAATTCTTATCGCGTACCAAATTTTTAAAAAACTTCCCGTGTTAGGTATACAATTTTTGAAAACTTGCAAATTTTTTGTGGTTATTAGTTGCAAAAACTAACCCGGTAGATGGAGCCATGCCAAGCGTTACTGGCATTTAAATACACTTGCAAAATTGGCGGGCATGAAATGAGCTGCGGTAGCCCAGATGGAAGAGGCATCGCCACTAGTAATGCGAAAGTCGCAGGTTCAAATCCTGCCCGCGCTTGAAAAGGACATTGGGACCTTTAGTATGGCACAAATACCCACGGCGAACATTAACGTTTTATACCTTATTTTAAAGCCTGAGATGTCTAGTTGTTGCAACACAAGCCGCATTATTGTGAGCAATGGGAATACTGAGTTAACGAAAAAAAAGTTCAGAAATGTATTTTTTTTTGTTTTAAATGTGGTGGTAGTTACCACCTACACGTGTTCAATAACTATATTAGTGCCATGTAGGTACATTATTATTCAAATATAAGTATTATATTTTAAAAATAAGAATATTGTATGTAAAAAAATTATGTATGTAAGTATGTATGTATAATCTCTTTATTGCGCATTCTTAAAACTAATACAGAAAACACATATTAAATCAAAAACAAGAAATGACACAAATCCGGACTTATCCCATTAAGGGATCTCTTCCAGTCAACCCTTGAGAAACTCTGAGGATACAACAAGCTATTTATATACATACTTGGGACCAAACTGAATACAATATTATCTACTATAAATACGACGTAGATATCATATACTTACTTACATACTTAATATACCCTACAAATTGTCTGAGTTATCCGACCCAAAACCCCAAACTAAAAATAATTATATTACTCATCATCATTTCAGCCTTTATCCTCCCACAGCTGGGTTTATACCCAGCTGTGGGAGGATAAAGGCTGATTTGATTTGATTTGATTTTGTGCCATAGATTCCTATATTGCGCAAGTCTTGTCCAGGTTCTTCCGACAATCTTTACTATGTCGTCAACCCATCTAGCGCTGCGGGACGACCTACGCTTCTACGCCCTACTTTTGGCCACCACTCTGTCGAGGATTTTGTGCTCCACCTGCCATCACCTCGCCGCACCACGTGCCATGCCCATCGCCACTATGCCTCCACGGCACGCTTACTGACATCCGCAACTTTCGTTAAACGTTGTATTTCAGCGTTTGGAATTCGGTCGAGAAGGGTGATGCCTAGCATGGATCGCTCCATGGCTCTCTTTGCCACTTGTATTTTGCGCACAGTCTCTTTAGTAAGCGTCCATGTTTCGGCACCATAGGTCATGACGGGCAGGACACATTGGTTAAATATTCAGGCACTGTTGCATTTTTCGGTCTTTGAGAATGTCCTCAAGCTTGCTGAAGTATAATAAAGTCAACCTCGTTCTTCGTCCTGCCGTCAGGGCACTTCCAGGTTTAGCCATGTGGCCCCAAGCCTAATTCGCCGCGCTCCTGTCCCACTTTGGCGTTGAAGTCCCCCATGACAACAGTGAAGTGGGTCTTAGTAATACGGTGTATGGCCCTCGACACGTCGTCGTAAAGGGCCTTCACCTCTTGGTTTGAGCTGCTCGAAGTCGGCGCATATACCTGTACGACCTTGAGAGTGTATCTCTCGGTCAATTTCAGTACTAGGTACGCTACCCTGGTCGAGACGCTGCAGATCTCCTTCACGTTGTCACGGAGAGCTTTGTTGACGAGGAACCCTACGCCACCCTGGCTCTGTGTGCTCCCTTCCCTGAAGTAGAATAGGTGACCTGATTTTAGGATCAAAGTGTCCTCCCCCTCTCTTCGGACTTCTGACAACCCAACAACAAGCCACCGTATCTTTTCTAATTCTACCTCAAGGATTTTGAGGCTCTCGTCGAGCCGCAAACTGCGTCTATTATACTTCGCCAGGTTCAGTTTGTGGCAGCCATCGTCTTTAGCCCGGGGATTCATCGCACCCCCTGCCCCACCATGACCCAGGCTGCTGCCGTGGCCCGGGGTAGTAGGGCGGCCGGAAACTAGGGGCCGTTTCATTTTGGTTCTATCCATAGGGGGTTTTGCCCAATAGTCACCACGCTGGGTAGGCGGGTTGGTCACCGCAGTGTGTGGTTCCGGACTATGTTGTCAAACACGGAAAGCGCTGCACATTCCGGAAACCCTCAATCGCTTCTTACTATACCCATGGGTGGACTTGGAGTGGTGCTATTTTACTCTGCCGACACCACACGGCATAAAATCTTGAATATATTGACAACAATTTCTCAACATTCCCATTAGATATAAAAAAAATAACTTACCATTTAGGAAATACGTAATGATATCTCAAAACTATCATATGTTTCATTTATGTTCGCATGATTTGGGTTACTGGGTCAGAAAGGTCCCAATGTCATTTCTAGTAAAATACCAGGAGTTCAACTGAAGGCAGACAATGGCCGCGTTACGCAGCGCTAAATAGCATACGCCGCACAATATAGCAGCGCATACTATGAATTAAACGTGAACCTAAATATATTTAACTTAATTAACTAAGTTGAGTGAAATTGGCAAATGATGTGTTCTGACCTTTACATAACTCAAGTCGGTAGTAAATACCGTCTGCCGATCTGGCGTTACGTCACACGTATTAGCACTAGATTATAAGTAAGTACCTCCAAATTATATCACCCCACGAATTCCGCAATTCGTACTAAGGAGTCACAATGATATGGTACAACAAATATGACTAAAGGGAACACACCATTAACACGAATAAACAGTTTTATACTAAACAACCAGGTTTAATACTTACAGTCAACGTGCCGGTCCAAATGCATAAAATACCCAACGGAGAAAGGAAGTTCAGGGAATGGATCAAATGGGAATTCCGTGGGTACTTACAGGGCTGGGTGGAAAAGATATCGACACCCAGCATTCCACTACAGCCTTGGCGCGTTATTCACGTCAAACTACTCACAGCTTCTGTTCGTATTCCACTTTGATATAAGTCATTACGCGTGACCCAACCCGAATTTGGGCCGTACAAACGCGGGCCAAAATGGCCACCTGATGCCTATTCAACGCGACGCTCACGTGGAAGACGTCGAGACATCCAACAATCACTAAGCCTGGCATTCCAGTACAACCCAGGAGAAACGCAATAATACGATGCATCAACACGCGCGATCTCAAATTGAATCGTCCATTACACGCGGCATCACAAAACGCGTGGCGGGAAATCCGCACAATACGATACCCTCCCGTCCGAACGGTTTGAGTGACTGAGTGCGGTGCAGAAATCACCGCTTGGCGCCGTCAGGCGGTCCGCGCGCACGTCGCCAGTCTCGCCCCGCGAGTGAGAAAGGGACAACACACGCCCAGAGCGACGCGTGCGATCGAGCACCGCGCCGCATTCACAGACCGTCATCAATACCTAACCTACCCCAGCATAACAACGCTAAATATTAAACAATATCCGTTTTATGGCCGTTAACGCTCTGCCTACCCCGTACTCTTACGGGGTTTATTATGTATGTATATATGTACTATATAGTATTGCTTTCAAAAAATTTCGAACAATCACGCCGGCGGCAGAAAAACCGGTGAAAATAAGAAAAAAATCACATACATACATAAATCACGCCTATATCCCTCACGTGGTAGGCAGAGCGTTAAAGGCCGTAAAACGGATATTAACACTACGTCTGACAAAAGTTTGAGGGTCAATCAGATAACTGCGTATCACTTAGTGACAGGTTGTCAGCCCATCGCCTAAAATTGCAATACAAATCTAACTCTCGAGTCCCTTAGTAAAATCACTCTGTATTTTGATGATTCAAATTCGAGAGGGTCAATGATAAGAATCAATTTCTGCAAACAAACAGACGATCGTAGAGCAACATAAACACACGTCATAAGAACCTGACACCAGGGTTTGTCGTGTCGTTGGACGACTCGGTGTCCCACACGAAAAGAGAGAGATAAGAGCCGTATTAATTAGTATTAGTTCCGTAGACGTGTTCCGTGTGATGCCGGCTAAGAATAGCGTCACCCCATTTCCTACCCATTGGTGTTGTAAGAGGCGACTGAGGGACTCGAGGGTGTGTATTACAATTTTAGGCGATGGGCTGACAACCTGTCACTATAGTGATACACAGTTATCTGATTGACCCTCAAACTTTTGTCAGAAGTGGTGTTAATATCCGTCTTACGGCCGTTAATGCTCTGCCTACCCCGTAAGGGATATAGGCGTGATTTATTTATGTATGTTTGTAGTTCCGTAGAAGTTATTTATTAAAAACTTACTTGATGGCCGAGCGAGTCGGGAAACCGAGGATATTCCAGTTCATGTTTAATATTTGCCGAGTGATGCCGGCTTAGAATAGCATCACCCCATTTCTTACCCATGGGTATCAAAAGAGCCGACTAAGGGACTCGAGGGATGTGTATTACAATTTCAGGCGATGGGCTGACAACCTGTCACTACAGTGATACACTGTTATTTGATTGATCCTCAAGCTTATGTTAGACGTGGTGTTAATATCCGTTTTACGGTCGTTAACGCTCTACCTACCCCGTAAGGGATATAGGCGTGATTTATGTATGTTGTATGTTTGTTTAATGTCCTTGCGAGAAACCGTTTACGAACGTACCAAAAAGCTATCTAAAGTCTATAAGATACATACATAGACATATCACCCGTATTGTCCACTGCGGGGTAGGCAGAGCGTAAACGACCGCAAAGGGAAAGAAATGGGGGTGATGCTATTCTAAGCCGGCATCACATCACAATTTTCCGAATGACCATCAAATATTAATGTCCGTAAATGTCAGTTTTTTTGCGGCTGTTTACGCTCTGCCTACCCCGCAAGGGATTATAGGCGTGATATTTGTGTGTGTGTGTAGGGGACGTGTTACATATAATATATTAGACCTATGGTTTTATGTTGAAAACTTATAATAATTTATATGTATTTTTTTTTTTTTTTTTTTATTAATGATGGGTTTGCTCTTGACTCTAGTCTAGGTCATAGGACAGAGACAGAGTCTAAGATGGAGCGAGCTCACCCAGAAGAAGCCTGTTCACTCTTACTTTGAAGAGATTAGGGTTGTATGCTTTTGGAAACACAGACGCAGGAAGTGAGTTCCACTCTTTAGCAGTGCGCATTATAAATGATGACTGGAAGCGCTTAGTCCGAATTGGTGGAATGGCTACCAGGTACGGATGGTATCCGGCGGTGCGTCTGGATGTCCGATGGTAGAAGGGAGCTGGTGGAACAAGGTCGTGAAGCTCTTGAGCACACTCTCCGAAGTACAATCTATAAAATACCGACAAGCAGGCAACCTTGCGGCGATGTGCCAGGCTATGTAGCTTGGTGTCCACCAGTTTTATGTCGCCTATGAGCCTCTTGGCCCTGCGTTCCACCGAGTCAAGAGCGGCAAGTTGGTATTTGGCTGAGCCATCCCAAAGGTGACTGCAATACTCCATGCAGGATCGGACTTGTGCTTTGTAAAGAGTTAAAAGCTGTCCAGGCGTAAAGTATCGCTTCACTCTATTCAGGACGCCCAGCTTTTTAGCCGCCGTCTGAGCCTTGTACTCGATGGTCGCGCCGAAGTTTAGATTTGATGTCAACTCCATGCCTAGAAGCTCAAGCCTGTCAGTGACTGGGACAGATGTACCCCGAAAAGTAGGTGTCCAGTCGAAAAGACTCCTTTTTGCAGTGAAAAGACACGCCTGTGTTTTGGTGGCATTGAATGAGACCAGATTGTCGTCGCCCCATTGGGAGACGAGACTTAAGGTCAGATCTGTTCGCTCTACCATGGCCTTTCTTAACGAACGTATTTCATCCCCACTGGTCCCTGCACCTGTCAAGTATCTCTCTGAAACGGTACTATCATCTGCGTATCCAACAATACCATGCCGAAGGAGGTCATTGATGTGCAGCAGGAAAAGAGTTGCAGAGAGAACAGACCCCTGAGGAACTCCGGCATCAATGGCCATTAGGTCAGAGGAGCAGCCGTCAACGACTACTCTGATGGACCGTTCACTAAGGAAGTCTGAAATCCAAGTACAAAAATCAGCTGGGATGCCATAAGCAGGAAGCTTGCTGAGCAGACTTGCATGCCAGACCCTGTCAAAGGCCTTCGAGATATCGAGTGAAACGGCAAGTGCTTCGCCGTTTTTCTCGATGGCTTCGCCCCAGCAGTGCGTGACATACACAAGAAGATCACCAGTAGACCGCCCCCGGCGAAAGCCATATTGACGGTCACTGAGAAGATCATTGTCTTCAAGGTAGGTCAGCAACTTACTGTTAAGTACCCTCTCCATGACCTTGCATAGGATGGAGGTAATGGCAATTGGACGGTAATGGGCAGGGTCGGCACGGTCGCCCTTTTTGGGAACTGGTTGCACATTAGCAAGCTTCCAGGCCCCCGGCACCGTTCTTTCTTTAAGAGAGAGGCGGAACAAGCGTGTCAGCACAGGAGACAGTTCAGGCGCACATAGTCTTAATACTCTCGCTGGTATGCCATCAGGTCCGCTGGCCTTGTTCACGTCTAGACTGCACAATACTCTTCGAACCTCTTTAATGTGTACTGCGATCTCCGACATCGAAGAATCGCAACGAGGTACAGTAGGTGGTTGTTTGGAGCCAGCGTCCAGACGTGAGTTGCTTGCAAACAAGGAAGCAAACAAATTTGCTTTCTCACTTGCAGAGTGAGCCAGCGATCCATCAGGTTTCAGCATTGGAGGTAAGGTTGGACGACAGAAATTAGTTTCAACCGCTTTGGACAGGGACCAAAACTTTTTACTACCCGGAGGGTGTGATGCTAGTTTGGCCCCTATTCGTCCGACATGGTCAAAACGTGCCTTACGTAAAACCCGTTTGCAGGACTTAGTGGCAGAGTTGAAGGTTCTTTTCTTCGCGCGAACCCTACGTGCTCTTGATTTGCAGTCGCGAGCCTTGACCCAAGCTTGGTATGCCGATTCTTTACGCGCCTCAGCTTGGGCGCATTCTGCGTTAAACCAAGGCTGGGCTTTGTGACCGAGCGGGATGTCGGAGAATGGAATAAAATATTCCGTCCCCTGCCGAATCACGTCCGCAACCGCATCTGCACAACACGAGGGGTCACGCGAAGAGAAGCACACTTGACGCCACGGGTAAGATGCAAAGAAGTGCCGCATCTCTTCCCAATCTGCTGACTCGTATCTCCAAACTCGCCTCGTGCCCCTGGGGCTGTCATCGAGAGGAGAGCAGGTCGATACGGATTTCACCAGACAGTGGTCGGACGTTCCCAGCGGAGCTGAGACCGAAACTGAATGACTGTCTGGATCAGTTGTCAGCAGCAAGTCCAAGCAATTGGGTGTATGGCCGTCGATATCCGGTATCCGCGTAGCTACATTCACCAGCTGGGTCAGATCTAGCGATAATGCAAACTTGCGCGCCTCTAGCCCAGCATGGTCAGTTTTCTGGAACGGGAACAACCACTCCTTATGGTGGGCATTAAAGTCCCCCAGAAAAGTTAGCTTCGCTGTCGGGTATCTTTGCTGTGCTACGTCTGTCGTTTCAACGAGGTAATTGAAAAGCGCTGTCGTCTCCTGGTCACCGCTGTGCGATCGGTAGACGCCGACATATAGAGTTTTCTCCACGCCAGAGTCCTCCAGTAGCCAAATGGCAGAAAAACCCGATTTCTCAAAGCAACGGAGACGACGACAACAAATGTCATCGCGGACATACACACAGACCCCAGCTTGCTTCTTGAACTTATGCTCAAGAGAGTAACCCGGGTAGTTGAGGTACGCCACGTCCGACGGTGTTGTTATCTTCGTCTCCGTTAGGAAGAACAGGTGCGGCTTCTCGGTCTCAAGGTGGTGATGGACCGGATCGAGATTGGAGTGCAACCCTCGGATGTTAGTGAGGTGCACTTTTTTTGTACGAACTACAGGTAAAAAACATCTTCCAGCGTTGAAAAGAAACTACCCTTATTTTTGAGTTAAAACAATAACGGCATTCCAATTCCAAAGATTTTCGCAAAATCACTTGGTCTCGCCGGAAAGCGAATTGGTGAAAATCGTAAAAAATTACCTTTTTTTATGATGTCAATCAAGAGGAATGAATTGTTGTAAACTAATATAGTATCGCAAACGCAAGCAAATTGGTGATATTAATTTTAATTAGTTTAAAAGTAGACCACCTATAGTAAATCGCTATACACGGTTTGCAGGCATAATCAGACCACAAAACTGTATAACTTTTACGATGAAGCAGTTGGGAAAAGTTTCCATAGAAAGTCAGTCAGATGATCGGGAATTTTGTATGGGAGGTCGTATTTTTTTTTCTCGTTTACTAACATATCTTTCACTTAAAATGTTGTTCAATTGCATAGTCTGATCGTGCTTGGAGAGTTTTCGGTACATTGTCCTTTTCACCCTGTATAGTCCGGTATTCACAGTGTTTGAAACAACTTTCACTTTGTAGGGGAATGTCCCAAATAATTGACCTACGGTATTTTGTTGAAAGGAAACTACCCTTATTTTTGAGAGAACAAACAATAACTGCATCCCTTACGGGGTAGGCAGAGCATTAACGCCCGGCCGAGCTTATCAGATTGACCCTCGAACTTTTGCCAGAAGTGCTGTTAAGATCAGTTTTACGGCCGTTAATGCTCTGCTTACCCCGTAAGGAATATAGGCGTGATATATGTATGTATGTAGTTCCGTTGAAGTTATTTATTAAAAAAAAATTATCACCGACATATTTTTACTTGATGGCCGAGCGAATCGGGAAACCGAGGATATTACAGTTCATGTTTAATTTCCTTGCGGGAAACCGTCTACGTACATTACAAAGAGCTATCTAAAGTCTATAAGATACATACATACACATATCACGCCTATTGTCCCTAGCAGGGTAGGCAGAGCGTAAACGGCCACAAAACAACGGACATTTACGCCACATAGTACAAATATTTGAGGGTCATTCGTATAATTGTGTATCGCCATGGTGACAGGTTGTCAGCCCATCGTCTAAAATTGCAATACGTGGTTATATGTAATAGCATCACCCCATTTATTTCCCGTGGGAGTCGTAAGAGGCGACTTAAGGACTCGAGGGTGTATATTGCAATTTTAGACGATGGGCTGACAACCTGTCACCATGGCGATACACAATTATACGAATGACCCTCAAATATTTGTACGATGTGGCGTAAATGTCCGTTTTTTTGTGGCCATTTCCGCTCTTCCTATCCCGCGTGAAGATAGGCGTGATATATGTATGTACAAGTGAGGCGAGACATCATTTACAAATAATGTACTTGGCTACTAATCGTAAGAAACAGAGTTAACATCTATGCCATTACTTATAATATGACCAAAAAATTTCGATAGCGCGTTTTAAGTAACCTAGTGGTGCCACCTCTGAAATGTATTAGGAACCAAATTTTCATACAAAACTTGTAAATTGTTACCTATGGGTATCATAAGAGGCGACAACGGGACTCGATGGTTAAATGTGTATTGCAATTTTAGGCGATGGTCTGACAACCTGTCAGTATAGTAATACACAGTTATCTGATTGACCCTCAAACTTTTGTCAGACGTGGGGTTAATATCCGTTTTACGGCCGTTAACGCTCTGCCTACCCCGTAAGGGATATAGACGTGATTTTTGTATGTATGTTTGAACGTATGTAGTACTTATATAAAGGTTATTTGCGTGTCTCTAATAATACGTTGAAAAGCGTTTATGTCACCACTTGCGATTATCAAAGAGCGATTTCACTTGGGTAGTTGGTTTTTGTAATTATTTCCGCCTCCCCTTATTTCCAAAGTGCAGATCAATAACGTTTACCGAAACGCAAACGCAAAGCGTTTTATGAAATCCTGATTGCAGTTACCGATAAGCTATTCGCGCGTGGCATAGTGCATGTCGGCAATCTTGATTCCCTTAAACTGTTTTACGAAATCACTTTTCATTCTGCAAGAAAGAACCTAAAATGTACATATCTGTTGGGTAGTGCGCGGCCAGCAAGCAGCCCGCGAGTCATGTACTTGTTTATCTAAAGGGCAGTTAACCTTTGTCTGATTGCTGCGACGCTACGCATACTGTGCGCCTTATCAATTTGCCATAGTTCCGTAAAAGACTTTTGAAAAGCAAAATTTTCTTTGCTCTGTTTGCTTCGGCGCTACGGTTCGCGACGCTACTCCGTGTACCTCTTCGCAGGCAGGTGCTCCCTCACCACGCAGCTTCGGCTTGCAGCCTCAGCTGCGCGTCTCGTCCACCCCTACCCGCTCGAGGCACACGAAGTTAGCGCCGCGTCCCTCCGCACCTACGCAGATCGACTCTTCATAGTAAATAGCTTAGTTCGTATACAGAGTGGTTGAGACTACTTTCACTTTGTAGGGGAAGTAGCCCAAAAATTTGACCTACGTTTTTTTGCTTTGAAGAAACTACCGTTATTTTTGAGTAAACATAATAACTGCATTCAAAGTTTTTCGAAAAACCACTTGGTCACGCCGGAAGTTGAACCGGTGAAAATCGTAAAAAAAAAAAACAGCCTGTATTTTTATGATGCCAATCGAGAGGGTCAATGGTAAGGATCAATTTTTGCAAACAAACATACTATCGCAAACTCACGCAAATAACTGCAGTCAAAAGATTTTCAAAAAATTACTTGTCGTCATAGAAAATCGTAAAAACACCCTGTATTTTTATGATGGGGATCAATGGTGTTAATAGTAGGGAATAATTTCTGCAAACAAACATACTATCGCAAAGCATCAGAAAGGCTCGTAATAAACGAATTAAACGAAAATAATTTCGATACCGCGTTTTAGAAACTCTAGTGGTGCCACCTCTGAAATGTATTGGGAACCACATTTTCATAATAAACTCATAAATTGTAAACTTTGTAGGGCAAGTGTTCTAAATATTCGACCTACGGTTTTTCGCTGAAAGAAAGCTACCCTTAGTTTATAGTAAAAACAATAACTACATTCAAAGTTTTTCCAAAAATCACTTGTAGTCGCCGGGAGTCGAACCAGTAAAAATTGAAAAAAAAATAAACACCCTGTATTTTTATGATGCCAATCGATAGGGTCAATGTTAAGGATAAATTACTGTAAACAAACATTGTATGGCAAACCCATGGAAATGGGTGCAATTGATCAAAATAATATTGAAAATTTTCACCAAACTGAAATCTTTATAGCACATCCGTCATTTTGAAATGTCAACTTTTTGGAGTTTTCTAGTAAACTACATCATATATTAATCTAATAGTATAATATTAAAAACTGTAACTAACGTAGATCTGGGAGAACAATTCGGGTCTTTTGGGGTCTGCCCGGAGCAAAATTGGCGAAGAAATTCAAACAAAGTTGTAAAACTTGGCCGCCATCTTGTGTCTACAATTTTTTTTATTTTTTTAGCAATCTCTACCAGAACACTTACAAACTGCCCATATATAACTTTAACCTATTTCGACTCGTTCTACCTGAAAAAGAGACAAATTTAAAAAATGGATTTTCAATTTTTTCAACTTTTTGGAATTTTCTGGTAAACTACATCATATACCTCACCTAACAACACAACAGCGATAGTTCCCACGCATGCGCATCTGGTAAAACAATTCGCCGAACTTGGGTCTATTTTTCGAGAAAAAAACTTCTATCTCAGCCGCCATTTTGTTTTTCCCAAATGTTGGAATTTTCCTGAATACAACAAAACGATCCCTAAAAACCCCCATACATCACCTTACCCTACCACGCCTTCTTCTTGGAGATCAATTCGGGTGAAAAAAACATCATTTTTAGGGTAAAAAAAAGGACCGCCATCTTGTTTTTTCATTTTTTTTCAACCACCATTGTATTTAAAAGCACAAAGTCTCCCGAAAATGCCGTTTAAATCAACTCAATCTGATAACAAATGTAAAAGTTGTTGCCACTCCCGCGGCCGCCATCTTGTTTTTTGAAAATTTCGGAATTTTTCTCTACTCATCGGAATAAACCAAAAAACTCTTCCATACATCCAAAACCTCCAACTATACTCCTTCTATACAAACAATCATGTCAATCAATGAGTGAGTGAGTGGTCGTTGTGTAGCTTTATATAAGTTAGACTAGTTGGTTGGGTGGTGCGCGGGCTGCAAGCAGCCCGCGGGTCGTGTGTGCTTTGCCTTTCGCATAGTTCGAGTGAGTTGGTATTTATAACAGCGTTTTATGCTACCACTTGTAATTTTCCTAAGGCAAATTCAGCTTGGCAGTATGTAAAGGGTGCATCATTATTATGACGTTGAACAGCGTTCTTCGTCACCACTTTCGATAATCAGAAAGCGTTTTCACTTTTGTAGTTGGTTTTGTAGTTTTTTCCGTCTCCCCTAATTTCCAAAGTGCAGATTAATAACGTTTACCGTAACGCAAAGCGTTTTATGAAACCACTATGAATTCCTGATTGCATTTACCGATAAGCTATTCGCGCGTGGTTATAGTGCGTGTGGGCAATCTTGTTTCCTTTAAACTGTTTTACGGAACCACTTTTTATTCTGCAAGAAAGAACCTAATATTTCCATATCTGTTGAGTAGTGCGCGGGCAGCAAGCAACCCGCGAGTCACGTACTTGTTTATCCATAGGACAGTTTACCTTTGTCTGTTTGCTGCGGCGCTACGGTTCGCGTCGCTTCCTCCGTGCCACCTCTTCGCAGGCAGGAGCTCCCTCACCACGCAGCTTCGGCTTTCAGCCTCAGCTGCGCGTCTCGTCCACCCCTACCTGCTCGATGCGCACGAAGTCGCGACGCGACCCTCCGCACCTACGCATGTTGTGCGCCTTATGAATTTGCCATAGTTTCGTAAAAGACTTTTGAAAAGCAAAATTTTCTTTGTTCTGTTTGCTCCGGCGCTACGGTTCGCGGCGCTACTCCGTGTACCTCTTCGCAGGCAGGAGCTCCCTCGCCACACAGCTTCGGCTTGCAGCCTCAGCTGCGCGTCTCGTCCACCCCTACCCGCTCGAGGCACACGAAGTTAGCGCCGCGACCCTCCGCACCTACGCAAGTCGACTCTTCATAATAAATAGCTTAGTTCGTATACAGAGTGTTTGAGACTACTTTCACTTTGTAGGGGAAGTGTCCCAAATATTTGACCTACGTTTTTTTGCTTCAAGGAAACTACCCTTATTTTTGAGTAAAAACAATAACTGCATTCAAAGTTTTTCGAAAAATCACTTGGTCACGCCGGGAGTCGAACCGGTGAAAATCGTGAAAATAACACCCTGTATTTTTATGACGCCAATCAAACAGGTCAATAGTAAGGATCAATTTCTGTAAACAAACATAGTATCGTAAACTCTCGCAAATAAGTGAAATTAAACAAAATTTGTTTGAAAATTTTCACTAAATTGAAAACACTATAGTTCATCCGCCATCTTGAAATGTCAACTTTTTGGAGTTTTCTGGTAAACAACATCATATGCCTAATCTAATGGTATAATATTCAGAACGCTCACTAATGTAAATCTGGTAGAACAATTCGGGTCCTTTGGGGTCTGCTCGGAGATTTTTTTTCAGCAAAATATAAAAAATGTTTAAAAACTTTGCCGCCATCTTGTTTTTCAAAAATCTTTTATTTTTATGTAATCTCTACCAGTACACTTACAATCAACCCATACATCACATTTACCTATTTCGACTCTTTCTACCTGAAAAAGGGACATGGAAAAAAAGTTGATTTTCGATTTTTTTTTTAATAACTCGGCGGCCATCTTGAATTTCCAACTTTTTGGAATTTTCTGGTAAACTACGTCATATACCTCTGATAACACAACATCAGCGTCAACTCTAGCGCATGCGCATCTGGTAGAACAATTCGCCTACTTTAGAGTCTACTTTTTGCAAAAAAAGCGTCATATCTCGGCCGCCATTTTGTTTTTCCCAAATGTTGGACTTTTCCTGAAAATTACAAAGCAACCCCTAAAAACCCCCTATACATCACCAAACCCCACCATGCCTCCTTCTTGGAGATCAATTCGGGTAAAAAAAACACCATTTTCACGGTAAAAAAAAATGACCGCCATCTTGTTTTTTAATTTTTTCACTACCATAATCGTATTCAAAGCCTAATAATCTCCCGAAATCGACACCAAAAACAAAAAAAAGTGAAAACATGAGAAAAAAAAAATTCACCCAGCAGCCGCCATTTTGTTTTTTGAAAATGTCAGATTTTTTCTCTACTTACCGGAATAAACCAAAAAACTCACCCAGACATCAAAAACCCCCAACTATACTCCTTCAACCCAAACAATCATGTCAATGAGTCAATGAGTCAGTGAGTGGTCGTTGTGTATAAGAAAAAAATCACATACATACATAAATCACGCCTATATCCCTTACGTGGTAGGCAGAGCGTTAAAGGCCGTAAAACGGATATTAACACCACGTCTGACAAAAGTTTGAGGGTCAATCAGATAACTGCGTATCACTTAGTGACAGGTTGTCAGCCCATCGCCTAAAATTGCAATACACACTCTCGAGTCCCTCAGTCGCCTCTTACGACGCCCACGGGAAAGAAATGGGGTGATGCTATTCTAAGCCGGCATCACATCACAATTTTCCGAATGACCATCAAATATTAATGTCCGTAAATGTCAGTTTTTTTGCGGCTGTTTACGCTCTGCCTACCCCGCAAGGGATTATAGGCGTGATATTTGTGTGTGTGTGTAGGGGACGTGTTACATATAATATACTAGCTTTTACCCGCGACTTCGTCCGCGTTAGATAGTATTTTTAGAAAGAGGTTCTAAAGTTGATATGTATATTCATAGTAAGCATGACAGTGATATTAGAACAGTTCTTATCTCTACTGTTTAAGGATACCTTGCTTGCTTCTGTTGTTAAAGGGACAATTCAAAATTTGCCATCCGGTGTACTGCGCTGACAGATCAATATTTATAACCATGGGATACAAAAGTCAGTAGATAAAAAAAAATCCTTGGTAAAAAGTTGCCAATGTCCTTTCTCAACTTATTCCCATCATACTGGCCAACTTTTGTTTTGGAACCATTTCTGTATCTCTAATAGTTTAGGTGGGCTCCTGATCGTACACCTGGTGGTCTACATAAGGTACTCCAGATCCTCAGTATCCTTGTAAAAAGAAGGAGTCCATCATACTGGCCAACTTTTGTTTTGGAACTATTTCTTTATCTCTAATAGTTTAGGTGGCCTCCTAATGGTGCACCTGGTGGTCTACATAAGGTACTCCAGATCCCCAATGTCCTTGTGAAAAGAAGCGGCCCATCATACTGAACAACTTTTGTTTTGGAACCATTTCTTTATCTCTAATAATTTAGCTGGGCTCCTGATGGTACACCTGGTGGTCTACATAAGGTACTCCAGATCCCCAATGTCCTTGTGAAAAGAAGCGGCCCATCATACTGAACAACTTTTGTTTTGAAACCATTTCTTTATCTCTAATTGTTTAGCTATGCTCCTGATCGTACACCTGGTGGTCTACATAAGCTACTCCAGATCCTCAACGTCCTTGTGAAAAGAAACGGCCCATCATACTGAACAATTTTTGTTTTGGTACCATTTATGTATCTCTAATAGTTTAGGTGCGCTCCTGATGGTACACCTGGTGGTCTACATAAGGTACTCCAGATCCCCAATGTCCTTGTGAAAAGAAGCGGCCCATCATACTGAACAACTTTTGTTTTGAAACCATTTCTTTATCTCTAATTGTTTAGCTATGCTCCTGATCGTACACCTGGTGGTCTACATAAGCTACTCCAGATCCTCAACGTCCTTGTGAAAAGAAACGGCCCATCATACTGAACAATTTTTGTTTTGGTACCATTTATGTATCTCTAATAGTTTATCTGGGCTCCTGATGGTACACCTGGTGGTCTACATAAGGTACTCCAGATTCTCAATGTCCTTGTGAAAAGAAGCAGCCCATCATACTGAGCAACTTTTGTTTTAGAACCATTTCTATATCTCTTATTGTTTAGCTGGGCTCCTGATGGTACACCTGGTGGTCTACATAAGGTACTCCAGATCCTCAATGTCCTTGTGAAAAGAAGCGACCCATCAAAATGGACAACTATTGTTTAAGAACCATGCCTGTATCTCTTATAGTTTAGCTGGGCTCCTGATGGTACACCTGGTGGTCTACATAAGGTACTCCAGATCCTCAATGTCCTTCTGAAAAGTAGCGGCCCATCATACTGAAAAACTTTTGTTTTGGAACCATGCCTGTATCTCTTATAGTTTAGCTGGGCTCCTGGAGGTACACCTGGTGGTCTACATAAGGTACTCCAGATCCTCAATGTCCTTGTGAAAAGAAGCGACCCATCAAAATGGACAACTATTGTTTAAGAACCATGCCTGTATCTCTTATAGTTTAGCTGGGCTCCTGATGGTACACCTGGTGGTCTACATAAGGTACTCCAGATCCTCAATGTCCTTGTGAAAAGAAGCGGCCCATCATACTGAACAACTTTTGTTTTGGAACCATGCCTGTATCTCTTATAGTTTAGCTGGGCTCCTGGAGGTACACCTGGTGGTCTACATCTGTACTCCAGACCCTCGAATGGTGATAAAAAGTAGCCCATGTCCGTTCTCGGTATGCTAGCAATCTCTGTGCCAAGTTTCATGAAGATCGGTTCAGCGGTTTGGCCGTGAAAGCGTAGCAGACAGACAGACAGACAGACAGAGTTACTTTCGCATTTATAATATTAGTGTGGAAGTGTGGATTAGACCTACGGTTTTATGTTGAAAACTTATAATAATACATAATATCCGTTTTAGGGTGTATATTGCAATTTTTGGCGAAGGGCTGACAACCAGTCACTATAGCGATACACAATATTCCGAATAACCCTCAAACATTTGTCAGACGTGGTGTAAATGGCCGTTTTTTGCGGCTGTTTACGCTCTGCCTACCCCGCAAGGGATAACAGGCGTGATATGTGTGTGTATGTATGTATGTAATATCCGTTATACGGCCGTTAATGCTCTGCCTACCCCGCGAGGGATAAAGGCGTGATTTATGTATGTATGTATGTGTGTAATTGCAGTTACCGATACCGATAAGCTATTCGCGCGTGGCATAGTGCATGTCGGCAATCTTGATTCCCTTAAACTGTTTTACGAAATCACTTTTCATTCTGCAAGAAAGAACCTAAAATGTACATATCCGTTGGGTAGTGCGCGGCCAGCAAGCAGCCCGCGAGTCATGTACTTGTTTATCTAAAGGGCAGTGTTAACCTTTGTCTGGTTGCTGCGACGCTACGCACACTGTACGCCTTATCAATTTGCCATAGTTCCGTAAAAGACTTTTGAAAAGCAAAATTTTCTTTGCTCTGTTTGCTTCGGCGCTACGGTTCGCGTCGCTACTCCGTGTACCTCTTCGCAGGCAGGTGCTCCCTCACCACGCAGCTTCGGCTTGCAGCCTCAGCTGCGCGTCTCGTCCACCCCTACCCGCTCGAGGCACACGAAGTTAGCGCCGCGACCCTCCGCACCTACGCAGATCGACTCTTCATAGTAAATAGCTTAAATCGTATACAGAGTGTTTGAGACTACTTTCACTTTGTAGGGGAAGTAGCCCAAAAATTTGACCTACGTTTTTTTGCTTTGAAGAAACTACCGTTATTTTTGAGTAAACATAATAACTGCATTCAAAGTTTTTCGAAAAACCACTTGGTCACGCCGGAAGTTGAACCGGTGAAAATCGTAAAAAAAAAACAGCCTGTATTTTTATGATGCCAATCGAGAGGGTCAATGGTAAGGATCAATTTCTGCAAACAAACATACTATCGCAAACTCACGCAAATAACTGCATTCAAAAGATTTTCAAAAAATTACTTGTCGTCATAGAAAATCGTAAAAACACCCTGTATTTTTATGATGGGGATCGAGCATGTTAATAGCAAGGATTAATTTCTGCAAACAAACATACTATCGCAAAGCATCAGAAAGGCTCGTAATAAACGAATTAAACGAATAATTTCGATACCGCGTTTTAGAAACCCTAGGTGGTGCCACCTCTGAAATGTATTGGGAACCACATTTTCATAATAAACTCATAAATTGTAAACTTTGTAGGGCAAGTGTTCTAAATATTCGACCTACGGTTTTTCGCTGAAAGAAAGCTACCCTTAATTTATAGTAAAAACAATAACTACATTCAAAGTTTTTCCAAAAATCACTTGTAGTCGCCGGGAGTCGAACCGGTAAAAATTGAAAAAAAATAAACACCCTGTATTTTTATGATGCCGATCGATAGGGTCAATGGTAAGGATAAATTACTGCAAACAAACATTGTATGGCAAACGCATGGAAATGGGTGCAATTAATCAAAATAATATTGAAAATTTTCACCAAACTGAAATCTTTATAGCACATCCGTCATTTTGAAATGTCAACTTTTTGGAGTTTTCTGGTAAACTACATCATATACCTAATCTAATAGTATAATATTCAAAACTGTAACTAACGTAAATCTGGGAGAACAATTCGGGTCTTTTGGGGTCTGCCCGGAGTAAAATTTGCGAAGAAATTCAAACAAAGTTGTAAAACTTGGCCGCCATCTTGTTTCTACAATATTTTTTATTTTTTTAGCAATCTCTACCAGGACACTTACAAACTGCCCATACATCACTTTAACCTATTTCGACTCGTTGTACCTGAAAAAGGGACAAATTTAAAAAATGGATTTTCAATTTTTTTTTAATAACTTGGCCGCCATCTTGAATTTTCAACTTTTTGGAATTTTCTGGTAAACAACATCATATACCTCACCTGACAACGCAACAGCGATAGTTCCCACGCATGCGCATCTGGTAAAACAATTCGCCGAACTTGGGTCTATTTTTCGAGAAAAAAACTTCTAGCTCGGCCGCCATCTTGTTTTTCCCAAATGTTGGAATTTTTCTGAAAACTACAGAGCAACTCCTAAAAACTGCCCATACATCACAAAACCCCAACATGTCTCCTTCTTGGAGATCAATTCGGGTGAAAATATCGCACTTTTCACGTTTAAAAAAAATGACCGCCATCTTGTTTTTTCATTTTTTTACAACCACCATTGTATTTAAAAGCATAAAATCTCCCGAAAATGCTGTTTCAATCAACTCGATCCGATAACAAATGTAAAAGTTGTTGCCTCTCCCACGGCCGCCATCTTGGTTTTTGAAAATGTCAGATTTTTTCTGAACTCACCGGAATAAACCAAAAAACTCACTCATACATCAAAAACCCCCACCTATGCTCCTTCAATACAAACAATCGTGTCAATCAGTCAGTGAGTGAGTGGTCGTTGTGTAGCTTTATATAAGTTGGGACTAGTTGGTTGGGTGGTGCGCGGGCTGCAAGCAGCCCGCGGGTCGTGTGTGCTTTCTCTTCTGCATAGTTTGAGTGAGTTGGTATTTATAACAGCGTTTTATGCTACCACTTTTAATTTTCCTAAGGCAAATTCAGCTTGGCAGTATGTAAAGGGTAGTTGTGCATCTTTATAATGACGTTGAACAGCGTATTACGTCACCGCTTTTGATAATCAGAAAGCGTTTTCACTTTTGTAGTTGGGTTTTGTAGTTATTTCTGCTCCACCTTATTTCCAAAGTGCAGATCAATAACGTTCACCGTAACGCAAAGCGTTTTATGAAACCACTATGAAATCCTGATTGCAGTTACCGATAAGCTATTCGCTCGTCGCAAGTGCGTGTCGGTAATCTTGCTTTCCTAAAACTGTTTTACGAAACCACTTTTATTTCTGAAAGAAAGAAAGAATCTAAAATGTCCATATCTGTTAAGTAGTGCGCGGGCAGCAAGCAGCCCGCTAGTCACGAAGGTACCACCATAAGGTACCAGGGGTACAGACAGACAGACAGACAGAAACACTTTATTGCTCACATTAATAATCATAACATATACAAGAACAAAAACAAACAACACAATATAAGCAAAGGCGGCCTTATCGCTCTAAGCGATCTCTTCCAGGCAACCCTGCACACTAAGAGAAAACATTGAAAACACACTGTAAATAGCAGCCTTTTAGATTCCAGTCCTTTTAGAGGGGTACCTACTCTAAAAGAACTGGAATATTTTTGTATCCAGCAATATTTTTTTATTGATATGAATACCTATTTATAAGTAGAAAATGACTACTCTTACGAGAATAAGTTTAAATTTTTATTGTGTATTAACTAAAAATAATTCAGTTCTTTTGAAGTACCCCTGGTACCTTATGTGCTATAACCGACTGTACATGTTTTATTGAAAGGCAGTTATACTTCGGCGGTGCTATGGGTCGCTAATTGATATGAGATCTAGTTAATACAATAAAAGATACCTACTTACCTGCTGCCAAACATGTTGAGTAGGTATAGATAGACTTATTCTCTAATAGGTGAAGGTTCATGTCCCTTCTCCAATTGGAGAATTCTTGAGATTGGTAATCATATGACCAGATTCCTTTCTAAATTTAGGTGATTATGTGTTTTTAGTAGTTATCTTCATGTGTAACAAATTAAATATTAAAATGATTTTTTAGGTCCAATAAAATATACATGTTGCTCATTTTATCAGCAGCAGCATATTACTTGATAACTTGGAACGCTACTAATAGTATTAAATTGCTTCAACATGTAGAGTCAGTATAGAAAAGTATATTCCTACAGTATTCATGCTGAACTTAAAATAAGGATGTCCATACAGACTGATGTCTAAAGATAAAATTAAAATGTCTTTAGTGAGTGGTATCTGATTCACCCCCATGTATGTTCCATAGTTTTTAGTGTTACATACCTAAAAAGGGAAAAACGGAAACATCATAGGTTTTTGTTGTCTAATAGTATTTTGATTAGGTACTCTCAGTGTAAGGATTTTTTTTCTTTTGATATCACTTTCCAGGTCATTCGGGTCTTATAGGGGCTATACACAACTATTTCAGTAATTCATAGTGCACCAAGGTTGCTTTATTTTGAACAATAGTGTAGTTTGATAAGTACCTACAGTTGTTGGATTTTATCAGAAGAGTGATAATAATTTACTGTAGTTTGGCTTCTTCATCCATCACATCATATTTGTATGAAGATAAAAGTGTGCAAAGTGTGATTGTTAAAAAAAAGGATTTATCCAATAAGAAAAGAAATTAACAATTTATTTCCACATCAATGGTTAGTAGGTATCATCACTTCATTATCAGTTTTTCAACTCAATATCAAGAATTTTCTTATACTCCACAATTGAATCACGGATTTTATACATCCTAGGTTGTGTCTACCTTGCCTAACGTGTGAACAGTAGGTATACTTTATTCGTTATTGGGTCATGACTTGAAACTGGCATTCATAAAAATCTTTCTGCATCTTAAAGTACTTGATCCTTCCCATGGAATTGCTGAAACAACAGTAAATTATGAGTATATTGAAGAAATTAATTTAAAATAATTTACCCTAGTTTGGCTTCTTCATCCATCACATTATATTTTATGATAAGATAAGAGTATGAAAAGTTTAATGCAATAGGAAAAGTAAATAACAATTTATTTCGCCAAACCGCTTTTGATGTCAATGGTTAGTATCATTATCAGTTTATCATTTCAATATTTAAAATTTATACCTATGTAGCTGTAAGCAAAATGTAGCAGCTTAATGAATCAACTAACCTGCAATCCTGTTTTCGTCAGAGTTTCTAACCGGGTAAACCGGCGAACTACTCTGTTAAAATTTGTGAAAAATTAAATGAGTTCCGACGATTTTGTTGTTTTGCATAGCTCTACTTATTCAATCAATTCAATTTTATATATTATATAGCTTCTTAGTAATACTCGGGTTGTGTTTTGTTTCTATTATTTTTATTTGACATAAACAAACATAACATTAAATCAAGTCCCTATACTGCACGACAGTGTTTTGTACATCATCACACTGGTCGACACTGCTGCGTGACCCAAGAATGCACACAGTGGTAATAGAATCAAAACTATCTCGCCAATGGGAGTTTTTCTATTGACAGTTCTCTTGATAGTTCTGAATGTCAAACCAGAGGGCGCTGTGCTAAACTGAAATTTTGACGTTTCAATATGGCTGGCGTCAGCCATAATTTTGTGACAGGTTCCGTTTCACGTTGTGTTCGTTACAAATTAATTATGTTTGTTTGATTTAATACAAAATAAACTTATCGCCTTGCATATTGAGTGTCATTCGTGTAAGTAAACAAATAACCAATAATACATCTAGAACTATTCAATAAACACCAAATAAAGAATAATTTATAAAGTGGTACAGATTTTGTGTAAAGAAACGTTATTTCAATTAAGCTTGGCGCCCTCTACATGACACTCGAGAATCCCTAGAAAATTTTGATTATTTTAATTTGAAAATTTTTACTAACAATGTATAGTCAAGATCACATCCGATTAGATACTCTAACCACCAATGTAAGTCTAATTCGCTTAATCTCCCTTGTTCACCTCCTCCGCGGGTTGCCTTATTTGATATGATAATGAGTCGATTAAAGTCATCATAATTGCGTCACTTTGTTTTGATCCCCTTAACATTATATGTCCAGGCCATTTATTGAAGATGACGACGCGACGACGACGACGACCCAATGACTGTTTTGTACAAAGTCATGTTGTAAACAACGCAGTCAGGTATAGTATAATCGTGCTGTGCAGAATCATTGTATTGAAGTGATGGTCTCCGAAAAAAAAAAACAGTTTTAAAGGCTACAACAGACCAGATGTAGCATGCGTGCGTGCGTGCATGTGTGTTGAGAG
Organism: Tuta absoluta; assembly: GCA_027580185.1. NCBI lineage: Eukaryota > Metazoa > Arthropoda > Insecta > Lepidoptera > Gelechiidae > Tuta > Tuta absoluta. The sequence continues at coordinate 1,818,636 of JAQAHW010000060.1, forward strand.
GCGCATCTTGTATCTCCATGCATTATTACCCGAGCATCTTGCCTGTGTAAATGTACACGTCACGTGACATAGCCGGTCAATGCTAGCTTATACCTAACAGTTATGACACAGTCTACGAATTAATGGTGGAGCTAAGTTTTGTATTTGTAAAAATTTGGAACTTTATTAAGATTGTCCATAATTATTTACATACGGTATTGTAAAATCGGCGCCAACGCTCCGTCAAGTTAAGCGAGCAGGAATGTAGAAGGCGCATTGTGCTTGTGCCTAAGTAGCTGTAATACGGCGAAGTGTCGTCGTGTTCGGACGAGTTATATTTACCGCATCCGCGCTGCGTGTTGGTGGACCCGCCGCGGAGCGGGCTAGGCGACTCGCGTCACGCAGCACTGTTTTAGTATTTTGCCGAATACTAAAACAGTGCTGCTCACTTAACGCAGCGTTGGCGTTAAAGACATGACTCTTGTGTATGTTTTCCCCCGACAATTCCCAAACAAAACACAAAATCTTTGTTTTTCCTCGGTTGCGAAATCCCGAAATGTTTGGGCACAATGTAGGTACATCGATGTTTAGTTTTGAAAAAAGAAATTGCCGCAAGTGACCTGACTTTAGGAAGACACAATCCTGCCTGTGTACACCTAATTGCGTGCGACGCGCGTTGATTGTGATGCATCCAATCGAAGTTAGCCTTAAAGATTTCTAAAAAAATAAAAATAGCGCGGGAATTTTCAATGCACTATGAGTGAATTGGACAGATTGGTAAGATTTTATAAATTTATTTTTTGTTGTATTTATGTCGATATAAAGGTAGTTATTGGAGGATAAACGAATTTATGTCCCCCTTTTATTTTTCTTGATTATACGCTAAATCTTTTGTTGATTTGGTGCACCATGGTCAAACCATGGTACCTACTTAGATGTAGAAGAAATTTTAATTTGTTTCTCTTGAATTTGCTCGTGAAAGATTTTACTCTCTCTCTTTTTTCGTGTCGTCGACCAACGATCCGATAAACTTCAACTTATCTTAAATGTTTACATGCTTTTGTTTTCAGTTGAAAGATTTATCAACTATGAGTGCTGGAAATGGAAATAAAGAAATGCCCAGCGCTAACAAGGTAGGAACCTGCATAACATCGTTGGTACAACATGTAAACATAAGTACTTTTATTTATGAATATTCACTCACATTCGTTTGTTTTGACAAAACTAATAAATAGCTTAATGTAATTTTCAGGATGCAAAGGATGATGGTGATCCTGCCACCGTCGTCGCTGCTACCCATACCCCTATGGATGAAGAAGGAACAGTAAGTAACTTTTTTCACATTATTTAAGATATGTTAGGTAGGTTTGGTTACCTTAAACATTTATTTTACAATAAACAGAAAATTACAGCATAATTAGTAGGAGCTGATAAAATATCAATATTTTATTACCTTTTGTATCAAACAAATGGTCCACTATCAAGAGTAAATAATGATGATGGTCAAGAAAATCATTACTTTAATAAAAATATATTGTGTTCCTACTTAGGTAACTATATTAATTAGCTAATGTTGACTATGAGTAATCTTCGATTATAGTGTTAAAGAAGAACATAATACTTACCTATTTCAAAGATTTTATAAGTAGAATAGGTAGTTTGATATTTTTTTCTGTTTTTAGGGTTCTTCATCACAATCAAACACAGGAGAGACAGCACGGGACGGTGGCAGAGGGGGCGGCGGTGGCAGGGGGCACGGCGGCGGCAGAGGGCGTGGCGGCCGAGGGCACGGCGGCCGCCGAGGAGGGCGTGGCGGCCGAGGGCACGGCGGCCGCCGAGGTCGTGGCAAACGCCATGCCTCAAACATAAATTTTACACGGGGGGGGGATATTATATCTGCAATTTGGTGGTCCAAAAAGGGGCCACCGTAAATTTTGGCAAAATATAAATATTTAAAAAAATTTATTGTTTATTTTCAACTACAACTTAGTAGGTACTTACTAATCAATACATAGGTACATACATACATTAACAGTCCACAGCTGTACATGGGCCTCCAACTACTGGGGGGTATTGCCTTACTTACTACACTTGGCAAGAGGATTGATTGGCGAACAAATTTAATAATTAGGTACCTACCTATGTGTTAAATGCCTTGATTTACCGTGGTTCATAAGAGTTCCTTGTCAGCTCATTTTTATACAACTTCATTGCACCAAGTAGGTAGGTACACATTCTAAGTACCTACTATTTTACTTCAAAGGGCTATTTTTTTTTTTTCAGAATGAAGGTTAGATAAAGACTTGCCCTCATGTGTTTTCTTTTTAATAAAGGGGAATGCTTCTAGTATCAGCTTTGAAATGAAATGAGCTTTTTATTATTAAATTATACATACATACATATAATCACGCCTCTTTCCCATAGGGGTAGGCAGAGACTACATCTTTCCACTTGCTATGATCCTGACACACCTCTTTCGCTACTTCAACATGCATCAATCTTTTCATACATGCTCGTCAGTTTAGGGTACTCTTGACCTGACCTTTCTCTAGAACGTCCCCGATCTGATCCAAGTACGTGCGTCTTGGTCTTCCCCTTCCAACGTTCCCATTCACACTCGCCATATTACACCTGTCTCGTTAATCTTCTTTCATTCATTCTCTCAATGTGACCAAACCATCTCAGCATTCCTTTTTCTATACCAGTCACTATGTCATCTTTTATACCGCAACGATCTCTAATCACGCTATTCCTTGTCCTGTCACTCAATTTCACTCCTATCATAGGTAGGTACTTCTTAGCGCTCTGTTTTCTACCGCATTTATTCTACTTTCATGCTTTTTCTGCCATACCCAACTTTCACTCTCATACATACATAAGTGTTGGAACTAACACTCCTCTATGCACAGCCAGAAGTGCCTTATTAGACACTGGTATGCAACGCTCCATTCACCAAGTTGCCGGCATTTACCCTCCTTTCAATATCACTTTCACACTTTCTATCTGATGTAAACTTCGATCCCAAATATACAAACTCTTTCACTTGCTCCACCCTCTCTTCTTCTATCATAATGTAACACTCCGTCATACCTTCTTCTTCAAAAACCATTGATTTCGTCTTACTTACATTTAAGAACAAAATTTATAATAGTAAATACGATAAAAGTAATTCTAGAAACTTATTATTAGCTATGGTTGTTTGGCTTGGGTCTGTTAATAAAATAAGTAAGGAACAGAAATTAATCTCACAAATTGTTTATTTTGATATGAATTTATTTATTTGTTAATTGCTTACAATTAACTTCGCTCACTAAATTAAAATATCCCGTTCAAAATATTTAGAAATCCTGATAAACAATTTATATATTAAATTTGTAGTTTTCGTTTTGCTTGAATGTGTTTTTGTCTATCTTCAGTCAGTTTTTCGTTGTTCTTTTCCAGATTGTTGTTCTTGTTATCTGAAAAATAAATAGTCACTTTAAAACATAAGATTTTAATATAAAACATAAACTGTTGCGGTTGGTAGTAGAAATTTGTTGCCCATAAATATAGATAAGTATTAAATCATACATAAATGTACTTATCACGCCTTTATCCCACACGGTGTAGGTAGAGCGTTATTGGTCGTAAAGATACGGTAGCTATTGCCACGCCTGACAGATATTTGAAGGCCGTTTCAGAAAAATATGTGACGTACTATGTATATAATGACAGGCTGTCAGTCTGTGAATCATCTCAACACTTTACATACATACATAAATCACGCCTTTATCCCTTACGGGGTAGGCAGAGCGTTAACGGCCGTAAAACGGATATTAACACCACGTCTGACAAAAGTTTGAGGGTCATTTAGATAACTGTGTTTCACTATAGTGACAGGTTGTCAGCCCGTAGCCTAAAATTGCAATACACACCCTCGAGTCCCTTAGTCGCCTCTTACGACACCCATGGGTAAGAAATGGGGTGATGCTATTCTAAGCCGGCATCACACGGCATCAACACTTTAATGTAAAAAAATGGCTCAGGTGAGCATACACATCGTCGGAAGATATGAAATTGAAAGAGTTTTGTGGAGTATTTGTTTAGCTTGCTATACCCATTCTGGTGGCGGTTACTTAAATTTATAGTACCGTAGTACCAAGTTCAGGAAAGAAAAACCAATTCCAAAGGCAATGTCAGAGAGCTGAATTAAAAGCATACCTATAACATAAAAATGATTGTGGTTGTCTTGACATTAGTTGGAGAGTCGCACCTCGCACAGCGCACGCGCCCTCTGTGCACAACGCAACAATAGTAGCATCCATCGCGGCGCGGGCGTCTGTGAACACGAAAGGTGCGCATTACAAGCATTGGCTTGGAAGTGTCTGGTTAACTTTCAATCGATCGATAGCACACTAAGCTACTCAGCGCCTCATCCCCTGTGACAGGTATCCGTACCGATGTTACCACCACTGAAAGTTTATATATTTTTCATATCTCTAATTGTTTGTATGAGTATTAATATGTCCCAAATTCTACATTTAGGCCGTGTGATGATGCCAGCTTAGAATAGCATAACCCCATTTATTTCCCGCGGGTGTCGTAAGAAGCGACTAAGGGACTCGAGGGCTTGTTTATTACAATTATTTGTCAGACGTGGTGATAGCGACCGTTTTTACGATAGTTAATGCTCTGCCTACCCCGCAAGGGATAAAGGCGTGATATGTGTATGTATGTACCTATTGAGGATTTGAGGAGTACCAACATTTGAACAAAAGTGTTTTAGGTCATTTTAAAGGAGGTATTGAAGGTACCTTCGTTATTATAGAATAATACGCTGACGAAGTGTTGTTGGTTGTGGGCTAGTACTCGGTAGTTTGGCTTCGCACGTGGATCTGAAATAGAAATCAGGGAAAAATTTAATCTTTGCAGATACGATACGATTCATACGATATCATTATTTTATATGCTGGTTTCCTACTACCCACGGGCTTGGACGAACTAATTAAAATACTACAGTACTAATAATAACACTACTATAATTTCGTCCAAGCTCTTGAGGTACAGCATTCAGTACGTTAACTTTTAAAGTGGTTCCCAGAGCCAACCGTTTGAAAAATACCTACTTCTTTTAGCAAAATGAATTATAGCATTAAGGAAACAGTACTTTAAACAAGTACTGACGGTTGGCATCCGGCCTATGACACTGTTGTCGATACTGTTCAAAGCGTCTTATACAAGCAATTAACACAAATAAAGGCAACGATTCGCGAGGCGCTTTTTGAACTAAGGATATAATTAGTAAGATTTAGTAGCTAGTATTTGAACAATATCGTTTTTTCACTACAATGTAACACAATACTTTGTAGATACATCTGAATATGGCATAAGTTATAAAATGAAAGTAAATGGATAAAGTAATACACTATATTTCATTCAGTTTTAGGACTTTATGTAAATAATAAGTAAGTATTAATGTTATGTGACAATCGGCAAAAGTAGGTATTGCATTTTATAATAAATTTACATTTAGATGTCGTTAAATGAGAGCTGATTGTGATCCGTCTCCATTAGTAAGGAATTACATGGGAACACTGCTTGCCTGGTCAGAGCAACCCTGGCTGCTGTTGGCCGAGGGTGTTTGCTTGCCTAGGGAGTGTTTCTCTCATTGCATCGCATACAGCTGGATAAGAACACATGACAGCAAACATATGTAACATTGATTTATGATACTTGGTTAGCTGGTTAATGAAATCAATTTTGTAAAAATTATTTTGGTGATTGTTTTCATAATAAAAATATACATACATGTTATTAATGCAATAAAGATGATAATAAAATTATTAATTTTTTAATATATTTTTAGGATTTTATGTAGATAATAAGAAAGTAGGTACTTATGTTATGTGACAATCGACAAAAGTATTGCATTTGATGATAAATTTAAATTAAGATGTCGTTATATATGAGAGCTGATTGTGATCTGTCTCCATTAGTAAGGAGTTATATGGGAACACTGCTTGCCTGGTCAGAGCAACCCTGGCTGCTGTTGGCCGAGGGTGTTTGCTTGCCTAGGGAGTGTTTCTCTCATTGCATCGCATACAGCTGGATAAGAACACATGACAGCAAACATATGTAACATTGATTTATGATACTGGGTTAGCTGGTCAATGCAAACAAGTTTGTAAAAAAATATTTTGCCGACTGTTTTCATAGTAATGCACATACATCTTATTTTTTTATAAGATAGGTATCATAATCATAAAATATATAAATAGATAAAATATATAATGGATAAAGTGAGACACTAAATTTCATTCATTCTTAGATAAGTAAGTTTTAAAGTTATGTGACAATCAACAAAAGTATTGCATTTGATAATAAATTTACATTTAGATGTCGTTATATATGAGAGCTGATTGTGATCCGTCTCCATTAGTAAGGAATTATATGGGAACACTGCTTGCCTGGTCAGAGCAACCCTGGCTGCTGTTGGCCGAGGGTGTTTGCTTGCCTAGGGAGTGTTTCTCTCATTGCATCGCATACAGCTGGATAAGAACACATGACAGCAAACATATGTAACATTGATTTATGATACTTGGTTAGCTGGTTAATGAAATCAAGTTTGTAAAAAATATTTTGGTGATTGTTTTCATAATAAAAATATACATACATGTAATTAATGCAATAAAGATGATAATAAAATTATTAATTTTTTAATATATTTTCAGGATTTTATGTAGATAATAAGTAAGTAGGTACTTATGTTATGTGACAATCGACAAAAGTATTGCATTTGATGATAAATTTAAATTAAGATGTCGTTATATATGAGAGCTGATTGTGATCTGTCTCCATTAGTAAGGAGTTATATGGGAACACTGCTTGCCTGGTCAGAGCAACCCTGGCTGCTGTTGGCCGAGGGTGTTTGCTTGCCTAGGGAGTGTTTCTCTCATTGCATCGCATACAGCTGGATAAGAACACATGACAGCAAACATATGTAACATTGATTTATGATACTGGGTTAGCTGGTTAATGAAATCAAGTCTGTAAAAATTATTTTGCTGACTGTTTTCATAGTAATGCACATACATGAATTTTTGATAAAATAAGTGAAGAACATTCAGTTGGTAATGCAATATTATATTCGTAAAGTTAAAAATAAGATGTCATAGGTAATCATAAAATACATAAATAGATAAAATATATGTAATAGATAGTGAGACACTAAATTTTATTTATTTTGAGATAAGTAAGTTTTAATGTTATGTGACAATCAACAAAAGTATTGCATTTGATAATAAATTTACATTTAGATGTCGTTATATATGAGAGCTGATTGTGATCCGTCTCCATTAGTAAGGAATTATATGGGAACACTGCTTGCCTGGTCAGAGCAACCCTGGCTGCTGTTGGCCGAGGGTGTTTGCTTGCCTAGGGAGTGTTTCTCTCATTGCATCGCATACAGCTGGATAAGAACACATGACAGCAAACATATGTAACATTGATTTATGATACTGGGTTAGCTGGTTAATGAAATCAAGTTTGTAAAAATTATTTTGCTGACTGTTTTCATAGTAATGCACATACATGAATTTTTGATAAAATAAGTGAAGAACATTCAGTTGGTAATGCAATATTATATTCGTAAAGTTAAAAATAAGATGTCATAGGTAATCATAAAATACATAAATAGATAAAATATATGTAATAGATAGTGAGACACTAAATTTTATTTATTTTGAGATAAGTAAGTTTTAATGTTATGTGACAATCAACAAAAGTATTGCATTTGATAGTAAATTTACATTTAGATGTCGTTATATATGAGAGCTGATTGTGATCCGTCTCCATTAGTAAGGAATTATATGGGAACACTGCTTGCCTGGTCAGAGCAACCCTGGCTGCTGTTGGCCGAGGGTGTTTGCTTGCCTAGGGAGTGTTTCTCTCATTGCATCGCATACAGCTGGATAAGAACACATGACAGCAAACATATGTAACATTGATTTATGATACTTGGTTAGCTGGTTAATGAAATCAAGTTTGTAAAAAATATTTTGGTGATTGTTTTCATAATAAAAATATACATACATGTTATTAATGCAATAAAGATGATAATAAAATTATTAATTTTTTAATATATTTTTAGGATTTTATGTAGATAATAAGTAAGTAGGTACTTATGTTATGTGACAATCGACAAAAGTATTGCATTTGATGATAAATTTAAATTAAGATGTCGTTATATATGAGAGCTGATTGTGATCTGTCTCCATTAGTAAGGAGTTATATGGGAACACTGCTTGCCTGGTCAGAGCAACCCTGGCTGCTGTTGGCCGAGGGTGTTTGCTTGCCTAGGGAGTGTTTCTCTCATTGCATCGCATACAGCTGGATAAGAACACATGACAGCAAACATATGTAACATTGATTTATGATACTTGGTTAGCTGGTTAATGCAAACAAGTTTGTCAAAAAATATTTTGCCGACTGTTTTTATATGAATGCACATACATGTATTTTAAATAAAATTATTTATCTTTAAAATATATTTTATGACCAATTATATAAATGTGTAAGTGAAGAACACTCAGTTGGTAGTGCAATATTATATTAACATGTCATTATCTTAAAGGATGAAAAGCTTTTTGTGAACCGTCTCCATTGTTAGGATTTAAATTGAAACACTTCTAACCTGGTCGAAGCTACCTTGGCTGCTGTTGGCCGAAGGTGTTTGTCTTTGTTTGCTTGCCTTAGGGAGTGTATCTCGTATTGTATCACATACAGAAGGATAGGAACACATACGGCAATCATACTTTAGATCAAGTTTTTGTAATTAATTAATAATATTGAAAGTGGATTTGGAAGTTGTACTACCAACTGTTTTATAAATATTTTAATGATGAATGTTACAGTTAGTAACAGGCGGCAATAAAATGTCAATATCAAAACTTGATTGATAGATAACATGACCAATCAGTGCGTAGGTACTTGTCTTATCCCTTCGAAAAGGTGATATAGGTGAATTTGACACAGCGATCAATCTCACTTTGATTACTATCGTGAGTGCGCGTGTTTATTGGTTATTCACTATTTTCATTTGAGAAAGTACGCAATGCAACATCTGATTCAATTTAAAGATATATTCTTTAGTCTGTTTGAAAATTAAATTGCCATCTGTTTGTTTTTTTTATTGGTCATACGTTGACAACAATATTATGCTGCAATCAGTAACATTTATACATATTTGTATATGTATTTTAACAGGCAGCAATAAATGAGATCAGATGTAAAGTTTTACTTATCTGAATGGAATTGAGCGGTATACAACATCGAAGCTCCGCTCTTATAGAGTGTTTTCTGAAACAGGTGATTTAAAAAGCATCGATTAAGTTAGTTGAACAAAACTGTCATACTTTATACCAGCTCTCAAAAATTCCACTTTGAATGACGCAATTGTGCGTGAGAAGAGGGGGACAAATAATATTATTATCAGTTACTGATTGCCTACTACTCAATCAAGTTTCTGATAATAACATTATTTGCTAAAGGCACGCCGTTCATAACGCGTTCTCTTCTAACGAGTACTTTAATGTTCTCTTTGTTTCTCACACGGCCTAGGCCGACATATAATTGTCCGTGTGAGAAGCAATCAGCTCGAAGGTCAACTCCCACTCGCGACTCAAGAGTCTGACCTTGACTCTTGTGGAAGCTTATAGAGAAACAGAGGCTTATCGGGAATTGCCGCCGATTCATTTCAATAGGGCTTCCCGGTTCGATCGGGCACTTGAAAGTGATTCGTGGAATCAAATAAGTTTCCGATTCATTCGGTTTTCGAACTGTTATGAGTCTTGGTGACACATCCTCAACGATAACTTTTGTTCCGTTAACAAGTCTGTCGACAAAACTTAGGTTGCGTATTATAATACACACGCATCCTTTTTTAATTTTAAGGTCGTGATCAGGAACGCCTTTGGCTTCAACTCGGTGTAGTGTATCTACACTCAAGTGGAAGTCGTCAGCATGCTCAGGATCTACAGAGTCCACACTGTAACAGTGTATAACTTCTCCTTGCATTTTTTCAAGAATGAGATGGTTTATTTGTCTCATGTTGATATTGTGCGTAGTTAAAATTGCTCTTTTCGCACAAGTATCGGGGTCTTGTAAAATATCATCAGGAAAGACGAACGATATCAAGTCTGTCAACTCTGTCACAAAACTTATGTCGCGAAGACTTATTAGAGTGACTTGATTTCGCCCCGTGCCTAAGGTGAGATTTTCGCAGACTCCAGATCCCAAGTTTAAAAGGAATTCAGAGTAACCTTCGTCCTCTCTTGTTCTTTGGGCTTCAGTCAAGGAGAACTTTTTAAGACTGTCCCAAATTGGAGAACTGCGAAGAGAAGCTACGAATACATCGTTAGGGCATCTCGCTGTCGTAACCACTGGAGGAATTTGCCGAAAGTCACCAGCTAATATTATCAATTTTCCACCAAACAGCAGAGATGATCCCATCAAGTCTTGTAGAGATCTATCAAGAATGTGTATGAGGTATTTATGCGCCATCGGAGCTTCATCGTATATAATTAACGATGATGCACGTATGAGCTCGGCGCGTTGTGATCCGTTGGTCAAACCCCAATAACCCTGATCGTCTACAAAATCTAAAGGCAAGCGGAACATGCTGTGAGCAGTACAGCCGCCTTCATAATTCTGCGCTGCGATCCCGGAACTCGCAGTGCATATGGCTACGCCTTTCAACACACCGCGAACATAGGCAACAAGCAAATTGAGCAATAATGTCTTGCCTGTTCCTGCCGGACCGTCTAAGAACAGAGCTTTGTGTGAGTCGCTAGAATCGTTGCTGTTCAGCAAAGTGCAGACGTAATCAAACACTTGCTTTTGCCCTTGTGATAATAATGGAACCCAATGTTCCACAAATTGACTCAATTGGTTGCTATCATGTTCTGAACGTTCTCTACTTAATTCTGTAGTAGAGTCTTCAACAATAGGAAGGCCGTGGTCTTGGAGGCGGCTACCGTATTTGCGTAAGAGTCTGCCTATTTCAATAAGCGCAGTATCATACGCACGTTGTGGATCTTGGTCCGAAAGCCGTTCTAAAATGTCTTCGCTCAACGCTTGTTTAAATTGTTCCCAAAGGATAAGCGCGGGCGCACCATTGGTGATGAGCAACACGAAAAAGTGTCGCAATCTTCTACCAGTGTAGAATGCGGCAGCTTCCTGCAGACATAGCTCGTATTCTCGTTCGTCGTTGGCGATGCCAATCGTTCGAGCCGCCTCTTGGAATGTGGTACGATTTGGACCACCTAGTGCGATTAAATCACTATAACTCCGGCAAGGGCGAACGCTTAAAAGCATTCGTAAATAAAATTGTTCACCTCTGTTTGGAGTAACCCAAAACAAACGTGCAACCATTTCGCCGCGTTCCCTTTTTTTGACAAAGAATTTGCCATTGCAAATAGGATAAACTGGCACATTTTTGGAATTTGGTTTTTTCGAATATATGATGTAATTCTCATAAAAGTCCTGATATGTCAGAACGTCAAACTCAGCACCGCTAGGGCGATTAAAGTATTTTATTAAATCGGAACTGGATCGTTCGACTGCGTCCGTTTCTGTTCCTGGTTTAAAGAAAACGGACTGTTGGCCTTCAAGATGAACTGCCAGTTGTTTTACAGTCGGCTCGCGGGCTGTCGTGTCGAATTCAAACATTCTCCACGCCGCGTCGCAAGCTCCTATGTATCGCTTTACGACATACTGTTCTATTTCGTCATTGCGATGTTCGTCAGGAACAATTGCTACACTCGCTTCGTCAGGACCTTTAGTCATATACTTGAATAGGTATTTGATTACCTTCCGTGTAGCAGCAACGTCCAAATTGATGTGACAGTCGTACTTTAAAAGAAGTGCTGCGTTGTATGGCACCACCCATCGATCGTTCACAGTTATTTCATGCGAACGATAACGGATGGTACCCGTATTCAATTCATTTCTCTTTAGGTGAACAAAGCCACGATCATCAATATGAGTAACTTCGGTAGCGGGTTTAGGGAATCGCTTGTTGCACCTCAATTTTTCTGCATCCCAACATGGCAGATCGGTTCGGTGATTGGGACCGCATGGACCGTGAATCATGTGCTTGAGCACAATGGCTCGCAGTCTTCCCCCAGCTTCACTTTCTTGTGGAATAGATCCTCGGATAAACTTGTCTATTTCCAAATTGGATGTAGCCAGGTCATGTTCTACTTTGAAACATATATGTGCGTGAGGTAGGCCTCGTTTTTGAAACTCGATGACATAAAATATATACACGAGTTTGCCGAACCAGCATCCACTGCGTAAATCTTTTAATAATTCATTCAGTTTTAATTGGAATACGCGAGCGCACAGTGCAGCAGGCGGTGTACAATATTGTGGTGTATTCTCTTGGATTTCAGGCCATTTCGGATTGCATGTAATTGTCAAAAAGTATGATGGTCTGCCCAGGCGGTTCACAATAGCAATGGCGTCCATATACTTACATTTCATGTATCGGGGACTACCCGTGAATGTGTTTGGCAAATAAACTCTACCAGGTACCACGCCGCCTTCACCTTGTACGGTCTCGTCGCCAGTAATTGCTAATTGTGCATTTCTAACCTCTTCGAGAGGGGCCGAGCGAAGTTCATTGTTAGAATTACGCGTTTGCATGTTGGCAATAAAGCGTAAACGTTCTTCCTCGGTTCTGCAGTACATGTCTACTATCCACTCGTCAGAGAGGCGACCTATTTGCCAAAAGCGATTCTCTGAAAGCAAAAAGCACCTGTAATATTTCACTTGTGACAACTTTCCAGGAGCATTGGTTGATACACTATTTTCTTGTGTATTGACCGTCCAGCCAGCGCCTCCGTGCGGGTATAGTAATGGATATTGAAGTGTCTCGTATAAGGGATGAAATATATCGACTGTATGCGGTCGGCTATGTCCAATTTTCCAAATGCAAATGCTCCTGGGTTGGTAAGGTTCTCGCTCTGTATTTATTATTGCAGCAACCTCATTACCTCGTGGCATGTCTCCCAAGATATTGCCATGGCTGCGTCGAGTGGTATTCTCAAATATGAGATGAGCTTCATCGGATGTTTCTTCGCTAAGCCGTTTGAAACATGTTATAAATGGATTAACGCGGTGCAGGTAATCATTCATTTCGCGTACGATATTTTGATCGAGGCCACGCTCTTCAGCTAGGCGTTCGCGTTCCATATTATCTTCGATATATAATCCAATGGGATTGGGACCCATGTCATGTCTATGGGACAAATCAAAGACTCTGTGGTAAACACGTCCTTGAACTTTCACAAAACCTATGCCTTGGGCAGGGTATTGAAACCCGTGCGAAACGCCAATTGCGCTAAATGCGAATAAATTATTATACGAACGTGAATTTGTTATAAGACTTCGTTTAGAATACAGTTGCCCATCTAATGCAGGTAAGGCTAAAATGTTATTTTTACCTTGGCCGCAACACCATTGTAACCTGTTTTTCTCTTCTTCAAACAGTTTGGCACCGCAATGTCCACAAATGTAAACATGCTCTGAAGTCAAGCAAGTTTTTTTTAATGTGAATAGTGGGATTGAAGTTAACTCTTCATCAGATCTTTCACCGATTAAGAGAGCTCCCGCACGTAATGCAGGTATGACGTGTCTATTGACACTATTATATCTTGTATGAGACTCGCGTCTTTCAGGATTATTATTTTGGTATCTGATAACAGCATCCCGATTGACCTCAGGGTTACTCTCAGTATAGCGGCGAACCGCTTCCTGATTCACCCTAGGATTATTGTCAGTATAACGGCGAACCGCTGCCTGATGAACATCAGGGTGAGTCACATTGTAGCGTCGAACCGCTGTCAGATTTATTTCAGGGTGACTCACACTGTAGCGGTTTACCGCTAGTCTATTAATTTCCGGATGTTTTTTGTTGTATTTTAAACACGCTTCTAAGTGGGCATTTTCTTTTTGTTTTTCTTGGCCTCTAGTTAGTTTTTTAGGGCGGCCGCTATTGGTAGCAGATGTTAGAGAAGCGTCTATTTGAATATTTTCAAATGATGAAATGTTGTTGAGGTTTACATCATCAGTTGTATGATTGTGAATGAAAATATCTATGGATGTATTCATCTGCGACGAATCGTCTGACAAAGTATCATCGCTACGGATGTCGGTTTTGAGTGGTTTTTGTTTTCCTCTCTTTATTTTTTTGGGACGTCCGGCTTTTTTTATTTCACCTATACAAGTGCTGTTGTCATTTTGGAGACTATGTCTAACTTCACTCTCATTTATGTTGGAAGACGACTCTATGATTTGCCAGTCAATCAGTTTTACATGGTGTATGCTGTATTCATTTCCAAAACTCGGTGCTGTGTTAATTAAAAGAGAAGCTAAAGTTTGTGTACCAATTATCTTAAATAATTTAGCACCAAAATTTCCAGTAATTCCGTCCGTTTTGTAATCTTCATCAATGGCGTGCGAATTAAATAAATAATATACACCATTTTTTGGGTCATCCGCAATATTGTTTTTTGGCATTTCATATTTTCTCCAAAAACTAACTGTGTAAAAGTTTCCAGTAAACAAAAAACCATCTTTAGAACTTTTATATTCAGGTTCTGAAAATATTTTACACAGTTTTTTAGATAATATTTCTATGGATTCATTTAGTTGATCCATTCCCTTAGGATATAAGCCATTTTTAACCCAGTTAGGCCTTGTAACTTTGATGGAGTGGTTGCAAACTTTCAACACCTGTGGCAACTCCTCCGGTTCTATGGTACGTGGACTTTGGCCACCAAGAAAACTCAAATAGTTATTATTACCATCTTGCAAGATTGCGTCGATATCCGCCATCGTTAAATGTTCGGATGACCACGAATTGGAAATATTAGTTTTCATAGCAGCGTAACTAAACGCCGATGAGGACATAACGACGCATTGCAAACCACCACCGGTGGGAAGATCGTTTTGGTTAATACTCCCACTTGCTATGCAGTTAAAGTTTGTGTACTTATCTGTAGCAGTGTGTGGTGTAGTGCTGCTCTTTGATGGGCTCATAGCTGTCGTTGTAGCTGCACTGCTTGTACCGGCATTGCTGCTCGCGCCTGGTATCTGAAACTATTGAAAGTTATGCAGTCAGTTGTTTTTATGACAGTTATAGTCGAATAGTAGTTTACGTAACTGTCTTATAATGGGGGAATTAGAATGCAAGTCTCTGCATATCACACGAGGTGTAGCCGAGTGTGATAATAGTTTGACAGGAGCATTTTAATGCCTATTTATACCATACATTTGGTGTTTACACTGTAGAAAAAAAAACTCAGTAATACACTTAATTTTCCAAACATCCGCATTGGCGATTGCTAGGTCCAATACGAAGTCGAATTCAATTTATGAACGTAATATGACTTGATGTGAAATTTTGAAAAATTCTAAACTTCATAATAATATGTCGTTCATTTGTGGCACTGTTCAGTTGGTCTTGTACAGGTTTTGTTGAATATAAACAACAAAATTACAAAACAACTGTAGAATAACCACTGAACAACAACTAAACGACACTGAACATAAACTGCACAACAACCGAACAATAACCCGACAACAACATCTGATGATGAATACTTCGTTTTATTCCTCCATTTTATAGAGGCTTACAACATTGCCGTGCCGTGTGATGCCGGCTTAGAATAGCATCACCCTATTTCTTACCCACGGGTGACATATACATATGAGATGAGTGTATAAAATACATTTTATTTCAAATGTAGACAATTAATAAGTCACTAAAGTTTAAGTACGTTTAACTGGCTGATGATGGCTAACAGTCATGGTCATGCTCATGAACTCATAGTCTTGGTCATATACATACATTACAGTCAGGGGTATTGTCATACTCACTACGCTTGGCAAGCGGATTGGCGAGTGCAGTATATTGCTTTTATAGGGAACGCTGCTGCCCATTCTCTGGATGAATTAACCCCTTAGTTGCTTTTTACGACACCACGAGTTGTGAATCTATTCTAAGTCGGCAACACTCGTTATTACACATAGTCACATAATTATAGTATAATAGTACATGTACAAGAAATGTCATTTGTACATATATACGTATGTCACGGGTGAGGGGCCGAATCCCCGGATCGTCAATTGTTTTTTACGGTTGAACAATCAACAAGAAAAGTTTCTTATTAGTAACAAATAAAAAAAATTTATTCTGCATTCAAAAGTTCTGTAGAAATATAATTTCTATGCAGGTACATTTTTCGTGAGGTGCTGGCTTAGAATAGCATCACCCTATTTCTATCTGTAGGTGTTGTAAAAGGCGACTAAGGGATGAACCTAGGGAATGGATAGCAGTGTTCCTTGTAAACACAAACACTCTTGCACTGCGCTCGCCGATCCACCTGTCAAGCTTGGTGATTACGGCAAATACCCTGCCAATAGGGGGAGGCCCCAAATACCCCCCCAAAAGGGGAAGGCCCATGTCCAGCAGTGGACTGTTGTGACGGTCGATGTTAATATTTCCTTACAAGTTGTTATTTTAAAGAAAACGATCATGGTCATGGCCTATAGAGCCGAGACGTGGAACCTGACAGTAAAACTGGCCCACCGGTTACATGTCACTCAGAGAGCTATGGAAAGGTCTATGCTCGGTATCTCTATAATGGATAACATTCGGAATGTGACTATCCGCTAAAAGACCCAAGTAATGGGCATAGTCTGGAAGTGTATCAAACTGAAGTGGCAGTGGGCAGGGCACATCTGTCGTAGAACCGACGGACGGTGGAGTAGGCACCTCGAGTGGAGGCACCGACTCGACAAGCGTAGCGTTGGACGACCTCCGGCGATATGGACTGATGACCTAAAAAAGGCGGCTGGTAGCGACCGGATGGCAAAAACGAGAGATCGTGCCCTATGGCGTACCCTGGCGGAGGCCTAGGTCCAGCAGTGGACTGCAATAGTCTTATGTATGTATGTAGAGGTATGTATGTATGATTGTATGATCATGTATTATACGAAATTCCGTTTATCAAATAAGTATTAAATGCGTTTGAAATGTGTCTTTCAGTGTTGAAAATTGTTGATATAATTACTTACACTCGCGACAAAATAATGTTTTTTTGTAGTAATAAATATTACAAAATGCAAATTTATTATGAAATAAGCAAATTGAGCTGACGGTCATGGTTGCTGTCTGTTATTACACTCACATGGTGACAGTGCAGATGCTACCATCTCGCAGCTTATTAGGTACTCGGTTTGAAACTCTGACAGCAGGGATCTTCAAATCGTTCGTCGATATGGTGTCCCACACAACAGAAGAAGATTGGCTGATAAGTACTTTCTTACTTGAGGATAGATAGCTAGAGACAAGTAATATATGCAAGTATTATATTCTACTATGATTCACAATGACAAATATGTAATAAAAATGACTATATACTATAAATATTATTACTATTTTGTATTATTCTCATAGAAAACTTTAAACTATCCCCGTGCCTAATTATATAAATTAATAGGTATTCTGTGAAAACTATCTTTTCTTGTTTGGTAAATGATAGCTGTAGATGTTCGGTACTTTTTGATTAACTAATTTTACTTTTAATTTTAATGTAGGTACTTAGTCAATATCACTCGCATTCTCGAGACAAATCAAACGATACCCCACATGTCAAAATCCATCAACCTATTTAGCCCGTGGAATAGAATATGGGTCTACATACCTACATGAATACACACATACATATAAACTATACTCCCGATGAATATTACCCTTCTTTTGAGGCAGTCAAATAGTAAAGAAGTAATTTGTTTCTTTCAAGATTGCGCTTCTCTTCCTCATAGTACAAATGCTGTAAAAAACAATTGACGATCCGGGGATTCGGCCCCTCACTCTATGTCACGTCTATATGCTGCACCCTGGGAACTGCAGAACGTAAATGGTCATAAAAAACTAATACTATATAATTTACACCACATCTGACAATCATTTGAGGGTCATTCAGACAATTGTGTATCGCCATAGTGACAGGTTGTAATTTTCATTATAAGTAAATTGATTTACAAGATTAAGACGTAACTTAATGTTACCTTAACAACATTGTCTGGAGTCGTTTCTGTTGATAATGTCAAAGATTCAGGGGATCTATCTTGGGATGACAGCAGAATGGTTTCCCCTTCCCAAACATTCATCTGCTTGATGTTAATAGGTTGATCTTTAACCTGAAAGAAAACAAATAATTAGAAACAGTTTCGTACCTACATACAAACTATCAGATAAAATCAGGAGATTTGCCATTAATGAACACATATACAGCTTTTATCCTTTAGGAAGTAGACAGAGCCTTAACGGACGTAAAAATAAGTCGTTGTCACGTACGTCATCGCCACATCTGAACAACATATTAGGCCCTCAGTAACAACGTTTATCATTATAAATAGTACATTGTTGTCGAGGTATGGAAAATAAGACTTTGCTCAGGCGAGGACTTCAATTATACAAGTCAAGCAAAGTAGTTTTCCCCGAGGCTTACATAGTGCTTTTCTCAAAAAAAGGCTAGGAAATGAAAGATTGTACTTCTTATAAAAGTTAGCTTGTGACCGCAACACAACGAAACAAATAAAAATTTACAATTTTCCCACCAATTGTAATTTTTTTAAATAAATTCGCCTGTAAGGCACAGTATTACGTAATATTCAGCCATACTAAATGTTTAGTTCATTCTTTTCTTTTTTAATTCTGGATAGGCAAAAAAGGTCTTCACATCATACAGCCTCGTCTTTAGTTACCTGTTTCATACAAAATTACGTTCCGTTTCTATGAGATTCATCGAGATAATTTTGAAATCAAATTAGGTATGTGGGTTTAGCGTATAACGAATTTATCTTAATGGACACCAGCAAAGGATTTCCATACAACTTTGCTGGCGTGATCTGAGACGTGACAAACAATGTGAAACTTCGCGGTTTCTTTTTTTGAAAGAAATGAACACATTTCCTAGCATGTTTGAGAAAAATAGGTTGTTAGCTTGTTGTTTTAAGGTGAGTGTAGTCGTGAACGGCCACGACAGTGGCGCCATTTCACCAAAAAAATGTTCGCTTTATGCAAACAATTTATCAGAATATCCGTTGCCCAAGTTTTTAGTATTATCTTTAATTAAAATTAAGTTCTGCAAACTCAACGAAATATTCGCTATAATTATAATTAAAGTTATGGCAATTAATACCATAATTGGCCGTTTTAGGTACTTTTTTCCATAACTTTAATTGCAGCGAATATTTCATTGAGTTTGCTGGTTCTAATTTTACTTAAGGATTAAGGATAATACTAAAAACTTGGGCATCGGATATTCTGATAGATTGTTTGTATAAAGATAAAATAAATATTTTTTTATTGTAAAGTGGCGCCACTGCCGAGGTCGTTGACGGCTACATTCGCCTTTAATTGATACTTGATACCCATAAGGACCTTAGCCACCTCGAACGACACCAGCGGGAAGAAATGGGGTGATGCTATTATAAGCCGGCAACATACGATAGAGATTTTAATGTATGTTTTTGAAAGTCATAGCTTATTATTTGAAGCCAAATGAATCAGCATTATCTTAAGCTCCTATAAGAAAAATATATGGTATTTTTTAGTAACATCTCAATTTTTGATTTATTTACAATAGATAGTTAGATACTAACATTATCACCAGACAATTGGGATTCCTGGCTAGTCATGTCCTGACTTGCCAGGAGCACCTGGTTGTAAAGTGTTGTTGGTCGGTGCTCTTTTTCGTCCCGTGTCTTTTTTGTAGGAACCTAGAATGTAAAAATGATATTTTTATTAGTTCAAGAATTTTATATTACACCTACGTAGAAAGTACCCTATAGCGTTTTGAAACATAAAGAGGAACGTGAATCATTGTTCACGTTCCAATCAAAGGAAAAGGATAATCCATACAAATCTCACTTTTTAGAAGAGAGGTGAAAAAGATGTAACTGTCAAAACTTTTGTAAAACGTAACGTGTCGGTAATATTTTAGCAGACAGAATGGAACGCTGAATGGACTTATTGCGTTTACTAATGATAAATATTCTAACGCGTGAAGTTCTTTTACATTTTTCGTGGCAATTCTTTGAGGTTTTATGATCTGTTGTCATGTTTTTTGTTATAATGATTACTTTTGATTGAATTTTATAAATTAGAAAATTGCTTTATACCTCAAATAATTAGATAAAAGTGGATGAACATCACCTGTTTGCCAATAAATATATATTGATTGATTGATTAAAACTTACCTCTCTATCAGATTCGCTGTGCTCGGTAAATGTTGGCGATAGTGAGAGCGATAGTTTTGAGAGGTTCCTCTTTGCAACCTAAAAACAAGATTAGAATTCAATGAATTACCTTGATGGTTCAGACCATTAAACTGAATAATTCTCCTTAAGGAGTCAATTCCGGGAAACAAGTTTTTTTTTCGATAAAATTTACAAATTTACGATCAGCAGATGACATTCAATGAAAGTATTTTTTTTGTTTACTAACATAATTATGTACCCTGAGGAAAGTTACAGGAACACCGTCTCTTCTTCGTCGAGTCGATAGGGGTAGTCCTACTATTATTATAAAAGTGAACATTTTGTATGTTTGTTTGTTACTTCTTTACGCAAAAACCACAGAACCGGTTGTAATGAAATTTGGCACACATATAGAAGGTAACATTGATTAACAGACAGGACAGTTTTTATCACCATTTACGCAGGCAACGCCGCGGGTAACAGCTAGTAGATTTATATTATCTAAGAAGAAATGGATCAATGTTTGCTCATACATATGTATCACCGTGATATCACTCCTTTATCCCTTGCGGGGTAGGTAGTGCGTTTATGGTCTTGTTTTTCCTGCTCGCGGTAGTTTTTTTGCATTAAAATGTATTACTTACATCCGCGTATGAGCAGTTGTTAATCCCCAAATTTGGGACCTGTAAATTAAAGATTTAGCTTTTATTTATTTATCATTCCAATTTTAATTAGATATTTTTGAGATGAGTTGCACGACACTAATACATTTATACATATATCACGCCTATATCCCTTTGTAGGTTGTCGGTTCACCGCTTAAATTGCAAAACACAAGTAGGTAACCCTTGAGTCCCTTAATCGCCTCTTACGATACCCACAAAAAGAAATAGGGTGATGCTATTCAAAGCCGGCATCTAAAATTGTTTTATTGTGATGTTTATATCTATGAGGATAAATTAAAAAGTAGGTACTTATGTACAGTGACTTGACAAACTTATGTCTATAACTGTGATTAGGCTTGAGAATTTGGTTTGATGATAGGACTGAGTATAAAATGAAACTTACAACTTTAAGAGCCGTATCGCCGGCGAGCAAAGAGACAGTTGCTTCTAACGGTACTTTAGAAGCAATTGTTTCTTGGCCCTTTCGCCCTCGTTTATTTTTTTTGGGACGTCCTACAGCTCCTTTTTTGAAGGTGGTCTGAAATTTAAAACAAAGTTTTTGTTTGTTAATTATAAGATAAAAGTTAAAATAAAACAATTTGAATGTTTCGAGGGCTAGACAAGCTTATGAAATCGTTTTTTTTTTTTAAGATAAAAATATCGAAATATGAAACCTGCATAAGTATAAAAACTACTGACAACAGATTATTGTAGGATTTATTTTAGTCTTAGTATTACCCGCTTCAAAACTTTATATGGTTTAAAAAATTCTTGCAATTTTTGGTTGTATAAATAGAGCGCTAGTAAGTACAAGTTTTTTGTCGTAATCGTTTTAGGCTACGCCGCACATAGGTCAAAATTATAGGCTTTACAAGTTTTTGTTTGTATGAAGGTGCTTTTAACCGACAATGTTAACTTCAATTACTTAGTGGATTCGCTATTGGTTAATTATTGTTTTACAGTAATAAAATGTTGTAATTAATAATCTAGCTCCAGTTTGCCCGTATCATTGTTGCTTTGTGCAATGTGGCAATTTGAGATTTGGATGCTTATGCCCGCAGGAAAACGGTTAACAGCGGGTGAAACCACTGGACAGGCCGCTAGTAAGTTATAAATTAACAATATAATCCGGTAGGTACTAATTGATATTCTTTTTGTTCCGGAACATTTTTTTTCTTTTCTTTAGTATAAAGTCGCCTCTCGCGTCTGTCTCTATCCTATGTCATTTTGTATTTACGCTAAAATCTTCATAACCACCTATTGTATTTGGATGGTTTTGTTTTAAAAGATAGAGTGATTCAAGAGGTAGGTTTTTATGTATGATTTATGTCGGGAAAAGGTTTGTTTCTCATGGGAAATCGGTTAGCAGCGGGTGAATCCGCTGGGCGAGCCGTTAGCATATTCTATAATAAATTTGACAGGTATGGATAAATCTTAAAAGCAAAATAGTTGCTGATTCAGAACCAAATAATTAAATTCTGATCAATTTTAACCTCGTTGTTAATTAGTAGCTTAAAAAGTGTGTAGTTAGCGTTAAAACAAATTTAAATATTGTCACACATGCTGATTCGATGCGAAGTAACTGTGCGGCAAGTACGGCGCTACTAAGGGTGCGTTCATCATCATTGAGATCTATTACTACGTAAAGAGAAGACACCACCCACCACCTAGGAGTTCCATGCATGAGACACTTAGTAATCACTTAGTTGCTTGCTAGCTTTTAAGCGGCAAAATTTTCTTTGTTTCGAAATTGATTTGAAACATAAACCCACAATATTTCGTTTAAAAAGGCCGACGTGTGTGTTACGATATTGCACAAATAATTCAAGTAATCTAGCGAAGAGCAAAGGAATAACTTTCCACCGATGAGTAACTTGATAACCAGGCAAAATTTAAATTACAAAGTGTCGCATCTATGACGGTAATGTTGCACCTTTGATTCATAACTGTCCTCGGTGTTACCGTGTTTGCTTTTGTTTTCAACTTGACTTTTGTATGCTCCGTCTGTTCTAGTACGTTCAATGTATATTAGTGCAAAGTTCATCGTTAAACTGCAGCTACATATTATAGGAAAATATTGCTTGCTCATATAGGTAAAAGAACCAAAGCAGCTATACTCACTGCAACAACAACGTCAGTTTCCTCTTCCATCTTCATCTTCTTTGCTGCTCCTGGCATCTGTTTAGTAAAAATTATTTATTAGTACAATAACTGTCGTGTCATTAGGTTTAAAATAGCACCACTCCATTTATTCCTCATGGGTGTCATAAGAGGCGACCATAGGACTTTCAGGATCATGAAAAAATATATTTTGCTTCTTTTTCTTTTGATCGTATTTACAGCATTATAAATAACAACTACCTACTGCAGTGCTATTCAAGTGTTTTTTAATGGGAAATTATCTAGGGACTCTCGAGTGTCATGAAGAGCACGCTGAACTTAATTGAAATAACGTTTCTTTACACGAAAATCTGTACCAGTTAATTTTTTTTTTGTGTGTTTACTCAATTGTTCTTAGTTTCTTGTTGAATAATTGTTCGTAAGCATGAATGTCACTCAATATAATAGCAAGACGGCATATTTATTTTGTACCAAATCAAACTAACAGACATAATTAGTAACGAACAAAACGTGAAACGGAATCTGTGACAAAACTATGGCTGCCGCCAGCCAGATTGAAACGTTAAAAAAAAACAGTTTAGCATAGCGCCCTCTGGTTTAAACTTCAGAACTATCAGCAGAACTGTCATAGAAAAACTCCCATTAGAAATAAGTCTTTTTTTTTACAAAGTCTTTTGTTTACAAAAAGATGAGTACCTTAAATTACAGACTATAGTCCTACCTACTTTACTTAAGTGTACAGTGATCGATCATACTAAATGTTATTATATTGATACTGTGGTTTAATATTTTCTTTTCACGGGAAATTGAAAAGCTACGTCAAATAGTATCGAATGAAAATTTTAAGTATACTCTTACTATCACAACAGCATCATCAGTGGTCTCCGAAGATTGGGCCTTGCGTCCGCGTTTGGTTTTTGGCGGGCGGCCTCCTCCTTTCTGCGATAATTTCTGTAATTATTGAAAAAGTTAAAACATGCCTCAATTAAACTTTAAAAAAAAGTGAAAAGAAACAATTTGGAAATTGAAACTTATGTATTTTTTATTTTTTGCAAATAATTTCTGAACGCATCCTATCATGACATTTGAACAAGTTCAATTTACGCACGATATTATTTTGCACAGCATAACAATGGCTGACACCAGAATGTACACTTTATGCGTTAGAAATGGTATCAAAGTCGCCAATAACAACCCTGGGGCGCGTTCAATGCACCATCTTTCGCAGCTCTTTTATACTAAAAAAGTCTTTTGTCGTCCATAAACATACCGTTCAGCGACGACGAAAGACTTTTTTAGCATAAAAGAGCTACGAAAGATGGTCCATTGAACGCGCCCCTGTAACAATAATTTACGGGGACGGAATGCACGACACATCTTTCGTAAATTAATATGTGATCCATTTTCAAAATTGCTAGTTGTGATGCGACTTAATCGTTGATTTTACGGTACCTTACCCCAATAACACCCCCGGGGACTCATCTTCCAATAGGGGGGATTAGGACACTACCCCTTTTTCTTTTCTTATTTTAGAGGTCATGTTACGCCTATGTTTAAAATTTTGTATATAAACATTAGTTTTTGGGAGAGGAAGTGGTTTTGGAGGGAGAGGGGTACATGCTCTTACATGTTCGCGGCTTAGGGTGGCCCAAGGGCCACCCCGCCGCACCCTAACCTACTGTCACCAATTCTTTTTCATGGCTCGGCTCACCTAACTTAGTCATGTATGTTCAAGTGCCCTCTGTTTCTATAACAATAAATAGGCGGTCAAAAACAATTGGCCAGTCATTCGCTCATGGTGCGCCAGTTAAGCTGGAAACTTACTATCCGACGTGTAAATCAGTTGCGACTGACAGACGTGACTAAATTGAATTTGGGCAGTACATTTATATGAAGCTGTGCAAACTCTGTTATAAGTCGCGGACGTAAACTTGAACCTTCGGACCTCCCCGAGAGCGATCACATCAGCCGGATATTTCAAAACGTCCACAGATAAAAAAACCGTCCGCAGACACTCAGTGCACGCACACTGTCCTGCTGGGCCACGGCCAATTGACGCGTCAGTATGTTTCCAGCTTTATTGACGACGACGACGACAACGACGATCGAGTGACTGTGTCGTACACAATCATGCTGTACAAAACACTGTCAGGCATAATCGTGTCGTGCTAAATCAATGTCCTGCAGTGAGCCAGTTATGGTTCCCGTCAAGTAATGACGTAATGAAATGTAAATACTAATCAATGGTATACAAGAAATGTTTTCATCACACATCACAGTAGCCTATACCAGTCCACTGCTGGACATAGGCCTCCCTCAGAGTACGTTATAAGGATTACAGCATTTGCCGTTCCTACGATCAAGTAGCTACCAGCCGTGATCGGTCCACCACGAGTCTTACTCCGTCTGCTGGTTCTATGACCAGATGTGACCAGACTACAGTGCCACTTCAGTCAAGAAAAGAATGCAGGTGGTCAAATTATGTTTATCTTCGTTTGTGTTTCTGGTACCTACACCAGAACAGTTAGCTGGTTAAAAAATTTGGTCTTTGTATAAGACTTGAGCTGATTATGGTGTGCTTTTAGGCGAAGAATATATTCTGACCAGGTTATGTCGATGATGATTGAGATGGACGAAGATAATAAATAATTTTGGTTGAGGACGGACATGTGATTTTAATTTATGGAATCCCAAGGACAGGGACTGTGATGCTTTGTATTTTAAAATAACTTCATCAAATATGTTCAGTGGATTATTATTTATGTGTTGATCATAATAAATTTGTGAAGTATATTTCTGTTTGTGTATTAATTTTACTGTAGTAAATATTAAGCAAGAAATATTTAAAGAAAATATACCATTTATCAGACAGGTACAACAAATAGGTAATTAAAATAATTATAATTTTGAAGATGTGATGTTTTTCCTTAAACAATGTTTTGTGTTTAAAATATAAATCCTTGATAATGCCCATGTGAGGAAAACCAGTTGGGTTAGCCGGCAATAAATATGTGAAACAAGTATATTTGTTAGCGACTGGGCTGATGGCATAGCGGACAGTACCTGCTATGCCAATGGATGTGGGTTCGATCCCCACAAGACACAAATATTTGTTACGTCATTTTCAGATATTTGTGTTTGGTCTGGGTGTTTCTATGTAGGTATAATATGTATTTATTAACAAAAAAAGTACCTACATATGTATTAATATCAGCTATCTAGTTTCCATAGTACAAGCTTTGTTTAGTTTGGGGATAGATGGCAATGTGTGAGTTGTCCAGGATATTTATTTATTTGTTTTTGTCAAAATTAATAAAACATGGAGTTTCACCAAAAATTGCAAGTATTAACTTAATATTTCAGGTTCAAATACATCTAAAACTGGTAATTTAGTTATCATCTCAATGTTTTGGATATAAGTAAATTGTACTGATGAATAATAAATGTTTGGTATTTTATTTGCTTGTTTAGTTTGTTGCTATTGAAAGTTACAGTTATACCTACCTCTATCTAAGTTGAATATGGGTAAGTTTAAAAAGTACTTGTTTATAAGCATCTTTTTGATGAAACTAAAACAAAAGGAACTGTTATTTCTGATGACCAATTTAATAGTTTAGGTAAGAACCTGAAGTTACATGTTAGATGGCCAAACTAAAAAAAAGAATTTTTAAGTAAATGCCTGAATGTAGTGATTACAAATATATATTCCTCCTTTCTCTTCTTGAGTTATGTATCCAGAGTAGTAATATATTTTTATTTATTTGTTCTAAAGCTATTAAGAATGGTAAGGTCTAAATCTGTTTTTCATATTTCTACCTATGTTTCCGGGGGAAAGTTGTTCAGTCTATGTAGTAGAACTCACCCAAATTTTTTTTTGCAGTGTATTTAATAGAGCCTTATATAAATACTGACTGTTTATTTCTGAATATTTCTATGATGACTCCTTATGAATAACTTAAGTTGATTGGGACCTGTTTATTTAATTAATAAATATGACTATTATAATTCCTTAAGTAGATACATAACTTCCAACTTATATGTACTGGTTTTTCATACAGTTTCCAAAGATAATCCAGTATAAGTTGGTCCCTTATATGAGTAGGTTGATGTGTTTCAAAGGATCAACTTATACTGCTTTTTGATAATTGCTAAGAATAACCTCTAATAAGTTGGTTCCATAAATGGGTAGTGCCAGTGTAAATTTAAAGGCCAATGTGCAGCTAATAGTAGGTACCTAGATGCAGTTCTTGCGTATAACAACACTCCTAGGTTTGAAGTTTTACTTACTAACATTTTTTGAAAACAACACTCACCAATACACCGCTGCCACCAGTGAAAAAATCTGCCATAGTTATCGGCATCTGAAACATGAAATCATTTATCTTAGGTAAGAAGGTACTTACGGGGTGTAAGGGGCAGTGTACGAAAATTTTAAGGCATCAATTTTATAGTATGGAGGTTATATTGAAATAAAGCCATTTCTCAAAATAGACCTCAAAGTAAAAGTTGTTCAGTTTCCTGGTCTGATCGTTGTTTGCAAGTTTTCGGCATATCGCGCCGCGGTCCGATGTTACCTGTGAGGGACACACCTCACACAACCACCGGTTTGCTAGAGAACCTGAATCCCTATCTTAGATATGGTCGTAACTATTTTTGATGTCATCAAATAACAAAGCATGGAATAAGTACATTTATTTTGCAAATATTAAGTACTTACTATGTACCAAATTGACCAAGCTTATCAAGTAAGTATACAACAAAACTTTCTTTGCAACTTTTTACAACGAATCCAACGAATTTTGTATCAGGTAATTAGAAAACTATACACTTACCTTAGTAATAACTCTTCAAAATTGTTTATTTCGATATTTTCTCGAAACTCACAGAATTAATTCTTCCTTGCAAATGAAAATTTTGCAAATGAAATGGCGCCAATTCAATTAGTTTCGTACGAAAGCGCGCCGAGAGAAAAAAATCATGCTTTTTTTAAAAAACAGCCAGTGTAAATTTCAAGGCCAGTACACACCACATGTTGCGTGTGCGAGTTAGTTTAAAGAAAATAAGGTGAAATTTTTCTAACAATAAATAAAATGATTAAATTACGTGTCAGATATCCGCTCGTAACAGGACACAGGACACATGTTACGGGACACGAGGGTTAGATGTGTATTACAGTTTTAGGCGATGGGCTGACAACCTGTCACTATAGTGATACACAGTTATCTGATTGACCCTCAAACTTTTGTCAGATGTGGTGTTAATATCGTTTTTACGGCCTTTAACGCTCTGCCTACCCCGTAAGGTATTTAGGCGTGATTGATGTATGTATGTATGCAATGCGCGATGGAAAGTAAAAAGTTTTTTGTGTTTTGTCTGCGAATGAGGGCTTTTTTAACAGCTGAAAAAATTATATTACAATTCTACGATAGATGGCGTAGAACATTTGGGGGAGGAGGCATCTTTAGTGGGGAGTATGATTCGTCTTATTTTCGTGTGTGACACAGTGACACCGAGTAGTCCAACGACCCTATAAACGTCCTGAAAAATGTAATAAATAATTATTGTAGTTTGATGATGGAAATTCCAAAAATATTATTTGCGGTGCTAGTGGTGCTTATTAAATCATATTTTGATATCCGATCATTGCATATAATGAATAAAGAACGACAGCAGGCCCCGACAGCAGTGAAGAGCGCTGGATAGGAAGTAGCTGGCCGGGGAATTGTCTCCTCGGTGCGGAAGATGAGGCGTGACATTGATGTGCCGAGAAGCGTGATTACTTAAATTAGTCGTCATCGCTTATGCTTACAGTCTGACACAGTTAAACTTTAAACCAACCCAAATATTTAAGTAATTTTTACCTACCTACCGTCAAGTAGATAAATCTTATAAATTAATTGATGATATCAGGTTATATTTCCGCCATGTGATGCCAGCTTAGAATAGCATCCCCCATTTCTTACCCGTGGGAGTTGTAAGAGGCGACTAAGGGACTCAAGGGTGTGTATTGCAATTTTCACTTTGGCGATACACAATTTTCAGAATGTCCCTCAAATATTTGTCATACGTGGTGTAAATGTACGTTTTTGCGGCCATTTGCACTCTGCCTACCCCGCAAGGGATTATAGGCGTGATATATGTATGTATGTGTAGCGACCTCTGGGAGCTACGACAAGAAGCTCACTCAAAGTGGTTCACGAGCAAGCAAGTCGCAACAGAAGTACCAACACACCTGCAAGATGGCGCCACGTGACAGAACAAAGAGCCTGAAACGCGGTATCGAAGTGTTTCACCGCGCAACGCATATATACAACTTCCAATTCTATCCAGGTGGACCAGTCGGTCCCCTGGCCACAACACTCGGCCAGGCAGGGTAGCTACCCTTTTCCCGACACCACCTGGAACCCGCCATTCTGCCTATTGGCATTACTCCTGGCACCCGCCATATATGTGTGTAGTATATTTCTCTGATAGATGATAAAATTAATTTTAGGCTCGAATAGTACGTCAAAAATTGGTTTATTACATATAAATTTTATTTCACGCCCCGCTGGGGTCTAACATATTATGTGCACGACCATACGGATTCACCCCACCACAATTCTAGATTAGCTATCAGTCTGTCAGCTGGCCTCGGAAACTAAACAAGGAAGAAAACAATTTTATTTTATTCACATCAATACTATGGCCTAGCCAGATGTTAAACGCCATCTATTGGCATAAATAGTGTAACTTTTTAAATCTTCCTTTTAGGACATATATTTGTGATCTGTGCTTACAACTATTCACACATATAGCAACTTATTTAATGTCCATGTCGCTGGCTCCCCAAAGTATATATTTTTCAAAGCTGAGAGGCTCAAACGTTTGTGACCAATGGATGGACTCTTATTTTAAGACTGGTTTTCAATGTGACGCTACCTAGACTGAGATCTCAGGTCAAAAAATTGGGGAGCCAGCGACATGCTTTTAGGTTAGAATTTCGGAGAAATCATCAGATTACTTGTTAACGGCGCAATGTGCCAAAACGATGGCTATGCCAAAGAAATGTGACGGAATATGTGACAGCTACAAGCACATTCAATAGCTATGTGACTCAACTGGAGCTGAGAAATAAGCCATGGAATGTTTCCAACCCATGTCGCTGGCTCCCCAAAAAACCGGCATCCGACATCTCTGCAAGTATCACCTAAAACTACTAACCAAAGGGGAATTCTCGATCGTAATGTAGTAAATACTCGTTCTTCAAACAATCTCCTCTAGAATCAGCTTCGTTTTTGAGAAAACACAACATTTGTTTTTGTATGAATATAAGGGTGACTACATCGTTCAACCCTTTTTGGGACAGTTTCAGGAACTTATGGTTTCATGATTTCCGTACAGATTATAATAAACATTACCTTGAACAATGTCCGCGAAGGGCTCTTAGTGTTTATATTGTGCTGGTACTATTAGCAAGCAGCACATCAACTTACCTTATTTAAGGTACTTAGATTTTGACGGTATTTCATACAACTACTAATTATAATCAGCAATTAAAATACAACATATGAAAAAAAAAATTACCACGGTTTATTATTATAACATTTATAGAACAAAATCATTGTAGTATGCCAATATGCTTGTATACACGATCTCGTTGTTGTCGTTCGGGAGAAATCGTCACCGGCGTGGCCGGCGACTAATCAGGAGCACATCGGAAGTCCCTTTCATTTTTGTCGAAAAGAGATTTTCATGGATAGGTCCGAATGTCACCCGGCAATAAAGTTGCACGTGAGCGCTAGCGCGTATAAGGCTGAATTTAGGTATTAATGTTTTAGAGTTTTATGCACTAACAGAGCGTTATTATTCACATGTATTAGATTATTAAATTGAAATAATGTGTGTAGAGTATATTTATACAAGTCTAGTCAAGTATTGATGAAACTGAAAAACCTTTCCCATGGAACACAGGTCCAATATTTAAAAAAAAATGGAAAGTTCAGTCGGTTATAGCACAGTACCCAAAAGAGCTGAATCATTTTTGTCCTTAGCAATATTTTTTTTCTCGACATGAATATGTTTTAGTAGAAAATTACTTCTTTTATGAGAATAAGTTTAAATTTAGATTATGTATGAACTGGGAATAAAAATAATTCAGTTCTTTTGGAGTATCCCTGTTACCTTATGTGCTACAACCGACTGAACCTACATACATGTTGTACAGACTGTGAAAATGTAACAACGCTACAGTTTTATGAGAATAAACGATGTTTATTTATTAATTATAGGAATCAATTCAAGCGAAACACTTTCTTAACATTATTTAAGGTCATTTATAGTAAAATCTGTACTGAAATCAAAAGCCATAAGTTCCTGAAACTGTCCCAAAAAGGGTTGAACGATGTAGTCACCCTTATATTCATACAAAAACAAATGTTGTGTTTTCTCAAAAACGAAGCTGATTCTAGAGGAGATTGTTTGAAGAACGAGTATTTACTACATTACGATCGAGAATTCCCCTTTGGTTAGTAGTTTTAGGTGATACTTGCAGGGATTTCGGATGCCGGTTTTTTGGGGAGCCAGCGACATGGGTTGGAAACATTCCATGGCTTATTTCTCAGCTCCAGTTGAGTCACATAGCTATTGAATGTGCTTCTAGCTGTCACATATTCCGTCACATTTCTTTGGCATAGCCATCGTTTTGGCACATTGCGCCGTTAACAAGTAATCTGATGATTTCTCCGAAATTCTAACCTAAAAGCATGTCGCTGGCTCCCCAATTTTTTGACCTGAGATCTCAGTCTAGGTAGCGTCACATTGAAAACCAGTCTTAAAATAAGAGTCCATCCATTGGTCACAAACGTTTGAACCTCTCAGCTTTGAAAAATATATACTTTGGGGAGCCAGCGACATGGACATACTTATTTATACTGTATTCATGACTGTGATCAAACTGTGATGTGATATTTCTTCTTTCTTCTTATACTTTGGAGCATAAGGAGCATTTCTCTTGTCGGTCGGTATATGAACAAAGTGTTATACCTACAAGATCATGGCTATAATGTTGAGAATAGGAGAGGCGTGCATTTAGGGGGCTCGCCAGCGCTATACAAAGAAGATATAATACGCGCTATACACCATGTTTACGCTACTGGAGTGATCATCATAATCACTAACGAACCAGGTACCTACATTGCAACTTGCGAGGCGGGCTTCTTCATTAATACCTTACCTACACAGAGTTTGCCGATCCACCTGCTAAGTATAGTGAAAATGGCAAATACCCTCTGATAGGGGCAGGCCTAAAAAGTAGGTTCACTCTGACCCTAAAACCAGCAGTGGTCTATAGTGAGTCTTGTAGTGTGCACTATAGTGTATTATACATATATATGTGATTGAGTGGAGGTCATCCACAGGTGGGCTCTGACCCACAGTAGATTATGCAAGCATTAATGTACTTACCTACTGCCGGCTTACATACAGTATTGGATTTTTTGAAGCTGATGTGATATGATAATAATTACATATTAGTTAGTTAGTAGAAAGATTTAGCAAACATATATTTTTAAAAGATGTTTCTTACTTCTATAGGATTAGACACCAACCTTCCAAGGTTTGAGGAGGTAAAGCTGATTAAGTACCAGCAATACCTAATGAATGGAGCTTCATCCACCAGCAAGTAGG
This sequence comes from Tuta absoluta, assembly GCA_027580185.1. Lineage (NCBI taxonomy): Eukaryota > Metazoa > Arthropoda > Insecta > Lepidoptera > Gelechiidae > Tuta > Tuta absoluta. The sequence goes on from JAQAHW010000060.1 coordinate 1,851,380, forward strand.
TACTGCTGGTGTCCTACAGCAAGATAGAAGATGAATGTGTTATTTATAAGTTTTGTTGGTAATAATTGGAAGATATTTTATAGTTTAAATAAGTAAAAACAAATACAAATTTATTAAAATTTAAGGTAAACAATCAACACAAAACTGTTCAGATGATGAACCATCCACTATTAGATATGCCTGCACCATGGAAGACCTAATAGTGGCAAACAAATGGGCTATTGGTGTCGCAAACTACTGGAAAATGATAAATGTCATTGAGTGAAACTATTGTTATGAAAAAGAAGAAACAAGATGTACAAAACTGCTATGACATTTTAGGGAATGTTTTAAATACAAATAAAATTTTAAATATGGTTTATATCTTGTTTTCTTTTACACAAATCTGTACTTCTTCTTTCGATATAAAGAGAAAGTTTATTATCAAATAATTTTTCCATACTATATGATGTTAACAAACAGCTTATACCTACTGTGTTTAACAACTTTGTAGGTACCTAATAACAAATAATGTTTAAATGAAGTAAGGTTTATTATAGGCTTGCCCTAATTTTTTTAAATTAGTAAGCTTCTGAGAAATTTAAGTTTCATAAACAAACATATTTGGCCTGAAGGCATCCCTTGGGCAAAAATAGGTGAATACAAATTACTTTGGGAAGATTTTAGAAGTAAATGTTAAAATTCTTTAGTTTTCTTACCAAATAGTTTTTTATTTTATAATCATTTGAAAATAACATACAATTATATAAATAATTACATGTGACATGGTTGAATGGCTGCTCTTTTTGCACACAAGAACATCTATGAAGAGTGACTGCAGAAGGTAACCACATTACCTATAGTTGGATATACAAATCTGCCAACCCTGTTCGGTTATTCTAAGGAGCATCCATGGTTTGTCATCAATTGAATGTTGGACAACCCAGCTGCCCCACACCAAAAGATGACTCACGCCCCTGAAACTATGGGCTCCAATTCAGTTCTTGTTTTCCACGGGGTTACTGAAACAAAAGAAGTAAAATGTTAGGATATGATATTAGACATATCATTTATCTAAATGCAGTTGCCCGATTTAAGTACCTCAGCATAACTGACCTGCAGTCCTGCAACCGCTTGGGTTTCGCTACGTTTCCGTGACTTGGAGTCGTGGCGTCTCGTGTGGGGCAAAGTTTTCTTAGAATAGTACAGACTTCAAACTCCCAACTGGTTGTTCTATGGACTTGTTGCGGGCTCAACGGGGCCCGCTGCAATACAAAACAATGCACCGTCAGAAGCCGAAACCACTCGACAAAGTAGTTAGAGTTGGAGTTTTTGTTTTTACAATCACAAGTGCTGCCAGATTGCTCCGTTGATTTCGGATAACATGATCCTTCAAAGAGCAAAAAAAAAGAGCCGCCGCCGCCGGTAGGGTTGATATAACAAAGCTGGTTGTCCCCTTTCTGTTTAAATCTAAGCCAGCACCGAGTCAGAGTATACTTACTTTCCGTGCCAAACGTATGTAATGCCACTTTCTGAACATACCTTAATACTGTCAACGTACAACAAACGCAGGGGAGCAACCATATGATTTTACAAAATTGACTGGTACGCAATGCAAAGAGACAACAATTTCGAAAGAAGTTCATGTGTTGTCTAGATAGTCTTTTCTGACATCGGTTCGGAAAATACAAACGGACGAACGATGTTGGTACATCGGTAAAGAACAGAAATCCGTTCGTTTTAAGACAGTCTGGCAATGCTATATCTGACAGCTGTTCTGTTGTCCTAATCTGTGCATAATTTAATAGAGAGAGATCAGTGGTTGTCATGTAGTTGGTACTCAGCGAACTCGCTAAGTTCTCGAATAGCAAATGCGTTTCATTTCGACTGAACTGCATTTAGGAATGTTTGCACGTATATTTATTGTTCTATTAAGCTGTTATTAAAATGTGATAAGAGATGCCGTAAATCAATAAAAAAAGTAGGTTCTTTGCTCTATTTGCTTCGGCGCTACGGTTCGCAGCGCTACTCGTGCACCTCATCGCAGGCAGGGGTTCATTCACCACGCAGCTTCGGCTTGCAGCCTCAGCTGCGCGTCTCGTTCACCCCTACCCGCTCGAGGTACACTGAGTAACGCCGCGACCCTCCGCCCCTCCGCAGGTCGACTCTTCATGGTAAATACCTTAGTTCGTATACAGAGTGTTTGAGACTATTTTCACTTTGTAGGGGTAGTGTTCCAAATATTTGACCCACGATTATTAGATTTGACGAAACTACCCATATTTTTGAGTGTTAACAATTAACTGCATTCAAAAGATTTTCAAAAAATAACTGGTCATAGAAAATCGTACTGGAGAAAATCGTAAAAACACCCTGTATTTTTATGATGGGGATCAAGCATGTTAATAGCAAGGATTAATTTCTGCGAACAAACATACTATCGCAAAGCATCAGAAAGGCTCGTAATAAGCGAATTAAACGAAAATAATTTCGATACCGCGTTTCAGAAACCCTAGTGGTGCCACCTCTGAAATGTATTGGGAACCACGTTTTCATAATAAACTCATAAATTGTAAACCTTGTAGGGCAAGTGTTCTAAATATTCGACCTACGGTTTTTCGCTGAAAGAAAGCTACCCTTAGTTTATAGTAAAAACAATAACTACATTCAAAGTTTTTCCAAAAATCACCTGTAGTCGCCGGGAGTCGAACCAGTAAAAATTGAATAAAAATAAACACCCTGTATTTTTATGATGCCGATCGATAGGGTCAATGGTAAGGATAAATTACTGCAAACAAACATTTGATGGCAAACGCACGGAAACGGGTGCAATTAATCAAAATTATATTGAAAATTTTCACCAAACTGAAATCTTTATAGCACATCCGTTATTCTGAAATGTCAACTTTTTGGAGTTTTCTGGTAAACTACATCATATACCTAATCTAATGGTATAATATCCAAAACTGTAACTAACGTAAATCTGGGAGAACAATTCGGGTCTTTTGGGGTCTACCCGGAGTAAAATTGGCGAAGAAATTCAAACAAAGTTGTAAAACTTGGCCGCCATCTTGTTTCTACAATTTTTTTTATTTTTTTAGCAATCAATACCAGAACACTTACAAACTGCCCATACATCACTTTAACCAATTTTGACTCCTTCTACCTGAAAAAGGGACAAATAAAAAAAATGGATTTTCAATTTTTTTTTAATAACTTGGCCGCCATCTTGAATTTTCAAATTTTTGGAATTTTCTGGTAAACTACATCATATACCTCACCTGACAACACAACAGCGATAGTTCCCACGCATGCACATCTGGTAAAACAATTCGCCGAACTTGGGTCTATTTTTCGAGAAAAAAGCTTCTATCTCGGCCGCCATTTTGTTTTTCCCAAATGTTGGAATTTTCCTGAAAACTTCAAAGTGACCCCTAAAAACCCCCCATACATCACCTAACCCTACCACGCCTCCTTCTTGGAGATCAATTCGGGTGAAAAAAACACCATTTTCACGTTTAAAAAAAAGGACCGCCATCTTGTTTTTTCATTTTTTTTCAACCGCCATTGTATTTAAAAGCATAAAATCTCCCGAAAATGCCGTTTCAATCAACTCGATCCGATAACAAATGTAAAAGTTGTTGCCACTCCCGCGGCCGCCATCTTGTTTTTTGAAAATGTCGGAATTTTTCTCTACTCATCGGAATAAACCAAAAAACTCTCCCATACATCAAAAACCTCCAACTATACTCCTTCAATACAAACAATCATGTCAATGAGTGAGTCAGTGAGTGGTCGTTGTGTAGCTTTATATAAGTTGGGATAGAATTATATAAGTTGGGATAGAATAGACTAGTTGGTTGGGTGGTGCGCGGGCTGCAAGCAGCCCGCGGGTCGTGTGTGCTTTGGCTTTCGCATAGTTCGAGTGAGTTGGTATTTATAACAGCGTTTTATGCTACCACTTGTAATTTTCCAAAGGCAAATTCAGCTTGGAAGTATGTAACGGGTAATTGTGCATCTTAATTATGACGTTGGACAGCGTTTTACGTCACCGCTTTCGATAATCAGAAAGCGTTTTCACTTTTGTTGTTGGTTTTGTAGTTTTTTCCGTCTCCCCTTATTTCCAAAGTGCAGATTAATAACGTTTACCGTAACGCAAAGCGTTTTATGAAACCACTATGAATTCCTGATTGCAGTTACCGATAAGCTATTCGCGCGTGGTTATAGTGCGTGTGGGCAATCTTGTTTCCTTTAAACTGTTTTACGGAACCACTTTTTATTCTGCAAGAAAGAACCTAATATTTCCATATCTGTTGAGTAGTGCGCGGGCAGCAAGCAACCCGCGAGTCACGTACTTGTTTATCCATAGGACAGTTTACCTTTGTCTGATTGCTGCGGCGCTACGGTTCGCGTCGCTTCCTCCGTGCCACCTCTTCGCAGGCAGGAGCTCCCTTACCACGCAGCTTCGGCTTTCAGCCTCAGCTGCGCGTCTCGTCCACCCCTACCTGCTCGATGCGCACGAAGTCGCGACGCGACCCTCCGCACCTACGCATGTTGTGCGCCTTATGAATATAAATTCGTAAGACTTTTGAAAAGCAAAATTTTCTTTGTTCTGTTTGCTCCGGCGCTACGGTTCGCGACGCTACTCCGTGTACCTCGTCGCAGGCAGATGCTCCCTCAACACGCAGCTTCGGCTTGCAGCCTCAGCTTCGCGTCTCGTCCACCCCTGACCGCTCGAGGCACACGAAGTTAGCGCCGCGACCCTCCGCACCTACGCAAGTCGACTCTTCATAGTAAATAGCTTAGTTCGTATAAAGAGTGTTTGAGACTACTTTCACTTCGTAGGGGAAGTGTCCCAAATATTTGACCTACGTTTTTTTGCTTCAAGGAAACTACCCTTATTTTTGAGTAAAAACAATAACTGCATTCAAAGTTTTTCGAAAAATCACTTGGTCACGCCGGGAGTCGAACCGGTGAAAATCGTGAAAATAACACCCTGTATTTTTATGACGCCACTCAAACAGGTCAATAGTAAGGATCAATTTCTGCAAACAAACATAGTATCGTAAACTCTCATAAATAAGTGAAATTAAACAAAATTTGTTTGAAAATTTTCACTAAATTGAAAACACTATAGTACATCTGCCATCTTGAAATGTCAACTTTTTGGAGTTTTCTGGTAAAAAACATCATATGCCTAATCTAATGGTTTAATATTCAAAACGCTCACTAATGTAAATCTGGTAGAACAATTCGGGTCCTTTTGGGTCTGCTCGAAGTTTTTTTTTCAATGAAATATAAAAAATTGTTCGAAAACTTTGCCGCCATCTTGTTTTTCAGAATTCTTTTATTTTTTATGCAATCTCTACCAGCACACTTACAAACTGCCTATACATCACTTTAACCTATTTCGACTCTCTCTATCTGATAAAGGGACATGGAAAAAAAATTGATTTTCGTTTTTTTTAATTACTCGGCGCCCATCTTGAATTTCCAACTTTTTGGAATTTTCTGGTAAACTACATCATATACCTCATCCAACACAACAACAGCGACAACTTTAGCGCATGCGCATCTGGTAGAACAATTCGCCTACTTTAGAGTTTACTTTTTGCAAAAAAATCGTCATTGCTCGGCCGCCATTTTGTTTTTTTAAAATGTCGGACTTTTCCTGAAAACTACAAAGCGACTCCTAAAAACCCTTTATACATCACCAAACCCCACCATGCCTTCTTCTTGGAGATCAATTCGGGTGAAAAAAACACCATTTTCAGGGTTAAAAAAAATGACCGTCATCTTGTTTTTTAATTTTTTTATTATAAAAATCGTATTTATCACTAAAAAATCTCCCGAAATCGACACCAAAAACGAAAAAAAATAAAAAATTAGAAAAAAAAAATTCACATGGCAGCCGCCATTTTGTTTTTTGAAAATGTCAGATTTTTTCTCTACTCACCGAAATAAACCAAAAAACTCACTTATACATCAAAAACCCCCAACTATACTCCTTCAACCCAAACAATCATGTCAATGAGTCAATGAGTGAGTGAGTGGTCGTTGTGTAGCTTTATATAAGTTAGATTAGACTAGTTGGTTGGGTGGTGCGCGGGCTGCAAGCAGCCCGCGGGTCGTGTGTGCTTTCCCTTTTGCATAGTTTGAGTGAGTTTGTATTTTATAAAGTGTTTTACGTCACCACTTTTAATTTTCCTGAGGCAAATTCAGCTTGGCAGTTGGTTAAGTTAGTTTTGCATTTTTATTGTGACGTTGAACAGCGTTTTACGTCACCACTTGTAATTATCAGAAAGCGATTTCACTTGTGTAGTTGGCTTTTGTACTTATTTCCGCTCCCCCTTATTTCCAAAGTGCATATCAATAACGTTTACCGTAACGGAAAGCGTTTTATGAAACCACTATGAAATCCTGAATGCAAATACCGATAAGCTATTCGCGCGTTGCATAGTGCGTGTCGGTTATCTTGTTTTCCTAAAACTGTTTTACGAAACCACTATTCATTCTGAAAGAAAGAACCTAAAATTTCCATATCTGTTGGGTAGTGCGCGGGCAGCAAGCAGCCCGCGAGTCACGTACTTGTTTAACCTAAGGGCAGTTAAACTTTGTCTGATTGCTGCGGCGCTACGGTTCGCGACGCTACTCCGTGCCACCTCTTCGCAGGCAGGAGCTCCCTCACCACGCAGCCAGCCTTCAGCCTCAGCTGTGCGTCTCGTCCACCCCTACCTGCTCGAGGCACACGAAGTCGCGACGCGACCCTCCGCACCTACGCATACTGTGCGCCTTATGAATTTGCCATAATTCCGTAGAAGACTCCTATTAACCAAAATATTCCTTGCTCTGTTTGCTTGGGCGCTACGGTTTGCGGCGCTACTACGTGTACCATTTGCTGGCAGGAGTTTATTTACCAGCCCTTGTTCCCCCCATGTTCACCTCTGCCCGCTTGAGGCACACGAAGGTAGCGCCGCGACCCTACGCACCCTTGCAAGTCGACTTCCCATAATAAATAGCTTAGTCCGTATACAGAGTGCTTGAAACTTCTTTCATTTAGTATGGTAAGTATCCTCATTGATAAGAATCAATTTATGTTAACAAACGTACTATAGCAAATCAACAGAAGGGTTTGTTTTAGAATTTTCTGGTTAACACCAGCATATACTTCAACTGATTGTAAAGACAAAAACCAGCCACTCACACATGCGCAAGTGGGAGATTGTTAATGGATTTTTTCTAAATACTACAAAAATAACTCTAAATTCCTTCATTCAACATCAACCTTAACCATCCCCAACCACGTCTCCTTTTTGGAGATGAATTCGGGTGAAAATATCGCATCTTTCATAAAAAAATTACAGTCACATTGTATTTTTTTAACCTCCATCGTATTTAAAAACTTGAAATTTCTCGAAAATGCCGTTTCAATCAACTCAATCCGATAACAAATAAAAATATTTGCCTGCCCCACGGCCGCCAACTTGTTATTTTATAAATGTCAGAAGATTTTTCTTTACTCATTAGAATCTACCAAAGACTCCCTATACATTCAAAAATCCCCATCTATCTCCTTGAACACAAACAATCATGGCAATAAGTAAGTAAGTCAGCGTGGTGAGTGAACTCTTGCCCGCGATGATGTACCTACACGGAGTAGCGCCGCGACCTTATGCACCCAAACAAGTCGACTTCCCGAGGTAAATAGCTTAATACGTATACACTAAATAGTGTGATGCCGGCTTAGAATAGCATCAACCTATTTCTAAACCATGGGTGTCGTAAGAGGCGACTAAGGGATTCGAGGGTTAGATTTGTATTGCAATTGTAGGCAATGGGCTGACAACCTGTCACTATAATGATACACAGTTATCCGATTGACCCTCAAACTTTTGTCAGACGTACTGTTAATATCCGTTTTATGGCCGTTAACGCTCTGCCTACCCCGTACCCTTACGGGATTTATTATGTATGTATATAATATATACATACATATTATGTACTATATAGTGTTGCTTTAAAAAAAAATCGAACAATCACGCCGGCGGCAGAAAAACCGGTGAAAATAAGAAAAAAATCACATACATACATAAATCACGTCTCTATCCCTTACGTGGTAGGCAGAGCGTTAAAGGCCAAAAAACGGATATTAACACAACGTCTGACAAAAGTTTGAGGGTCAATCAGATAACTGCGTATCACTTAGTGACAGGTTGTCAGCCCATCGCCTAAAATTGCAATATAAATCTAACCCTCGAGTCCCTTAGTAAAATCACTCTGTATTTTGATGATTCAATTTCGAGAGGGTCAATGATAAGGATCAATTTCTGCAAACAAACAGACGATCGTAGAGCAACATAAACACAAGTCATAAGAACCTGACACCAGGGTTTGTCGTGTCGTTGGACGACTCGGTGTCCCACACGAAAAGAGAGAGATAAGAGCCGTATTATTTAGTATTAGTTCCGTAGACGTGTTTCGTGTGATGCCGGCTTAGAATAGCGTCACCCCATTTCCTACCCATGGGTGTTGTAAGAGCCGACTAAGGGACTCGAGGGATGTGTATTACAATTTCAGGCGATGGGCTGACAATCTGTCACTACAGTGATACACTGTTATCTGATTGACCCTCAAGCTTATGTTAGACGTGGTGTTAATATCCGTTTTACGGCCGTTAACGCTCTGCCCACCCCGTAATGGATATAGGCGTGATTAATGTATGTACCTATGTATGTTTGTTTAATGTCCTTGCGAGAAACCGTTTACGAACGTACCAAAAAGCTATCTAAAGTCTATAAGATACATACATACACATATCACGCCTTTTGTCCCTAGCAGGGTAGGTAGAGCATAAACGGCCACAAAAAAACGGACAATTACGCCACATCGTACAAATATTTGAGTGTCATTCGTATAATTGTGTATCGCCATGGTGACAGCGTGATTTATGTATGTATGTTTGTACGTATGTAGTACTTATATAAAGGTTAGTTGCGTGTCTTTAATAATAAGTTGAACAGCGTTTATGTCACCACTTGCGATTATCAAAGAGCGATTTCACTTGGGTAGTTGGTTTTTGTAATAATTTCCGCCTCCCCTTATTTCCAAAGTGCAGATCAATAACGTTTACCGAAACGCAAACGCAAACGCAAAGCGTTTTATGAAATCCTCATTGCCGTTACCGATAAGCTATTCGCGCGAAGCATAGTGCATGTCGGCAATCTTGATTCCCTTAAACTGTTTTACCAAATTACTTTTTATTCTGCAAGAAAGAACCTAAAATGTACATATCTGTTGGGTAGTGCGCGGCCAGCAAGCAGCCCGCGAGTCATGTACTTGTTTATCTAAAGGGCAGTTAACCTTTGTCTGATTGCTGCTACGCTACGCATACTGTGCGCCTTAACAATTTGCCATAGTTGCGTAAAAGACTTTTGAAAAGCAAAATTTTCTTTGCTCTGTTTGCTTCGGCGCTACGGTTCGCGTCGCTACTCCGTGTACCTCTTCGCAGGCAGGTGCTCCCTCACCACGCAGCTTCGGCTTGCAGCCTCAGCTGCGCGTCTCGTCCGCCCCTACCCGCTCGAGGTGCACGAAGTTAGCGCCGCAACCCTCCGCACCTACGCAGATCGACTCTTCATAGTAAATAGCTTAGTTCGTATACAGAGTGTTTGAGACTACTTTCACTTTGTACGGGAAGTCTCCCAAATATTTGACCTACCATTTTTGGCTTTAAGGAAACTACCCTTATTTTTGAGTAAAAACAAAAACTGCATACAAAGTTTTTCGAAAAACCACTTGGTCACGCCGGGAGTCGAACCGGTAAAAAATCGTTTAAAAAACACCCTGTATTTTTATGATGCTAATCGACAGGGTTAATGGTAAGGATCAATTTCTGCAAACAAACAAACTATCGCAAACTCACGCAAATAACTGCATTCAAAGATTTTCAAAAAATTACTTGTCGTCATAGAAAATCGTAAAAACACCCTGTATTTTTATGATGGGGATCGAGCATGTTGATAGCAAGGATTAATTTCTGCGAACAAACATACTATCGCAAAGCAACAGAAAGGCTCGTAATTAACGAATGAAACGAAAATAACTTCGATACCGCGTTTGAGAAACCCTAGTGGTGCCACCTCTGAAATGTATTAGGAACCACATTTTCATAATAAACTCATAAATTGTAAACTTTGTAGGGCAAGTGTTCTAAATATTCGACCTACGGTTTTTCGCTGAAAGAAAGCTACCCTTAGTTTATAGTAAAAACAATAACTTCATTCAAAGTTTTTCCAAAAATCACTTGTAGTCGCCGGGAGTCGAACCGGTAAAAATTGAAAAAAAACTAAACACCCTGTATTTTTATAATGCCGATCGATAGAGTCAATGGTAAGGATAAATTACTGCAAACAAACATTGTATGGCAAACGCATGGAAATGGGTGCAATTAATCAAAATAATATTGAAAATTTTTACCAAACTGAAATCTTTATAGCACATCCGCCATTTTGAAATGTCAACTTTTTGGAGTTTTCTGGTAAACTACATCATATACCTAATCTAATAGTATAATATTCAAAACTGTAAGTAACGTAAATCTGGGAGAACAATTCGGGTCTTTTGGGGTCTGCCCAGAGTAAAATTGGCGAAGAAATTCAAACAAAGTTGTAAAACTTGGCCGCCATCTTGTTTTTACAATTTTTATTATTTTTTATGCAATCTCTACCAGTACACTTACAAACCCCATACTTACAAGCCCATACATCACTTTAACCTATTTCGACTCTTTCTACCTGAAAAAGGGACATGGAAAATAAGTTGATTTTCGATTTTTTTTTAATAACTCGGCGGCCATCTTGAATTTCCAATTTTTTGGAGTTTTCTGGTAAACAACATCATATACCTAATCGAACACAACAACAGTGACAACTCTAGCGCATGCGCATCTGGTAGAACAATTCGCCTACTTAAGAGTCTACTTTTTGAAAAAAAATCGTCATATCTCGGCCGCCATTTTGTTTTTCCCAAATAATGGAATTTTCCTGAAAACTACAAAACGACCCCTAAAAATCCCTCATACATCACCAAACCCCACCATGCCTCCTTCTTGGAGATCAATTCGGGTGAAAAAAACACCATTTTCAGGGTAAAACAAAATGACCGCCATCTTGTTTTTTAATTTTTTCACTACCATAATCGTATTCAAAACCTAAAAATCTCCCGAAATCGACACCAAAACTGAAAAAAAGTAAAAAAATGAGAAAAAAAAATTTACCCAGCAGCCGCCATTTTGTTTTTTGAAAATGTCAGATTTTTTTTTTACTCACCGGAATAAACCAAAAAACTCTTCCATATATCAAAAACCTCCAACTATACTCCTTCAACCCAAACAATCATGTCAATGAGTCAATGAGTCAGTGAGTGGTCGTTGTGTAGCTTTATATAAGTTAGACTAGTTGGTTAGGTGGTGCGCGGGCTGCAAGCAGCCCGCGGGTCGTGTGTGCTTTGCCTTTCGCATAGTTCGAGTGAGTTTGTACTTTATAAAGTGATTTACGTCACCACTTTTAATTTTCCTAAGGCAAATTCAGCTTGGCAGTATGTAAAGGGTAGTTGTGCATCTTAATTATGACGTTGAACAGTGTTTTACGTCACCGCTATCGATAATCAGAAAGCGTTTTCACTTTTGTAGTTGGTTTTGTAATTTTTTTCGTCTCCCCTAATTTCCAAATTGCAGATTAATAACGTTTACCGTAACGCAAAGCGTTTTATGAAACCACTATGAATTCCTGATTGCATTTACCGATAAGCTATACGCGCGTGGTTAAAGTGCGTGTGGGCAATCTTGTTTCCTTTAAACTGTTTTACGGAACCACTTTTTATTCTGCAAGAAAGAACCTAATATTTTATTTCCATATCTGTTGAGTAGTGCGCGGGCAGCAAGCAACCCGCGAGTCACGTACTTGTTTATCCATAGGGCAGTTTACCTTTGTCTGATTGCTGCGGCGCTACGGTTTGCGTCTTATAAATATAGTTTCGTAAAAGACTTTTGAAAAGCAAAATTTTCTTTGTTCTGTTTGCTCCGGCGCTACGGTTCGCGACGCTACTCCGTGTACCTCTTCGCAGGCAGGAGCTCCCTCGTCACGCAGCTTCGGCTTGCATCCTCAGCTGCGCGTCTCGTCCACCCCTGCCCGCTCGAGGCACACGAAGTTAGCGCCGCGACCCTCCGCACCTATGCAAGTCGACTCTTCATAGTAAATAGCTTAGTTCGTATACAGAGTGTTTGAGACTACTTTCACTTTGTAGGGGAAGTGTCCCAAATATTTGACCTACGTTTTTTTGCTTCAAGGAAACTACCCTTATTTTTGAGTAAAAACAATAACTGCATTCAAAGTTTTTCGAAAAATCACTTGGTCACGCCGGGAGTCGAACCGGTGAAAATCGTGAAAATAACACCCTGTATTTTTATGACGCCACTCAAACAGGTCAATAGTAAGGATCAATTTCTGCAAACAAACATAGTATCGTAAACTCTCATAAATAAGTGAAATTAAACAAAATTTGTTTGAAAATTTTCACTAAATTGAAAACACTATAGTACATCTGCCATCTTGAAATGTCAACTTTTTGGAGTTTTCTGGTAAAAAACATCATATGCCTAATCTAATGGTTTAATATTCAAAACGCTCACTAATGTAAATCTGGTAGAACAATTCGGGTCCTTTTGGGTCTGCTCGAAGTTTTTTTTTCAATGAAATATAAAAAATTGTTCGAAAACTTTGCCGCCATCTTGTTTTTCAGAATTCTTTTATTTTTTATGCAATCTCTACCAGCACACTTACAAACTGCCTATACATCACTTTAACCTATTTCGACTCTCTCTATCTGATAAAGGGACATGGAAAAAAAATTGATTTTCGTTTTTTTTAATTACTCGGCGCCCATCTTGAATTTCCAACTTTTTGGAATTTTCTGGTAAACTACATCATATACCTCATCCAACACAACAACAGCGACAACTTTAGCGCATGCGCATCTGGTAGAACAATTCGCCTACTTTAGAGTTTACTTTTTGCAAAAAAATCGTCATTGCTCGGCCGCCATTTTGTTTTTTTAAAATGTCGGACTTTTCCTGAAAACTACAAAGCGACTCCTAAAAACCCTTTATACATCACCAAACCCCACCATGCCTTCTTCTTGGAGATCAATTCGGGTGAAAAAAACACCATTTTCAGGGTTAAAAAAAATGACCGTCATCTTGTTTTTTAATTTTTTTATTATAAAAATCGTATTTATCACTAAAAAATCTCCCGAAATCGACACCAAAAACGAAAAAAAATAAAAAATTAGAAAAAAAAAATTCACATGGCAGCCGCCATTTTGTTTTTTGAAAATGTCAGATTTTTTCTCTACTCACCGAAATAAACCAAAAAACTCACTTATACATCAAAAACCCCCAACTATACTCCTTCAACCCAAACAATCATGTCAATGAGTCAATGAGTGAGTGAGTGGTCGTTGTGTAGCTTTATATAAGTTAGATTAGACTAGTTGGTTGGGTGGTGCGCGGGCTGCAAGCAGCCCGCGGGTCGTGTGTGCTTTCCCTTTTGCATAGTTTGAGTGAGTTTGTATTTTATAAAGTGTTTTACGTCACCACTTTTAATTTTCCTGAGGCAAATTCAGCTTGGCAGTTGGTTAAGTTAGTTTTGCATTTTTATTGTGACGTTGAACAGCGTTTTACGTCACCACTTGTAATTATCAGAAAGCGATTTCACTTGTGTAGTTGGCTTTTGTACTTATTTCCGCTCCCCCTTATTTCCAAAGTGCATATCAATAACGTTTACCGTAACGGAAAGCGTTTTATGAAACCACTATGAAATCCTGAATGCAAATACCGATAAGCTATTCGCGCGTTGCATAGTGCGTGTCGGTTATCTTGTTTTCCTAAAACTGTTTTACGAAACCACTATTCATTCTGAAAGAAAGAACCTAAAATTTCCATATCTGTTGGGTAGTGCGCGGGCAGCAAGCAGCCCGCGAGTCACGTACTTGTTTAACCTAAGGGCAGTTAAACTTTGTCTGATTGCTGCGGCGCTACGGTTCGCGACGCTACTCCGTGCCACCTCTTCGCAGGCAGGAGCTCCCTCACCACGCAGCCAGCCTTCAGCCTCAGCTGTGCGTCTCGTCCACCCCTACCTGCTCGAGGCACACGAAGTCGCGACGCGACCCTCCGCACCTACGCATACTGTGCGCCTTATGAATTTGCCATAATTCCGTAGAAGACTCCTATTAACCAAAATATTCCTTGCTCTGTTTGCTTGGGCGCTACGGTTTGCGGCGCTACTACGTGTACCATTTGCTGGCAGGAGTTTATTTACCAGCCCTTGTTCCCCCCATGTTCACCTCTGCCCGCTTGAGGCACACGAAGGTAGCGCCGCGACCCTACGCACCCTTGCAAGTCGACTTCCCATAATAAATAGCTTAGTCCGTATACAGAGTGCTTGAAACTTCTTTCATTTAGTATGGTAAGTATCCTCATTGATAAGAATCAATTTATGTTAACAAACGTACTATAGCAAATCAACAGAAGGGTTTGTTTTAGAATTTTCTGGTTAACACCAGCATATACTTCAACTGATTGTAAAGACAAAAACCAGCCACTCACACATGCGCAAGTGGGAGATTGTTAATGGATTTTTTCTAAATACTACAAAAATAACTCTAAATTCCTTCATTCAACATCAACCTTAACCATCCCCAACCACGTCTCCTTTTTGGAGATGAATTCGGGTGAAAATATCGCATCTTTCATAAAAAAATTACAGTCACATTGTATTTTTTTAACCTCCATCGTATTTAAAAACTTGAAATTTCTCGAAAATGCCGTTTCAATCAACTCAATCCGATAACAAATAAAAATATTTGCCTGCCCCACGGCCGCCAACTTGTTATTTTATAAATGTCAGAAGATTTTTCTTTACTCATTAGAATCTACCAAAGACTCCCTATACATTCAAAAATCCCCATCTATCTCCTTGAACACAAACAATCATGGCAATAAGTAAGTAAGTCAGCGTGGTGAGTGAACTCTTGCCCGCGATGATGTACCTACACGGAGTAGCGCCGCGACCTTATGCACCCAAACAAGTCGACTTCCCGAGGTAAATAGCTTAATACGTATACACTAAATAGTGTGATGCCGGCTTAGAATAGCATCAACCTATTTCTAAACCATGGGTGTCGTAAGAGGCGACTAAGGGATTCGAGGGTTAGATTTGTATTGCAATTGTAGGCAATGGGCTGACAACCTGTCACTATAATGATACACAGTTATCCGATTGACCCTCAAACTTTTGTCAGACGTACTGTTAATATCCGTTTTATGGCCGTTAACGCTCTGCCTACCCCGTACCCTTACGGGATTTATTATGTATGTATATAATATATACATACATATTATGTACTATATAGTGTTGCTTTAAAAAAAAATCGAACAATCACGCCGGCGGCAGAAAAACCGGTGAAAATAAGAAAAAAATCACATACATACATAAATCACGTCTCTATCCCTTACGTGGTAGGCAGAGCGTTAAAGGCCAAAAAACGGATATTAACACAACGTCTGACAAAAGTTTGAGGGTCAATCAGATAACTGCGTATCACTTAGTGACAGGTTGTCAGCCCATCGCCTAAAATTGCAATATAAATCTAACCCTCGAGTCCCTTAGTAAAATCACTCTGTATTTTGATGATTCAATTTCGAGAGGGTCAATGATAAGGATCAATTTCTGCAAACAAACAGACGATCGTAGAGCAACATAAACACAAGTCATAAGAACCTGACACCAGGGTTTGTCGTGTCGTTGGACGACTCGGTGTCCCACACGAAAAGAGAGAGATAAGAGCCGTATTATTTAGTATTAGTTCCGTAGACGTGTTTCGTGTGATGCCGGCTTAGAATAGCGTCACCCCATTTCCTACCCATGGGTGTTGTAAGAGCCGACTAAGGGACTCGAGGGATGTGTATTACAATTTCAGGCGATGGGCTGACAATCTGTCACTACAGTGATACACTGTTATCTGATTGACCCTCAAGCTTATGTTAGACGTGGTGTTAATATCCGTTTTACGGCCGTTAACGCTCTGCCCACCCCGTAATGGATATAGGCGTGATTAATGTATGTACCTATGTATGTTTGTTTAATGTCCTTGCGAGAAACCGTTTACGAACGTACCAAAAAGCTATCTAAAGTCTATAAGATACATACATACACATATCACGCCTTTTGTCCCTAGCAGGGTAGGTAGAGCATAAACGGCCACAAAAAAACGGACAATTACGCCACATCGTACAAATATTTGAGTGTCATTCGTATAATTGTGTATCGCCATGGTGACAGCGTGATTTATGTATGTATGTTTGTACGTATGTAGTACTTATATAAAGGTTAGTTGCGTGTCTTTAATAATAAGTTGAACAGCGTTTATGTCACCACTTGCGATTATCAAAGAGCGATTTCACTTGGGTAGTTGGTTTTTGTAATAATTTCCGCCTCCCCTTATTTCCAAAGTGCAGATCAATAACGTTTACCGAAACGCAAACGCAAACGCAAAGCGTTTTATGAAATCCTCATTGCCGTTACCGATAAGCTATTCGCGCGAAGCATAGTGCATGTCGGCAATCTTGATTCCCTTAAACTGTTTTACCAAATTACTTTTTATTCTGCAAGAAAGAACCTAAAATGTACATATCTGTTGGGTAGTGCGCGGCCAGCAAGCAGCCCGCGAGTCATGTACTTGTTTATCTAAAGGGCAGTTAACCTTTGTCTGATTGCTGCTACGCTACGCATACTGTGCGCCTTAACAATTTGCCATAGTTGCGTAAAAGACTTTTGAAAAGCAAAATTTTCTTTGCTCTGTTTGCTTCGGCGCTACGGTTCGCGTCGCTACTCCGTGTACCTCTTCGCAGGCAGGTGCTCCCTCACCACGCAGCTTCGGCTTGCAGCCTCAGCTGCGCGTCTCGTCCGCCCCTACCCGCTCGAGGTGCACGAAGTTAGCGCCGCAACCCTCCGCACCTACGCAGATCGACTCTTCATAGTAAATAGCTTAGTTCGTATACAGAGTGTTTGAGACTACTTTCACTTTGTACGGGAAGTCTCCCAAATATTTGACCTACCATTTTTGGCTTTAAGGAAACTACCCTTATTTTTGAGTAAAAACAAAAACTGCATACAAAGTTTTTCGAAAAACCACTTGGTCACGCCGGGAGTCGAACCGGTAAAAAATCGTTTAAAAAACACCCTGTATTTTTATGATGCTAATCGACAGGGTTAATGGTAAGGATCAATTTCTGCAAACAAACAAACTATCGCAAACTCACGCAAATAACTGCATTCAAAGATTTTCAAAAAATTACTTGTCGTCATAGAAAATCGTAAAAACACCCTGTATTTTTATGATGGGGATCGAGCATGTTGATAGCAAGGATTAATTTCTGCGAACAAACATACTATCGCAAAGCAACAGAAAGGCTCGTAATTAACGAATGAAACGAAAATAACTTCGATACCGCGTTTGAGAAACCCTAGTGGTGCCACCTCTGAAATGTATTAGGAACCACATTTTCATAATAAACTCATAAATTGTAAACTTTGTAGGGCAAGTGTTCTAAATATTCGACCTACGGTTTTTCGCTGAAAGAAAGCTACCCTTAGTTTATAGTAAAAACAATAACTTCATTCAAAGTTTTTCCAAAAATCACTTGTAGTCGCCGGGAGTCGAACCGGTAAAAATTGAAAAAAAACTAAACACCCTGTATTTTTATAATGCCGATCGATAGAGTCAATGGTAAGGATAAATTACTGCAAACAAACATTGTATGGCAAACGCATGGAAATGGGTGCAATTAATCAAAATAATATTGAAAATTTTTACCAAACTGAAATCTTTATAGCACATCCGCCATTTTGAAATGTCAACTTTTTGGAGTTTTCTGGTAAACTACATCATATACCTAATCTAATAGTATAATATTCAAAACTGTAAGTAACGTAAATCTGGGAGAACAATTCGGGTCTTTTGGGGTCTGCCCAGAGTAAAATTGGCGAAGAAATTCAAACAAAGTTGTAAAACTTGGCCGCCATCTTGTTTTTACAATTTTTATTATTTTTTATGCAATCTCTACCAGTACACTTACAAACCCCATACTTACAAGCCCATACATCACTTTAACCTATTTCGACTCTTTCTACCTGAAAAAGGGACATGGAAAATAAGTTGATTTTCGATTTTTTTTTAATAACTCGGCGGCCATCTTGAATTTCCAATTTTTTGGAGTTTTCTGGTAAACAACATCATATACCTAATCGAACACAACAACAGTGACAACTCTAGCGCATGCGCATCTGGTAGAACAATTCGCCTACTTAAGAGTCTACTTTTTGAAAAAAAATCGTCATATCTCGGCCGCCATTTTGTTTTTCCCAAATAATGGAATTTTCCTGAAAACTACAAAACGACCCCTAAAAATCCCTCATACATCACCAAACCCCACCATGCCTCCTTCTTGGAGATCAATTCGGGTGAAAAAAACACCATTTTCAGGGTAAAACAAAATGACCGCCATCTTGTTTTTTAATTTTTTCACTACCATAATCGTATTCAAAACCTAAAAATCTCCCGAAATCGACACCAAAACTGAAAAAAAGTAAAAAAATGAGAAAAAAAAATTTACCCAGCAGCCGCCATTTTGTTTTTTGAAAATGTCAGATTTTTTTTTTACTCACCGGAATAAACCAAAAAACTCTTCCATATATCAAAAACCTCCAACTATACTCCTTCAACCCAAACAATCATGTCAATGAGTCAATGAGTCAGTGAGTGGTCGTTGTGTAGCTTTATATAAGTTAGACTAGTTGGTTAGGTGGTGCGCGGGCTGCAAGCAGCCCGCGGGTCGTGTGTGCTTTGCCTTTCGCATAGTTCGAGTGAGTTTGTACTTTATAAAGTGATTTACGTCACCACTTTTAATTTTCCTAAGGCAAATTCAGCTTGGCAGTATGTAAAGGGTAGTTGTGCATCTTAATTATGACGTTGAACAGTGTTTTACGTCACCGCTATCGATAATCAGAAAGCGTTTTCACTTTTGTAGTTGGTTTTGTAATTTTTTTCGTCTCCCCTAATTTCCAAATTGCAGATTAATAACGTTTACCGTAACGCAAAGCGTTTTATGAAACCACTATGAATTCCTGATTGCATTTACCGATAAGCTATACGCGCGTGGTTAAAGTGCGTGTGGGCAATCTTGTTTCCTTTAAACTGTTTTACGGAACCACTTTTTATTCTG
The DNA here is from genome assembly GCA_027580185.1 of Tuta absoluta. Classification (NCBI taxonomy): domain Eukaryota; kingdom Metazoa; phylum Arthropoda; class Insecta; order Lepidoptera; family Gelechiidae; genus Tuta; species Tuta absoluta. The sequence continues at coordinate 1,870,695 of JAQAHW010000060.1, forward strand.
CAAGAAAGAACCTAATATTTTATTTCCATATCTGTTGAGTAGTGCGCGGGCAGCAAGCAACCCGCGAGTCACGTACTTGTTTATCCATAGGGCAGTTTACCTTTGTCTGATTGCTGCGGCGCTACGGTTTGCGTCTTATAAATATAGTTTCGTAAAAGACTTTTGAAAAGCAAAATTTTCTTTGTTCTGTTTGCTCCGGCGCTACGGTTCGCGACGCTACTCCGTGTACCTCTTCGCAGGCAGGAGCTCCCTCGTCACGCAGCTTCGGCTTGCATCCTCAGCTGCGCGTCTCGTCCACCCCTGCCCGCTCGAGGCACACGAAGTTAGCGCCGCGACCCTCCGCACCTATGCAAGTCGACTCTTCATAGTAAATAGCTTAGTTCGTATACAGAGTGTTTGAGACTACTTTCACTTTGTAGGGGAAGTGTCCCAAATATTTGACCTACGTTTTTTTGCTTCAAGGAAACAACCCTTATTTTTGAGTAAAAACAATAACTGCATTCAAAGTTTTTCGAAAAATCACTTGGTCTCGCCGGGAGTCGAACCGGTGAAAATCGTGAAAATAATACCCTGTATTTTTATGACGCCAATCAAACAGGTCAATAGTAAGGATCAATTTCTGCAAACAAACATAGTATCGTAAACTCTCGCAAATAAGTGAAAATAAACAAAATTTGTTTGAAAATTTTCACTAAATTGAAAACACTATAGTACGGTCGGATTCATAAGTGGAGTCATAGTTAGACCACGAGACAGATTGCAATACGGGTTATTATCCTCTGTACTTACTTTACTAACTTACGCACACACGTAAGATTATCGACTGTAAGTAGAAAAGTCCACCTTAAGGCGTAGCATTAAAACTTAAACAGATTACCACCTATAAGCGACATCTATGTAATCTTTGAAATAATTACTCGGTGATAGCCTATTCGCCACCACATCACCACAAAGTATACATCACACTGGTTTGTCTAAAACTGTATTATAGTTATCCTTATTCGTTCACTTGTAGTAAAGCAATAGATTACATATCTTTATTTCGTCGTTTTGATCACAAGCAACCGTAGCTTAGCGGTAATAGTTCTTACCTTCTAATCAGAACGGAACCGTGTTCCCATCCGATCTCTGTATGTTGATTAACCCTCTCAGACTTACAACTGACATTTCCCAGCTACCGTTCGCTGGTGTCAAATTTCGCAAACAAAAATGGCGACTAATTTCGCAAGGATTATGGTTGCAAAAATATAAATTATTTAAAATTTTTATGGTTTACATTCAATCCACTACTAAATACTAGTGCGGAAATATATTACCGGTTTATTTACAAATTTTCGGCATGTTTATGTTGTTTTGTTTTTTATTTTCTGGGCCTGGAAGTTGCATGTCTAGAAATTTTGCTGACGTCGCAATATATAATATAATTACGAAAAATATATGATGTACCGATAAAGTTCAATTATTTTAGCACAATCTGTAATAAATATGTGATGCAATTATACATTTCTCCATTTGTCTATACATACATATTTTTTTCATATGAAAAGCACTAAAAACATCATCCACCAAAAATTTCCGACGGGCGAAAGCGGTTGATCAACTTTGACAGTTTGTTATTTTACTTTTTTTTTCTAACGCTTTACACTTTGTGTTGCTAGTATAATGAAAATTTTATTCTGAACAGTTCTATGCACGTTTCATTCACCAAAAAAGTTAAGTTTCGTCTATGAATCATTTTTGACGGACCGAAAACGCGCGAAAAACTTGACACCATACTTAAAGCACACATGTGTGCTTCGACGAGCGAACGGTAGGCGGCCATTAATGTACACATGTGTGCTTTGACGAGCGGGGAGGTTAATGTTTTTTTAAATGTTTTATCATATTTTCTCCAGTAATCATTATTTTATATAATATTTTTTATATATTCATCTATGTATTATATCTATAAATGTTTATTGTAAATTATGTATCAAAATATTATATCTAAAAACATAAACCTATAATATTGTAATAAAACAAAAAGTAAGGTAAGAAATTATTTTATTGGTAGGTATGGTATAACTTTATGTAAATAACATAATGACATGAATGAGAACTTTTGGTAACCATAAGATACGAGTAAGTAAAACTAAATAAAATACTTGCTGTCGTAATACTTAGTTAATAGTTTTGTTTGAATGATAAAACACAATATTATGTAAAATGATATTAAGTGTTCATTAGCTGAAACATCGATAGGTAATTATTTATAAGATCATAGGAATGATCCAAATCTTGGATTGAATCTTTCAATAAAGTTATTTAAGTAATAATTTCGTTAGTAATTATTTTATTGTTCTATGTTTAACGATGATGCACTTTCCTCGGAAGTAAAAGTAATTGTAATAATAATAAATCAGTTATTTGCCTACATCTCAAGGTTTAAGCTTAAGTACTCGTTTTCGTAATGAAAAGATTTTCGTATTGAAGCAAGGCCTTAAGATAACTGACTAATAATGATCAATCTTATATAAATATACCTATATCGATGTTTTAGCATAATTTAATTGCTAATTTAATGCTCCACAAATACCTACTGCAATAGTAGGCGGGTAAGCAGGTAAACAGAGGTTGAGTGAGCAACGATTTATCGGGCCCGCTTCGGCATACATTGCTGATTATTTTGTGTATCTATATTCATATATTGTAATGAAATACACAAGATAATCAGCAATGTATGCTAGATCGGGTCAGATTGAAATCTTAAGTAAAAATCGCCGCTTACATAATTAGTATTTGGTGTTACCTCCGCTGTTTTCAACAACACTTAATAAACACTTATTAGACTCGACCAAATAAGTGCATATATCTGTTCCTCTGGTACTCTCCCACACTCCCAGGCAGTGAGCCTCTAAAGCTTCTGTAGTTCTTTCATTGCGCATGTCCCACCTTTGCACCATTAAACCCCATAAATTCTCTATGGGATTTAAGTCCGGAGATTTTGCTGGCCAACGAATAACTTGGATATCTGGGTGCTGGCTAAACCAATTATTCACCACGGCAGCTCGATGCACTGGACAATTTATCCTGGACAAATGCAAAACGAGGAACTTCACTAGCAGGATAAACAGTTAAACATTTCGCACCGTCGTCGGTAGCATGCTTTCCTGTAGCATATCAACATAATTAGCGGCAGTTGCACGCCCTGTTTCTTTTGCTACTAATTCGTCTGGACCAGCGGCAGAACCATTTTCTTCATATTGTTACACCATCATCCTCCGCTGTGCATCATTAATAAGACGAGTCGAGTTTTTACGCTACCTTCCTCTTCAAAACGTGTAACCCAACGTTTAACAGTCTTCCAGTAAAACAAAGTAGCATTATTAATAAAAAAGTTTATACTAATCGGTTTACAGCTACCAACATACTATGAGTCAAAGTTTTTAATATTTAAAATACAATTGTAATGAAATAAAACTATACTTACGGCCAGACCAGTCTGATTAGCAATTTGAGTTAAATTAAATCCAATATCATGCAGCGCCACAGATAATTGCAGCGCAACAATACGCTGCCTATCCTGCAAACTGATATTAGTATGCATTTCGAAGAAATAAACACTGAAGTTTAATAAAAAACTAAGGTTAAAAAAAAACACTTAGCACACGCACTATCTCGCAAACGATCTAGCAACAACTAAAATGTAATTCAAAATTTACAAAATTTTGCTTCATTTGATAAAATAAAAACTACAACGAAGATATCGGGATTCGAACCATTGTCTCCACAATAACGGTCAAGAATTTGCTTGACCGCGCTACTGACCAAGCTACCGAAGCTAATGATTCATGTAGTGAAATAGTCAATACTACTCAGCCTATTATACAATGGTAGTTCGTCAAATTATAGTAAGTATGTTATACGTCATTTGTGTCATTGTGTGAGTGTCGCCGCGGGTGCGAGCGACTTGTTTTCTGAGGTTTGTGTTAACTATGACTCCACTTTTGAACGCGACCGTACATCCGCCATCTTGAAATGTCAACTTTTTTGAGTTTTTTGGTAAACAACATCATATGCCAAATCTAATGGTATAATATTCAAAACGCTCACTAATGTAAATCTGGTAGAACAAATCGGGTCCTTTTGGGTCTGCTCGGAGTTTTTTTTTCAATGAAATATAAAAATTGTTCGAAAACTTTGCCGCCATCTTGTTTTTCAAAATTCTTTTATTTTTTATGCAATCTCTACCAGCACACTTACAAACTGCCTTTACATCACTTTAACCTATTTCGACTCTTTCTATCTGAAAAAGGGACATGGAAAAAAAGTTGATTTTCGATTTTTTTTTAATTACTCGGCGGCCATCTTGAATTTCCAACTTTTTGGAAATTTCTGGTAAATAACATCATATACCTCATCCAACACAATAACAGCGACAACTTTAACGCATGCGCATCTGGTAGAACAATTCGCCTACTTTAGAGTCTACTTTTTGCAAAAAAATCGTCATTGCTCGGCCGCCATTTTGTTTTTTTAAAATGTCGGACTTTTCCTGAAAACTACAAAGCGACCCCTAAAAACCTTCTATACATCACAAAACCCCAACATGCCTCCTTCTTGGAGATCAATTCGGGTGAAAAAAACACCATTTTCAGGGTAAAAAAAAATGACCGCCATCTTGTTTTTTAATTTTTTTATTATCAAAATCGTATTTATCACCAAAAAATCTCTCGAAATCGACACTAAAAACGAAAAAAAGTAAAAAAATGAGAAATAAAAAATTCACACAGCAGCCGCCATTTTGTTTTTTGAAAATGTCATATTTTTCTCTACTCACCAAAATAAACCAAAAAACTCACCCATACATCAAAAACCCCCAACTATACTCCTTCAACCCAAACAATTATGTCAATGAGTCAATGAGTGAGTGAGTGGTCGTTGTGTAGCTTTATATAAGTTAGATTAGATTAGATTAGATAGATTAGATTAGATTAGATGGGATTAGACTAGTTGGTTGGGTGGTGCGCGGGCTGCAAGCAGCCCGCGGGTCGTGTGTGCTTTGCCTTTCGCAGTTCGAGTGAGTTTGTATTTATAACAGCGTTTTATGCTACCACTTGTAATTTTCCTTAGGCAAATTCAGCTTGGCAGTATGTAAAGGGTAGTTGTGCATCTTAATTATGACGTTGAACAGCGTTTTACGTCACCACTTGCGATAACCAAAGAGCGATTTCACTTGTGTAGTTGGCTTTTGTGGTTATTTCCGCCTCCCTTTAATTCCAAAGATCAGATCAATAACGTTTACCTACCGTAACGCAAAGCGTTTTATGAAACCACTATGAAATCCTGATTGCAGTTACCGATAAGCTATTTGCGCGTTGCATAGTGCGTGTCGGTAATCTTGTTTTCCTTAAACTGTTTTACGAAACCACTATTTATTTATTTAAAGAAAGAACCTTAATTTTCCATATCTGTTGGGTAGTGCGCGGGCAGCAAGCAGCCCGCGAGTCACGTACTTGTTTATCCTAAGGGCAGTTAACCTTTGTCTGATTGCTGCGGCGCTACGGTTCGCGTCGCTTCCTCCGTGCCACCTCTTCGCTGGCAGGAGCTCCCTCACCACGCAGCTTCGGCTTGCAGCCTCAGCTGCGCGTCTCGTCCACCCCTACCCGCTCGAGGTGCACGAAGTCGCGACGCGACCCTCCGCACCTACGCATATTGTGCGCCTTATGAATATAGTTCCGTAAAAGACTTTTGAAAAGCAAAATTTTCTTTGCTCTGTTTGCTCCGGCGCTACGGTTCGCGACGCTACTCCGTGTACCTCTTCGCAGGCAGGTGCTCCCTCGCCACGCAGCTTCGGCTTGCAGCCTCAGCTGCGCGTCTCGTCCACCCCTACCCGCTCGAGGCACGCGAAGTTAGCGCCGCGACCCTCTGCCCCTACGCAAGTCGACTCTTCATAGTAAATAGCTTTGTTCTTAGTTTATTAGAAAAACGCGGGTACCGCCTCCGCGTAGTAAACATTGTCTCTGTGATAGAATATTGCTTAAAAATCAAATATTTTACGTTTTTTAAATATTATTGCAAAAATTTATTGAGTTTGTTGTGATTGCTGAGTAAAAGAGTTTGTGAGAATATCTGAACAATACCACACTAGAAATCTCTTGGTGAAAGCCATGACACTATTCAAGCCAAAAAATTGAGAATTTAAAGTGTAACACTATTAATACCTCAAGATGTTTGCTTATTACATTTGTGACTACAAAAAAAGTGAATATTACTCGAAGATTATTTGTGGGAACTAAGCAAAAAACCGCAAGTACTGATTTACACTCCGTTATTTTTTAAATGCCAATGTAAACAATCGCGAGCACCAATATAATATACGCTTGTAGTATTGCAGCGCCATCTAGTACTGAATAGCGAAACTATCTTGTTATCACGCCATCTAGTGATTAATGTCTGAACAACGAAGCGAGGTCAGGTACATAATTGACGTAGATCTGTTTTGGTTCCATTGAGGTCTCATAGAGAGCGCAGAATCAAATTTGGCACCATCAATGATCGTCTGTGGTAAATGTAAACAACAGTTTAAAAAGTCCGATACGTTCCTTATCTGCTGCAAATGCGAAAAACTGTTTGACCTGAAATGCGCTGAAGTATCATCAAAGCGGTACGAGCTTATGCGTAGCGATAGGGACAGAGATCGACGTCTCACCTGGAGCTGTTCGCTATGCTGCAGAAGGCAAACTACTAGGCCAAATCCTCCCCGCAGTACGCCAAAACCAGCGGAGCCGGACAATCCAGCAATATTAAAACAAACTAATTTAGTACTACCTCAGATAGCACCGGATAAATCAGTAGAAGCAAGGAACAATAATTAACAAAATTCAACTCTTCGTGATGACCATGTTGCCAGTATGTCAACATCACGAAACGAAATCGGAGACTTTGTCACCGTAAGGCAGAAATCCAGGCTAACGTGGAGGTATTTAGCTCCTTCGATACGCTTGACATTGAAGGGGATATAGATGTCTCGTCAGTGTCAACATCGTCACCCCTAGGATCTTGTCACATTTTAGGACGAAGCGTAAATTACTCAGAAAATCATATTGGAACGGTACTAGAACTGAAAGATATCGCAGATTCACTTAAAGCTGAACTTTCATCAACCCAACAGGAATTAGAAAATACAATTTTGGAAAATAACGCATTAACTAGACAAGTCATGAGGCTTACAAAAGAAAATGAAATACTTAAAACGATATGTAGAGACCCACATAAGTGTAAGAACCAAGTAAATCAGAGTTCCGCCAAAAAAAAATCGATTTTCAACGACACCACGTTTTGATACACGATTCAACGCCTCTGTCCCTTATACTTCATCAAAAAGCGACACAGCATTGGACACGAAGACAGAAGAACTACAAGCTAAAATCAACACACTGAAACAAGAGCTCGTATTAGCAATGCAGGAGATCATGGTTTTAAAAGAACAACTGGCAAAACTCTGTAATACGAATCAAGAAACAGAGAAAAAAGTCTCTACAATACCTGTTGAAACAAAACCTATTAAAGAGTCTAAACACCAAAGGAAAATGATCATCTTTGGTTCGCAACAGTGTTTAGGTCTTGCGTCTGCCTTGGAACACTCCAGAAACAACACAAAATATGAGAGTTACGAGATTTTTGCTGAAATCAAACCTGGCGCGAATAGCGCAGAAATTCTCCGAAATTGCAAGAACTTGAAATTCTCTTTAGACGATAAATTACTGTTATGTATTGGAGAAAATGATCAGAATCCATCAGCCTTCATCTCTCAGTTAAAAACGGTAATTGAGTCATGCAAAAATGTACCTATTATTGTTTTAAATGTATTTCAAAATAGATATTTAAATAAGGAAAAACTAAATAACACTGTTAAGATCATTTGCAACCAGCATAGCAATTTGCAATGTGGGCTGTAGAGGGCTCGTAACGAAAGACGTGTTTACTGCGCAAAGTCCGTATATTGACTGCAAATAAGTGCTTATGTACTAGCTTACATAACTCATAGCGGGAAGGTGATGTCTGTACACTACACCACCCCCCTTGGTTTAAAAAAAATTTAAATATAAATGAAAGATTTTAAATTTTTAACATCAATAAACATAATTTTGTATGCTACAAACATTAAATTTTAAAAACAACATAAAATGATTTTCATTTATTCAAAAACAAAATAACATATTTAGTGAAAATATGTTTTTGAAAACAATAGGTTAGTACAGGAAAATTGAATATTTAAAATACAAATTCAATAATCTAGCAAAACGAATTTTGAAAATTATTGTAAATACGAATTGTGTTTTTTTAATACATGTTCAGAAATATGGACCAACTCTTATTTAAAATTTCTTTGTCATGTAGGAAACATGAAAGTAAAATTAAGCTCAAAGAAGTACATCATAAAACTGTTATTAACGCAAATAAGTTTATCTGCAATACATATCTGATACGTGTAATACAATATGTAATTTAGTACCTATTCATAACTATAATAAAAATCAAATGAGATGAAATTAACGTTTTGAATTAAAATGCTCAAATGATTACATAATTTTGATAAGTAGTAAATTATAAAAGATAATCTGGTCATAAAATAATCATGTAACATGAAAAAATACATTCATATTAAATTTATGTTGTATTTTGAAAATGTTCATTCTTTACATTTTAATAATTTTGATAGAGAAAATCAAAAGTGAATTTTTGCACAAAAGAAAATATCATATACTTAATGATAGATACCTGAAGAATAGTGATAATAATGCTTATTTATATAAAATATATCTAATCATACTAAAAAGACACATGGAGTTTATGTCATTCATATATTATTATTATTTTCTTTGAGTAACAAATTACACACCTATAGATGTGGTAAACGTGTTAGGCTTCTAACTTATCCTTTTTTTTTGTTTGACATATGTAAACAAGAAAATTCAAATTTTCCTACTGATTAATTCTATTTTTAAATTTATAAGTAAGTAGGTACACTTCCCATCAACTTACTAATTAATATTTATTTTTCTTAAAACTTACTACATGCAGTACCAAGAACCTTTAGGATAATGAATAGAAACGAATGATTAATCATCCGTGATTTTTTCATTTTTAAATGTAGAGGTAATACATACAAATAAAGAAAAAACAATGCACATTAATAACGGAAGTTGAAATGTCACAGTGAAAAGTAAAGTAGGTAATTCCAACCAACCTGCGAAGTCAGCTCAAATTTACTTATATTAAAACTTAATTCTTCAAATTACACACTTTATAACCGTTAGATGTACTTTATACATACTTACTCATAAAAAAAAAATCTTAGTTTCTTCTCGTCGTCATCACAAGGTCACGTCGTCACGTGCCTTCATAGTAGTCTCCTTACATTTTCTCCTGGCTAGCGTTCTGGTTACAAGAATTCTTCATTTTCGGTACCGTCTTATAATACCTATATACCATCTTCACAAAGTATTTTTATCATTTAATATTTTCATGACCGGTCTACTTTTTATTTTATTTATTTCAATGGTACAACAATATTTTATTTTTATTATTATTTGTCGACTTTATATATTTTATTATATTGGCATCTTGTGCCTAATATGATGGGTCGTGCGCACGCCCTTTATTAATTGGGGCCATGATTTAAGTATTTTTACTCCAACTGTTTTCACTGACAAGGACTCGCTTACATCAATGATCAAACTGAAGGACCAGACCCTCAATGTACCATTATATAGGGTCACGGATTAAGACTACCTATTGTCTCCAACAAAATACATTATGGAAACCCGTTCACAAAATGATTTGAAGGACCTGCCCTGTTGTACCATTTATTCTCCTTTTCTTACTCTTCATCCTTTTTTTTTTGTCATACTTTCACAAACATTCTAAATCCAATCAGAAGAATCATGCAAATCAAATATTTTGGTATGAACATTTGTGTTCTGCTTTGGCCACAGCATGACAAAATATTGTTACCAAAACATTTCCTATCTCTATAGAAAACTTTCCATAACTATCATACAAATACAAACAAATGCAACATCGTCAAATTCCTTTCGCCTTGGCCGATTGTTGTCGAGCCAAACATACAGTATCCCTGGAAATGTAACTAATTATACTCTAGTGGTATAACAAGATATTTAATACATTCCTTGAACGAACATCACAGTAATCCAATTTCCGTGTCAACCTCTTATTCATTTTCTATAAAAGCCTATAACAGAATAGGTACGCTTTCTTCTAGTTTCCGTGAATTACCGTTTCCGTACGTAATTGAAACCCACAAGCATTTATTTTAAATCTTGTGTCTAATTATTTATAACTGACGTTTATACTATAGGTAGTATTGTATTTAAACCTTTTTATTATAAACATGTGAACGTTCTGAAGGCAAGACGATTGCATCAGCCTTCACATGTTTCGTATCATTTTACAACCTGCAATAAGACCCGTTATAAAGTGCAAATAACATCATCGCATCGCTATATATTTATTTTCTGTGTGAACTAAACGTGTGTTCTAGATATACTAGGTCTTTACAACACCAATGAATATAACTTATACCAAGTTTTAAGTAACTGATTGACTTCTTGATGATTCAACTAGTCATTATTGAAATATCACTATGTTTTATTTCATGTTGTAACTTGTAATAATTAATTATACCTGCTTAGTACTTTAATATAATAAACAATGTACGACAGTCCTTTTTATGTGATAGAGTGACTTCTAAAAGTTGATTTTTAAATTAACACAGAGAAGGTGTTAGTAAAGATATCACGGAAAAATGCATGCCCTCATTTTTGTTTTGTAATAATATCAAAAACATACATGCAAGAAGGCATCACTTTGTTAAGCTTCTTCGAAACAGAGTTACGAAATATAAGACCCAGTCGAACAAAGCAAGGTAGCGAGTAGCGCTGACGCGCTGTTATCAAATACCTGAATGTACTTTTAGCACATATAGATACCTTTTTTTTTCTTGTCATAACTCACCTTGATTTTGAAATATACTATCTGATATACTTTGAAGTTAAAGCTATTTAGTAATTTAGTAGATAGGGTGTTAAATTAAGAAACTTTCAAATCTTTATGTGTTATATACCAGGAGGGGCAGGATTTGAACCTGCGACCATCACTTTCAGCAATTAGTGATTAAAAAAATCATGAATGTCTAATTAGGCTATTAAAATCCATTGAAAATCGTTAATTTTTATAAATTTACTTGAGTGAAGTTTTTTTTTTTTTTTTTACTTATTATTATTATTTTGAGAAATGAGAATTTACTGACCATGGTATCCATAGGTTGTTAGCTTTTTTTTTGTAACTGATCAATTTTCTGTAAGAATAAGGACAAAAACCAAAGCAAAGAAACCTAGTTTTCCTTTAATAATTAATAATGTATACTCTCTCTATGATTTCCAAAACTATTTCAAATGTATACACTTTTCAAAATTTATCTACGGTTGTAGTAATTCATCTGGCTTTAAACTGAAAAATCCGCTATTTGAATTAAGGTACACCTAATACAAATTTAAATGTAAGTTAAGTGATCAGTGATATTAATTACCTAACGTAAATATTTAATATGTATGAGAAGCCCAAAAACAATTATTTTTCCTGTAGCGGTAAATAATAAAAATATGAGCAATACATATTAACCCAAAAAAATATATATTGCAGTATGTACGTAACACATCTGACCGCATCTGTCTTTTCTCTCGTCCGTGTCTGTAACTTTACTTAACTAGACTAGGTACGTTACTATGCACTATAAAAATGAACTTCTTTATAGCTTAGGCACTTTTGGTTCTTTAGTAAGAAGTTTTTTAGATCTGCCAATAGTAAACTACCATAATTCGTCATTTTGCGTCTTTTATATTCTACAAACTAGTTTTTAAAACTACGAATTTTCTCATAAAGGTTCTTGGTAAATAATTAAATCAGTAAAAGAAAACTTAACTACTTAATATAACAAAATGTAGATAATCTGTGCATATGCAAGGATAGTCTTCTCTTCTTTAAAAAAAATCTTCTTGCTCTTCTTATCTTCTGACTTTTGAAGGGAATAAACGCGTGAGATTACTAACATTACAAACTGCTCCTAGAAATGCATGTTATATTTATTGATGAACCTGTAACCACTTACTTTCACTGACACACGGGGCAAACGAATACGTACTGTCTGCTGGAGTGCCAACAAAACATCAGGTCTACTCGCACTACACACTTTTAGGACCGGAACTCTCCCTGCCGCGTCCACTTCCGATACAGCAACTCCCAACGCCCTGCTACCTCGGACACCAGTACTTTGTTATAACCCTCTGGTGCCCGGCAAACCGCCATCCTTCATATCCAGTCAACCTTTCTCCCGGCGCCTCACTTTTATTATTATTTTTCAATTTTTTTTTGTAGTGTAGATCCAGTCCAACATAATTTTCGTGAAATTCAATTCAAAGTAAGTAGGTAAAGTTAACCGTTGCTTAAATAGTCAAGTAATTATATTTTTGATACAAAGAATTTATCACCGAACAAAATAGGTTGTGCGTGATTGTAACTCAGTCCAAAAAATATTTGCTGCACAGTTCATGTCACGACGACGCTTTGATTTTGAAAAACTTTAATCCTATCTTTTCATGAAAATGTCTCACTTATTGCACACACACAGTTTATATTTCGGAAGGTTTTATAAAAATAAAATTGTCCGTCCATCATCATAACACGTTACAGTAGGCGAACCACGTATGCACAAATTTTCCGTATTACTCGCTCGCATATTGTTAAGTTCCTGTTTCATTTTTTCTCAATTTGAAACTCGGAACCCTCATACAACCCTTTTGCTAGACTCCAGAGCTCAGCACTGCCTCTATAAGGCAGCACTGGCAGCGGTCGCCATGCAATGTGGGCTGTAGAGGGCTCGTAACGAAAGACGTGTTTACTGCGCAAAGTCCGTATATTGACTGCAAATAAGTGCTTATGTACTAGCTTACATAACTCATAGCGGGAAGGTGATGTCTGTACACTACAAATTGCCATATTGTAAAATGTAAAAATAAAAATAAATTTGATATATGCAACTTCATCAACCATGTTATAGACAGCATTGACTATGAAAGTAAATATCTAAATGTTAAAAACATAAAAAAATTGATACACCGTAATACAAGCCCGACAGAAGGGTCAATTGTATATAAAAAGGGAACAATACCTTACTACTTTGCTAAAACTAGAAAAAAATATGGTCAAAACTCAAATGACTCTACTGCGCCTATCTACTCCAATAAATCTGATGTTGAATTTAAAAAAGGTACTATTCCCTTTTACTTCAGACCAATGGCAGAGGGTCGGTTTTTTCGTGGATCATAGTAACACAAATATTAATCAATCACAGGAATTGTTTTGTACAGTTGTTGATAATGTTAAGTACGACGATAGGTTCTGTGTATTGCATCAAAATATTAACGGAATTCTTTCTAAAAAAGACCAGTTATTATTAACAATATCTGAATTAGAAAATAGCGAGCGTACTTCAGTAGATGCAGTGTGTGTGACAGAACATTTTATACCAAAAGGGGAAGAGAATAATTTATCACTTGACGGATACTTGCTGGCTGATTCATATAATAGAGACAAGAAAAGTAAAAAGAGATCCATAAATAATCGTGGAGGTTCTTGTATTTTCCTTGAAAAACACATTGATCTTACTCCTTTGGATTTAAAATCCTTTGCGGCCCGAAACGTATTTGAATGTTGCGGCGTTCATTTACCTGGTCCGAACATAATATTAATATGTCTCTATCGCATTCCAGACTTAAACAATATAAGCGTCTTTTTTGATAAACTTGAGGCTCTCTTGTTTAAACTATCAAAGAAGCACAAGTCGAAGGTTATAATTTGTGGTGATTTCAACTTAGACATATTATCAGAGTATCAGCCTAATAAGAACCTAACAATAGAGTTTAAACGTATTATCAGCAACTATAATTTTCAGCTTCAAATTAATAACTATACAAGAGTTACCGAAAAAACCAAGTCGTGTATTGACAATTTTATCTGCAATATCAAAAATCCTATAAGATCAGAAATTTATAACTTTGCTCTATCGGACCATACAGCACAATCTCTCACCATCAGAGCAAAAACGAAGAATGTCCCAAAACAATGGTTTATATTTAAAAGAGACTACTCCGCTAGTAACGCAATTAAATTCATGGACTGTTTGAATAAATTGTCCTTTTCTACAGTTTATTCTCAAACGGACGTCGATAAAGCTTATGAAGAGTTCATAGAGTTATACAAAATGTTTTATGACTTGTGCTTTCCTATCATTAAAATCCAAATTAAGCGTTGTAGCAACCATCGGTGGATGACTAAGGGTTTAAAAGTCGCTAGTAAAATTAAAAGAAGCCTTTTTGTACAATACAAGGTAAAAGGAAATAAATCTAAACAAAAATCATATGAAAATTATACGACCATCCTAAAACGCTGCACACGTACATCTATAAGACTTTCAAACCAGAAAACTATAACTAAGTCAGTCAACAAATGTAAAGGTACATGGCAAGTCATAAATGACTGCTCAGGTCAATCTAATAATCTTCAGTATACAATATCCTCTATATTAGTGAACGGAGTAGAGATAAGCGAGTCTCAAAAAATTGCTTCTAGTCTTAACAATTACTTCATTGACTCTCTTCCGATATCAAATAACACTGAATGCAAAGAAGCATGTAAACACATAACATCCAGTTGCCATTCTTTTTATGCAACACCTGTGTAACTGAGGCAGAATTGATGACTATAATTTCTCAGCTTAAAAACTCAAATTCGGTGGGATATGATGCATTGAATAGCTTTATAATAAAGCAGTCTTGTGCATATATCGCTAGTCCATTAAAATACATAGTTAACCTATCGTTAGAGAAGGGCGTGTTTCCGAAGCAACTCAAGGTTTCCATAGTAAAGCCTATTTACAAAAATAAAGGAAAAAAAAACAGAGATGATTAACTATAATGCCGTGTGATGCCGGCTATGCCGCGTGATGCCGGCTTAGAGTAGCATCACCCCATTTCTTGCCCATGGGTGTCGTAAGAGGCGACTAAGGGACTCGAGGGTGTGTATTGCAATTTTAGGCTACGGGCTGACAACCTGTCACTATAGTGATACACAGTTATCTAAATGACCCTCAAACTTTTGTCAGACGTGGTGTTAATATCCGTTTTGCGGCCGTTGACGCTCTGCCTGCCCCGTAGGGGATGGGGGCGTGATTTATGTATGTATGATTAACTATAGGCCAATCACTCTCATCCCAATTATTGGCAAAATATTTGAACGTGCTATGTACAATAGGTTGGTTAGTTATTCGGAAAGGTTCAATTTGATTGCTAAAGAGCAAAACGGTTTTCGGCGTGGTAGATCTACCAGTACTGCAATTTACCAACTTATGAAAACTGTACACAATTGTATCGACAAGCGCATTCATGTCTCAGCAATACTTACTGACATATCCAAGGCGTTCGATTGTGTAGAGCACCATATTCTACTGGGTAAGATGGAAAAGTATGGCGTAAGAGGAACCACATTAAACTGGTTTGACTCCTATTTGGATGGAAGAACGCAATGTGTCGAGATCAGTGCCCTTTGCAAAACCACAAATACTGTCGTTTCCTGCCAATCTGACTACCGAGTAAATGATAGAGGTGTTCCGCAAGGAACTATTCTCGGACCTCTACTATTTCTCTTCTACATAAACGACCTCCCTAAAATTACTCAAACTGAAATGGTTTTGTTCGCAGATGATAGCACAGCAATTATTGAATCGGCCTCCCTTGAAACATATGAACGGAAAATAGCAAGTGCTGTGGATGATATCATGGGATGGATGAATGCTAATGGACTGTGTTTGAATCTAGCTAAAACAAGCATCATCCAATTCCACTCCTATGCTAGAAAGCCACTAGATCTAAATGTGAAATGCGGTGACTGCCAGTTGAATACTATTTCTTCAGCCAAATTTCTTGGCCTTACATTAGATTGTAACTGCAGTTGGAAGCTTCACGTTGAGAATGTTTGCGATCGGTTGGCTAGATTCGTTTACCCTTTACGGCGCATTGCATATATCACATCGGTGGACGCAGCCCTAATGGCATACTTTGGTTATGTCCAATCGGTTCTGATTTACGGCCTCATATTTTGGGGTAACTCTACGGATGTCTCACAGGCTTTTATTGCGCAAAAGCGTTGTGTCAGAGCCCTGGAGGGATTGGCCCAAATAGACTCATGTAAACCTCTGTTCAGAAAATACAAGATTCTACCACTTCCATGCCTTTATGTTAAAGAAGTTGCTATGTTTGTAAGGAAAAATCTGGTCATGTATGAATCTAAAAGCAAGTTAAACAAAAATCTGAGAAACAATCATAAGCTTCTGCAATCTGGTACACACCTTTCTGAATTTTATCATAAAAGTTTATTTTATATGGCTGTAAAAGTTTATAATAACATCCCAGATGAATTTAAAGTATGTGAGGTAAACCAATTTAAACACAAAGTTAATTCTTGGTTACAACAAAAGCTGTTCTATACCGTTACAGAATTTCTGGAGAATCGCGGCAAATTGTGATGAGTTTTATGACATTATTAATTATAATACATAGATACTAATCATAGGATATTTAAATTTGGGTAATGTGACATGTGTAAAATATTAATAAATTATGTTTAATTTGATACAAAATAAAATTGACTTAGCAATTAAACTAACTTAGTTCTAATTTATAATGTTAACGTCTTTTTAATTTAATTAATGAGATTGTGTGATTATTTGTAACTTTGTTGGTCTTTGTAAATGTCACGTATATTCTAACTAATCTTCCACTGGTAGTTAAATCTAAATACAGGATTATTTTTTAGTCAGTGCGCAGCTTCAACATACGTAATGGTTATCAAATTTTAGAAAATATGTATTTATTTTTTACACCTGACTTAGAACAAAAAAATTGAAATAATCGTACTTAAACTTATCCCAGGATCGTACGTAAGTGTGGATCACCCTATTAGGTTCACTAGCTATCTTTCGGTATGGCAACGTCGCGCGCGGCCCCGTTATACCTATCAGCTGACTGTGTTCTAGCTTCTACCTACAGCACAGGTCAATGACCAGTCCAGGTTAATGACCGCTATTGGTACCGGGGTGCGTGCGGGTGATACCTACAACAACTAAGTATCTATCTCACAAGTACCTACACTTAAACTGCCTCCGTGGTGTAGTGGTTTGAAAGTTGGTCTCTTGATTTGATGGTCCCTGTTTCTAGTTTATGCGGAGAGACAAGATTATTTTGTTAATCACGTAGTTGGATTTTTCCCAGTTTGGTTAAGAATTAGCAGCTACTACTAGCATAAGCAAGACATGTAAATGTTTAATACATAACGGTAACTCGGGATTGTACAGCACCTCGAGTAACCATCTACGTGATCAACATAAGAATGGTTTTTCTTACAGTTAACAAGAATAACCAGAAAAGATTGATACCCATTTTAAAAGATCAACATTTCAAAGGTTTTTCTAATATTCTTTAAAAATAACCAGTAAAAACTTTAATGGCAACTGGAGCCTTTGCTGATAATAGATACCTAAAAAGCCTACACAACCTGCATACAACAGAGGTTGTGATGGTTTGACAACGTCGCGATTAGTCACCGCGTCTCAGCGCCAGACATAGTGGCGCCAATTCAATTTTTAGAAGAAATCTGACGCCGGCGCCGGCCAGGCCGGCCGACCGCCGGCGCCCGCGCCGCACCGCCGCCGCTGGCACGGCGTGGCGCGAAATTCATCTGCACTGCTAGAAAGCTTTATGTACACTGATGTTATGAGGTAGCTCGTATTGCGCGTGCCTGCCCTTCGATGATTTTAACCGAATTATCCTTAAAGTACAACTGCATTTAAAGTGTAGCGACCTCGCGATAGAATTGGAACTTGTATATATGCGTTGCGCGGTGAAACACTTCGATACCGCGTTTCAGGCTCATTGTTCTGTCACGTGGCGCCATCTTGCAGATATGTTCGAACTTCTGTTGCGTCTTGCTTGCTCGTGAACCACTCTGAGTGAGCTTCTTGTCGTAGCTCCCAGAGGTCGCTACAGTACTCCCCCTCAAGACCGGAGGTCGATACTGTCAGCGAGCGAAGTGGGGCTGATGACGTCATGTAGCGTGATGATGCAGTCAGGCGTGGCGAAGCAGTGCTGGTTCCAATGTCCACGGTGAGTCGGGACGTCTACGGTGAGTCGAGACGATGATTGAAGACCAGTGAAGCTGCCGTGCTGTGACTGCGGTGGGTGCTGATGACGTAGTAGTTGGCTGCATGCTGTAGTGGTTGATGCGTGGTTGAAGGCTGCGAAGTCCAAGGTAGGGGTCACCAATATGGCGAGTGACAGGGGTGATGCCAATAGGCAGAATGGAGGGTTCCAGGTGGTGTCGGGAAAAGGGTAGCTACCCGCCTGGCCGGGTGTTGTGGCCAGGGGACCGACTGGTCCACCTGGATAGAATTGGAACTTGTATATATGCGTTGCGCGGTGAAACACTTCGATACCGCGTTTCAGGCTCATTGTTCTGTCACGTGGCGCCATCTTGCAGATATGTTCGAACTTCTGTTGCGTCTTGCTTGCTCGTGAACCACTCTGAGTGAGCTTCTTGTCGTAGCTCCCAGAGGTCGCTACAAAAGTAAAGTAAACGGCAATTTTGTGCGCTCATGGGAGTGGAGCGAAAAATTCAGTAAAGTATGACAGTCAAAGTTGACATTAGGCCACTAAAATGTTGCTACTACGTCAGTGTGAACTAACCTTGAGTGGTTATTTAGGATTAGGCCACTAAAATGTTGCTACTACGTCAGTGTGAACTAACCTTGAGTGGTTATTTAGGAATTAAGATTAAAAACGGTCTACTCACACGAAAATAACAGGGTGTGATTTGATCGGGCATTGATAAAAAAAATCGTATGGCCGGAACGCACTATCGCGCGCCGGTCTTGTGTACTGCCCCACTAAGAAGAAAAGCCGTAAGTCAGTGGCGACTCATTTTGAGAAAAACGCAAAAGACTTTGGACGTTAATAATTCAGGATTCAATAAACATACAACGTTACAAATTACTGTTATGTATGGAGAATTGACATATTTTTTTTTGTGTACAGTCTTTTTGCGCTATTCCTTATAGTTTTATTTATAAAGGCGAAAATATCAAACTCATAAGTATTTTCCGAAAAAAATGTATCACTTTACTAAGCAGAAAAACCATAAGTCGGACATATGGCTTTTTGTGAACGAATTCACTTGTAAATAAACCATAAGTATTATCTCATGTCTTTTACGCAAGCGTTGTTGTTAATACTATCGTATTCATTTGTTAATGGAGCTTCGAAATTCTTTGCAAATATGTTCTTTTTATGCTCTAAGACAGCTTTCACACATACCGCCGCCGGGCTAAAGAGATGGAAGCTGCTGGATTTACGAAATTTTAGTACTTATTTTATGATATTATATGGACCTCGATGCCTCTGCCATGGCGGCGGCATGCCACATAGCAAAAGTACTGGAAGCATCCGCCCCTTGCGTTATCATGCCGCCAGCCCAGCGACGACATGTGTGTGTGAGATATCCCGTATAGCTGAGTTAGCCCTTTTCTCAATTTGGGTTAAAAAGTAGTTAGAAGGGAGCAATTAATGTATGAGGTACTTAGGCGCTAACCTAAAATAAAACAAGATTATTTTTATAATTTGAAATATTTATTAATGTAGGTTTGAGATCACATTGAGGTACATTGAACATAATAACTACAACATCTAATTCTAAAACCTACGTACATATAGTCTACTAGCTTTTACCCGCGACTTCGTCCGCGTTAGATAGTTTTTTTAGGCACAGGTTCTAAAGTAGATAAAGTTGAGAAATAGTAAAATAACGACTTAAATCAAAATTTGGCCAAAATGAGTTTTTGTGAAAAACTGACTTATTAGAGCAGGGCCCACAACATAGACTTTAAAATACAACCCTATCTATTACACAATAAGGTTCAAAATAAGATGAGTCTATATCTTTCCCGCCCCGAACTCCTATCTCTTCAGTCAAATAATGACCGATTTAGTCTTGCGTCTGCGGCTGCATGCAACGTTTTTGTGAAAAGACGACTGATTTATAAATGAGTCGTTGTTTTATCAAAAGTTGAGGCGAGTGTAATTGAAAAGTTTTCATAAAAGAATGACCGATTTAGTATTTGGTCTTTGTTTTACAAAATACCTGCGATGTTTGCTTGACTCATTTTAAATTAGGTCTGTATTTTACGAAAATGTTGGAAGAGCTCACTGACCCATTTGGAGATAAGACTGTATTGTTTTGAAAAATTTGTTGTTTATATGACTTAAATGAAATTTGGTCTTTGTTGTATTTCTAAAGATAAAAATTTCTGGTAACATTTTTAGTTGAGTCTTTGTTTTAGCAAAAATAATGAAATGACTTCGGTATTATTTCAAATTTGACCTGTATTCGACTGATATCATAACATAATTTAACTTATTAACTTGGTGTCTCATTTCGCATTTTATCTTAATCTTGAGGTTTTGTACCGAAAACTATTTACAAATAGGTTTAACGTTTTACTACTCTTGAAATTCAACGAATTTTCTATATTTTTGGTACATTAATTTAATCCTCCGACTGAAAAGTAATCATATTAAACCATAGTTGGAATCATCGGCACCTCGATTGCTGCCGTCAAACTCGACGATGAAACCAAGACTAAATGTGTGCCAACTCGGTCTCATCTCCAGCCGCATACCGTAGAGTTCGCCTTGAATCACTACATCACACGTCTATCGTTTGAAGTGTTTACTACAGAACGTTCTACATAGAAAAGCACTGAATACCGCGAATCATCTCTTAAACCACTCAAATTTACCTCGTCCATCACATCACAAGCCAAATAAGTGAGTCCTAACAGGACCAGCAGACGGATTAAAGTCTTGTCACATTGCAGACTGAATGGGTAGGGAAACTTAGCTACCAAGGTGCCACCTTCACTACAGTTACACAATAAATCTCCTACTAAGAACACGTTTTCGTCGACTAGACGGCTAAATCAGCACGTCGCTTGTCATGACGCCATTATCATGCGAAGTAACATGGCTGCCATCGTCATCAAAGAGCATGCCGCAAGCCGTTCTCCGTAAGACAGATAGTCACACTGTGCTCACCTTGTTAAAAGACGGTGCAAGGTGTTGAGATCCATACGTTTCGCACGGAATATTGGTAATACAATATGTTGGGAATATCACAAAACGACAGATGCCAACTAAATTCAAAGTCACCGATGACGCCCGAAACGTTTGCGACAAATTTGACTTACGATATCGGTAGTGCTAGTATCATTATCCGCTATTCCAACATAGCCCACCGAGAAGCCCGCACCTGAAACATCCTGAGCCAAACACGGGCGAGAAAGGACGTAACCTATTTCTCACTCAGCAAAGCACTCCTCAATTCGATCCTGACCGATTTTCCAAGGCCAGAGTTTACCACGTTCTACAGTCAATCGAAAACTTTTTCAAAATCAGCATTGTCATTTGTCTATAATGGTAGGCCCGGCCCATAAGCTAACTAATAAGATACATGAAGTAGTATTCGTTTTCGCTTATAGAAGCCCGACTCCGCCTACTTACCATTTAGGATCGACGAGGCCATCAAATTGAAAACGGAACTGAATGATGCATCTACCATAGAACTAGCTCTAGAAGAATAGGCGACCACAGTCATCGACGGCAATTGTGTGGCACCTCTTTTCAAGCGGGTGTTACACCGTCAGCTTCATCACGCGAACCTCGACACGAACATCAATGATATAAGCGAACGCTGAGCTTGTTAATTATTATTGTAATCTGTAGCTGTGCCTACGAAGCGTTTCACGCTTCACCGCTACTTTTATTGAAAAATAAGTAAGACGTCTCCACCGCAGTTTGCCACAGTATACCACCCACCTCCTCGTCTGGAGCAACGTCATTGCGCACTTTCATATAAGTCTATTTTGAGTCCCTAATCGTCACGCTATTCATCTGACTCAGCACGCACGCCGTGTATTTTTTGGGATCGCCGCATCGCTCACTAGGCCTGGTGCTCCATTACATGGAAAAAAGTTGGTCCAATATCCACCGAACTACAAGGAACCGCCAGAGAACTCCACCAAGCTATCGAAAGTATAATACAGAAGACAGCTACGATCTAAATAACAGCTTGTGTTTCACACCCTCTTAATGTCAGGGCCTTGAAAAGCCTAGTGAGCCACTCTGATCACTGAAATGAAGTTTATGGTCAACAGCAAACCTCAAACGCACAACTCCATCAACCTAAACAAGCCAAAGTCATTACTCACAATTACTTCGGTACTACTGAGTGTCCTCGTACAGGACTCGCTTGTCGTCCCTTTGATAATTATGACCCCATCGAGAAAAACACATAAAGAACGTCGCAGTGGCTTGCCGATGTATATTTCACCCAAATACTCAATATCAATATGGATTGATGGAGCCCCATGTCAAGCCGCAATGAAAGTCAACAACATCGTACAGATCGTGGACAACCCTCTACCATACAACACCTGACACCTGGCTTCGCGGACGAGCCATCGCTACGTATCACGAAGCAGACAGCAGCGTGAGGAAGGTAGACATTAGAATAAAAGAGATCATCTGAACGCTAGCAACTAATAAGTAACATCGGGTAGAAGCGCTGCCGACCAAACCACACTAGCATACAAATATTGTTTAGTTTAATTTTCTCATTTTCACTTAATTTTCCTTGCAGAAGCCGTCTTTGTTGCAATGAGAACAGCCACCGCACCATTTATAGCGGCCGCGGCGCATTTAAGTTACATTTAAATACGTTTATCCAGTGTCCCATATGAATGACAGAAGAAATAATTATCTTGATAGTTTCATTGTAATAGGACTGTGTTCTGTTGACCAATTGCTAGTCGCTATATCGCGATTTGAATTTGAGTCACATGTTTAAGTTATAGACATATTTAAAAAAAAATGAATTTTCTTTTAGCTTTTTAGTAAAATAGAGACTTAATTTAAAATGAGTCGGAGATCTTCATGTCTGATTTGGTAAAGCAAAGACCGATTTTAACTTAGGTCAATATTTCTTTCAAATTTTTCATGAAATAATGACGCAATTCTAAAGGGTTACAAATAATTAACTTTTTTTAATTAATGGATGTGAATATTTGTGTAAATTTTAATGCATTTAAAAGAACATATTCTTAGGATTAGTTAGGTGGTTCAAGTTTCATCCTTTGCCTTTTACTTTTAATTCTACAGCCATTTAAAATTTATTCTGTTTATTCAACAAACGTTTTTCGTCGATACCCAAAAATTTGTGTTTTTGGATTAGGTCGTTATTTTATTAAGAGTGCGATATGTACGAGTATATCGCACTCTTAGTAAAATAACGACTTAAATCAAAATTTGGCCAAAATGAGTTTTTGTGAAAAACTGACTTATTAGAGCAGGGCTCACAACATAGACTTTAAAATACAACCCTATCTCTTACACAATAAGGTTCAAAATAAGATGAGTCTATATCTTTCCCGCCCCGAACGCCTATCTCTTCAGTCAAATAATGACCGATTTCGTCTTGCGTCTGCGGCTGCATGCTACGTTTTTGTGAAAAGACGACTGATTCAGAAATGAGCCGTTGTTTTATCAAAAGTTGAGGCGAGTGTAATTGAAAAGTTTTTATAAAAGAATGACCGATTTAGTGTTTGGTCTTTGTTTTACAAAAAACCTGCGATGTTTGCTTGACTCATTTTTAATTAGGTCTGTATTTTACGAAAATTTTGGAAAAGCTTACTGACCCATTTGGAGATAAGACTGTATCGTTTTGAAATTTTTGTTATTTATATGACTTAACTGAAATTAGGTCTTTGTTGTATTTCTAATGATGAAAATTTCTGGTAACATTTTTAGTTAAGTCTTTGTCTTAGCAAAAATAATGAAATGACTTCGGTATTATTTCAAATTTGACCTGTATTCGACTGATATCATAACATAGTTTAACGTATTAACTTGGTGTCTCACTTCGCATTTTATCTTAATCTTGAGGTTTTGTACCGAAATCTATTTAAAAATAGGTTGAACGTTTTACTACTCTTGAAATTCAACGAATTTTCTATATTTTTAGTACATTAATTTAATCCTCCGACTGAAAAGTAATCATATTGAACCATCGTTGGAATCATCGGCACCTCGATTGCTGCCATCAAACTCGACGATAAAACCAAGGCTAAATGTGTACCAACTCGATCTCATCTCCAGCCGCACATCGTAGAGCTCGCCTTGAATCACTACTCGTACCTCACACGTCTATTGTTTGAAATATTTACTACAGAACGTTCTACAAAGAAAATCATTGAATCCCGCCATTTATCTCTTAAACCACTCAAATTTACGTCGTCCATCACATCACAAGCCAAATAAGTGAGTACCTACTAACAGGAGCAACAGATGGATTAAAATCTTGTCACATTGCAGACTGAATGGGTAGGGAAACTTGAAAAAATTTGCACACGACACGCTACCAAGGTGCCACCTTCACTACAGTTACACAATAAATCTCCTACTAAGAACACGTTTTCGTCGACTAGACGGCCAAATCACCACGTCGCTTGTCATGACGCCATTATCGTGCGAAGTAGCATGGCTGCCACCGTCATCAAAGAGCATACCGCAAGCCGTTCTCCGTGAGACAGATAGTCACACTGTGATCACCTTGTCAAAAGACGGTGCAGGGTGTTGAGATCCATACGTTTCGCACAGAATATTGGTAATACAATATGTTGGTAATATCACAAAACGACAGATACCAACTAAATTCAAAGTCACCGATGACGCCCGAAACGTTTGCGACAAATTTGACTTGCAATATCGGTAGTGCTAGGTGTCATTATTCGCTATTCCAACATAGCTCACCGAGAAGCCCGCACCTGAAACATCCTGAGCCAATCACGGACGAGAAAGGACGTAACCTATTTTTCACCCAGCAAAACACTCCTCAATTCGATCCTGATCGATTTTTCAAGGCCAGAGTTTACCACGTTCTACAGTCAATCGAAAACTTTTTCAAAACCAGCATTCTCATTTGTCTATAATGGTAGGCCCGGCCCATCAGCGAACTAATAAGACACAAGAAGTAGTATTCGTTTCCGCTTATAGAAGCCCGACTCCACCTACTTGCCATTTAGGATCGACGGGGTCATCAAATTAAAAACGAAACTGAATGATGCATCTACCATAGAACTAGCTCTAGAAGGATAGGCGACCACAGTCATCGATGGCAATCGTGTGGCACCCCTTTTCAAGCGGGTGTTACACCGTCAGCTTCATCACGCAAACCTCGACACGAACATCAATGATATAAGCGAACGCTGAGCTTGTTAATTATTATTGTAATCTGTGGCTGTGCCTATGACTGACGACGCGTTTCACGCTTCGCCGCTACTTTTCTTGCAAAATAAGTAAGACGTCTCCACCGCAGTTTGCCACAGTATACCACCCACCCCCTCGTCTGGAGCAACGTCATTTCGCACTTTCATATAAGTCTATTTTGAGTCCCTTATCTACACGCTATTTATCTATACGCACGCCGTGTATTTTTTGGGATCACCGCATCGCTCACGAGGCCTGGCGCTCCATCACATGGAAAAAAGTTGGTCCAATATCCACCGAACTACAAGGAACCGCCAGAGAACTCCACCGAGCTATCAACAGTATAATACAGAAGACGGCTACGATCAAAGAACTGCTTGTGTTTCACAGCCTCTTAATGTCAGGGCCTGGAAAAGCCTAGTGAGTTTTAAGACAGTCTTGTGCAGCTCACTACCGGGCGATCACTTTTAAAAGGAAGTACTCCACACTCTGATCACTGAAAAGAAGTTTATGGTCAACAGCAAACCTCTAACGCACAACTCCATCAACCTAAACAAGCCAAAGCACAATCACTTCGGTACTACTGAGTGTCCTCGTACACGACTCGTTTGTCGTCCCTTTGATAATCATGACCTTATCGATAAAAATACATAAAGAACGTCGCAGTGCCTTGCCGTTGTATATTTCACCCAAATACTCAATATTAATATGGATTGATGGAGTCCCACATCAAGCCGCAATGAAAGTCAACAACATCGTGCAGATCGTGGACAACACTCTACCATAAAACACCTGACAACTGGCCACGAGGGCGAGCCATCGCTACGTATCAAGAAGCAGACAGCAGCGTGAGGAAAGTGGACATCAGAATAAAAGAGAGCATCTGAAGCTAAACGCTAGCAACTAATAAGTAACATCGGGTAGAAGTGCTGCCGACCAAACCATACTAGCGTACAAATATCTTTTCGTTTAATTTTCTCATTTTCACTTAATTTTTCTTGTAGAAGCCGTCTCCGTTGCAATGAAAACAGCCACCGCACCATTAAATGGTGCGGTGGCTGATTTTAAAGCGACCGCGGCGCATTTAAGATACATGTAAATACATTTAATCCAAGGGTTCATTGGGTCATTTGTCGACTCGGTGTCCCATATCAATGACAGAAGAAAAAATTATCTTAATATTTTCATTATAATAGGACTGTGTTCTGTTGACCATTTGCTAGTTGCTATATCGCGATTTGAATTTGAGTCACATGTTTAAGTTATAGACTTATTTTTAAATAAATTGTATTTTCTTTTAGCTGTTTAGTAAAATAGTGACTTAATTTAAAATGAGTCAGAGATCTTCATGTTTGATTTGGTAAAGCAAAGACCGATTTTAACTTAGGTCAATATTTCTTTCAGATTTTTCATGAAATAATGACGCAATTCTAAAGGGTTACAAATAATTAACTTTTTTTAATTTATGGATGTGAATATTTGTGTAAATTTTAATGCATTTAAAAGAACATATTCTTAGGATTAGTTAGGTGGTTCAAGTTTTATCCTTTGCCTTTTACTTTTAATTCTACAGCCATTTAAAAACTATTCTGTTTTTTCAACAAACGTTTTTCATCAATACCCAAAAATTAGTGTTTTTGGATTAGGTCGTTATTTTATTAAGAGTGCGATATTCATAGTAAGTATGACAGTGATATTAGAACAGTTCTTATCTCTACTGTTTAAGGATGACTTGCTTGCTTCTGTTGTTAAAGGGACAATTCAAAATTTGTTATCCGGTGTACTGCCCTGAGAGATCAATGTTTATAACCATTGAATACAAAAGTCAGTAGATAACAAAAAATCCTCGGTAAAAAGTTGCCAATATCCTTTCTCAACTTATTCCCATCACACTGAACAACTTTTGTTTTAGAACCATGCCTGTATCTCTAATAGTTTAGATGGGCTCCTGATGGTACACCTGGTGGTCAACATAAGGTACTCCAGATCCTCAATGTCCTTGTGAAAAGAAGCGGCCCATCATACTAAACAACTTTTGTTTTAGAACCATGCCTGTATCTCTAATAGTTTAGCTGGTGGTACACCTGGTGGTCTACATCTGTACTCCAGACCCTCGAATGGTGATAAAAAGTAGCCTATGTCCGTTCTCGGTATGCTAGCAATCTCTGTGCCAAGTTTCATGAAGATCGGTTCAGTGGTTTGGCCGTGAAAGCGTAGCAGACAGACAGACAGACAGACAGAGTTTCTTTCGCGTTTATAATATTAGTGTGGAAGTGTGGATTTGCGACGAGGAATTTTGAAACAGAATAATAGTTTGGTGTCTCAAATTAAGAGAACACACCTGTCTACAACGTAAAAACTTTCTACTTTTCTTATCATACTACGAAAAATAACAAAATAACCATTATCTGGTAATATCTAGTAAGTCTTATTGTATGCATAGTGACATATGGTTTTTCTGCTTAGTGTTCGTATAGTGATTAAACCGTAAATCCAGTACTTGTGGCTTTTCTGCTTCTGACACAAGACATATGCTTTTTTTGCTAGTAAGAGCTACAAGTTTAGAGGTAAAGTCCTAGAAAGTATTGACTTACGGGTTTCTAAAATTGGCAGTTTCTCTTCAATATCAACCGTTCCTAGAGAGAAAAAAAGGCCTTTTTTCACTGATCCCAAAACTGTATTTAACTCAATTTCCGTAAATTACCGACTTACGGTTTTTCTTCTTAGTAGGGCAGTGTAGCTGAGCCTTTAAAAAGATGATTCCAATTTTCCCTTCATACTTTTACGGGCTTAGGACCGTCAAAATGAAAAGTTTACCTAGAACACTAGGTAGGCAGTAGGTAGCTAAGTACAATAGTTGTTTAATTAACAGTTACTTACCGTAAACTGCCCGTGATCCAACAGCCGCTGCATAACGTTGAGGAATTTTCTTGGGTTTGGTACACGAGGGTCCACAACGCCAGCATTACGCATACGCAGTCGAGGTAAACTTTCGTCCGCGTACATACATTGGGCTGCTCGGGTATTTTCCCCACTTAAAAAGTACGAACGCACCATTTCGTAAAACTCGCGAAACGTAAAATTGGACACCGCGAAATCAATTCGGGATCGGCGGGAAAAGTAGTGTCACGCAGGTGCGCGCCCGCCCGCGACGGAATCAAAGCGAGAACTGAAACTGACTGAAGGGTGCGCTGCGCGAGCGCTGTTGCCATTTTCACGCGCCCCCGATTGAAAAGTAGTGTGTCCATGATTTATTTTTTATGAGGCAGACAAAAATAAAAAAATAATAAAATTAAACATATTTTTTTATTCGCCTAAAATGTCCTATTAACGATTCTGATATCATGGTATAAGTTTGCGCACTGACTAAAAAATAACCCTGTATATTGTTATGAATTCTTTTTTCCTAATTAACAGATTTAATAACTTAATATAATATTGTACACCTAATTAGGTAGCTGTAAAGATACTTATAAATGCATTTTCGACCTTGTAATACTTATGGCTAAACAATAAATCATTTGAACTTGAACTTTGAACTTTTAACTTTGAACTTCGTATACAGAGTGTTTGAGACTACTTTCACTTTGTAGGGGAAGTGTCCCAAATATTTGACCTACGTTTTTTTGCTTCAAGGAAACTACCCTTATTTTTGAGTAAAAACAATAACTGCATTCAAAGTTTTTCGATAAATCACTTGGTCACGCCGGGAGTCGAACCGGTGAAAATCGTGAAAATAACACCCTGTATTTTTATGACGCCAATCAAACAGGTCAATAGTAAGGATCAATTTCTGCAAACAAACATAGTATCGTAAACTCTCGCAAATAAGTGAAATAAAACAAAATTTGATTGAAAATTTTCACTAAATTGAAAACACTATAGTACATCCGCCATCTTGAAATGTCAACTTTTTGGAATTTTTTGGTAAACAACATTATATGCCTAATCTAATGGTATAATATTCAAAACGCTCACTAATGTGAATCTGGTAGAACAATTCTGGTAGAACAAGAGATTTTTTTTCAATGAAAAATAAAAATTGTTCGAAAACTTTGCCGCCATCTTGTTTTTCAAAAATCTTTTATTTTATATGTAATCTCTACCAACACATTAACAAACTGTTCATACATCACTTTAACCCATTTCGACTCTTTCTACCTGAAAAAGGGACATAGAAAAAAAGTTGATTTTCGATTTTTTTTCAATCACTCGGCGGCCATCTTGAATTTTCATTTTTTTGAGTTTTCTGGTAAACAACATCATATACCTCAGATAACACAATAACAGCGACAACTCCAGCGCATGCGCGGCTGGTAGAACAATTCGCCTACTTTAGAGTCTACTTCTTGCAAAAAAATCGTCATTGCTCGGCCGCCATCTTGTTTTTCTAAAATGTCGGGACTTTTTCTGAAAACTACAAAACGACCCCTAAAAACCCCCTATACATCACCAAACCCCACCATGCCTCCTTCTTGGAGATCAATTCGGGTGAAAAAAACACCACTTTCACGGTAAAAAAAATTGACCGCCATCTTGTTTTTTAATTTTTTTATTATCAAAATCGTATTAATCACCTAAAAATCTTCCGAAATCGACAACAAAAACGAAAAAAAGTAAAAAAAATTGAAAAAAAAATAAATCACCTAACAGCCGCCATTTTGTTTTTTGAAAATGTCCGATTTTTTCTCTACTAACCGGAATAAACCAAAAAACTCACCTATACAGCAAAAACCTCCAACTACACTCCTTCAACCCAAACAATCATGTCAATGAGTCAATGAGTGAGTCAGTGGTCGTTTTGTAGCTTTATATAAGTTAGACTAGTTGGTTGGGTGGTGCGCGGGCTGCAAGCAGCCCGCGGGTCGTGTGTGCTTTGCCTTTCGCATAGTTCGAGTGAGTTTGTATTTATAACAGCGTTTTATGCTACCACTTGTAATTTTCCAAAGGCAAATTCAGCTTGGCAGTATGTAACGGGTAGTTGTGCATCTTAATTATGACGTTGGACAGCGTTTTACGTCACCGCTTTCGATAAGCAGAAAGCGTTTTCACTTTTGTAGTTGGTTTTGTAGTTTTTTCCGTCTCCCCTAATTTCCAAAGTGCAGATTAATAACGTTTACCGTAACGCAAAGCGTTTTATGAAACCACTATGAATTCCTGATTGCAGTTACCGATAAGCTATTCGCGCGTGGTTATAGTGCGTGTGGGCAATCTTGTTTCCTTTAAACTGTTTTACGGAACCACTTTTTATTCTGCAAGAAAGAACCTAATATTTCCATATCTGTTGAGTAGTGCGTGGGCAGCAAGCAACCCGCGAGTCACGTACTTGTTTATCCATAGGACAGTTTACCTTTGTCTGTTTGCTCCGGCGCTACGGTTCGCGTCGCTTCCTCCGTGCCACCTCTTCGCAGGCAGGAGCTCCCTCACCACGCAGCTTCGGCTTTCAGCCTCAGCTGCGCGTCTCGTCCACCCCTACCTGCTCGATGCGCACGAAGTCGCGACGCGACCCTCCGCACCTACGCATGTTGTGCGCCTTATGAATTTGCCATAGTTTCGTAAAAGTAAAATTTTCTTTGTTCTGTTTGCTCCGGCGCTACGGTTTGCGGCGCTACTCCGTGTACCTCTTCGCAGGCAGGAGCTCCCTCGCCACACAGCTTCGGCTTGCAGCCTCAGCTGCGCGTCTCGTCCAGCCCTGCCCGCTCGAGGCACACGAAGTTAGCGCCGTGACCCTCCGCACCTACGCAAGTCGACTCTTCATAATAAATAGCTTAGTTCGTATACAGAGTGTTTGAGACTACTTTCACTTTGTAGGGGAAGTGTCCCAAATGTTTGACCTACGTTTTTTTGCTTCAAGGAAACTACCCTTATTTTTGAGTAAAAACAATAACTGCATTCAAAGTTTTTCGAAAAATCACTTGGTCACGCCGGGAGTCGAACCGGTGAAAATCGTGAAAATAACACCCTGTATTTTTATGACGCCAATCAAACAGGTCAATAGTAAGGATCAATTTCTGCAAACAAACATAGTATCGTAAACTCTCGCAAATAAGTGAAATTAAACAAAATTTGTATGAAAATTTTCACTATATTGAAAACACTATAGTACACCCGCCATCTTGAAATGTCAACTTTTTGGAGTTTTCTGGTAAACAACATCATATGCCTAATCTAATGGTATAATATTCAAAACGCTCACTAATGTAAATCTGGTAGAACAATTCGGGTCCTTTTGGGTCTGCTCGGAGATTTTTTTTCAATGAAATATAAAAAATGTTCGAAAACTTTGCCGCCATCTTGTTTTTCAAAAATCTTTTATTTTTTATG
Organism: Tuta absoluta; assembly: GCA_027580185.1. Taxonomy (NCBI): domain Eukaryota; kingdom Metazoa; phylum Arthropoda; class Insecta; order Lepidoptera; family Gelechiidae; genus Tuta; species Tuta absoluta. Next base: position 1,902,506 of record JAQAHW010000060.1, read on the forward strand.
TAATCTCTACCAGAACTCTTACAATCAACCTATACATCACTTTAACCTATTTCGACTTTTTCTACCTGAAAAAGGGACATGGAAAAAAAGTTGATTTTCGTTTTTTTTTTAATAACTCGGCGGCCATTTTGAGTTTCCAACTTTTTGGAGTTTTCTAGTAAACAACATCATATACATCATCGAACACATCAACAGCGACAACTTTAGCGCATGCGCATCTGGTAGAACAATTCGCCTACTTTAGAGTCTACTTTTTGCAAAAAAATCGTCATATCTCGGCCGCCATTTTGTTTTTCCCAAATGTTGGACTTTTCCTGAAAACTACAAAGCGACCCCTAAAAACTCCCATACATCACCAAACCCCACCATGCCTCCTTCTTGGAGATCAATTCGGGTGAAAAAAACACCATTTTCAGCGTAAAAAAAAATAACCGCCATTTTGTTTTTTCATTTTTTCATTGTCATAATCGTATTCAAAACCTAAAAATCTCCAGAAATTGACACCTAAAACGAAAAAAAGTAAAAAAATTAGAAAAAAAAATTCACCCAGCAGCCGCCATTTTGTTTTTTGAAAATGTCAGATTTTTTCTCTACTCACCGGAATAAACCAAAAAACTCACCCATACATCAAAAACCCCCAACTACACTCCTTCAACCCAAACAATCATGTCAATGAGTCAATGAGTGAGTGAGTGGTCGTTGTGTAGCTTTATATAAGTTAGACTAGTTGGTTGGGTGGTGCGCGGGCTGCAAGCAGCCCGCGGGTCGTGTGGGCTTTGCCTTTCGCATAGTTCGAGTGAGTTGGTATTTTATAAAGTGTTTTACGTCACCACTTTTAATTTTCCTAAGGCAAATTCAGCTTGGCAGTATGTAAAGGGTAGTTGTGCATCTTAATTATGACGTTGAACAGCGTTTTACGTCACCGCTTTCGATAATCAAAAAGCGTTTTCACTTTTGTAGTTGGCATTTGTGGTTATCTCGTCTCCCCTTATTTCCAAAGTGCAGATCAATAACGTTTACCGAAATGCAAAGCGTTTTATGAAACCACTTTGAAATCCTGATTGCAGTTACCGATAAGCTATTCGCGCATGGCATAGTGCGAGTCGGCAATCTTGTTTCCCTTTAAACTGTTTTACGAAACCACTATTTATTCTACAAGAAAGAATTTAAAATGTCCATATCTGTTGAGTAGTGCGCGGGCAGCAAGCAACCCGCGAGTCACGTACTTGTTTATCCATAGGGCAGTTTACCTTTGTCTGATTGCTGCGGCGCTACGGTTTGCGTCGCTTCCTCCGTGCCACCTCTTCGCAGGCAGGAGCTCCCTCACCACGCAGCTTCGGCTTTCAGCCTCAGCTGCGCGTCTCGTCCACCCCTACCTGCTCGAGGCGCACGAAGTCGCGACGCGACCCTCCGCACCTACGCATGTTGTGCGCCTTATGAATATAGTTTCGTAAAAGACTTTTGAAAAGCAAAATTTTCTTTGTTCTGTTTGCTCCGGCGCTACGGTTCGCGACGCTACTCCGTGTACCTCTTCGCAGGCAGGAGCTCCCTCGCCACGCAGCTTCGGCTTGCAGCCTCAGCTGCGCGTCTCGTCCACCCCTACCCGCTCGAGGCACACGAAGATAGCGCCGCGACCCTCCGCACCTACGCAAGTCGACTCTTCATAGTAAATAGCTTAGTTCGTATACAGAGTGTTTGAGACTACTTTCACTTTGTAGGGGAAATGTTTCAAATATTTGACCTACGTTTTTTTACTTTAAGGAAACTACCCTTATTTTTGAGGAAAAACAATAACTGCATTCAAAGTTTCTCGAAAAATCACTTGGTCACGCCGGGAGTCGAACCGGTGAAAATCGTGAAAATAACACCCTGTATTTTTATGACGCCAATCAAACAGGTCAATAGTAAGGATCAATTTCTGCAAACAAACATAGTATCGTAAACTCTCGCAAATAAGTGAAATTAAACAAAATTTGTATGAAAATTTTCACTAAATTAAAAACACTATAGTACATCCGCCATCTTGAAATGTCAACTTTTTGGAGTTTTCTGATAAATTACATCATATGCCTAATCTAATGGTATAATATTCAAAGCGTTCACTAATGTAAATCTGGTAGAACAATTCGGGTCCTTTTGGGTCTGCTCAGAGTTTTTTTTTCAATGAAATATAATAAATGTTTGAAAACTTTGCCGTCATCTTGTTTTTCAAAAATCTTTTATTTTTTATGTTATCACCTACGCATGTTGTGCGCCTTATGAATTTGCCATAGTTTCGTAAAAGTAAAATTTTCTTTGTTCTGTTTGCTCCGGCGCTACGGTTCGCGGCGCTACTCCGTGTACCTCTTCGCAGGCAGGAGCTCCCTCGCCACACAGCTTCGGCTTGCAGCCTCAGCTGCGCGTCTCGTCCACCCCTGCCCGCTCGAGGCACACGAAGTTAGCGCCGCGACCCTCCGCACCTACGCAAGTCGATTCTTCATAATAAATAGCATAGTTCGTATACAGAGTGTTTGAGACTACTTTCACTTTGTAGGGGAAGTGTCCCAAATATTTGACCTACGTTTTTTTGCTTCAAGGAAACTACCCTTATTTTTGAGTAAAAACAATAACTGCATTCAAAGTTTTTCGAAAAATCACTTTGTCACGCCGGGAGTCGAACCGGTGAAAATCGTGAAAATTACACCCTGTATTTTTATGACGCCAATCAAACAGGTCAATAGTAAGGATCTATTTCTGCAAACAAACATAGTATCGTAAACTCTCGCAAATAAGTGAAATTAAACAAAATTTGTTTGAAAATTTTCACTATATTGAAAACACTATAGTACACCCGCCATCTTGAAATGTCAACTTTTTGGAGTTTTCTGGTAAACAACTTCATATGCCTAATCTAATGGTATAATATTCAAAACGCTCACTAATGTAAATCTGGTAGAACAATTCGGGTCCTTTTGGGTCTGCTCGGAGATTTTTTTTCAATGAAATATAAAAAACTAGCTTTTACCCGCGTCTTCGTCCGCGTTAGATAGTATTTTTAGAAAGAGGTTCTAAAGTTGATATGTATATTCATAGTAAGCATGACAGTGATATTAGAACAGTTCTTATCTCTACTGTTTAAGGATACCTTGCTTGCTTCTGTTGTTAAAGGGACAATTCAAAATTTGCCATCCGGTGTACTGCGCTGACAGATCAATATTTATAACCATGGGATACAAAAGTCAGTAGATAAAAAAAAATCCTTGGTAAAAAGTTGCCAATGTCCTTTCTCAACTTATTCCCATCATACTGGCCAACTTTTGTTTTGGAACCATTTCTGTATCTCTAATAGTTTAGGTGGGCTCCTGATCGTACACCTGGTGGTCTACATAAGGTACTCCAGATCCTCAGTATCCTTGTAAAAAGAAGGAGTCCATCATACTGGCCAACTTTTGTTTTGGAACTATTTCTTTATCTCTAATAGTTTAGGTGGCCTCCTAATGGTGCACCTGGTGGTCTACATAAGGTACTCCAGATCCCCAATGTCCTTGTGAAAAGAAGCGGCCCATCATACTGAACAACTTTTGTTTTGGAACCATTTCTTTATCTCTAATAATTTAGCTGGGCTCCTGATGGTACACCTGGTGGTCTACATAAGGTACTCCAGATCCTCAATGTCCTTGTGAAAAGAAGCGACCCATCAAAATGGACAACTATTGTTTAAGAACCATGCCTGTATCTCTTATAGTTTAGCTGGGCTCCTGATGGTACACCTGGTGGTCTACATAAGGTACTCCAGATCCTCAATGTCCTTGTGAAAAGTAGCGGCCCATCATACTGAAAAACTTTTGTTTTGGAACCATGCCTGTATCTCTTATAGTTTAGCTGGGCTCCTGGAGGTACACCTGGTGGTCTACATAAGGTACTCCAGATCCTCAATGTCCTTGTGAAAAGAAGCGACCCATCAAAATGGACAACTATTGTTTAAGAACCATGCCTGTATCTCTTATAGTTTAGCTGGGCTCCTGATGGTACACCTGGTGGTCTACATAAGGTACTCCAGATCCTCAATGTCCTTGTGAAAAGAAGCGGCCCATCATACTGAACAACTTTTGTTTTGGAACCATGCCTGTATCTCTTATAGTTTAGCTGGGCTCCTGGAGGTACACCTGGTGGTCTACATCTGTACTCCAGACCCTCGAATGGTGATAAAAAGTAGCCTATGTCCGTTCTCGGTATGCTAGCAATCTCTGTGCCAAGTTTCATGAAGATCGGTTCAGCGGTTTGGCCGTGAAAGCGTAGCAGACAGACAGACAGACAGACAGAGTTACTTTCGCATTTATAATATTAGTGTGGATTGTTTAGCTGGGCTCCTGATGGTACACCTGGTGGTCTACATAAGGTACTCCAGATTCTCAATGTCCTTGTGAAAAGAAGCGACCCATCAAAATGGACAACTATTGTTTAAGAACCATGCCTGTATCTCTTATAGTTTAGCTGGGCTCCTGATGGTACACCTGGTGGTCTACATAAGGTACTCCAGATCCTCAATGTCCTTGTGAAAAGTAGCGGCCCATCATACTGAAAAACTTTTGTTTTGGAACCATGCCTGTATCTCTTATAGTTTAGCTGGGCTCCTGGAGGTACACCTGGTGGTCTACATAAGGTACTCCAGATCCTCAATGTCCTTGTGAAAAGAAGCGACCCATCAAAATGGACAACTATTGTTTAAGAACCATGCCTGTATCTCTTATAGTTTAGCTGGGCTCCTGATGGTACACCTGGTAGTCTACATAAGGTACTCCAGATCCTCAATGTCCTTGTGAAAAGAAGCGGCCCATCATACTGAACAACTTTTGTTTTGGAACCATGCCTGTATCTCTTATAGTTTAGCTGGGCTCCTGGAGGTACACCTGGTGGTCTACATCTGTACTCCAGACCCTCGAATGGTGATAAAAAGTAGCCTATGTCCGTTCTCGGTATGCTAGCAATCTCTGTGCCAAGTTTCATGAAGATCGGTTCAGCGGTTTGGCCGTGAAAGCGTAGCAGACAGACAGACAGACAGACAGACAGACAGAGTTACTTTCGCATTTATAATATTAGTGTGGATGTTCGAAAACTTTGCCGCCATCTTGTTTTTCAAAAATCTTTTATTTTTTATGTAATCTCTACCAGAACTCTTACAATCAACCTATACATCACTTTAACCTATTTCGACTTTTTCTACCTGAAAAAGGGACATGGAAAAAAAGTTGATTTTCGTTTTTTTTTAATAACTCGGCGGCCATTTTGAGTTTCCAACTTTTTGGAGTTTTCTAGTAAACAACATCATATACATCATCGAACACATCAACAGCGACAACTTTAGCGCATGCGCATCTGGTAGAACAATTCGCCTACTTTAGAGTCTACTTTTTGCAAAAAAATCGTCATATCTCGGCCGCCATTTTGTTTTTCCCAAATGTTGGACTTTTCCTGAAAACTACAAAGCGACCCCTAAAAACCCCCATACATCACCAAACCCCACCATGCCTCCTTCTTGGAGATCAATTCGGGTGAAAAAAACACCATTTTCAGCGTAAAAAAAAATAACCGCCATTTTGTTTTTTCATTTTTTCATTGTCATAATCGTATTTAAAACCTAAAAATCTCCCGAAATTGACACCTAAAACGAAAAAAAGTAAAAAAATTAGAAAAAAAAATTCACCCAGCAGCCGCCATTTTGTTTTTTGAAAATGTCAGATTTTGTCTCTTTTCACCGAAATAAACCAAAAAACTCACCCATACATCAAAAACCCCCAACTACACTCCTTCAACCCAAACAATCATGTCAATGAGTCAATGAGTGAGTGAGTGGTCGTTGTGTAGCTTTATATAAGTTAGACTAGTTGGTTGGGTGGTGCGCGGGCTGCAAGCAGCCCGCGGGTCGTGTGTGCTTTCTCTTCTGCATAGTTTGAGTGAGTTGGTATTTTATAAAGTGTTTTACGTCACCACTTTTAATTTTCCTAAGGCAAATTCAGCTTGGCAGTTGGTTAAGTTAGTTTTGCATCTTTATTGTGACGTTGAACAGCGTTTTACGTCACCACTTGTAATTATCAGAAAGCGATTTCACTTTTGTAGTTGGGTTTTGTAGTTATTTCTGCTCCACCTTATTTCCAAAGTGCAGATCAATAACGTTCATCGTAACGGAAAGCGTTTTGTGAAACCACTATGAAATCCTGATTGCAGTTACCGATAAGCTATTCGCTCGTCGCAAGTGCGTGTCGGTAATCTTGCTTTCCTAAAACTGTTTTACGAAACCACTTTTATTTCTGAAAGAAAGAAAGAATCTAAAATGTCCATATCTGTTAAGTAGTGCGCGGGCAGCAAGCAGCCCGCTAGTCACGAAGGTACCACCATAAGGTACCAGGGGTACCTACAGATAGACAGACAGACAGAAACACTTTATTGCTCACATTAATAATCATAACATATACAAGAACAAAAACAAACAACACAATATAAGCAAAGGCGGCCTTATCGCTCTAAGCGATCTCTTCCAGGCAACCCTGCACACTAAGAGAAAACATTGAAAACACACTGTAAATAGCAGCCTTTTAGATTCCAGTCCTTTTAGAGGGGTACCTACTCTAAAAGAACTGGAATATTTTTGTATCCAGCAATATTTTTTTATTGATATGAATACCTATTTATAAGTAGAAAATGACTACTCTTCCGAGAATAAGTTTAAATTTTTATTGTGTATTAACAAAAAATAATTCAGTTCTTTTGAAGTACCCCTGGTACCTTATGTGCTATAACCGACTGTACATGTTTTATTGAAAGGCAGTTATACTTCGGCGGTGCTATGGGTCGCTAATTGATATGAGATCTAGTTAATACAATAAAAGATACCTACTTACCTGCTGCCAAACATGTTGAGTAGGTATAGATAGACTTATTCTCTAATAGGTGAAGGTTCATGTCCCTTCTCCAATTGGAGAATTCTTGAGATTGGTAATCATATGACCAGATTCCTTTCTAAATTTAGGTGATTATGTGTTTTTAGTAGTTATCTTCATGTGTAACAAATTAAATATTAAAATGATTTTTTAGGTCCAATAAAATATACATGTTGCTCATTTTATCAGCAGCAGCATATTACTTGATAACTTGGAACGCTACTAATAGTATTAAATTGCTTCAACATGTAGAGTCAGTATAGAAAAGTATATTCCTACAGTATTCATGCTGAACTTAAAATAAGGATGTCCATACAGACTGATGTCTAAAGATAAAATTAAAATGTCTTTAGTGAGTGGTATCTGATTCACCCCCATGTATGTTCCATAGTTTTTAGTGTTACATACCTAAAAAGGGAAAAACGGAAACATCATAGGTTTTTGTTGTCTAATAGTATTTTGATTAGGTACTCTCAGTGTAAGGATTTTTTTTTTCTTTTGATATCACTTTCCAGGTCATTCGGGTCTTATAGGGGCTATACACAACTATTTCAGTAATTCATAGTGCACCAAGGTTGCTTTATTTTGAACAATAGTGTAGTTTGATAAGTACCTACAGTTGTTGGATTTTATCAGAAGAGTGATAATAATTTACTGTAGTTTGGCTTCTTCATCCATCACATCATATTTGTATGAAGATAAAAGTGTGCAAAGTGTGATTGTTAAAAAAAAGGATTTATCCAATAAGAAAAGAAATTAACAATTTATTTCCACATCAATGGTTAGTAGGTATCATCACTTCATTATCAGTTTTTCAACTCAATATCAAGAATTTTCTTATACTCCACAATTGAATCACGGATTTTATACATCCTAGGTTGTGTCTACCTTGCCTAACGTGTGAACAGTAGGTATACTTTATTCGTTATTGGGTCATGACTTGAAACTGGCATTCATAAAAATCTTTCTGCATCTTAAAGTACTTGATCCTTCCCATGGAATTGCTGAAACAACAGTAAATTATGAGTATATTGAAGAAATTAATTTAAAATAATTTACCCTAGTTTGGCTTCTTCATCCATCACATTATATTTTATGATAAGATAAGAGTATGAAAAGTTTAATGCAATAGGAAAAGTAAATAACAATTTATTTCGCCAAACCGCTTTTGATGTCAATGGTTAGTATCATTATCAGTTTATCATTTCAATATTTAAAATTTATACCTATGTAGCTGTAAGCAAAATGTAGCAGCTTAATGAATCAACTAACCTGCAATCCTGTTTTCGTCAGAGTTTCTAACCGGGTAAACCGGCGAACTACTCTGTTAAAATTTGTGAAAAATTAAATGAGTTCCGACGATTTTGTTGTTTTGCATAGCTCTACTTATTCAATCAATTCAATTTTATATATTACTAGCTTTTACCCGCGACTTCGTCCGCGTTAGATAGTATTTTTAGAAAGAGGTTCTAAAGTTGATATGTATATTCATAGTAAGCATGACAGTGATATTAGAACAGTTCTTATCTCTACTGTTTAAGGATACCTTGCTTGCTTCTGTTGTTAAAGGGACAATTCAAAATTTGCCATCCGGTGTACTGCGCTGACAGATCAATATTTATAACCATGGGATACAAAAGTCAGTAGATAAAAAAAAATCCTTGGTAAAAAGTTGCCAATGTCCTTTCTCAACTTATTCCCATCATACTGGCCAACTTTTGTTTTGGAACCATTTCTGTATCTCTAATAGTTTAGGTGGGCTCCTGATCGTACACCTGGTGGTCTACATAAGGTACTCCAGATCCTCAGTATCCTTGTAAAAAGAAGGAGTCCATCATACTGGCCAACTTTTGTTTTGGAACTATTTCTTTATCTCTAATAGTTTAGGTGGCCTCCTAATGGTGCACCTGGTGGTCTACATAAGGTACTCCAGATCCCCAATGTCCTTGTGAAAAGAAGCGGCCCATCATACTGAACAACTTTTGTTTTGGAACCATTTCTTTATCTCTAATAATTTAGCTGGGCTCCTGATGGTACACCTGGTGGTCTACATAAGGTACTCCAGATCCCCAATGTCCTTGTGAAAAGAAGCGGCCCATCATACTGAACAACTTTTGTTTTGAAACCATTTCTTTATCTCTAATTGTTTAGCTATGCTCCTGATCGTACACCTGGTGGTCTACATAAGCTACTCCAGATCCTCAACGTCCTTGTGAAAAGAAACGGCCCATCATACTGAACAATTTTTGTTTTGGTACCATTTATGTATCTCTAATAGTTTAGGTGGGCTCCTGATGGTACACCTGGTGGTCTACATAAGGTACTCCAGATCCCCAATGTCCTTGTGAAAAGAAGCGGCCCATCATACTGAACAACTTTTGTTTTGAAACCATTTCTTTATCTCTAATTGTTTAGCTATGCTCCTGATCGTACACCTGGTGGTCTACATAAGCTACTCCAGATCCTCAACGTCCTTGTGAAAAGAAACGGCCCATCATACTGAACAATTTTTGTTTTGGTACCATTTATGTATCTCTAATAGTTTAGGTGGGCTCCTGATGGTACACCTGGTGGTCTACATAAGGTACTCCAGATTCTCAATGTCCTTGTGAAAAGAAGCAGCCCATCATACTGAGCAACTTTTGTTTTGGAACCATTTCTATATCTCTTATTGTTTAGCTGGGCTCCTGATGGTACACCTGGTGGTCTACATAAGGTACTCCAGATCCTCAATGTCCTTGTGAAAAGAAGCGACCCATCAAAATGGACAACTATTGTTTAAGAACCATGCCTGTATCTCTTATAGTTTAGCTGGGCTCCTGATGGTACACCTGGTGGTCTACATAAGGTACTCCAGATCCTCAATGTCCTTGTGAAAAGTAGCGGCCCATCATACTGAAAAACTTTTGTTTTGGAACCATGCCTGTATCTCTTATAGTTTAGCTGGGCTCCTGGAGGTACACCTGGTGGTCTACATAAGGTACTCCAGATCCTCAATGTCCTTGTGAAAAGAAGCGACCCATCAAAATGGACAACTATTGTTTAAGAACCATGCCTGTATCTCTTATAGTTTAGCTGGGCTCCTGATGGTACACCTGGTGGTCTACATAAGGTACTCCAGATCCTCAATGTCCTTGTGAAAAGAAGCGGCCCATCATACTGAACAACTTTTGTTTTGGAACCATGCCTGTATCTCTTATAGTTTAGCTGGGCTCCTGGAGGTACACCTGGTGGTCTACATCTGTACTCCAGACCCTCGAATGGTGATAAAAAGTAGCCTATGTCCGTTCTCGGTATGCTAGCAATCTCTGTGCCAAGTTTCATGAAGATCGGTTCAGCGGTTTGGCCGTGAAAGCGTAGCAGACAGACAGACAGACAGACAGAGTTACTTTCGCATTTATAATATTAGTGTGGATTGTTTAGCTGGGCTCCTGATGGTACACCTGGTGGTCTACATAAGGTACTCCAGATCCTCAATGTCCTTGTGAAAAGAAGCGACCCATCAAAATGGACAACTATTGTTTAAGAACCATGCCTGTATCTCTTATAGTTTAGCTGGGCTCCTGATGGTACACCTGGTGGTCTACATAAGGTACTCCAGATCCTCAATGTCCTTGTGAAAAGTAGCGGCCCATCATACTGAAAAACTTTTGTTTTGGAACCATGCCTGTATCTCTTATAGTTTAGCTGGGCTCTTGGAGGTACACCTGGTGGTCTACATAAGGTACTCCAGATCCTCAATGTCCTTGTGAAAAGAAGCGACCCATCAAAATGGACAACTATTGTTTAAGAACCATGCCTGTATCTCTTATAGTTTAGCTGGGCTCCTGATGGTACACCTGGTGGTCTACATAAGGTACTCCAGATCCTCAATGTCCTTGTGAAAAGAAGCGGCCCATCATACTGAACAACTTTTGTTTTGGAACCATGCCTGTATCTCTTATAGTTTAGCTGGGCTCCTGGAGGTACACCTGGTGGTCTACATCTGTACTCCAGACCCTCGAATGGTGATAAAAAGTAGCCTATGTCCGTTCTCGGTATGCTAGCAATCTCTGTGCCAAGTTTCATGAAGATCGGTTCAGCGGTTTGGCCGTGAAAGCGTAGGAGACAGACAGACAGACAGACAGACAGACAGAGTTACTTTCGCATTTATAATATTAGTGTGGATAATAATGTACCTACATGGCACTAATATAGTTATTGAACACGTGTAGGTGGTAACTACCACCACATTTAAAACAAAAAAAAATACATTTCTGAACTTTTTTTTCGTTAACTCAGTATTCCCATTGCTCACAATAATGCGGCTTGTGTTGCAACAACTAGACATCTCAGGCTTTAAAATAAGGTATAAAACGTTAATGTTCGCCGTGGGTATTTGTGCCATACTAAAGGTCCCAATGTCCTTTTAATTTGTTTCTCTTGAATTTGCTCGTGAAAGATTTTACTCTCTCTCTTTTTTCGTGTCGACCAACGATCCGATAAACTTCAACTTATCTTAAACTAGCTTTTACCCGCGACTTCGTCCGCGTTAGATAGTATTTTTAGAAAGAGGTTCTAAAGTTGATATGTATATTCATAGTAAGCATGACAGTGATATTAGAACAGTTCTTATCTCTACTGTTTAAGGATACCTTGCTTGCTTCTGTTGTTAAAGGGACAATTCAAAATTTGCCATCCGGTGTACTGCGCTGACAGATCAATATTTATAACCATGGGATACAAAAGTCAGTAGATAAAAAAAAATCCTTGGTAAAAAGTTGCCAATGTCCTTTCTCAACTTATTCCCATCATACTGGCCAACTTTTGTTTTGGAACCATTTCTGTATCTCTAATAGTTTAGGTGGGCTCCTGATCGTACACCTGGTGGTCTACATAAGGTACTCCAGATCCTCAGTATTCTTGTAAAAAGAAGGAGTCCATCATACTGGCCAACTTTTGTTTTGGAACTATTTCTTTATCTCTAATAGTTTAGGTGGCCTCCTAATGGTGCACCTGGTGGTCTACATAAGGTACTCCAGATCCCCAATGTCCTTGTGAAAAGAAGCGGCCCATCATACTGAACAACTTTTGTTTTGGAACCATTTCTTTATCTCTAATAATTTAGCTGGGCTCCTGATGGTACACCTGGTGGTCTACATAAGGTACTCCAGATCCCCAATGTCCTTGTGAAAAGAAGCGGCCCATCATACTGAACAACTTTTGTTTTGAAACCATTTCTTTATCTCTAATTGTTTAGCTATGCTCCTGATCGTACACCTGGTGGTCTACATAAGCTACTCCAGATCCTCAACGTCCTTGTGAAAAGAAACGGCCCATCATACTGAACAATTTTTGTTTTGGTACCATTTATGTATCTCTAATAGTTTAGGTGGGCTCCTGATGGTACACCTGGTGGTCTACATAAGGTACTCCAGATCCCCAATGTCCTTGTGAAAAGAAGCGGCCCATCATACTGAACAACTTTTGTTTTGAAACCATTTCTTTATCTCTAATTGTTTAGCTATGCTCCTGATCGTACACCTGGTGGTCTACATAAGCTACTCCAGATCCTCAACGTCCTTGTGAAAAGAAACGGCCCATCATACTGAACAATTTTTGTTTTGGTACCATTTATGTATCTCTAATAGTTTAGGTGGGCTCCTGATGGTACACCTGGTGGTCTACATAAGGTACTCCAGATTCTCAATGTCCTTGTGAAAAGAAGCAGCCCATCATACTGAGCAACTTTTGTTTTGGAACCATTTCTATATCTCTTATTGTTTAGCTGGGCTCCTGATGGTACACCTGGTGGTCTACATAAGGTACTCCAGATCCTCAATGTCCTTGTGAAAAGAAGCGACCCATCAAAATGGACAACTATTGTTTAAGAACCATGCCTGTATCTCTTATAGTTTAGCTGGGCTCCTGATGGTACACCTGGTGGTCTACATAAGGTACTCCAGATCCTCAATGTCCTTGTGAAAAGTAGCGGCCCATCATACTGAAAAACTTTTGTTTTGGAACCATGCCTGTATCTCTTATAGTTTAGCTGGGCTCCTGGAGGTACACCTGGTGGTCTACATAAGGTACTCCAGATCCTCAATGTCCTTGTGAAAAGAAGCGACCCATCAAAATGGACAACTATTGTTTAAGAACCATGCCTGTATCTCTTATAGTTTAGCTGGGCTCCTGATGGTACACCTGGTGGTCTACATAAGGTACTCCAGATCCTCAATGTCCTTGTGAAAAGAAGCGGCCCATCATACTGAACAACTTTTGTTTTGGAACCATGCCTGTATCTCTTATAGTTTAGCTGGGCTCCTGGAGGTACACCTGGTGGTCTACATCTGTACTCCAGACCCTCGAATGGTGATAAAAAGTAGCCTATGTCCGTTCTCGGTATGCTAGCAATCTCTGTGCCAAGTTTCATGAAGATCGGTTCAGCGGTTTGGCCGTGAAAGCGTAGGAGACAGACAGACAGACAGACAGACAGACAGAGTTACTTTCGCATTTATAATATTAGTGTGGATGTTTACATGCTTTTGTTTTCAGTTGAAAGATTTATCAACTATGAGTGTTGGAAATGGAAATAAAGAAATGCCCAGCGCTAACAAGGTAGGAACCTGCATAACATATCGTTGGTACAACATGTAAATTTCATAAGTACTTTTATTTATGAATATTCACTCACATTCGTTTGTTTTGACAAAACTAATAAATAGCTTAATGTAATTTTCAGGATGCAAAGGATGATGGTGATCCTGCCACCGTCGTCGTCGCTGCTACCCATACCCCTATGGATGAAGAAGGAACAGTAAGTAACTTTTTTCACATTATTTAAGATATGTTAGGTAGGTTTGGTTACCTTAAACATTTATTTTACAACAAACAGAAAATTACAGCATAATTAGTAGGAGCTGATAAAATATCAATATTTTATTACCTTTTGTATCAAACAAATGGTCCACTGTCAAGAGTAAATAATGATGATGGTCAAGAAAATCATTACTTTAATAAAAATATATTGTGTTCCTACTTAGGTAACTATATTAATTAGCTAATGTTGACTATGAGTAATCTTCGATTATAGTGTTAAAGAAGAACATAATACTTACCTATTTCAAAGATTTTATAAGTAGAATAGGTAGTTTGATATTTTTTTCTGTTTTTAGGGTTCTTCATCACAATCAAACACAGGAGAGACAGCACGGGACGGTGGCAGAGGGGGCGGCGGTGGCAGGGGGCACGGCGGCGGCAGAGGGCGTGGCGGCCGAGGGCACGGCGGCCGCCGAGGAGGGCGTGGCGGCCGAGGGCACGGCGGCCGCCGAGGTCGTGGCAAACGCCATGCCTCAAACATAAATTTTACACGGGGGGGGGGATATTATATCTGCAATTTGGTGGTCCAAAAAGGGGCCACCGTAAATTTTGGCAAAATATAAATAATTAAAAAAAATTTATTGTTTATTTTCAACTACAACTTAGTAGGAACTTACTAATCAATACATAGGTACATACATACATTAACAGTCCACAGCTGTACATGGGCCTCCAACTACTGGGGGGTATTGCCTTACTTACTACACTTGGCAAGAGGATTGATTGGCGAACAAATTTAATAATTAGGTACCTACCTATGTGTTAAATGCCTTGATTTACCGTGGTTCATAAGAGTTCCTTGTCAGCTCATTTTTATACAACTTCATTGCACCAAGTAGGTAGGTACACATTCTAAGTACTATTTTTTTTCAAAGGGCTATTTTTTTTTTTTTCAGAATGAAGGTTAGATAAAGACTTGCCCTCATGTGTTTTCTTTTTAATAAAGGGGAATGCTTCTAGTATCAGCTTTGAAATGAAATGAGCTTTTTATTATTAAATTATACATACATACATATAATCACGCCTCTTTCCCATAGGGGTAGGCAGAGACTACATCTTTCCACTTGCTATGATCCTGACACACCTCTTTCGCTACTTCAACATGCATCAATCTTTTCATACATGCTCGTCAGTTTAGGGTACTCTTGACCTGACCTTTCTCTAGAACGTCCCCGATCTGATCCAAGTACGTGCGTCTTGGTCTTCCCCTTCCAACGTTCCCATTCACACTCGCCATATTACACCTGTCTCGTTAATCTTCTTTCATTCATTCTCTCAATGTGACCAAACCATCTCAGCATTCCTTTTTCTATACCAGTCACTATGTCATCTTTTATACCGCAACGATCTCTAATCACGCTATTCCTTGTCCTGTCACTCAATTTCACTCCTATCATAGGTAGGTACTTCTTAGCGCTCTGTTTTCTACCGCATTTATTCTACTTTCATGCTTTTTCTGCCATACCCAACTTTCACTCTCATACATACATAAGTGTTGGAACTAACACTCCTCTATGCACAGCCAGAAGTGCCTTATTAGACACTGGTATGCAACGCTCCATTCACCAAGTTGCCGGCATTTACCCTCCTTTCAATATCACTTTCACACTTTCTATCTGATGTAAACTTCGATCCCAAATATACAAACTCTTTCACTTGCTCTACCCTCTCTTCTTCTATCATAATGTAACACTCCGTCATACCTTCTTCTTCAAAAACCATTGATTTCGTCTTACTTACATTTAAGAACAAAATTTATAATAGTAAATACGATAAAAGTAATTCTAGAAACTTATTATTAGCTATGGTTGTTTGGCTTGGGTCTGTTAATAAAATAAGTAAGGAACAGAAATTAATCTCACAAATTGTTTATTTTGATATGAATTTATTTATTTGTTAATTGCTTACAATTAACTTCGCTCACTAAATTAAAATACCCCGTTCAAAATATTTAGAAATCCTGATAAACAATTTATATATTAAATTTGTAGAGTTTTCGTTTTGCTTGAATGTGTTTTTGTCTATCTTCAGTCAGTTTTTCGTTGTTCTTTTCCAGATTGTTGTTCTTGTTATCTGAAAAATAAATAGTCACTTTAAAACATAAGATTTTAATATAAAACATAAACTGTTGCGGTTGGTAGTAGAAATTTGTTGCCCATAAATATAGATAAGTATTAAATCATACATAAATGTACTTATCACGCCTTTATCCCACACGGTGTAGGTAGAGCGTTATTGGTCGTAAAGATACGGTAGCTATTGCCACGCCTGACAGATATTTGAGGGCCGTTTCAGAAAAATATGTGACGTACTATGTATATAATGACAGGCTGTCAGTCTGTGAATCATCTCAACACTTTACATACATACATACATACATAAATCACGCCTTTATCCCGGGTAGGCAGGCAGAGCGTTAACGGCCGTAAAACGGATATTAACACCACGTCTGACAAAAGTTTGAGGGTCATTTAGATAACTGTGTATCACTTTAGTGACAGGTTGTCAGCCCGTAGCCTAAAATTGCAATACACACCCTCGAGTCCCTTAGTCGCCTCTTACGACACCCATGGGTAAGAAATGGGGTGATGCTATTCTAAGCCGGCATCACACGGCATCAACACTTTAATGTAAAAAAATGGCTCAGGTGAGCATACACATCGTCGGAAGATATGAAATTGAAAGAGTTTTGTGGAGTATTTGTTTAGCTTGCTATACCCATTCTGGTGGCGGTTACTTAAATTTATAGTACCGTAGTACCAAGTTCAGGAAAGAAAAACCAATTCCAAAGGCAATGTCAGAGAGCTGAATTAAAAGCATACCTATAACATAAAAATGATTGTGGTTGTGTTGACATTAGTTGGAGAGTCGCACCTCGCACAGCGCACGCGCCCTCTGTGCACAACGCAACAATAGTAGCATCCATCGCGGCGCGGGCGTCTGTGAACACGAAAGGTGCGCATTACAAGCATTGGCTTGGAAGTGTCTGGTTAACTTTCAATCGATCGATAGCACACTAAGCTACTCAGCGCCTCATCCCCTGTGACAGGTATCCGTACCGATGTTACCACCACTGAAAGTTTATATATTTTTCATATCTCTAATTGTTTGTATGAGTATTAATATGTCCCAAATTCTACATTTAGGCCGTGTGATGATGCCAGCTTAGAATAGCATAACCCCATTTATTTCCCGCGGGTGTCGTAAGAAGCGACTAAGGGACTCGAGGGCTTGTTTATTATAATTATTTGTCAGACGTGGTGATAGCGACCGTTTTTACGACAGTTAATGCTCTGCCTACCCCGCAAGGGATAAAGGCGTGATATGTGTATGTATGTACCTATTGAGGATTTGAGGAGTACCAACATTTGAACAAAAGTGTTTTAGGTCATTTTAAAGGAGGTATTGAAGGTACCTTCGTTATTATAGAATAATACGCTGACGAAGTGTTGTTGGTTGTGGGCTAGTACTCGGTAGTTTGGCTTCGCACGTGGATCTGAAATAGAAATCAGAGAAAAATTTAATCTTTGCAGATACGATACGATTCATACGATATCATTATTTTATATGCTGGTTTCCTACTACCCACGGGCTTGGACGAACTAATTAAAATACTACAGTACTAATAATAATAGTACTATAATTTCGTCCAAGCTCTTGAGGTACAGCATTCAGTACGTTAACTTTTAAAGTGGTTCCCAGAGCCAACCGTTTGAAAAATACCTACTTCTTTTAGCAAAATGAATTATAGCATTAAGGAAACAGTACTTTAAACAAGTACTGACGGTTGGCACCCGGCCTATGACACTGTTGTCGATACTGTTCAAAGCGTCTTATACAAGAAATTAACACAAATAAAGGCAACGATTCGCGAGGCGCTTTTTGAACTAAGGATATAATTAGTAAGATTTAGTAGCTAGTATTTGAACAATATCGTTTTTTCACTACAATGTAACACAATACTTTGTAGATACATCTGAATATGGCATAAGTTATAAAATGAAAGTAAATGGATAAAGTAATACACTATATTTCATTCAGTTTTAGGACTTTATGTAAATAATAAGTAAGTATTAATGTTATGTGACAATCGGCAAAAGTAGGTATTGCATTTTATAATAAATTTACATTTAGATGTCGTTAAATGAGAGCTGATTGTGATCCGTCTCCATTAGTAAGGAATTATATGGGAACACTGCTTGCCTGGTCAGAGCAACCCTGGCTGCTGTTGGCCGAGGGTGTTTGCTTGCCTAGGGAGTGTTTCTCTCATTGCATCGCATACAGCTGGATAAGAACACATGACAGCAAACATATGTAACATTGATTTATGATACTGGGTTAGCTGGTTAATGCAAACAAGTTTGTAAAAAAATATTTTGCTGACTGTTTTCATAGTAATGCACATACATGAATTTTTGATAAAATAAGTGAAGAACATTCAGTTGGTAATGCAATATTATATTCGTAAAGTTAAAAATAAGATGTCATAGGTAATCATAAAATACATAAATAGATAAAATATATGTAATAGATAGTGAGACACTAAATTTTATTTATTTTGAGATAAGTAAGTTTTAATGTTATGTGACAATCAACAAAAGTATTGCATTTGATAAAAAAAAAATCATTTAGATGTCGTTAAATGAGAGCTGATTGTGATCCATCTCCATTAGTAAGGAATTATATGGGAACACTGCTTGCCTGGTCAGAGCAACCCTGGCTGCTGTTGGCCGAGGGTGTTTGCTTGCCTAGGGAGTGTTTCTCTCATTGCATCGCATACAGCTGGATAAGAACACATGACAGCAAACATATGTAACATTGATTTATGATACTTGGTTAGCTGGTTAATGCAAACAAGTTTGTCAAAAAATATTTTGCCGACTGTTTTTATATTAATGCACATACATGTATTTTAAATAAAATTATTTATCTTTAAAATATATTTTATGACCAATTATATAAATGTGTAAGTGAAGAACACTCAGTTGGTAGTGCAATATTATATTAACATGTCATTATCTTAAAGGATGAAAAGCTTTTTGTGAACCGTCTCCATTGTTAGGATTTAAATTGAAACACTTCTAACCTGGTCGAAGCTACCTTGGCTGCTGTTGGCCGAAGGTGTTTGTCTTTGTTTGCTTGCCTTAGGGAGTGTATCTCGTATTGTATCACATACAGAAGGATAGGAACACATACGGCAATCATACTTTAGATCAAGTTTTTGTAATTAATTAATAATATTGAAAGTGGATTTAGAAGTTGTACTACCAACTGTTTTATAAATATTTTAATGATGAATGTTACAGTTAGTAACAGGCGGCAATAAAATGTCAATATCAAAACTTGATTGATAGATAACATGACCAATCAGTGCGTAGGTACTTGTCTTATCCCTTCGAAAAGGTGATATAGGTGAATTTGACACAGCGATCAATCTCACTTTGATTAGTATCGTGAGTGCGCGTGTTTATTGGTTATTCACTATTTTCATTTGAGAAAGTACGCAATGCAACATCTGATTCAATTTAAAGATATATTCTTTAGTCTGTTTGAAAATTAAATTGCCATCTGTTTGTTTTTTTTATTGGTCATACGTTGACAACAATATTATGCTGCAATCAGTAACATTTATACATATTTGTATATGTTTTTTAACAGGCAGCTATAAATGAGATCAGATGTAAAGTTTTACTTATCTGAATGGAATTGAGCGGTATACAACATCGAAGCTCCGCTCTTATAGAGTGTTTTCTGAAACAGGTGATTTAAAAAGCATCGATTAAGTTAGTTGAACAAAACTGTCATACTTTATACCAGCTCTCAAAAATTCCACTTTGAATGACGCAATTGTGCGTGAGAAGAGGGGGACAAATAATATTATTATCAGTTACTGATTGCCTACTACTCAATCAAGTTTCTGATAATAACATTATTTGCTAAAGGCACGCCGTTCATAACGCGTTCTCTTCTAACGAGTACTTTAATGTTCTCTTTGTTTCTCACACGGCCTAGGCCGACATATAATTGTCCGTGTGAGAAGCAATCAGCTCGAAGGTCAACTCCCACTCGCGACTCAAGAGTCTGACCTTGACTCTTGTGGAAGCTTATAGAGAAACAGAGGCTTATCGGGAATTGCCGCCGATTCATTTCAATAGGGCTTCCCGGTTCGATCGGGCACTTGAAAGTGATTCGTGGAATCAAATAAGTTTCCGATTCATTCGGTTTTCGAACTGTTATGAGTCTTGGTGACACATCCTCAACGATAACTTTTGTTCCGTTAACAAGTCTGTCGACAAAACTTAGGTTGCGTATTATAATACACACGCATCCTTTTTTAATTTTAAGGTCGTGATCAGGAACGCCTTTGGCTTCAACTCGGTGTAGTGTATCTACACTCAAGTGGAAGTCGTCAGCATGCTCAGGATCTACAGAGTCCACACTGTAACAGTGTATAACTTCTCCTTGCATTTTTTCAAGAATGAGATGGTTTATTTGTCTCATGTTGATATTGTGCGTAGTTAAAATTGCTCTTTTCGCACAAGTATCGGGGTCTTGTAAAATATCATCAGGAAAGACGAACGATATCAAGTCTGTCAACTCTGTCACAAAACTTATGTCGCGAAGACTTATTAGAGTGACTTGATTTCACCCCGTGCCTAAGGTGAGATTTTCGCAGACTCCAGATCCCAAGTTTAAAAGGAATTCAGAGTAACCTTCGTCCTCTCTTGTTCTTTGGGCTTCAGTCAAGGAGAACTTTTTAAGACTGTCCCAAATTGGAGAACTGCGAAGAGAAGCTACGAATACATCGTTAGGGCATCTCGCTGTCGTAACCACTGGAGGAATTTGCCGAAAGTCACCAGCTAATATTATCAATTTTCCACCAAACAGCAGAGATGATCCCATCAAGTCTTGTAGAGATCTATCAAGAATGTGTATGAGGTATTTATGCGCCATCGGAGCTTCATCGTATATAATTAACGATGATGCACGTATGAGCTCGGCGCGTTGTGATCCGTTGGTCAAACCCCAATAACCCTGATCGTCTACAAAATCTAAAGGCAAGCGGAACATGCTGTGAGCAGTACAGCCGCCTTCATAATTCTGCGCTGCGATCCCGGAACTCGCAGTGCATATGGCTACGCCTTTCAACACACCGCGGACATAGGCAACAAGCAAATTGAGCAATAATGTCTTGCCTGTTCCTGCCGGACCGTCTAAGAACAGAGCTTTGTGTGAATCGTTAGAATCGTTGCTGTTCAGCAAAGTGCAGACGTAATCAAACACTTGCTTTTGCCCTTGTGATAATAATGGAACCCAATGTTCCACAAATTGACTCAATTGGTTGCTATCATGTTCTGAACGTTCTCTACTTAATTCTGTAGTAGAGTCTTCAACAAAGGAAGGCCGTGGTCTTGGAGGCGGCTACCGTATTTGCGTAAGAGTCTGCCTATTTCAATAAGCGCAGTATCATACGCACGTTGTGGATCTTGGTCCGAAAGCCGTTCTAAAATGTCTTCGCTCAACGCTTGTTTAAATTGTTCCCAAAGGATAAGCGCGGGCGCACCATTGGTGATGAGCAACACGAAAAAGTGTCGCAATCTTCTACCAGTGTAGAATGCGGCAGCTTCCTGCAGACATAGCTCGTATTCTCGTTCGTCGTTGGCGATGCCAATCGTTCGAGCCGCCTCTTGGAATGTGGTACGATTTGGACCACCTAGTGCGATTAAATCACTATAACTCCGGCAAGGGCGAACGCTTAAAAGCATTCGTAAATAAAATTGTTCACCTCTGTTTGGAGTAACCCAAAACAAACGTGCAACCATTTCGCCGCGTTCCCTTTTTTTGACAAAGAATTTGCCGTTGCAAATAGGATAAACTGGCACATTTTTGGAATTTGGTTTTTTCGAATATATGATGTAATTCTCATAAAAGTCCTGATATGTCAGAACGTCAAACTCAGCACCGCTAGGGCGATTAAAGTATTTTATTAAATCGGAACTGGATCGTTCGACTGCGTCCGTTTCTGTTCCTGGTTTAAAGAAAACGGACTGTTGTCCTTCAAGATGAACTGCCAGTTGTTTTACAGTCGGCTCACGGGCTGTCGTGTCGAATTCAAACATTCTCCACGCCGCGTCGCAAGCTCCTATGTATCGCTTTACGACATACTGTTCTATTTCGTCATTGCGATGTTCGTCAGGAACAATTGCTACACTCGCTTCGTCAGGACCTTTAGTCATATACTTGAATAGGTATTTGATTACCTTCCGTGTAGCAGCAACGTCCAAATTGATGTGACAGTCGTACTTTAAAAGAAGTGCTGCGTTGTATGGCACCACCCATCGATCGTTCACAGTTATTTCATGCGAACGATTACGGATGGTACCCGTATTCAATTCATTTCTCTTTAGGTGAACAAAGCCACGATCATCAATATGAGTAACTTCGGTAGCGGGTTTAGGGAATCGCTTGTTACACCTCAATTTTTCTGCATCCCAACATGGCAGATCGGTTCGGTGATTGGGACCGCATGGACCGTGAATCATGTGCTTGAGTACAATGGCTCGCAGTCTTCCCCCAGCTTCACTTTCTTGTGGAATAGATCCTCGGATAAACTTGTCTATTTCCAAATTGGATGTAGCCAGGTCATGTTCTACTTTGAAACATATATGTGCGTGAGGTAGGCCTCGTTTTTGAAACTCGATGACATAAAATATGTACACGAGTTTGCCGAACCAGCATCCGCTGCGTAAATCTTTTAATAATTCATTCAGTTTTAATTGGAATACGCGAGCACACAGTGCAGCAGGCGGTGTACAATATTGTGGTGTATTCTCTTGGATTTCAGGCCATTTCGGATTGCATGTAATTGTCAAAAAGTATGATGGTCTGCCCAGGCGGTTCACAATAGCAATGGCGTCCATATACTTACATTTCATGTATCGGGGACTACCCGTGAATGTGTTTGGCAAATATACTCTACCAGGTACCACGCCGCCTTCAC
Source organism: Tuta absoluta (assembly GCA_027580185.1). Taxonomy (NCBI): domain Eukaryota; kingdom Metazoa; phylum Arthropoda; class Insecta; order Lepidoptera; family Gelechiidae; genus Tuta; species Tuta absoluta. The sequence continues at coordinate 1,925,282 of JAQAHW010000060.1, forward strand.
CTTGTACGGTCTCGTCGCCAGCAATTGCTAATTGTGCATTTCTAACCTCTTCGAGAGGGGCCGAGCGAAGTTCTTTGTTAGAATTACGCGTTTGCATGTTGGCAATAAAGCGTAAACGTTCTTCCTCGGTTCTGCAGTACATGTCTACTATCCACTCGTCAGAGAGGCGACCTATTTGCCAAAAGCGATTCTCTGAAAGCAAAAGGCACCTGTAATATTTCACTTGTGACAACTTTCCAGGAACATTGGTTGATACACTATTTTCTTGTGTATTGACCGTCCAGCCAGCGCCTCCGTGCGGGTATAGTAATGGATATTGAAGTGTCTCGTATAGGGGATGAAATATATCGACTGTATGCGGTCGGCTTTGGCCAATTTTCCAAATGCAAATGCTTCTGGGTTGATAAGGTTCTCGCTCTGTATTTATTATTGCAGCAACCTCATTACCTCGTGGCATGTCTCCCAAGATATTGCCATGGCTGCGTCGAGTGGTATTCTCAAATATGAGATGAGCTTCATCGGATGTCTCTTCGCTAAGCCGTTTGAAACATGTTATAAATGGATTAACGCGGTGCAGGTAATCATTCATTTCGCGTACGATATTCTGATCGAGGCCACGCTCTTCAGCTAGGCGTTCGCGTTCCATATTATCTTCGATATATAATCCAATGGGATTGGGTCCCATGTCATGTCTATGGGACAAATCAAAGACTCTGTGGTAAACACGTCCTTGAACTTTCACAAAACCTATGCCTTGGGCAGGGTATTGAAACCCGTGCGAAACGCCAATTGCGCTAAAGGCGAACAAATTATTATACGAACGTGAATTTGTTACAAGACTTCGTTTAGAATACAGTTGCCCATCTAATGTAGGTAAGGCTAAAATGTTATTTTTACCTTGGCCGCAACACCATTGTAGCCTGTTTTTCTCTTCTTCAAATAGTTTGGCACCGCAATGCCCACAAATGAAAACATGTTCTGAAGTCAAGCAAGTTTTTTTTAATGTGAATAGTGGGATTGAAGTTAACTCTTCATCAGATCTTTCACCGATTAAGAGAGCTCCCGCGCGTAATGCAGGTATGACGTGTCTATTGACACTATTATATCTTGTATGAGACTCGCGTCTTTCAGGATTATTATTTTGGTATCTGATAACAGCATCCCGATTGACCTCAGGGTTACTTTCAGCATAGCGGCGAACCGCTTCCTGATTCACTCTGGGGTTATTTTCAGTGTAACGGCGAACCGCTATCTGGTTCACTTCTGGGTGACGTTCAGAGTAGCGGCGAGCCGTTTCCTGATGGACCACTGGGTTGCTATTAGTGTAGCGGCGAACCGCTTCCTGATGTACCTCTGGGTTATTTTTGTTGTATTTTGAGGACGCATCTAAGTGTGCGTTTGCTTTTTTCTTTTTTTGGCCCCTAGTTTGTTTTTTAGGGCGTCCGCGTTTAGTAACAGTTACTGATGAAGCGTCTATTTCAATATTTTCAATTGATGGGGTGTTGCTTAGGTTGACATCATCAGTTGTGTTATGGATGAATATATCCATAGATGTATTCATCTGAGAGGAATCATCAGACAATGTTTCATCGAAACAGGTGTCGGTTTTGTTTTGTTTTCCCCTCTTTACTTTATTGGGACGACCGGTTTTTTTTGGTACACTTTTAGTAAAGTCAGTTTCTATGTGAACGACGTTATTTACATTCAAATTCAAAGTTCCAATGATATCCCAATTATAAGTAAGTATTTTTATATGGTGGATGCTGTACTCATCGTTATACCGCGGATTTTTTAGTAAAAGGGAAGCCAAACTATAAGCACCAGTAACTTTAAATATTTTTGCGGTGTTTTGTCCTTGTTGCTGGCAGAGGACATTGTGTTCATCAATGTTATGTGAGTTGAATAAATAAAACTCACAATTGTTTGGATTAACAGGAGCCGTGGTATTATTAGCATGAGCTTTCCAAAAACTTGTGGTATAGTTGTTCCCAGTAAATAAGAACCCATCGTTAGGAGTATTAAACCGTTCGCCCAAGATATCCCTGCATAAAATATTATACAACTCTTGAACTGATCTGTTAAGATCAAAGTCACAATTATCTGGATAACGCCCATTTACTATCCAGTTTGGTTCTGTCACTGTTATTTTATAATTCACGGCTTTCAAGTTTCGTGGAAGCTCTTCAGCATAGAGAAGACGTGGGAGACGGTCCCCAAGAAAATCTAAATATGTTTCATTAGCATTTTTTAAAATTTCGTCTATTTCTGGAGTGGAAATAGAGAAATTTTCTGGACAGATATTTTTCTTTACACATGCGTACGCAACAGCAGTCGATGCCATTACGAGGCATTGTAAAGCTGGTTCAAATTCCCCAACAAAATGTCTTTGATTAATAGTGCCTTTTTCAAATAAAATATAATCATTAGAGGGCTTATCTGTCGGGGGTTGACGCGGTGCCGCACTGCTCTGCTCTGACACCGTCGACGCTCCGCACACATCCGCAAAGGCTACGGCGTCTACTTCCATATGGGGTCCCTGAAATTATTTTAATATGTTAGGCTAGGTATTTATGATTATTATGTTTTAAAATAGGGTTAAGTAGAAAGTTGAGACTTAATAGGATTTTTTTTGTCCATCTCAGGCAAAAAAGTAGGTACATGATTTCACTTGAAGAGTTTCGTAAAGGGCGTTTTGCTTGCGGATAATTTTTGTTTTAGGTTTTTTTTTTATTTTGTTTGGCCATCAGACCTGGCTCAGTCTAAGAAGCATAAATTTAAAATGTCAGTAGTACATAAGGTACTTGTTTAAATGAAGTTGTAGATTGGAGCACATAGTTAGTAAAATTATTTTTTCCAAAGGAAAATTGTATGTGTTATGGGTGTGTTTGGAAAATAATCAGTAGACATAGCAGTATGGTGTTTTTACGATGTATGTTTTTGATAATACAGTTTTGAACCTTTGACAAACATACCTTGGTATTATCGTCTGTAGAGCTGCCAGATTTTTCTTGAGACGATAACACAAGGACTTGTTCACCCCATATGGGCCCGGACACGACTTGTGCGTACGTTTTTGACTATAAAATAAGAAAGAATTCACGTAATAGCCTTAACTTTGAATACAATTGCTATGCTTCTTAAGGGTTTCGTCGTCTATTACAAATTGTTATAATTATATTAAATCATCACAGATGTATGCCCCAAGTCAATAATTGAGTTTGTTTTCGACATAAGGACACGACATTTAATATGAAAATATATTATTATATTGAATTGATTACGCAAATTTAGGAATAATATGTAAAAAAATAATTTGTTTTTAGACCATAACATATCATACAAGTGAGAAGGGGACATAAATTGACATTGTTTTGTATTCTGCTCGTTTAAAGATGTTAAGTTCATTCAAAGTAAATATTCATATTTATTTTACTTACACCAGTTTTTATTGGAACCTCTGGGCTTTCAGTTTCTTGGCTGTGTAGTAGTACAACTGGCGAGTGAGCAGTATCTTCGTCGATCTTCGGTTTTTTCGTTGGTACCTTAAAAGCAGTATTTGAATAAATATATGATTTCAGTTAAAACATATTCACCATTTTAAAAAGAAAAAGGACAGGATTAATTTAAAGTCGAGTAAAAATGGTGGTTTTAGAAAAGGTGTAGTCGATATTGATTCGCTATAATTTGTATGTGTAGGTACTTTCTTGTAATATTGTACAGATCTCTTATACGGCCAAATATTAGTTTGTTGCATAATATAGGTTACAATATGAAAACACCGAACTTTTTCGTTTCGCCGCGCTATATTGCCTCGAGCATTTATTCTATACTTATTTTCTCCATTTCTCCTCAAGAATTTGCTTTTTATTCTTTTGATCGTATTTACAGCATTATAAATAACAACTACTGCAGCGCTGTTTTTGTATGTTTTTAACATTAGAAATGAACGGTTTTGTTCGAAATATATTTAACTCTGTAATCCGTAGTAACTTGAAAAACTTGATTTGTTCACAATAAGAAAAGAACCTTAATGCATGTGTAGCCGTCAACTAATTCGACAGTGGCGCCACTTCTATGATATTCTGATAAATTGTTTGTATAAAGAGAAAGTAGGTACTTTCTGTGAAGTGGCGCCACTGTCGAGGAAGTTGACGGCTACACTTGCATTAACTTACATACTAAAGTCCTACCTACTTTCCAAGTGTACAGTGATTATACTAAATATTATTTTTATACTGTGCCAAAATATATTTTTCACGGGAAATTGAAAAGCTACGTCGAATAGTTGGGTGAAAATTTAAAATAGGTCTTACTACCACAACAGCATCAATATGTGTCTTCGAAAATTGGGCCTTGCGTCCGCGTTTAGTTTTTGGCGGGCGGCCTCCTCCTTTCTGCGATAATTTCTGTAATAATAGTAAAAGTAATTTAAATAGTTTTTTATGTTTCTAATTGAAGATAAACATGTCTTAAATATATTATAACTGATGTTTTTTTTTTTGTGAAATGAAACATAATATTTGTGAACGGAAATGTTTTGTTTTTGCAAATAATTTCTGAACGCATCCATGTCATTTCAACGTGTTCTCAAATTACGCACGTCATTGTGTTGCACAGCATAACAATGGCTGACACCAGACATACCAGAATGTACACCACAGGCATTTAGAAATGGTATCAAAGCAAAGTCGCCAATAAAAACCCTGTAACAATAATGTACGAAGGGCAGACTGCACGACACATCTGTCGAAGATATTATGTGATCCATTTTCAAAATTGCTTGTAATGATGCGACTTAATCGACGATTTTACGGTAACCCCTATAACACCCACCGGGACTTATCTCCTAAAAGGGGGGATTTGGACCCTACCCTTTTTTTTCCTATGTTTAAGGTTATGTCTCTCTCTTTTCGTGTGGGACACCAAGTCGTTCAATAACCCGTTAACCCTGGTGTCAAGAGTTTTTCAACCGCCTACTACCACGAGAAGGTCTCTGACATGGTTGTGTTACGACCGCCGTCTGAGTAATCGTAGGCAGCAACCGGGACCGACAGCTTAACGTGCCCTCCGAAGCACGGAACCATTTCTTTTCGGACAATCAGCTGGTTCACCCTGCAATGTCCTAACCAGACCGGGAACAAATTCACAAAATGCGTGGACAACTTGTGAGTGTCCCACCGAGAATCGAACCCGGAACCTTTGCGTCGCAGGTAGTCGCACTACCATCGCGATCTAATCAGCCGGATATTTCAAAACATCCACAGATAAAAAAGCCGTCAGTAGACACTACGTGCAATTTGTCGTGGGCCGTTGCTAAATGACGCGTTAAATAGTATGTTTTCAGCTTTGTTGAAAACGACGACGACGATCGAATGACTGTGTCGTACACAATCATGTTGTACAAAACACTGTTAGGTGTAATCGTGTCGTACAAAATAAATAATGTCGTGCAGTGATTGTTCCCGTCACGTAATGGCGTAATTAAATGTTAAAACCAACAAGAATAAGATAAATGTTTTCATCATCATCACACATCACAATAGCCTATATCAGTCCACTGCTGGATGTAGGTAGGCTCTCTCTGATTACCTACGTCTTAAGGCAGGATGTCCAGGAGCTATCAGCTGTCATCGGTCCACCTCGAGTCAATGTTCAATGACCAGATGTGACCAGACTACTGTGCCACTTCAGTCAAGAAAAGAATGCAGATGGCCAAATTATGAATATCTTCGTTTGTGTTTCTGGTACCTACACCAGAACAGTTAGCTGGTTAAAAAATTTGGTCTTTGAAAAAGACCTTAGCTGATTATGTGTGCTTTTAGGCGAAGAATGTATTCTCAACAGGTTATGTCGATGATAATTGAGATGGACGATTTCTTTTCAAGATAATGAAAAGTTTTGGTTGAGGACCGACATATAATTTTAATTTTTGGAATCCCAAGGACAGGGACTGTGATGCTTTGTATTTTAAATTAACTTTATCAAAATATGTTCAGTGGAATAATATTTATGTGTTGATCATAATAAATTTGTGAAAGCATATTTCTGACTGTGTATTAATTTGACTGTAGAAAAATATATATTTATGAGAGAAATATTTAAAGTAAATATACCATTTATCAAACAGGTACAACCATACAATGAATAGGCAATTCAAATAATTATAATTTTGCAGATATGATGTTCTTCCTTAAAGCACAATGTTTAGTGTTTAAAATTGAAATCCTTGATAATGCTCATGTGAGGGAAACCAGTTGGGTAAGCCGGCAATAACTATATGAAATAAGTACAATTGTTTTCGACTGGGTCGATGGCATAGCGGGCAGTACCCCTACCTGCTATGCCAATGGATGTGGGTTCAATCACCACAAGATACAAATATTTATTAAGTAATTTTCAGTAATTTCTGTTTGCACTCTGCCTACCCCGCAAGGGATTATAGGCGTGATATATGTATGTATGTAATTTTCAGATATTTGTGTTTGGTCTGGGTGTTTCTATGTATAAGTAATATGTATATATATATACAAAAAAAAGTATATAATGTATTATTATCAGCTATCTAGTTTCCATAGTACAAGCTTTGTTTAGTTTGGGGATAGATGGCAATTTGTGAATTGTCCAGGATATGTATTCATTTGTTTTTGTCAAAATTAATTAAACATGGAGTTTCATCAAGCGCCAACAATTGCAAGTATTAACTAAATATTTCAGATTCAAATACATCTAAAACTGGTAATTTAGTTATCATGTAAATGTTTTGGCTATAAGTAAATTGTACTGGTGAATAATGAATGATTGGTATTTTTTTTTGCTTGTTTAGTTTGTTACTATAGAAAAATACAGTTATGCCTACTCTATCAAAGTTGAATATGGGTAAGTTTTATAAATACTTGTTGTCAAGCATCTTTTTGATGAAAGAAAAACAAAAGGAATTCTTAATTCTAATGATCCAACTCAATAGTTTAGGTAAGAACCTGAAGTTACATGTTAGATTTATCAAATTAAAAAAAATACATAGATACATACATAAATCACGCCTATATCCCTTACGGGGTAGGCAGAGCGTTAACGGCCCTAAATCGGATATTAACACCGCGTCTGACAAAAGTTTAAGGGCCAATCAGATAACTGTGTATCACTATAGTGACAGGTTGTCAGCCCATCATCTAAAATTGCAATTCTAATGATCAATTCAATAGTTTAGGCAAGAACCTAAAGTTACATATTCGATTTATCAAACTAAAAAAATTGCATACATACATACATAAATCACGCCTATATCCCTTACGGGTAGGCAGAGCGTTAGCAGCCGTAATACGAATATTAACACCACATCTGACAGTTTAAGGGTCTATAGTGATAACTGTGTATTACTATAGTGACAGGTTGTCAGCCCATCGCCTAAAATTGCAATTCACATCCAACCCTCGAGTCCCTTAGTCGCCTCTTACGACACCCATGGGTAAGAAATGGGGTGATGCTATTCTAATCCGGCATCACACAGCTTTAAAAGTATTTTTATGTACATGCCTGATGTAGTGATTACAAATGTATATTCCTCTCTTCTCTTCTTGAGTTATGTATCCAGATTAGAAATATATTTTTATGCATTTGTTCTAAAGCTATTAAGGAAGGTTATGTCCAAATCTGTTTTAATATTTCTGCCTATGTTCCTGGGGAAAAGTTGTTCAGTCTATGTAGTAAACTCACCCAATTTTTTTGCAGTGTATTTAATAGGATCATGTATAAATACTGACTGTTTATTTCTGAATATTTCTATGATGACTCCTTATGAATAACTAAGTTGATTGGGACCTGTTTATTTAATTAATAAATATGACTATTATAATTTCATAAGTAAAATACATAACTTCTAACTTACCTATTATATGTACTGGTTTTTCATACAGTTTCCAAAGATAATCCAGTATAAGTTGGTCCCTTATATGGGTAGGTTGATGTGTTTCACGGGATCAACTTATACTGGTTTTTGATAGTTGCCAAGAATAACCTCTAATAAGTTAGTTCCATAAATGGGTAGTGCAAGTGGAAATTTAAAGGGCAATCTGCAGCTAATAGTAGGTACCTAGATGTAGTTGCGTGCCTTGCGTAGAACAACACTCCTAGGTTTGAAGTTTTACTTTAAAAGTATTTATTACAAACATATTTTGTAAACAACACTCACCAATACACCGCTGCCACCGGTGAAAAAATCTGCCATAGTTATCGGCATCTGAAACATGAAATCATTTATGTTATTTAAGAAGGTAGGTACCTACAGGGAGTAAGGGGCAGTGTATGAAAAAATTTAAGCCATTATTCAACTATGAAACTGATCAATTTTATAGTATGGAGGTTATACTTCTAAACAAGAAAAAACTAACGACTTGCATTAGAAACTTGAAATAAAACCATTTCTCAAAATAGGTAAAAGAAAGTTGTTCAGTTTCCTGGTCAGATCATGTTTGCAAGTTTTCGGCATACCGCGGTCTAACCGATGTTACCTGTGTAAGGGACACACCCGGTATGCTAGAGAACCTGAATCCCAATCTTAGATAAGGTCGTAACTATTTTTGATGTCCTCAATTAACAAAGCAACACATACATTTTGCATAAATTCAGTACCTACGATGTATCAAATTGACCAAGCTTATCAACATTCCGACAAAACTTTCTTTGCAACTTTTTACAACATTTTTGTATCAGGTAATTCATAAATAAGTAGATAAATATACACTTACCTTAGTATTAATTCCGAAAAATTGAGTTTTTATATATTTTCTTGAAACAATTCTTCCTTGCAAAAGAAAATTTGCGAATGAAATGGCGCCAATTTGTTTCGTTCGATCTTCGAATTCGAAGGCGCGCCGAGAGAAAAGAACGTTTTTTGTTTTTAAACAGCCAGTGTAAGTTTCAAGGCCAGTACACACCACATGTTACGTGTGCGAGTTAGTTTACAGCAGAATATAACGTGTAATTGTTTCTTACAATAACAATAAATAAAAGTATTAAATTATATGTCAGATATTAAGCCTGAGTCTCTACGGCAGAACATCAAGACACATTGCGGCGCGGCGCAGCCCAGACATTTCTTTTTTTAATGGCCAATGCGCGATGGAAAGCAAACATTTTTTTGGTGTTTTATCTGCGAATGAGACCTTTTTTGACAGCTGAAAAAATAATATTACAATTCTACGATAGATGGTGTAGAACATTTGGGGGAGGAGGCATTCGTCTTATTTTCGTGTGTGACACCGAGTAGTCCCAACGACCCTATAAACGTCCTGCAAATGTATTAAGAAATTATTGTAGAACTTATGGCGCTTATTAAACCGTATTTTGATATCAGATCATTGCATAATAATGAATGAAGAACGCCAGCAGGCCCCGATAGTAGTGAAGAGCGCTGGATAGGAAGTAGCTGGCCGGGGAATGGGAGTTTTTCTGTTGACAGTTCTGATAAAAGTTCTGAATTTCAAACCCGAGGACGCTGTGCTAAACCGAGGTAAATTTTACGTTTCAACATGGATGGCGGCAGCCATAGTTTTGTCATAGGTTCCGTTTCACATTGTGTTCGTAACTAATTATTAATTGTATTAGTTTGCTTTGCTACAAAATAAACTTGTTGTATTGCTATTTTATTTATATAAGTAAATAAAAATCAATAAGAAATGAAAAGCAATTCAATGAACAAAAATTGAAGAATAATTTATAAAGTGGTCAAGATTTTCGTGTAAAGAAACGTTATTTCAATTAAGCTAAGCGCCCTCTACATGACACTCGAAAATCCCTAGAAAAATTCCCATTGTCTCCTCGCCTCGGTAAGGGAGATGAGGCGCGACAGGGATGTGCCGAGTATGAAGCGTGATTACATAAATTAGACGTCATCGCTTATCCTAACAGTCTGACACAGTAAAACTTTAAGCCAACCGAAATATTTACCTAAATGATTTTTACCAACCCGCCGTCAAGCAAATAATTCTTGATAAATTAATTGATATCAGGTTATATTTCTCTGGTAGATGATAAAATTGATATTTGGCTTGAATTGTACGTCAGAAATTGGTTTATTATATACATACATTTTAATTTCACGCCCTGCTGGGGTCTACCATATTATGTGCACGACCGTACGGGTTCACCCCACCAGTTCTAGATCCGCTATCAGTCTATCAGCTGGCTTCGGAAACTATACAAGGAAGAAAACAATTTTACTCAAATCACTACTATGCCCTAGCAAGATGTTCAACGCCATCTATTGACATAAATAGTGTTACATTTTAATCTTACTTTTATTTTAGGACATATATTTGTGATCTGTGCTTACAACTATTCACAGCTTTCATGACTGTGATGTGATGTGATATTTCTTCTTATATTTTGGAGTATTTCTCTTGTCGGTCGGTATATGAACAAAGTGATAATCAAATACAAGATTATAGATAGAATAATGTTGAGATAGGAGAGACGTGCATTAAGGGGGCTCGCCAGCGCTATACAAAGAGGATTAATACGCGCTATACACCATGTTTTCGCTGCTGGAGTGATCATTCATAATTAATTATAATTCTGCTGGACACTTACGAACCAGGTACGTTGCGAATTGCGGGTATTCTTCGTTAATACGCGCTATACACCATGTTTTCGCTGCTGGAGTGATCATTCATAATTAATTATAATTCTGCTGGACACTTACGAACCAGGTACGTTGCGAATTGCGGGTATTCTTCGTTAATACCTTACATAGAGTTTGCCAATCCACCTGCCAAGTAATAGTGAGAATACCCTCTGATAGGGGCAGGCCTAAAAAGTAGGTTCACTCAGACCCTAAAACCAGCAGTGGTCTATAGTGAGTCTTGTACTGGCATACACACAGTATTGGATTTTTTTTATGCTGATGTGATATGTTAATAATTACCTATGTAGTAGCTAGTTAGTAGAAAAGATTCAGCAAACATATTTTTAAAAGATGTTTCTTATTTCTATAGGATTAGACACCAACCTTCAAAGGTTTGAGGAGGTAAAGCTGATGAAGTACCTGCAAAACCTAATTAATGGAGCATCATCCATCAGCAAGTAGGCACTGCTGGTTTCCTACTGCAAGGAAGAAGATGAATGTGTTATATATATATAAGATTTCACATTAGTCTTTTATATAAGTAAAAACAAACACAACTTTATTCTAGGTTCTAAATTCAAGGTAAACAATCAACACCAAACTGTTCAGATGATGAACCATCCACTATTATAGAAGACCTAATAGTTGCAAACAAATGGGCTGTTGGTGTCACAAATTACTGGAAAATGATAAGGTATAAGAGATGTCATTAAGTAAAACTATTATCATGAAAAAGAAGAAACAAGACGTACCTACAAAACTGCTATAACATTTTAGGGAATGTTTTACATAAAAATAAAATTTTAAATATGAATTATATCTTGTTTTCTTTTACACAAACCTGTACTTACCTCTTTTGATATAAAGAAAAAGTATATTATTTAAGATAAATTATGAAATTATTTTTCCATACTAAGTAATGTTGACAAACAACTTATACTGTGTTTAAATGAAGTAAGGGTTTATTATAGGCTTGCCCTAAATTTTTAAAATAAAAGAGTAGGTAAGCTTCTGAGAAATTTTAGTTTCATAAACAAACACATTTGGCCTGTAGGCATATCCCTTGGCCAAATAAAGGGGAATACACATTCGTTTGTAAATGGTCAATTATTTCTGGGAAGATTTTAGAAGGAAATGTTTTTTCTTTCCAAATAGTTTTTTATTTAATAATCATTTGTAAATTAAATACATACATAAATCACGCCTTTATCCTTTACGGGGTAGGCAGAGTGTTAACGGCTGTAAAACTGATATTAACACAACATCTGACAATAGTTTGAGTCGTCAATCATATAACTTTGTATAATATTAAAGTTACAGATTGTCGGCCAATTGTCAAAATTTCCAATACACATCTAACCCTCGAGTCCCTTAGTTGTCTCTTATGACACCTATGAGTAAGAAATATGGTGATGCTATTCTAAGCCGGCATTGTACAGCAAACAATTGTAAATTAAAGTAATATAAATACAATAAAATTAGATTATTACTACCTACAGTTGTGATTTAATAATTAAGCTGTTTATTAAGATAAAATATATACAACTACAGATACTACAGAAGAAGATACCTACTGTAAGTTTCCCAAATTATTGCATATATAAATACAGGGAAAGCATGATACACAGATTTCTAATTCTATTGTTTTATTTTTGCAGAAATAGGCATAGTACAAGTAAAAAGACAGATTTTTCAGTTCCTCTTATAATTTATTTAATGTAACATACCTAGTTACATACATAGCTTTTATTAATTGTATATGTTTAAAATAGTTAATGACTCAGTTACTTCATCACCAGTACAAACACCATGGAAATATAAGCATGGTTGAATGGCTGCTCTTTTTGCACACAAGAACAACTATGAAGAGTGACTGCAGAAGGTTACCACATTACCTACAGTTGAATACACAAATCTGCCAGCCCTGTTCAATAATTCTTAGGGGCATTCCATGGTTTGTCAACCCTTGACACCAGGGTTCATTAGGTTGTTGGACGACCCAGGTGTCCCACACGAAAAGAACAACTCACGCCCCTGAAACTTTTTCCCACGGGGTAACTGAAACAAAAGAAGTAAAAATGTTAGGACATGATATAAGACATATTATTTGTTTAAATGCAGTTGCCCGATTTAAGTACCTCAACTTATCTGACTTACAGTCCTGCCACCGCGAGTCGTGGCGTCTCGTGTTGGGCAAATTTTTCGTAGAATAGCACAGGCTTCAGAATTTCCAGCTGCTCGTTCAATGGGCTTGCTACGGGCTCAACAGGCCCGCCGCAATACAAAACAATGCACCGTCGAGAGGCGAAATCGCTCGACAAAGTTGTTATAGTGTTTAAGTTTTTGTTTTTACAATCACAAGTGCTGCCAGATTGCTCCGTTGATTTCGGATAACATGACCCTTCAAAAGAGCCAGTAAATATAACAAGGCTGACTTTCGCATTGGTTGTCCCCTTTCTCTTTTAATCTTAGCCAGCACCGGGTCATAGTATACCTACTTTCCGGTCCGAACGTATGAAATGCCACTTTCTGAATATAAGTACAGTCAACGTACAACAAACGCGGGGGAGCAACCATATGATTTCACAAAATTTACTGGTAAGTAATTAAAAGAAACAAAATTTTCGAAACGTGTTCGTGTGTTGTCTAGATAGTCCGAAAAGGGTCCGAAAATAAAAACAGACGAACGATGTTGGTACATCGGTAAAAGGCAGAAATCCGTTTGTTTTAAGACGGTCTGGCAATGCAATATCTGACAGCTGTTCTGTTGTCAAGTAGTTGGTAGGTACTCAGCAAACTCGCTTAGTTCTCGAATATCAAATTGAGTTTTACTTCGATTAAACTGTATATGGAATGTTTGCACGTATCTATATATTTTTTGTTTTATTAAGCTGTTTTTATAGTGTGAGAAGAGTAAACTGTATATGGAATGTTTGCACGTATCTATATATTTTTTGTTTTATTAAGCTGTTTTTATAGTGTGAGAAGAGATACCGTTTAAAAAAAATATTTGTTCTATTTGCTTCGGCGCTACGGTTCGCGGCGCTACTCGTGCACCTCTTCGCAGGCAGGGGTTCATTCGCCACGCAGCTTCGGCTTGCAGCCTCAGCTGCGCGTCTCATTCACCCCTACCCGCTCGAGGTACACGGAGTAACGCCGCGGCCCTCCGCCCCTACGCAAGTCGAATCTTCATAGTGAATAGCATAATTAGTATACAGTGTGTTTGAGACTATTTTCACTTTGTAGGGGAAATGTTCCAAATATTTGACCTACGATTATTTGCTTTGAAGAAATTTCCCATATTTTACACTATAAACAATAACTGCATTCAAAGATTTTCAAGAAATTACTTGTCGTCATAGAAAATCGTACTGGAGAAAATCGTAAAAACACCCTGTATTTTTATGATGGGGATCGAGCATGTTAATAGCAAGGATTAATTTCTGCGAACAAACATACTATCGCAAAGCAACAGAAAGGCTCGTAATTAACGAATGAAACGAAAATAATTTCGATACCGCGTTTTAGAAACCCTAGTGGTGCCACCTCTGAAATGTATTGGGAACCACATTTTCACAATAAACTGGTAAATTGTAAACTTTGTAGGGGAAGTGTCCTAAATATTCGACCTACGGCTTTTCGCTGAGGGAATACTTTATTTATTTTTAAGTAAAAACAATAACTGCATTCAAAGTTTTTCGGAAAATCACTTGTAGTCGCCGGGAGTCGAACCGGTAAAAATTTGAAAAAAATAAACACCCTGTATTTTTATGATGCCGATCGATTGGGTCAATGGTGAGGATAAATTACTGCAAACAATCATTACATGGCAAACACACGGAAATGGGTGCAATTAATGAAAATAATATTGAAAATTTTCACCAAACTGAAATCTTTATAGCACATCCGCCATCTTGAAATGTCAACTTTTTGGAGTTTTCTAGTAAACAACATCATATGCCTAATCTAATAGTATAATATTCAAAACTGTAACTAACGTAAATCTGGGAGAACAATTCGGGTCTTTTGTAGTCTACCCGGAGTCAAATTGGTTCAAAAATTCAAACAAAGTTGTAAAACTTTTCCGCCATCTTGTTTTAACATTTTTTTTTATTTTTCACGTAATCTCTACTAGTACACTTACAAACTGCCCATACATCACTTTAAGCTATTTCGACTCCTTCTACCTGAAAAAGGGGCAGAGAAAAAAAATTGTATTTTGTTTTTTTTTTAATAACTCGGCGGCCATCTTGAATTTCCAACTTTTTGGATTTTTCTGGTAAACTACATCATGTACCCCATCTAACACATCAACAGCGACAAATCCACCGCACGCGCATCTGGTAGAACAATTCGCCTACTTTAGAGTCTACTTTTTGCAAAAAAATCGTCATATCTCGGCCGCCATTTTGTTTCTCCCAAATGTTGGAATTTTCCTGAAAACTACAAAACGACCCCTTAAAACCCCCCATACATCATCAAACCCCACCATGCCTCCTTCTTGGAGATCAATTCGGGTGAAAAAAACACCATTTTCACGGTAAAAAAAAATGACCGCCATCTTGTTTTTTAATTTTTTTACAACCACCATTGTATTTAAAAGCATAAAATCTCTCGAAAATGCCGTTTCGATCAACTCGATCCGATAACAAATGTAAAAGTTGTTGCCTCTCCCACGGCCGCCATCTTGTTTTTTGAAAATGTCAGATTTTTCCTGAACTCACCGGAATAAACCAAAAAACTCGCCCATACATCAAAAACCCCCACCTATGCTCCTTCAATACAAACAATCATGTCAATCAGTCAGTGAGTGAGTGGTCGTTGTGTAGCTTTATATAAGTTGGGACTAGTTGGTTGGGTGGTGCGCGGGCTGCAAGCAGCCCGCGGGTCGTGTGTGCTTTGCCTTTCGCATAGTTCGAGTGAGTTGGTATTTTATAAAGTGTTTTACGTCACCACTTTTAATTTTCCTAAGGCAAATTCAGCTTGGCAGTATGTAAAGGGTAGTTGTGCATCTATATTATGACGTTGAGCAGCGTTTAACGTCACCACTTTCGATAATCAGAAAGCGTTTTCACTTTTGTAGTTGGCATTTGTGGTTATTTCCGTCTTCCCTTATTTCCAAAGTGCAGATCAATAACGTCACCGAAACGCAAAGCGTTTTATGAAACCACAATGAAATCCTGCTTGCAGTTATCGATAAGCTATTCGCGCATCGCATAGTGCGTATCGGTAATCTTGTTTTCCTAAAACTGTTTTACGGAACCACTTTTTATTCTGCAAGAAAGAACCTAATATTTCCATATCTGTTGAGTAGTGCGCGGGCAGCAAGCAACCCGCGAGTCACGTACTTGTTTATCCATAGGACAGTTTACCTTTGTCTGATTGCTGCGGCGCTACGGTTCGCGTCGCTTCCTCCGTGCCACCTCTTCGCAGGCAGGAGCTCCCTCACCACGCAGCTTCGGCTTTCAGCCTCAGCTGCGCGTCTCGTCCACCCCTACCTGCTCGAGGCGCACGAAGTCACGACGCGACCCTCCGCACCTACGCATATTGTGCGCCTTATGAATATAGTTTCGTAAAAGACTTTTGAAAAGCAAAATTTTCTTTGTTCTGTTTGCTCCGGCGCTACGGTTCGCGACGCTACTCCGTGTACCTCTTCGCAGGCAAGAGCTCCCTCACCACGCAGCTTCGGCTTGCAGCCTCAGCTGCGCGTCTCGTCCACCCCTACCCGCTCGAGGCACACGAAGTTAGCGCCGCGACCCTCCGCCCCTACGCAAATCGACTCTTCATAGTAAATAGCTTAGTTCGTATACAGAGTGTTTGAGACTATTTTCACTTTGTAGGGGAAGTGTCCCAAATATTTGACCTACGTTTTTTTGCTTTAAGCAAACTACCCTTATTTTTGAGTAAAAACAATAACTGTATTCAAAGTTTTTCGGAAAACCACTTGGTCACGCCGGGAGTCGAACCGGTGAAAATCGTGAAAAAAACACCCTGTATTTTTATGATGCCAATCGAAAGGGTCAATGGTAAGGATCAATTTCTGCAAACAAACATACTATCGCAAACTCACGCAATATAGTGAAATTCATCAAAATTTGTTTGAAAATTTTTACTAAATTGAAAACACCATAGCACATCCGCCATCTTGAAATGTCAACTTTTTGGAGTTTTCTGGTAAACTACATCATATGCCTAATCTAATGGTATATAAACCAAAACGCTCACTAATGTAAATCTGGTAGAACAATTCGGGTCCTTTGGGGTCTGCTCGGAGATTTTTTTTCAGCAAAATATAAAAAATGATCGAAAACTTTGCCGCCATCTTGTTTTTCAAAAATCTTTTATTTTTTATGTAATCTCTACCAGTACACTTACAATTGACCCATACATCACTTTAACCTATTTCGACTCTTTCTACCTGAAAAAGGGACATGGAAAAAAAGTTGATTTTCGATTTTTTTTTAATTACTCGGCGGCCATCTTGAATTTCCAACTTTTTGGAGTTTTCTGGTAAACTACATCATACACCTAATCGAACACAACAACAGCGACAACTTTAGCTCATGCGCATCTGGTAGAACAATTCGCCTACTTTAGAGTCTACTTTTTGCAAAAAAATCGTCATATCTCGGCCGCCATTTTGTTTTTCCCAAATGTTGGAATTTTCCTGAAAACTACAAAGCGACTCCTAAAAACCCCCCATACATCACCAAATCCCACCATGCCTCCTTCTTGGAGATCAATTCGGGTGAAAAAAACACCATTTTTAGGGTTAAAAAAAATGACCGCCATCTTGTTTTTTAATTTTTTCTTTACCATAATCGTATTCAAAACCTAAAAATCTCCCGAAATCGACACCAAAAACGAAAAAAAGTTAAAAAAATAGAAAAAAAAAATTCACCCAGCAGCCGCCATTTTGTTTTTTGAAAATGTCAGATTTTTTCCCAACTCACACAAATGAACCATAAAACTCGCCCATACATCAAAAACCTCCACCTATGCTCCTTCAATACAAACAATCATGTCAATGAGTCAGTGGTCGTTGTGTAGCTTTATATAAGTTAGACTAGTTGGTTGGGTGGTGCGCGGGCTGCAAGCAGCCCGCGGGTCGTGTGTGCTTTCTCTTCTGCATAGTTTGAGTGAGTTGGTATTTTATAAAGTGTTTTACGTCACCACTTTTAATTTTCCTAAGGCAAATTCAGCTTGGCAGTATGTAAAGGGTAGTTGTGCATCTTTATAATGACGTTGAACAGCGTATTACGTCACCGCTTTTGATAATCAGAAAGCGTTTTCACTTTTGTAGTTGGGTTTTGTAGTTATTTCTGCTCCACCTTATTTCCAAAGTGCAGATCAATAACGTTCACCGTAACGCAAAGCGTTTTATGAAACCACTATGAAATCCTGATTGCAGTTACCGATAAGCTATTCGCTCGTCGCAAGTGCGTGTCGGTAATCTTGCTTTCCTAAAACTGTTTTACGAAACCACTTTTATTTCTGAAAGAAAGAAAGAATCTAAAATGTCCATATCTGTTAAGTAGTGCGCGGGCAGCAAGCAGCCCGCTAGTCACGAAGGTACCACCATAAGGTACCAGGGGTACAGACAGACAGACAGACAGAAACACTTTATTGCTCACATTAATAATCATAACATATACAAGAACAAAAACAAACAACACAATATAAGCAAAGGCGGCCTTATCGCTCTAAGCGATCTCTTCCAGGCAACCCTGCACACTAAGAGAAAACATTGAAAACACACTGTAAATAGCAGCCTTTTAGATTCCAGTCCTTTTAGAGGGGTACCTACTCTAAAAGAACTGGAATATTTTTGTATCCAGCAATATTTTTATATTGATATGAATACCTATTTATAAGTAGAAAATGACTACTCTTACGAGAATAAGTTTAAATTTTTATTGTGTATTAACTAAAAATAATTCAGTTCTTTTGAAGTACCCCTGGTACCTTATGTGCTGTAACCGACTGTACATGTTTTATTGAAAGGCAGTTATACTTCGGCGGTGCTATGGGTCGCTAATTGATATGAGATCTAGTTAATACAATAAAAGATACCTACTTACCTGCTGCCAAACATGTTGAGTAGGTATAGATAGACTTATTCTCTAATAGGTGAAGGTTCATGTCCCTTCTCCAATTGGAGAATTCTTGAGATTGGTAATCATATGACCAGATTCCTTTCTAAATTTAGGTGATTATGTGTTCTTAGTAGTTATCTTCATGTGTAACAAATTAAATATTAAAATGATTTTTTAGGTCCAATAAAATATACATGTTGCTCATTTTATCAGCAGCAGCATATTACTTGATAACTTGGAACGCTACTAATAGTATTAAATTGCTTCAACATGTAGAGTCAGTATAGAAAAGTATATTCCTACAGTATTCATGCTGAACTTAAAATAAGGATGTCCATACAGACTGATGTCTAAAGATAAAATTAAAATGTCTTTAGTGAGTGGTATCTGATTCACCCCCATGTATGTTCCATAGTTTTTAGTGTTACATACCTAAAAAGGGAAAAACGGAAACATCATAGGTTTTTGTTGTCTAATAGTATTTTGATTAGGTACTCTCAGTGTAAGGATTTTTTTTTCTTTTGATATCACTTTCCAGGTCATTCGGGTCTTATAGGGGCTATACACAACTATTTCAGTAATTCATAGTGCACCAAGGTTGCTTTATTTTGAACAATAGTGTAGTTTGATAAGTACCTACAGTTGTTGGATTTTATCAGAAGAGTGATAATAATTTACTGTAGTTTGGCTTCTTCATCCAGCACATCATATTTGTATGAAGATAAAAGTGTGCAAAGTGTGATTGTTAAAAAAAAGGATTTATCCAATAAGAAAAGAAATTAACAATTTATTTCCACATCAATGGTTAGTAGGTATCATCACTTCATTATCAGTTTTTCAACTCAATATCAAGAATTTTCTTATACTCCACAATTGAATCACGGATTTTATACATCCTAGGTTGTGTCTACCTTGCCTAACGTGTGAACAGTAGGTATACTTTATTCGTTATTGGGTCACGACTTGAAACTGGCATTCATAAAAATCTTTCTGCATCTTAAAGTACTTGATCCTTCCCATGGAATTGCTGAAACAACAGTAAATTATGAGTATACTAGCTTTTACCCGCGACTTCGTCCGCGTTAGATAGTATTTTTAGAAAGAGGTTCTAAAGTTGATATGTATATTCATAGTAAGCATGACAGTGATATTAGAACAGTTCTTATCTCTACTGTTTAAGGATACCTTGCTTGCTTCTGTTGTTAAAGGGACAATTCAAAATTTGCCATCCGGTGTACTGCGCTGACAGATCAATATTTATAACCATGGGATACAAAAGTCAGTAGATAAAAAAAAATCCTTGGTAAAAAGTTGCGAATGTCCTTTCTCAACTTATTCCCATCATACTGGCCAACTTTTGTTTTGGAACCATTTCTGTATCTCTAATAGTTTAGGTGGGCTCCTGATCGTACACCTGGTGGTCTACATAAGGTACTCCAGATCCTCAGTATCCTTGTAAAAAGAAGGAGTCCATCATACTGGCCAACTTTTGTTTTGGAACTATTTCTTTATCTCTAATAGTTTAGGTGGCCTCCTAATGGTGCACCTGGTGGTCTACATAAGGTACTCCAGATCCCCAATGTCCTTGTGAAAAGAAGCGGCCCATCATACTGAACAACTTTTGTTTTGGAACCATTTCTATATCTCTAATAATTTAGCTGGGCTCCTGATGGTACACCTGGTGGTCTACATAAGGTACTCCAGATCCCCAATGTCCTTGTGAAAAGAAGCGGCCCATCATACTGAACAACTTTTGTTTTGAAACCATTTCTTTATCTCTAATTGTTTAGCTATGCTCCTGATCGTACACCTGGTGGTCTACATAAGCTACTCCAGATCCTCAACGTCCTTGTGAAAAGAAACGGCCCATCATACTGAACAATTTTTGTTTTGGTACCATTTATGTATCTCTAATAGTTTAGGTGGGCTCCTGATGGTACACCTGGTGGTCTACATAAGGTACTCCAGATCCCCAATGTCCTTGTGAAAAGAAGCGGCCCATCATACTGAACAACTTTTGTTTTGAAACCATTTCTTTATCTCTAATTGTTTAGCTATGCTCCTGATCGTACACCTGGTGGTCTACATAAGCTACTCCAGATCCTCAACGTCCTTGTGAAAAGAAACGGCCCATCATACTGAACAATTTTTGTTTTGGTTTCATTTATGTATCTCTAATAGTTTAGGTGGGCTCCTGATGGTACACCTGGTGGTCTACATAAGGTACTCCAGATTCTCAATGTCCTTGTGAAAAGAAGCAGCCCATCATACTGAGCAACTTTTGTTTTGGAACCATTTCTATATCTCTTATTGTTTAGCTGGGCTCCTGATGGTACACCTGGTGGTCTACATAAGGTACTCCAGATCCTCAATGTCCTTGTGAAAAGAAGCGACCCATCAAAATGGACAACTATTGTTTAAGAACCATGCCTGTATCTCTTATAGTTTAGCTGGGCTCCTGATGGTACACCTGGTGGTCTACATAAGGTACTCCAGATCCTCAATGTCCTTGTGAAAAGTAGCGGCCCATCATACTGAAAAACTTTTGTTTTGGAACCATGCCTGTATCTCTTATAGTTTAGCTGGGCTCCTGGAGGTACACCTGGTGGTCTACATAAGGTACTCCAGATCCTCAATGTCCTTGTGAAAAGAAGCGACCCATCAAAATGGACAACTATTGTTTAAGAACCATGCCTGTATCTCTTATAGTTTAGCTGGGCTCCTGATGGTACACCTGGTGGTCTACATAAGGTACTCCAGATCCTCAATGTCCTTGTGAAAAGAAGCGGCCCATCATACTGAACAACTTTTGTTTTGGAACCATGCCTGTATCTCTTATAGTTTAGCTGGGCTCCTGGAGGTACACCTGGTGGTCTACATCTGTACTCCAGACCCTCGAATGGTGATAAAAAGTAGCCTATGTCCGTTCTCGGTATGCTAGCAATCTCTGTGCCAAGTTTCATGAAGATCGGTTCAGCGGTTTGGCCGTGAAAGCGTAGCAGACAGACAGACAGACAGACAGAGTTACTTTCGCATTTATAATATTAGTGTGGATTGAAGAAATTAATTTAAAATAATTTACCCTAGTTTGGCTTCTTCATCCATCACATTATATTTTATGATAAGATAAGAGTATGAAAAGTTTAATGCAATAGGAAAAGTAAATAACAATTTATTTCGCCAAACCGCTTTTGATGTCAATGGTTAGTATCATTATCAGTTTATCATTTCAATATTTAAAATTTATACCTATGTAGCTGTAAGCAAAATGTAGCAGCTTAATGAATCAACTAACCTGCAATCCTGTTTTCGTCAGAGTTTCTAACCGGGTAAACCGGCGAACTACTCTGTTAAAATTTGTGAAAAATTAAATGAGTTCCGACGATTTTGTTGTTTTGCATAGCTCTACTTATTCAATCAATTCAATTTTATATATTATATAGCTTCTTAGAAATACTCGGGTTGTGTTTTGTTTCTATTATTTTTATTTGACATAAACAAACATAACATTAAATCAAGTCCCTATACTGCACGACAGTGTTTTGTACATCATCACACTGGTCGACACTGCTGCGTGACCCAAGAATGCACACAGTGGTAATAGAATCAAAACTATCTCGCCAATAACACCCCTGTACTAACAATGTATAGTCAAGATCACATCCGATTAGATACTCTAACCACCAATGTAAGTCTAATTCGCTTAATCTCCCTTGTTCACCTCCTCCGCGGGTTGCCTTATTTGATATGATAATGAGTCGATTAAAGTCATCATAATTGCGTCACTTTGTTTTGATCCCCTTAACATTATATGTCCAGGCCATTTATTGAAGATGACGACGCGACGACGACGACGACCCAATGACTGTTTTGTACAAAGTCATGTTGTAAACAACGCAGTCAGGTATAGTATAATCGTGCTGTGCAGAATCATTGTATTGAAGTGATGGTCTCCGAAAAAAAAAAACAGTTTTAAAGGCTACAACAGACCAGATGTAGCATGCGTGCGTGCGTGCATGTGTGTTGAGAGGCGCATCTTGTATCTCCATGCATTATTACCCGAGCATCTTGCCTGTGTAAATGTACACGTCACGTGACATAGCCGGTCAATGCTAGCTTATACCTAACAGTTATGACACAGTCTACGAATTAATGGTGGAGCTAAGTTTTGTATTTGTAAAAATTTGGAACTTTATTAAGATTGTCCATAATTATTTACATACGGTATTGTAAAATCGGCGCCAACGCTCCGTCAAGTTAAGCGAGCAGGAATGTAGAAGGCGCATTGTGCTTGTGCCTAAGTAGCTGTAATACGGCGAAGTGTCGTCGTGTTCGGACGAGTTATATTTACCGCATCCGCGCTGCGTGTTGGTGGACCCGCCGCGGAGCGGGCTAGGCGACTCGCGTCACGCAGCACTGTTTTAGTATTTTGCCGAATACTAAAACAGTGCTGCTCACTTAACGCAGCGTTGGCGTTAAAGACATGACTCTTGTGTATGTTTTCCCCCGACAATTCCCAAACAAAACACAAAATCTTTGTTTTTCCTCGGTTGCGAAATCCCGAAATGTTTGGGCACAATGTAGGTACATCGATGTTTAGTTTTGAAAAAAGAAATTGCCGCAAGTGACCTGACTTTAGGAAGACACAATCCTGCCTGTGTACACCTAATTGCGTGCGACGCGCGTTGATTGTGATGCATCCAATCGAAGTTAGCCTTAAAGATTTCTAAAAAAATAAAAATAGCGCGGGAATTTTCAATGCACTATGAGTGAATTGGACAGATTGGTAAGATTTTATAAATTTATTTTTTGTTGTATTTATGTCGATATAAAGGTAGTTATTGGAGGATAAACGAATTTATGTCCCCCTTTTATTTTTCTTGATTATACGCTAAATCTTTTGTTGATTTGGTGCACCATGGTCAAACCATGGTACCTACTTAGATGTAGAAGAAATTTTAATTTGTTTCTCTTGAATTTGCTCGTGAAAGATTTTACTCCCTCTCTTTTTTCGTGTCGACCAACGATCTGATAAACTTCAACTTATCTTAAATGTTTACATGCTTTTGTTTTCAGTTGAAAGATTTATCAACTATGAGTGTTGGAAATGGAAATAAAGAAATGCCCAGCGCTAACAAGGTAGGAACCTGCATAACATATCGTTGGTACAACATGTAAATTTCATAAGTACTTTTATTTATGAATATTCACTCACATTCGTTTGTTTTGACAAAACTAATAAATAGCTTAATGTAATTTTCAGGATGCAAAGGATGATGGTGATCCTGCCACCGTCGTCGCTGCTACCCATACCCCTATGGATGAAGAAGGAACAGTAAGTAACTTTTTTCACATTATTTAAGATATGTTAGGTAGGTTTGGTTACCTTAAACATTTATTTTACAATAAACAGAAAATTACAGCATAATTAGTAGGAGCTGATAAAATATCAATATTTTATTACCTTTTGTATCAAACAAATGGTCCACTGTCAAGAGTAAATAATGATGATGGTCAAGAAAATCATTACTTTAATAAAAATATATTGTGTTCCTACTTAGGTAACTATATTAATTAGCTAATGTTGACTATGAGTAATCTTCGATTATAGTGTTAAAGAAGAACATAATACTTACCTATTTCAAAGATTTTATAAGTAGAATAGGTAGTTTGATATTTTTTTCTGTTTTTAGGGTTCTTCATCACAATCACAAAATACAGGAGAGACAGCACGGGGCGGTGGCAGAGGGGGCGGCGGTGGCAGGGGACGTGGCGGCGGCAGGGGGCACGACGGCGGCAGAGGGCGTGGCGGCCGAGGGCACGGCGGCCGTCGAGGAGGGCGTGGCGGCCGAGGGCACGGCGGCCGTCGAGGAGGGCGTGGCGGCCGAGGGCACGGCGGCCGTCGAGGAGGGCGTGGCGGCCGAGGGCACGGCGGCCGCCGAGGTCGTGGCAAACGCCATGCCTCAAACATTAATTTTACGCGGGGGGGGGGATATTATATGTACCATTTGGTGGTCCAAAAAGGGGCCACCGTAAATTTTGGCAAAATATAAATAATTAAAAAAAAAATATTGTTTATTTTCAACTACAACTTAGTAGGTACTTACTAATCAATACATAGGTACATACATACATTAACAGTCCACAGCTGTACATGGGCCTCCAACTACTGGGGGGTATTGCCTTACTTACTACACTTGGCAAGAGGATTGATTGGCGAACAAATTTAATAATTAGGTACCTACCTATGTGTTAAATGTTCATAAGAGTTCCTTGTCAGCTCATTTTTATACAACTTCATTGCACAAAGTAGGTAGGTACACATTCTAAGTACTATTTTTTTTCAAAGGGCTTACATTTTTTTCAGAATGAAGGTTAGATAAAGACTTGCCCTCATGTGTTTTCTTTTTAATAAAGGGGAATGCTTCTAGTATCAGCTTTGAAATGAAATGAGCTTTTTATTATTAAATTATACATAATACATATAATCACGCCTCTTTCCCATAGGGGTAGGCAGAGACTACATCTTTCCACTTGCTATGATCCTGACACACCTCTTTCGCTACTTCAACATGCATCAATCTTTTCATACATGCTCGTCAGTTTAGGGTACTCTTGACCTGACCTTTCTCTAGAACGTCCCCGATCTGATCCAAGTACGTGCGTCTTGGTCTTCCCCTTCCAACGTTCCCATTCACACTCGCCATATTACACCTGTTTCGTTAATCTTCTTTCATTCATTCTCTCAATGTGACCAAACCATCTCAGCATTCCTTTTTCTATACCAGTCACTATGTCATCTTTTATACCGCAACGATCTCTAATCACGCTATTCCTTGTCCTGTCACTCAATTTCACTCCTATCATAGGTAGGTACTTCTTAGCGCTCTGTTTTCTACCGCATTTATTCTACTTTCATGCTTTTTCTGCCATACCCAACTTTCACTCTCATACATACATAAGTGTTGGAACTAACACTCCTCTATGCACAGCCAGAAGTGCCTCATTAGACACTGTCTGGCTGTTCATAAAGGTATGCAACGCTCCATTCACCAAGTTGCCGGCATTTACCCTCCTTTCAATATCACTTTCACACTTTCTATCTGATGTAAACTTCGATCCCAAATATACAAACTCTTTCACTTGCTCCACCCTCTCTTCTTCTATCATAATGTAACACTCCGTCATACCTTCTTCTTCAAAAACCATTGATTTCGTCTTACTTACATTTAAGAACAAAATTTATAATAGTAAATACGATAAAAGTAATTCTAGAAACTTATTATTAGCTATGGTTGTTTGGCTTGGGTCTGTTAATAAAATAAGTAAGGAACAGAAATTAATCTCAGAAATTGTTTATTTTGATATGAATTTATTTATTTGTTAATTGCTTACATATAACTTCGCTCACTTAATTAAAATACCCCGTTCAAAATATTTAGAAATCCTGATAAACAATTTATATATTAAATTTGTAGAGTTTTCGTTTTGCTTGAATGTGTTTTTGTCTATCTTCAGTCAGTTTTTCGTTGTTCTTTTCCAGATTGTTGTTCTTGTTATCTGAAAAATAAATAGTCACTTTAAAACATAAGATTTTAATATAAAACATAAACTGTTGCGGTTGGTAGTAGAAATTTGTTGTTCATAAATATAGATAAGTATTAAATCATACATAAATGTACTTATCACGCCTTTATCCCACACGGTGTAGGTAGAGCGTTATTGGTCGTAAAGATACGGTAGCTATTGCCACGCCTGACAGATATTTGAGGGCCGTTTCAGAAAAATATGTGACGTACTATGTATATAATGACAGGCTGTCAGTCTGTGAATCATCTCAACACTTTACATACATACATACATACATAAATCAAGCCTTTATCCCTTACGGGGTAGGCAGAGCGTTAACGGCCGTAAAACGGATATTAACACCACGTCTGACAAAAGTTTGAGGGTCATTTAGATAACTGTGTATCACTATAGTGGCAGGTTGTCAGCCCGTAGCCTAAAATTGCAATACACACCCTCGAGTCCCTTAGTCGCCTCTTACGACACCCATGGGTAAGAAATGGGGTGATGCTATTCTAAGCCGGCATCACACGGCATCAACACTTTAATGTAAAAAAATGGCTCAGGTGAGCATACACATCGTCGGAAGATATGAAATTGAAAGAGTTTTGTGGAGTATTTGTTTAGCTTGCTATACCCATTCTGGTGGCGGTTACTTAAATTTATAGTACCGTAGTACCAAGTTCAGGAAAGAAAAACCAATTCCAAAGGCAATGTCAGAGAGCTGAATTAAAAGCATACCTATAACATAAAAATGATTGTGGTTGTCTTGACATTAGTTGGAGAGTCGCACCTCGCACAGCGCACGCGCCCTCTGTGCACAACGCAACAATAGTAGCATCCATCGCGGCGCGGGCGTCTGTGAACACGAAAGGTGCGCATTACAAGCATTGGCTTGGAAGTGTCTGGTTAACTTTCAATCGATCGATAGCACACTAAGCTACTCAGCGCCTCATCCCCTGTGACAGGTATCCGTACCGATGTTACCACCACTGAAAGTTTATATATTTTTCATATCTCTAATTGTTTGTATGAGTATTAATATGTCCCAAATTCTACATTTAGGCCGTGTGATGATGCCAGCTTAGAATAGCATAACCCCATTTATTTCCCGCGGGTGTCGTAAGAAGCGACTAAGGGACTCGAGGGCTTGTTTATTATAATTATTTGTCAGACGTGGTGATAGCGACCGTTTTTACGACAGTTAATGCTCTGCCTACCCCGCAAGGGATAAAGGCGTGATATGTGTATGTATGTACCTATTGAGGATTTGAGGAGTACCAACATTTGAACAAAAGTGTTTTAGGTCATTTTAAAGGAGGTATTGAAGGTACCTTCGTTATTATAGAATAATACGCTGACGAAGTGTTGTTGGTTGTGGGCTAGTACTCGGTAGTTTGGCTTCGCACGTGGATCTGAAATAGAAATCAGGGAAAAATTTAATCTTTGCAGATACGATACGATTCATACGATATCATTATTTTATATGCTGGTTTCCTACTACCCACGGGCTTGGACGAACTAATTAAAATACTACAGTACTAATAATAATACTACTATAATTTCGTCCAAGCTCTTGAGGTACAGCATTCAGTACGTTAACTTTTAAAGTGGTTCCCAGAGCCAACCGTTTGAAAAATACCTACTTCTTTTAGCAAAATGAATTATAGCATTAAGGAAACAGTACTTTAAACAAGTACTGACGGTTGGCACCCGGCCTATGACACTGTTGTCGATACTGTTCAAAGCGTCTTATACAAGCAATTAACACAAATAAAGGCAACGATTTGCGAGGCGCTTTTTGAACTAAGGATATAATTAGTAAGATTTAGTAGCTAGTATTTGAACAATATCGTTTTTTCACTACAATGTAACACAATACTTTGTAGATACATCTGAATATGGCATAAGTTATAAAATGAAAGTAAATGGATAAAGTAATACACTATATTTCATTCAGTTTTAGGACTTTATGTAAATAATAAGTAAGTATTAATGTTATGTGACAATCGGCAAAAGTAGGTATTGCATTTTATAATAAATTTACATTTAGATGTCGTTATATATGAGAGCTGATTGTGATCCGTCTCCATTAGTAAGGAATTATATGGGAACACTGCTTGCCTGGTCAGAGCAACCCTGGCTGCTGTTGGCCGAGGGTGTTTGCTTGCCTAGGGAGTGTTTCTCTCATTGCATCGCATACAGCTGGATAAGAACACATGACAGCAAACATATGTAACATTGATTTATGATACTGGGTTAGCTGGTTAATGCAAACAAGTTTGTAAAAAAATATTTTGCCGACTGTTTTTATAGTAATGCACATACATCTTATTTTTTTATAAGAAAGGTATCATAATCATAAAATATATAAATAGATAAAATATATAATGGATAAAGTGAGACACTAAATTTCATTCATTCTTAGATAAGTAAGTTTTAAAGTTATGTGACAATCAACAAAAGTATTGCATTTGATAATAAATTTACATTTAGATGTCGTTAAATGAGAGCTGATTGTGATCCGTCTCCATTAGTAAGGAATTATATGGGAACACTGCTTGCCTGGTCAGAGCAACCCTGGCTGCTGTTGGCCGAGGGTGTTTGCTTGCCTAGGGAGTGTTTCTCTCATTGCATCGCATACAGCTGGATAAGAACACATGACAGCAAACATATGTAACATTGATTTATGATACTTGGTTAGCTGGTTAATGAAATCAAGTTTGTAAAAATTATTTTGGTGATTGTTTTCATAATAAAAATATACATACATGTTATTAATGCAATAAAGATGATAATAAAATTATTAATTTTTTAATATATTTTTAGGATTTTATGTAGATAATAAGTAAGTAGGTACTTATGTTATGTGACAATCGACAAAAGTATTGCATTTGATGATAAATTTAAATTAAGATGTCGTTATATATGAGAGCTGATTGTGATCTGTCTCCATTAGTAAGGAGTTATATGGGAACACTGCTTGCCTGGTCAGAGCAACCCTGGCTGCTGTTGGCCGAGGGTGTTTGCTTGCCTAGGGAGTGTTTCTCTCATTGCATCGCATACAGCTGGATAAGAACACATAACAGCAAACATATGTAACATTGATTTATGATACTGGGTTAGCTGGTTAATGCAAACAAGTTTGTAAAAAAATATTTTGCCGACTGTTTTTATAGTAATGCACATACATCTTATTTTTTTATAAGATAGGTATCATAATCATAAAATATATAAATAGATAAAATATATAATGGATAAAGTGAGACACTAAATTTCATTCATTCTTAGATAAGTAAGTTTTAAAGTTATGTGACAATCAACAAAAGTATTGCATTTGATAATAAATTTACATTTAGATGTCGTTAAATGAGAGCTGATTGTGATCCGTCTCCATTAGTAAGGAATTATATGGGAACACTGCTTGCCTGGTCAGAGCAACCCTGGCTGCTGTTGGCCGAGGGTGTTTGCTTGCCTAGGGAGTGTTTCTCTCATTGCATCGCATACAGCTGGATAAGAACACATGACAGCAAACATATGTAACATTGATTTATGATACTGGGTTAGCTGGTTAATGTAATCAAGTTTGTAAAAATTATTTTGGTGATTGTTTTCATAATAAAAATATACATACATGTTATTAATGCAATAAAGATCATAATAAAATTATTAATTTTTTAATATATTTTTAGGATTTTATGTAGATAATAAGTAAGTAGGTACTTATGTTATGTGACAATCGACAAAAGTATTGCATTTGATAATAAATTTAAATTAAGATGTCGTTATATATGAGAGCTGATTGTGATCTGTCTCCATTAGTAAGGAGTTATATGGGAACACTGCTTGCCTGGTCAGAGCAACCCTGGCTGCTGTTGGCCGAGGGTGTTTGCTTGCCTAGGGAGTGTTTCTCTCATTGCATCGCATACAGCTGGATAAGAACACATAACAGCAAACATATGTAACATTGATTTATGATACTGGGTTAGCTGGTTAATGCAAACAAGTTTGTAAAAAAATATTTTGCCGACTGTTTTTATAGTAATGCACATACATCTTATTTTTTTATAAGATAGGTATCATAATCATAAAATATATAAATAGATAAAATATATAATGGATAAAGTGAGACACTAAATTTCATTCATTCTTAGATAAGTAAGTTTTAAAGTTATGTGACAATCAACAAAAGTATTGCATTTGATAATAAATTTACATTTAGATGTCGTTAAATGAGAGCTGATTGTGATCCGTCTCCATTAGTAAGGAATTATATGGGAACACTGCTTGCCTGGTCAGAGCAACCCTGGCTGCTGTTGGCCGAGGGTGTTTGCTTGCCTAGGGAGTGTTTCTCTCATTGCATCGCATACAGCTGGATAAGAACACATGACAGCAAACATATGTAACATTGATTTATGATACTGGGTTAGCTGGTTAATGAAATCAAGTTTGTAAAAAAATATTTTGCCGACTGTTTTTATATTAATGCACATACATGTATTTTTAATAAAAATTATTTATATTTTAAATATATTTTATCACCAATTATATAAATGTGTAAGTGAAGAACACTCAGTTGGTAGTGCAATATTATATTAACATGTCATTATCTTAAAGGATGAAAAGCTTTTTGTGAACCGTCTCCATTGTTAGGATTTAAATTGAAACACTTCTAACCTGGTCGAAGCTACCTTGGCTGCTGTTGGCCGAAGGTGTTTGTCTTTGTTTGCTTGCCTTAGGGAGTGTATCTCGTATTGTATCACATACAGAAGGATAGGAACACATACGGCAATCATACTTTAGATCAAGTTTTTGTAATTAATTAATAATATTGAAAGTGGATTTGGAAGTTGTACTACCAACTGTTTTATAAATATTTTAATGATGAATGTTACAGTTAGTAACAGGCGGCAATAAAATGTCAATATCAAAACTTGATTGATAGATAACATGACCAATCAGTGCGTAGGTACTTGTCTTATTCCTTCGAAAAGGTGATATAGGTGAATTTGACACAGCGATCATCAGTCTCACTTTGATTAGTATCGTGAGTGCGCGTGTTTATTGGTTATTCACTATTTTCATTTGAGAAAGTACGCAATGCAACATCTGATTCAATTTAAAGATATATTCTTTAGTCTGTTTGAAAATTAAATTGCCATCTGTTTGATTTTTTTATTGGTCATACGATGACAACAGTATTATGCTGCAATCAGTAACATTTATACATATTTGTATATGTATTTTAACAGGCAGCAATAAATGAGATCAGATGTAAAGTTTTACTTATCTGAATGGAATTGAGCGGTATACAACATCGAAGCTCCGCTCTTATAGAGTGTTTTCTGAAACAGGTGATTTAAAAAGCATCGATTAAGTTAGTTAAACAAAACTGTCATACTTTATAACAGCTCTCAAAAATTCCACTTTGAATGACGCAATTGTGCGTGAGAAGAGGGGGACAAATAATATTATTATCAGTTATTGATTGCCTACTACTCAATCAAGTTTCTGATAATAACATTATTTGCTAAAGGCACGCCGTTCATAACGCGTTCTCTTCTAACGAGTACTTTAATGTTCTCTTTGTTTCTCACACGGCCTAGGCCGACATATAATTGTCCGTGTGAGAAGCAATCAGCTCGAAGGTCAACTCCCACTCGCGACTCAAGAGTCTGACCTTGACTCTTGTGGAAGCTTATAGAGAAACAGAGGCTTATCGGGAATTGCCGCCGATTCATTTCAATAGGGCTTCCTGGTTCGATCGGGCACTTGAAAGTGATTCGTGGAATCAAATAAGTTTCCGATTCATTCGGTTTTCGAACTGTTATGAGTCTTGGTGACACATCCTCAACGAT
Organism: Tuta absoluta; assembly: GCA_027580185.1. Classification (NCBI taxonomy): domain Eukaryota; kingdom Metazoa; phylum Arthropoda; class Insecta; order Lepidoptera; family Gelechiidae; genus Tuta; species Tuta absoluta. Next base: position 1,957,426 of record JAQAHW010000060.1, read on the forward strand.
AACTTTTGTTCCGTTAACAAGTCTGTCGACAAAGCTTAGGTTGCGTATTATAATACACACGCATCCTTTTTTAATTTTAAGGTCGTGATCAGGAACGCCTTTGGCTTCAACTCGGTGTAGTGTATCTACACTCAAGTGGAAGTCGTCAGCATGCTCAGGATCTACAGAGTCCACACTGTAACAGTGTATAACTTCTCCTTGCATTTTTTCAAGAATGAGATGGTTTATTTGTCTCATGTTGATATTGTGCGTAGTTAAAATTGCTCTTTTCGCACAAGTATCGGGGTCTTGTAAAATATCATCAGGAAAGACGAACGATATCAAGTCTGTCAACTCTGTCACAAAACTTATGTCGCGAAGACTTATTAGAGTGACTTGATTTCGCCCCGTGCCTAAGGTGAGATTTTCGCAGACTCCAGATCCCAAGTTTAAAAGGAAGTCAGAGTAACCTTCGTCCTCTCTTGTTCTTTGGGATTCAGTCAAGGAGAACTTTTTAAGACTGTCCCAAATTGGAGAACTGCGAAGAGAAGCTACGAATACATCGTTAGGGCATCTCGCTGTCGTAACCACTGGAGGAATTTGCCGAAAGTCACCAGCTAATATTATCAATTTTCCACCAAACAGCAGAGATGATCCCATCAAGTCTTGTAGAGATCTATCAAGAATGTGTATGAGGTATTTATGCGCCATCGGAGCTTCATCGTATATAATTAACGATGATGCACGTATGAGCTCGGCGCGTTGTGATCCGTTGGTCAAACCCCAATAACCCTGATCGTCTACAAAATCTAAAGGCAAGCGGAACATGCTGTGAGCAGTACAGCCGCCTTCATAATTCTGCGCTGCGATCCCGGAACTCGCAGTGCATATGGCTACGCCTTTCAACACACCGCGGACATAGGCAACAAGCAAATTGAGCAATAATGTCTTGCCTGTTCCTGCCGGACCGTCTAAGAACAGAGCTTTGTGTGAATCGTTAGAATCGTTGCTGTTCAGCAAAGTGCAGACGTAATCAAACACTTGCTTTTGCCCTTGTGATAATAATGGAACCCAATGTTCCACGAATTGACTCAATTGGTTGCTATCATGTTCTGAACGTTCTCTACTCAATTCTGTAGTAGAGTCTTCAACAACAGGAAGGCCGTGGTCTTGGAGGCGGCTACCGTATTTGCGTAAGAGTCTGCCTATTTCAATAAGCGCAGTATCATACGCACGTTGTGGATCTTGGTCCGAAAGCCGTTCTAAAATGTCTTCGCTCAACGCTTGTTTAAATTGTTCCCAAAGGATAAGCGCGGGCGCACCATTGGTGATGAGCAACACGAAAAAGTGTCGCAATCTTCTACCAGTGTAGAATGCGGCAGCTTCCTGCAGACATAGCTCGTATTCTCGTTCGTCGTTGGCGATGCCAATCGTTCGAGCCGCCTCTTGGAATGTGGTACAATTTGGACCACCTAGTGCGATTAAATCACTATAACTCCGGCAAGGGCGAACGCTTAAAAGCATTCGTAAATAAAATTGTTCACCTCTGTTTGGAGTAACCCAAAACAAACGTGCAACCATTTCGCCGCGTTCCCTTTTTTTGACAAAGAATTCGCCGTTGCAAATAGGATAAACTGGCACATTTTTGGAATTTGGTTTTTTCGAATATATGATGTAATTCTCATAAAAGTCCTGATATGTCAGAACGTCAAACTCAGCACCGCTAGGGCGATTAAAGTATTTTATTAAATCGGAACTGGATCGTTCGACTGCGTCCGTTTCTGTTCCTGGTTTAAAGAAAACGGACTGTTGGCCTTCAAGATGAACTGCCAGTTGTTTTACAGTCGGCTCACGGGCTGTCGTGTCGAATTCAAACATTCTCCACGCCGCGTCGCAAGCTCCTATGTATCGCTTTACGACATACTGTTCTATTTCGTCATTGCGATGTTCGTCAGGAACAATTGCTACACTCGCTTCGTCAGGACCTTTAGTCATATACTTGAATAGGTATTTGATTACCTTCCATGTAGCAGCAACGTCCAAATTGATGTGACAGTCGTACTTTAAAAGAAGTGCTGCGTTGTATGGCACCACCCATCGATCGTTCACAGTTATTTCATGCGAACGATAACGGATGGTACCCGTATTCAATTCATTTCTCTTTAGGTGAACAAAGCCACGATCATCAATATGAGTAACTTCGGTAGCGGGTTTAGGGAATCGCTTGTTGCACCTCAATTTTTCTGCATCCCAACATGGCAGATCGGTTCGGTGATTGGGACCGCATGGACCGTGAATCATGTGCTTGAGCACAATGGCTCGCAGTCTTCCCCCAGCTTCACTTTCTTGTGGAATAGATCCTCGGATAAACTTGTCTATTTCCAAATTGGATGTAGCCAGGTCATGTTCTACTTTGAAACATATATGTGCGTGAGGTAGGCCTCGTTTTTGAAACTCGATGACATAAAATATATACACGAGTTTGCCGAACCAGCATCCGCTGCGTAAATCTTTTAATAATTCATTCAGTTTTAATTGGAATACGCGAGCACACAGTGCAGCAGGCGGTGTACAATATTGTGGTGTATTCTCTTGGATTTCAGGCCATTTCGGATTGCATGTAATTGTCAAAAAGTATGATGGTCTGCCCAGGCGGTTCACAATAGCAATGGCGTCCATATACTTACATTTCATGTATCGAGGACTACCCGTGAATGTGTTTGGCAAATATACTCTACCAGGTACCACGCCGCCTTCACCTTGTACGGTCTCGTCGCAAGCAATTGCTAATTGTGCATTTCAAACCTCTTCGAGAGGGGCCGAGCGAAGTTCATTGTTAGAATTACGCGTTTGCATGTTGGCAATAAAGCGTAAACGTTCTTCCTCGGTTCTGCAGTACATGTCTACTATCCACTCGTCAGAGAGGCGACCTATTTGCCAAAAGCGATTCTCTGAAAGCAAAAGGCACCTGTAATATTTCACTTGTGACAACTTTCCAGGAGCATTGGTTGATACACTATTTTCTTGTGTATTGACCGTCCAGCCAGCGCCTCCGTGCGGGTATAGTAATGGATATTGAAGTGTCTCGTATAGGGGATGAAATATATCGACTGTATGCGGTCGGCTTTGGCCAATTTTCCAAATGCAAATGCTTCTGGGTTGATAAGGTTCTCGCTCTGTATTTATTATTGCAGCAACCTCATTACCTCGTGGCATGTCTCCCAAGATATTGCCATGGCTGCGTCGAATGGTATTCTCAAATATGAGATGAGCTTCATCGGATGTTTCTTCGCTAAGCCGTTTGAAACATGTTATAAATGGATTAACGCGGTGCAGGTAATCATTCATTTCGCGTACGATATTCTGATCGAGGCCACGCTCTTCAGCTAGGCGTTCGCGTTCCATGTTGTCTTCGATATATAATCCAATGGGATTGGGTCCCATGTCATGTCTATGGGACAAATCAAAGACTCTGTGGTAAACACGTCCTTGAACTTTCACAAAACCTATGCCTTGGGCAGGGTATTGAAACCCGTGCGAAACGCCAATTGCGCTAAATGCGAATAAATTATTATACGAACGTGAATTTGTTATAAGACTTCGTTTAGAATAGAGTTGCCCATCTAATGCAGGTAAGGCTAAAATGTTATTTTTACCTTGGCCGCAACACCATTGTAACCTGTTTTTCTCTTCTTCAAACAGTTTGGCACCGCAATGTCCACAAATGTAAACATGTTCTGAAGTCAAGCAAGTTTTTTTTAATGTGAATAGTGGGATTGAAGTTAACTCTTCATCAGATCTTTCACCGATTAAGAGAGCTCCCGCACGTAATGCAGGTATGACGTGTCTATTGACACTATTATATCTTGTATGAGACTCGCGTCTTTCAGGATTATTATTTTGGTATCTGATAACAGCATCCCGATTGACCTGAGGGTTACTCTCAGTATAGCGGCGAACCGCTTCCTGATTCACTCTGGGGTTACTTTCAGTGTAACGGCGAACCGCTACCTGATGTACCTCGGGGTTATTTTTGTTATATTTTGAGGACGCATCTAAGTGTGCGTTTTCTTTTTTCTTTTTTTGGCCCCTAGTTTGTTTTTTAGGGCATCCGCGTTTAGTAGCAGTTACTGATGAACCGTTTATTTCAATATTTTCAATTGATGAGGTGTCGCTTAAGTTGACATTATCAGTTGTGTTATGGATGAATATATCTATAGAAGATGTATTCATCAGAGAGGAATCGTCTGATAATGTTTCATCGATACAGGTATCGGTTTTGTTTTGTTTTTGTTTTCCCCTCTTTACTTTTTTGGGACGACCGGGTTTTTTTGGTGCACTTTTAGTCAAGTCAGTTTCTATGTGAACGACGTTATCCACATTCAAAGTTCCAATTATATCCCAATTATAAGCAAGCAGTTTTATATGGTGGATGCTGTACTCATCGTTATACCGCGGATTTTTTAATAAAAGGGAAGCCAAACTATAAGCCCCAGTAACTTTAAATATTTTTGCGGTGTTTTGTCCTTGTTGCTGGCAGAGGACATTGTGTTCATCAATGTTGTGTGAATTGAATAAATAAAACTCACAATTGTTTGGGTTCACAGGAGCCGTGGAAATATTACCATGAGCTTTCCAAAAACTTGTGGTATAGTTGTTCCCAGTAAATAAGAACCCATCGTTTGGAGTATTAAACCGTTCGCCCAAGATATCCCTGCACAAAATATTATACAACTCTTGAACTGATCTGTTAAGATCAAAGTCACAATTATCTGGATAACGCCCATTTACTATCCAGTTTGGTTCTGTCACTGTTATTTTATAATTCACGGCTTTCAAGTTTCGTGGAAGCTCCTCAGCATAGAGAAGACGTGGGGGACGGTCCCCAAGAAAATCTAAATATGTTTCATTAGCATTTTTTAAAATTTCGTCTATTTCTGGAGTGGAAATAGAGAAATTTTCTGGACAGATATTTTTCTTTACACATGCGTACGCAACAGCAGTCGACGCCATTACGAGGCATTGTAAAGCTGGTTCAAATTCCCCAACAAAATGTCTTTGATTAATAGTGCCTTTTTCAAATAAAATATAATCATTAGAGGGCTTATCTGTCGGGGGTTGACGGGGTGCCGCACTGCTCTGCTCTGACACCGTCGACGCTCCGCACACATCCGCAAAGGCTACGGCGTCTACTTCCATATGGGTGCCCTGAAATTATTTTAATATGTTAGGCTAGTATTTATGATTATTATGTTTTAAAATAGGGTTAAGTAGAAAGTAGAGACTAAATAGCATTTATTTTTTGGTCCATCTCAGGCAAGTAAGTAGGTACATGATTTCACTTAAGAGTTTCGTAAAGGGCGTTTTGCTTACGGATATTTTTTGTTTTAGGTTTTTTTTCGATTCTGTTTGGCCATCAGACCTGGCTCAGTCTAGTAAGCATAAATTTAAAATGTCAGTAGCACATTAGGTACTTGTTTAAATGAAAATGTTGTAAAATAGAGCACATAGTTAGTAAATTTTTTTTTTCCAAAGGAAAATTGGATGTGTTATGGGTGTGTTTGGAAAATAATCAGTAGACATAGCAGTATGGTGTTTTTACGATGTATGTTTTTGATAATACAGTTTTGAACCTTTGACAAACATACCTTGGTATTATCGTCTGTAGAGCTGCCAGATTTTTCTTGAGACGATAACACAAGGACTTGTTCACCCCATATGGGCCCGGACACGACTTGTGCGTACGTTTTTGACTATAAAATAAGAAAAATTCACGTATTAGCCTTAATAACTTTGAATACAATTGCTATGCTTCTTAAGGGTTTCGTCGTCTACTACACATTGTTATAATTATATTAAATCATCACTGATGTATGCCCCAAGTCAATAATTTGTTTTTAGACCATACCATATCATACAAGTGAGAAGGGGACATAAATTGACATTGTTTTGTATTCTGCTCGTTTAAGGATGTTAAGTTCATTCAAAGTAAATATTCAGTTTTATTTTACTTACACCAGTTTTTATTGGAACCTCTGGGCTTTCAGTTTCTTGGCTGTGTAGAAGTACAACTGGCGAGTGAGCAGTATGTTCGTCGATCTTGGGTTTTTTCGTTGGTACCTAAAAAGCAGTATTTAAATAAATATATGATTTCAGTTAAAACATATTCACCATTTTAAAAAGAAAAAGGACAGGAATAATTTAAAGTCGAGTAAATATGGTGGTTTTAGAAAAGGTGTAGTCGATATTGATTCGCTATAATTTGTATGTGTAGGTACTTTCTTGTAATATTGTACAGATCTGTTATACGGCCAAAACTAAAAACTTGGGCAACGGATATTCTGTTAAATTGTTTGTATAAAGAGAAAGTACTTTTGTGAAGTGGCGCCACTGTCGAGGTAGTTGACGGCTACACTTGCATTAACTTACATACTAAAGTCCTACCTACTTTTCAAGTGTACAGTGATTATACTAAATATTGTTTTAATACTGTGGGAAAATATATTTTTCACGGGAAATTGAAAAGCTACGTCTAATAGTTGGGTGAAAATTTAAAGTAAGTAGGTCTTACTACCACAACAGCATCATTAGGTGTCTTCGAAGATTGGGCCTTGCGTCCGCGTTTAGTTTTTGGCGGGCGGCCTCCTCCTTTCTGCGATAATTTCTGTAATTATAGTAAAAGTAATTTAAATAGTTTTTATGTTTCTAAATGAAGATAAACATGTCTTAAATATAATATAACTGATGATATTTTTTTTGTGAAATGAAACATAATATTTGTGAACGGAAATGTTTTGTTTTTGCAAATAATTTCTGAACGCATCCATGTCATTTCAACGTGTTCTCAAATTACGCACGTCATTGTGTTGCACAGCATAACAATGGCTGACACCAGACATACCAGAATGTACACCACAGGCATTTAGAAATGGTATCAAAGCAAAGTCGCCAATAAAAACCCTGTAACAATAATGTACGAAGGGCAGACTGCACGACACATCTGTCGAAGATATTATGTGATCCATTTTCAAAATTGCTTGTAATGATGCGACTTAATCGACGATTTTACGGTAACCCCTATAACACCCACCGGGACTTATCTCCTAAAAGGGGGGATTTGGACACTACCCTTTTTCTTTTCCTATGTTTAAGGTTATGTCTCTCTCTTTTCGTGTGGGACACCAAGTCGTTCAATAACCCGTTAACCCTGGTGTCAGCGTTTTTCAACCGCCTACTACCACGAGAAGGTCTCTGACATGGTTGTGTTACGACCGCCGTCTGAGTAATCGTAGGCAGCAACCGGGACCGACAGCTTAACGTGCCCTCCGAAGCACGGAACCATTTCTTTTCGGACAATCAGTTGGTTCACCCTGCAATGTCCTAACCAGACCGGGAACAAATTCACAAAATGCGTGGACACTTTGTGAGTGTCCCACCGAGAATCGAACCCGGAACCTTTGCGTCGCAGGCAGTCGCACTACCACTGCGCCACATCGGTCGTCATGTTATGAGGTTATGTTAACCCTATGATCAAAATTTTGTACATAAACATTCGTTTTTGGGAGAAGAAGTGGTTTTGGTTTGGAGGGAGAGGGTTACTGGCTCTTACATGTTCGCGGCTAAGGGTGGCCCAAGGGCCACCCCGCCGCACCCTAACCTACTGTCACCAATTCATATTCACATGCCTCGGCTCACCTAACTTACCCATGTATAAGTATTAATAAGTGTCCTTAGTTTATAAAACAACGAAAAAAGGTCAAAATCGACTGGTTAGCCACCCGTTCTTGGTCCAAAACAATTGAGCTGGAAACGTACTATCTGACGCGTCAATCAGCTGCGGGTGAGCGGCGTAACTTTTTTGAATTTAGACAGTCTATTCATGTGAAGCACAACAAATTATTTGTCATAAGTCGCGGACGTGATCTTGAACCTAAGGACCTCCAAGAGCGATCTAATCAGCCGAATATTTCAAAACATCCACAGATAAAAAAGCCGTCAGTGGACACTACGTGCAATTTGTCGTGGGCCGCTGGTAAATGACGCGTTAAATAGTATGTTTTCAGCTTTGTTGAAAACGACGACGACGATCGAATGACTGTGTCGTACACAATCATGTTGTACAAAACACTGTTAAGTGTAATCGTGTCGTACAAAATAATTAATGTCGTGCAGTGATTGTTCCCGTCACGTAATGGCGTAATTAAATGTTAAAACCAACAAGAATAAGATAAATGTTTTCATCATCATCACACATCACAATAGCCTATATCAGTCCACTGCTGGATGTAGGTAGGCTCTCTCAGATTACCTACGTCTTAAGGCAGGATGTCCAGGAGCTATCAGCTGTCATCGGTCCACCTCGAGTCAATGTTCAATGACCAGATGTGACCAGACTACTGTGCCACTTTAGTCAAGAAAAGAATGCAGATGGCCAAATTATGAATATCTTCGTTTGTGTTTCTGGTACCTACACCAGAACAGTTAGCTGGTTAAAAAATTTGGTCTTTAAAAAGACCTTAGCTGATTATGTGTGCTTTTAGGCGAAGAATGTATTCTCAACAGGTTATGTCGATGATAATTGAGATGGACGATTTCTTTTCAAGATAATGAAAAGTTTTGGTTGAGGACCGACATATGATTTTAATTTTTGGAATCCCAAGGACAGGGACTGTGATGCTTTGTATTTTAAATTAACTTTATCAAAATATGTTCAGTGGATTAATATTTATGTGTTGATCATAATAAATTTGTGAAATCATATTTCTGACTGTGTATTAATTTGACTGTAGTAAAATATTTATGAGAGAAATATTTAAAGTAAATATACCATTTATCAAACAGGTACAACCATACAACAAATAGGCAATTCAAATAATTATAATTTTGCAGGTATGATGTTCTTCCTTAAAGCACAATGTTTAGTGTTTAAAATTGAAATCCTTGATAATGCTCATGTGAGGGAAACCAGTTGGGTAAGCCGGAAATAACTATATGAAATAAGTACAATTGTTTTCGACTGGGTCGATGGCATAGCGGGCAGTACCCCTACCTGCTATGCCAATGGATGTGGGTTCAATCCCCACAAGATACAAATATTTATTAAGTAATTTTCAGTAATTTCTGTTTGCACTCTGCCTACCCCGCAAGGGATTATAGGCGTGATATATGTGTGTATGTATGTAATTTTCAGATATTTGTGTTTGGTCTGGGTGTTTCTATGTATAAGTAATATGTATATATATACAAAAAAAAGTATATATGTATTATTATCAGCTATCTAGTTTCCATAGTACAAGCTTTGTTTAGTTTGGGGATAGATGGCAATTTGTGAATTGTCCAGGATATGTATTCATTTGTTTTTGTCAAAATTAATTAAACATGGAGTTTCATCAAGCGCCAACAATTGCAAGTATTAACTAAATATTTCAGATTCAAATACATCTAAAACTGGTAATTTAGTTATCATGTCAATGTTTTGGCTATAAGTAAATTGTACTGGTGAATAATGAATGATTGGTATTATTTTTTGCTTGTTTAGTTTGTTACTGTAGAAAGTTACAGTTATACCTACTCTATCAAAGTTGAACATGGGTAAGTTTTATAAATACTTGTTGTCAAGCATCTTTTTGATGAAAGAAAAACAAAAGGAATTCTTAATTCTAATGATCCAACTCAATAGTTTAGGTAAAAACCTGAAGTTACATGTTAGATTTATCAAACTAAAAAAATTACATACATACATACATAAATCACGCCTATATCCCTTACGGGGTAGGCAGAGCGTTAACGGCCCTAAAACGGATATTAACACCGCGTCTGACAAAAGTTTAAGGGCCAATCAGATAACTGTATCACTATAGTGACAGGTTGTCAGCCCATCATCTAAAATTGCAATTCTAATGATCAATTCAATAGTTTAGGCAAGAACCTAAAGTTACATATTCGATTTATCAAACTAAAAAAAATGCATACATACATACATAAATCACGCCTATATCCCTTACGGGTAGGCAGAGCGTTAACGGCCGTAATACGGATATTAACACCACATCTGACAGTTTAAGGGTCTATAGTGATAACTGTGTATTACTATAGTGACAGGTTGTCAGCCCATCGCCTAAAATTGCAATACACATCCAACCCTCGAGTCCCTTAGTCGCCTCTTACGACACCCATGGGTAAGAAATGGGGTGATGCTATTCTAATCCGGCATCACACAGCATTAAAAGTATTTTTATGTACATGCCTGATGTAGTGATTACAAATGTATATTCCTCTTTTCTCTTCTTGAGTTCTGTATCCAGATTAGTAATATATTTTTATGCATTTGTTCTAAAGCTATTAAGGAAGGTTATGTCTAAATCTGTTTTAATATTTCTGCCTATGTTCCTGGGGAAAAGTTGTTCAGTCTATGTAGTAAACTCACCCAATTTTTTTGCAGTGTATTGAATAGGACCATATATAAATACTGACTGTTTATTTCTGAATATTTCTATGATGACTCCTTATGAATAACTAAGTTGATTGGGACCTGTTTATTTAATTAATAAATATGACTATTATAACTTCATAAGTAGAAGATACATAACTTCTAACTTACCTATATATGTAGGTACTGGTTTTTCATACAGTTTCCAAAGATAATCCAGTATAAGTTGGTCCCTTATATGGGTAGGTTGATGTGTTTCACGGGATCAACTTATACTGGTTTTTGATAGTTGCCAAGAATAACCTCTAATAAGTTAGTTCCATAAATGGGTAGTGCAAGTGGAAATTTAAAGGCCAATGTGCAGCTAATAGTAGGTACCTAGATGCAGTTGCGTGCCTTGCGTAGAACAACACTCCTAGGTTTGAAGTTTTACTTTAAAAGTATTTATTACAAACATATTATGAAAACAACACTCACCAATACACCGCTGCCACCGGTGAAAAAATCTGCCATAGTTATCGGCATCTGAAACATGAAATCATTTATGTTATATAAGAAGGTAGGTACCTACAGGGAGTAAGGGGCAGTGTAAGAAAAAATTTAAGCCATTATTCAACTATGAAATTGATCAATTTTATAGTATGGAGGTTATACTTCTAAACAAGAAAAAACTAACGACTTGCATTAGAAACTTGAAATAAAACCATTTCTTAAAATAGGTAAAAGAAAGTTGTTCAGTTTCCTGGTCAGATCATGTTAGCAAGTTTTCGGCATACCGCGGTCTAACCGATGTTACCTGTGTAAGGGACACACCCGGTATGCTAGAGAACCTGAATCCCAATCTTAGATAAGGTCGTAACTATTTTTGATGTCCTCAATTAACAAAGCAACACATACATTTTGCATAAATTCAGTACCTACGATGTATCAAATTGACCACTCAAGCTTATCAACATTCCGACAAAACTTTCTTTGCAACTTTTTACAACATTTTTGTATCAGGTAATTCATTAAGAAGTAGATAAATATACACTTACCTTAGTATTAACTCTGAAAAATTGAGTTTTTATATATTTTCTTGAAACAATTCTTCCTTGCAAAAGAAAATTTGCGAATGAAATGGCGCCAATTTGTTTCGTTCGATCTTCGAATTCGAAGGCGCGCCGAGAGAAAAGAACGTTTTTTGTTTTTAAACAGCCAGTGTAAGTTTCAAGGCCAGTACACACCACATGTTACGTGTGCGAGTTAGTTACAGCAGAATATAACGTGTAATTTTATTGTTCCTTACAATAACAATAAATAAAAGTATTAAATTATATGTCAGAGATATTAGTCTACGGCAGAACATCTAAACACATTGCGGCGCGGCGCAGCCCAGACATATCTTTTTTTAATGGCCAATGCGCGATGGAAGCAAAGATTTTTGGTGTTTTATCTGCGAATGAGACCTTTTTTGACAGCTGAAAAAATAATATTACAATTCTACGATAGATGGTGTAGAACATTAGGGGGAGGAGGCATTCGTCTTATTTTCGTGTGTGACACCGAGTAGTCCCAACGACCCTATAAACGTCCTGCAAATATATTAAGAAATTATTGTAGTTTGTTGATGAAAACTTATGGCGCTTATTAAACCGTATATTTTGATATCAGATCATTGCATAATAATGAATGAAGAACGCCAGCAGGCCCCGATAGTAGTGAAGAGCGCTGGATAGGAAGTAGCTGGCCGGGGAATGGGAGTTTTTCTGTTGACAGTTCTGATAAAAGTTCTGAATTTCAAACCCGAGGGCGCTGTGCTAAACTGAGGTAAATTTTACGTTTCAACATGGATAGCGGCAGCCATAGTTTTGTCATAGGTTTCGTTTCACATTGTGTTCGTAACTAATTATTAAATGTATTAGTTTGCTTTGCTACAAAATAAACTTGCTGTATTGCTATTTTATTTATATAATTAAAAATAAAAATCAATAAAAAATGAAAAGCAATTCAATGAACAAAAATTAAAGAATAATTTATAAAGTTGTCAAGATTTTCGTGTACAGAAACGTTATTTCAATTAAGCTAAGCGCCCTCTACATGACACTCGAAAATCCCTAGAAAAATTCTCATTGTCTCCTCGCCTCGGTAAGGGAGATAAGGCGCGACAGGGATGTGCCGAGTATGAAGCGTGATTACATAAATTAGACGTCATCGCTTAACCTAACAGTCTCACACAGTAAAACTTTAAGCCAACCGAAATATTTACCTAAATGATTTTTACCAACTCACCGTCAAGCAAATAAATCTTGATAAATTAATTGATATCAGGTTATATTTCTCTGGTAGATGATAAAATTGATATTTGGCTTGAATTGTACGTCAGAAATTGGTTTATTATATACATACATTTTAATTTCACGCCCTGCTGGGGTCTACCATATTATGTGCACGACCGTACGGGTTCACCCCACCAGTTCTAGATCCGCTATCAGTCTATCAGCTGGCCTCGGAAACTATACAAGGAAGAAAACAATTTTACTCAAATCACTACTATGCCCTAGCAAGATGTTCAACGCCATCTATTGACATAAATAGTGTAACTTTTTAATCTTACTTTTAGGACATATATTTGTGATCTGTGCTTACAACTATTCACAGCTTTCATGACTGTGATGTGATGTGATATTTCTTCTTACATTTTGGAGCATTTCTCTTGTCGGTCGGTATATGAACAAAGTGATAAACAAATACAAGATTATAGCTATAAAAAATGTTGAGATAGGAGAGACGTGCATTTAGGGGGCTCGCCAGCGCTATACAAAGAGGATTAATACGCGCTATACACCATGTTTTCGCTACTGGAGTGATCATTCATAATTAATTATAATTCTGCTGGACACTTACGAACCAGGTACGTTGCGAATTGCGGGTATTCTTCGTTAATACCTTACATAGAGTTTGCCAATCCACCTGCCAAGTAATAGTGAGAATACCCTCTGATAGGGGCAGGCCTAAAAAGTAGGTTCACTCTGACCCTAAAACCAGCAGTGGTCTATAGTGAGTCTTGTACTGGCATACACACAGTATTGGTTTTTTTTTATTTATGCTGATGTGATATGTTAATAATTACCTATGTAGTAAGTAGCTAGTTAGTAGAAAAGATTCAGCAAACATATTTTTAAAAGATGTTTCTTATTTCTATAGGATTAGACACCAACCTTCAAAGGTTTGAGGAGGTAAAGCTGATGAAGTACCTGCAAAGCCTAATTAATGGAGCATCATCCATCAGCAAGTAGGCACTGCTGGTTTCCTACTGCAAGGAAGAAGATGAATGTGTTATATATATAAGATTTCACATTAGTCTTATATATAAGTAAAAACAAACACAACTTTATTCTAGGTTCTAAATTCAAGGTAAACAATCAACACCAAACTGTTCAGATGATGAACCATCCAATATTATAGAATACCTAATAGTTGCAAACAAATGGGCTGTTGGTGTCACAAATTACTGGAAAATGATAAGGTATATGAGATGTCATTAAGTAAAACTATTATCATGAAAAAGAAGAAACAAGACGTACCTACAAAACTGCTATAACATTTTAGGGAATGTTTTACATAAAAATAAAATTTTAAATATGAATTACATCTTGTTTTCTTTTATACAAACCTCGACTTATCTCTTTTGATATAAAGAAAAAGTATATTATTTAAGATAAATTATGAAATTATTTTTCCATACTAAGTAATGTTGACAAACTGTGTTCAACAAATAATATGTTTAAATGAAGTAAGGGCTTGCCCTAATTTTTTAAAATAAAAGAGCAAGCTTCTGAGAAATGTTAGTTTCATAAACAAACACATTTGGCCTGTAGGCATATCCCTTGGCCAAATATAGGGGAATACACATTTGTTTGTAAATGGTAAATTATTTCTGGGAAGATTTTAAAAGGAAATGTTTTTTCTTTCCAAATAGTATTTTATTTAATAATCATTTGTAAATTAAATACATACATAAATCACGCCTTTATCCTTTACGGGGTAGGCAGAGTGTTAACGGCTGTAAAACTGATATTAACACAACATCTGACAATAGTTTGAGTCGTCAATCATATAACTTTGTATAATATTAAAGTTACAGATTGTCGGCCAATTGTCAAAATTTCCAATACACATCTAACCCTCGAGTCCCTTAGTTGTCTCTTATGACACCCATGGGTAAGAAATATGGTGATGCTATTCTAAGCCGGCATCGTACAGCAAACAATTGTAAATTAAAGTAATATAAATACAATAACATTAGATTATTACTACCTACAGTTGTGATTTAATAATTAAGCTGTTTATTAAGATAAAATATTATATACAACTACAGATACTACAGAAGATACCTACTGTAAGTTTCCCAAACTATTGCATATATAAATACAGGGAAAGCATGATACACAGATTTCTAATCCTATTGTTTTATTTTTGCAGAAATAGGCATAGTACAAGTAAAAAGACAGATTTTTCAGTTCCTCTTATAATTTATTTAATGTAACATACCTAGTTACATACATAGCTTTTATTAATTGTATATGTTTAAAATAGTTAATGACTCAGTTACTTCATCACCAGTACAAACACCATGGAAATATAAGCATGGTTGAATGGCTGCTCTTTTTGCACACAAGAACAACTATGAAGAGTGACTGCAGAAGGTTACCACATTACCTACAGTTGAATACACAAATCTGCCAGCCCTGTTCAATAATTCTTAGGGGCATTCCATGGTTTGTCAACCCTTGACACCAGGGTTCATTAGGTTGTTGGACGACCCAGGTGTCCCACACGAAAAGAACAACTCACGCCCCTGAAACTTTTTCCCACTGGGTTACTGAAACAAAAGAAGTAAAAATGTTATTACATGATATAAGACATATTATTTGTTTAAATGCAGTTGCCCGATTTAAGTAGGTACCTCAACTTATCTGACCTACAGTCCTGCCACCGCGAGTCGTGGCGTCTCGTGTTGGGCAAATTTTTCGTAGAATAGCACAGGCTTCAGAATTCCCAGCCGCTCGTTCAATGGGCTTGCTACGGGCTCAACAGGCCCGCCGCAATACAAAACAATGCACCGTCGAGAGCCGAAATCGCTCGACAAAGTTGTTATAGTGTTTAAGTTTTTGTTTTTACAATCACAAGTGCTGCCAGATTGCTCCGTTGATTTCGGATAACATGACCCTTCAAAAGAGCCAGTAGATATAACAAGGCTGACTTTCGCATTGGTTGTCCCCTTTCTGTTTTAATCTTAGCCAGCACCGGGTCATAGTATACCTACTTTCCGGTCCGAACGTATGAAATGCCACTTTCTGAATATAAGTACAGTCAACGTACAACAAACGCGGGGGAGCAACCATATGATTTCACAAAATTTACTGGTAACTAATTAAAAGAAACAAAATTTTCGAAACGTGTTAGTGTGTTGTCTAGATAGTCCGAAAAGGGTCCGAAAATAAAAACAGACGAACGATGTCGGTACATCGGTAAAAGGCAGAAATCCGTTTGTTTTAAGACCGTCTGGCAATGCAATATCTGACAGTTGTTCTGTTGTCAAGTAGTTGGTAGGTACTCAGCAAACTCGCTTAGTTCTCGAATATCAAATTGAGTTTTATTTCGATTAAACTGTATATGGAATTTTTGCACGTATCTATATATTTTTTGTTTTATTAAGCTGTTTTTATAGCGTGAGAAGAGTAAACTGTATATGGAATGTTTGCACGTATCTATATATTTTTTGTTTTATTAAGCTGTTTTTATAGTGTGAGAAGAGATACCGTTTAAAAAAAATATTTGTTCTATTTGCTTCGGCGCTACGGTTCGCAGCGCTACTCGTGCACCTCTTCGCAGGCAGGGGTTCATTCGCCACGCAGCTTCGGCTTGCAGCCTCAGCTGCGCGTCTCATTCACCCCTACCCGCTCGAGGTGCACGGAGTAACGCCGCGGCCCTCTGCCCCTACGCAAGTCGACTCTTCATAGTAAATAGCATAATTCGAATACAGTGTGTTTGAGACTACTTTCACTTTGTAGGGGAAGTGTCCCAAATATTTGACCTACGTTTTTTTGCTTCAATGAAACTACCCTTATTTTTGAGTAAAAACAATAACTGCATTCAAAGTTTTTCGAAAAATCACTTGGTCACGCCGGGAGTCGAACCGGTGAAAATCGTGAAAATAACACCCTGTATTTTTATGACGCCAATCAAACAGGTCAATAGTAAGGATCAATTTCTGCAAACAAACATACTATTGCAAACTCACGCAATATAGTGAAATTCATCAAAATTTGTTTGAAAATTTTTACTAAATTGAAAACACCATAGTACATCCGCCATCTTGAAATGTCAACTTTTTGGAGTTTTCTGGTAAACTACATCATATGCCTAATTCAATGGTATAATAATCAAAACGCTCACTAATGTAAATCTGGTAGAACAATTCGGGTCCTTTGGGGTCTGCTCGGAGAATTTTTTTCAGCAAAATATAAAAAATGTTCGAAAACTTTGCCGCCATCTTGTTTTTCAAAAATCTTTTATTTTTTATGTAATCTCTACCAGTACACTTACAAACTGCCCATACATCACTTTAACCTATTTCTACTCTTTCTACCTGAAAAAGGGACATGGAAAAAAAGTTGATTTTCGATTTTTTTTAATAACTCAGCGGCCATCTTGAATTTCTTACTTTTTGGAAATTTCTGGTAAACTACATCATATACCTCATCAAACACAACAACAGCGACAACTTTAGCGCATGCGGATCTGGTAGAACAATTCGCCTACTTTAGAGTCTACTTTTTGCAAAAAAATCGTCATATCTCGGCCGCCATTTTGTTTTTCCCAAATGTTGGAATTTTCCTGAAAACTACAAAACGACTCCTAAAAACCCTTCATACATCACCAAACCCCACCATGCCTCCTTCTTGGAGATCAATTCGGGTGAAAAAAACACCATTTTCACGGTAAAAAAAAATGACCGCCATCTTGTTTTTAATTTTTTCACTACCATAATCGTATTCAAAACCTAAAAATCTCCCGAAATCGACACCAAAAATGAAAAAAAGTAAAAAAATGAGAAAAAAAAAATTCACACAGCAGCCGCCATTTTGTTTTTTGAAAATGTCCGATTTTTTCCCAACTCACACAAACGAACCATAAAACTCGCCCATACATCAAAAACCTCCAACTATACTCTTTCAACACAAACAATCATGTCAATCAGTGAGTGGTCGTTGTGTAGCTTTATATAAGTTAGAAGATTGGGACTAGTTGGTTGGGTGGTGCGCGGGCTGCAAGCAGCCCGCGGGTCGTGTGTGCTTTGCCTTTCGCATAGTTCGAGTGAGTTTGTATTTTATAAAGTGTTTTAGGTCACCACTTTTAATTTTCCAAAGGCAAATTCAGCTTGGCAGTATGTAAAGGGTAGTTGTGCATCTTTATTATGACGTTGAACAGCGTTTTACGTCACCACTTTTGATAATCAGAAGGCATTTTCACTTGTGGAGATTGCTATTGTAGTTATTTCCGTCTCCCCTAATTTCCAAAGTGCAGATTAATAACGTTTACCGTAACGCAAAGCGTTTTATGAAACCACTATGAATTCCTGATTGCATTTACCGATAAGCTATTCGCGCGTAGTTATAGTGCGTGTGGGCAATCTTGTTTCCTTTAAACTGTTTTACGGAACCACTTTTTATTCTGCAAGAAAGAACCTAATATTTCCATATCTGTTGAGTAGTGCGCGGGCAGCAAGCAACCCGCGAGTCACGTACTTGTTTATCCATAGGACAGTTTACCTTTGTCTGATTGCTGCGGCGCTACGGTTCGCGTCGCTTCCTCCGTGCCACCTCTTCGCAGGCAGGAGCTCCCTCACCACGCAGCTTCGGCTTGCAGCCTCAGCTGCGCGTCTCGTCCACCCCTACCTGCTCGAGGCGTACGAAGTCGCGACGCGACCCTCCGCACCTACGCATGTTGTCCGCCTTATGAATATAGTTTCGTAAAAGACTTTTGAAAAGCAAAATTTTCTTTGTTCTGTTTGCTCCGGCGCTACGGTTCGCGACGCTACTCCGTGTACCTCTTCGCAGGCAGATTTTTTAAGATTTTTCTTTACTCATTAGAATCTACCAAAAACTCCCTATACATTCAAAAATCCCCATCTGTCTCCTTGAACACAAACAATCATGGCAATAAGTAAGTAGGTCAGCGTGGTGAGTGAACTCTTGCCCGCGATGATGTACCTACACGGAGTAGCGCCGCGACCTTATGCACCCAAACAAGTCGACTGCCCGAGGTAAATAGCTTAATACGTATACACTAAATAGTGTGATGCCGGCTTAGAATAGCCTCAACCTATTTCTAAACCATGGGTGTCGTAAGAGGCGACTAAGGGACTCGAGGGTTAGATTTGTATTGCAATTGTAGGCGATGGGCTGACAACCTGTCACTATAATGATACACAGTTATCCGATTGACCCTAAAACTTTTGTCAGACGTACTGTTAATATCCGTTTTATGACCGTTAACGCTCTGCCTACCCCGTACCCTTACGGGATTTATTATGTATGTATATTTGTACTATATATAGTTTTGCTTTCAAAAATTTCGAACAATCACGGTGAAAATAAGAAAAAAATCACATACATACATAAATCACGCCTATATCCCTTACGTGGTAGGCAGAGCGTTAAAGGCCGTAAAACGGATATTAACACCACGTCTGACAAAAGTTTGAGGGTCAATCAGATAACTGCGTATCACTTAGTGACAGGTTGTCAGCCCATCGCCTAAAATTGCAATACAAATCTAACCCTCGAGTCCCTTAGTAAAATCACTCTGTATTTTTATGATTCAAATTCAAGAGGGTCAATGATAAGGATCAATTTCTGCAAACAAACAGACGATCATCGAGCAACATAAACACACGTCATAAGAACCTGACACCAGGGTTTGACGTGTCGTTGGACGACTCGGTGTCCCACACGAAAAGAGAGAGATAAGAGCCGTATTAATTAGTATTAGTTCCGTAGACGTGTTCCGTGTGATGCCGGCTTAGAATAGCGTCACCCCATTTCCTACCCATGGGTGTTGTAAGAGGTGACTGAGGGACTCGAGGGTGTGTATTACAATTTTAGGCGATGGGCTGACAACCTGTCACTATAGTGATACACTGTTATCTGATTGACCCTCAAACTTTTGTCAGAGGTGGTGTTAATATCCGTTTTACGGCCGTTAATGCTCTGCCTTCTCCGTAAGGGATATAGGCGTGATTTATTTATGTATGTATGTAGTTCCGTAGAAGTTATTTATTAAAAACTTACTTGATGGCCGAGCGAGTCGGGAAACCGAGGATATTACAGTTCATGTTTAATATTTGCCGAGTGATGCCGGTTTAGAATAGCATCACCCCATTTCTTACCCATGGGTATCGTAAGAGCCGACTTAGGGACTCGAGGGATTTGTATTACAATTTCAGGCGATGGGCTGACAACCTGTCACTACAGTGATACACTGTTATCTAATTGACCCTCAAGCTTATGTTAGACGTGTTGTTAATATCCGTTTTACGGCCGTTAACGCTCTGCCTACCCCGTAAGGGATATAGGCGTGATTTATGTATGTATGTTTGTTTAATGTCCTTGCGAGAAACCGTTTACGAACGTACCAAAAAGCTATCTAAAGTCTATAAGATACATACATACACATATCACCCCTATTGTCTCCTGCGGGGAAGGCAGAGCGTAAACGACCGCAAAAAAAACGGCTATTTACGCCACTTTTGACAAATATTTCTGGGTCATTCCTAAAATTGTGTATCGCCATAGTGACAGGTTGTCAACCCATCGCCTAAAATGCAATACACACTCTCGAGTCCCTCAGTCGCTTCTTACGACTCCCACGGCAAAGAAATGGGGTGATGCTATTCTAAGCCGGCATCACATCACAATTTTCCGAAGGACCATCAATTATTAATGTCCGTAAATATCAGTTTTTTGCGGCTGTTTACGCTCTGCCTACCCCGCAAGGGATTATAGGCGTGATATGTGTGTGTGTGTAGGGGACGTGTTACATACAATATATTAGACCTACGGTTTTATGTTGAAAACTTATAATACATAATGTCCGTTTTAGGGTGTATATTGCAATTTTAGGCGATGGGCTGACAACCTGTCACTATAGCAATACACAATATTCCGAATAACCCTCAAACATTTGTCAGACGTGGTGTAAATGGCCGTTTTTTGCGGCTGTTTACGCTCTGCCTACCCCGCAAGGGATAACAGGCGTGATATGTGTGTGTATGTATGTATGTAATATCCGTTACATACATACATACATAAATCACGCCTATATCCCTTACGGGGTAGGCAGAGTGTTAACGGCCGTTCAACGGATATTAACACCACGTCTGACACAAGTTATTTAAGTAATATCCGTTATACGGCCGTTAATGCTCTGCCTACCGCGTGAGGGATAAAGGCGTGATTTATGTATGTATGTATGTGTGTAATTGCAGTTACCGATACCGATAAGCTATTTGCGCGTGGCATAGTGCATGTCGGCAATCTTGATTCCCTTAAACTGTTTTACGAAATCACTTTTTATTCTGCAAGAAAGAACCTAAAATGTACATATCCGTTGGGTAGTGCGCGGCCAGCAAGCAGCCCGCAAGTCATGTACTTGTTTATCTAAAGGGCAGTTAACCTTTGTCTGATTGCTGCGACGCTACGCATACTGTGCGCCTTATCAATTTGCCATAGTTCCGTAAAAGACTTTTGAAAAGCAAAATTTTCTTTGCTCTGTTTGCTTCGGCGCTACGGTTCGCGTCGCTACTCCGTGTACCTCTTCGCAGGCAGGTGCTCCCTCACCACGCAGCTTCGGCTTGCAGCCTCAGCTGCGCGTCTCGTCCACCCCTACCCGCTCGAGGCACACGAAGTTAGCGCCGCGACCCTCCGCACCTACGCAGATCGACTCTTCATAGTAAATAGCTTAGTTCGTATACAGAGTGTTTAAGACTACTTTCACTTTGTAGGGGAAGTAGCCCAAAAATTTGACCTACGTTTTTTTTCCTTTGAAGAAACTACCGTTATTTTTGAGTAAACATAATAACTGCATTCAAAGTTTTTCGAAAAACCACTTGGTCACGCCGGAAGTTGAACCGGTGAAAATCGTAAAAAAAAAACAGCCTGTATTTTTATGATGCCAATCGAGAGGGTCAATGGTAAGGATCAATTTCTGCAAACAAACATACTATCGCAAACTCACGCAAATAACTGCATTCAAAAGATTTTCAAAAAATTACTTGTCGTCATAGAAAATCGTAAAAACACCCTGTATTTTTATGATGGGGATCGGGCATGTTAATAGCAAGGATTAATTTCTGCGAACAAACATACTATCGCAAAGCAACAGAAAGGCTCGTAATTAACGAATGAAACGAAAATAATTTCGATACCGCGTTTTAGAAACCCTAGTGGTGCCACCTCTGAAATGTATTGGGAACCACATTTTCATAATAAACTCATAAATTGTAAACTTTGTAGGGCAAGTGTTCTAAATATTCGACCTACGGTTTTTCGCTGAAAGAAAGCTACCCTTAGTTTATAGTAAAAACAATAACTACATTCAAAGTTTTTCCAAAAATCACTTGTAGTCGCCGGGAGTCGAACCGGTAAAAATTGAAAAAAAATAAACACCCTTTATTTTTATGATGCCGATCGATAGGGTCAATGGTAAGGATAAATTACTGCAAACAAACATTGTATGGCAAACGCATGGAAATGGGTGCAATTAATCAAAATAATATTGAAAATTTTCACCAAACTGAAATCTTTATAGCACATCCGCCATTTTGAAATGTAAACTTTTTGGAGTTTTCTGGTAATTAACATCATATACCTAATCTAATAGTATAATATTCAAAACTGTTACTAACGTAAATCTGGGAGAACAATTCGGGTCCTTTGGGGTCTGCCCAGAGTAAAATTGGCGAAGAAATTCAAACAAAGTTGTAAAACTTGGCCGCCATCTTGTTTTTCAAAAATCTTTTATTTTTTATGTAATCTCTACCAGTACACTTACAATCAATCCATACATTACTTTAACCTATTTCTACTCTTTCTACCTGAAAAAGGGACATGGAAAAAAAGTTGATTTTCGATTTTTTTTTAATAACTCAGCGGCCATCTTGAATTTCTTACTTTTTGGAGTTTTCTGGTAAACAACATCATATACCTCATCAAACACAACAACAGCGACAACTTTAGCGCATGCGGATCTGGTAGAACAATTCGCCTACTTTAGAGTCTACTTTTTGCAAAAAAATCGTCATATCTCGGCCGCCATTTTGTTTTTCCCAAATGTTGGAATTTTCCTGAAAACTACAAAACGACCCCTAAAAACCCCTCATACATCACCAAACCCCACCATGCCTCCTTCTTGGAGATCAATTCGGGTGAAAAAAACACCATTTTCACGGTTAAAAAAAATGACCGCCATCTTGTTTTTTAATTTTTTCACTACCATAATCGTATTCAAAGCTTAATAATCTCCCAAAATCGACACCAAAAATGAAAAAAAGTAAAAAAATGAGAAAAAAAAAATTCACCCAGCAGCCGTTATTTTGTTTTTTGAAAATGTCCGATTTTTTCCCAACTCACACAAACGAACCATAAAACTCGCCCATACATCAAATACCTCCAACTATACTCTTTCAACCCAAACAATCATGTCAATGAGTGGTCGTTGTGTAGCTTTATATAAGTTGGGATGGGACTAGTTGGTTGGGTGGTGCGCGGGCTGCAAGCAGCCCGCGGGTCGTGTGTGCTTTGCCTTTCGCATAGTTCGAGTGAGTTTGTATTTATAACAGCGTTTTATGCTACCACTTGTAATTTTCCTAAGGCAAATTTAGCTTGGCAGTATGTAAAGGGTAGTTGTGCATCTTAATTATGACGTTGAACAGCGTTTTACGTCACCGCTTTCGATAATCAGAAAGCGTTTTCACTTTTGTAGTTGGTTTTGTAGTTTTTTCCGTCTCCCCTAATTTCCAAAGTGCAGATTAATAACGTTTACCGTAACGCAAAGCGTTTTATGAAACCACTATGAATTCCTGATTGCATTTACCGATAAGCTATTCGCGCGTGGTTATAGTGCGTGTGGGCAATCTTGTTTCCTTTAAACTGTTTTACGGAACCACTTTTTATTCTGCAAGAAAGAACCTAATATTTCCATATCTGTTGAGTAGTGCGCGGGCAGCAAGCAACCCGCGAGTCGCGTACTTGTTTATCCATAGGACAGTTTACCTTTGTCTGTTTGCTCCGGCGCTACGGTTCGCGTCGCTTCCTCCGTGCCACCTCTTCGCAGGCAGGAGCTCCCTCACCACGCAGCTTCGGCTTTCAGCCTCAGCTGCGCGTCTCGTCCACCCCTACCTGCTCGAGGCGCACGAAGTCGCGACGCGACCCTCCGCACCTACGCATTTTGTGCGCCTTATGAATATAGTTTCGTAAAAGACTTTTGAAAAGCAAAATTTTCTTTGCTCTGTTTGCTTCGGCGCTACGCAAGTCGACTCTTCATAGTAAATAGCTTAGTTCGTATACAGAGTGTTTGAGACTACTTTCACTTTGTAGGGGAAGTGTCCCAAATATTTGACCTACGTTTTTTTGCTTCAAGGAAACAACCCTTATTTTTGAGTAAAAACAATAACTGCATTCAATGTTTTTCGAAAAATCACTTGGTCACGCCGGGAGTCGAACCGGTGAAAATCGTGAAAATAACACCCTGTATTTTTATGACGTCAATCAAACATGTCAATAGTAAGGATCATTTTCTGCAAACAAACATAGTATCGTAAACTCTCGCAAATAAGTGAAATTAAACAAATTTTGTTTGATAATTTTCACTAAATTGAAAACACTATAGTACATCACTATAGTGTTTTCAATTTAACAAATAAGTGAAATTAAACAAAATTTGTTTGATAATTTTCACTAAATTGAAAACACTATAGTACATCACTATAGTGTTTTCAATTTAGTGAAAATTATGAAACAAATTTTGTTTAATTTCACTTATTTGCGAGAGTTTACGATACTATGTTTGTTTGCAGAAAATGATCCTTACTATTGACATGTTTGATTGACGTCATAAAAATACAGGGCCATCTTGAAATGTCAACTTTTTGGAAATTTTTGGTAAACTACATCATATGCCTAATCTAATGGTATAATATTCAAAACGCTCACTAATGTAAATCTGGTAGAACAATTCGGGTCCTTTTGGGTCTGCTCGGAGATTTTTTTTCAATGAAATATAAAAAATGTTCGAAAACTTTGCCGCCATCTTGTTTTTCAAAAATCTTTTATTTTTTATGTAATCTCTACCAGTACACTTACAATCAACCCATACATCACTTTAACCTATTTCGACTCTTTCTATCTGAAAAAGGTACATAGAAAAAAAGTTGATTTTAGATTTTTTTTTAATAACCCGGCGGTTATCTTGAATTTCCAACTTTTTTGAGTTTTCTGGTAAATAACATCATATACCTAATCTAATAATATAATATTTAAAACTGTAACTAACGTAAATCTGGGAGAACAATTCGGGTCTTTTGGGGTCTACCCGGAGTAAAATTTGCGAAGAAATTCAAACAAAGTTGTAAAACTTGGCCGCCATCTTGTTTTTACAATTTTTATTATTTTTTATGCAATCTCTACCAGCACACTTACCAACTGCCTATACATTACTTTAACCTATTTCGACTCTTTCTACCCGAAAAAGGGACATAGAAAAAAAGTTGATTTTCGATTTTTTTTAATTACTCGGCGGACATCTTGAATTTCCAACTTTTTGGAGTTTTCTGGTAAACTACATTATATACCTCATCCAACAGAACAACAGCGACAACTTTAGCGCTTGCGCATCTGGTAGAACAATTCGCCTACTTTAACGTCTACTTTTTGCAAAAAAATCGTCATATCTCGGCCGCCATTTTGTTTTTCCCAAATGTTGGAATTTTCCTGAAAACTACAAAGCGACTCCTAAAAACTCTCCATACATCACCAAACCCCACCATGCCTCCTTCTTGGAGATCAATTCGGGTGAAAAAAACACCATTTTCAGCGTTAAAAAAAATGAACGCCATCTTGTTTTTTAATTTTTTCACTACCATAATCGTATTTAAAACCAAAAAATCTCCCG
This sequence comes from Tuta absoluta, assembly GCA_027580185.1. Taxonomy (NCBI): domain Eukaryota; kingdom Metazoa; phylum Arthropoda; class Insecta; order Lepidoptera; family Gelechiidae; genus Tuta; species Tuta absoluta. Next base: position 1,983,050 of record JAQAHW010000060.1, read on the forward strand.
AAATTGACACCAAAAACGAAAAAAAGTAAAAAAAAATGAAAAAAAAAATCACCCAGCAGCCGCCATTTTGCTTTTTGAAAATGTCAGATTTTTCCTGAACTCACACAAATGAACTATAAAACTCGCCTATACATCATAAACCTCCATCTATACTCCTTCAACACAAACAATCATGTCAATCAGTCAGTGGTCGTTGTGTAGCTTTATATAAGTGTTGGTCTCCCGATAGACTAGTTGGTTGGGTGGTGCGCGGGCTGCAAGCAGCCCGCAGGTCGTGTGTGCTTTGCCTTTCGCATAGTTCGAGTGAGTTTGTATTTATAACAGCGTTTTAAGCTACCACTTGTAATTTTCCTAAGGCAAATTCAGCTTGGCAGTATGTAAAGGGTAGTTGTGCATCTTAATTATGACGTTGAGCAGCGTTTCACGTTACCGCTTTCGATAATTAGAAAGCGTTTTCACTTTTGTAGTTGGTTTTGTAGTTTTTTCCGTCTCCCCTAATTTCCAAAGGCAGATTTATAACGTTTACCGTAACGCAAAGCGTTTAATGAAACCACTATGAAATCCTGATTGCAGTTACCGATAAGCTATTTGCGCGCCGCATAGTGCGTGTCGGTAATCTTGTTTTCCTTAAACTGTTTTACGAAACCACTATTTATTCTGAAAGAAAGAACTTAAAATTTCCATATCTGTTGGAAAGTGCATGGGCAGCAAGCAGCCCGCGAGTCACGTCCTTGTTTATCTAAACTGCAGTTAACCTTTGTCTGATTGCTGCGGCGCTACGGTTCGCGTCGCTTCCTCCGCACCTACGCAAACTGTGCGCCTTATGAATTTGCCATAGTTCCGTAAAAGACTCCTATTAACAAATATTTTCTTTGCATTGTTTGCTTGGGCGCTACGGTTCGCGGCGCTACTACGTGTACCTCTTCGCTGGCAGGAGTTTATTTACCAGCACTCGTTCCCTCCTTGTTCACCCTTGCCCGCTTGAGGCACACGAAGGTAGTGCGGTGACCCTACGCACCCTTGCAAGTTAACTTCCCATAGTAAATAGCTTAGTCCGTATACAGAGTGCTTGAAACTACTCTCACTTAGTATGGGAAGTATCCCAAATACTTGAACTACGGTTTTTGCTGAAAAAAAAACTACCATTGTTTTTGAGTAAAATCAATAACGCATTCAAAGATTTTCGAAACACACTTTGTCTTGCCGGGAACCAATCTGGTGAAAATCACAATAAAAATACCCTGTATTTTTATGTCACAAATCGAGAGGGTCAATGGTTAGGATCAAGTGGAACCCCATTTTCATAATTAAGTCGTAAATTTAAACTTTGTCTGGGAAGTGTTCCAAACACTTATTTGACCTAGGTTTTTTTGCCAAAAGGTAACCTTATTAAATTTTTACTGAGTTAAAAAATAACTGCATTTGAATATTTTCGAAAACACCCTTAATCTTGCCGGGAATCAAACTGGTGAAAATCGCAAAATAATACCCTGTATTTTTAAGATGATGCCCATCATGAGGGTCATTGATAAGTATCAATTTATGTAAATAAACGTACTATTGCAAATCAACAGAAGGGTTTTTATTTACCGGTTGAAAAATACGAAAAAACAACTTTAAATCCATACAGCACATCCGCCTTTTGAAAATCCATTTGTTTTGGAATTTTTTGGTAAACACCAGCATATATTTCAACTGATTGTAAAAAAAACAGCCGCTCACACATGCACATTTGAGTCTTATTTTGGAAAAAAAACTTGTAACTGGGCCGCCATCTTGTTTTTCCCAAATTTTGGAATTTTTCTAAAAACTACAAAAATTTCTTCATACAACATCGACCCGTGATCGACCCTAACCGTCCCCAACCACGCCTCCTTTTTAGAGATCAATTCGGGTGAAAATATCGCACTTTTCTCGTTAAATAGCAAAATTACAGTGACCTTGTATTTTTTTAACCACCATCGTATTTAAAATCTTAAAAATGCCGTTTCAAACGATTCAATCCGATAACAAATAAAAAAATTGCCTATCCCACGGCCGCCAACTTGTTTTTTTGTAAATGTCAGATTTTTCTTTACTCATAAGAACCAACCAAAAACTCCCTATACATCAGAAATCCCCATCTATATACTCCTTGAACACAAACAATCATGTCAATGAGTAAGTAAGTCAGCGTGGTGAGTGAACTCTTGCCTGCGATGATGTACCTGCCCCACACGGAGTAGCGCCGCGACCTTATGCACCCAAACAAGTCGACTTCCCGTGGTAAATAGCTTAATACGTATACACTATATTGTGTTGCTTTCAAAAAATTTCGAACAATCACGCCGGCGGCAGAAAAACCGGTGAAAATAAGAAAAAAATCACATACATACATACATAAATCACGCCTATATCCCTTGCGGGGTAGGCAGAGCGTTAACGGCCGTAAAACGGATATAAACACCACGTCTGACATAAGCTTGAGGGTCAATCAGATAACAGTGTATCACTGTAGTGACAGGTTGTCAGCCCATCGCCTACATTGTAATACACATCCCTCGAGTCCCTTAGTCGGCTCTTACGATACCCATGGGTAAGAAATGGGGTGATGCTATTCTAAGCCGGCATCACGCGGCAAATATTAAACATGAACTGTAATATCCTCGGTTTCCCGACTCGCTCGGTCATCAAGTAAGTTTTTAATAAATAACTTCTACGGAACTACATACACACATAAATAAATCACGCCTATATCCCTGACGGGGTAGGTAGAGCATTAACGGCCGTAAAACGGATATTAACACCACTTCTGACAAAAGTTTGAGGGTCAATCAGATATCTGTGTATCACTTTAGTGACAGGTTGTCAGCCCATCGCATGAAATTGTAATACACATCAATTCAATTCAATTCAATTCAATTCAAAAATACTTTATTGTACACAGGAAATACAGTAAAAACAAGATATAAATTAAAAAAGTGTACACAAGGCGGCCTTATCGCTTAGGTAGCGATTTCTTCCAGGCAACCTTAGGGTACAGGATAGGGGAGTAGCCGTAATGCGGGAGGGGTGCACAATAAACATAAACCTATTAACATAATATAGTAATAATACAATACATAAATTTTTGTATATAATAAATAATAAATATTATAATATACTTATACTTACAAAATATATTAATATAACATTCGACGACAGGCGAAAAAGGTGTAACAAAGAGGCAGACGATAGGATAGGACAGGTTATGGGTTAAGTAAGGATAGGTAGTGGGCTTTCAGTTGAGTCTTAAACGAGTCCAGAGTCTTAAGGGACACATCCCTCGAGTCCCTTAGTCGACTCTTACGATACCCATGGGTAAGAAATGGGGTGATGCTATTCTAAGCCGGCATCACGCGGCAAATATTAAACATGAACTGTAATATCCTCGGTTTCCCGACTCGCTCGGCCATCAAGTAAGTTTTTAATAAATAACTTCTACGGAACTACATACATACATAAATAAATCACGCCTATATCCCTGACGGGGTAGGTAGAGCATTAACGGCCGTAAAACGGATATTAACACCACTTCTGACAAAAGTTTGAGGGTCAATCAGATATCTGTGTATCACTTTAGTGACAGGTTGTCAGCCTATCGCCTAAAATTGTAATACACATCTAACCCTCGAGTCCCTTAGTAAATTTCTTCTGTATTTTTATGATTCAAATTCGGGAGGGTCAATGATAAGGATCAATTTCTGCAAACAAACAGACGATCGTAGAGCAACATAAACACACGTCATAAGAACCTGGCACCAGGGTTTGTCGTGTCGTTGGACGACTCGGTGTCCCACACGAAAAGAGAGAGATAAGAGCCGTATTAATTAGTATTAGTTCCGTAGAAGTGTTCCGTGTGATGCCGGCTTAGAATAGCGTCACCCCATTTCTTACCTATGGGTGTCGCAAGAGGCGACTAAGGGACTTGAGGGTGTGTATTACAATTTAAGACGATGGGCTGACAATCTGTCACTATGGTGATACACAGTTATCAGATTGACCCTCGAACTTTTGCCAGAAGTGCTGTTAAGATCAGTTTTACGGCCGTTAATGCTCTGCCTACCCCGTAAAGGGATATAGGTGTATTATATGAATGTATGTAGTTCCGTAGAAGTTATTTATTAAAAACTTTTTTATCACCGACATATTTTTACTTGATGGCCGAGCGAGTCGGGAAACCGAGGATATTACAGTTCATGTTTAATGTCCTTGCGGGAAACCGTCTACGTACGTTACAAAAAGCTATCTAAAGTCTTTAAGATACATACATACACATATCACGCCTATTGTCCCTAGCGGGGTAGGCAGAGCGTAAACGGCCGCAAAAAAACAGCCATTTACGTCATTTTAGGCAAATATTTCAGGGTCATTCGTATAACTGTGTATCGCCGTAGTGACAGGTTGTCAGCCCATCGTCTAAAATTGCAATATAGACCCTCGAGTCCTTTAGTCGCCTCTTACTACTCCCACGGGAAATAAACGGGGTGATGCTATTACATATACACACGTATTGCAATTTTAGGTGTTGGGCTGACAAATTGTCACAATGGCGATACACAATTTTCCAAATGACCCTCAAATATTTGTACGATGTGGCGTAAATGTCCGTTTTTTTGTGGCCGTTTACGCTCTGCCTACCCCGCGTGAATATAGGCGTGATATATGTATATTATGTATGTACGAGTGAGGCGAATTATCATTTACAAATAATGTACTTGGCTACTAATCGTAAGAAACAGAGTTAACATCTATGCCATTACTTATAATATGACCAAAAAATTTCGATAGCGCGTTTTTAAAAACCTAGTGGTGCCACCTCTGAAATGTATTAGGAACCAAATTTTCATACTAAACTTGTAAATTGTTACCTATGGGTATCGTAAGAGGCGAAAACGAGACTCGATGATTAAATGTGTATTGCAATTCTAGGCGATGGTCTGACAACCTGTCACTATAGTAATACACAGTTATCTGATTGACCCTCAAACTTTTGTCAGACGTGGGGTTAATATCCGTTTTACGGCCTTTAACGCTCTGCCTACCCCGTAAGGGATATAGACGTGATTTTTGTATGTATGTTTGTACGTATGTAGTATATAAAGGTTAGTTGCGTGTTTTTAATAATACGTTGAAAAGCGTTTATGTCACCACTTGCGATTATCAAAGAGCGATTTCACATGGGTTGTTGGTTTTTGTAATTATTTCCGCCTCCCCTTATTTCCAAAGTGCAGATCAATAACGTTTACCGAAACGCAAAGCGTTTTATGAAATCCTGATTGCAGTTACCGATAAGCTATTCGCGCGTGGCATAGTGCATGTCGGCAATCTTGATTCCCTTAAACTGTTTTACGAAATCACTTTTTATTCTGCAAGAAAGAACCTAAAATGTACATATCTGTTGGGTAGTGCGCGACCAGCAAGCAGCCCGCGAGTCACGTACTTGTTTATCTAAAGGGCAGTTGACCTTTGTCTGATTGCTGCGACGCTACGCATACTGTGCGCCTTATCAATTTGCCATAGTTCCGTAAAAGACTTTTGAAAAGCAAAATTTTCTTTGCTCTGTTCGCTTCGGCGCTACGGTTCGCGTCGCTACTCCGTGTACCTCTTCGCAGGTAGGAGCTCCCTCACCTCGCAGCTTCGGCTTGCAGCCTCAGCTGCGCGTCTCGTCCACCCCTACCAGCTCGAGGCGCACGAAGTTAGCGCCGCGACCCTCCGCACCTACGCAAGTCGACTCTTCATAGTAAATAGCTTAGTTCGGATACAGAGTGTTTGAGACTACTTTCACTTTGCAGGGGAAGTGTCCCAAAAATTTGACCTACGTTTTTTAGCTTCAAGGAAACTACTCTTATTTTTGAGTAAAAACAATAACTGCATTCAAAATTTTTCAAAAAACCTTTTGGTCACGCCGGGAGTCGAACCAGTAAAAAATCGTTTAAAAAACACCCTGTATTTTTATGATGCTAATCGACAGGGTCAGTGGTAAGGCTCAATTTCTGCAAAAAACCAAACTATCGCAAACTCACGCAAATAACTGCATTCAATGATTTTAAAAAAATTACTTGTCGTCATAGAAAATCGTAAAAACACCCTGTATTTTTATGATGGGGATCGAGCATGTTAATAGCAAGGATTAATTTCTGCGAACAAACATACTATCGCAAAGCAACAGAAAGGCTCGTAATTAACGAATGAAACGAAAATAATTTCTATACTGCGTTTTGGAAACCCTAGTGGTGCCACCTCTGAAATGTATTAGGAACCACATTTTCATAATCCACACTAATATTATAAATGCGAAAGTAACTCTGTCTGTCTGTCTGTCTGTCTGTCTGCTACGCTTTCACGGCCAAACCGCTGAACCGATCTTCATGAAACTTGGCACAGAGATTGCTAGCATACCGAGAACGGACATAGGCTACTTTTTATCACCATTCGAGGGTCTGGAGTACAGATGTAGACCACCAGGTGTACCACCAGGAGCCCAGCTAAACTATTAGAGATACAGGCATGGTTCCCAAACAAAAGTTGTTTAGTATGATGGTCCGCTTCTTTTCACAAGGACATTGAGGATCTGGAGTACCTTATGTAGACCACCAGGTGTACCATCAGGAGCCCAGCTAAACTATTAGAGATACAGGCATGGTTCAGAAACAAAAATTGTTCAGTATGATGGGCGGCTTCTTTTCACAAGGACATTGAGGATCTGGAGTACCTTATGTAGACCACCAGGTGTACCACCAGGAGCCCAGCTAAACTATTAGAGATGCAGGCATGGTTCCGAAACAAAAGTTGTTTAGTATGATGGGCCGCTTCTTTTCACAAGGGCATTGAGGATCTGGAGTACCTTATGTAGATCACCAGGTATACTATCAGGAGCCCAGCTAAACTTATAGAGATACAGGCATGGTTCTAAAACAAAAGTTGTTCAGTATTGTGGGCGCTTCTTTTCACAAGGACATGGAGGATCTGGAGTACCTTATGTAGAACACCAGGTGTACCACCAGGAGCCCAGCTAAACTATTAGAGATACAGGCATGGTTCCAAAACAAAAGTTGTTTAGTATGATGGGCCGCTTCTTTTCACAAGGGCATTGAGGATCTGGAGTACCTTATGTAGACCACCAGGTGGACTATCAGGAGCCCAGCTAAACTATTAGAGATACAGGCATGGTTCTAAAACAAAAGTTGTTCAGTATGATGGGCCGTTTCTTTTCACAAGGACATTGAGGATCTGGAGTACCTCATGTAGACCACCAGGTGTACCATGAGGAGCCCAGCTGAACTATTAGAGATACAGGCATGGTTCTATAACAAAAGTTGTTAAATATGATGGGCCGCTTCTTTTCACAAGGACATTGAGAATCTGGATACCTTATGTAGACCACCAGGTGTACCATCAGGAGCCCAGCTAAACTATTAGAGATACAGGCATCGTACCAAAACAAAAGTTGTTCAGTATGATGGGCCGTTTCTTTTCCAAGGACATTGAGGATCTGGAGTACCTTATGTAGACCACCAGGTGTACTATCAGGAGCCCAGCTAAACTATTAGAGAAACAGGCATGGTACTCAAACAAAAGTTGTTCAGTATGATGGGCCGTTTCTTTTCCAAGGACATTGAGGATCTGGAGTACCTTATGTAGACCACCAGGTGTACTATCAGGAGCCCAGCTAAACTATTAGAGATACAGGCATGGTTCTAAAACAAAAGTTGTTCAGTATGATGGGCCGCTTCTTCTCACAAGGACATTGAGGATCTGGAGTACCTTATGTAGACCACCAGGTGTACCATCAAGAGCCCACGTAAACTATTACAGATACAGAAATGGCTCCAGTACAAAATTTGTTCAGTATGATAGGCCGCTTCTTTTCACAAGGACATTTAGGATCTGGAGTACCTTATGTAGACCACCAGGTGTACCATCAGGAGCCCACGTAAACTATTAGAGATACAGAAATGGTTCCGAAACAAAAGTTAATCAGTATGATGGGCCGCCTCTTTTCACAAGGACATTGGGGCTCTGGAGTACCTTATTTAGACCACCAGGTGCACCATCAGGAGCCCAGCTAAACTAATGGAGATACAGAAATGGTTCCGGAACAAAATTTGTTCAGTATGATGGGCCGCTTCTTCTCACAAGGACATTGAGGATCTAAAGTGCCTTATGTAGACTACCAGGTGTACCATCAGGAGCCCAGCTAAACTATTAGAGATACAAGCATGGTTCTAAAACAATAGTTGTTCTGTATGATGGGCCGCTTCTTTTCACAAGGATATTGAGGATCTGGAGTACCTTATGTAGACCACCAGGTGTACCATCAGGAGCCCAGCTAAACTATTAGAGATACAGGCATGGTACCAAAACAAAAGTTGTTCAGTATGATGGGTCGCTTCTTTTCTAAGGACATTGAGGATCTGGAGTACCTTATGTAGACCACCAGGTGTACTATCAGGAGCCCAGCTAAACTATTAGAGATACAGGCATGGTACTCAAACAAAAGTTGTTCAGTATGATGGGCCGTTTCTTTTCCAAGGACATTGAGGATCTGGAGTACCTTATGTAGACCACCAGGTGTACTATCAGGAGCCCAGCTAAACTATTAGAGATACAGGCATGGTTCTAAAACAAAAGTTGTTCAGTATGATGGGCCGCTTCTTCTCACAAGGACATTGAGGATCTGGAGTACCTTATGTAGACCACCAGGTGTACCATCAAGAGCCCACGTAAACTATTACAGATACAGAAATGGCTCCAGTACAAAATTTGTTCAGTATGATAGGCCGCTTCTTTTCACAAGGACATTTAGGATCTGGAGTACCTTATGTAGACCACCAGGTGTACCATCAGGAGCCCACGTAAACTATTAGAGATACAGAAATGGTTCCGAAACAAAAGTTGTTCAGTATGATGGGCCGCCTCTTTTCACAAGGACATTGGGGCTCTGGAGTACCTTATTTAGACCACCAGGTGCACCATCAGGAGCCCAGCTAAACTAATGGAGATACAGAAATGGTTCCGGAACAAAATTTGTTCAGTATGATGGGCCGCTTCTTCTCACAAGGACATTGAGGATCTAAAGTGCCTTATGTAGACTACCAGGTGTACCATCAGGAGCCCAGCTAAACTATTAGAGATACAAGCATGGTTCTAAAACAATAGTTGTTCTGTATGATGGGCCGCTTCTTTTCACAAGGATATTGAGGATCTGGAGTACCTTATGTAGACCACCAGGTGTACCATCAGGAGCCCAGCTAAACTATTAGAGATACAGGCATGGTACCAAAACAAAAGTTGTTCAGTATGATGGGTCGCTTCTTTTCTAAGGACATTGAGGATCTGGAGTACCTTATGTAGACCACCAGGTGTACTATCAGGAGCCCAGCTAAACTATTAAATATACAGGCATGGTTCTAAAACAAAAGTTGTTCAGTATGATGGGGCGCTTCTTTTCACAAGGACATTGAGGATCTGGAGTACCTTATGTAGACCACCAGGTGTACCATCAGGAGCCCAGCTAAACTATTAGAGATACAGGCATGGTACCAAAACAAATGTTGTTCAGTATGATGGGGCGCTTCTTTTCACAAGGACATTGAGGATCTGGAGTACCTTATGTAGACCACCAGGTGTACCATCAAGAGCCCACGTAAACTATTACAGATACAGAAATGGCTCCAGTACAAAATTTGTTCAGTATGATAGGCCGCTTCTTTTCACAAGGACATTTAGGATCTGGAGTACCTTATGTAGACCACCAGGTGTACCATCAGGAGCCCACGTAAACTATTAGAGATACAGAAATGGTTCCGAAACAAAAGTTGTTCAGTATGATGGGCCGCCTCTTTTCACAAGGACATTGGGGCTCTGGAGTACCTTATTTAGACCACCAGGTGCACCATCAGGAGCCCAGCTAAACTAATGGAGATACAGAAATGGTTCCGGAACAAAATTTGTTCAGTATGATGGGCCGCTTCTTCTCACAAGGACATTGAGGATCTAAAGTGCCTTATGTAGACTACCAGGTGTACCATCAGGAGCCCAGCTAAACTATTAGAGATACAAGCATGGTTCTAAAACAATAGTTGTTCTGTATGATGGGCCGCTTCTTTTCACAAGGATATTGAGGATCTGGAGTACCTTATGTAGACCACCAGGTGTACCATCAGGAGCCCAGCTAAACTATTAGAGATACAGGCATGGTACCAAAACAAAAGTTGTTCAGTATGATGGGTCGCTTCTTTTCTAAGGACATTGAGGATCTGGAGTACCTTATGTAGACCACCAGGTGTACTATCAGGAGCCCAGCTAAACTATTAAATATACAGGCATGGTTCTAAAACAAAAGTTGTTCAGTATGATGGGGCGCTTCTTTTCACAAGGACATTGAGGATCTGGAGTACCTTATGTAGACCACCAGGTGTACCATCAGGAGCCCAGCTAAACTATTAGAGATACAGGCATGGTACCAAAACAAATGTTGTTCAGTATGATGGGGCGCTTCTTTTCACAAGGACATTGAGGGTCTGGAGTACCTTATGTAGACCACCAGGTGTACCATCAAGAGCCCACGTAAACTATTACAAATACAGAAATGGTTCCAATACAAAATTTGTTCAGTATGATAGGCCGCTTTATTTCACAAGGACATTGAGGATCTGGAGTACCTTATGTAGACCACCAGGTGTACCATCAGGAGCCCACGTAAACTATTAGAGATTTAGAAATGGTTCTAAAACAAAAGTTTTTCAGTATGATGGGCCGCTTCTTTCACAAGGACATTGAGGATCTGGAGTACCGTATGTACACTTCTTTACCGAGGACAGAAAAACAAAAAATGTGGTATAGAGGTATAAAAATGTATAATAGTAACTTAAATTACCTTTTTATCCGTCTTATCTACTTATGCTGACCATTTTAGTGTGCTGAAATAGGCACCTCTGGAGTAATTACTCTGTTATCTACTGACTTTTGTATTCATCCACACTTCCACACTAATATTATAAATGCGAAAGTAACTCTGTCTGTCTGTCTGTCTGTCTGTCTGTCTGCTACGCTTTCACGGCCAAACCGCTGAACCGATCTTCATGAAACTTAGCACAGAGATAGCTAGCATACCGAGAACGGACATAGGCTACTTTTTATCACCATTCGAGGGTCTGGAGTACAGATGTAGACCACCAGGTGTACCACCAGGAGCCCAGCTAAACTATTAGAGATACAGGCATGGTTCCGAAACAAAAGTTGTTCAGTATGATGGGCCGCTTCTTTTCACAAGGACATTGAGGATCTGGAGTACCTTATGTAGACCACCAGGTGTACCATCAGGAGTCCACCTGAACTATTAGAGATACAGGCATGGTTCCAAAACAAAAGTTATTCAATATGATGGGCCGCTTCTTTTCACAAGGACATTGAGGATCTGGATTGCCTTATGTAGATCACCAGGTGTACCATCAGGAGCCCACCTGAACTATTAGAGATACAGGCATGGTTCCCAAACAAAAGTTGTTCAGTATGATGGGCCGCTTCTTTTCACAAGGACATTGAGGATCTCGAGTACCTTATGTAGACCACCAGGTGTACCATCAGGAGCCCAGCTAAACTTATAGAGATGCAGGCATGGTTCTAAAACAAAAGTTGTTCAGTATGATGGGCTGCTTCTTTTCACAAGGACATAGAGGATCTGGAGTACATTATAAAGACCACCAGGTGTACCATCAGGAGCCCAGCTAAACTATTAGAGATACAGGCATGGTTCTAAAACAAAAGTTGTTCAGTATGATGGGCTGCTTCTTTTCACAAGGATATTGAGGATCTGGAGTACCTTATGAAGACCACCAGGTGTACCATCAGGAGCCCATCTAAACTATTAGAGATACAGAAATGGTTCCAAAACAAAAGTTTTTCAGTATGATGGGAATAAGTTGAGATAGGACATTGGCTACTTTTTACCGAAGATTTTTTTGTTATCTACTGATTTTTGTATTCAATGGTTATAAATATTGATCTCTCAGGGCACTACACAGGATAGCAAATTTTGAATTGTCCCTTTAACATTAGAAGCAAGCAAGTCATCTTTAAACAGTAGAGATAAGAACTGTTCTAAATTCACTGGCACACTTACTATGAATAACCTGTGCCAAAAAAAAAACTATCTAACGCGGACGAAGTCGCGGGTAAAAGTTAGTAAACTCATAAATTGTAAACTTTGTAGGGCAAGTGTTCTAAATATTCGACCTACGGTTTTTCGCTGAAAGAAAGCTACACTTAGTTTATAGTAAAAACAATAACTTCATTCAAAGTTTTTCCAAAAATCACTTGTAGTCGCCGGGAGTCGAACCGGTAAAAATTGAAAAAAAATAAACACCCTGTATTTTTATGATGCCGATCGATAGGGTCAATGTTAAGGATAAATTACTGCAAACAAACATTGTATGGCAAACGCATGGAAATGGGTGCAATTAATCAAAATAATATTGAAAATTTTCACCAAATTGAAATCTTTATAGCACATCCGTCATTTTGAAATGTCAACTTTTTGGAGTTTTCTGGTAAACTACATCATATACCTAATCTAATAGTATAATATTCAAAACTGTAACTAACGTAGATCTGGGAGAACAATTCGGGTCTTTTGGGGTCTGCCCGGAGCAAAATTGGCGAAGAAATTCAAACAAAGTTGTAAAACTTGGCCGCCATCTTGTTTCTACAATTTTTTTTATTTTTTTAGCAATCTATACCAGAGCACTTACAAACTGCCCATATATCAATTTAACCTATTTCGACTCGTTCTACCTGAAAAAGGGACAAATAAAAAAATGGATTTCCAATTTTTTTTTAATAACTTGGCCGCCATCTTGAATTTCCAACTTTTTGGATTTTCTGGTAAACTACATCATATACCTCACCTGACAACTTAACAGCGATAGTTCCCACGCATGCGCATCTGGTAAAACAATTCGCCGAACTTGGGTCTATTTTTCGAGAAAAAAGCTTCTATCTCGGCCACCATCTTGTTTTTCCCAAATGTTGGAATTTTCCTGAAAACTACAAAACGACCCCTAAAAACCCCTCATACATCACTAAACCCCACCATGCCTCCTTCTTGGAGATCAATTCGGGTGAAAAAAACACCATTTTCAGGGTAAAAAAAAATGACCGCCATCTTGTTTTTTTATTTTTTTACAACCACCATTGTATTTAAAAGCATAAAATCTCCCGAAAATGTCGTTTCAATCAACTCAATCCGATAACAAATGTAAAAGTTGTTGCCACTCCCGCGGCCGCCATCTTGTTTTTTGAAAATGTCGGAATTTTTCTCTACTCATCGGAATAAACCAAAAAACTCTTCCATACATCAAAAACCTCCAACTATACTCCTTCAACACAAACAATCATGTCAATGAGTGAGTGAGTGAGTGGTCGTTGTGTAGCTTTATATAAGTTGGGACTAGTTGGTTGGGTGGTGCGCGGGCTGCAAGCAGCCCGCGGGTCGTGTGTGCTTTGCCTTTCGCATAGTTCGAGTGAGTTTGTATTTATAACAGCGTTTTATGCTACCACTTGTAATTTTCCTAAGGCAAATTTAGCTTGGCAGTATGTAAAGGGTAGTTGTGCATCTTAATTATGACGTTGAACAGCGTTTTACGTCACCGCTTTCGATAATCAGAAAGCGTTTTCACTTTTGTAGTTGGTTTTGTAGTTTTTTCCGTCTCCCCTAATTTCCAAAGTGCAGATTAATAACGTTTACCGTAACGCAAAGCGTTTTATGAAACCACTATGAATTCCTGATTGCATTTACCGATAAGCTATTCGCGCGTGGTTATAGTGCGTGTGGGCAATCTTGTTTCCTTTAAACTGTTTTACGGAACCACTTTTTATTCTGCAAGAAAGAACCTAATATTTCCATATCTGTTGAGTAGTGCGCGGGCAGCAAGCAACCCGCGAGTCGCGTACTTGTTTATCCATAGGACAGTTTACCTTTGTCTGTTTGCTCCGGCGCTACGGTTCGCGTCGCTTCCTCCGTGCCACCTCTTCGCAGGCAGGAGCTCCCTCACCACGCAGCTTCGGCTTTCAGCCTCAGCTGCGCGTCTCGTCCACCCCTACCTGCTCGAGGCGCACGAAGTCGCGACGCGACCCTCCGCACCTACGCATTTTGTGCGCCTTATGAATATAGTTTCGTAAAAGACTTTTGAAAAGCAAAATTTTCTTTGCTCTGTTTGCTTCGGCGCTACGCAAGTCGACTCTTCATAGTAAATAGCTTAGTTCGTATACAGAGTGTTTGAGACTACTTTCACTTTGTAGGGGAAGTGTCCCAAATATTTGACCTACGTTTTTTTGCTTCAAGGAAACAACCCTTATTTTTGAGTAAAAACAATAACTGCATTCAATGTTTTTCGAAAAATCACTTGGTCACGCCGGGAGTCGAACCGGTGAAAATCGTGAAAATAACACCCTGTATTTTTATGACGTCAATCAAACATGTCAATAGTAAGGATCATTTTCTGCAAACAAACATAGTATCGTAAACTCTCGCAAATAAGTGAAATTAAACAAATTTTGTTTGATAATTTTCACTAAATTGAAAACACTATAGTACATCACTATAGTGTTTTCAATTTAACAAATAAGTGAAATTAAACAAAATTTGTTTGATAATTTTCACTAAATTGAAAACACTATAGTACATCACTATAGTGTTTTCAATTTAGTGAAAATTATGAAACAAATTTTGTTTAATTTCACTTATTTGCGAGAGTTTACGATACTATGTTTGTTTGCAGAAAATGATCCTTACTATTGACATGTTTGATTGACGTCATAAAAATACAGGGCCATCTTGAAATGTCAACTTTTTGGAAATTTTTGGTAAACTACATCATATGCCTAATCTAATGGTATAATATTCAAAACGCTCACTAATGTAAATCTGGTAGAACAATTCGGGTCCTTTTGGGTCTGCTCGGAGATTTTTTTTCAATGAAATATAAAAAATGTTCGAAAACTTTGCCGCCATCTTGTTTTTCAAAAATCTTTTATTTTTTATGTAATCTCTACCAGTACACTTACAATCAACCCATACATCACTTTAACCTATTTCGACTCTTTCTATCTGAAAAAGGTACATAGAAAAAAAGTTGATTTTAGATTTTTTTTTAATAACCCGGCGGTTATCTTGAATTTCCAACTTTTTTGAGTTTTCTGGTAAATAACATCATATACCTAATCTAATAATATAATATTTAAAACTGTAACTAACGTAAATCTGGGAGAACAATTCGGGTCTTTTGGGGTCTACCCGGAGTAAAATTTGCGAAGAAATTCAAACAAAGTTGTAAAACTTGGCCGCCATCTTGTTTTTACAATTTTTATTATTTTTTATGCAATCTCTACCAGCACACTTACCAACTGCCTATACATTACTTTAACCTATTTCGACTCTTTCTACCCGAAAAAGGGACATAGAAAAAAAGTTTATTTTCGATTTTTTTTAATTACTCGGCGGACATCTTGAATTTCCAACTTTTTGGAGTTTTCTGGTAAACTACATTATATACCTCATCCAACAGAACAACAGCGACAACTTTAGCGCTTGCGCATCTGGTAGAACAATTCGCCTACTTTAACGTCTACTTTTTGCAAAAAAATCGTCATATCTCGGCCGCCATTTTGTTTTTCCCAAATGTTGGAATTTTCCTGAAAACTACAAAGCGACTCCTAAAAACTCTCCATACATCACCAAACCCCACCATGCCTCCTTCTTGGAGATCAATTCGGGTGAAAAAAAACACCATTTTCAGCGTTAAAAAAAATGAACGCCATCTTGTTTTTTAATTTTTTCACTACCATAATCGTATTTAAAACCAAAAAATCTCCCGAAATTGACACCAAAAACGAAAAAAAGTAAAAAAAAATGAAAAAAAAAATCACCCAGCAGCCGCCATTTTGCTTTTTGAAAATGTCAGATTTTTCCTGAACTCACACAAATGAACTATAAAACTCGCCTATACATCATAAACCTCCATCTATACTCCTTCAACACAAACAATCATGTCAATCAGTCAGTGGTCGTTGTGTAGCTTTATATAAGTGTTGGTCTCCCGATAGACTAGTTGGTTGGGTGGTGCGCGGGCTGCAAGCAGCCCGCAGGTCGTGTGTGCTTTGCCTTTCGCATAGTTCGAGTGAGTTTGTATTTATAACAGCGTTTTAAGCTACCACTTGTAATTTTCCTAAGGCAAATTCAGCTTGGCAGTATGTAAAGGGTAGTTGTGCATCTTAATTATGACGTTGAGCAGCGTTTCACGTCACCGCTTTCGATAATCAGAAAGCGTTTTCACTTTTGTAGTTGGTTTTGTAGTTTTTTTCCGTCTCCCCTAATTTCCAAAGGCAGATTTATAACGTTTACCGTAACGCAAAGCGTTTAATGAAACCACTATGAAATCCTGATTGCAGTTACCGATAAGCTATTTGCGCGCCGCATAGTGCGTGTCGGTAATCTTGTTTTCATTAAACTGTTTTACGAAACCACTATTTATTCTGAAAGAAAGAACTTAAAATTTCCATATTTGTTGGAAAGTGCATGGGCAGCAAGCAGCCCGCGAGTCACGTCCTTGTTTATCTAAACTGCAGTTAACCTTTGTCTGATAGCTGCGGCGCTACGGTTCGCGTCGCTTCCTCCGTGCCACCTCTTCGCAGGCAGGTGCTCCCTCACCACGCAGCTTCGGCTTTCAGCCTCAGCTGCGCGTCTCGTCCACCCCTACCTGCTCGAGGCGTACGAAGTCGCGACGTGACCCTCCGCACCTACGCAAACTGTGCGCCTTATGAATTTGCCATAGTTCCGTAAAAGACTCCTATTAACAAATATTTTCTTTGCATTGTTTGCTTGGGCGCTACGGTTCGCGGCGCTACTACGTGTACCTCTTCGCTGGCAGGAGTTTATTTACCAGCACTCGTTCCCTCCTTGTTCACCCTTGCCCGCTTGAGGCACACGAAGGTAGTGCGGTGACCCTACGCACCCTTGCAAGTTAACTTCCCATAGTAAATAGCTTAGTCCGTATACAGAGTGCTTGAAACTACTCTCACTTAGTATGGGAAGTATCCCAAATACTTGAACTACGGTTTTTGCTGAAAAAAAAACTACCATTGTTTTTGAGTAAAATCAATAACGCATTCAAAGATTTTCGAAACACACTTTGTCTTGCCGGGAACCAATCTGGTGAAAATCACAATAAAAATACCCTGTATTTTTATGTCACAAATCGAGAGGGTCAATGGTTAGGATCAAGTGGAACCCCATTTTCATAATTAAGTCGTAAATTTAAACTTTGTCTGGGAAGTGTTCCAAACACTTATTTGACCTAGGTTTTTTTGCCAAAAGGTAACCTTATTAAATTTTTACTGAGTTAAAAAATAACTGCATTTGAATATTTTCGAAAACACCCTTAATCTTGCCGGGAATCAAACTGGTGAAAATCGCAAAATAATACCCTGTATTTTTAAGATGATGCCCATCATGAGGGTCATTGATAAGTATCAATTTATGTAAATAAACGTACTATTGCAAATCAACAGAAGGGTTTTTATTTACCGGTTGAAAAATACGAAAAAACAACTTTAAATCCATACAGCACATCCGCCTTTTGAAAATCCATTTGTTTTGGAATTTTTTGGTAAACACCAGCATATATTTCAACTGATTGTAAAAAAAACAGCCGCTCACACATGCACATTTGAGTCTTATTTTGGAAAAAATACTTGTAACTGGGCCGCCATCTTGTTTTTCCCAAATTTTGGAATTTTTCTAAAAACTACAAAAATTTCTTCATACAACATCGACCCGTGATCGACCCTAACCGTCCCCAACCACGCCTCCTTTTTAGAGATCAATTCGGGTGAAAATATCGCACTTTTCTCGTTAAATAGCAAAATTACAGTGACCTTGTATTTTTTTAACCACCATCGTATTTAAAATCTTAAAAATGCCGTTTCAAACGATTCAATCCGATAACAAATAAAAAAATTGCCTATCCCACGGCCGCCAACTTGTCTTTTTGTAAATGTCAGATTTTTCTTTACTCATAAGAACCAACCAAAAACTCCCTATACATCAGAAATCCCCATCTATATACTCCTTGAACACAAACAATCATGTCAATGAGTAAGTAAGTCAGCGTGGTGAGTGAACTCTTGCCTGCGATGATGTACCTGCCCCACACGGAGTAGCGCCGCGACCTTATGCACCCAAACAAGTCGACTTCCCGTGGTAAATAGCTTAATACGTATACACTATATTGTGTTGCTTTCAAAAAATTTCGAACAATCACGCCGGCGGCAGAAAAACCGGTGAAAATAAGAAAAAAATCACATACATACATACATAAATCACGCCTATATCCCTTGCGGGGTAGGCAGAGCGTTAACGGCCGTAAAACGGATATAAACACCACGTCTGACATAAGCTTGAGGGTCAATCAGATAACAGTGTATCACTGTAGTGACAGGTTGTCAGCCCATCGCCTACATTGTAATACACATCCCTCGAGTCCCTTAGTCGGCTCTTACGATACCCATGGGTAAGAAATGGGGTGATGCTATTCTAAGCCGGCATCACGCGGCAAATATTAAACATGAACTGTAATATCCTCGGTTTCCCGACTCGCTCGGTCATCAAGTAAGTTTTTAATAAATAACTTCTACGGAACTACATACACACATAAATAAATCACGCCTATATCCCTGACGGGGTAGGTAGAGCATTAACGGCCGTAAAACGGATATTAACACCACTTCTGACAAAAGTTTGAGGGTCAATCAGATATCTGTGTATCACTTTAGTGACAGGTTGTCAGCCCATCGCATGAAATTGTAATACACATCCCTCGAGTCCCTTAGTCGACTCTTACGATACCCATGGGTAAGAAATGGGGTGATGCTATTCTAAGCCGGCATCACGCGGCAAATATTAAACATGAACTGTAATATCCTCGGTTTCCCGACTCGCTCGGCCATCAAGTAAGTTTTTAATAAATAACTTCTACGGAACTACATACATACATAAATAAATCACGCCTATATCCCTGACGGGGTAGGTAGAGCATTAACGGCCGTAAAACGGATATTAACACCACTTCTGACAAAAGTTTGAGGGTCAATCAGATATCTGTGTATCACTTTAGTGACAGGTTGTCAGCCTATCGCCTAAAATTGTAATACACATCTAACCCTCGAGTCCCTTAGTAAATTTCTTCTGTATTTTTATGATTCAAATTCGGGAGGGTCAATGATAAGGATCAATTTCTGCAAACAAACAGACGATCGTAGAGCAACATAAACACACGTCATAAGAACCTGGCACCAGGGTTTGTCGTGTCGTTGGACGACTCGGTGTCCCACACGAAAAGAGAGAGATAAGAGCCGTATTAATTAGTATTAGTTCCGTAGAAGTGTTCCGTGTGATGCCGGCTTAGAATAGCGTCACCCCATTTCTTACCTATGGGTGTCGCAAGAGGCGACTAAGGGACTTGAGGGTGTGTATTACAATTTAAGACGATGGGCTGACAATCTGTCACTATGGTGATACACAGTTATCAGATTGACCCTCGAACTTTTGCCAGAAGTGCTGTTAAGATCAGTTTTACGGCCGTTAATGCTCTGCCTACCCCGTAAAGGGATATAGGTGTATTATATGAATGTATGTAGTTCCGTAGAAGTTATTTATTAAAAACTTTTTTATCACCGACATATTTTTACTTGATGGCCGAGCGAGTCGGGAAACCGAGGATATTACAGTTCATGTTTAATGTCCTTGCGGGAAACCGTCTACGTACGTTACAAAAAGCTATCTAAAGTCTTTAAGATACATACATACACATATCACGCCTATTGTCCCTAGCGGGGTAGGCAGAGCGTAAACGGCCGCAAAAAAACAGCCATTTACGTCATTTTAGGCAAATATTTCAGGGTCATTCGTATAACTGTGTATCGCCGTAGTGACAGGTTGTCAGCCCATCGTCTAAAATTGCAATATAGACCCTCGAGTCCTTTAGTCGCCTCTTACTACTCCCACGGGAAATAAACGGGGTGATGCTATTACATATACACACGTATTGCAATTTTAGGTGTTGGGCTGACAAATTGTCACAATGGCGATACACAATTTTCCAAATGACCCTCAAATATTTGTACGATGTGGCGTAAATGTCCGTTTTTTTGTGGCCGTTTACGCTCTGCCTACCCCGCGTGAATATAGGCGTGATATATGTATATTATGTATGTACGAGTGAGGCGAATTATCATTTACAAATAATGTACTTGGCTACTAATCGTAAGAAACAGAGTTAACATCTATGCCATTACTTATAATATGACCAAAAAATTTCGATAGCGCGTTTTTAAAAACCTAGTGGTGCCACCTCTGAAATGTATTAGGAACCAAATTTTCATACTAAACTTGTAAATTGTTACCTATGGGTATCGTAAGAGGCGAAAACGAGACTCGATGATTAAATGTGTATTGCAATTTTAGGCGATGGTCTGACAACCTGTCACTATAGTAATACACAGTTATCTGATTGACCCTCAAACTTTTGTCAGACGTGGGGTTAATATCCGTTTTACGGCCTTTAACGCTCTGCCTACCCCGTAAGGGATATAGACGTGATTTTTGTATGTATGTTTGTACGTATGTAGTATATAAAGGTTAGTTGCGTGTTTTTAATAATACGTTGAAAAGCGTTTATGTCACCACTTGCGATTATCAAAGAGCGATTTCACTTGGGTTGTTGGTTTTTGTAATTATTTCCGCCTCCCCTTATTTCCAAAGTGCAGATCAATAACGTTTACCGAAACGCAAAGCGTTTTATGAAATCCTGATTGCAGTTACCGATAAGCTATTCGCGCGTGGCATAGTGCATGTCGGCAATCTTGATTCCCTTAAACTGTTTTACGAAATCACTTTTTATTCTGCAAGAAAGAACCTAAAATGTACATATCTGTTGGGTAGTGCGCGACCAGCAAGCAGCCCGCGAGTCACGTACTTGTTTATCTAAAGGGCAGTTGACCTTTGTCTGATTGCTGCGACGCTACGCATACTGTGCGCCTTATCAATTTGCCATAGTTCCGTAAAAGACTTTTGAAAAGCAAAATTTTCTTTGCTCTGTTCGCTTCGGCGCTACGGTTCGCGTCGCTACTCCGTGTACCTCTTCGCAGGTAGGAGCTCCCTCACCTCGCAGCTTCGGCTTGCAGCCTCAGCTGCGCGTCTCGTCCACCCCTACCAGCTCGAGGCGCACGAAGTTAGCGCCGCGACCCTCCGCACCTACGCAAGTCGACTCTTCATAGTAAATAGCTTAGTTCGGATACAGAGTGTTTGAGACTACTTTCACTTTGCAGGGGAAGTGTCCCAAAAATTTGACCTACGTTTTTTAGCTTCAAGGAAACTACTCTTATTTTTGAGTAAAAACAATAACTGCATTCAAAATTTTTCAAAAAACCTTTTGGTCACGCCGGGAGTCGAACCAGTAAAAAATCGTTTAAAAAACACCCTGTATTTTTATGATGCTAATCGACAGGGTCAGTGGTAAGGCTCAATTTCTGCAAAAAAACAAACTATCGCAAACTCACGCAAATAACTGCATTCAATGATTTTAAAAAAATTACTTGTCGTCATAGAAAACCGTAAAAACACCCTGTATTTTTATGATGGGGATCGAGCATGTTAATAGCAAGGATTAATTTCTGCGAACAAACATACTATCGCAAAGCAACAGAAAGGCTCGTAATTAACGAATGAAACGAAAATAATTTCTATACTGCGTTTTAGAAACCCTAGTGGTGCCACCTCTGAAATGTATTAGGAACCACATTTTCATAATCCACACTAATATCCACACTAATATTATAAATGCGAAAGTAACTCTGTCTGTCTGTCTGTCTGCTACGCTTTCACGGCCAAACCGCTGAACTGATCTTCATGAAACTTGGCACAGAGATTGCTAGCATACCGAGAACGGACATAGGCTACTTTTTATCACCATTCGAGGGTCTGGAGTACAGATGTAGACCACCAGGTGTACCACCAGGAGCCCAGCTAAACTATTAGAGATACAGGCATGGTTCCCAAACAAAAGTTGTTTAGTATGATGGTCCGCTTCTTTTCACAAGGACATTGAGGATCTGGAGTACCTTATGTAGACCACCAGGTGTACCATCAGGAGCCCAGCTAAACTATTAGAGATACAGGCATGGTTCAGAAACAAAAATTGTTCAGTATGATGGGCGGCTTCTTTTCACAAGGACATTGAGGATCTGGAGTACCTTATGTAGACCACCAGGTGTACCACCAGGAGCCCAGCTAAACTATTAGAGATGCAGGCATGGTTCCGAAACAAAAGTTGTTTAGTATGATGGGCCGCTTCTTTTCACAAGGGCATTGAGGATCTGGAGTACCTTATGTAGATCACCAGGTATACTATCAGGAGCCCAGCTTAACTATTAGAGATACAGGCATGGTTCTAAAACAAAAGTTGTTCAGTATTGTGGGCGCTTCTTTTCACAAGGACATGGAGGATCTGGAGTACCTTATGTAGAACACCAGGTGTACCACCAGGAGCCCAGCTAAACTATTAGAGATACAGGCATGGTTCCAAAACAAAAGTTGTTTAGTATGATGGGCCGCTTCTTTTCACAAGGGCATTGAGGATCTAAAGTACCTTATGTAGACCACCAGGTGTACTATCAGGAGCCCAGCTAAACTATTAGAGATACAGGCATGGTTCTAAAACAAAAGTTGTTCAGTATGATGGGCCGTTTCTTTTCACAAGGACATTGAGGATCTGGAGTACCTCATGTAGACCACCAGGTGTACCATGAGGAGCCCAGCTGAACTATTAGAGATACAGGCATGGTTCTATAACAAAAGTTGTTAAATATGATGGGCCGCTTCTTTTCACAAGGACATTGAGAAACTGGATACCTTATTTAGACCACCAAGTGCACCATCAGGAGCCCAGCTAAACTAATGGAGATACAGAAATGGTTCCGGAACAAAATTTGTTCAGTATGATGGGCCGCTTCTTCTCACAAGGACATTGAGGATCTAAAGTGCCTTATGTAGACTACCAGGTGTACCATCAGGAGCCCAGCTAAACTATTAGAGATACAAGCATGGTTCTAAAACAATAGTTGTTCTGTATGATGGGCCGCTTCTTTTCACAAGGATATTGAGGATCTGGAGTACCTTATGTAGACCACCAGGTGTACCATCAGGAGCCCAGCTAAACTATTAGAGATACAGGCATGGTACCAAAACAAAAGTTGTTCAGTATGATGGGTCGCTTCTTTTCTAAGGACATTGAGGATCTGGAGTACCTTATGTAGACCACCAGGTGTACTATCAGGAGCCCAGCTAAACTATTAAATATACAGGCATGGTTCTAAAACAAAAGTTGTTCAGTATGATGGGGCGCTTCTTTTCACAAGGACATTGAGGATCTGGAGTACCTTATGTAGACCACCAGGTGTACCATCAGGAGCCCAGCTAAACTATTAGAGATACAGGCATGGTACCAAAACAAATGTTGTTCAGTATGATGGGGCGCTTCTTTTCACAAGGACATTGAGGATCTGGAGTACCTTATGTAGACCACCAGGTGTACCATCAAGAGCCCACGTAAACTATTACAAATACAGAAATGGTTCCAATACAAAATTTGTTCAGTATGATAGGCCGCTTTATTTCACAAGGACATTGAGGGTCTGGAGTACCTTATGTAGACCACCTGGTGTACCATCAAGAGCCCACGTAAACTATTACAAATACAGAAATGGTTCCAATACAAAATTTGTTCAGTATGATAGGCCGCTTTATTTCACAAGGACATTGAGGATCTGGAGTACCTTATGTAGACCACTAGGTGTACCATCAGGAGCGCACAAAAACTATTAGAGATATAGAAATGGTTCTAAAACAAAAGTTTTTCAGTATGATGGGCCGCTTCTTTCACAAGGACATTGAGGATCTGGAGTACCGTATGTACACTTCTTTACCGAGGACAGAAAAACAAAAAATGTGGTATAGAGGTATAAAAATGTATAATAGTAACTTAAATTACCTTTTTATCCGTCTTATCTACTTATGCTGACCATTTTAGTGTGCTGAAATAGGCACCTCTGGAGTAATTACTCTGTTATCTACTGACTTTTGTATTCATCCACACTTCCACACTAATATTATAAATGCGAAAGTAACTCTGTCTGTCTGTCTGTCTGTCTGTCTGTCTGCTACGCTTTCACGGCCAAACCGCTGAACCGATCTTCATGAAACTTAGCACAGAGATAGCTAGCATACCGAGAACGGACATAGGCTACTTTTTATCACCATTCGAGGGTCTGGAGTACAGATGTAGACCACCAGGTGTACCACCAGGAGCCCAGCTAAACTATTAGAGATACAGGCATGGTTCCGAAACAAAAGTTGTTCAGTATGATGGGCCGCTTCTTTTCACAAGGACATTGAGGATCTGGAGTACCTTATGTAGACCACCAGGTGTACCATCAGGAGTCCACCTGAACTATTAGAGATACAGGCATGGTTCCAAAACAAAAGTTATTCAATATGATGGGCCGCTTCTTTTCACAAGGACATTGAGGATCTGGATTGCCTTATGTAGATCACCAGGTGTACCATCAGGAGCCCACCTGAACTATTAGAGATACAGGCATGGTTCCCAAACAAAAGTTGTTCAGTATGATGGGCCGCTTCTTTTCACAAGGACATTGAGGATCTCGAGTACCTTATGTAGACCACCAGGTGTACCATCAGGAGCCCAGCTAAACTTATAGAGATGCAGGCATGGTTCTAAAACAAAAGTTGTTCAGTATGATGGGCTGCTTCTTTTCACAAGGACGTAGAGAATCTGGAGTATATTATGTAGACCACCAGGTGTACCACCAGGAGACCAGCTAAACTATTAGAGATACAGAAATGGTTCCAAAACAAAAGTTGTTCAGTATGATGGGCTGCTTCTTTTCACAAGGACATAGAGGATCTGGAGTACATTATGAAGACCAGCAGGTGTACCATCAGGAGCCCAGCTAAACTATTAGAGATACAGGCATGGTTCTAAAACAAAAGTTGTTCAGTATGATGGGCTGCTTCTTTTCACAAGGATATTGAGGATCTGGAGTACCTTATGTAGACCACCAGGTGTACCATCAGGAGCCCATCTAAACTATTAGAGATACAGAAATGGTTCCAAAACAAAAGTTGTTCAGTATGATGGGAATAAGTTGAGATAGGACATTGGCTACTTTTAACCGAAGATTTTTTTGTTATCTACTGATTTTTGTATTCAATGGTTATAAATATTGATCTCTCAGGGCACTACACAGGATAGCAAATTTTGAATTGTCCCTTTAACATTAGAAGCAAGCAAGTCATCTTTAAACAGTAGAGATAAGAACTGTTCTAAATTCACTGGCACACTTACTATGAATAACCTGTGCCAAAAAAAAAAACTATCTAACGCGGACGAAGTCGCGGGTAAAAGCTAGTAAACTCATAAATTGTAAACTTTGTAGGGCAAGTGTTCTAAATATTCGACCTACGGTTTTTCGCTGAAAGAAAGCTACCCTTAGTTTATAGTAAAAACAATAACTTCATTCAAAGTTTTTCCAAAAATCACTTGTAGTCGCCGGGAGTCGAACCGGTAAAAATTGAAAAAAAATAAACACCCTGTATTTTTATGATGCCGATCGATAGGGTCAATGTTAAGGATAAATTACTGCAAACAAACATTGTATGGCAAACGCATGGAAATGGGTGCAATTAATCAAAATAATATTGAAAATTTTCACCAAATTGAAATCTTTATAGCACATCCGTCATTTTGAAATGTCAACTTTTTGGAGTTTTCTGGTAAACTACATCATATACCTAATCTAATAGTATAATATTCAAAACTGTAACTAACGTAGATCTGGGAGAACAATTCGGGTCTTTTGGGGTCTGCCCGGAGCAAAATTGGCGAAGAAATTCAAACAAAGTTGTAAAACTTGGCCGCCATCTTGTTTCTACAATTTTTTTTATTTTTTTAGCAATCTATACCAGAGCACTTACAAACTGCCCATATATCAATTTAACCTATTTCGACTCGTTCTACCTGAAAAAGGGACAAATAAAAAAATGGATTTCCAATTTTTTGGAGTTTTCTGGTAAACTACATCATATACCTCACCTGACAACTTAACAGCGATAGTTCCCACGCATGCGCATCTGGTAAAACAATTCGCCGAACTTGGGTCTATTTTTCGAGAAAAAAGCTTCTATCTCGGCCGCCATCTTGTTTTTCCCAAATGTTGGAATTTTCCTGAAAACTACAAAACGACCCCTAAAAACCCCTCATACATCACTAAACCCCACCATGCCTCCTTCTTGGAGATCAATTCGGGTAAAAAAAACACCATTTTCAGGGTAAAAAAAAATGACCGCCATCTTGTTTTTTTATTTTTTTACAACCACCATTGTATTTAAAAGCATAAAATCTTCCGAAAATGTCGTTTCAATCAACTCAATCCGATAACAAATGTAAAAGTTGTTGCCACTCCCGCGGCCGCCATCTTGTTTTTTGAAAATGTCGGAATTTTTCTCTACTCATCGGAATAAACCAAAAAACTCTTCCATACATCAAAAACCTCCAACTATACTCCTTCAACACAAACAATCATGTCAATGAGTGAGTGAGTGAGTGGTCGTTGTGTAGCTTTATATAAGTTGGGATGGGATGGGAATGGGATAGAAGATGGGATTGGGATTAGGACTAGTTGGTTGGGTGGTGCGCGGGCTGCAAGCAGCCTGCGGGTCGTGTGTGCTTTGCCTTTCGTATAGTTCGAGTGAGTTTGTATTTATAACAGCGTTTTATGCTACCACTTGTAATTTTCCTAAGGCAAATTCAGCTTGGCAGTATGTAAAGGGTAGTTGTGCATCTTAATTATGACGTTGAACAGCGTTTTACGTCACCACTTGCAATAATCAAAGAGCGATTTCACTTGTGTAGTTGGCTTTTGTGGTTATTTCCGCCTCCCTTTAATTCCAAAGTGCAGATCAATAACGTTTACCGTAACGCAAAGCGTTTTATGAAACCACTATGGCATAGTGCTTGTCGACAATCTTTTTTCCCTAAACTGTTTTACGAAACCACTATTTATTCTGAAAGAAAGAACCTTAAATGTCCATATCCTTTGGGTAGTGCGCGGGAAGCAAGCAGCTCGCTAGTCACGAAGGTACCACCATAAGGTACCAGGGGTACAGACAGACAGAAGGTTGGTTCTCTGATTTCGTGCAAATCGGAGTAAAATCGGAGAAATTTTGAGAACGAAAAAATAAGGTATAGATATCAAAATATGCATGAAGTTATGTAACTTGACCAATTTTAATGAGATTGCACCGATAGGATTAGGAGTTATAGGCTATACAAATTTTTATTTCGGACGGTAATGACCTTGCGGCTGATGGTAATGACTGCAGTATAAGACGGTAGTGATTTTTGCATACTGGTAATGATATCTTAGCAGATTGTAGTGATAAATGCTGACCGGTAATGATTTTATTAAAAATAAAAATCATTTTAGTTAATAGTTTTAAAGAATTTTTATTAAGTGAACGATAAAAATGAAATATTTGAACCACATGAAACAAAACCTAAAATCCGACAAATACCTGGATCAATAAACGCAAAAAAAACTGAAAATCACATTGAAAACAAAACAAAATCTTTTACATCTTCTGAACTAAATCCAGTTTCTAAACTTTCTTGGAAAGTATTTCAAGTATCAATATTAGGCTGCTCACAGGCGGGTGGCACAGTGTAAACGGCTCAGCAGCAGTCATCATAATGAATCGACGCCAGTGATCGACGGGTGACGACGGCTGAAGTGGCGGAGTTGCAATTCCGCATAGGGGGTTTGCCACGTCTCTATCTGCTGCTAATAGTTTGCCGATTTTTTTCGACGGCTGCCATCAAACTGTTGGCGACAGCTAGCGACGTGGCAAGCCCAACTGCAGCTGTTGACACTTATCGACGACTGTTGTCGAGTCAAAAACTGATGTCAACACAGTGTAGATGATCTGTAAGCAGCGTTAAAAAGGAAAAAAAAAAAACTATACTAAACACTACAGCATAATACCAGCGTTTGGTATAAACAAGTAAGAAATATTAATTCATCAACATTATCATCAAAATACGAAAAAGACCGCTGCTGGTCTTAGGCCTCATCAAGATCAAAGAAAATATGTTCCCATGACCAGTAGTGTACTGTTGTGGCTGTTGCTGTAGACGAGTAGTTTCTCTTCAACAACAAAACTAAATTTAACCCTACAATGCATGATTTTTTGTTTTGCTTTGAATTAAATATATGTGACAGACATTAGGGAAATATGAAGGGAAAAAATAATGAAAAAAATCAATATGTCGATTTACATAGAAAAAAAAGGTATTTTAATTCTGTTCCACATATGGTACACTATGCATTTAGCATCCATCAAGAGGTACACTTACAATTTTAAGGATATGTGGCAAACAAATAATTATTTATTAGAAAAATACAAAACTGAATCTTATTATTAATGAAAAACACGGAAACAGTTTTAACCTTGTTGAAACAGAGTTCAATACGACACTTTTCGCAGCTGACGAAGGTTTTTCCTTTACATCCAGGTAACTTACAGCGTTGTCTGGTCGATAGCCATTTCGGAAAATAGGCAACTCAGAATGGGCAATTCAATGAGATATTCTTCTTCCAGATGAATCTTCTTTTTTTAGCTGGAACTGTGCGTGCTTGCCTTCGAGAAAGGGAGCTACAAAACTTGACCTTGAAGAAATAGAACTATTATTTTGAATTTGCCGAGACTGGGTGTTCTTTTGACCTCCGATTGAGGAGCCACGACTAGTAGGTAATCTGCGGGGATTCCCCCCTGCTTGATGAGCACCGACCTGAAACCTGAGGGGATTCCCTTCTGTTTGATGAGGGCAGACCTAAAATCTGAGGGGATTCTGAACAGAAATTGGTGGCGGGTCCTCTCTGTTTGATAAGTTACGACCAGAAACCTGCGTGTACTTTCTTTTGCTTGATGAGGAGTGACCAGAATTCTAACTTGTCGATCGTGAAATTCGGTTGCCAGCTAATTGATATAAAGAAATATTCTCTTCTATTAGCGTTTCATTTTGAACAGTAGTCACGTCAACTTCTTCTTCAGAGTCCTCCAGATTATGGTCGACGACCTGCCTGTTTTTTTTCATATCATCATCACTGTCAGCATCCGAAAAGTCCTTGCCATCTTCACTACCTGATGGTATTGCTAAAGCGCGCTCAATCTCTTGATCTTTTAGCTTTTTCTTTGCCATAATCTGAAATAAGTAAGAATATTTTGTCAAGTAAGAAAAGCTACTTTAATGCACAGTGTGCCATATGTGGAACATGCGTATTCGACCATTTTTCTTATAGAGTTTTATGAAAATATAGTTTTGTTTACTTACCGTGTTTTACTTTACAATATTTGCGACACACTAGTATTTTTTTCTAAGGTACAGTAACCCTAGATGGCCCGCCTCCCAAGATGGCCCACTTTCGAAAACTACGATTTATAATTTTTTAAATGATTTGAATTTTCGCGGGAACACGTATTTACTCCCATACTAAAATTTGCATGTGTATCCAAACACGGACTCACCGCCATTTTGATTTAATCTGTCACTTGTCAACAAAGCTTTAAACGGAAGGTCGTATACTTAAATCGCCGGCGCAGTTTTTGTGATTTTTCTATAAAACTAACGTAAGTTGTTTAAGTTTGATTGCTTTGCCTTTTTATTTGGATACTAGCTTTTACCCGCGACTTCGTCCGCGTTAGATAGTATTTTTAGAAAGAGGTTCTAAAGTTGATATGTATATTCATAGTAAGCATGACAGTGATATTAGAACAGTTCTTATCTCTACTGTTTAAGGATACCTTGCTTGCTTCTGTTGTTAAAGGGACAATTCAAAAATTGCCATCCGGTGTACTGCGCTGACAGATCAATATTTATAACCATGGGATACAAAAGTCAGTAAATAAAAAAAAATCCTTGGTAAAAAGTTGCCAATGTCCTTTCTCAACTTATTCCCATCATACTGGCCAACTTTTGTTTTGGAACCATTTCTGTATCTCTAATAGTTTAGGTGGGCTCCTGATCGTACACCTGGTGGTCTACATAAGGTACTCCAGATCCTCAGTATCCTTGTAAAAAGAAGGAGTCCATCATACTGGCCAACTTTTGTTTTGGAACTATTTCTTTATCTCTAATAGTTTAGGTGGCCTCCTAATGGTGCACCTGGTGGTCTACATAAGGTACTCCAGATCCCCAATGTCCTTGTGAAAAGAAGCGGCCCATCATACTGAACAACTTTTGTTTTGGAACCATTTCTTTATCTCTAATAATTTAGCTGGGCTCCTGATGGTACACCTGGTGGTCTACATAAGGTACTCCAGATCCCCAATGTCCTTGTGAAAAGAAGCGGCCCATCATACTGAACAACTTTTGTTTTGAAACCATTTCTTTATCTCTAATTGTTTAGCTATGCTCCTGATCGTACACCTGGTGGTCTACATAAGCTACTCCAGATCCTCAACGTCCTTGTGAAAAGAAACGGCCCATCATACTGAACAATTTTTGTTTTGGTACCATTTATGTATCTCTAATAGTTTAGGTGGGCTCCTGATGGTACACCTGGTGGTCTACATAAGGTACTCCAGATCCCCAATGTCCTTGTGAAAAGAAGCGGCCCATCATACTGAACAACTTTTGTTTTGAAACCATTTCTTTATCTCTAATTGTTTAGCTATGCTCCTGATCGTACACCTGGTGGTCTACATAAGCTACTCCAGATTCTCAACGTCCTTGTGAAAAGAAACGGCCCATCATACTGAACAATTTTTGTTTTGGTACCATTTATGTATCTCTAATAGTTTAGGTGGGCTCCTGATGGTACACCTGGTGGTCTACATAAGGTACTCCAGATTCTCAATGTCCTTGTGAAAAGAAGCAGCCCATCATACTGAGCAACTTTTGTTTTGGAACCATTTCTATATCTCTTATTGTTTAGCTGGGCTCCTGATGGTACACCTGGTGGTCTACATAAGGTACTCCAGATCCTCAATGTCCTTGTGAAAAGAAGCGACCCATCAAAATGGACAACTATTGTTTAAGAACCATGCCTGTATCTCTTATAGTTTAGCTGGGCTCCTGATGGTACACCTGGTGGTCTACATAAGGTACTCCAGATCCTCAATGTCCTTGTGAAAAGTAGCGGCCCATCATACTGAAAAACTTTTGTTTTGGAACCATGCCTGTATCTCTTATAGTTTAGCTGGGCTCCTGGAGGTACACCTGGTGGTCTACATAAGGTACTCCAGATCCTCAATGTCCTTGTGAAAAGAAGCGACCCATCAAAATGGACAACTATTGTTTAAGAACCATGCCTGTATCTCTTATAGTTTAGCTGGGCTCCTGATGGTACACCTGGTGGTCTACATAAGGTACTCCAGATCCTCAATGTCCTTGTGAAAAGAAGCGGCCCATCATACTGAACAACTTTTGTTTTGGAACCATGCCTGTATCTCTTATAGTTTAGCTGGGCTCCTGGAGGTACACCTGGTGGTCTACATCTGTACTCCAGACCCTCGAATGGTGATAAAAAGTAGCCTATGTCCGTTCTCGGTATGCTAGCAATCTCTGTGCCAAGTTTCATGAAGATCGGTTCAGCGGTTTGGCCGTGAAAGCGTAGCAGACAGACAGACAGACAGACAGACAGACAGAGTTACTTTCGCATTTATAATATTAGTGTGGAAGCTTTTACCCGCGACTTCGTCCGCGTTAGATAGTATTTTTAGAAAGAGGTTCTAAAGTTGATATGTATATTCATAGTAAGCATGACAGTGATATTAGAACAGTTCTTATCTCTACTGTTTAAGGATACCTTGCTTGCTTCTGTTGTTAAAGGGACAATTCAAAATTTGCCATCCGGTGTACTGCGCTGACAGATCAATATTTATAACCATGGGATACAAAAGTCAGTAGATAAAAAAAAATCCTTGGTAAAAAAATGCCAATGTCCTTTCTCAACTTATTCCCATCATACTGGCCAACTTTTGTTTTGGAACCATTTCTGTATCTCTAATAGTTTAGGTGGGCTCCTGATCGTACACCTGGTGGTCTACATAAGGTACTCCAGATCCTCAGTATCCTTGTAAAAAGAAGGAGTCCATCATACTGGCCAACTTTTGTTTTGGAACTATTTCTTTATCTCTAATAGTTTAGGTGGCCTCCTAATGGTGCACCTGGTGGTCTACATAAGGTACTCCAGATCCCCAATGTCCTTGTGAAAAGAAGCGGCCCATCATACTGAACAACTTTTGTTTTGGAACCATTTCTTTATCTCTAATAATTTAGCTGGGCTCCTGATGGTACACCTGGTGGTCTAGCATCCTCAACGTCCTTGTGAAAAGAAACGGCCCATCATACTGAACAA
Source organism: Tuta absoluta (assembly GCA_027580185.1). Taxonomy (NCBI): domain Eukaryota; kingdom Metazoa; phylum Arthropoda; class Insecta; order Lepidoptera; family Gelechiidae; genus Tuta; species Tuta absoluta. Next base: position 2,015,624 of record JAQAHW010000060.1, read on the forward strand.
TTTTTGTTTTGGTACCATTTATGTATCTCTAATAGTTTAGGTGGGCTCCTGATGGTACACCTGGTGGTCTACATAAGGTACTCCAGATCCCCAATGTCCTTGTGAAAAGAAGCGGCCCATCATACTGAACAACTTTTGTTTTGAAACCATTTCTTTATCTCTAATTGTTTAGCTATGCTCCTGATCGTACACTTGGTGGTCTACATAAGCTACTCCAGATTCTCAACGTCCTTGTGAAAAGAAACGGCCCATCATACTGAACAATTTTTGTTTTGGTACCATTTATGTATCTCTAATAGTTTAGGTGGGCTCCTGATGGTACACCTGGTGGTCTACATAAGGTACTCCAGATTCTCAATGTCCTTGTGAAAAGAAGCAGCCCATCATACTGAGCAACTTTTGTTTTGGAACCATTTCTATATCTCTTATTGTTTAGCTGGGCTCCTGATGGTACACCTGGTGGTCTACATAAGGTACTCCAGATCCTCAATGTCCTTGTGAAAAGAAGCGACCCATCAAAATGGACAACTATTGTTTAAGAACCATGCCTGTATCTCTTATAGTTTAGCTGGGCTCCTGATGGTACACCTGGTGGTCTACATAAGCTACTCCAGATCCTCAATGTCCTTGTGAAAAGTAGCGGCCCATCATACTGAAAAACTTTTGTTTTGGAACCATGCCTGTATCTCTTATAGTTTAGCTGGGCTCCTGGAGGTACACCTGGTGGTCTACATAAGGTACTCCAGATCCTCAATGTCCTTGTGAAAAGAAGCGACCCATCAAAATGGACAACTATTGTTTAAGAACCATGCCTGTATCTCTTATAGTTTAGCTGGGCTCCTGATGGTACACCTGGTGGTCTACATAAGGTACTCCAGATCCTCAATGTCCTTGTGAAAAGAAGCGGCCCATCATACTGAACAACTTTTGTTTTGGAACCATGCCTGTATCTCTTATAGTTTAGCTGGGCTCCTGGAGGTACACCTGGTGGTCTACATCTGTACTCCAGACCCTCGAATGGTGATAAAAAGTAGCCTATGTCCGTTCTCGGTATGCTAGCAATCTCTGTGCCAAGTTTCATGAAGATCGGTTCAGCGGTTTGGCCGTGAAAGCGTAGCAGACAGACAGACAGACAGACAGAGTTACTTTCGCATTTATAATATTAGTATTAGTATAAACTAGTATAAAAGTATAAAGTATAAAGTATAAAAGTATAAAGTATAATATATATAATATATAAATATATAATATATATAATATATAATATATATATAAATATATAATATATATAATTATATATAATATATAAATATATAAATATATAAATATATAATATATAATATATATATAATATATATAATAGTGTGGATAGTGTGGATTATCGTTCATTGCTACAAAACTTACAAATACTTGATTTAAAGCCAATTTTTTAGGATTTTATTTTTTATTTTTTTGGACACTCAGTTTGAAATCATTAGAGTTGGCGGGAAAATAAATTTATCACAGTTTGATATGGATAAGAAACACCCCATCTTATTACATAGTAAACACGCACTTACGAGACTTATCGTAAGTAATGAGCACATCAGACTTATGCATAATGGCCCCCAATTGTTGTTGGCTTCCATACGAGAGAGGTACTGGCCTCGAAAGGGTAAGGTACTTGCAAATCAAATCGTGCATAAGTGTGTAGCCTGCTTTAGAGCCAAACCCATCAACCCTGTGCCTGCCATGGGCAGTCTCCCGAGTACTAGGGTGAACCCAGCGCCTCCGTACCATGTTTGTGGTTTGGACTACTGTGGTCCTTTTATATTGAGGGATAGGAAAACACGTGGTTATCGGACTTCGAAATGTTACGTAGGTATATTCGTGTGCTGTGTAACGAAGGCAATCCATATTGAATTGATTTCAGGTTTGCAGACAGACGCATTCATGGCGGCCTTTAGACGATTCATCTTCCACAGAGGTAAACCAAAACAATTGGTAAGTGACAATGTTACTACTTTCAAGGGCGCGAGTAATGACCTCAAAGAGCTTTACGATTTCATTCAATATTATTCCTCAGATTTCACTGATTTTTGTGCCGGTCAGGGCATTGAGTGGAAATTCTTACCAGTCTATACTCCACATATGGCAGGACTGGCTGAGAGTGCAGTTAAGTCTTGTAAATTTCATTTAAAACGCGTATTGGGTCAGGGTTTACTAACGTATGAAGATTTTTCGACTATTTTAATTCAAATTGAGGGGATACTTAATTCGCGACCCCTGTGTCCTATCCCGACTTCCGATAATGAAGTAATCCAAGTCCTTACGCCAACTCACTTTTTAATCGGGAGACCTACAGTTGCTTTGCCCGAATTACCTACCAAATTTTGATACTTATGTACTTTTATAAGTTGTTCTTTACTATTTACCTATTTAACGTTAAGTTACTTTAAAAAAAAATGAGAGAAAGTGCTTTCTGGGGGCTTGTCAAAACTTACTTCTTCCCTGTGTGTTTTGTACTTATTTATTCCCAAACACAATATATAAACACATTTCACATTGTTTGTTCACATAAATTAATTAGTTAGGCAACATATTTGAGTAACTTTCAATACTCTTGATGAGTAATTAAATTAATTAACTACTAGAATCACTTGCCGTGTGATGCCGGCTTAGAATAGCATCACCCCATTTCTTTCCCGTGGGAGTTGTAAGAGGCAACTGAGGGACTTGAGGGTGTGTATTGCAATTCTAGGCGATGGGCTGACAACCTGTCACTATGGCGATACCCAATTTTCTGAACGACCCTCAAATATTTGTCGGACGTGGAGTAAATGTCCGTTTTTGCGGCCGTTTACGCTCTGCCTACCCCGCAAGGGATAATAGGCCTGATATATGTATGTATGTATGTATGTAGAGCATTATCTTTCCTTAATTCCGTAATTTGTGTAGTTCATTTATGTATTATAATATATTGTATAGGTATATATAGTTATATATATGTGTATTTTTATTTTTAGTCATATATTTATTTGATTTGTGTTTTGATCATGATAAAATTATAAGTAAACTGTTATATGTGCACGTATTATCCGTATATCCTTAATCTACTCACGCTTCTTTAGGTCTGCTGGAAGAAATTTCTTTAGAAATAAGCAGTACCTGTTGTACCATTTTTCCATGTGTTCTATGTTTTTGTATTTTCTTGTGTACAATAAATTGTTAAATAAATAAATAGAATCACTTCACTAGGTACACAATGAATAGGTACACAGATCATGCTGTATTGTATCTCATTCATTAGCATTAGACTAGGACACTAGATATTAATGTTAGGTACTTACTTGTCATTAATCGATATACATTCACTTTTTGACTGTTTTGTATAAATTATAAATCTGTAAACTCTTTTAAATAGTAATTTACTATTTAAGGCGGGGGAGTATGTTTAGAAATACCTATTACATTATTTGTAAAAGCGCCATCTATCCCTTATCATTAGAACTACTACCACTGTGGCTGTATCAAACATAGATCATTTTACCCTATTCGACTTAGCTTAGCCACGTATTAGTTCCGATAAAAATAGAGGGCGCTTCGCGGGACTATATAAACCACTACGGCCCTGCCTCATCCTCTTTTCTGACTGCGGCGACTCAACCAAAAATACATCGGTCATCCACAACTCGGGCTTTTATTTAACAGTACCCTCTCCATGACCTTGCATAGGATGGAAGTAGTATACTATTGGGAAATTCAGACCACCTCCGTTCACTTTGGTGGTCTAAATTTGCCCAATAGTAAACTACCGTTTCATCACCATCCTACAACCTTTGAATCTCACCTAAGTATCTAGCACGTATGACTGATTTAAGCCCATGGTAAGAAACTCTCATTGATCATGATCCTAAGGTTGTAAGCCTGTGGTAAGAACCAAACAACCTTTCTATCTAGCACGCATGACAGATTCGAGCCCATGGTAAGAACCTCTCATCGATCATAATCCTAAGGTTGTAAGCCTGTGGTAAGAACCAAACAACCTTTCTATCTAGCACGCATGACAGATTCGAGCCCATGGTAAGAACCTCTCATCGATCATGATCCTAAGGTTGTAAGCCTGTCGTAAGAACCAAACAACCTTTCTATCTAGCACGCATGACAGATTTGAGCCCATGGTAAGAACCTCTCCTCAATCATGATCCTGAGGTTGTAAACCTGTGGTAAGAACCAAACAACCTTTTATCTAACACACACGACTGATTCGAGCCCATGATAAGAACCTCTCATCGATCGTGATCCTGAAGTTGAAGGCTTATTGTAAGAATCAATGAACCATTAAAGATTTTCTTTTATTCTTACCAATGTTTCTTTTCCATACTTACGAAATTACCTTTTTTGAATAACCCATTACCTTTTTACCATACCTTATCAAACCTGATTACCAATGATTTGCTTGAGGAATTAAGGTGATAGGTGAATTAAGTTACACAAAAAGTTCCAGAGGTAACATTTTTGTAACCCTGGATATTTTTTTTTTTTTTTTTTAATTCTATATAACATAGTGTAAAGTATTATCTTGAAATTGAATGAATAATAATATTTTTTCATATTTCTTGATTCTTCAACACAGCAACTGAAAGCAGGAGCGGGTGAAGAACGGACACCCAATTCTGTGAATAATAAATCTTATTAGAGCGATACTTAAAAGAACTTGAAAAAATGTTTTGAGGTGCCTTATTAATTCTATTCACCATAAAAAATCAAAAAGATCATACATTGTCATTTTTATTCATTATTCTTAGAATTTTTCACAAAATTAAATCATTAAATGACTACTTACCTTCATTATTCTGCTGTGCTCCTCAAGTTATCAGAAGATCACCACATAATACGTTTATTTATCTGTGCACAAAAAAGTAAAAGATTGATTTATGATTGATAACAATAATAATATATAAACATACATATTTTTTTATATTACCTACTAAGAAAATTTTGTAACACAGGGTAAAATATATTTGTATATATTTATATTTGTATATACTGTTTGTATAACCACTTGAAATTATTTAATATTTTAATTTTCTTTAGAATAACAATAAATATATGAAAAAAATATTTTCCATCATAACTAACAATATTTAATTCATCTCGAGAAAAATTATTAAAATACATATTTTTGTTTCACTCTTGCTTGACTAACAAACCTATCAAAACAAAGTAAAATCTTTTTTCACGATAGATTTACCTCTTTTTTAGTCCTCACAAATTTTTTGTCTACTGTAAAGTAGTTTTTCACAATAAATCACTTGCTGGAAAACTAATTTTTAATTGATATAATAATTAATTTAAAGAAAATATTTCACAACACCAGCGCGAGCATGGCACAGGCGACCAGCGTACACACGTCACACTGTAACGTTCCCACGGTTGGACATGTTTGGACAGTGCATGATGCAATTGCATAATAGTACAACAACCTGATGTTTGTTTTACTCATTGAAAATTGTTTCAGAAAATTTACTTTATTTTTTATTTAATTTTTTTAAATAAACGAAATTAGCTACCCAAATAAATAAAAAGAATCTATCTTTTTATTTATTCACACAAATTGAAATGATTAGTGTAATAGTATCACTATTACATTCATACTTTTAGTAATAATATCTTTTTTATTTATTTTGTTAATGAACATGAACATTAAAAGTTTGATAGGTTCAGAAGAACTTATTTATAAAGATCATAGTAACATCGATTTATTATTACATAAAATAATAATGAAACATACAACTAGTTCCTAGACTATCGTTGACTAAGCATTCCATTACCGTACCGCCGTGCATGGAAAGTTCAAAACTATATCATATTCAATTTATGCTACTAAGCGTTACGTAAGTGTAAGTGAAACAAAAGAAGTTTATCATGTTCGGTCTGAATACTGAGTATTATTAGGTATACATTTCTGCTTTACTTAAGTAGAATATTTTATACAAGACTGATGGACAAGCAATGTATTTTTATTTTTTATTTTATGTATTCAATGTAAGTATAAAACATTGTTTAAGCATGTTGCAAGCAAATCAAAAAGATAAATAAATGAAAATTGCACTGCGCTCGCTAACCCACATGTGAGCGCGGTGAATATTACAATATTTTCAATAAGAAAAGCCAATGTCCAGCAGTGGACTGTTGCGGTTGTTATGAATAAGGTTAAATATAAGAAATATAATCTTGTTGAAACTGAATTTAAGAAAATCATTATCGTTGTCTTAAAAAGTTATAAATATTACTACATAATATAAATCAAAGTTGCTTCATGCGTCTGTCTGTATGTAAAACTTCAGCATAGATTTTGAATCAGTTTTTTTTTAAATAGAAAGAGTGATTATTCATAGGAGGTTTATGTATTTATTGCATGCTGAGAAAATGTATTGTTAACGAAAACGATACGTAGTGGATTTATTATTTAACGAAACAGATTTTGAAATTTAATAAAAAAAATCCTAAATAATTTGAACAGTAATATAGTTAATACTTGCGATTGTTGGCGCTTGGTGAAACTCCATGTTTAATTAATTTTAACAAAAAACACTTGTACTCGTTTCACAGTTTCCCCGTTTCACCGGTTGGATTACCCCGCAATAAAACTGTGAAACAAGTACAAGTGTTTTTTCTCAAAATTAATTAAACAGTAATATTTTTTATTTTACTGCAACATGACTGCAACTTGAGATGGTATAAATTGTCAACTATGATCGTTGCCGCCACCGGACCACTTGATTTCAAAGAAAAATATTTGAAATTATGAAAAACGTAATAGCTATTATTTCAAAATTAAATGCTTGTTACGTAAATGTAAACAACATAAAGTTCAAATTTCCTTAAATTACAACGCTACTTATGTCTTTGTTCGGTTCGCAACTGATTTTGCTGATTGCTGTGTAAGCAATAAGTTGTATTTCACATTCAATAGTCTAAAGTCATTATGAAATTTACGCTAAAATGATTTAATTTTCTGTAATAGTTAATATCACATAAGGTATAATATTCCATGTTGTCTTACAATCACATACATAGTATGATATTTGTGTTGATTTTTCAATTTTGAACCTATATAATATGATTTTTCCTCATTTACTTTAAATTCTGCTCCTGATCAGTAGTGCTCCGTGCAACAGAAGTCATACTTATTTCAAGAACCCTCTCAAGAAGAAAAAAACCTTCGAGAAAAATGTACGTAAGTGTTTTTGTTTTTTGCTGACCGAATTCTTTAATATTTATTGTTTACTTTTTATGTCATGAACTAATTTTTATTTTTAGTTAATTTTAATCTTCAACATTTCAGGTCTGACTCCGAGTTCGAATTCTCTGATGTGATCGTACATCAGCCATCGCAGCAGCAGCGTGCCAACAACTGAGCTGCCTCCACAACCGGATCGTCGAGAAAACGCAAGTCGTCGGAAGACACTGCAAGGTATATATTTTTATGTATTTTGTGAGCTAGTTCTACTTGCATTTTGTTTGATGACTCTTTTATCTATTTAGAGGAATCCAGAGGTATACTAACATCAAAATCAGTAAAAAAAACATTACTTGTTGAAAACATAAGCCGTTTGATTAGATTATGGGTTCCTAAATTTATTTTAATCGTATCATATTTGTTTGATGCGGTTTTTAATCACTAAGATTTAATGCAAATGGACTGTATATGAATGAAAATTTAGCGAAAAGAAACATAACTAAAAACGGGGGGGAGAGCAGTAGACAAAACAGAAAACATTCCTGCTGGATTCAGTCTGCTAGGCGGATATCTGTCTTGCTGAATGGAGTAAGAAAAAAGATCAGCAAGATAAAGGAATGGAACTCACCAGAAAATACTGGGCAGGCCTCGCATGGATGGAGACAATCCGAACTCTTTAAGCTTCCTTGGCTTCGTGATTCAGAAACTGGCTATCACTGAATACCGTTATGTAGGTTTATACACATATTATTAGCACAACACTTAAAACGTGTTTATTTTATTGTCTTGAGAGTAAGTTTGTTTCGTTTCGTCGCGACAGGTATTTAATTTTTATTTATTTTTCACACTTAAGCGGCGTCCATGCTTTTTTGAAGAGAACAGGAAGTAGCTCACGGCGTCTTCAGTGTTGCCAATATTTCTTGTATTGACAGGTTTGCCAACTTGACGTGCAATACGCTGATGTGTTTCTTTTCTCTTTTCTTCTTAGTTTTTAGTATGTGAGTGGGACAAGGAAAGGGAAAAGGAAGTAGCAGACTGAATCGTACGCAACTATGATTATTAATTTAAAAGTAAGGTAAATGACCAAATACGGTGCGCGCGGGAAGCTTGAAATTAGTAAACAAAAGAAATAGCACAAACATTCTCCCGGCCTTGATAATACGCAGTATTTTCAAAAGAAAGCAATTTCATAAGAAGTTACGCAAACTAAATATTTATAAGTTTTAAGAGTTATTTATTTACTACCTAAAGTGCCTACACTACAACTAACTCAATAAGGTTTATTATATATTTAAATTATTGCGAAGGTAAAGGACAAAGTTTCATGATAGGTCGTTTCAAAAAGGTGGTTGCAGTCTTAACTAAAGCAACTCGCACTCTACCATCCTTGCCCGGGTAAACCTCTTGTATAATGCCTAAAGGCCACCGAAGAGGGGGTACATCATCTAGATGTACCAGCACTACAGTACCGGGTTTAACATTAGCCGCATCAGTATGCCATTTTTGTCTCATTTGCAGTGAATGAAGATATTCAGAACGCCATCTCTTCCAATAACTATGCACCATTTGGTCGAGTAATTCTTTGCGATAGCGCAGGGTTCTAGTTTCTTCGGAAATAGGCGCAGCAGGTAAATAAGTCAATGGTGAAGCCATAATGAAATGGGCGGGTGTAAGTGGCTCTGGAAAAGGGTCCTCCGATAGAATGCAGAGCGGTCTAGAATTTAAAATGGCTTCTATCTGGATCAATACAGTTAATAGTTCCTCGTATGTCAATATTTGAGACCCAATTACGCGATATGAGTGTAGCTTAACACTTTTGATATTTGATTCCCACAGACCTCCAAAATGAGGAGCGCGAGGGGGAATCATATGCCATTCAATGTGATGGTCCGTAAGCAGTTCATTTATTTTAGCTTTAGCGCCTACAAAATTTGTTCCATTATCGGAGTACATATGAGCTACGGGACCTCGTCTAGATATAAATCGTGTAAAAGCGGAAAGGAAAGCCTCAGTTGAAAGATCCACGGCGAGTTCAATGTGAACAGCTTTGGTGACTAAACATATAAATAAGCTTATGTACGCCTTTTGGCTTTTTTGTCCTCGTTGTCTTTTGACAGTTATATTTAAAGGGCCAGCCATATCTACACCTGTGTGAACATACGCTTTGGTTTCTTGAACCCGATAAGATGGAAGATCTGCCATTTTTGTATTCAGGTGAGATGGCGAGTTTTTGAAACAAGCATTACAAGCATGTATCCTTTGCCTTATGACATTTCGAGCAGACAAAATCCAATACTTTTGACGTAGCAAAGAACTTAAAACATTGGCACCAGTGTGGCAATGTGAGCGGTGATAATAGTCAATCAGAAGATGAGTAATATGGTCATGTTTTGCTAACAGCACAGGATGTTGAGCTTCAAAAGGTAAGTTACTATTGGAAAGTCTCCCACCTATACGTATAATGTCATGTTCATCGATGAACAAATCAAGCATACGTAGCGGTGAAGAAATGAGCTTTTTTGCTGTTATATCTTGCTTTAACTGAGTAAAATTAATATTTTGTACATCACGAATTAGATATCGTTCAGCTGTGGTAAGCTGTGAAGCGGTCAGTTGATCACTGTGAGGTAAAATTTTTGCAAATATCAAAATACTAGCTTTTACCCGCGACTTCGTCCGCGTTAGATAGTATTTTTAGAAAGAGGTTCTAAAGTTGATATGTATATTCATAGTAAGCATGACAGTGATATTAGAACAGTTCTTATCTCTACTGTTTAAGGATACCTTGCTTGCTTCTGTTGTTAAAGGGACAATTCAAAATTTGCCATCCGGTGTACTGCGCTGACAGATCAATATTTATAACCATGGGATACAAAAGTCAGTAGATAAAAAAAAATCCTTGGTAAAAAGTTGCCAATGTCCTTTCTCAACTTATTCCCATCATACTGGCCAACTTTTGTTTTGGAACCATTTCTGTATCTCTAATAGTTTAGGTGGGCTCCTGATCGTACACCTGGTGGTCTACATAAGGTACTCCAGATCCTCAGTATCCTTGTAAAAAGAAGGAGTCCATCATACTGGCCAACTTTTGTTTTGGAACTATTTCTTTATCTCTAATAGTTTAGGTGGCCTCCTAATGGTGCACCTGGTGGTCTACATAAGGTACTCCAGATCCCCAATGTCCTTGTGAAAAGAAGCGGCCCATCATACTGAACAACTTTTGTTTTGGAACCATTTCTTTATCTCTAATAATTTAGCTGGGCTCCTGATGGTACACCTGGTGGTCTACATAAGGTACTCCAGATCCCCAATGTCCTTGTGAAAAGAAGCGGCCCATCATACTGAACAACTTTTGTTTTGAAACCATTTCTTTATCTCTAATTGTTTAGCTATGCTCCTGATCGTACACCTGGTGGTCTACATAAGCTACTCCAGATCCTCAACGTCCTTGTGAAAAGAAACGGCCCATCATACTGAACAATTTTTGTTTTGGTACCATTTATGTATCTCTAATAGTTTAGGTGGGCTCCTGATGGTACACCTGGTGGTCTACATAAGGTACTCCAGATCCCCAATGTCCTTGTGAAAAGAAGCGGCCCATCATACTGAACAACTTTTGTTTTGAAACCATTTCTTTATCTCTAATTGTTTAGCTATGCTCCTGATCGTACACCTGGTGGTCTACATAAGCTACTCTAGATCCTCAACGTCCTTGTGAAAAGAAACGGCCCATCATACTGAACAATTTTTGTTTTGGTACCATTTATGTATCTCTAATAGTTTAGGTGGGCTCCTGATGGTACACCTGGTGGTCTACATAAGGTACTCCAGATTCTCAATGTCCTTGTGAAAAGAAGCAGCCCATCATACTGAGCAACTTTTGTTTTGGAACCATTTATGTATCTCTTATTGTTTAGCTGGGCTCCTGATGGTACACCTGGTGGTCTACATAAGGTACTCCAGATCCTCAATGTCCTTGTGAAAAGAAGCGACCCATCAAAATGGACAACTATTGTTTAAGAACCATGCCTGTATCTCTTATAGTTTAGCTGGGCTCCTGATGGTACACCTGGTGGTCTACATAAGGTACTCCAGATCCTCAATGTCCTTGTGAAAAGAAGCGACCCATCAAAATGGACAACTATTGTTTAAGAACCATGCCTGTATCTCTTATAGTTTAGCTGGGCTCCTGATGGTACACCTGGTGGTCTACATAAGGTACTCCAGATACTCAATGTCCTTGTGAAAAGAAGCGGCCCATCATACTGAACAACTTTTGTTTTGGAACCATGCCTGTATCTCTTATAGTTTAGCTGGGCTCCTGGAGGTACACCTGGTGGTCTACATCTGTACTCCAGACCCTCGAATGGTGATAAAAAGTAGCCTATGTCCGTTCTCGGTATGCTAGCAATCTCTGTGCCAAGTTTCATGAAGATCGGTTCAGCGGTTTGGCCGTGAAAGCGTAGCAGACAGACAGACAGACAGACAGAGTTACTTTCGCATTTATAATATTAGTGTGGATTGTTTAGCTGGGCTCCTGATGGTACACCTGGTGGTCTACATAAGGTACTCCAGATCCTCAATGTCCTTGTGAAAAGAAGCGACCCATCAAAATGGACAACTATTGTTTAAGAACCATGCCTGTATCTCTTATAGTTTAGCTGGGCTCCTGATGGTACACCTGGTGGTCTACATAAGGTACTCCAGATCCTCAATGTCCTTGTGAAAAGTAGCGGCCCATCATACTGAAAAACTTTTGTTTTGGAACCATGCCTGTATCTCTTATAGTTTAGCTGGGCTCCTGGAGGTACACCTGGTGGTCTACATAAGGTACTCCAGATCCTCAATGTCCTTGTGAAAAGAAGCGACCCATCAAAATGGACAACTATTGTTTAAGAACCATGCCTGTATCTCTTATAGTTTAGCTGGGCTCCTGATGGTACACCTGGTGGTCTACATAAGGTACTCCAGATCCTCAATGTCCTTGTGAAAAGAAGCGGCCCATCATACTGAACAACTTTTGTTTTGGAACCATGCCTGTATCTCTTATAGTTTAGCTGGGCTCCTGGAGGTACACCTGGTGGTCTACATCTGTACTCCAGACCCTCGAATGGTGATAAAAAGTAGCCTATGTCCGTTCTCGGTATGCTAGCAATCTCTGTGCCAAGTTTCATGAAGATCGGTTCAGCGGTTTGGCCGTGAAAGCGTAGCAGACAGACAGACAGACAGACAGACAGACAGAGTTACTTTCGCATTTATAATATTAGTGTGGAAGTGTGGATAAGCAATGATGCGAAGAATTTTATTCCATGAAGAGTAATTTTTAGCAAGTTCATGAAGCAGACCTGAATCTTCGCTACTAGGTGTGGAGGAAACAAGTGTCTTGCTTTTGTATTCAGGTGAAGTTTCACATGGCTCAGGGACGAAAGGTGTGATCGGCCAGCTTGACACTGGAGAGGTAAGCCAGGAAGGGCCATGCTACCATAATGCATGAGATAATAATTGCTCAGGTAAGAGACCTCGTGAAAGACAATCACTAGGATTTTCAATACCACTGACATGATAGAAATGACGCGGATCAAGATTTTCTTGACACTGAGCAACGCGATTACTAACATAAATATCCCATCTATGCGGTAATGAATTAATCCATGAAAAGGCTATCTTTGAATCCGAAAATGCAAAAATATTGTCAATTTTGGTGCGAATGCTGTAAGTTTCATTAACCAAGCGAACAAGTTTCGACATAAGAACCGCAGCGCATAACTCAAATCTAGCCAGTGACACTACTTTAAAAGGTGCAACTTTAGATTTCGCGCAAATTAAATTAACCTGCACATCTCCTGTGCTGTCCGTGACGTGTAAGTAAACTACGCATCCGAACGCTTTTAAACTAGCATCTCCGAATGCTACTATATTGGTGCTACAACCTTGGCGTACACCTAAATGACGCGGTATCTCACATGAAGAAAGAAGAGGCAACTGCTCATTGAATATTCGAAATGAAGAAAGTATATTTTCAGGCAAGGGATCATCCCATCCGACCTTTAATAACCATAACTCTTTTATTAAGAGTTTGGCGAACAGTATCACAGGGGCAGCGAAACCCAATACATCCCATAAGCAGGCGATAGTGGAAAGAATGGTCCATTTTGTAAAGGTTTCCTTTGTAGGAGAAGTTGAAAAAGTAAATACATCTTGGGCGGGAAGCCATTTTAGGCCTAAAACTTTCATGTTTGCATTATCAGAAAATTCAATCGCGGCGCGATTCGACTGCGGTACAGACTCTAAAATTTCAGGCGAATTACTTGCCCATTTAGTTAAATGAAACCCACCAGCCTGGAATAGCTCAATGAGTTCTATAGCGAGTGCTTTTCCTTCGTGTGCGGAAGGTACAGAAGTAGTCAAATCGTCCATATATAATTCGTGTGAAGCCATATCAGCGGCGCGAGGGAACCTATCACGTTCATCATTAGCTAACTGTCGCACAGTGCGCATAGCTAAGAAAGGGCTACATTTTAAGCCAAAGGTGACTCTGTTGAATTGAAACTCGCGTATAGGTTGCGACGTATCAAAGCGGTATAAAATCTTTTGATGTTTGCGATGCTCAGGCTTTATTAAAATTCTGAGATACATTTGCTTTATATCGGCAGCTAGCGCTATCTCGAACAAGCGGAAATTAAGCAAGAAAACAAAAATATCTGTTTGTAGATTTGGCCCAGTGTGAAGAATATCATTAAGCGAAATATCATTATGACATTTAGTACTTGCGTCAAGAACCGGACGAACTTTCGTAGTTTCTTTATCGCTTCAAACGACTACGTGCATTGGAATGAAGTAACCTGTCGAGTAATCAATTGTGTCCGGTGGAATTTTGGAGATATAATCATTATCCAGATAGTCCTGTATCCCTTCATTGAAGCTTGCTCTCAGCTGAGGATCTTGCAGCTTACGCTCCAATGAGTACAATCTGTGAACAGCGACGGAGCGAGAGTCACCTAGTTCAGAGGGATCGCGGCAGAAAGGTAAAGCAGTGCAATAGCGTCCATTAGAATCGCGAGACACGGTTGAACTGTATATTTCCTCACACTGAGTCTCCTCTGGGCTACGGAACCCTTTGGAGGGCATTTCCTCCATTTCCCAAAATTTCGTGAGAGTTTTATCAATGTGTAGTTCTTCATAGCGGCCAACTAACCCCCCTTCACTCGAGCATGTAAAGAAAGTTGAGTAATTTTGTAGTGACTATACACATACGTTCATAAATACTTGCGGAGTATACAGAGTTTTAATGGCCATAAACAATTTTGAGGGCTATTTTAGATAAAACGTGAATGACTATAGAACAATAAAATGGTAATACACATGAAAACTTCCATCCGTTAGTCGCTTTTGGGTGTCGTACCCGCGGGAAAGAATAGGGGCGATGCTATTTTAAGCCGTCATTACACGGAATAGTGACTATCGCCATGCATTACTATTTGTCTTTACTTTAATTTGTACTCTAATTATGCTTTTGGAGAGAAAAATAAGAACTTAAGAAAATTTGATGAAACAAAATAAATGACACAAAAAATATTTATAATAATCAAATCAGTCTTTTATTTTTATTGATTCCAGATAGAATGTACTAATCACTATTATTATTAGGTATCTAGTCTCGATATAAAAATTAACCATTTTTCATAAACATTTAAGTGCTAACCTCTTCTAACTATGATTAATATAACAAACATTAAATAATTCGTTTTTCTGTCATTAACATGTCATAAACTTTTCAGTATCATTTCTTTCATTAAAGATTTTTCAAGTAGTAAAAACAATATTTTTTAGATAATCACATAAGTAACTGTTAATAATATTATAAGATGAGTAATAAAATAAACATTTGGGTGTTTTTTCTTTTACAAAATAAAACAAGGTAAATAGAACCTCCTTTTATCATTTGCATCACCTAGTATCTAAATAAAGATTATGAATGATAGAAATAAACACTTTTCTTTTTTAAAAATAAATCAGTATTCTCGGAAAGAAAAATAATTTCACATAAATAAAATATAACATATTATTGTTCCCTCCCCGCTCAGAGATTCCCCCGAATCGCGATTAATGCCATAATACTAAGCAGATCCAGGATTTCGACCAAAATCCTAGGATTATGACCGAAATCCTGGATCTGCTTAGGACGATGGTCGAATGTAGTCTACAATTTTGCCATAATCCGGCTTTTGGCCGAAATCACAGGATTTCGGCCGAAATCCTAATTCTGCCATAATACTGCGACATCCACACTAATATTATAAATGCGAAAGTAACTCTGTCTGTCTGTCTGTCTGTCTGTCTGTCTGCTACGCTTTCACGGCCAAACCGCTGAACCGATCTTCATGAAACTTGGCACAGAGATTGCTAGCATACCGAGAACGGACATAGGCTACTTTTTATCACCATTCGAGGGTCTGGAGTACAGATGTAGACCACCAGGTGTACCTCCAGGAGCCCAGCTAAACTATAAGAGATACAGGCATGGTTCCAAAACAAAAGTTGTTCAGTATGATGGGCCGCTTCTTTTCACAAGGACATTGAGGATCTGGAGTACCTTATGTAGACCACCAGGTGTACCATCAGGAGCCCAGCTAAACTATAAGAGATACAGGCATGGTTCTTAAACAATAGTTGTCCATTTTGATGGGTCGCTTCTTTTCACAAGGACATTGAGGATCTGGAGTACCTTATGTAGACCACCAGGTGTACCTCCAGGAGCCCAGCTAAACTATAAGAGATACAGGCATGGTTCCAAAACAAAAGTTGTTCAGTATGATGGGCCGCTTCTTTTCACAAGGACATTGAGGATCTGGAGTACCTTATGTAGACCACCAGGTGTACCATCAGGAGCCCAGCTAAACTATAAGAGATACAGGCATGGTTCTTAAACAATAGTTGTCCATTTTGATGGGTCGCTTCTTTTCACAAGGACATTGAGGATCTGGAGTACCTTATGTAGACCACCAGGTGTACCTCCAGGAGCCCAGCTAAACTATAAGAGATACAGGCATGGTTCCAAAACAAAAGTTTTTCAGTATGATGGGCCGCTACTTTTCACAAGGACATTGAGGATCTGGAGTACCTTATGTAGACCACCAGGTGTACCATCAGGAGCCCAGCTAAACTATAAGAGATACAGGCATGGTTCTTAAACAATAGTTGTCCATTTTGATGGGTCGCTTCTTTTCACAAGGACATTGAGGATCTGGAGTACCTTATGTAGACCACCAGGTGTACCATCAGGAGCCCAGCTAAACAATAAGAGATATAGAAATGGTTCCAAAACAAAAGTTGCTCAGTATGATGGGCTGCTTCTTTTCACAAGGACATTGAGAATCTGGAGTACCTTATGTAGACCACCAGGTGTACCATCAGGAGCCCACCTAAACTATTAGAGATACATAAATGGTACCAAAACAAAAATTGTTCAGTATGATGGGCCGTTTCTTTTCACAAGGACGTTGAGGATCTGGAGTAGCTTATGTAGACCACCAGGTGTACGATCAGGAGCATAGCTAAACAATTAGAGATAAAGAAATGGTTTCAAAACAAAAGTTGTTCAGTATGATGGGCCGCTTCTTTTCACAAGGACATTGGGGATCTGGAGTACCTTATGTAGACCACCAGGTGTACCATCAGGAGCCCACCTAAACTATTAGAGATACATAAATGGTACCAAAACAAAAATTGTTCAGTATGATGGGCCGTTTCTTTTCACAAGGACGTTGAGGATCTGGAGTAGCTTATGTAGACCACCAGGTGTACGATCAGGAGCATAGCTAAACAATTAGAGATAAAGAAATGGTTTCAAAACAAAAGTTGTTCAATATGATGGGCCGCTTCTTTTCACAAGGACATTGGGGATCTGGAGTACCTTATGTAGACCACCAGGTGTACCATCAGGAGCCCAGCTAAATTATTAGAGATAAAGAAATGGTTCCAAAACAAAAGTTGTTCAGTATGATGGGCCGCTTCTTTTCACAAGGACATTGGGGATCTGGAGTACCTTATGTAGACCACCAGGTGCACCATTAGGAGGCCACCTAAACTATTAGAGATAAAGAAATAGTTCCAAAACAAAAGTTGGCCAGTATGATGGACTCCTTCTTTTTACAAGGATACTGAGGATCTGGAGTACCTTATGTAGACCACCAGGTGTACGATCAGGAGCCCACCTAAACTATTAGAGATACAGAAATGGTTCCAAAACAAAAGTTGGCCAGTATGATGGGAATAAGTTGAGAAAGGACATTGGCAACTTTTTACCAAGGATTTTTTTTTATCTACTGACTTTTGTATCCCATGGTTATAAATATTGATCTGTCAGCGCAGTACACCGGATGGCAAATTTTGAATTGTCCCTTTAACAACAGAAGCAAGCAAGGTATCCTTAAACAGTAGAGATAAGAACTGTTCTAATATCACTGTCATGCTTACTATGAATATACATATCAACTTTAGAACCTCTTTCTAAAAATACTATCTAACGCGGACGAAGTCGCGGGTAAAAGCTAGTATTGTAATAAAACAAAAGTAAGGTAAGAAATTATTTTATTGGTAGGTATGGTATTACTTTATGTAAATAACATAATGACATGAATGAGAACTTTTGGTAACCATAAGATACGAGTATGTAAAACTACATAAAATACTTGCTGTCGTAATACTTAGTTAATAGTTTTGTTTGAATGATAAAACGCAATATTATGTAAAATGATATTAAGTGTTCATTAGCTGAAACATCGATAGGTAATTATTTATAAGATCATAGGAATGATCCAAATCTTGGATTGAATCTTTCAATAAAGTTATTTAAGTAATAATTTCGTTAGTAATTATTTTATTGTTCTATGTTAAACGATGATGCACTTTCCTCGGAAGTAAAAGTTATTGTAATAATAATAAATCAGTTATTTGCCTACAACTCTAGGTTTAAGCTTAAGTACTCGTTTTCGTAATGAAAAGATATTGAAGCAAGGCCTTAAGATAACTGACTAATAATGATCAATCTTAAATAAATATATATCGATGTTTTAGCATAATTTAATTGCTAATGTAATGCTCCACAAATACCTACTGCAATAGTAGGCGGGTAAGCAGGTAAACAGAGGTTGAGTGAGCAACGATTTATCGGGCCCGCTTCGGCATACATCTCTGCCCGCTTCTCTGCTCCGCTGAGAATATAAATCAACACTTTCTCAACTTACCTGGTACTGGCAATGTAATCATGTCTGATCTAACGTTTTATGAGTTTCATAGATTTAATTACTCATTGAGTTTTAATATAACATGTGTAAATGAGCAAATTATTTCTAAAGCTATACATTCTCTCAAATCTAACGCACAGGGTGCTGATCTGATAACATTGGAGATGCTTTTAATGACTCTGCCCGTAACCCTGGATGCCATAACGTCGATCATTAACAGGTCCATTATAACATGCTCCTTCCCTGAACCATGGAAAACAGCCATAGTTCAGCCCCTTCCAAAGATGGCAAATCCTTTAGACTTTAAAGATCTGAGACCAATAAGTATTTTGCCATGCCTGTCCAAGATTATGGAAAGGATTGTTCACACACAGGTCATAGATTACTTTGAGAGTAATAACATTCTTCCCCAGGTTCAATCAGGTTTTCGCAAGAATAGGAGCACTACTACAGCTTCACTGGACGTCACTAATAATATTCTGGAAGCACAAGACGCCGGTATGGGTACTATATTGGTTCTTTTAGACTTTTCCCGTGCTTTTGACACGATTAATATTTCATTGTTGCTCTCAAAGTTGTCGTTTTATGGCTTTGACATACCAACAATATAATGGTTTAACAGCTATTTAAGTAACCGCTTCCAGTATGTCAAATTGCACAATATTGATGGTTCTGAGTCATCTTCATCCATAACAGCGGTAAACAGGGGGGTACCTCAAGGCTCTATTTTGAGCCCTTTGCTCTTTATAATCTATAGTGCGGATGTCATAAATTGTATTAAATATTGTAAATTCCATTTATACGCCGATGACCTACAATTATATTTGTGTTGTCGCCCGGATGAGGTTAATTTTGCGGTTGAAAAAATAAATGAAGATTTGGAGAGGATCTCAACTTGGTCTCAAAAGAATTGTCTAATGCTAAACCCTATCAAGTCTAAGTTTATGTTATTCGGATCTAAGCGGCAACTAGAAAAGATGAGTGCTCAGATACCATCCATTTTCATTCAAGGCGAAGCTATTACTCAGACGATGGAAGCGCGAAATTTGGGCTTGGTCTTTGACCCTAATTTAAGATTCGAGAAATACATTCAGGAAGTAGTACGTAACTGCTTCTATCGATTGAAAGTACTGTACAGAGTTAGGAGTTTTCTTTCTGAGAAACTTAGAATTAATCTTGTAGAATCTCTAGTGCTCTCTAAATTCAATTACGCTGATGCAGTTTATGGACCTCGACTATTAGCAAAAACTAAATGTTTAATACAGCGAGTGCAGAATGCTTGCGCTAGATTTTGTTTTGATATACCACCTAGAAGTCACGTATCACCTTTTATCAATCAAAATAGGCTTCTCAACATGAACTCCAGAAGATCATTACATTTCGCCATTCTTCTTTTTGGTATCATAAAAAGCCGTAAGCCTATCTACCTGCTCGAAAAACTCGTTTGGTCTTCCCGCACGCGCCTTGCTCGCCTCGCAGTCCCCCGTCACAGAACCACGGCTTTTAAAGGTAGTTTCAAATATACCGCTTCAAAAATCTGGAACACTATCCCTCCACCCCTACGTTCTTTGGCGTCAGCCGCAAGTTTTAAATTTAAAATGAGAGAAAATTTTTTGCAGACTCAACTTAGCGGTATTAACGAAAAATGATCAGACCACATCACTATAAGCACACATCACATTCATTACACACATGCACGCTACCATAGTATTGTGTACCTATTGTTTGATTCATGAATACTGTTTTTGTTACAAGCTGAGTATAAATGTCTAGTTTAGATCTAAGTTATAAAATATATTTTAGTTGTAAGTTTTAGCGGTCTCAAAACCGGTACCGACTGAAAACCAGCGCCTCAGCTCCGGCTTTGGCATTATGCTGAGTTGGAACCGTTTCGGTATAATTGTAAGGTTATTTACATAGTACTGTGTTGGATATATATTTTTTACCTACAATTTATTCCGAATAAATGATTTTTCTTTCTTTCTTTCTATACATTGCTGATTATTTTGTGTATATTCATATATTGTAATGAAATACACAAGATAATCAGCAATGTATGCTAGATCGGGTCAGATTGAAATCTAAAAATCGCCGCTTACATAATTAGTATTTGGTGTTACCTCCGCTGTTTTCAACAACACTTAATAGACTCGACCAAATAAGTGCATATATCTGTTCCTCTGGTACTCTCCCACACTCCCAGGCAGTGAGCCTCTAAAGCTTCTGTAGTTCTTTCATTGCGCATGTCCCACCTTTGCACCATTAAACCCCATAAATTCTCTATGGGATTTAAGTCCGGAGATTTTGCTGGCTAACGAATAACTTGAATATCTGGGTGCTGGCTAAACCAATTATTCACCACGGCAGCTCGATGCACTGGACAATTTATCCTGGACAAATGCAAAACGAGGAACTTCACTAGCAGGATAAACAGTTAAACATTTCGCACCGTCGTCGGTAGCATGCTTTCCTGTAGCATATCAACATAATTAGCGGCAGTTGCACGCCCTGTTTCTTGTGCTACTAATTCGCCTGGACCAGCGGCAGAACCATTTTCTTCACATTGTTACACCATCATCCTCCGCTGTGAATGATTAATAAGACGAGTCGAGTTTTTACGCTACCTTCCTCTTCAAAACGTGTAACCCAACGTTTAACAGTCTTCCACTAAAACAAAGTAGCATTGTTAATAAAAAAGTTTATACTAATCGGTTCACAGCTACCAACATAGTATGAGTCAAGAGTTTTTAATATTTAAAATACAATTGTAATGAAATAAAACTATACGTACGGCCAGACCAGTCTGATTAGCAATTTGAGTTAAATTAAATCCAATATCATGCAGCGCCACAGATAATTTCAGCGCAACAATACGCTGCCTATCCTGCAAACTGATATTAGTATGCATTTCGAAGAAATAAACACTGAAGTTTAATAAAAAACTAAGGTTAAAAAAAAACACTTAGCACCCACACTATCTCGCAAACGATCTAGCAACAACTAAAATGTAATTCAAAATTTACTAAATTTTGCTTCATTTGATAAAATAAAAACTACAACGAAGATATCGGGATTCGAACCATTGTCTCCACAATAACGGTCAAGAATTTGCTTGACCGCGCTACTGACCAAGCTACTGAAGCTAATGATTCATGTAGTGAAATAGTCAATACTACTCAGCCTATTATACAATGGTAGTTCGTCAAATTATAGTATGTTATACGTCATTCGTGTCATTGTGTGAGTGTCGCCGCGAGTGCGAGCGACTTGTTTTCTGAGGTTTGTGTTAACTATGACTCCACTTTTGTACGCGACCGTACATTGTGCCCAAACATTTCGGGATTTCGCAAAAGAGGAAAAACAAAGATTTTGTGTTTTGTTTGGGAATTGTCGGGGGAAAACATACACAAGAGTCATGTCTTTAACGCCAACGCTGCGTTAAGTGAGCAGCACGCGCGGGCTGGCGGTCACGCAAAGATTCGGCAAAATATAATGTTTTACCTGAAAATAAAACAATTATTATATGCGGTAACCTTAGCCATAATTAGCCATAATCTTATCGATATTGCAATTGTCTATCCAGTTTAGTGATGAAGCGGCGCTGCGTGTGCTGCCCGCACTGGCCTGCACGCCGC
Organism: Tuta absoluta; assembly: GCA_027580185.1. Lineage (NCBI taxonomy): Eukaryota > Metazoa > Arthropoda > Insecta > Lepidoptera > Gelechiidae > Tuta > Tuta absoluta. The sequence goes on from JAQAHW010000060.1 coordinate 2,037,730, forward strand.
ATGCGCTAAGCAGCGACTTTACCCAGCCACCAATGATGGTGCGGGATGCAGCACGTGTAGCTCCGCGACACGTAATGAACAGCTCCGTTAAGTTACTTCCTTCTCTACGCTGTGATGATTTTTCAATTAGTTTCCGCAACCAAAAAACTGGGCATATGTTTTCATTGTCAGCTTTAGACAGCTTCCACGAATATTGTCTATGCAAATAATTATCTGTCTTAGAACCGTATTTGGGATGTAGTATAATAGAGTCCGACAAGTCGTCAAAATTATTTGCATCTAAATGTAATAGAGTCAGATCATGTACACGTCGACTAGATGCAAGCAAAAGAATTAAAGCAGTGCGTCGTGAAACTTCGTAGTGCGTAAAATTTGTCAAGACATTACAGTTTAGCCATTCGACTACTGGCCTCGCATCCCAAATGGATGGCTTCCTTGGTCGTCTCATAGCATCAGATATTGATATAGATTTGAGAATACGCTTTAAAAGGGGATTATTACTCAATGCATCCGAGTCGGGGTTAGTTAACGTTGAGATGGTAGATTTATACACCAGAACAGTCTTATATGAGAGGCCGTCTTTCAAGTACAAATTTGCCAAGTACGTAGCCAACTGAGATCCATCTGAATTGAGGGTATCAATATTTTTATCCAAACACCAATTCAGCCATTTATTCCAAATTGAGGAATAGACTTTTTTAGTCGAAGATCTCCAACTTGAGTCTAGTAACTCAATCTCTTCGGGTGACCACCCAGTTAATAGATGGTTCCACCTTTCACTGACCAGACCTCTAAACACATTTGATCTACCTGTGCTGGTGGTAGATGGACGACCGATGTGGCGCAGTGGTAGTGCGACTGCCTGCGACGCAGAGGTTCCGGGTTCGATTCTCGGTGGGACACTCACAAAAGTTAATATTTATCTCTTTGTGAATTTGTTCCCGGTCTGGTTGGGACATTGCAGGATGAACCAACTGATTGTCCGAAAAAAAATGGTTCCGTGCTTCGGAGGGCACGTTAAGCCGTCGGTCCCGGTTGCTGTCTATGATTACTTAGACGGCGGTCGTAACACAACCATGTCAGAGGCCTACTAGTGATAGTAGGCGGTTGAAAAACTCTGACACCAGGGTTCATCGGGTCGTTGGACGACTCGGTGTCTCACACGAAAAAGAAAAGAAAGGTGGTAGATGTGTCCGGGTGTCTATCAACTTGTTCCTCAGGTTCCTCAACGTCCATGGTGGTCTTATTGCTCTGCGTTTCAAGTCTGGACGCCAAAATACCTTGTGCCATCGCGGAACCACCATCATGTATATGCCCTTCGCTTTGTTTAAATGTGCTAACACACGGGGAATTAGATGTGGTGGCGGGAATATCCAAGCTTTGACGTAACGCCATTCTTTGCTGAACGCGTCGTGGTATTCTGCTGATTGGTCGTTGCAGTCTCTTGTCACATATCGGGGAAGAACATGAGCGTTCTTGGATGCAAAGAGATCTATCTGTGGTTTGCCGAGACGGTGAAAGATATCTTCGCACGTTTCTTGTGTCAACGTCCATTCTGCCTGGAGCTTCTGTCGTGACAGCATATCGGCTTCCACATTGTATTGGCCGGGTATATAGTGTGGTATTACAAGAGTATTGTTCCTGTCCAAGATTTGAAACAGCATGTGGGCCATTAGATAAAGGTTCTTGGACCTCAAGCCCCCTTCGTTTCGTATGTAACTCACCACACTCTTGTTGTCTGACTGTATGAGTACACTCGAGTTCCGTAAAACAGGTTGATGTATATAGACGGCTTGAATTATTGCCCACATTTCCTTGAGGTTGCTGTGCCAATGTTTTTGGTCGGGGAGCCACAAGTCCCCAGTCGACCGAATGCCATCTATTACCGCTCCCCAGCCTGTGCCGGATGCGTCCGTTGTCAGAAAATGAGAAACAGGTGGCAGGTGAATAGGCGTACTCCTCGTGAGTGCCTTTAACCACCAACGGAATTCGCGTCTCGCTGCAGGCGCGAGCGGGCGTTTTGCATAAACTTGGTTTTTGGGTAGAAGAGCACATGCCATAATGGACGGCAGTGAAGTCGACCTCTTGGGACGCTGAACGATGCGAAACTTTTTATCATCGTTTATTCAGTAAACAGTACAACTGTGTGTGAAAATATAACATACATTAAATATTTGCCTTAACTAAAAAATAAAAAAATACAATACAAATACAAAATAACATCATGCACATTAAATAATCATCTCAATCATAAAATAATAACTCATTAATAAAGATTCAATTAAAAATGTCAAAAAATCAAACATTAATTACATTTTAGGATAGTTCATTTCAATATTGCACATAAATAATAAAAATTAAAAGATAATAACATTTACTAGAATTCATCTACTGTATAGCAATTTTTGTCTTAAAGTATTTTTTTCAATTTTTCCTTAAATACATTCAAATTATTTTCACATTTCAATTCTACCGGTAACTTATTAAAAAATGTCACAGCTTGATATCTACAGTAATGTCGTGCAATCTCTAGTCTAGGATTGATTTTATGATCTAGATCTTTGCGCCTAGTGCATAAACGTGCATTCATTTCTGCATTTGACTCAAACAAAGCTCTCTTTTTGACTACATCCCCAATACCCTCTGAGCGTCTCTTAAACTCCATTTCGAAATGTCTAGTAGATGTTGTAATTTTGACTCTATCTTCTTCCGTTTTTATATTGGAAGATATTTGGAATTCAGTCTGAGATTCCAAGTGATGCTCAAATAATCGATTACCCGAGTTGGAACCATGACCGACTTTTTGAAATTCACTGTCCATCCCAGAAATGTTAGAATTTGAACAGCTTCCGCAGCTTGATCTTTCAATATTGTTCTGTTTTGATTGACAATTAAATAATCGTCTAAATATACGATTACTCGCATCCCGTGGTCTCGGAGTAATTGTGCAACCCAATTCGAAACTGTCGCAAACGTTACGGGTGCAGTTGACAGCCCGAAAGGTAGACTCGTTATTTGCAAAAGTTCCGGTTTGGATGTATGTTGGTCCTTGTATAGAATTCGGAGAAAAGGTTGGTGAGATTTGGCCACCGGGATGTGGAAATAGGCCTGAGTTAGATCGATTTTGACAGCCCAGTCCCCCTTTTGCAAGAAATCTGGTACTCGATGAACATTGATTAGTTTGAATTTGAATTCCGCTAGATAACGATTCAAATTCCTCAGATTGAAAATCGGACGATTGGATGCGTCCGACTTTTTTACTAAAAACATTGGACACACAAAACTCGGCGTCGGCGGTGCGGGTACCATAATGTTTTGTTTTTTTCATTATTTTATTTGTTTTGACATTTCTGAACTTGTGGGTGTTTGAAATTTCTTTAGAAGTTTGTGATTGACAAGTGCGGGTACCGTCTGAAACGGAATGCGATAACCCGAAATTATTTTTAGAACGTGATCCGGTGCGCCTAAGATTCTCCAAATACTTATGAATTTCTTTAAACAACCGCCGTAAAATGAGCTTTGTATGTAGTCATTTTTGAAAGCGATTTTTTCGGGCCGACGACTGGTTGCCGGGCTTCTTATTGTCGCGTTTTGTTGATCTGTTGTTATTATACGTGACCTTGCGGTTTTTATTGAAACTGCTGTTCAATGCCTTGGTAGTGGAAGAGCCAGGGAATGTGTCATTTACAGCATAGTCAGTACGGTCAGTATGACGTACCGACATTCGTGGACGCTTAGCGCGAAAATTGCCAGATTTGTTCCTGAGGGACATGATCGGCTCATCCGCTGCACGCTTGTTACTGAAAAACAGCTTGTTACTGCCACCCGCTTTAGTTAAAAATGCACTCATTGCCTCAGGATTAAACAAACTAGAATTTGTTGGAGGGATTTTTCGTAAATCCTATTTTATATAACGATCTTTTACACCGGACAAAATACTTTCGCGGCGTTTTTGAATCGTATCCGCTCGCCTTTCGCAGACGAGCTGCAAAATATCCTCAGATAACTTTATGTACTGCGACTTTTCAGAAAAAAGGTCACTTAATTTATTAAACAACTAGCTTTTACCCGCGACTTCGTCCGCGTTAGATAGTTTTTTTAGAAACAGGTTAAGGTTTAGGTGGGCTCCTGATGGTACACCTGGTGGTCTACATTAGGTACTCCAGATCCTCAATGTCCTTGTGAAAAGAAGCGGCCCATCATACCGAACAACTTTTGTTTTGGAACCATTTCTGTATCTCTAATAGTTTAAGTGGGCCCCTGATCGTACACCTGGTGGTCTACATAAGGTACTCCAGATCCTCAATGTCCTTGTGAAAAGAAGCAGCCCATCATATTGAACAACTTTTGTTTTAGAACCATGCCTGTATCTCTAATAGTTTAGCTGGGCTCCTGATGGTACACCTGGTGGTCTACATAATGTACTCCAGATCCTCTATGTCCTTGTAAAAAGAAGCAGCCCATCAAACTGGACAACTTTTGTGTTGGAACCATTTTTGTATCTCTAATAGTTTAGGTGGGCTCCTGATGGTACACCTGGTGGTCTACATAAGGTACTCCAGATCCTCAATGTCCTTGTGAAAAGAAGCGGCCCATCATACTGAACAACTTTTGTTTTGGAACCATGCCTGTATCTCTAATAGTTTAGCTGGGCTCCTGGTGGTACACCTGGTGGTCTACATAAGGTACTCCTGATCCTCAACGTCCTGGTGAAAAGATGCGGCTTATCATACTGAACAACTTTTGTTTTGGAACCATGCCTGTATCTCTAATAGTTTAGCTGGGCTCCTGGTGGTACACCTGGTGGTCTTCATAAGGTACTCCAGATCCTCAATGTCCTTGTGAAAAGAAGCAGCCCATCATACTGAACAACTTTTGCTTTAGAACCATGCCTGTATCTCTAATAGTTTAGCTGGGCTCCTGATGGTACACCTGGTGGTCTACATAATGTACTCCAGATCCTCTATGTCCTTGTGAAAAGAAGCGGCCCATCATACTGAACAACTTTTGTTTTGGAACCATTTTTGTATCTCTAATAGTTTAGGTGGGTCCTGATGGTACACCTCGTGGTCTTCATAAAGTACTCCAGATCCTCAATGTCCTTGTGAAAAGAAGCAGCCCATCATACTGAACAACTTTTGCTTTAGAACCATGCCTGTATCTCTAATAGTTTAGCTGGGCTCCTGATGGTACACCTGGTGGTCTACATAATGTACTCCAGATCCTCTATGTCCTTGTGAAAAGAAGCGGCCCATCATACTGAACAACTTTTGTTTTGGAACCATTTCTGTATCTCTAATAGTTTAGGTGGGCTCCTGATGAACAGTTCTTATCTCTACTGTTTAAAGATGACTTGCTTGCTTCTGTTGTTAAAGGGACAATTCAAAATTTGCTATCCGGTGTACTGCCCTGAGAGATCAATATTTATAACCAATATTACCATTGAATACGAAGTCAGTAGATAACAAAAAAATCCTCGGTAAAAAGTTGCCAATATCCATTTTCAACTTATTCCCATCATACTAAACAACTTTTGTTTTGGAACCATTTCTGTATCTCTAATTATAGTTTAGGTGGGCTCCTGATGGTACACCTGGTGGTCTACATAAGGTACTCCAGATCCTCAATGTCCTTGTAAAAAGTAGCAGCCAATCATACTGAACAACTTTTGTTTTAGAACCATGCCTGTATCTCTAATAGTTTAGCTGGGCTCCTGATGGTACAGCTGGTGGTCTACATAAGGTACTCCAGATCCTCAATGTCCTTGTGAAAAGAAGCGGACCATCATACTGAACAACTATTGTTTTGGAACCATTTTTGTATCTCTAATAGTTTAGGTGGGTCCTGATGGTACACCTCGTGGTCTTCATAAGGTACTCCAGATCCTCAATGTCCTTGTGAAAAGAAGCAGCCCATCATACTGAACAACTTTTGCTTTAGAACCATGCCTGTATCTCTAATAGTTTAGCTGGGCTCCTGATGGTACACCTGGTGGTCTACATAATGTACTCCAGATCCTCTATGTCCTTGTGAAAAGAAGCGGCCCATCATACTGAACAACTTTTGTTTTGGAACCATTTCTGTATCTCTAATAGTTTAGGTGGGCTCCTGATGGTACACCTAGTGGTCTACATAAGGTACTCCAGATCCTCAATGTCCTTGTGAAAAGAAGCGGCCCATCATTATGAACCACTTTTGTTTTGGAACCATGCCTGTATCTCTAATAGTTTAGCTGGGCTCCTGGTGGTACACCTGGTGGTCTACATAAGGTACTCCAGATCCTCAATGTCCTTGTGAAAAGAAGCGACCCATCATACTGAACAACTTTTGTTTTAGAACCATGCCTGTATCTCTAATAGTTTAGGTGGGCTCCTGATGGTTCACCTGGTGGTCTACATAAGGTACTCCAGATCCTCAATGTCCTTGTGAAAAGAAGCGGCTCATCATACTGAACAACTTTTGTTTTGGAACCATTCCTGTATCTCTAATAGTTTAGCTGGGCTCCTGGTGGTACACCTGGTGGTCTACATCTGTACTCCAGACCCTCGAATGGTGATAAAAAGTAGCCTATGTCCGTTCTCGGTATGCTAGCAATCTCTGTGCCAAGTTTCATGAAGATCGGTTCAGCGGTTTGGCCGTGAAAGCGTAGCAGACAGACAGACAGACAGACAGACAGACAGAGTTACTTTCGCATTTATAATATTAGTGTGGATGTGGAAGTGTGGATGATTCGGCATTTAACGTCGTATCGGATTTGTGCGACCATTCAATTAGATCTTGTAAATTGCTTTTGAAAATCTCGTTCTGTTGAATGAGAGCATGGTTCAAAGCGCCCAACGAACGGTCAAGGGACTTGAGCCATGATGAATCTGGGTCATGAAATCTCAACTCAGTGTTAACATCCAAATCATAAAAGCCAGGTTTTGCTAGTTATTTCTTCTCAGTTTCGATGTATCTGACCCGTTCCCACTCGTTTTTATCAAAATAATGTAACTTGGAAAGAATCGCAAGTCGTGAATCAGTCGCATTTTCTACCGTCGCCTCCTTCAAAAATGTTGTTATGTTACAACCAAAGTTTTTCTCAGGTTTTGATTTGTTCAAAAAGAGTTATATAAATTTGCTGACGGATGTAACGAAATCATATCAGAATCAGAGTCGGGCTCTTTGTAGTTAGAATTCTGAGAACCCTTATCTTTCAAATATGATAGGATTGTGCTAACTTGATTAGACAACGCATCCAGTCTCCGATTATCGTCATCCGCAAGTTCATTCTGCTGCGCCATCCTTTCTCGCTGTGTAGACCGCCAGTGCCGCCGGGAATGCTCGGAGCTCGATGAAGACGATGAAGAACTGCTAGAACTTGAACTGCTGCTGCTTGAGGATGAGGATAAGCTGACGTCACGCTTTCGATCTCTGGACCTAGAAGTCCGTTTGTTAGCTTTGCGATTGGTCTCGCTGGGCCTAGAAGCCCGCTTAGCCTTGTGGGTCCGTTCTTTGGACCTAGCAGTCCGCTTGTCAGACCCGTGGCTTCGCTTCCTAGACCTAAAAGTCCGCTTAGTTTTGACGGTCCGCTCTTTGGACCTAGCAGTCCGCTTAGCAGGCCCGTAGCTTCTTTCCCTAGACCTAGGAGTCCGGTTAGAAGTATCGCGGTTAGGCTTTTAGGACTTAGAAGTCGTAGTAGCCTTGAGAGTAACGTTTTTCTTCGCAAAATCACTATTGCACTCGCGGGTACTTACATGGCTGCCACTACGATCACATTCGCGGGATTTTTCGTGATCACGCTCCGGCGAAGAGGCCTGTTCCGATTCTTTGCTCCGCTCCCGGGGCCTAGAAGCCCGTTCCGGAGTTCTACCCATACCACTGTTTTGCAAAGTGCTGATTGGTATTTTTACACCACTCTTCTGCAGAGGGTAGAACAAAAATACTTACCAAATTTTTCTGAAAAATAAATTCTGTAAAAGATACTATAAAGATATTACTATTAATCGAACAACAAAGTTGTTAATATTACTGCAGGGTGTTCGCACGACGAAAGTCGATGCCAATGTGACGGACCTAACGTCTGCTGGTGACAAGCTGCGCTCCCCACCACCACTCTGCCACGCGATCACGTGGCGATGACGTGCCGCCGGAAGTGGTGTGTGGGGAACCAATCAGGGCTGTTCTAAGGAAACGGAAGTGGTGTTGTCTCACTCTACAGGTCTCGAATAACGGTTCAAAGCATATAATACTAAAACAGTGCTGCGTGACGCGAGTCGCCTAGCCCGCTCCGCGGCGGGACCACCAACACGCAGCGCGGATGCGGTAAATATAACTCGTCCGAACACGACGACACTTCGCCGTATTACAGCTACTTAGGCACAATACGCCTTCTAAATTCCTGCTCGCTTAACTTGACGGAGCGTTGGCGCCGATTTTACAATACCGTATGTAAATAATTATGGACAATCTTAATAAAGTTCCAAATTTTTACAAATACAAAACTTAGCTCCACCATTAATTCGTAGACTGTGTCATAACTGTTATAAGCTAGCATTGACCGGCTGCATTTACGCAAGCAAGATGCTCGGGTTATAATGCATGGAGATGTATGAAACAAGCTACCACAAGATGCGCCTCTCAACACACTTGCACGCACGCACGCATGCTACATCTGGTCTGTGGTAGCCTTTAAAACTGTTTTTTTTTCGGAGACCATCACTTCATTACAATGATTCTGCACAGCACGATTATACCTGACAACGTTGTTTACAACATGACTTTGTACAAAACAGTCATTGGGTCGTCGTCGTCGCGTCGTCATCTTCAATAAATGGCCTGGACATATAATGTTAAGGGGATCAAAACAAAGTGACGTAATTATGATGACTTCAATCGACTCATCATCATATCAAATAAGGCAACCCGCGGAGGAGGTGAACAAGGGAGGGAGATTAAGCGAATTAGACTTACATTGGTGGTTAGAGTATCTAATCGGGTGTGATCTTGACTATACATTGTTAGTACAGGGGTGTTATTGGCGAGATGGTTTTGATTCTATTACCACTGTGTGCATTCTTGGGTCACGCAGCAGTGTCGACCAGTGTTATGATGTACAAAACACTGTCGTGCAGTATAGGGACTTGATTGAATGTTATGTTTACGTCAAATAAAAATAATATAAACAAAACACAACCCGAGTATTACTAAGAAGCTAAAACGTAAGTGTATTATATTCTCTTGGAAGCTATATTTATAACATTGAATTGATTGAATAAGTAGAGCTATGCAAAACAAATTATTTTAAATTCATTTCTTCAATATACTCATAGTTTACTGTTGTTTCAGCAATTCCATGGGAGGGATCAAGTACTTTAAGATGCAGAAAGATTTTTATGAATGCCAGTTTCAAGTCGTGACGTGACCCAATAACGAATAAAGTATACTGTTCGCACGTTAGGCAAGGTAGACACAACCTAGGATGTATAAAATCAGTGATTCAAATGTGCAGTATAAGATTGAAATTGAGTTGAAAAACTGATAATGAAGAGATGATACCTACTAACCATTGATGTGGAAATAAATTGTTAATTTCTTTTCTTATTGGATAAAACCTTTTTTTTAACAATCACACTTTGCACACTTTTATTTTCATACAAAATATAATGTGATGGATGAAGAAGCCAAACTACAGTAAATTATTATCACTCTTCTGATAAAATCCAACAACTGTAGGTACTTATCAAACTACACTATTGTTCAAAATAAAGCAACCTTGGTGCACTATGAATTATTGAAATAACTGTGTATAGCCCCTATAAGACCCGGATGACCTGGAAAGTGATATCAAAAGAAAAAAAATCCTTACACTAAGAGTACCGTACCAAAATACTTTTAGACAACAAAAAACCTATTCCTATTTCCCTTTTAGGTATGTAACACTAAAAACTATGGAACATACATGGGGGAACATACATGGAATCAGATACCACTCACTAAAGACATTTTAATTGTATCTTTAGACATCAGTGTGTATGGACATCCTTATTTTAAGTTCAGCATGAATACTGTAGGAATATATACTTTTCTATATTGACTCTACATGTTGAAAGCAATTTAATACTATTAGTAGCGTTCCAAGTTATCAAGTAATATGCTGCTGCTGATAAAATGAGCAACATGTATATTCTATTGGACCTACAAAATCATTTTAATATTTAATTTGTTACACATGAAGATAACTACTAAAACACATAATCACCTAAGTTTAGAAAGGAAACTGGTCATATGATTACCAATCTCAAGAATTCTCCAATTGGAGAAGGGACATGAGCCTTCTCCTATTAGAGAATAAGTCTATCTATACTCAACATGTTTGGCAGCAGGAAAGTAGGTATCTTTTATTGTATTAACTAGATCTCATATCAATTGAAAATGAAAATGAAAATGAAATAACTTTATTCAATGTAGGATAGCATTATCACTTATTGACGTCATGATCGGTCATTGTAAAAAAAAGAAATTTGCATAACGCAATCTTCTTCTTTTTATAACAATTTTGTATTGTCCTAATAGAAAACCGGCTCGGGCGGGATAAAAATTTTATTTTATTTTATTAGCGACCCATACCGCCGCCGAAGTATAACTGCCTTTCAATAAAACATGTACAGTCGGTTATAGCACATAAGGTACCAGGGGTACTTCAAAAGAACTGAATTATTTTTAAGTTAATACACAATAAAAATTAAAACTTATTCTCGTAAGAGTAGTCATTTTCTACTTATAAATAGGTATTCATATCAATAAAAAAATATTGCTGGGGACAAAAATATTCTAGTCCTTTTAGAGTACCCCTCCAAAAGGACTGGAATCTAAAAGGCTGCTATTTACAGTGTGTTTTCAATGTTTTCTCTTAGTGTGCAGGGTTGCCTGGAAGAGATCGCTTAAAGCGGCCTTTCCATAAGGCTGCCTTTGCTAATATTGTGTTGTTTGTTTTTGTTCTTGTATATGTTACGATTATTAATGTGAGCAATAAAGTGTTTCTGGTTGGTTCTCTGATTTCGTGCAAATCGCATGTTCAGGTCAATAAAAAAAAAACTATAGTGATTTCCAGCTTTCTTCTTGGCTCAAACGAGCTCTTTTGTTGAAAGCTACATGGGCCTGTATAAAATGATGATGCATATTAAATAGAATAATTTATAAAAAATAATAACTGGTCAATATGTCACTACCGTCCTGGGTGACAAACACAAATGGGGAAGAGGAAGGTCCGATATACTAAAGAATTGGGATTTTGATAGGCTACTAATATTTTTATAAAATCAAACGCATCAATACAAAGCCTTCCCTAAATTTTCATACATACGAAATGAGTATTTCATCAATAAAAAAAATATTTTCGTTTCGTCCCCGGAAATTGGTCCTTACCGTCCAAAGATATAGAAATTAAAATACATTCTGTATGCGTGAACGCATCCCGCCTCTCCCCCCTGGACCGCACGGACGCGGCAGTCAGGCGGCCCACACGAGCGGAGGCAAGTAGCTGAGTGTTCAGTTTGGTAATTTTCTTTAGCATTTTGTGCGCGAAAATTTGTTTGGTACGGTCGGCTGCGCTTTACCATCTTCACGATTTTAAGGTTAGTAATGTGTTTATTATTTTAATGACGCTTTTAAAGTAATGCTAATTGGGAGCTTTGACAGAATGATATACTTCAAGGCTATTGCACCCGTACATACGCAACAAGAGATGCGAATGTGTAAAATGTCATTACCGTCTGCATCATTACCGTCGATTACCGTCTGTTTTTTAAAAAACGGTAATGACTATGAAAAGACGGTAGTGATAAAAAAAAATAACAATATATGTATGTTCTTTTATAGCTCATTACATCGTTACGTTTACGTTTTTTCTGTTATTATGATTATATGCTTTAACCAAATAATAACATAATATTTTGCTTTAGTTTGATTTTGAATGAAAAAGCCAAGAGTTGCCATAATTACCAGAAGTCGCTAAATAAGTGTGTTACATTTGATTGGAATCAAACTTAAATTAAGCTTTTATGTTTTTACAAAGAAACAACAGTCCACTGCTGGACATAGCCACCAAGTCCTGCAAACGGGTTCTACGTCAGGCACGTTTTGATCATGTCGGACGAATAGGGGGCAAACTAGCATCACACCCTCCGGGTAGTAAAACGTTTTGGTCCCTGTCCAAAGCGGTTGAAACAAATTTCTGTCGTTTCACCTTAACCTCCAATGCTGAAACCTGATGGATCGCTGGCTCACACTGCAAGTGAGAAAGCAAATTTGTTTCCGTTCCTATTTGCAAGCAACTCACGTCTGGACGCTGGCTCCAAGCAACCACCTAATGTACCTCGTTGCGATTCTTCGATGTCGGAGATCGCAGTACACACTAAAGAGGTTCGAAAAGTATTGTGCAGTGAACAAAACCAGCGGACGTGATGGCATACTAGCGAGAGTGTTAAGACAACAGCTGTCTGTCAACTGCACCTGAACTGTCTCCGGTGCTGACACGCTAGTTCCCCCTCCCTCTTAAAAAAAGAACGGTGCCGGGGGCCTGGAAGCTTGCTAATGTGCAACCAGTTCCCAAAAAGGGCGATCGTGCTGACCCTGCCCATTACCGTCCAATTGCCATTACCTCCATCCTATGCAAGGTCATGGAAAGGGTACTTAACAGTAAGTTGCTGACCCACCTTGAAGACAATGATCTTCTCAGTGACCGTCAATATGGCTTTCGCCGGGGGCGGTCTACTGGTGATCTTCTTGTGTATGTCACGTACTGCTGGGGCGAAGCCATCGAGAAACACGGCGAAACACTTGCCTTTTCACTCGATATCTCGAAGGCCTTTGACAGGGTCTGGCATGCAAGTCTGCTCAGCAAGCTTCCTGTTTATGGCATCTCAGCAGATTTTTGTACTTGGATTTCAGACTTCCTTAGTGAACGGTTCATCAGAGTAGTCGTTGACGGCTGCTACTCTGACCTTATGGCCATTGATGCCGAAGTCCCTCAGGAGTCTGTTCTCTCTGCAACTCTTTTCCTGCTGCACATCAATGACCTCCTTCAGCATGGTATTGTTGGATACGCAGATGATAGTACCGTTTCAGAGAAATACTTGGCAGGTGAAAAAACCAGTGCGGATGAAATACGTTCGTTAAGAAAGGCCATGGTAGAGCGAACAGATCTGACCTTAAGCCTTGTCTCCCAATGGGGCGACGACAATCTGGTCTCATTCAACGCCACCAAAACACAAGCGTGTCTTTTCACTGCAAAAAGGAGTTCTTTCGATTGGACACCTACTTTTCGGGGTACACCTGTCCCTGTCACTGACAGGCTTGAGCTTCTAGGCATGAAGTTGACATCAAATCTAAACTTCGGCGCGACCATCGAGTACAAAGCTCAAATGGCGGCTAAGAAGCTGAATAGAGTGAAGCGATACTTTACGCCTGGACAGCTTTTAACTCTTTACAAAGCACAAGTCCGATCCTGCATGGAGTATTGCAGTCACCTTTGGGATGGCTCAGCCAAATACCAACTTGCCGCTCTTGACTCGGTGGAACGCAGGGCCAAGAGGCTCATAGGTGAAAAAAACTGGCGGACACCAAGCTACATAGCCTGGCACATCGCCGCAAGGTGGCCTGCTTGTCGGTTTTTTACAGATTGTACTTCGGAGAGTGTGCTCAAGAGCTTCACGACCTTGTTCCACCAGCTCCCTTCTACTATCGGACATCCATACGCACCGCCGGATACCATCTATACCTGGTTGCCATTCCACCAATTCGGACTAAGCGCTTCCAGTCATCATTTATAATGCGCACTGCTTAAGAGTGGAACTCACTACCTGCGTCTGTGTTTCTAAACGCGTACAACCCTAATCTCTTCAAGTAAGAGTGAACAGGCTTCTTCTGGGTGAGCTCGCTCCATCTTAGACTCTGTCTCTGTCCCACCTCTATAACCTAGACTAGAGTCAAGAGCAAACCTATACTTAATAAAATAAATAAAAAAGACTGAAACGGATAGTCTAAAAGTAAAAAATGATATTATCTTCGATTTAACCCTACAATGCATATTGTTCCACAAATGGGACATCCAGATGTTCGCAAGTTTTCTCGCTTAAGGACCTGTGCTGCCATCTAGTTTTTTGTGATACAAACACCTTAATTGATGGACTAATTAGACATACTCTGCAATTGTCAAAGGTGGCAACAGTGTTTTGTTGTCGGTCACATGTTTACAAGTTGTTAGCATTTGAGCGGCGAAACAGTGATTTGAGTTTTTGTGAAGTGTGTTAAAAATAGAAAACTGTGGTTTTTTGACTAAGGTACAGGAACCCTTGATGGCCCACTTAATTTCAAACCCCAAAAATGTACATTAATAAAAAAGGTAGGAAATAAAATAAGTCGTAATTATGTAATTTGGTTTATTAATCAACAAAAAAAATAAGTTGCGTTCTTCTAAAAAGAGGTATTACCGAGAAAATTAAAATTTTAAAAACCTCTGCCTTGGGCCATCTTTGGCAATGGGTGTCCTAAAATGGCCCGTTACATCCCTATGAATATTTTTGGCAATATCCAGGTTTAACATATTTTCTTTATTACAAACATTATTATGCTATGTAACCTTTCAGTCTCATGTAGTTTTAACGAAAAACAGTCAAAAATTTGGCGTATGGGCCATCATAAATATATAAAAACTTAAAACTATTCTAAAACTGAAAAATAATACTGAATGTATCAAAATCGCATATTTTTATAAGAAAAAACACGAGTTTCTACCAAATACAAACAAAAAAATAAACAAAACAGAAAAAAAAATCAGTCATAAATTTTTGTGGGCCTTACTGAGGCATATGAAAACTAACTTTCATAAAATTTTAAAATATAACAAAAAAATTTTTCCTTATAATAAGCTTGTCTTTATATGTTACTTATAATAAAATAATAATCGAAAAATCACCAGAGTATTGTAAAATTATCTTAAGAACTACTAGCATCATCATCGTTTTACTCAGCACCTAATTATGTACTTCTTGCTAATAGTTATGTGCACCCTGGACACAAAAACTGTTCAACGTCTTCTTTAGTTAAACCTACACATTCTTCATGATACCAAGTTTTACATTTTTGACATTGACGCATATCAGAAATTCGTTCTTCATTGCAAGCTTGACAATACCAAGACGCATTTTTTGTTTTCTTGGTTTTGATATCTTTACTAATGACAATGCTTGATGTCTTTCGTTTATCCTGTATTTCACCTTTTCTAGTTTTTTTGGATTTGGAAATAATTTTCTTCTTTTTATGATTTGTTTCGTTACAAACTTTTTTAACATTCTTCTCCTTTTCTAATTTCTTGGCCTTGGTATTTTTATGGAAAGTATTTTTTGTTCTCTTACCTTCTGCCTGATCTCCAATGTCACTAATTACTTGTTTATTTTTTTCTAGCTTTTCATTCTTTTTATCTTTAGCAGTGCTGAATAAATCTTTTGTAATTTTTTGTCCAATATAATTTAAAGCTTTACGTCTTGGTTTGCTCTTAATATTGGCATAATTGGGTGTTGGAATTTGTTTTTGAAATGAAGTTCTTGCATCAGTAACAGATGGTTCAGCAGATTTTTTAATTTTGGAAAGTGGAATATCATCAGAATTGTTCGAATCAGAATTATCACGCTCATGTCTAGTTGGTAAATCATTTAAATTTTGATCTTCTGCTTCTGTTTCGGAAGATGAATTGTAAATATTATTATTCCTTGCGGGATACTGAAAATACTTTTGTATTGCCGTATCGATGTCTTCTGACAAAGAACTGTCTGATAAAGGAGAATTTAAGCGCGGGCGAAATTGCATATTTGTCCCAGAAGTCGAAGGCATCGGTGATTTTATTACAGAATTTCTTGAAATTAGATCATTAACAGGTGTTTTGCACTGACGATCTTCTAGTTCAAAAGTTTGTTCCATTGCAGATTCGGAGGAAGAGCTGTAGTCAACTAATTTTGAAGCTACTTGCATTGATAACTGTGTAGTTTTATCAAAAACTGTATAATTTTCTTGTAATTCTTCGTTCTGGTTAAGAACAGATGGTGATACATTTTGAAAATTATCTTC
Source organism: Tuta absoluta (assembly GCA_027580185.1). Classification (NCBI taxonomy): domain Eukaryota; kingdom Metazoa; phylum Arthropoda; class Insecta; order Lepidoptera; family Gelechiidae; genus Tuta; species Tuta absoluta. Next base: position 2,053,834 of record JAQAHW010000060.1, read on the forward strand.
ATAGTCTGTCGCATCACTGTCAGGCGTTTTGTCCCGTTTAGCTGTTGCAGAAATTATGGAGTTGTTTGAAACATTGTGTAGTTGCGGGTCTGGGATTTCAGTAAGCACCGAGGGAGCATATGCTTGATCCGGAATAACTGAAGGATCGTATGGGTACAGGCCAGTTGCTCTAAATCCATTTATGATATTACTTTGTGTCATGCATCTTGACCACACTTTCGTAAAAATCTTGCCAAAACGTGTCTTGGTGATTTTACGTTCGGGGTTTTGGTATGCATATAAAAGAACCTCTTCATCCCAATAGTGCTCGAAAGATTTATTTACAGATTTATCAAGGGGTTGAAGCTCGTGCGTCGTGTTTGAGGGTAAACAATATAGGACAATATTATTCTTATCAGCTTCGTCTACAATCCTTGCATCTAAATGGGACGAAGCACCATCAAATATCAGCAAACATTTTCCTGGAGACTTATACTTGCCTAAATGGTGAATAAAATCACAAAAAAGCTCCATTGTCATAAATCCCTTTGGTGCCATCTTGACTAGGCTCCCAGCCGGAAGATTTTCACAAAATTCAGGTCTTAATCGCTTTCCCTTAAAAAGGATCATCGGAGGCACGGCATTTCCAGTGGCATTAACGCACATGGCTATAGTGACATTCTCTGCGTGTTCCTGTGCTACAAAATGTACCCTTTTCGTTCCTTTTTCAGCGAGGACTTTCTGCTGGTGATGCAATGTTAATCTACACCCTTTTTCATCAACATTGTAAAGGCGCTCAGGGTGATTGGTGATGTCGAGCTCATCATATATATTTTTTACTGCTTTAAAATGATTGTTTACGATGGTTTTGTTGAGCTTTTGGGCTCTTGCCGGATTCAGCAATTGAGATTTCCGAATAGATATTTCGGGATTGCGATTGATGAAACCCTTAAGCCACTTTTTGCCTGCACTATTTTTTTTTTCATTAAAGCAGTTTGGTATATCATTAGCCTTGCAAAACTCATAAGCTTGCTTTCGAACCAGCTTGGGGGTTAACGGAACTCCCACTTGAGCAAGTCTGATTATTCTTTTAGACAAATCTTTTTCTTGTATTTTAGTAAAAGTAGGGAGCCGACCAGTTATTTTTTTTAAACTTCCCGAGTTCAAATGATTTCTCAGTGTACGTCGTGGGATGCTGTATACTGCAGCTGCCTTCCGTTGTGTCATTTGACGATTACGCACAGCTTGAATGGCTGCCTTCAATTGATTTTCTGTCCATAAGCCCCGCTTTTTTTTCTTTGGAGGCTCCATTCCACCCTACAATAATACATCATCATTAATCGAAAAGCTCATCAATAACGATACACTCGGTTAGGAGCTATGGTACCTCGGATTGACAGAAATTTACATACTACCTGCAAACATAGGCATTAAAAATTGGTGTAATACTCCAAAAATATACATTTTTTTATATGTCTGGACCAACGTATATATTTTAAATCCAATTCTTTAGTTTATGCTGCTAAACTGTTCAATCTGAAACTCTAAGTGTTATATTCCGTAGTCTTAAGATGGCCCGGGCCTTCTTCGGTAACCATTGCATGGGCCATCATAGGGAATTTACCCTATGATCGTAAAAGTCTTCATAACACAGCAATTATACAGTAAAAAAGTTAATCTTACTCGGTAATCAATGCGTAAATCCACACTAATATTATAAATGCGAAAGTAACTCTGTCTGTTTGTCTGTCTGTCTGTCTGTCTGCTACGCTTTCACGGCCAAACCGCTGAACCGATCTTCATGAAACTTGGCACAGAGATTGCTAGCATACCGAGAACGGACATAGGCTACTTTTTATCACCATTCGAGGGTCTGGAGTACAGATGTAGACCACCAGGTGTACCTCCAGGAGCCCAGCTAAACTATAAGAGATACAGGCATGGTTCCAAAACAAAAGTTGTTCAGTATGATGAGCCGCTTCTTTTCACAAGGACATTGAGGATCTGGAGTACCTTATGTAGACCACCAGGTGTACCATCAGGAGCCCAGCTAAACTATAAGAGATACAGGCATGGTTCTTAAACAATAGTTGTCCATTTTGATGGGTCGCTTCTTTTCACAAGGACATTGAGGATCTGGAGTACCTTATGTAGACCACCAGGTGTACCTCCAGGAGCCCAGCTAAACTATAAGAGATACAGGCATGGTTCCAAAACAAAAGTTTTTCAGTATGATGGGCCGCTACTTTTCACAAGGACATTGAGGATCTGGAGTACCTTATGTAGACCACCAGGTGTACCATCAGGAGCCCAGCTAAACTATAAGAGATACAGGCATGGTTCTTAAACAATAGTTGTCCATTTTGATGGGTCGCTTCTTTTCACAAGGACATTGAGGATCTGGAGTACCTTATGTAGACCACCAGGTGTACCATCAGGAGCCCAGCTAAACAATCCACACTAATATTATAAATGCGAAAGTAACTCTGTCTGTCTGTCTGTCTGTCTGCTACGCTTTCACGGCCAAACCGCTGAACCGATCTTCATGAAACTTGGCACAGAGATTGCTAGCATACCGAGAACGGACATAGGCTACTTTTTATCACCATTCGAGGGTCTGGAGTACAGATGTAGACCACCAGGTGTACCTCCAGGAGCCCAGCTAAACTATAAGAGATACAGGCATGGTTCCAAAACAAAAGTTGTTCAGTATGATGGGCCGCTTCTTTTCACAAGGACATTGAGTATCTGGAGTACCTTATGTAGACCACCAGGTGTACCATCAGGAGCCCAGCTAAACTATAAGAGATACAGGCATGGTTCTTAAACAATAGTTGTCCATTTTGATGGGTCGCTTCTTTTCACAAGGACATTGAGGATCTGGAGTACCTTATGTAGACCACCAGGTGTACCATCAGGAGCCCAGCTAAACTATAAGAGATACAGGCATGGTTCTTAAACAATAGTTGTCCATTTTGATGGGTCGCTTCTTTTCACAAGGACATTGAGGATCTGGAGTACCTTATGTAGACCACCAGGTGTACCATCAGGAGCCCAGCTAAACAATAAGAGATACATAAATGGTTCCAAAACAAAAGTTGCTCAGTATGATGGGCTGCTTCTTTTCACAAGGACATTGAGAATCTGGAGTACCTTATGTAGACCACCAGGTGTACCATCAGGAGCCCACCTAAACTATTAGAGATACATAAATGGTACCAAAACAAAAATTGTTCAGTATGATGGGCCGTTTCTTTTCACAAGGACGTTGAGGATCTAGAGTAGCTTATGTAGACCACCAGGTGTACGATCAGGAGCATAGCTAAACAATTAGAGATAAAGAAATGGTTTCAAAACAAAAGTTGTTCAGTATGATGGGCCGCTTCTTTTCACAAGGACATTGGGGATCTGGAGTACCTTATGTAGACCACCAGGTGTACCATCAGGAGCCCACCTAAACTATTAGAGATACATAAATGGTACCAAAACAAAAATTGTTCAGTATGATGGGCCGTTTCTTTTCACAAGGACGTTGAGGATCTGGAGTAGCTTATGTAGACCACCAGGTGTACGATCAGGAGCATAGCTAAACAATTAGAGATAAAGAAATGGTTTCAAAACAAAAGTTGTTCAGTATGATGGGCCGCTTCTTTTCACAAGGACATTGGGGATCTGGAGTACCTTATGTAGACCACCAGGTGTACCATCAGGAGCCCAGCTAAATTATTAGAGATAAAGAAATGGTTCCAAAACAAAAGTTGTTCAGTATGATGGGCCGCTTCTTTTCATAAGGACATTGGGGATCTGGAGTACCTTATGTAGACCACCAGGTGCACCATTAGGAGGCCACCTAAACTATTAGAGATAAAGAAATAGTTCCAAAACAAAAGTTGGCCAGTATGATGGACTCCTTCTTTTTACAAGGATACTGAGGATCTGGAGTACCTTATGTAGACCACCAGGTGTACGATCAGGAGCCCACCTAAACTATTAGAGATACAGAAATGGTTCCAAAACAAAAGTTGGCCAGTATGATGGGAATAAGTTGAGAAAGGACATTGGCAACTTTTTACCAAGGATTTTTTTTTATCTACTGACTTTTGTATCCCATGGTTATAAATATTGATCTGTCAGCGCAGTACACCGGATGGCAAATTTTGAATTGTCCCTTTAACAACAGAAGCAAGCAAGGTATCCTTAAACAGTAGAGATAAGAACTGTTCTAATATCACTGTCATGCTTACTATGAATATACATATCAACTTTAGAACCTCTTTCTAAAAATACTATCTAACGCGGACGAAGTCGCGGGTAAAAGCTAGTATTTTGATATTTGCAAAAATTTTACCTCACAGTGATCAACTGACCGCTTCACAGCTTACCACAGCTGAACGATATCTAATTCGTGATGTACAAAATATTAATTTTACTCAGTTAAAGCAAGATATAACAGCAAAAAAGCTCATTTCTTCACCGCTACGTATGCTTGATTTGTTCATCGATGAACATGACATTATACGTATAGGTGGGAGACTTTTCAATAGTAACTTACCTTTTGAAGCTCAACATCCTGTGCTGTTAGCAAAACATGACCATATTACTCATCTTCTGATTGACTATTATCACCGCTCACATTGCCACACTGGTGCCAATGTTTTAAGTTCTTTGCTACGTCAAAAGTATTGGATTTTGTCTGCTCGAAATGTCATAAGGCAAAGGATACATGCTTGTAATGCTTGTTTCAAAAACTCGCCATCTCACCTGAATACAAAAATGGCAGATCTTCCATCTTATCGGGTTCAAGAAACCAAAGCGTATGTTCACACAGGTGTAGATATGGCTGGCCCTTTAAATATAACTGTCAAAAGACAACGAGGACAAAAAAGCCAAAAGGCGTACATAAGCTTATTTATATGTTTAGTCACCAAAGCTGTTCACATTGAACTCGCCGTGGATCTTTCAACTGAGGCTTTCCTTTCCGCTTTTACACGATTTATATCTAGACGAGGTCCCGTAGCTCATATGTACTCCGATAATGGAACAAATTTTGTAGGCGCTAAAGCTAAAATAAATGAACTGCTTACGGACCATCACATTGAATGGCATATGATTCCCCCTCGCGCTCCTCATTTTGGAGGTCTGTGGGAATCAAATATCAAAAGTGTTAAGCTACACTCATATCGCGTAATTGGGTCTCAAATATTGACATACGAGGAACTATTAACTGTATTGATCCAGATAGAAGCCATTTTAAATTCTAGACCGCTCTGCATTCTATCGGAGGACCCTTTTCCAGAGCCACTTACACCCGCCCATTTCATTATGGCTTCACCATTGACTTATTTACCTGCTGCGCCTATTTCCGAAGAAACTAGAACCCTGCGCTATCGCAAAGAATTACTCGACCAAATGGTGCATAGTTATTGGAAGAGATGGCGTTCTGAATATCTTCATTCACTGCAAATGAGACAAAAATGGCATACTGATGCGGCTAATGTTAAACCCGGTACTGTAGTGCTGGTACATCTAGATGATGTACCCCCTCTTCGGTGGCCTTTAGGCATTATACAAGAGGTTTACCCGGGCAAGGATGGTAGAGTGCGAGTTGCTTTAGTTAAGACTGCAACCACCTTTTTGAAACGACCTATCATGAAACTTTGTCCTTTACCTTCGCAATAATTTAAATATATAATAAACCTTATTGAGTTAGTTGTAGTGTAGGCACTTTAGGTAGTAAATAAATAACTCTTAAAACTTATAAATATTTAGTTTGCGTAACTTCTTATGAAATTGCTTTCTTTTGAAAATACTGCGTATTATCAAGGCCGGGAGAATGTTTGTGCTATTTCTTTTGTTTACTAATTTCAAGCTTCCCGCGCGCACCGTATTTGGTCATTTACCTTACTTTTAAATTAATAATCATAGTTGCGTACGATTCAGTCTGCTACTTCCTTTTCCCTTTCCTTGTCCCACTCACATACTAAAAACTAAGAAGAAAAGAGAAAAGAAACACATCAGCGTATTGCACGTCAAGTTGGCAAACCTGTCAATACAAGAAATATTGGCAACACTGAAGACGCCGTGAGCTACTTCCTGTTCTCTTCAAAAAAGCATGGACGCCGCTTAAGTGTGAAAAATAAATAAAAATTAAATACCTGTCGCGACGAAACGAAACAAACTTACTCTCAAGACAATAAAATAAACACGTTTTAAGTGTTGTGCTAATAATATGTGTATAAACCTACATAACGGTATTCAGTGATAGCCAGTTTCTGAATCACGAAGCCAAGGAAGCTTAAAGAGTTCGGATTGTCTCCATCCATGCGAGGCCTGCCCAGTATTTTCTGGTGAGTTCCATTCCTTTATCTTGCTGATCTTTTTTCTTACTCCATTCAGCAAGACAGATATCCGCCTAGCAGACTGAATCCAGCAGGAATGTTTTCTGTTTTGTCTACTGCTCTCCCCCCCGTTTTTAGTTATGTTTCTTTTCGCTAAATTTTCATTCATATACAGTCCATTTGCATTAAATCTTAGTGATTAAAAACCGCATCAAACAAATATGATACGATTAAAATAAATTTAGGAACCCATAATCTAATCAAACGGCTTATGTTTTCAACAAGTAATGTTTTTTTTACTGATTTTGATGTTAGTATACCTCTGGATTCCTCTAAATAGATAAAAGAGTCATCAAACAAAATGCAAGTAGAACTAGCTCACAAAATACATAAAAATATATACCTTGCAGTGTCTTCCGACGACTTGCGTTTTCTCGACGATCCGGTTGTGGAGGCAGCTCAGTTGTTGGCACGCTGCTGCTGCGATGGCTGATGTACGATCACATCAGAGAATTCGAACTCGGAGTCAGACCTGAAATGTTGAAGATTAAAATTAACTAAAAATAAAAATTAGTTCATGACATAAAAAGTAAACAATAAATATTAAAGAATTCGGTCAGCAAAAAACAAAAACACTTACGTACATTTTTCTCGAAGGTTTTTTTCTTCTTGAGAGGGTTCTTGAAATAAGTATGACTTCTGTTGCACGGAGCACTACTGATCAGGAGCAGAATTTAAAGTAAATGAGGAAAAATCATATTATATAGGTTCAAAATTGAAAAATCAACACAAATATCATACTATGTATGTGATTGTAAGACAACATGGAATATTATACCTTATGTGATATTAACTATTACAGAAAATTAAATCATTTTAGCGTAAATTTCATAATGACTTTAGACTATTGAATGTGAAATACAACTTATTGCTTACACAGCAATCAGCAAAATCAGTTGCGAACCGAACAAAGACATAAGTAGCGTTGTAATTTAAGGAAATTTGAACTTTATGTTGTTTACATTTACGTAACAAGCATTTAATTTTGAAATAATAGCTATTACGTTTTTCATAATTTCAAATATTTTTCTTTGAAATCAAGTGGTCCGGTGGCGGCAACGATCATAGTTGACAATTTATACCATCTCAAGTTGCAGTCATGTTGCAGTAAAATAAAAAATATTACTGTTTAATTAATTTTGAGAAAAAACACTTGTACTTGTTTCACAGTTTTATTGCGGGGTAATCCAACCGGTGAAACGGGGAAACTGTGAAACGAGTACAAGTGTTTTTTGTTAAAATTAATTAAACATGGAGTTTCACCAAGCGCCAACAATCGCAAGTATTAACTATATTACTGTTCAAATTATTTAGGATTTTTTTTATTAAATTTCAAAATCTGTTTCGTTAAATAATAAATCCACTACGTATCGTTTTCGTTAACAATACATTTTCTCAGCATGCAATAAATACATAAACCTCCTATGAATAATCACTCTTTCTATTTAAAAAAAAACTGATTCAAAATCTATGCTGAAGTTTTACATACAGACAGACGCATGAAGCAACTTTGATTTATATTATGTAGTAATATTTATAACTTTTTAAGACAACGATAATGATTTTCTTAAATTCAGTTTCAACAAGATTATATTTCTTATATTTAACCTTATTCATAACAACCGCAACAGTCCACTGCTGGACATTGGCTTTTCTTATTGAAAATATTGTAATATTCACCGCGCTCACATGTGGGTTAGCGAGCGCAGTGCAATTTTCATTTATTTATCTTTTTGATTTGCTTGCAACATGCTTAAACAATGTTTTATACTTACATTGAATACATAAAATAAAAAATAAAAATACATTGCTTGTCCATCAGTCTTGTATAAAATATTCTACTTAAGTAAAGCAGAAATGTATACCTAATAATACTCAGTATTCAGACCGAACATGATAAACTTCTTTTGTTTCACTTACACTTACGTAACGCTTAGTAGCATAAATTGAATATGATATAGTTTTGAACTTTCCATGCACGGCGGTACGGTAATGGAATGCTTAGTCAACGATAGTCTAGGAACTAGTTGTATGTTTCATTATTATTTTATGTAATAATAAATCGATGTTACTATGATCTTTATAAATAAGTTCTTCTGAACCTATCAAACTTTTAATGTTCATGTTCATTAACAAAATAAATAAAAAAGATATTATTACTAAAAGTATGAATGTAATAGTGATACTATTACACTAATCATTTCAATTTGTGTGAATAAATAAAAAGATAGATTCTTTTTATTTATTTGGGTAGCTAATTTCGTTTATTTAAAAAAATTAAATAAAAAATAAAGTAAATTTTCTGAAACAATTTTCAATGAGTAAAACAAACATCAGGTTGTTGTACTATTATGCAATTGCATCATGCACTGTCCAAACATGTCCAACCGTGGGAACGTTACAGTGTGACGTGTGTACGCTGGTCGCCTGTGCCATGCTCGCGCTGGTGTTGTGAAATATTTTCTTTAAATTAATTATTATATCAATTAAAAATTAGTTTTCCAGCAAGTGATTTATTGTGAAAAACTACTTTACAGTAGACAAAAAATTTGTGAGGACTAAAAAAGAGGTAAATCTATCGTGAAAAAAGATTTTACTTTGTTTTGATAGGTTTGTTAGTCAAGCAAGAGTGAAACAAAAATATGTATTTTAATAATTTTTCTCGAGATGAATTAAATATTGTTAGTTATGATGGAAAATATTTTTTTCATATATTTATTGTTATTCTAAAGAAAATTAAAATATTAAATAATTTCAAGTGGTTATACAAACAGTATATACAAATATAAATATATACAAATATATTTTACCCTGTGTTACAAAATTTTCTTAGTAGGTAATATAAAAAAATATGTATGTTTATATATTATTATTGTTATCAATCATAAATCAATCTTTTACTTTTTTGTGCACAGATAAATAAACGTATTATGTGGTGATCTTCTGATAACTTGAGGAGCACAGCAGAATAATGAAGGTAAGTAGTCATTTAATGATTTAATTTTGTGAAAAATTCTAAGAATAATGAATAAAAATGACAATGTATGATCTTTTTGATTTTTTATGGTGAATAGAATTAATAAGGCACCTCAAAACATTTTTTCAAGTTCTTTTAAGTATCGCTCTAATAAGATTTATTATTCACAGAATTGGGTGTCCGTTCTTCACCCGCTCCTGCTTTCAGTTGCTGTGTTGAAGAATCAAGAAATATGAAAAAATATTATTATTCATTCAATTTCAAGATAATACTTTACACTATGTTATATAGAATTAAAAAAAAAAAAAAAAAATATCCAGGGTTACAAAAATGTTACCTCTGGAACTTTTTGTGTAACTTAATTCACCTATCACCTTAATTCCTCAAGCAAATCATTGGTAATCAGGTTTGATAAGGTATGGTAAAAAGGTAATGGGTTATTCAAAAAAGGTAATTTCGTAAGTATGGAAAAGAAACATTGGTAAGAATAAAAGAAAATCTTTAATGGTTCATTGATTCTTACAATAAGCCTTCAACTTCAGGATCACGATCGATGAGAGGTTCTTATCATGGGCTCGAATCAGTCGTGTGTGTTAGATAAAAGGTTGTTTGGTTCTTACCACAGGTTTACAACCTCAGGATCATGATCGAGGAGAGGTTCTTACCATGGGCTCAAATCTGTCATGCGTGCTAGATAGAAAGGTTGTTTGGTTCTTACGACAGGCTTACAACCTTAGGATCATGATCGATGAGAGGTTCTTACCATGGGCTCGAATCTGTCATGCGTGCTAGATAGAAAGGTTGTTTGGTTCTTACCACAGGCTTACAACCTTAGGATTATGATCGATGAGAGGTTCTTACCATGGGCTCGAATCTGTCATGCGTGCTAGATAGAAAGGTTGTTTGGTTCTTACCACAGGCTTACAACCTTAGGATCATGATCAATGAGAGTTTCTTACCATGGGCTTAAATCAGTCATACGTGCTAGATACTTAGGTGAGATTCAAAGGTTGTAGGATGGTGATGAAACGGTAGTTTACTATTGGGCAAATTTAGACCACCAAAGTGAACGGAGGTGGTCTGAATTTCCCAATAGTATACTACTTCCATCCTATGCAAGGTCATGGAGAGGGTACTGTTAAATAAAAGCCCGAGTTGTGGATGACCGATGTATTTTTGGTTGAGTCGCCGCAGTCAGAAAAGAGGATGAGGCAGGGCCGTAGTGGTTTATATAGTCCCGCGAAGCGCCCTCTATTTTTATCGGAACTAATACGTGGCTAAGCTAAGTCGAATAGGGTAAAATGATCTATGTTTGATACAGCCACAGTGGTAGTAGTTCTAATGATAAGGGATAGATGGCGCTTTTACAAATAATGTAATAGGTATTTCTAAACATACTCCCCCGCCTTAAATAGTAAATTACTATTTAAAAGAGTTTACAGATTTATAATTTATACAAAACAGTCAAAAAGTGAATGTATATCGATTAATGACAAGTAAGTACCTAACATTAATATCTAGTGTCCTAGTCTAATGCTAATGAATGAGATACAATACAGCATGATCTGTGTACCTATTCATTGTGTACCTAGTGAAGTGATTCTACATACATACATACATACATATATCAGGCCTATTATCCCTTGCGGGGTAGGCAGAGCGTAAACGGCCGCAAAAACGGACATTTACTCCACGTCCGACAAATATTTGAGGGTCGTTCAGAAAATTGGGTATCGCCATAGTGACAGGTTGTCAGCCCATCGCCTAGAATTGCAATACACACCCTCAAGTCCCTCAGTTGCCTCTTACAACTCCCACGGGAAAGAAATGGGGTGATGCTATTCTAAGCCGGCATCACACGGCAAGTGATTCTAGTAGTTAATTAATTTAATTACTCATCAAGAGTATTGAAAGTTACTCAAATATGTTGCCTAACTAATTAATTTATGTGAACAAACAATGTGAAATGTGTTTATATATTGTGTTTGGGAATAAATAAGTACAAAACACACAGGGAAGAAGTAAGTTTTGACAAGCCCCCAGAAAGCACTTTCTCTCATTTTTTTTTTAAAGTAACTTAACGTTAAATAGGTAAATAGTAAAGAACAACTTATAAAAGTACATAAGTATCAAAATTTGGTAGGTAATTCGGGCAAAGCAACTGTAGGTCTCCCGATTAAAAAGTGAGTTGGCGTAAGGACTTGGATTACTTCATTATCGGAAGTCGGGATAGGACACAGGGGTCGCGAATTAAGTATCCCCTCAATTTGAATTAAAATAGTCGAAAAATCTTCATACGTTAGGAAACCCTGACCCAATACGCGTTTTAAATGAAATTTACAAGACTTAACTGCACTCTCAGCCAGTCCTGCCATATGTGGAGTATAGACTGGTAAGAATTTCCACTCAATGCCCTGACCGGCACAAAAATCAGTGAAATCTGAGGAATAATATTGAATGAAATCGTAAAGCTCTTTGAGGTCATTACTCGCGCCCTTGAAAGTAGTAACATTGTCACTTACCAATTGTTTTGGTTTACCTCTGTGGAAGATGAATCGTCTAAAGGCCGCCATGAATGCGTCTGTCTGCAAACCTGAAATCAATTCAATATGGATTGCCTTCGTTACACAGCACACGAATATACCTACGTAACATTTCGAAGTCCGATAACCACGTGTTTTCCTATCCCTCAATATAAAAGGACCACAGTAGTCCAAACCACAAACATGGTACGGAGGCGCTGGGTTCACCCTAGTACTCGGGAGACTGCCCATGGCAGGCACAGGGTTGATGGGTTTGGCTCTAAAGCAGGCTACACACTTATGCACGATTTGATTTGCAAGTACCTTACCCTTTCGAGGCCAGTACCTCTCTCGTATGGAAGCCAACAACAATTGGGGGCCATTGTGCATAAGTCTGATGTGCTCATTACTTACGATAAGTCTCGTAAGTGCGTGTTTACTATGTAATAAGATGGGGTGTTTCTTATCCATATCAAACTGTGATAAATTTATTTTCCCGCCAACTCTAATGATTTCAAACTGAGTGTCCAAAAAAATAAAAAATAAAATCCTAAAAAATTGGCTTTAAATCAAGTATTTGTAAGTTTTGTAGCAATGAACGATAATCCACACTATCCACACTATTATATATATTATATATATATATTATATATTTATATATATATTATATATTTATATATTATATATTATATATTATATATTATATATATATATATATATATATATATTATATATATATATATATATATATATATATTATATATTGTTATGCGAAAGTAACTCTGTCTGTCTGTCTGTCTGTCTGTCTGTCTGCTACGCTTTCACGGCCAAACCGCTGAACCGATCTTCATGAAACTTGGCACAGAGATTGCTAGCATACCGAGAACGGACATAGGCTACTTTTTATCACCATTCGAAGGTCTGGAGTACAGATGTAGACCACCAGGTGTATCACCAGGAGCCCAGCTAAACTATTAGAGATACAGGCATGATTCCAAAACAAAAGTTGTTCAGTATGATGGACCGCTTCTTTTAACAAGGACATTGAGGATCTGGAGTACCTTATGTAGACCACCAGGTGTAGCACCAGGAGCCCAGCTAAACTATTAGAGATACAGGCATGGTTCCAAAACAAAAGTTGTTCAGTATGATGGGCCGCTTCTTTTCACAAGGACATTGAGAATCTGGAGTACCTTATGTAGACCACCAGGTGTACCATCAGGAGCCCACCTAAACTATTAGAGATACAGAAATGGTTCCAAACGAAAGTTGGCCAGTATGATGGGCTGCTTCTTTTCACAAGGACATAGAGGATCTGGAGTACATTATGTAGACCACCAGGTGTACCATCAGGAGCCCAGCTAAACTATTAGAGATACAGGCATGGTTCCAAAACAAAAATTGTTCACTATGATGGGCCGCTTCTTTTCACAAGGACATTGAGGATCTGGAGTACCTTATGTAGACCACCAGGTGTACCACCAGGAGCCCAGCTAAACTATTAGAGATACAGGCATGGTTCCAAACCAAGAATTGTTCACTATGATGGGCCGCTTCTTTTCACAAGGACATTGAGGAAAATGAAAATGAAAATGAAAATGAAAAAAAAATGAAAATGAAATAACTTTATTCAATGTAGGATAGCATTATCACTTTTTGACGTCATGATCGGTCATTGTAAAAAAAAGAAATTTGCATAACGCAATCTTCTTCTTTTTATAACAATTTTGTATTGTCCTAATAGAAAACCGGCTCGGGCGGGATAAAAAAATAAAAATAAAAATAAAGGCACTGCCTCGGGGCTGGCCAGGTTAATCACACAGCACGTAACTTTACGCCACCACCATTTGTAAACGACATTTGTTTCAAATTTTAGTCAAGATTTCCAAAGCGTGTTATTAACATGCGTATAATTAACCGGACCCCCTGAACAGGAAAAACCCCCCAAAAAACCTGCCCAGAAGTGCTCCTACTCTAAATTAACAACCTTTCTAGGCCCTAAACTGCCCTAGCTAATTTTGGAAATAACGAATAATATAAGTATATGTATAGCCCAAAAATGGCTACATAAAAAAAAAAAATTTTAATAATAACAAAAAATTGCAGTAGATAAATCTACTTGTTTCGTCTAATAAAATATTAATTTATACATTTGAATTAAACCCATGGAGATTTATCTTGCATATAGTCTGATATTTCATAATAGCCTTTCTTGTACAATTTTTGTTTAATTACTGGTTTAAATTTATTTAAGGGTAAGTCTTGAATATCTTTAGGAAGTTTGTTATAAAAGCGTATACAATTGCCCTTAAAAGTTTTGCTTACTTTACTAAGCCTGCTCATGTGCACAGCAAGTTGCTCCTTATTTCTAGTGTTAAAATTATGCCTGTCACAATTTTTCTTAAAAGAATCTATATTTATTTTTACGTACACTAGATTTTCGTATATGTACTGTGACACAAATGTCAATATGTTGATTTCTTTAAATATCTGTCTCAAGGAGACTCGAGGTCCCAATTTATAAATTGAACGAACAGCCCGTTTCTGCAGAACAAATATATTGTTCACATCCGCAGCATGGCCCCATAATAGTAAGCCATAAGACATTAGGATCTAGAGTACCTTATGTAGACCACCAGGTGTACCACCAGGAGCCCAGCTAAACTATTAGAGATACAGAAATGGTTCCAAAACAAAAGTTGTTCAGTATGATGGACCGCTTCTTTTCACAAGCACATTGAGGATCTGGAGTACCTTATGTAGACCACCAGGTGTACCATCAGGAGCCCAGCTAAACTATTAGAGATACAGGCATGGTTCCAAAACAAAAGTTGTTCACTATAATGGGCCGCTTCTTTTCACAAGGTCATTGAGGATCTGGAGTACCTTATGTAGACCACCAGGTGTACCATCAGGAGCCCACCTAAACTATTAGAGATACAGAAATGGTTCCAAACGAAAGTTGGCCAGTATGATGGGCTGCTTCTTTTCTCAAGTACATTGAGGATCTGGAGTACCTTATGTAGACCACCAGGTGTACGATCAGGAGCCCACTTAAACTATTAGAGATACAGTAATGGTTCCAAAACAAAAGTTGTTCAGTATGATGGGCCGCTTCTTTTCACAAGGGCATTGAGGATCTGGGGTACCTTATGTAGACCACCAGGTGTACCATCAGCTCACCTAAACCTGAACCTGTTTCTAAAAAAACTATCTAACGCGGACGAAGTCGCGGGTAAAAGCTAGTTCTTTAATAAATGATACTCTGTTGGAAATGATTCCATTTGTGAAAATTTTACTAGAGTTTTATTAGCCTGATTAATCTCATCAAGTGTTAGCGGACCGTCTTGTCTGCACGTACCCTTACAATTACGTATAAACCTTTGAATGTAGGCTAATACGCGGAACAACTTTGCATCGCTTGAGAATCTATTTATCAAGTTTGATAGGATCGTGTTGCTTGATTGTGTGTGTGCGGTGTGACAATGTGTGTCTGTGCGTTTAAGTTCCGGTATGTTATTTACGTCCTGTTTATACTGAGGCGCTTTGAATGAAGGCTGGCTAAGCCACTGCGGGCCATGCCACCAGAGGTCATGAGACACTAATTTGTCTGCGGAGATCCCTCGGGATAGAATATCAGCCGGATTTTCTGACGACTTTACCCACGTCCATTGATCAGTTTTTACCCTGTTCTGTACAAAGATATTGAGTTTCTGAGGCTGGGTTCTAATCCACGCTATAACAATGTTTGAATCTGACCAGTATGTAACGTCATCGACGTGTCGTTTCAGTGCTGCTCTTATTTTATTCATGTTTCGAGCAAGCAAGAGAGCTGCACATAGCTCTAAACGTGGGATCGTTTGTGATTTTATTGGGGCAACACGTGAACTACTGTATAATAATCGAACTATGCAATTACCCTCATTATCGATACTACGCTCATAGATTGCTGCCCCGTAAGCAGAAATTGAAGCATCCGCGAACTCATGCAATTGTATTATCTTATAGCCTTCAGTCACCACGTGTCTTGGTATTTTTATTTCAGAAAGGTATTGTAATTTTGTATAGAATTGATGCCAAATCTCAAGCAATTCGTTTGAAATAGGATCATCCCAACTAGATTTATCCCGCCATAATTTTTGAATTAAGCATTTTCCAGCGACCACGATCGGCTCAATTAGGCCTAACGGATCGAATATACTTGATAATTTAGAAAGTACACTACGTTTGGTGACTGATTTTTGAATTTTATTTGGAACCCTATGAGAGTATGATAAGATATCAGTGGAATTAGACCATTCTAGCCCCAAGATCTTGCAGGTAGGGTCCCCCCCAACTGTGTGCTTGTGTTTTGCAGTAATTGTGGTGTGCTGTGCGTAGATGTTTGAGGTGTAGGTGTAGTAGTGTGAGTATTCTTGTGAGATGTATGTGTGGATGTTAGCTTACTCGTTATTTCTTCCGAATTCGATCTCCACTTCCTGAGATGGAACTGCGCTCCCTCCAGGACCTTCTTGACCTCGATGGCTGTTTCTATTACCTCGTTGCTGATATCTCCGCCATGGAGCAGGTCGTCCAGGTAGAAATCTGACGCAATCGCATGCGCCGCCGCCACGCGAACAGCTGATGACGTCGGACTGGAATTTGATTGTATTATATTTTTTAATTCATGCGATAGTTGTAGCAGACAGCGTGTCGCTATGTGGGGAGCCGCTTTAAGACCAAAACTCAGTGTATTTCATGTGTATGTGTTTAATTCATGATGTGGATGTTCTCGCCAAAATATCGATTGGAGATGACGCTGTTCTGGAGATAATAAAATGTTGCAATATATTTTCTCAATGTCTGCGCTAACTACATATTTATGCAGTCTAAATCTTAACAAAATGTCAACTAGAAAATCTGCTTTAATGGTGCCTTTGTGTTGTATATCATTTAAAGATAAACCGCTTGATGTAGGAGCAGATGCATTGGTTACAACTCTTAGAGGAGTGGAGGTTTTTTCTAGGTTAACCACAGCATGATAAGGAATATAATTATATGACGCGTCAGGCTGCGATTTTGTCATTCAGCCCTTATTCTCAAAGTTTTGCATATAATTTACGAACATGTCCTTATATTGTGGATCACGCTCAAACCTTTTCTCGAGACTATGAAATCTGTTAAAAGCCATTGTTTTAGATTGGCCCAGTGAGGTTGTGGGAGATTTCAGAGGTAACTTTACCACAAAATTGCCATCAGAGGTTCTTGTATGAGTCATGAATACTTCCTCGCATGTTTTCTCATCATCTGACAACTGTAGATCGGATTTATTTATTGAACACTCGTTAAAACACTCTTGAATGTCCCACAGTCTCTGTAAATTAGCATTTAAACTCAAATTACACCTCACCTGTCGACGTTCAGGTAGCAATGTGGTGTTATAGAATCCTCCAACTATCCAGCTTAGTACTGAATTTTTGAGGAGGGGAGCCCTTTACCAAGCTTGAATTTCCCTGGGCATAATAGATCATAGAACAATTCTCCACCCAGCAATATATCGATTTCTCCCGCCAAATGGAAATCCTCGTCAGCTAATTCATATAAAAACTTCTGAGGAACGTTAAGTGTTTGCAAATCAAGGCTGTATTTAGGTAAGTCAGTGATAGTAGACACAATTAAACAAGTTAACAAATCACTTTCAAACTGACGGATTCGCGATTGAATTTTTAATTCACAATAGTGATCCACTTCACTAAATGATTTATTCACTCCAATCACTTGCATGTGTGTGTTGAATTTAGGTAATTTTAGTAAATCAAAAGCCCTTTGGCTCAAAAAATTACTTTGTGAGCAAGAATCTAAAACAGCGCGTAACGTGTGTCGCGTGTTGTTCCTATCAATCACGTAAACAAGTGCAGTCGCCAGAATGACCGTTTTCTCGGAAACCTGTTTATTTGCGATTGTGTTTACGTATGTTTGCGCGTGTGTGCTAGTACTAGTGTGTGTAGGGTTGCTGAACAGTCCCAAAAATCCCACAGTAAGGTGATAGAAATAATAACACCAATTAGTGGTATGAAAGAAAGGTCTATATTCAAATAAACTTAAGGCTACTTATGTTTCGAGGTGAACAACTCAACACCGCGATGTAGGAAAACGCTCGGACCTAACAGCGACATCTGTTGGCTTATCTGAGAAAGATATGTTATAATATCTTAAGTATTGACCAGTATGAACATTCCGGCCGCCATGGACCGAGTCCATTAAAAAAATAGAAAAACAAAAATACTAACTTAACAATTTCAAATAAAGTATGTTTAACTTAAAATTACTCAACATCAGCATCTGCAGCAGGTAGCACAATGATTTTAGATACAGGTCTTTTTATAACCTTGCCCTTGTACTTGAGACTAACCACGCGTGTAAGATTGTCCAAACCAGGATGTTTGTCTACTATCAGTCCAAACAGCCACTGTGCCGGAGCAAGATCATCTTCTTTTACTAACACCACACTACCGATCTGCGGTTCAGGTGTCTGTTCAGACCATTTATACCGGTGCTGCAGCTGTGTAAGGTACTCCTGCGACCATCTGCGCCAGAAGTCCTGGGCCATTTTTTGGGTTAAATGCCATCTTTTTAGGCTGCTGATTTTTGAATTCTCGTAATTCACAGCGGGAACCATAACTAATGGTTCACCCACGAGAAAATGGCCAGGGGTTAGAGGATTAGGATCCTCCGGATTGTTCGACAGCTGGGAAATAGGTCTCGAATTGAGACAAGCCTCAACTTGTATCAAGACTGTCGAAATCTCCTCAAAAGTGAGGGTGCTGTCTCCTATGACTCGCTTGAGGTGGTGCTTGGTGGACTTTATTCCAGCTTCCCACAATCCTCCAAAGTTTGGAGAACGGGGAGGGATGAAGTGCCACGAAGTCTGATTGGAAGCCAACCAGTCAGCAATCTCTACTGCTACACTAGATTTTTCCAAATTGAAAAGGTTGTCCAGTTCACGTGCAGCGCCAACGAAAGTGGTGCCATTATCGCTCCATAGCTCAGCAACATGACCTCTACGACCAGTGAAGCGTGTAAAAGCAGCTATGAAAGCTTCGGAAGTCATGTCACTGACTACTTCGATATGAATGGCGCGGGTGGCCATGCACACAAACAGGCAAATATATCCCTTCGTTGCACGATGCCCGCGACCCTTTGTAGTACGAATACTGAATGGACCGGCGTAATCAACGCCACTTCTAAAGAAAACTCTATGTGCAGTCACTCTAGCTTCGGGTAATTGACCCATCAGCTGCTGGTTGGTCTGAGCTGCGTAACGAATGCAAGCTACACACTTATGCACGTGTTGTCGGACGAGTTTTTTCGCACCAATGACCCAATACTTAGACCGTAAGTAGTTGAGCATGAGCTGAGGACCACCATGCATGGTCTTAACATGAGCTTCGTCGATCAACAGTTTTGTGAAGTGTGAGTTGTGGGGCATGATTATAGGGTGCTTCATATCCACACCAATGTCAGCCCTTTCGATTCGACCGCCTACTCTCAAGATGCCGTCAGAGTCTAAATATGGACTCAAGGAGGTAAGTTTGTTACTTTTCTTCAACTTGCCCTTCTGTAAATATTCTATATCTTCTGCAAAACTCTTTTTTTGACATAGTTTTATACAGGTGAGAAGGGATTCGTTCAATTCTTTAACTGAAATATAATTATCAGCAATTTTCTTCTCAGCTCTTTTCCAGTTCAAGACTCTCCTGCAGAATGCCACCACTCGGACCAGCTTCTTAAGTGAAGAATATCTGGACATCAGATCGCTAGCACAATCATCATCACCGATGTTAGCGTGACAAGCTAGCTTTTGAGTCCTTTCCTCCAGTGCAGTGTCCTTGACATTTCGGTTGCCATAATCGATTGAGTCTTTGAGGAGCCAATCAGGACCTTGGGTCCAGAGGTGGTTACCGATAAATTCGGTTGGCTGCATTCCGCGAGAGGCACAGTCCGCAGGGTTGTCTTTGGATACAACGTGCGACCACTGATTTCCATCCATGACAGTAAGTATCTCTGAGACACGGTTTGCCACGAAGGTCTTCCACCGGCTTGGATGGCTGTGAAGCCATGCCAACACAATGGTTGAGTCAGTCCATGCATGGATCTGATATTTGGGAACCTGTAGTGTGTCAGCGACTTCCATCAGAAGTTTGGTAAGTAGAACTGCGCCACACAGCTCAAGTCTTGGAATCGAAACCTGCTTAACTGGAGCTACTCGAGTTTTCGATGTTATAAGACTAACATGGATTTGACCTGTCTTGTCGATAATGCGAGCATAGACGACGGCGGCATAAGCAGCATTGGACGCGTCAGAAAATCCATGAAGCTCAAGAAGTTTGTCATCAGGACTCGAGTGCATCCAGCGTGGAACGCTGAACCGTGTGAGTGCCATTAAGTCACTCCTAAATTCCATCCAATCCTTGAGCAGTTGGGCAGGTAACTCTGTATCCCACTCGATGCCAGACAGCCACAGTCGTTGAATAAAAATCTTGGCTTTAGTGACGACTGGTGCTATCCAACCCAGAGGATCAAACACACGAGCAATGTCGGATATGACTTTCCGTTTGGTAACTGGAGACTCTGCTGAAGGAAGTTTGACTGTGCACTGGAATCGATCTGCATCTCTATTCCACGTGAGTCCTAGAATCTTCATTACTTCGTCAGTCTTCAGTTCCAGTTTTTGAATAGAATCTCTCTCGTCCATTTTGATTCTCTGCAGTAATTCTGTGCTGTTGCTTGAGAACTTTTGGAGCGGAAACTTGCCACGCTCGAGTAACTGGGTTATCTCCTTAACAACTTGAACGCCTTCTTCTATAGAATGACAACCAGTCATAAGGTCGTCCATGTAGAAGTCATTAAGGACTCTAGATGCGGCTAACGGAAACTGATGACTTTCTTGGTGGACCAATTCTTGTAGAGCACGAACGGCTAAGTAGGGAGCTGAGGATGTTCCAAAAGTGACTCTCAAGAGTCTAAAATGCTGCAGTTCAGCATTTGGATCTTCGCGCCAATAGATGCGCTGAAAATCTGCATCCTCCTCCGCCACTTTCACTTGTCGGTACATCTTTACGATGTCTGCGACAAGTGAAATAGGATAGCAACGCCAACGCATTACTAAATGTCGTAACTCTGGTTGAAGAGTTGGACCGACCATCAAGTCGTCATTTAGAGAAATGCCGTTTGAGCCTTTGCAGGCAGCATCAAAAACCGGACGAACTCGAGACGTCGTTCTATCAGGACGCACAACTGCCAGTTGTGGTAGATAAACTGCATCTGGTTTATCAACATCTTCCGTGACTTTTTCCATATGACCTAAACTAAGGTATTCGTTGATTGCTTTAGAATATTCAATCTTAAGCTCAGGGTTCTTGAACAAACGTCTCTCGAGCATTAGAAACCGTTTGCGAGCGATTTCACGGGAATTACCGTATTTACAAGGCGGATCATCCGACTTGAATGGCAATTTGACTACAAAGCGTCCATCCTCATCTCTTGAAGTCGTTTCGGCAAACAACTTTTCACATCTTTCTTCTTCCAAAGTAAGATGCTTCTTCTTTTGGAGAGATGAGTCGGACTCGAGAACCCAAAACTTTTTAAGCTGTTCATCTTCATTACACTCTGCTACGTGCATGCTGATGACGCTTTGACACATCTCGCTCTCGCGATGGTTGACATTTTCAGTGTCGTCGTGTGTATTGCCAAAGATGATCCAACCGAACTTAGTGTTCTGAGCCACTATAGATCCCTGTGGACCATTGAATAAACCTCGTGACAAAATTTGGCTATACACTCCGGCACTCAATAGCAGATCTATTTTGTTCGGAGTATGGAACTTCGGATCTGCTAATTCCATGGACGGGAGTGAGGAAACTACTTGAGCAGGAACTTTCTTGCTTGGAAGAAAGTTTGTGAGTTTGCTCAAGACGTGAGCTTTGACCCTTACGGTAAAGCTGGGATTAAAACGGGACCGAACTACTACTGACACATAAGACTTCGACACAATAGTCGAGCCTGAGTCACCGCCTAACCCTGATATGGTTCTCATCTCCGGTAACCGTTTGAGACCTAACATCTGAGCTGCAGCTTCGGAAATTAAAGAGAGCTGTGAACCCGGGTCTATAAACGATCTTAATACGACAACTGCATTGTCTTTAGCTGACACTGAGTCTACTAAAGCAGTTGCTAACAACACTTGGTTGTTTGAATAAGATAGGCAGTTAACTGCTGAATGACCTGAACTTTCACCTTCACCTTGAGCCTCAGAAGGGATTTCCTCTGTTACAGACGCAACAACATTGCCTTCTGAAGCTTGATCAGCCTGGTTGGAACCGTTGGCTGGTTTGGGAAATTTGGGGTGGAGTAAAGTGTGATGCTTTTTCTTGCATAGGCGACATCTGGTAGACTGATTGCACTGATAAACAGAATGGCTTGGGCTCATACAATTGAAGCACAAGCTGTGAGTTTGGACAAAATTACGTCGTGCGTCAACATTCTCCTTTGAGAATTTCTTACAGTTAAATAGTTTGTGACCCTCGGAACAAAACAAACATGTGGCGGCAGTAGCAGCAGGAGCAGCAGCAACGTGAGTTACGGTGGGCTTATCTTGCCTTTGAACCTTATTATCTAAATACTCTAAAGCTCTGAACCGAGTCTCTAAAAATTCTTCAAAAAATTTTAATTTCGGTAGATCTTGTGTGGAATCACTGATCTTCTGCTCCCATTGCTTGCGTGACTCTGGGTCGAGTTTTTGACTTATTAGAAAAATTATCATTACATCCCACGTGGTTGTTTTGATACCTATATTATTAAGAGCATTCAAACATTCTTTGGTAGTATCCAATAGCTGCTTAAGAGCTGAGGATGATTCAGTTGCCAAGGCCTTTTGATTGGTAAGTCGTTTTAAAATACAGTTAGCTTGAAACTTTTTATTACTATAACGATTTTCCAACAAATCCCAACAGATTTTATAATTGTCTGCGGTGCAAGGTATGTGCCTTAGCAATTGCTCAGCCTCGCCTGTGATATAACTTTTGAGATAGTGCAGCTTCTGTACATTATCGATAGAGGTTTCTTTATGGACAAGGGAACGGAACAAATCACTAAACGTTGTCCATTCTGAATACTTTCCGGAAAATTTAGGAATTTCTATTTTAGGTAGTTTTACATTTGGTTGTGGTGGTGGGCCTGCTGCTGGTTGACTAGATTTGATTTCTGACAATTTATCTTTCATTGCAGATTTGTACTCTATGTACGTCTCTTCACAAACATCATAAACTTCATTTTTACAATACTCTGATTCTAAAAATTCAGCTTTTTTAACTTCAAACACAAGTTTAATATGATTGGTGTTAAAGGAAGACCAAAGTTTTTCTAGCGCTTCGATGCGCGTTTCAAGATAACCAGCTGTAATGCGTGCTTTAGGTGACGCCTTGAAGTTATCATAAGCCTTTGAAATTTTCTCTAAATAATCGTCCTGAAGTTTATAATATTTATCGGCCATGGTTACGACAAAGTTAAAGTACAGTACAATATAAAACCGTTAATAGTAATGTCAACCACGAAAGTTTTGCAAGTTCATAAAACAAAACACAAAATTTATACAAGTCCACAAGATGCAAATACTCTTAAAAAAAAAATACAAGTCCAAAATAGTACCCAAATATTAAAGTTCACAAAAATCCGGAAATATTTACAAGTTCCGAAACACAAAATATCGGCTAAGTCCAAAACGCAAAAAATTCTAAGTGTTTGAGGAAAGTAAATCCGCTATGAAAACCGGCATAGGTTCCCCGTCGGAACACTTTTTGCGTAATTATTCTAAGTTCATGCAAACACTTCACAAATTTTTCTAAGTCCAAAATCCTCTTCAAATTCACTAAGTCAATATCTTCATACATGCACTTCTCAAATTTTTCAAAGTTAAAATCTTCTTGTAAATATAGTTCAAAATTGTACTCACAGTTTTATATCCTGAACACTGGTCACACTCACTATTTACGTCACGCACTTTGACGTTTGACAGATGACGTCTGTCATGTGTCACCTAGACGTTTCCTGAGATGTCAACATTCAAGTTGACGTTTCCGGTAGACGTCGTCGTCCAATGGCTCCTCTCCACACGGTGTCCAAGGGGGTGCTCCCCCCGCCGCTATTTCTTCGCTGTAACGCCTTTCCTAGGCGTCCTGAAGGGGAGGGGATGGTTCCCGCCGCCCGATGCTGCTCCTGTACTGAAGGAACTCAAAGCACCATAGGCAGCATTACGCCCCTGGTCGGCGCCGCGTGGACTGAAAGTCTACTTCAGATGTCCTGAATTCCGGACAATCGAAGGACCATGAACAGTCCCAAAAATCCCACAGTAAGGTGATAGAAATAATAACACCAATTAGTGGTATGAAAGAAAGGTCTATATTCAAATAAACTTAAGGCTACTTATGTTTCGAGGTGAACAACTCAACACCGCGATGTAGGAAAACGCTCGGACCTAACAGCGACATCTGTTGGCTTATCTGAGAAAGATATGTTATAATATCTTAAGTATTGACCAGTATGAACAGTTGCCGCGCGCCCCCGCGCCGGCTTCTCCTCGCTGGGCTCCCTAGGAGTATGAGTATGAGTAGGTACTACGGGCGCATTAGGTGATGAGCGGTTATTAGGTAAGTTAGTGTTCTGCGATAGTGTTGAAGTGTGAGAAGTTTGGTCTCTATCAATATGCAGGAGAGTGTGATGAGAACCTTGGCACCTACGGCATCTTGAGGATCTGCAGACTGGAAGCATGTGACCAGCTCGGAGGCAGTTGAAACAAAGACTAAGCCTACGTACTACATTAGAGCGTAACCATGCGTTTAGAGCCAAAAACCTCGGACATAGAGTAATAAAATGTTTACTACCTGTCCTGCAGTGTGGGCAGCCAGCCGAGGTACCTTGGCCCTGATGACTGCCACCTGGTTGGGACGTGGTTACCAGACTCTTTCTTGTTGACGCTGGTGTATCGGCAGGAACCCTGGAGGTAACCGTCTCCATTAGGTCCGCCCGCTTGCGAAGAAATCCTTTAAAATCTTGTTACGAAGGCAAATCCTTTGAACTGATTTGCTCCTCCCATTTCCTTTGTAAATTTATAGGTAATTTTCCAGCTATAAAATGTATAATTACAAGATCCCATTCATCAACCTGTATATTTAACGATCTGAGGGATCGTAGATGGCGTGAAATATTATCGATAGCCGATCGCAGCGCTTGAGGCGATTCAACTATCTGATCAGTATTGAAAAGTGCCTTTAGGTGCGTAAAAACAAGCAATCTAGGGTTATTAAAACGTTCGCATAGGAGCTTCTATGCGATTATGGAGTATTGATTACCTTGTAGGTACAGCTTCGGTAGGCACGTAAGTATCAAAGGTAGGTATCCAAGTTAGGCACGTAAATAAGTCCACAATACACCATATAATAGTTCAATGTTTATTGTCTATTCGTAAGCACAAGCGAGCATATACAAGCGTATAAGAAAGCGTATTTACCACAGAGATAAAGAAAGGTATAGAGTGGGTGAGGGGGCGTGGTCGGTGGGAACGTTGTGAGGGCAAAATGCACCTCAGCGCAGTCGAGCGCTCTCAGTCGAAGCTGGTATTTCAAACGCGTTTTTTTAAAAATGCCGACTTGTTCTGTGGCTGTGTGTAAAAGTCGGAGTTCTAAAAGAAATTTAAAGGATCATGGTGTCACCTACCATAAGAAAGTACCGTGTTTTCAGTGTATTTTATGCTTTTTAGCCAAATTTTCAAAGTTTGACTACTATCGATTAAAAGTAATACATTGCTCTTCAAGTCTTGCACTTATGGCATCGAATTTGTTTTGACTGCGCAATGCATATTGCGCTATTTCAAACGACCAGTATCGTAGTACCGCCGCTGGTTAACGTCGTGAGTTAGGGATGTACCTGATAATTTGTTTTATCGACAAGAATTTGCTTCAGTTAATCTGATGTAGGATTATTTTAAGAAATTTTATGATACATCTTTAAAATTAAGTAAGCTATTTTATTTTTGTTTAGATTTCCACGAGAGAAATCTGTTTAATATTTAGCGTTGTTATGCTGGGGAAGGTTAGGTATTGGTGACGGTCTATGAATGCGGCGCGGTGCTCGATCGCACGCGTCGCTCTTGGCGTGTGTTGTCCCTTTCTCACTCGCAGGGCGAGACTGGCGACGTGCGCGCGGGCCGCCTGTAGGCGCCAGGCGGTGATTTCTGCACCGCAGTCAGTCACTCGAAAACCGTTCGGTTCGGACGTCGAGTATCGTGTTTGTGCGGATTTCCCGCCACGAGTTTTGTGATGCCGCGTGTAATGGACGATTCAATTTGAGATCGCGCGTGTTGATGCATCGTATTATTGCGTTTCTCCTGGGTTGTACTGGAATGCCAGGCTTAGTGATTGTTGGATGTCTCGACGTCTTCCACGTGAGCGTCGCGTTGAATAGGCATCAGGTGGCCATTTTGGCCCGCGTTTGTACGGCCCAAATTCGGATTGGGTCACGCGTAATGACTAATATCAAAGTGAAATACGAACAGAAGCTGTGAGTGGTTTGACGTGAATAACGCGCCAAGGCTGTAGTGGAATGCTGGGTGTCGATATCTTTTCCACCCAGCCCTGTAAGTACCAACGGAATTCCTATTTGATCCATTCCCTGAACTTCCTTTCTCCGTTGGGTATTTATGCATTTGCGCCGGCACGTGACTGTAAGTGATAAACTGTTTATTCGTGTTAATGGTGTGTTCCCTTTAGTCATATTTGTTGTACCATATCATTGTGACTCCTTAGTACGAATTGCGGAATTCGTGGGGTGATATAATTTGGAGGTACTTACTTATAATCTAGTGCTAATACGTGTGACGTAACGCCAGATCGGCAGACGGTATTTACTACCGACTTGAGTTATGTAAGGGTTGGAACACATCATTAGCCAATTTCAATCAACTTAGTTAATTAAGTTAAATAGATTTAGGTTCACGTTTAATTCATAGTATGCGCTGCTATATTGTGCAGCGTATGCTATTTAGCGCTGCGTAACGCAGCCATTGTCTGCCTCCAGTTGAACTCCTGGTATTTTGTTCGAAATTTACCTGTGTAAATCGCTTCTACTGCGGGAGTTTAGCTTGGAATTAGACAATTTTTGGCAGCAGAGCGTGGTTCAGAAAACCACTAGATTTAAGATTATTTTAGTATAAGATTTTTAATCTACCTACATAAAAAAAAAAAATATATTTATTGTAATTGTAGTGTGTGCCCTGTGTAGAATATCCTATCGGTAGGATCAGGGCCAATCAATTAGTGAATTGCTTGTTATTATCGTTGTGTTTACCCTGTGCGGATATCCTAACGGTAGGATCAGGGCCGATTGTCTATTATTTTTTTTTATTGTAAGGTTCGGTGTTACTTTGAGTTGGTACCATGGCTCCCACAATTACACAGCTTCAGGCAAAAATTAGAACGCACCTAATTTGGTTCGCGACTAAGCAGGCGATGGTCGGTCGCGGGGACCGAGAGGACGCACTCATCGCTTGTGCGCAACGGATTGACGAACGGGTCGCGGAGGTGTTGGATTGCCTCACTGGATGCGAGGAGTTATTTGATGGGACGCCTGATGAGGAGGCCAAACTTATGGTCCGGGCGAATGTGACCCAGTGCCTGGAGATGGGGCAGGAGATCCAGCAGGCGGCTGCTGTGATCACCAGGCGTAGGGCTGGGGAGCCGGACCCATCCCATGGTCCGCGGGGACCGGGGGTGCAAGTGCCCCTGCCGGCTGTGGCTATTCCGGTCTTCCACGGGGACTACACGGATTGGACCCGATTCCAGGATCTGTTTGACAGTGTGATTCATAACCGCACTGACTTGCAGCCGGCATATAAAATGGCACAATTGATGGCCAAGCTGCAAGGTGAGCCCCATGAGCTGGTAAAGCATCTACCAGTCGATGATGCAAGTTACGAGACGGCTCGCGGTTTGCTGATCGAGAGATACAGCAACAAACGTCTCATGATCGACCAACTCCTGGAACAGTGGCTCACCGTGCCGACCATCACACGAGGGACGGACCTCAGGGCCAAGGTCCTCAACCCTGTCTGCGTTGCAGTGAACGCTCTTGAGAGACAGGGGATGCCGGTGTCAGGCTATGATTATATCCTGGTCCACACGTTGTTGCGCCGCCTGCCGAGCGACATGGCCGCTCGTTTTGAACATTCGCACGGAGGTAAGACATCTGATTACCTCCCGACCTTCGAGGAGCTCAAGTCCTTCCTCGAGGCCGAGTGCAGGCGGGTAGATGCCCAATTTGGAGAGTCACCTCACGCGGAGTCTGCGGCCGCTCGCCGCCCGGAACGGCCGGGTGCACAGGCGCGAGACGGTAAGAGTAGGCCACCCAGGCGATACAATGTCGCTAATTTGGAATCGAGGTGTGCCTACTGCAGAGAGGCGGGGCATCAGGTGACTGCGTGTGAGGAGTTCGCTGCACAGCGGGTGCAGAAACGTCGTGGTGTGGTGCAGCAACGGCGTTGGTGCTTTAGGTGTATGGGGCCGCATCAGGTGCGAGAGTGCCCATCAAGCACCAACTGCAGGTACTGCCAGGGTGCCCACCATCAGCTCCTATGCATGAACCGCAGCGGAGATTACGGAGGCAGAGCTGACGCGGGTCAGCGGACGGAGTCTGCCCTACCTAGACGGGAGCAACGCTCCCCACCCCCTCCAAGGAGGAGTCCTCTTCCACCAGGGTTTCAGGGACGAGGCCAGGGACATCAGCAGGTGATGCCCCCTTCACCACGCGCGAGACAGTCACCACCTCGGCAGCAGGTGCCGGGACAGGGTAGGTGGTCACAGGTCCAAGGTCAGGGGCACCCATCACAGATACGTGATGCTACGGGCGGGTGCCAATACCAGGGCCAGTACATGCAGTACTCGGCGGGACTGAACAACATGGTGAGGTCTCATGACCCACGCATGCCTCTCCCCTTGGCTGAGCACCCGCGGCTACAGGCGCATCCACGGTACGCGCGCCTGCCGCAGGGTTACTATAGGCTGCCAGCCATGGCGTACAGGACCAGAGGTCCCTATCAGCAGGAGTGGGACCCACTCGAAGGTGTACGGAGAGAGGGGACCCCCCCGCAGGACGCGGACACTCCGCGCTTAGGTTCCTGCTAGGTAATCGCCGCCTACACGCCAGCTTCGGCCCCCCGGCCAATTACGGTATTGTTGCCTACGGCAATGATTTGGGTATGGGGATACGGTGGCCGCAGCATACAGGTAAGAGCCTTGTTAGATACAGGGGCTCAGGGTTGTATTGTGTCTAGTAAGCTGGTGAGTAGGCTACGCTTAAATATAAGGCCCACAACGGATGGGGCTGTAGGTATTGGAGGTGTAGATGTGCCTGACGTTCGGGGTCAGGTGAGCTTCGAGTTCACATTAGGTAATACAGGTACAGGGGTCAGCTATCATGCCTCAGCAGTGGTGCTGGATGATGTGGTAGGGAAACTTCCTCAGGTTCGGTTACCGTCAACGGTACGAGGGTTAACCACAGGCTTAGAGCTAGCTGATCCTGAATTTGATACTCCTGGTACGGTGGACGTTCTCCTCGGGTCAGACGTCCTCGGGAGATTCTGGTGTGGCAGAAAACGGGTACTTCAGCAAACTGGTTTAGTGGCCGTTGATACCACAGGGGGGTATGTTATTTTTGGCCCAGTTTGGAGATCTCAGGACCTACCATAGGGCGATACGGTGCTCTATGGTAGTGTGTTGTCGGAGGTGCTGCAGAGGTTTTGGGAGTCTGAGGAGCCACCTACAGCGGATAGACGGAAGCCAGAGGATGACGAGTGCGAGCTGTTCTATCAGTACAACACTGCACGAAGTTCGTCAGGTAGGTTTGTTACCAGGCTGCCATTTCTCCCAAACCGCCCCTCCTTAGGTAGTTCGCGACAGATCGCGGAACGGAGACTACTGGCTATGGAGAGAAAGATGAAGCGAGATGCAGCACTTCGGCAGAAGTATATCGAATTCATGAGGGAGTACCTAGAGTTAGGCCACATGTCGGTGTCCAGCATAGATTGGAGGTGTGTCGAGCATTACTACATACCACACCTGGCTGTTTTGAAGTCACCGGAGGCGAAGATACGGGTAGTGTTTGACGGTTCTGCTCCTACATTGAATGGTGTGTCTGTGAACCAGTGTCTGCACGCGGGTCCCAAGTTGAACCGGGACATTGTGGACATCCTCACAGATTTTCGGTTGCACCAAGTAGCGTTCGTCGCAGACGTCAAAATGATGTTTCGCCAAACAATTATACACCCGGATGACCGTCGGTACCAGCTGATTTTGTGGCGTGAGAGCCCTGACGAGCCGATGGTCACTTATGAGCTTAACACGGTAACGTATGGTCTGAAGCCAAGTCCGTTTTTGGCAGTACGCACGCTGCGAGAGTTGGCCGCACAGGAAAGGGTAAGATTCCCTCGAGCCGCAGCAGTACTGGATCGCGACGTCTACGTGGATGACATCTGCACGGGTGCAGATAGCGTGCAACAAGCACTGCTACTACGAGACGAGCTGATCGCGATCATGGAATCAGGAGGTTATGAGTTGCGGAAATGGCTGTCCAGCTGTCCAGAGCTCCTGGCCGGGTTGCCAGGTGAGTTCCAGCAGGACCCGCACATTTTCGAGAACCCGGACAATCCAAATACGTTGAGCATCCTAGGGGTGCAATATAGGCCAACGCATGATGTCTTTACGTATCAGATCGAGCCAGACCTTTTGCAGAAGACTTGGACGAAGCGTTCGGTATTATCGACGATCGCCAGAACTTTCGATCCTAACGGGTGGATCGCACCGGTGACGTTCATGGCGAAGTGCTTCTTGCAAAGGTTGTGGATAGCAAACTTGGGTTGGGACGACCAGCTCTCCGGAGAGCTGTTGAATGATTGGACCAAGTTTGTGACCACCTTACCAGGGATCGTACGCATCGCCATACCTCGCAAGTTGCTCCCATCGGTGGGATGTAAGGCTACCCTACATGGGTTTTGTGATGCCTCGGAGCGAGGGTACGCGGCAGCTGTCTATTTGCGGACAGTCAGTTCAACGGGAACTGTAGACGTGCGTCTAGTTATGGCCAAGAGTAAGGTGGCTCCGGTTAGGACAAGATGGACCATTCCAAAGTTGGAATTGGCGGGAGCAGCGCTTCTCACGCGCTTGCTACATTATGTCGCTAGTAATCTACGCGGTACCATCAATTTGGATGAAACGGTGTACGCATGGACCGACAGTAGGATAGTTCTGTGCTGGTTACAGACGTCGGTACATACTCTTGAGGTTTTCGTGGCAAATCGGGTGTCACAGATTAAAGGATCGGAAACTCCGTTGGTATGGAGACACGTACCGGGAGAACAGAACCCAGCGGACTGCGCCTCACGGGGATGTAGGGCCCCTGATTTGGTAGGTCACTCACTGTGGTGGGGACCTCAGTGGCTGACTGAGTCACCTGAGAGATGGCCATACAATGAGTGCGGGTCGCCGCTTGGGCCACCTGATCGAGGTTTGCGAGTGAACGTAGGGCAGATCGTACCTAAGCCTAGTGCGGCTTTCTTGCTGGAACGATACAGCTCCCTCGACAAACTTCTAGAGGTGACAGGTTGGATCAAACGGTTCGTGAACAACTGTAGAAAACCTCAAGCAGAACGGAACTTGGCACCTGTCCTCTCGCCTGCGGAGCGGAATGCGGCTCTAAGTTTATTGGTTAGGGTCGTCCAGGCGGAACATTTTGAGCAAGAGGTCAGGCTGCTCAGGGATGGCCGTGGAAAGCTGAAGGGAGGTCTTGTGCGCCTCAACCCGTTCGTGGACGAGCATGGAATGCTCCGGGTTGGAGGTAGACTTCGGAACGCTAACCTGCCCTTTTCAGCACGGCATCCGCTGTTACTCCCAAAGAAGGGACCTTTGGTAGAACTTATAGTTAGGGATCGTCACCAGAAAAACTCGCATGCGGGCTGCAATGCACTTTTGGCTATTCTGCAGCGCGAGTTTTGGATCTTGTCTGGACGACGTACGGTACGGAGCATTGTGTTTCGGTGCTTGCCTTGCTATCGGTTGAAGGCAGCCACAATGCAACCTCAGATGGGAGACCTCCCACCGGACCGGGTGACGGAAGCCTGGACGTTTGCGGGTGTGGGAACGGACTTTGCGGGGCCTTTTATGGTAAAGGCATCACGCCTTCGCAACGCGAAGTCAATCAAGGCGTATTTGTGCGTGTTTGTGTGCCTAGCAACCAAGGCCGTCCACTTGGAACTCGTGGCCGACCTCACTACGGAGGCTTTCTTAGCAGCTTTAGATAGATTTGTGTCGCGAAGAGGGCGACCAGCGCTGATCAGGTCGGACTGTGGTACCAACTTTAAGGGCGCTGATCGATGTATGAAAGAAATTATAACGTTTTTATCGGAAAACGAGGAAGCTATCGGCACGAGCCTCTCCCGTCAGGGCATTAACTGGGTGTTCGATCCACCAGGATGCCCCCACTGGGGTGGTATATTTGAAGCGGTTGTAAAGTCCGCTAAGACGCATTTGATGCGCGTTATAGGTTTAACGATATTAACCTTTGAGGAGCTAGCGACCGTGTTTTGTAAAATTGAGGCCGTTCTCAATTCACGTCCTTTGTGTCCGCTTAGCTCAGATCCGAATGATCTGGAGGCCCTGACACCAGGGCATTTCTTAATTGGCCGACCACTTAACGCCTTGCCAGAGTACCCCTACACAGAGGTCAGTAGCAATCGTTTGACGCGTTATGAGTTGCTGCAGCAAATGTCTCAGAATTTTTGGAAGCGATGGTCGCTTGAGTATTTGCACATTCTGCAGCAACGCCTTAAGTGGACGGACAGAACTGAACCCCCTCGCATCGGAGATCTCGTTCTGGTTAAGGATGCCAACCTGCCGCCACTGCGATGGCGCAGAGGGCGCATTCTCAACTTGTTCCCAGGTAGTGATGGCACTCCTCGAGTCGCGACAGTTCAGGTAGGGGATTCAGTTCTTAAGCGAGCAATAGCAACGCTATCTCGTCTCCCCAGTAGTGAATAGGCCTAAGGGATTCGGCCTAGGGCGGGTGAATGTTTAATATTTAGCGTTGTTATGCTGGGGTAGGTTAGGTATTGGTGACGGTCTATGAATGCGGCGCGGTGCTCGATCGCACGCGTCGCTCTTGGCGTGTGTTGTCCCTTTCTCACTCGCAGGGCGAGACTGGCGACGTGCGCGCGGGCCGCCTGTAGGCGCCAGGCGGTGATTTCTGCACCGCAGTCAGTCACTCGAAAACCGTTCGGTTCGGACGTCGAGTATCGTGTTTGTGCGGATTTCCCGCCACGAGTTTTGTGATGCCGCGTGTAATGGACGATTCAATTTGAGATCGCGCGTGTTGATGCATCGTATTATTGCGTTTCTCCTGGGTTGTACTGGAATGCCAGGCTTAGTGATTGTTGGATGTCTCGACGTCTTCCACGTGAGCGTCGCGTTGAGGCATCAGGTGGCCATTTTGGCCCGCGTTTGTACGGCCCAAATTCGGGTTGGGTCACGCGTAATGACTAATATCAAAGTGAAATACGAACAGAAGCTGTGAGTGGTTTGACGTGAATAACGCGCCAAGGCTGTAGTGGAATGCTGGGTGTCGATATCTTTTCCACCCAGCCCTGTAAGTACCAACGGAATTCCTATTTGATCCATTCCCTGAACTTCCTTTCTCCGTTGGGTATTCATGCATTTGCGCCGGCACGTGACTGTAAGTGATAAACTGTTTATTCGTGTTAATGGTGTGTTCCCTTTAGTCATATTTGTTGTACCATATCATTGTGACTCCTTAGTACGAATTGCGGAATTCGTGGGGTGATATAATTTGGAGGTACTTACTTATAATCTAGTGCTAATACGTGTGACGTAACGCCAGATCGGCAGACGGTATTTACTACCGACTTGAGTTATGTAAGGGTTGGAACACATCATTAGCCAATTTCAATCAACTTAGTTAATTAAGTTAAATAGATTTAGGTTCACGTTTAATTCATAGTATGCGCTGCTATATTGTGCAGCGTATGCTATTTAGCGCTGCGTAACGCAGCCATTGTCTGCCTCCAGTTGAACTCCTGGTATTTTGTTCGAAATTTACCTGTGTAAATCGCTTCCACTGCGGGAGTTTAGCTTGGAATTAGACAGATTTCCACGAGAGAAATCAGTCAAAGAAAAGTGGATAGATTCAACTGGAAGAGGTCCCGATTGGTGGCCTACAGAAAATAGTATTCCATGCATTTCGAAGAAAAATATTTTCAGCCATTTAAAAAATCGCGAAGGCTTTTTGAATGGGCTGTGCCAACGCTGAAATTACGCCTAGTTTTTTCCACGGTTTGTTTTTATTATTTTCTCTTTAAACTTTAACAAAAAATAAACTAACTGCAATCTTTACATCTGTTGTTATTTTTGCAGGATAATACAAATATGACATATAGTACGCCCAAAGTTGAGCCTACTCGAGGACCAAACAATTGTGAAAATAAAGTAAGTACCTAGTAAGATAAATACATCAAAAATATACATGTCTCAAAAAGTTTTGAAAAGTGAATAGCGGGAACAAAATAATCATATTTTTAAATATTATCTTCCAGATGCTTCACAATAACTGTCCACTGCCTATAAAAGACAATATTGCGAATAATAATGGCTTCCAGGTGGAGAATTCTTCAACCACGGTAAATATCAAATAAACAGTCCTTATAAAAATTTTCAAACACTGCAGCTGTGTCAGTTCTTTGTTTGTTGTATTGTTGCTCTAATATTACTTATCTACCAGGTGCTAACTCCGATTGTATATGGTATTATTGTTCTATTGTTTAGCACTTATCAACTCTGGTTTGACTGTCGGCATTAAGCCGTTGGCATCGTTTGTACCTAAATTCTAAGAAAAGTTTGATCTTATGTTTTCTTGACATTGCGTTTTTGAGTTACGCTAGTAACATATTAAATCATCGCTTGCATTTAAGCAAGCTTAAGTTGGGTACAAAAATCGTCAAGTGGATAATTAGTTGTCAAGTTTATGGCATACTTTTTAATTTAGTTTAAGTTTTATTTTCCAGATACTTCACAATAGCCCATCGCTTGAAAGAGAAAATATTCTCAATAAATCACATACGGAGCATTCTTCAAACAAGGTGAATATTAGTCCGTGTTTTTCTATTACGTGCGTTACGTTAGTAAAGTTATCCACACTAATATTATAAATGCGAAAGTAACTCTGTCTGTCTGTCTGTCTGTCTGTCTGTCTGTCTGCTACGCTTTCACGGCCAAACCGCTGAACCGATCTTCATGAAACTTGGCACAGAGATTGCTAGCATACCGAGAACGGACATAGGCTACTTTTTATCACCATTCGAGGGTCTGGAGTACAGATGTAGACCACCAGGTGTACCACCAGGAGCCCAGCTAAACTATTAGAGATACAGGAATGGTTCCAAAACAAAAGTTGTTCAGTATGATGAGCCGCTTCTTTTCACAAGGACATTGAGGATCTGGAGTACCTTATGTAGACCACCAGGTGAACCATCAGGAGCCCACCTAAACTATTAGAGATACAGGCATGGTTCTAAAACAAAAGTTGTTCAGTATGATGGGTCGCTTCTTTTCACAAGGACATTGAGGATCTGGAGTACCTTATGTAGACCACCAGGTGTACCACCAGGAGCCCAGCTAAACTATTAGAGATACAGGCATGGTTCCAAAACAAAAGTGGTTCATAATGATGGGCCGCTTCTTTTCACAAGGACATTGAGGATCTGGAGTACCTTATGTAGACCACTAGGTGTACCATCAGGAGCCCACCTAAACTATTAGAGATACAGAAATGGTTCCAAAACAAAAGTTGTTCAGTATGATGGGCCGCTTCTTTTCACAAGGACATAGAGGATCTGGAGTACATTATGTAGACCACCAGGTGTACCATCAGGAGCCCAGCTAAACTATTAGAGATACAGGCATGGTTCTAAAACAAAAGTTGTTCAATATGATGGGCTGCTTCTTTTCACAAGGACATTGAGGATCTGGAGTACCTTATGAAGACCACCAGGTGTACCACCAGGAGCCCAGCTAAACTATTAGAGATACAGGCATGGTTCCAAAACAAAAGTTGTTCAGTATGATAAGCCGCATCTTTTCACCAGGACGTTGAGGATCAGGAGTACCTTATGTAGACCACCAGGTGTACCACCAGGAGCCCAGCTAAACTATTAGAGATACAGGCATGGTTCCAAAACAAAAGTTGTTCAGTATGATGGGCCGCTTCTTTTCACAAGGACATTGAGGATCTGGAGTACCTTATGTAGACCACCAGGTGTACCATCAGGAGCCCACCTAAACTATTAGAGATACAAAAATGGTTCCAACACAAAAGTTGTCCAGTATGATGGGCTGCTTCTTTTTACAAGGACATAGAGGATCTGGAGTACATTATGTAGACCACCAGGTGTACCATCAGGAGCCCAGCTAAACTATTAGAGATACAGGCATGGTTCTAAAACAAAAGTTGTTCAATATGATGGGCTGCTTCTTTTCACAAGGACATTGAGGATCTGGAGTACCTTATGTAGACCACCAGGTGTACGATCAGGGGCCCACTTAAACTATTAGAGATACAGAAATGGTTCCAAAACAAAAGTTGTTCGGTATGATGGGCCGCTTCTTTTCACAAGGACATTGAGGATCTGGAGTACCTTATGTAGACCACCAGGTGTACCATCAGGAGCCCACCTAAACCTTAACCTGTTTCTAAAAAAACTATCTAACGCGGACGAAGTCGCGGGTAAAAGCTAGTTAGGTAATAAATAAGTCATGACATGAAAATATTATCTTTCAGATGCTTCACAATGGCCAATTTCCTGATGAAGAAAATATTTTCAATAGTTCACATAAGGAACATTCTTTAACCACGGTAATTTTTTTTTTCTCTTACTTGTGTTACGAGATTAGGTGCGCACGAGACAACTGTCTCCCGGCCACAGTCGGACCTCTCTTTAAAGTAGTATTGTTGTAGTGAGTATTAATTTATATTAATCCTTATCCATAAATATTTCTGTTGCAGAATGTAAAAGATTATTTGAATCCAGGACTTGAAGATACACCCAGAAAAAAGCTGCTACGAACAAAACTGGCTCAATGTGAGGATTTATTGGTTAAACGAAAAAAAACGATCCAAAAGCTGCAGAAGAAAGCTAATAGATATAAAAAGAAAATTACATAAGTGACAGAACTGTTACAAGAACTACAACAGAAAAATTTTGTCAACTCTGATCAAGTGAATCATCTGGGATCACTTGGAGATGGCGTAACTGACCTCATTACGAGGTTGAAGAAGAAAACGGATAGCGGATGTGCTAGCGGCCAGTACTCTCCAGCGTTGAGAACTTTCGCATGTACGTTACATTTTTACTCCCCGAAAGCCTATTTATATGTTAGAAAAAAGTTTCAAACATGTCTCCCACACCCTAGAACGATTCGAAAGTGGTACCAATCAGTAGACGCACAGCCAGGGTTCACAAAGGAATCTCTGGAAGCTATAAAACTTAAGGCTGCTAATACAAACTACAAACTTGTATGCAACTTGGTAATGGACGAAATGGCCATACGACAAAGAGTAGAATGGGATGGCAAAGAAATGCATGGTTACGTAGATATATGTAAATCAGGAACGGAATCAGACTCCCTGCCTATAGCAAAAGAAGCTTTAGTTTTTTTGCTGACTGCAATTAATGGTGCATGGAAAGTACCTGTTGGTTATTTTCTTGTGGACGGTGTGACAGGTCAACAGCGCGCTAATCTTGTCATTCAGTGTTTAGAACTGCTTCATTAAACTGGTGTTGATGTTACGTCCTTAACATTCGATGGCTGTCCAGCTAACTTGACCATGGCAAAAGAACTTGGATGCATATTAGAAGTCGATAACCTCAAAACTGATTTTGACCATCCAGTAACTAAAAAACCTATATAAATTTTCCCAGACCCATGTCATATGTTGAAGTTAATGCGAAACGCTCTTGAAGCTAACAACGTCTTCATTGATCAATTTAACAGAGAAGTGAAATGGGACCACTTGAAAATATTGAATACTATTCAAGAGAGAGAAAAATTACACTTAGCCAATAAACTCAGAAGAAATCACGTATTTTTCAAAAATCAAAAAATGAAAGTTCGGTTGGCGTCACAATTGTTTAGTAATAGCGTGACAGATGCTTTAGAGTTTTGTTCGCAGCTCAATTTGCCTGGTTTTGATAACGTGGGCAGCACGGTAAATTGTTTAAAAATGGTTAATAATCTTTTCGATAGTCTCAACTCAAGAAACATGGCCCAGTTAAATTTTAAAAAACCTATTAACCCGCAAAATAAACAAGCAATTTTTGATTTTTTAGAACATGCAGAATCTTACTTAATGACATTAAAACTACGAAATGGTACAAAAATTGTCAGCTCCAGCAGAAAAACGGGATTCATTGGTTTTTTGGTGTGTATTAAAAGTTTGAGATCATTAAACGAGCAATTAATTGAAGCACAAAAGAAATTGAAGTATCTTCCAGCCTATAAAATCGGCCAAGATCATATAGAGTTATTATTTGGTCACATACGCGCTCATGGTGGCTGCAACACAAACCCTACAGCTCGACAATTTCGAGCTATTTACAAAAAACTTCTTGTAAAAGCTGAACTCAGAGACGTAGACAGTGGAAACTGTCAGTCACTTGAAAAAATATCAATTTTGACTTGTTCTTCATCAATCCAAAATATAAATCTTACCTCAGAACCAAGAGATCTCAACATCACTGAAGAAGACGATTACAGTTTACTGTACGAGATGGCAGTGTTTGAGGAAGAAGTCGATATGCTTGTCCAAGATCTTTCAGATTTCAGCATCCAAGCCATAACGTATATAGCCGGTTTCATAGTTCGTGCGTTGATGAAGACGTTAAAATGTGAAACTTGCATAGGGGTTTTGACTGCTGGAAAAAGGGAAGATGAACAATTTCAGTTCACAAAAATCAAAGACAGAGGGGGTCTCGTATATCCATCAAAGGATGTGATAACGATTTGTAAGCGGATGGAAGTTACTATCAAAGCCACAGTGCTAACTGAAAACCAAGTCACTGTTTCAACAAAAGACATTAAAAGTGTCTTAATTGCTAAAACATTGCCACATTTTATTGGCATGAACCTATTCAAAGAAATTAACATGCACCAATTTGATCAGTCTCCATTAAATAACAATTTAACATTGCTAATTAAAGCTCTCATGGAAAAATATATTAACGTAAGACTGCACTATTTAACTAAAAATGCTGCACCCAAACTGTCCAAGCGACAGGTGCTAAGTAAATATTTACATTTCAGTGGACAGTAGAACGGATGATTGTGATTTTATAAGGATTTGTGTTTAAGTTTTATGTTTATAAGATGAAAAATTGATCAGAACTGTAAACTACGAGATTTAATCATTAGTTTTACGATTAGATTAAGTTTTTGAAATATTATTTTGAATAAATGGTATCAAAAACTGATATAAAGCGTTTTATTTCGGATATGAAATGTTCACAATTCAGTTCCATATGAAGTAGCCAGACCAGACTCAATAAAACACACTTCAATTAAAACTTTAAAAATGCTTGTAAAATAATCTTCTGAAATGAAAATCCCAGAGTAGAATCACTGAAGAATACTTTATTAAAATAGCACTGATAAATTACGATACTCTTAATTAATTCACAACCGCTCAAGACGGGCGCTCGAGACGAACTAACTGCCGACCAGTCGTCGGCCCCAGAAAGTAACCCCACCACCTCAGCCAGACTAACCATAGATAAGCAACATAATCCAACATGGCCAACAATAACAAGGCTATAGCTGTCAGTCAATTAAGGTTTGGTCACAGTGGAAAGCTTTTTTAGAAAAAACCCAAATTTATTTAATTAAAATTTAATAAAAAATAATTAAAAATTAATTCTAAAATATGCGTGACGATTGAACGATGCTAGTTACAAAAGTGGAAGTAGGAAGATGACCGAGATACGCAGCACGGCGGCTGTGCTCAATAATTTGTGCTGATGCGGTCGCATGCGTTAGCGCGTGAGGTGCGACGTCCAATATCTTAGATTTTATTATATCAGGTCTTCCTTCATATAGGGTCTTATTATATATCATCTCCCTCCCGAAGTTCAGCAACTATTTGATAGCTTTTGCTGAAAATAGTGCTGAGATGCCTGTTGTAGACTCAGCTGCAGAAACAGGATGACATTTCCTAGATTTGTCGATCTCAGCATAGATTTCTGGTTCTACTGGTTTGTTCTTGATATCTGGTGTCTCTGGTAATTTAGATCTTGCAATACGCTTTCGACATATAATTATGATAATGACTATGATTATTCCTAGTAGCATAAGGTATACAGGAATGGTAGTGTGATACAGGCTGCTTGAATTAAGTTCGTTGAGATGCAGTGGTGGCTGAAGGGACAACTCCGAGTTTCTGGACTGTAGATCTTCAAGGTTTATAGTATTTAATTTAAGTATTGGCTGGTCACTGGAATGCTGTAAGTTCTCATTGGAAGTGATGTCTACCATTTTCATAGCTTGTCCTTTAATGTGGTCATAAATATTGCTTATTGTAAAATCTGGAGCCTGCAGAAAACATCCCTTGGGAATTGTAGATAAGTAACTTCCTTGCAGCGTAGCGTACTGGTCTTGCGAACAAGATAGATGGATTTTCGTGGGTTTTGGAAGGCTGAAAGTGTAGTGTCTTTCATCGAGTTTTTCAAAGGCTGGAGTAGACAGGATGATTGTAGTGAATTTGCAGGAAACGTCAATTTGCTGTATGGTGATCAACTGGTGGATGCATCTCTGCTGACTGGTGACTAGGTGTGACTTCTTTGCCTCGCAGATATACCAAAGACTGGCCTTCGGGCATTCTGCCTCTATGTACATGAAATCATTCTCATGCATTGCTATATAAGGATAGGAGGGTATAATAACTCTATGGCTTTTATTAGGGATGGAAGATAGTTTGAAAAGGTTATAATTTTTAGGGAAGACAATCGGAACCTTAAAAACTATAATTATATTTTCTTTGTCGTAATAGTACCCCAACTTTAAAATGTCAAAATATTCTCTAATATCTAAATCTAACAATTCATCACTTTTATAAAGTGATTTTAACTTAACTAATATCCCCTTAAATGTTTCCGAGCTTAGCATAGAATGGTGTGTACTTTTTGCGCGTATGAATGCTAATAAGTTTTCTAAGCGAGTTAATTCTTCGGAAAGACTATCTATATTATCTCCTAGTATTCTTCTTCTTAGCGTGTCGATGGCAGACACTACACCGTCGCGGCCCAGAACTTGGCTACGTTGACAGCGCTGACAGACGCTGTCATAAGATCGTCCTGCGTGCAGGTGCTAGGGCACGCAGGACACGATGTTAGGTGGTTCATTGTTTGAACTGCACCACACAAACAACCTACATCGGAACCCTCCAAGAAGCCCCACTTGGTCATGTTTTCCTTACT
Source organism: Tuta absoluta (assembly GCA_027580185.1). NCBI lineage: Eukaryota > Metazoa > Arthropoda > Insecta > Lepidoptera > Gelechiidae > Tuta > Tuta absoluta. The sequence goes on from JAQAHW010000060.1 coordinate 2,095,321, forward strand.
CCGGCCGGTCTGAGTCCGAAGTCTATTTAAAGATTTCCAAACCGACCATGGCAAATTATGGCCAGGCGGCAAGCTCTCAGCAATCGGGACGAAAGGATCTGGTAGGGTCACCCCCTCCTGCCAAAGGTTGCACCTCGCTTGTTCGGGGTCTGTGCAAAGAGGAGTGACGCACTTAACAAAGCCATTACGGCTTTTCAGCCGTTGTGTCACTGGGATGTGGTCGTGCAAAGGATGCCGTGCATCTGACTGACATCTCCTAGTATTAAAAGTAATTGAGCTAAATGTGCATACTTAATTAATTCTGTATCGTGCTTAACATCTTTTTCAAAAATAGTTTTGACAGCATTTTCGATTTTTAATTGATTTTCTTTTAAAGCAGAAATTGTCTTAAAAGTTTCATTTGTCCAACTTTTATCAAAACTAATATGGTTATTTATTTCAGTGGTTATTTTATTTTCGTTATCGAACAAGGTTTTAATGGCATTATCGTACTTAATGGCGTCAGTGTAATCTAGGTTTCCAGAGATACTTTTAATTACTGATCCAAGTCCGTCGATAAGACCTCTCTTTGCCCTTGAAGGACTGAAAGTAAATAGCTGGTCAGAAATCCTTTTAAGTTTATAGCCGAGATAATCTATATGTGGTCCATACAATGACAGAGTTTTATTATTTAACAGAGGTGTGACATTTTGAAGATTAATTTGAACTGACTCTATATTCGATTTTATGTTACCGAGGTTAACTGATTGTAAAAAGGAATGATGATGGGAAACTATCTTCGATTGTCCCAGGTTAAACGGGAGTAGTCCAGGGCCGTCATCCAGATTGCTCAGGACTATGTCCTCTGCTTGCGTCAGGGTCAGGGCCACGGGCAGTATGAGCAAGATAATCCTGTAACAACCGGGAACTTTTAGGGACACGTTTTAATCGCGACTTGGCTACAGGACCTCTTTTTTTCTTGGTATAAATATGGATAGGGAGATCGGCTAGAACTGTATCTTGCGTGAAACGGGGTGCAAGTTTTTGACGGCAAGCGGCTGGGTTACGAATAAAGATTTGTTGCTCAGGTGAGTAAATTTCCTCTGATTCACGGGTTTTATTGCGACTTTCTGTGAGCTCTGTACGATGATCAAGAGAAGACTCGTTAAGGAGGTTATAAACTTTTTGCATTCTTTGACGGTGATCTTGAATATACTGCTGTAAAAGGTGTTCTGATAAGTTGATATCTAGGGGGTCACGGGGGTCTAAATGTCCGGTAATAATGTCTAAAGGACGACACTTTGTAAAACTATGTATCGAACTGTTATATGCCAAGATAGCATAGGGCATCAAATGAACGACAGTCTCATTGCGTTTTTCTAATTTTAAAATCCTCAAATGTTCCAACAAAGTTGAATGTAACCGTTCCACTTTTTCATTTGGGGCATAAGCTGAAACTTTATGGTGGTTAATTTTATGTACTCTTGCAAATTCCAAGAATAATTGATTTGTAAACTCAGGGCCTCTGTCTGTCACAACTGTCATGGGAACCCCATGATGGGTGAAGAACTGCAATAAGGCCTGAACTACACTAACAGCGGTAGCATCTCTCAAATAGTAAGCCTGAGCATACTTTGAAAAAGCATCAATAATTGTGAGGTATTTCTGATTTTCAGCACTAAATAGGTCCAAGTGAACAATTTCAAATGGTCGCGTAGGTGGAGGTACAATATTAAACTTTTGTTGGATGGGGTTACGGTCGTACTTAGACTGCCCGCAAATACTACATTCATTAATATATTTGCCTATGTGTTCTTTCATTTTGGGCCAGTAGAACTTGTGGGATAAAGACAAATAGCATTCATTGGTACCACGATGGTTAGTCTTTCCTTCATGATACAGTTTTATTATTTCCTGTTGTTTTAAATAGTCCTTTACATTCTCTAATTCCTTTTTAGTCAGGACTAAATTCATGGCAGAATTTTTGAAATTTCTTTGGATGATCGGGATTATAGAATACATTTCTAGCGGAGGGTTGATGAGAAGGCCTGTTTTTACTTTTGGATTGACATATTCCTTTATAAGATTGACTACATCTTCTTCAAGGTTCGCTTTGGACACTTGAACATTTGTCCTTGTATGGGACTCAAAAGGCTTGGAGACTGTTGTTCGACCTTTAATGTTCTCTACAACTGTAATGAAAATTTGCTTATGAAATTTGTTAAGAGGGTCATCGGTAATCGGTACTTCTAAAATAGGATTTTCACTATCAGTGTGTACTGTGGCTGTGGTAGATCGTGAATTCAATTCTGAGCAGAGTGGCCTTTCAGACGTATTAACAAGAAGAGACATGACTTCATCATTATGAATTTCCACTCTTGATAATGCGTCTGCATTTGTGTTAGCTTTACCGGGTTTGTATATAGGTTTGAACTGATATTCACTTAGCTTTAGCCTCCACCTAGTAAGGCGAGAATTGGGGTCTTTGATATTTAATACCCATTGCAGTGGTCTGTGATCGGTTAATAATTTAAATTTACGGCCAAATAGGTAGGGACGGAAATATTTCGTAGCCCACACAATGGCAAGCAACTCTTTCTCTATGGTGCTATAGTTAATTTCACTACTATTGAGGGTACGGGACGCGTATGCAATGGGCTTGTCAGAACCTACAGGACCCTGGGATAGGATGGCCCCAATCGCCAGGTTGCTTGCGTCCGTCGTTAGGATAAAATCCTTATTGAAATCTGGGTATTGGAGTATAGGATCATTTACTAAGAGTGTTTTACACTTCTCAAAACACTCGATATATTCCTGGTCGAAAACTATTTTAGATCCCTTTTTGAGACATTGTGTCATTGGTTTTGTGATTTTGGCAAAATCAGGAATAAACTTCCGATAATAACCCAGAAGACCTAGGAATCTTTTGATTTCTGTACTGGTTTTTGGTAAAGGGTATTTTTGTATTGCTGATATCTTGTCCGGATTGGGTTTTATCCCGTCTCTAGTTATGACATGGCCAAGGTAAGCTGTTTCCAGTTTCAAGAATTCGCTTTTATCCATCTGGATCTTAAAGTTGGATTCACGTAATCTTTGGAAAACTTTTTCAAGATTGATCATATGCTCCTGAAGGGATGTACTGAAAACAATTATGTCGTCAAGATATACTAGACATATCGTGTTCTGGAGGTCCTTAAGCACATTGTCCATGACTCTTTGAAATGTAGATGGACTGTTCTTAAGACCCATGGGCATCCTCAAAAACTCATAGTGCCCATGTTCTACATTAAAAGCTGTTTTATGAATGTCAGTAGGGTCCATTTCAACCTGATAGAACCCACTAGCCAAGTCTAGTGTGGTAAAATATTGGCAGTTACCTAGTTTGTCCAGGACATCAGCAATATTTGGTATGGGGTACTTATCATCGATAGTCTTTTCGTTGACTTTGCGAAAATCTATGACAATCCGCCACTTGGTTTTCCCTGAGGCATCTTGCTTCTTCGGGACTACCCAGATAGGGGAACTCCATGCAGAGTTTGAGGGTTTTATTATATCCTGTTCAAGCATAGATTTAATTTGTTTCTGTACTTCCTCTCGGTGAATAAAAGGGTACCGATAAGACTTTGTATAAACTGGGACCTCATCTGTCGTTTTAATTGCGTGTTTAATCTTATTTGTAAATGTAAGAGGTTCACCCTCGACATAGAAAACATCAGCATAACGGGAGCATAAGGTTTTCAAATTAACCTTTTCCTCCTCGTTAACCCTCTCAGACTTTCAACTGACATTTCCCAGCTACCGTTCGCTGGTGTCAAATTTCGCAAACAAAAATGGCGACTAATTTCGCAAGGACTATGGTTGCAAAAATATAAATTATTTAAAATTTTTACGGTTTACATTCAATCCACTACTAAATACTAGTGCGGAAATATATTACCGGATTATTTACAAATTTTCGGCATGTTTATGTTGTTTTGTTTTTTATTTTCTGGGCCTGGAAGTTGCATGTCTAGAAATTTTGCATCTACCGGGTTAGTTTTGCAACTAATAACCGGCGACTAATTCTATCTTTACAGATTGAATGTAGTCTAAGCGATGAAAACCAGCGATAAATTGAGTACCAAATTTTTAAAAACACTTCCCGTGTTAGGTATACAATTTTTGAAAACTTGCAAAATTTTCGAGTGCGGGCAGGATTTGAACCTGCGACTTTCGCATTACTAGTGGCGACGCCTCTTCCATCTGGGCTACCGCAGCTCATTTCTTGCCCGCCAATTTTGCAAGTGTATTTTATTCAATCTGTAAAGATAGAATTAGTCGCCGGTTATTAGTTGCAAAACTAACCCGGTAGATGGAGCCATGCCAAGCGTTACTGGCATTAAAATACACTTGCAAAATTGGCGGGCAAGAAATGAGCTGCGGTAGCCCAGATGGAAGAGGCGTCGCCACTAGTAATGCGAAAGTCGCAGGTTCAAATCCTGCCCGCACTCGAAAATTTTGCAAGTTTTCAAAAATTGTATACCTAACACGGGAAGTGTTTTTAAAAATTTGGTACTCAAAAAGTTGCCAATGTCCTTTCTCAACTTATTCCCATCATACTGGCCAACTTTTGTTTTGGAACCATTTCTGTATCTCTAATAGTTTAGGTGGGCTCCTGATCGTACACCTGGTGGTCTACATAAGGTACTCCAGATCCTCAGTATCCTTGTAAAAAGAAGGAGTCCATCATACTGGCCAACTTTTGTTTTGGAACTATTTCTTTATCTCTAATAGTTTAGGTGGCCTCCTAATGGTGCACCTGGTGGTCTACATAAGGTACTCCAGATCCCCAATGTCCTTGTGAAAAGAAGCGGCCAATCATACTGAACAACTTTTGTTTTGGAACCATTTCTTTATCTCTAATAATTTAGCTGGGCTCCTGATGGTACACCTGGTGGTTTTCATAAGGTACTCCAGATCCCCAATGTCCTTGTGAAAAGAAGCGGCCCATCATACTGAACAACTTTTGTTTTGAAACCATTTCTTTATCTCTAATTGTTTAGCTATGCTCCTGATCGTACACCTGGTGGTCTACATAAGCTACTCCAGATCCTCAACGTCCTTGTGAAAAGAAACGGCCCATCATACTGAACAATTTTTGTTTTGGTACCATTTATGTATCTCTAATAGTTTAGGTGGGCTCCTGATGGTACACCTGGTGGTCTACATAAGGTACTCCAGATCCCCAATGTCCTTGTGAAAAGAAGCGGCCCATCATACTGAACAACTTTTGTTTTGAAACCATTTCTTTATCTCTAATTGTTTAGCTATGCTCCTGATCGTACACCTGGTGGTCTACAGAAGCTACTCCAGATCCTCAACGTCCTTGTGAAAAGAAACGGCCCATCATACTGAACAATTTTTGTTTTGGTACCATTTATGTATCTCTAATAGTTTAGGTGGGCTCCTGATGGTACACCTGGTGGTCTACATAAGGTACTCCAGATTCTCAATGTCCTTGTGAAAAGAAGCAGCCCATCATACTGAGCAACTTTTGTTTTGGAACCATTTATGTATCTCTTATTGTTTAGCTGGGCTCCTGATGGTACACCTGGTGGTCTACATAAGGTACTCCAGATTCTCAATGTCCTTGTGAAAAGAAGCGACCCATCAAAATGGACAACTATTGTTTAAGAACCATGCCTGTATCTCTTATAGTTTAGCTGGGCTCCTGATGGTACACCTGGTGGTCTACATAAGGTACTCCAGATCCTCAATGTCCTTGTGAAAAGTAGCGGCCCATCATACTGAAAAACTTTTGTTTTGGAACCATGCCTGTATCTCTTATAGTTTAGCTGGGCTCTTGGAGGTACACCTGGTGGTCTACATAAGGTACTCCAGATCCTCAATGTCCTTGTGAAAAGAAGCGACCCATCAAAATGGACAACTATTGTTTAAGAACCATGCCTGTATCTCTTATAGTTTAGCTGGGCTCCTGATGGTACACCTGGTGGTCTACATAAGGTACTCCAGACCCTCGAATGGTGATAAAAAGTAGCCTATGTCCGTTCTCGGTATGCTAGCAATCTCTGTGCCAAGTTTCATGAAGATCGGTTCAGCGGTTTGGCCGTGAAAGCGTAGCAGACAGACAGACAGACAAACAGACAGACAGAGTTACTTTCGCATTTATAATATTAGTGTGGATTGTTTAGCTGGGCTCCTGATGGTACACCTGGTGGTCTACATAAGGTACTCCAGATCCTCAATGTCCTTGTGAAAAGAAGCGACCCATCAAAATGGACAACTATTGTTTAAGAACCATGCCTGTATCTCTTATAGTTTAGCTGGGCTCCTGATGGTACACCTGGTGGTCTACATAAGGTACTCCAGATCCTCAATGTCCTTGTGAAAAGTAGCGGCCCATCATACTGAAAAACTTTTGTTTTGGAACCATGCCTGTATCTCTTATAGTTTAGCTGGGCTCCTGGAGGTACACCTGGTGGTCTACATAAGGTACTCCAGATCCTCAATGTCCTTGTGAAAAGAAGCGACCCATCAAAATGGACAACTATTGTTTAAGAACCATGCCTGTATCTCTTATAGTTTAGCTGGGCTCCTGATGGTACACCTGGTGGTCTACATAAGGTACTCCAGATCCTCAATGTCCTTGTGAAAAGAAGCGGCCCATCATACTGAACAACTTTTGTTTTGGAACCATGCCTGTATCTCTTATAGTTTAGCTGGGCTCCTGGAGGTACACCTGGTGGTCTACATCTGTACTCCAGACCCTCGAATGGTGATAAAAAGTAGCCTATGTCCGTTCTCGGTATGCTAGCAATCTCTGTGCCAAGTTTCATGAAGATCGGTTCAGCGGTTTGGCCGTGAAAGCGTAGCAGACAGACAGACAGACAGACAGACAGACAGAGTTACTTTCGCATTTATAATATTAGTGTGGAAGTGTGGATTACGAAAAATATATGATGTACCGATAAAGTTCAATTATTTTAGCACAATCTGTTATAAATATGTGATGCAATTATACATTTCTCCATTTGAAAATGAAAATGAAATGAAAATGAAAATGAAAATGAAAATGAAAATGAAAATGAAAATGAAAAATGAAATAACTTTATTCAATGTAGGATAGCATTATCACTTATTGACGTCATGATCGGTCATTGTAAAAAAAAGAAATTTGCATAACGCAATCTTCTTCTTTTTATAACAATTTTGTATTGTCCTAATAGAAAACCGGCTCGGGCGGGATAAAAAAATAAAAATAAAAATAAAGGCACTGCCTCGGGGCTGGCCAGGTTAATCACACAGCACGTAACTTTACGCCACCACCATTTGTAAACGACATTTGTTTCAAATTTTAGTCAAGATTTCCAAAGCGTGTTATTAACATGCGTATAATTAACCGGACCCCCTGAACAGGAAAAACCCCCCAAAAAACCTGCCCAGAAGTGCTCCTACTCCAAATTAACAACCTTTCTAGGCCCTAAACTGCCCTAGCTAATTTTGGAAATAACGAATAATATAAGTATATGTATAGCCCAAAAATGGCTACATAAAAAAAAAAAATTTTAATAATAACAAAAAATTGCAGTAGATAAATCTACTTGTTTCGTCTAATAAAATATTAATTTATACATTTGAATTAAACCCATGGAGATTTATCTTGCATATAGTCTGATATTTCATAATAGCCTTTCTTGTACAATTTTTGTTTAATTACTGGTTTAAATTTATTTAAGGGTAAGTCTTGAATATCTTTAGGAAGTTTGTTATAAAAGCGTATACAATTGCCCTTAAAAGTTTTGCTTACTTTACTAAGCCTGCTCATGTGCACAGCAAGTTGCTCCTTATTTCTAGTGTTAAAATTATGCCTGTCACAATTTTTCTTAAAAGAATCTATATTTATTTTTACGTACACTAGATTTTCGTATATGTACTGTGACACAAATGTCAATATGTTGATTTCTTTAAATTTCTGTCTCAAGGAGACTCGAGGTCCCAATTTATAAATTGAACGAACAGCCCGTTTCTGCAAAACAAATATATTGTTCACATCCGCAGCATGGCCCCATAATAGTAAGCCATAAGACATTAAGCTATGGAAGTAGCTAAAGTAAACTAGTCTTGCAGTGTCTACATCAGTGAGATGTCTTATTTTTTTAACTGCGTATGCTGCTGAACTCAGTCTCTTCGACAATTTCTCAATATGTGGCCCCCATTGGAGCGAGGCGTCCAAAGTTATGCCTAAAAATACAGTTGAGTCCGCAAGGTCCAACTTTTCATCCTTTACCTTAATAATTGTAGAGCTTGGTTTAACATTTGGTAATACAAATTTGATACATTTAGTTTTCTTTTCATTCAATAGTAGGTTATTTACTGTAAACCATTGCACTACATCGGTAATAGCTTTGTTCACGTCATCATAGTTGAGTTGTTGCCTCTTTACTCTGAAAAGTAGAGAGGTATCGTCCGCGAACAAAACTATATCATGTTTTTCTTTAACAAGATATGGTAGATCATTAATATATACAAGAAACAAAAAAGGACCAAGAATCGAACCCTGCGGAACGCCCATTCTTATCTTTGATCCAGATGATCTTTCACCGTTGACATCGACCTTTTGGATTCTATTGTTAAGATATGATTCCAAAAGACTAAGAGCGTGGTCTTTTACGCCGTAGTGATGTAGCTTCCTGACCAGAGTATCATGATGAACACAATCAAACGCCTTGGACAAATCACAAAACACACCTACTGCATCATGAGATTCCTCCCAGGCTTCGATTATATGATTGATGAGATCCACACCTGCATCAGTAGTAGAGCGACCACGTGTGAAACCAAATTGCTGCAGGTGCATTAAGTTATTACGATAAAAATGTCCTTGCAATTGATTTAAAATAACTTTTTCAAAAATTTTACTTAGTGTTGGTAGTATTGATATAGGTCTGAAATTAGTAGGGTCAGTAGTACTACCAGCTTTGAACAAGGGAATAACTTTACTATGCTTCATCAAGTCAGGAAACACGCCACTGTCTACACAGTCATTAAAAATACATGCTAGGTATGGAGAAATGCACTCGATTATGGAACTAATAATTTTAACAGAGAGGCCGTGGAGATCTGAAGTATTTTTCATTTGTAAACTTTTAAATACTTTTATTATTTCAATGTTACTAACGTGAGAAAATTTAAAATATTTATCACAATGGTTTACATTATCTTTTAGAATAGATTCAGCGAGAATAGGGCATGAGTTTAACGATTTGGTAGTCGAAACTGGAATATCAGTAAAAAATTGTTCAAAAGCGGAAGCTACTTCCAAATTAGTATTTTTAATTTCATCGTTTATCATAAGTTTATAATTTTCATTACGACGTTTAGATTTTCCAGTTTCATTATTTACAAATTTCCAAGTGGTTTTGATTACGTTTGTGCTATTCTTTATATTATTTTTGATGAAGTTAGATTTAGCTATTGCACAAACGATTCTAAAAGTTTTAGAGTAACGTTTTACATAATCAGCAAAAGTTTTTGATTGATTATATGTTCTTTCTTCATACAGATCGTATAACTTCTGCCTGCTTCTATGAATTCCAACTGTGGCCCAGTCACTAAATGATAATTTTGTGTTAACTTTAATTTTCTTAGATTTAAATACATTGTCATATTCTTTTTTGGCAAGACTAAATACTGCGTTATATAATTTATTTGGATTTTCGTTATATGGCAATTCAGGTAATTTTTGCAAAATATTTTCTCTATATCGATTTAGCCTACTTTCATTTACCGGTACACACGTAATATCTTGTTTAGGTGCCTGCTCAATGTTAATTTTGAAAGAAGCTAATTGACCCGTATGGTCGGAGCTTAATTTATTTATGACAGCCGCATCTTCAGGTTTAATGTTGGTGAAGATATTATCTATGCACCTGGCTGAGGTAGGTGTGATTCTCGTTGGCACCGAAATAAGATTCACTAGGTTGTAACATAAAAATAATGATAGAAACCTATTACTGATATTTGAATTTTCAAGAATATTTATATTGAAATCTCCACATACAATAATCCCTTTATTGGATTTTGTTGCTTTATCTAAAGCTACATCCATAACTTTTTCAAAGGGTTCATATTTAGCATCAGGTGGGCTGTATACGCTCATTATAACAAGATCTTTAAGTTCTACGCAGGCTATTTCAATAGTTCGCTCAACTGAGAGGCTTACGATATCAGGCCGTTCTTTATATTTTAACTCGTTTTTAAGTAGTATCAACGATCCACCTCGTATTGCTGTTGATCTGTTGAACGAACTTGCCACCTGGTGATTACTAAAACTGAACATTAACTGATAATCTCTAAGCCAATGTTCAGTTATACATAGAATATCAATATTATTACAGTTCATGAAAAGTTCAATTTCTAACTCTTTGCTAATTATGCCTTGAATATTTTGGTGTACAATATTCAAAACACGGCTATTTTGAATTTTGGTTGTATTACAAATATTAATTTTATTGTTTATATTATGTTTTGGCAAGATAGAATCACTCAAGTTACTAAAAGACGGCGTTCTGCCAGAGTTACTCTCTGTTGTCTTAGAAATTAATTTAAAGAACTTGGAACCGATTCCAACGTTATAAGGTTTGTATGTATATTCTGCTCAATAGAAGCAGTTGTCTGGTTAGCCAACAAATTGGCTGAATTATTAAAAAAATAAGATAGTAACTCTGCTATCTGTCGTTTATAAACTTTAGATAGATAATATCTATCTTTCGTTACATTAAAATATTGTCCAATAAAAATATTTGTGTCGATAAAATGAAATTTGTCAGGATTGCGACATGTCAATGTATGTAAGTACTTGTTACACCAATGTCGAGTATTATTTTCTAGGTTAGTAAATTTTTGGCTGTAGGGAAAAGCAAACAAAATGACTTGTTTAACATTAACAATTGAATACAATTTGTTTGAATACAAAGCTAAGTCCTTTTTTGTTGCATTTCCCCTTCTGCCACTAAAAATAATAACAATGGTTTTTTTGGAAAATTGTGATGCCAACACTGTATTTATGAGTGTAGAATAATCGGCGCCAGGCATGCAATGATTAATTACTGCCTGACCCATGCAATGGCCAAGTTGTAAACCCATATTTTTACCAAGTTCATCACTAAACATAACAATGTCACACGGTCGCTTATCCTGTGTGGGTGGTAAAGGGACATCGTCATCACCCATAAGCGCGGGCTGCGTCGTCGGCGCCGCCGGCACCGGCTGCGACACCGACCCGGCGGCGGCGGCGGCGGTGACGGCGGCGGCGGCGAGCGGGAGCGACACCGACAGCGTCCCAGTCAGCTGTGTACAGACGCGAGGTGACGCGGGCTCGGGACACACGGCCGGGACGGATAGCTCTGTTGAAGTTTTCTCACAATCGCATTGATTGTTTGTCAAAGATTGAGAATTGTCACCGTTATATTTACATGACTTCAACAAACTATTCATGGCCAGCACATGTTCCTTTATTTCTTTTCGCGCTGAGTTATACTTAATGGAAATGTGTTCTAATGACCGTTTTAACGCAGACATTTCCGACTGGAGGCGCTGTGTGTCACGCTCATAAATTTCCCTAGTTTGTTCTAATGATGAAGTGCAAAATTTAACTTCTTTAATTAATTCAGAACGTTCTATATTACAATTCGAGTTATTGCAAAACAGTATGTTACGCCTAATAAGAGATTGCGTTTTCTTTATGAAATTGTTAAGTTTTACAATTTTCTTTGTTTTTTTCTTGCTATAAGTGACTGAAGTTATGTGTGAGTTTTTAAATGGACTGTCACACGTAGTGAGATCGATGGTCTCGACTACCTGTTCCTCAGTAGTCTCGACCGATTGGTGCTGGGTGAGTGAGATGGTAGAAACCGCAACAGTAGGAGCGACCAGCTCCTCAAACAGCGACTGGGTGGTAAGTGCACTTTGTGATGACTTTAGGTCTTGGATAGTCTCATTCAAAAAGGAGATTTCTTTGTGTGCATCGCGCAATTCTCTTTCCAGGACAGTAATACGCCTCAAGGTGTCTTCAAACGCATTTCCGTCCCGGTCAAAGTTATCTACTATTCCTTGAAGCCGGTCCCTCTCACCTGTTACATCTACCAGCTGATGGTACATTTCTGCCATCTCACTCTTTAATTGGTGATTTTTATTATTAATTTCTAACATTTCCTGCTCACTTTCATCCTGTTCTCTTAGTAACTGCTCATTTGTGTTTTTACACTTTTTAAGTTCTAATAAAGTCGCCTTTAAGTTGTCTTCTAGTTGACGAATTGTTTGGGACCTTGTAGTATGCATTTTGAACGCAGAAAATAGGTAAGTAACTACCTTGTAATGTTAAATGAGCGGTTACCAAGATTGAGGTTATGTTTCGTTAAAAAAAAAAAATTACGTAATTTCACAGAATTGTTTTGCACAAGCGTAGAAACACAAGTTTAACACTTATATAGGTTTTAATAATCGCTAAAAATACTCGAATTTAGTTATTTACGTTGTGATATTCAAATATTGAAGTAACTGTCACTAACGATTTTTTCCGTTACACTTTTTACGATAAAAACGTGTTTTCACGCACCTTAAGCACTAAATAACTTAAATTATTACTAATTACAACTAACTAATATATTATGAACTTGGTATGGGCCGTATATTATATAAAATTTAATAAATTTAGACGGAGCTCTTTTGTTTACAACTTGACCGTTCAGTGTTGCCACCACCCACCTCTTTTTTGTCTATACATACATATTTTTTTCATATGAAAAGCACTAAAAACATCATCCACCAAAAATTTCCGACGGGCGAAAGCGGTTGATCAACTTTGACAGTTTGTTATTTTACTTTTTTTTTCTAACGCTTTACACTTTGTGTTGCTAGTATAATGAAAATTTTATTCTGAACAGTTCTATGCACGTTTCATTCACCAAAAATGTTAAGTTTCGTCTATGAATCATTTTTGACGGACCGAAAACGCGCGAAAAATTTGACACCATACTTAAAGCACACATGTGTGCTTCGACGAGCGAACGGTAGGCGGCCATTAATGTACACATGTGTGCTTTGACGAGCGGGGAGGTTAAGATGGTCTGTTCGTAAACGAGAGATGACTTCTTTTACACGATCAGGCATTTTATGGGTGCTTTCAAAATTATATATCTCGCCTTTAACGGCACAATCCATAGAATAAATCACATCATGGTGACTAGGATTGTGAATTTCTAGAAATCCTCTACTATTTTTAACTGTCGTTAAACACTCACTTATAACACAGTTCGAGATCACCTGTTGTGGAACGTAAACTTCTCCATCTCTAACGTTAATCGGGACTTTAACAAATTTTGAAGAACCGGAAGGAATAAATTCCTCATACAGATTAACATTTCTTGAATTATAAATTTTTAAAGGATTTACTGAATGCGGTGTGTTAGTGGTGAACATCATATTTTTGTAGCAAATATTAGCCTTCCATGCTTCAAAAAGATCTGAGCCAATCAAACCATCGAAATAGGGATGAAAATCATAGATGAAAAATGTTATTTCACTATCGTCATTGAATTCTGTAAAGGAGGGCAAGGTAATAGAATAATCACTGCGTGTTACAGAATGAGAATTTGTAACTTCGAAAGGAGTGTAGTTGAGGGGTGTATCACCGAAATATTTTTCGACTGCTTTTGGGCAAATAAATGACTGATTAGCTCCAGTGTCGACTAGTAGCTTTAAGGGTGGTGATTTTATTTCAATATAGGGAAGTCGACGCTGAGTCTGCAAGTTGACGTCTATTTTGATTCGTCGGACTTCCGGGCGCCCTGAAAATCCTGGGTTTCTGTTTTCAGAGGATACTGAGGTGATTCCTCATAAGAAGGAGCAGCAGCAATTTCAGGATACTGATAAAAATCATACTGTGCATCAAAAGCATAATTGTACCCGGGGTAATCATAAGCTTTGTTGTACTCATAGCTTTCAGGGACTTCATAAGATGGATCGTAACCGTCACAGTCATTAAACTCATTAAAATTCAATTCCCTAGTTCTAAAATAGTTGGACGGAGGCGGGTTTCCGGATCGCCTCCAATCGTGACCAGTGTGGAAACTAGTTGGGGGCAAGTATCTAGTAGCAAAATTGCTTACACCACTCATAGGGCGAGGTGCTGACGTGTTCTGAGGGTTCGGGTTACGGAAAGGCTGTTTAAAAGAATTATTCTGCGAGTTGAAGTTTGAAGGGGCAGCAGCGCGGAACATTTGCTGCGTGCGAGATGGACCAGCCTGGTGTAACTGATTGAAACTGGGTCTCCAGTTAGATGATTGAGCTTGAGGTAACTTAAAAGGTCTTGAGGGACCTGTCATCGCTGGCATTTTAAAATTGACAGGCCTAGGTGGCATAAAATTGGATTCAGTTTGAGGCATTTTAGGCCCACTGCTAAAATGAGGTTTCCGCTCCATGCCCAGTCGTTCGTTACGACATTGCATGTACAGGGTGTTAGTTTCCTCGTGCACAAACTCGAGTGCTTTTTCGATAGACTCCGGCCTCATACACCTAATGCGGAACCCGAGAGGGTCCTTGAGACCGCGCGTAAATGCCTGTAAGGTCAACTTTTTATACAGCGTACGCTTGGCTTGGATGGTGGTATCTACCGTTTCATGCAGGGTGACATATGTCATTACAGTCGCAAAGAGATTCTGACAGTGTTCAAAAAATTCCTGAGGTGTACTTTGCCCTTGAGTAAGCAGAGCTAAATCGTTATACAGAGCGGTCTCATCGCGTTGGTCTGAAAAATTATTAACAAGCGCGGCGCGAATGCCATTCCAATCTTGCGCAATACCTGTCGCATTAATCAAGCGGGCTGCATTGCCAGTAATTTTATTTAAAATCCCATTAATTAATCCTACATTATTAAGATTATTAATCGGAACTGTTCCCGTCACATATTCCGCATAAAGTTCGTCACATAACTTCAAAAACCGGGGTAAAATATTTGGGTTACCATCAAATTCCGGTACTAATCTAAGGGCACGAAGTATACCTTCCAAATCTGCCATTATGTAACTTTCACTACTACTGTAACTCGATACACTTCGCGAACTTGACACACTATTTGAATCACCGTCGCTATAGTCCAAATTTCTATTAGAGTCAGCGGTTTCACGCTTATTATTCGTACCTAACCTAGGGTTCCGTGATTGCCTTGGATGGAAAATCTTGGAAAATTCTACTACACAAATGGTAAAAATAGGATAGCAAGCACAAAGAAGATTCAAAGTACTTACATTATTCGGGAATTTTCTGCGTATCGATGTCTGGATACACCTTCCACTGGGGCCTCGGGATACGTTGTAGGTTCTTCTCGGGCGGAGTAGCGCGGTGGTTGCTATATAGATGACCGCGCGATAGCAACTAGGAATTTCGGATTCTTACGAAAAATTCCTTGCTTTCCTTCCCCCCAAGCTATAAGACTGCGCCAATTAAGGTTTGGTCACAGTGGAAAGCTTTTTTAGAAAAAACCCAAATTTATTTAATTAAAATTTAATAAAAAATAATTAAAAATTAATTCTAAAATATGCGTGACGATTGAACGATGCTAGTTACAAAAGTGGAAGTAGGAAGATGACCGAGATACGCAGCACGGCGGCTGTGCTCAATAATTTGTGCTGATGCGGTCGCATGCGTTAGCGCGTGAGGTGCGACGTCCAATATCTTAGATTTTATTATATCGGGTCTTCCTTCATATAGGGTCTTATTATGTATCAAGTCTGTGTTTAATTTAGCGTTGCTATGCTGGGGTAAGTTGGGTGTTGGTGACGGTCTGTGAATGCGGCGCGGTGCTCGATCGCACGCGTCGCTTTGGGCGTGTGTTGTCCCTTTCTCACTCGCAGGGTGAGACTGGCGACGTGCGCGCAGACCGCCTGACGGCGCCAACCGGTGGTTTCGGCGCCGCACTACTCAGTCACTCAAAACCGTTCGGACAGGAGGGTATCGCGTATCGTGCGGATTTCCCGACACGCGTTTTGTGATGCCGCGTGTAATGGACGATTCAATTTGAGATCGCGCGTGTTGATGCATCGTATTATTGCGGTTCTCCTGGGTTATACTAGAATACCAGGCTTAGTGATTGTTGGATGTCTCGACGTCTTCCACGTGAGCGTCGCGTTGAATAGGCATCAAGTGGCCATATCGGCTCGCGTTTGTACGACCCAAATTCGGGTTGGGTCACGCGTAATGACTGATATCAAAGTGAAATACGAACAGAAGCTGTGAGTGGTTTGAAGTGAATAACGCGCCAAGGCTGTAGTGGAATGCTGGGTGTCGATATCTTTTCCACCCAGCCCTGTAAGTACCCACGGAATTCCTATTTGATCCATTCCCTGAACTTCCTTTCTCCGTTGGGTATTTTATGCATTTGGACCGGCGTTAACTGTAAGTGATAAATCTAGTTGTTTTAGTATAAAACTGTTTATGGTGTGTTCCCTTTAGTCATATTTGTTGTACCATATCATTGTGACTCCTTAGTACGAATTGCGGAATTCGTGGGGTGATATAATTTGGAGGTACTTACTTATAATCTAGTGCTAATACGTGTGACGTAACGCCAGATCGGCAGACGGTATTTACTACCGACTTGAGTTATGTAAAGGTTGGAACACATCATTTGCCAATTTCACTCAACTTAGTTAATTAGGTTAAATAGATTTAGGTTCACGTTTAATTCATAGTATGCGCTGCTATATTGTGCAGCGTATGTTATTTAGCGCTGCGTAACGCAGCCATTGTCTGCCTCCAGTTGAACTCCTGGTATTTTGCTCGAAATTTATCTGTGTAAATCGCTTCCACTGCGGGAGTTTGGCTTGGAATTAGACAATTTTTGGTAGCAGAGCGTGGTTCAGAAAACCACTAGATTTAAGATTATTTTAGTATAAGATTTTTAATCTACCTACATAAAAAAAAAATATATTTATTGTGATTGTAGTGTGTGCCCTGTGTAGAATATCCTATCGGTAGGATCAGGGCCAATCAATTAGTGAATTGCTTGTTATTATCGTTGTGTTTACCCTGTGCGGATATCCTAACGGTAGGATCAGGGCCGATTGTCTATTATTTTTTTTTATTGTAAGGTTCGGTGTTACTTTGAGTTGGTACCATGGCTCCCACAATTACACAGCTTCAGGCAAAAATTAGAACGCACCTAATTTGGTTCGCGACTAAGCAGGCGATGGTCGGTCGCGGGGACCGAGAGGACGCACTCATCGCTTGTGCGCAACGGATTGACGAACGGGTCGCGGAGGTGTTGGATTGCCTCACTGGATGCGAGGAGTTATTTGATGGGACGCCTGATGAGGAGGTCAAACTTACGGTCCGGACGAATGTGACCCAGTGCATGGAGATGGGGCAGGAGATCCAGCAGGCGGCTGCTGTGATCACCAGGCGTAGAGCTGGGGAGCCGGACCCACCCCATGGTCCGCGGGGACCGGGGGTGCAAGTGCCCCTGCCGGCTGTGGCGATTCCGGTCTTCCACGGGGACTACACGGATTGGACCCGATTCCAGGATCTGTTTGACAGTGTGATTCATAACCGCACTGACTTGCAGCCGGCATATAAAATGGCACAATTGATGGCCAAGCTGCAAGGTGAGCCCCATGAGCTGGTAAAGCATCTACCAGTCGATGATGCAAGTTACAAGACGGCTCGCGGTTTGCTGATCGAGAGATACAGCAACAAACGTCTCATGATTGACCAACTCCTGGAACAGTGGCTCACCGTGCCGACCATCACACGAGGGACGGACCTCAGGGCCAAGGTCCTCAACCCTGTCTGCGTTGCAGTGAACGCTCTTGAGAGACAGGGGATGCCGGTGTCAGGCTATGATTATATCCTGGTCCACACGTTGTTGCGCCGCCTGCCGAGCGACATGGCCGCTCGTTTTGAACAGTCACACGGAGGTAAGACATCTGATTACCTCCCGACCTTCGAGGAGCTCAAGTCCTTCCTCGAGGCCGAGTGCAGGCGGGTAGATGCCCAATTTGGAGAGTCGCCTCACGCGGAGTCTGCGGCCGCTCGCCGCCCGGAACGGCCGGGTGCACAGGCGCGAGACGGTAAGAGTAGGCCACCCAGGCGATACAATGTCGCTAATTTGGAATCGAGGTGTGCCTACTGCAGAGAGGCGGGGCATCAGGTGACTGCGTGTGAGGAGTTCGCTGCACAGCGGGTGCAGAAACGTCGTGGTGTGGTGCAGCAACGGCGTTGGTGCTTTAGGTGTATGGGGCCGCATCAGGTGCGAGAGTGCCCATCAAGCACCAACTGCAGGTACTGCCAGGGTGCCCACCATCAGCTCCTATGCATGAACCGCAGCGGAGATTACGGAGGCAGAGCTGACGCGGGTCAGCGGACGGAGTCTGCCCTACCTAGACGGGAGCAACGCCCCCCACCCCCTCCAAGGAGGAGTCCTCTTCCACCAGGGTTTCAGGGACGAGGCCAGGGACATCAGCAGGTGATGCCCCCTTCACCACGCGCGAGACAGTCACCATCTCGGCAGCAGGTGCCGGAACAGGGTAGGTGGTCACAGGTCCAAGGTCAGGGGCACCCATCACAGATACGTGATGCTACGGGCGGGTGCCAACACCAGGGCCAGTACATGCAGTACTCGGCGGGTCTGAACAACATGGTGAGTTCCCATGACCCACGCATGCCTCTCCCCTTGGCTGAGCACCCGCGGCTACAGGCGCATCCACGGTACGCGCGCCTGCCGCAGGGTTACTATAGGCTGCCAGCCATGGCGTACAGGACCAGAGGTCCCTATCAGCAGGAGTGGGACCCACTCGAAGGTGTACGGAGAGAGGGGACCCCCCCGCAGGACGCGGACACTCCGCGCTTAGATTCCTGCTAGGTAATCGCCGCCTACACGCCAGCTTCGGCCCCCCGGCCAATTACGGTATTGTTGCCTACGGCAATGATTTGGGTATGGGGATACGGTGGCCGCAGCATACAGGTAAGAGCCTTGTTAGATACAGGGGCTCAGGGTTGTATTGTGTCTAGTAAGCTGGTGAGTAGGCTACGCTTAAATATAAGGCCCACAACGGATGGGGCTGTAGGTATTGGAGGTGTAGATGTGCCTGACGTTCGGGGTCAGGTGAACTTCGAGTTCACATTAGGTAATACAGGTACAGGGGTCAGCTATCATGCCTCAGCAGTGGTGCTGGATGAAGTGGTAGGGAAACTTCCTCAGGTTCGGTTACCGTCAACGGTACGAGGGTTAACCACAGGCTTAGAGTTAGCTGATCCTGAATTTGATACTCCTGGTACGGTGGACGTTCTCCTCGGGTCAGACGTCCTCGGGAGATTCTGGTGTGGCAGAAAACGGGTACTTCAGCAAACTGGTTTAGTGGCCGTTGATACCACAGGGGGGTATGTTATTTTTGGCCCAGTTTGGAGACCTCAGGACCTACCAGAGGGCGATACGGTTCTCTATGGTAGTGTGTTGTCGGAGGTGCTGCAGAGGTTTTGGGAGTCTGAGGAGCCACCCACAGCGGATAGACGGAAGCCAGAGGATGACGAGTGCGAGCTGATCTATCAGTACAACACTGCACGAAGTTCGTCAGGTAGGTTTGTTACCAGGCTGCCATTTCTCCCAAACCGCCCCTCCTTAGGTAGTTCGCGACAGATCGCGGAACGGAGACTACTGGCTATGGAGAGAAAGATGAAGCGAGATGCAGCACTTCGGCAGAAGTATATCGAATTCATGAGGGAGTACCTAGAGTTAGGCCACATGTCGGTGTCCAGCATAGATTGGAGGTGTGTCGAGCATTACTATATACCACACCTGGCTGTTTTGAAGTCACCGGAGGCGAAGATACGGGTAGTGTTTGACGGTTCTGCTCCTACATCGAATGGTGTGTCTGTGAACCAGTGTCTGCACGCGGGTCCCAAGTTGAACCGGGACATTGTGGACATCCTCACAGATTTTCGGTTGCACCAAGTAGCGTTCGTCGCAGACGTCAAAATGATGTTTCGCCAAACAATTATACACCCGGATGACCGTCGGTACCAGCTGATTTTGTGGCGTGAGAGCCCTGACGAGCCGATGGTCACTTATGAGCTCAACACGGTAAAATATGGTCTGAAGCCAAGTCCGTTTTTGGCAGTACGCACGCTGCGAGAGTTGGCCGCACAGGAAAGGGTAAGATTCCCTCGAGCCGCAGCAGTACTGGATCGCGACGTCTACGTGGATGACATCTGCACGGGTGCAGATAGCGTGCAACAAGCACTGCTACTACGAGACGAGCTGATCGCGATCATGGAATCAGGAGGTTATGAGTTGCGGAAATGGCTGTCCAGCTGTCCAGAGCTCCTGGCCGGGTTGCCAGGTGAGTTCCAGCAGGACCCGCACCTTTTCGAGAACCCGGACAATCCAAATACGTTGAGCATCCTAGGGGTGCAATATAGGCCAACGCATGATGTCTTTACGTATCAGATCGAGCCAGACCTTTTGCAGAAGACTTGGACGAAGCGTTCGGTATTATCGACGATCGCCAGAACTTTCGATCCTAACGGGTGGATCGCACCGGTGACGTTCATGGCGAAGTGCTTCTTGCAAAGGTTGTGGATAGCAAACTTGGGTTGGGACGACCAGCTCTCCGGAGAGCTGTTGAATGATTGGACCAAGTTTGTGACCACCTTACCAGGGATCGTACGCATCGCCATACCTCGCAAGTTGCTCCCATCGGTGGGATGTAAGGCTACCCTACATGGGTTTTGTGATGCCTCGGAGCGAGGGTACGCGGCAGCTGTCTATCTGCGGACAGTCAGTTCAACGGAAACTGTAGACGTGCGTCTAGTTATGGCCAAGAGTAAGGTGGCTCCGGTTAGGACAAGATGGACCATTCCAAAGTTGGAATTGGCGGGAGCAGCGCTTCTCATCGCTTGCTACATCATGTCGCTAGTAATCTACGCGGTACCATCAATTTGGATGAAACGGTGTACGCATGGACCGACAGTAGGACAGTTCTGTGCTGGTTACAGACGTCGGTACATACTCTTGAGGTTTTCGTGGCAAATCGGGTGTCACAGATTAAAGGATCGGAAACTCCGTTGGTATGGAGACACGTACCGGGAGAACAGAACCCAGCGGACTGCGCCTCACGGGGATGTAGGGCCCCTGATTTGGTAGGTCACTCACTGTGGTGGGGACCTCAGTGGCTGACTGAGTCACCTGAGAGATGGCCATACAATGAGTGCGGGTCGCCGCTTGGGCCACCTGATCGAGGTTTGCGAGTGAACGTAGGGCAGATCGTACCTAAGCCTAGTGCGGCTTTCTTGCTGGAACGATACAGCTCCCTCGACAAACTTCTAGGGGTGACAGGTTGGATCAAACGGTTCGTGAACAACTGTAGAAAACCTCAAGCAGAACGGAACTTGGCACCTGTCCTCTCGCCTGCGGAGCGGAATGCGGCTCTAAGTTTATTGGTTAGGGTCGTCCAGGCGGAACATTTTGAGCAAGAGGTCAGGCTGCTCAGGGATGGCCGTGGAAAGCTGAAGGGAGGTCTTGTGCGCCTCAACCCGTTCGTGGACGAGCATGGAATGCTCCGGGTTGGAGGTAGACTTCGGAACGCTAACCTGCCCTTTTCAGCACGGCATCCGCTGTTACTCCCAAAGAAGGGACCTTTGGTAGAACTTATAGTTAGGGATCGTCACCAGAAAAACTCGCATGCGGGCTGCAATGCACTTTTGGCTATTCTGCAGCGCGAGTTTTGGATCTTGTCTGGACGACGTACGGTACGGAGCATTGTGTTTCGGTGCTTGCCTTGCTATCGGTTGAAGGCAGCCACAATGCAACCTCAGATGGGAGACCTCCCACCGGACCGGGTGACGGAAGCCTGGACGTTTGCGGGTGTGGGAACGGACTTTGCGGGGCCTTTTATGGTAAAGGCATCACGCCTTCGCAACGCGAAGTCAATCAAGGCGTATTTGTGCGTGTTTGTGTGCCTAGCAACCAAGGCCGTCCACTTGGAACTCGTGGCCGACCTCACTACGGAGGCTTTCTTAGCAGCTTTAGATAGATTTGTGTCGCGAAGAGGGCGACCAGCGCTGATCAGGTCGGACTGTGGTACCAACTTTAAGGGCGCTGATCGATGTATGAAAGAAATTATAACGTTTTTATCGGAAAACGAGGAAGCTATCGGCACGAGCCTCTCCCGTCAGGGCATTAACTGGGTGTTCGATCCACCAGGATGCCCCCACTGGGGTGGTATATTTGAAGCGGTTGTAAAGTCCGCTAAGACGCATTTGATGCGCGTTATAGGTTTAACGATATTAACCTTTGAGGAGCTAGCGACCGTGTTTTGTAAAATTGAGGCCGTTCTCAATTCACGTCCTTTGTGTCCGCTTAGCTCAGATCCGAATGATCTGGAGGCCCTGACACCAGGGCATTTCTTAATTGGCCGACCACTTAACGCCTTGCCAGAGTACCCCTACACAGAGGTCAGTAGCAATCGTTTGACGCGTTATGAGTTGCTGCAGCAAATGTCTCAGAATTTTTGGAAGCGATGGTCGCTTGAGTATTTGCACATTCTGCAGCAACGCCTTAAGTGGACGGACAGAACTGAACCCCCTCGCATCGGAGATCTCGTTCTGGTTAAGGATGCCAACCTGCCGCCACTGCGATGGCGCAGAGGGCGCATTCTCAACTTGTTCCCAGGTAGTGATGGCACTCCTCGAGTCGCGACAGTTCAGGTAGGGGATTCAGTTCTTAAGCGAGCAATAGCAACGCTATCTCGTCTCCCCAGTAGTGAATAGGCCTAAGGGATTCGGCCTAGGGCGGGTGAATGTTTAATTTAGCGTTGCTATGCTGGGGTAAGTTGGGTGTTGGTGACGGTCTGTGAATGCGGCGCGGTGCTCGATCGCACGCGTCGCTCTGGGCGTGTGTTGTCCCTTTCTCACTCGCAGGGCGAGACTGGCGACGTGCGCGCAGACCGCCTGACGGCGCCAACCGGTGGTTTCGGCGCCGCACTACTCAGTCACTCAAAACCGTTCGGACAGGAGGGTATCGCGTATCGTGCGGATTTCCCGCCACGCGTTTTGTGATGCCGCGTGTAATGGACGATTCAATTTGAGATCGCGCGTGTTGATGCATCGTATTATTGCGGTTCTCCTGGGTTATACTAGAATACCAGGCTTAGTGATTGTTGGATGTCTCGACGTCTTCCACGTGAGCGTCGCGTTGTAGGCATCAAGTGGCCATATCGGCTCGCGTTTGTACGACCCAAATTCGGGTTGGGTCACGCGTAATGACTGATATCAAAGTGAAATACGAACAGAAGCTGTGAGTGGTTTGAAGTGAATAACGCGCCAAGGCTGTAGTGGAATGCTGGGTGTCGATATCTTTTCCACCCAGCCCTGTAAGTACCCACGGAATTCCTATTTGATCCATTCCCTGAACTTCCTTTCTCCGTTGGGTATTTTATGCATTTGGACCGGCGTTAACTGTAAGTGATAAATCTAGTTGTTTTAGTATAAAACTGTTTATGGTGTGTTCCCTTTAGTCATATTTGTTGTACCATATCATTGTGACTCCTTAGTACGAATTGCGGAATTCGTGGGGTGATATAATTTGGAGGTACTTACTTATAATCTAGTGCTAATACGTGTGACGTAACGCCAGATCGGCAGACGGTATTTACTACCGACTTGAGTTATGTAAAGGTTGGAACACATCATTTGCCAATTTCACTCAACTTAGTTAATTAGGTTAAATAGATTTAGGTTCACGTTTAATTCATAGTATGCGCTGCTATATTGTGCAGCGTATGTTATTTAGCGCTGCGTAACGCAGCCATTGTCTGCCTCCAGTTGAACTCCTGGTATTTTGCTCGAAATTTATCTGTGTAAATCGCTTCCACTGCGGGAGTTTGGCTTGGAATTAGACAGTCTGAGACAGTGTTGCCATTTTTCAATTAATAAATAGTACAAAATCAGATAAAATTAACCAATATTTTAAAACATCATTACATTCGGCCATCCGACTTATGTACGGCTCCTGACGTACATACAAATTATTCCATTCAGAAATAGAACGATCAATAGAAACAAACCATTTACAATATTTTATAAACTAATCGAATGCTATGCAAAAGTTCTAATAATTTTCTTTGACCTTATATATACAATAAAGTTAAGAAAACATTAATCTAATAAAACATATTTACAAATAAAAATACTAACAAAATAATAATATACCAACGAAATAGAATTTACTAACATTCAAACCGAATTCTATTTACAATTTTCAATCAAGACGATTTCATTTACAAATTCATGTTTTACTTTCACTTGACAACTACCTTCTCAATCCTCACTTTACATGCTATTCAATAAAACATTAATGTTAAAAAGAAAAATTAAAAACTATTAATCAAATGAAATATTACAAACAAACTGAATTCCAAAATCAAGTCTAGCGAATCCATTGTATTTTATTTACTATATAATAAAGAGTTTTTAGTTAAGTATGCTACAACAATGAAATAGACTTCTTAAATAATATTATGGCTTTATATTTTAAAACATCATTACATAATTAATAAGGCATCTTCAATTTACTCATGCTCTTACTGAATATTTTACAGAATCTAAATATTATGTAACTATTAAATTATCAACCATATAATAAATATATTTTTTTAGTATAATGTCCATCCACTGCGCTTGATTCATTTATTGTTACATTTATTTTATAAATAGTCTAAAACTATTTAGTCAAGATAGTATTTTATCTTTGGTTGCCAAAACAATTCTATTTTTATTTTTAAAGTTTAGCTTTAAGAACACAAACGCTAAAAAGTCTATAAATTAGGGAAACATTATGAAGTGGAAGACTCATCTGAGCTACTATTGTCATCACTGTCAATCATTTCTAAAGCTTTAATATGAATCCATGGTCGTAAGCGATCAGCTGCCACAACACTTTCATAACGTTTCCCCTTTTTATTAAAACCAGGTACATCACTTATTTCGTAACGATCATTACCTAGAACTTTTACAATTTTGTATGGTCCTGTAAATTTTGATAAGAGCTTAGAACTTTTTCCGTCATTATAGTAGTTAGTTCTACTTAATTTTACTAAATCATCAACCTGATATTTCACTGCCGGCACATGCTCATTGTTATGTTTTTGCTTAGCTTTCTCTTGTTTGTCTTTGATAGTTGAGCTGACGTTATCACAAAGCTGTGTTAAGTCTGTGCAATGTGGTTCAGTAGAAATATCAAGTTTATTCATTAGCTCATCTCGCATCCTGATGCCAAATAATACTTCAGTAGCTGTTTTCTGAGTTGTTACATTAATAGTGTTGTTTATACCAAACTGAATTTTACGCAAGCATCTGTCCCAGTCACGTTCATAACCGCTTGAATTTTGAGCTGATAAAGATTTTAAAATCGTCTGATTAAACCTTTCGGCTTGACCGTTTGCTCTGGGACAGGCCACAGCGTTTAAAACATGCTTGATACCGTATTTATCACAAAACGCTTTGAAGGCAGTTGACGTGAATGACGTTCCTCGGTCAGAAATTATTCTAGCGGGTATACCAAAATCATAGAAAATGCTTTCTAAGACTTTGATAGTGCTTTTGGTTTTAGTGTCCCTGACTGCCCGTATGAAAAGGTATTTTGTAAATCCATCTACTATGGTTAGTATATAGGAAAAGCCACTTCTGCTCTTGACAAACGGGCCAAGGTGATCGATATGCACCGTATGAAACGGTATGCTCACCTTCTCTATCGGGTAAAGATGGCCTTCTTTTTTTCTAGCTGACGTATCTTTGTTAAATGTGCAATTGATACATGCCGCGACATACTTCATCACAAAGCGCCTAAGTTTGGGAAAATAGAATTGACTTTGGATTTTTTCCAAGGTTTTTGCATAACCCAGATGCCCTATATCATCGTGGTTAGCCCTACATACTTGCCACCTGGCATTTTGGGGAACCACCAATCGTAAACCACCATCATGCATTTTTCTATACACGACGTTATCTTTAACTACGTAATTCTGCTTTATTTCCTTGCAGTCTTCGTCAAGTTCTGGTTTCAATACTTTGTGAATCCTAGAGATCTCTGGATCACCCATTTGTAAAGTAAGAATCCAGTTATCAGTGGAGATGTTGTACACTAATGCACAATTTTCATTTCCTTCCGCAGACTGCACGGTGTTTCGACTCAAGGCGTCGACATGCGCCATTTTAACTTCAGGTCGATATTCAATGTCAAAGTGAAATTCACTGATTTGAAGCCACCATCTAGCAATCCGCGGAATAAGATCCCTTTTAGATAGAGTTGTTCGTAATGCAGCGCAGTTTGTAAATATTTTAAATTGTAGCCCTAATAAATATACCCTAAATTTCTTCAACGAGCAGACCACAGCCAATGTTTCTAACTCGTAAGAGTGTAAATGCTTTTCATCAGGCGTGGTCTGCCTGCTAAAGTAGGCGACAGGTTTTAAAACATGTGGATTCTGCTGCCACTGCATTAATATTCCGCCAATCCCAAGGGCACTAGCGTCTGTATGAAGCTCAGTTTCTAGCTTAGGGTCGTATAACGCTAGTACCGGTCGTGTCAATAAATGTTCTTTCAGAGAAGAGAACGCTTTTTTTTGGCTTTCAGCCCAAGTCCAAGAAGCATTTTTCTTTAACAAATCAGTCATAGGGCGAGCCATTTCTCCATATCCCTTTATAAACTTTCGAAAGTATCCAGTTAAACCAAGAAACTGACGTACTTCGTGAATGTTTCTTGGGGCTGGAAACTCTTTCACGGCCAAAAGTTTGGATTCTCCAGGTTTAATGCCCTCCGAAGAGATCTCATGTCCAAGATAACTGATGGACGTATCGAAAAACCTACATTTACTGAGCTTTAACGTTAATCCAAACTCACGCAGAATTTTCAAGATTTCCTCCAGACGTTCGTAACCCTGCTCCACACTAGATGACGGAATGAGAATGTCGTCCAGGTAAGCCAACGCATATTCGAATCGCTTATTTCCAAGAATCTTATTGATCATTCTTTGGAACACTGCTGGAGCGTTGGCCAACCCGAAAGGCATTCTTTTGAACTCATAGTGACCGTCAGGTGTCACGAAACCAGTCAAGTGACGGCTCTCAGGATGCATCGGGATTTGATAATAACCCGATGCAAGATCGAGCGTCGTAAATAACTGACTTCCACTGAGATTTGTCAACTGGTCTTCAATTAGTGGGAGTGGGAAACGATCTTTAATTGTCTTGTTATTGAGAGCTCTGAAATCGACACAAAGTCGAGACTCACCGGTTTTCTTTTTAACCATAAGTATCGGACTAGCGTAATCTGAACTAGATTCCTGAATTATGTCATTTTTCATTAGATCATTTACAATTTCGCGAACCTGTTCACGCTCAGAAAAAGATAGCCTATATGGTCTATAAACAACCGGTTTGTCATCCACAAGATCAATCTTCATTTCGAATGAATTGGTACAACCTATTTCTTCAAGATTAGTGGCAAAACAGTCGCGATAATTTTGCAATAACACATACAGTTTATCAATGTGATCTTCGCTCAAATCTTGACTAAACTTAATTTCAGATTTTTCTAACGGTTCGAGACAAGAAAAATCTTTTGCGATACGATTAACATGACAGACTTCCCGTTCTTTAAAAGGCACTGACCGTGCAATCAAGGTGTTTTTCTCGATCGTTAAAGGTTTTTGCGTCAAGCTGCTAATAATTACCGAACCGATTCCATTAGTAATGCGGTAAGCACCTTGCAGCAAACGAAATTCCTTGCCTGGCTCAAGAGAGTTGTACCCTCCGACATATACGTCTCCAGTAAATGTGGGATCAAACGTGTATACTGGTACCAAAGTCATCGCAGATGTGGTTACTAAATCATTAGCAAAAAGTTTCAATGTAGTTACATTGCTAGCTAAGCCATCTTCAGGGCTGTGATAAAAGTTAAGTGAACTTTTGTTCTTCAAAACTGAGACAAAAGGTAGTTCAGTGAAGTTTTGACCAATTAGCGCAACATTCGGCATATATTGATCTTCAATTATTAAAACTTCAAGGGACGTCTCGATTTCGTCCAGTTTAAAGTTAACAAAAGACTTAAACATTGGCTTAACAGCCGAATTCCCAAACCCTTTGACCACTGGTACATTGTCATAGTATTTTTCAAGACCCATGGACTTTGCTTCACTATAGCGTAATAGACTACATTCGCTTCCAAAGTCAATGAAAGCAACAGTTTGATAATCGTTTATAGAAACAGGTTTGAAAAACTTGTCATTATCCTCGCTACCTGCTGTGATGGTTAAGGTTTTCTTTTCAGAAGTAATCGCAATTGCGGCGGGGTTTTCAGCGATAGGACGCCTGTTACAAGTTTCGAAATCGTGACCTACACGGTGGCAACGTTGGCATTTAACAAGAGGTTTTGTACACTTGCTGTACGGGTGTCCCTTCTTACGACAATTAAAGCACATAACAGAGTTTTCATTCGGTAAGGTGGAGTTAGAATTCGTCTGCGCCAAGTTGGAATTAGTCCTCTGAATACTACGCTCCCTATTTCTACCACTACTCGACGACTGTGTTCGCTGTTGGGAACAAAGAAAGTTCAACAAGTCCTCTGGTTCCGTACAATTGAGTGCCTGTGCACCATTTCTGACAGAACGATCGAAAATACCATGTATGATACAGTCAACGGCCTTCTTTCCAGATATCTCGCAACGATTCAGTAAACTTAACTTATCATAAAAATATTCCCTTAAACTTTCGTCACTACGTGAAGTGCGTGCCAGCATTTCTTCCAAGAGTCTACCATAGTTCTCTTCACTAGGAAAAGCTTTAATCAACTTCTGTTGCCACTCACTCCACGTAAATACAACAGTGGGAAGAGCTTCAAACCATCTTTTTGCCAATCCCATAAGTTTTTGGAGTGAAAAGTGGATGGTTTGCTTCTCGTCTCATGAATAAATTTGAGCACATTCATTTACTTTACGTAGCCAACATTGTATGTTCTGTAATCTGTTTGCCGGGTCGAACTCAGGAACAACATTATTTAGTTGATTATTTTGTAAAGAACTAGTTACATTACTCTTACTCGACTCACCCTTCCAAGCACTCAGTATCTTAAGGACGTCTTCAGTCGTCAATCCAGTAGAAACTTTCCGCGACTTATGACCTCGACTCCGACTTCTACTCGGGGATTTGGATGTCCTCTTCCTCTTCTCTCTATCCCGAGACCGCACTGGTTCAGGTTCACATGGTGGGGGAGTTTTGGACCCATCATTTGTTTCGCCTTTGTCCATAACTGAAATGTTTTTGTTATTGAGCGTACATAGCCAACATAAACATAAATCTTTTTGATATCTATGGTTAGATAACCTCAGTGAGCGCACATAGCTCAAATAAACCTGCATACATAGTAAACAGACATACGTATGAACAAGCACACATAGATCAAGTGATTCGGCATACTTAGACGACAGAAATATATATAGTCTCATTTAATCGTGGTTTCATAACCTCAATAAGCGTACATAGCTCAAGTGAATCGACATACTTAGCCGACAGAAATATATAGTCTCACTTAATCGTGGTTTCATAACCTCAATAAGCGTACATAGCTCAAGTGAATTGACATACTTAGCCGACAGAAATATATAGTCTCACTTAATCGTGGTTTCATAACCTCAATAAGCGTACATAGCTCAAATAAATCGACATACGTAGCCGACAGACATACATAGGTAAATAATATGGGATAAATGTGGATTTTCAAATCAAGAGATACGTAATATAATCCTCACTTTATAGGGGCCTAAATACAAGAATCTCATAGTAAAAGTCTATTTGAATTTAGTCCGAACAACCTACACATTTGATAAATGCCGACACTACCAGGGAGTGGCCCTGACCACGTGTCGATTTAGGAAATATGCAGATGTTTCGAAAGAAAAAAATAAAAGTCATGAACAGTCATTATTCAGAGTTGTTCCGAAAGACCCGCACATTTAATAAATACCAACACGATCAGGGAGTAGCCCTGACCACGTGTTGATTTAGAAAACATGTGGACGTTACAGAAAAACTGTCCAGAATAAGTCAAAAATCAGCTTAAGTTATCCCGAAAAACCCACACATTTTATAAATACCAACACGATCAGAGAGTAGCCCTGACCACGTGTTGATTTAGAAAACATGTAGACGTTACAGAAAAACTGTCCAGAATAAGTCAAAAATCAGCTTAAGTTATCCCGAAAAACCCACACATTTTATAAATACCAACATGATCAGGGAGTAGCCCTGACCACGTGTTGATCTAGAAAACATGTGGACGTTACAGAAAAACTGTCCAGAATAAGTCAAAAATCAGCTTAAGTTATCCCGAAAAACCCACACATTTAATAAATACCAACACGATCAGGGAGTAGCCCTGACCACGTGTTGATCTAGAAAACATGTGGACGTTACAGAAAAACTGTCCAGAATAAGTCAAAAATCAGCTTAAGTTATCCCGAAAAACCCAAACATTTAATAAATACCAACACGATCAGCGAGTAGCCCTGACCACGTGTTGATTTAGAAAACATGTGGACGTTGCAGAAAAACTGTCTCAATAGTCATAACGCAGTCAAAATTATCCCAAATAACCCACGTGTCTAATAAATACCAACACGATCAGGGAGTAGCCCTGACCACGTGTTTGATCTAGGAAACGTGCAGACCATTTAGAAAAACAACGGTATAACATGTATCGAATTTATAACTCTGTCCTCAAAATTTAGTTTCAAATTGCAATTAAATAACATCTTGTGTAAATTCAAAGTAAGTACATACCGCTTTTATCCACTTTTATGGGCACAAAGGTTCCGTTTCACTTCTGAGTTGAAATGAAAATCCCAGGGTAGAATCACTGAAGAATACTTTATTAAAATAGCACTGATAAATTACGATACTCTTAATTAATTCACAACCACTCAAGACGGGCGCTCCAGGCCGTCGACACTGCCTTCGTTTAAAAAATTATAGGGAATTATGAACGTATTTGATGACAACATAACGAACAAAATATTCTTACCAAATTGAAATGTGTTCTGATGGCTCTAAGAACTGAGTGTCATATCAACAACTCATTTTAGACACATTATACATATGGTTCTGTTGGTAGCCCTGTTGGGTTTAACTTTAATCTGTGGTTTCATCCACCCGACATTTTGTTTTGTCTTGGTTTTGTCGTGCAGATTAATTTGCGATATTTGCTATAAATTATACTGTTTTGTCATGTTTGGGTATTGTGTTTACCGCCCATGGTAAATCTTTACGGAAATGTGAAGTTTGTGTTGTCAGAAGCAGAAGTTTGGACATATTATTGGCTAGATTCCCACTGGACCCCGACAGGTAAAGTAATCGTTAAGATCTCAATATTTGCTTATTAATGAGTTTGCAGCAGTTATCCACACTAATATTATAAATGCGAAAGTAACTCTGTCTGTCTGTCTGTCTGCTACGCTTTCACGGCCAAACCGCTGAACCGATCTTCATGAAACTTGGCACAGAGATTGCTAGCATACCGAGAACGGACATAGGCTACTTTTTATCACCATTCGAGGGTCTGGAGTACAGATGTAGACCACCAGGTGTACCTCCAGGAGCCCAGCTAAACTATAAGAGATACAGGCATGGTTCCAAAACAAAAGTTGTTCAGTATGATGGGCCGCTTCTTTTCACAAGGACATTGAGGATCTGGAGTACCTTATGTAGACCACCAGGTGTACCATCAGGAGCCCAGCTAAACTATAAGAGATACAGGCATGGTTCCAAAACAAAAGTTGTCCATTTTGATGGGTCGCTTCTTTTCACAAGGACATTGAGGATCTGGAGTACCTTATGTAGACCACCAGGTGTACCTCCAGGAGCCCAGCTAAACTATAAGAGATACAGGCATGGTTCCAAAACAAAAGTTTTTCAGTATGATGGGCCGCTACTTTTCACAAGGACATTGAGGATCTGGAGTACCTTATGTAGACCACCAGGTGTACCATCAGGAGCCCAGCTAAACTATAAGAGATACAGGCATGGTTCTTAAACAATAGTTGTCCATTTTGATGGGTCGCTTCTTTTCACAAGGACATTGAGGATCTGGAGTACCTTATGTAGACCACCAGGTGTACCATCAGGAGCCCAGCTAAACAATCCACACTAATATTATAAATGCGAAAGTAACTCTGTCTGTCTGTCTGTCTGTCTGTCTGTCTGCTACGCTTTCACGGCCAAACCGCTGAACCGATCTTCATGAAACTTGGCACAGAGATTGCTAGCATACCGAGAACGGACATAGGCTACTTTTTATCACCATTCGAGGGTCTGGAGTACAGATGTAGACCACCAGGTGTACCTCCAGGAGCCCAGCTAAACTATAAGAGATACAGGCATGGTTCCAAAACAAAAGTTGTTCAGTATGATGGGCCGCTTCTTTTCACAAGGACATTGAGGATCTGGAGTACCTTATGTAGACCACCAGGTGTACCATCAGGAGCCCAGCTAAACTATAAGAGATACAGGCATGGTTCTTAAACAATAGTTGTCCATTTTGATGGGTCGCTTCTTTTCACAAGGACATTGAGGATCTGGAGTACCTTATGTAGACCACCAGGTGTACCTCCAGGAGCCCAGCTAAACTATAAGAGATACAGGCATGGTTCCAAAACAAAAGTTTTTCAGTATGATGGGCCGCTACTTTTCACAAGGACATTGAGGATCTGGAGTACCTTATGTAGACCACCAGGTGTACCATCAGGAGCCCAGCTAAACTATAAGAGATACAGGCATGGTTCTTAAACAATAGTTGTCCATTTTGATGGGTCGCTTCTTTTCACAAGGACATTGAGGATCTGGAGTACCTTATGTAGACCACCAGGTGTACCATCAGGAGCCCAGCTAAACTATAAGAGATACAGGCATGGTTCTTAAACAATAGTTGTCCATTTTGATGGGTCGCTTCTTTTCACAAGGACATTGAGGATCTGGAGTACCTTATGTAGACCACCAGGTGTACCATCAGGAGCCCAGCTAAACAATCCACACTATCCACACTTCCACACTTTATAATATTATAAATTCGAAAGTAACTCTGTCTGTCTGTCTGTCTGTCTGTCTGTCTGCTACGCTTTCACGGCCAAACCGCTGAACCGATCTTCATGAAACTTGGCACAGAGATTGCTAGCATACCGAGAACGGACATAGGCTACTTTTTATCACCATTCGAGGGTCTGGAGTACAGATGTAGACCACCAGGTGTACCTCCAGGAGCCCAGCTAAACTATAAGAGATACAGGCATGGTTCCAAAACAAAAGTTGTTCAGTATGATGGGCCGCTTCTTTTCACAAGGGCATTGAGGATCTGGAGTACCTTATGTAGACCACCAGGTGTACCATCAGGAGCCCAGCTAAACTATAAGAGATACAGGCATGGTTCTTAAACAATAGTTGTCCATTTTGATGGGTCGCTTCTTTTCACAAGGACATTGAGGATCTGGAGTACCTTATGTTGACCACCAGGTGTACCTCCAGGAGCCCAGCTAAACTATAAGAGATACAGGCATGGTTCCAAAACAAAAGTTTTTCAGTATGATGGGCCGCTACTTTTCACAAGGACATTGAGGATCTGGAGTACCTTATGTAGACCACCAGGTGTACCATCAGGAGCCCAGCTAAACTATAAGAGATACAGGCATGGTTCTTAAACAATAGTTGTCCATTTTGATGGGTCGCTTCTTTTCACAAGGACATTGAGGATCTGGAGTACCTTATGTAGACCACCAGGTGTACCATCAGGAGCCCAGCTAAACAATAAGAGATATAGAAATGGTTCCAAAACAAAAGTTGCTCAGTATGATGGGCTGCTTCTTTTCACAAGGACATTGAGAATCTGGAGTACCTTATGTAGACCACCAGGTGTACCATCAGGAGCCCACCTAAACTATTAGAGATACATAAATGGTACCAAAACAAAAATTGTTCAGTATGATGGGCCGTTTCTTTTCACAAGGACGTTGAGGATCTGGAGTAGCTTATGTAGACCACCAGGTGTACGATCAGGAGCATAGCTAAACAATTAGAGATAAAGAAATGGTTTCAAAACAAAAGTTGTTCAGTATGATGGGCCGCTTCTTTTCACAAGGACATTGGGGATCTGGAGTACCTTATGTAGACCACCAGGTGTACCATCAGGAGCCCACCTAAACTATTAGAGATACATAAATGGTACCAAAACAAAAATTGTTCAGTATGATGGGCCGTTTCTTTTCACAAGGACGTTGAGGATCTGGAGTAGCTTATGTAGACCACCAGGTGTACGATCAGGAGCATAGCTAAACAATTAGAGATAAAGAAATGGTTTCAAAACAAAAGTTGTTCAGTATGATGGGCCGCTTCTTTTCACAAGGACATTGGGGATCTGGAGTACCTTATGTAGACCACCAGGTGTACCATCAGGAGCCCAGCTAAATTATTAGAGATAAAGAAATGGTTCCAAAACAAAAGTTGTTCAGTATGATGGGCCGCTTCTTTTCACAAGGACATTGGGGATCTGGAGTACCTTATGTAGACCACCAGGTGCACCATTAGGAGGCCACCTAAACTATTAGAGATAAAGAAATAGTTCCAAAACAAAAGTTGGCCAGTATGATGGACTCCTTCTTTTTACAAGGATACTGAGGATCTGGAGTACCTTATGTAGACCACCAGGTGTACGATCAGGAGCCCACCTAAACTATTAGAGATACAGAAATGGTTCCAAAACAAAAGTTGGCCAGTATGATGGGAATAAGTTGAGAAAGGACATTGGCAACTTTTTACCAAGGATTTTTTTTTATCTACTGACTTTTGTATCCCATGGTTATAAATATTGATCTGTCAGCGCAGTACACCGGATGGCAAATTTTGAATTGTCCCTTTAACAACAGAAGCAAGCAAGGTATTAAACAGTAGAGATAAGAACTGTTCTAATATCACTGTCATGCTTACTATGAATATACATATCAACTTTAGAACCTCTTTCTAAAAATACTATCTAACGCGGACGAAGTCACGGGTAAAAGCTAGTAACATATAATTCTAGTTGATTTTATGTCTGGTTGTTCATATTTTAGGTTAATATACTGTATTCTTTTCTTTTATATTCAAATGAAACCTCATAACAAATAGTGATGTGCTTAAATTTATCGACAAACGTTATTTCAGTTCAGATGTCGGCTATGGATGGATTTAACAAGAAATGAGGACTTAGCGTATTTACCCATACAGAGATTAAATGAAAACAAATTCATCTGTGGAAAGCTTTCAGAAGAAAAAAGATCATTTCATATTGAATTGGACAGTGAATGATGTATGTGCCTTCTAAATATTTGTCTTCTATTCTTCAAAATATCCTTGGATTTCAATATCCTTATAAAATTATACCTTTTTTTCAGTAACAAAGAATGATGTACGACGGTTCACCTATAGTTCCATGTGTACGACGGATGTATTTGGTAGCTTAAAGAAGAAAGAAAGTCATTTCAGATGAAACTGGATATTGTTGTTAAATAGAAGACTAGAAAAAATAAATTGCATTGCACTAAAGACAAATAAACGAATATTAGTGTGTAAAGTTATTTATTTATATTAAATTACATTTCCCTGTCTAATTTTGATGGTTCAGTGTATCCAAGCGAGCGTAATCGCAAATTTATCGATATCGATAGAATTTTATTATATAGTGTGTCAATCCCTATCCCTAATGCCAAAATATGTGACAGTTTGATTCTTTATGTTGGTAGTAGATGATCGGAAAGTTGGTAGTAAGTACGTTCATAATTCGGTTCACTAGCTATAAGGAAAGTGCCAACTCTTAGAACGTAAGTGGTTATATGCTCTTTGGGGCGCTCGAGACGAACTAACTGCCGACCAGTCGTCGGCCCCAGAAAGTAACCCCACCACCTCAGCCAGACTAACCATAGATAAGCAACATAATCCAACATGGCCAACAATAACAAGGCTATAGCTGTCAGTCTGAGGCAGTGTTGCCATTTTTCAATTAATAAATAGTACAAAATCAGATAAAATTAACCAATATTTTAAAACATCATTACACTTCCTCCTGAAGCAGTATATTTTATTCTATTCTATCTATTATATTTTTTAAATACTTTGCATAAAATAAAAACCGATAAAAAATATAGTTATAATTTTCAGTTTTAACAGATGTTAATATCAGCAGACGTGCAATGCAAATATTGAATATCGATAATCGTTTATCGACTGTCAATCCTTAGAGTAAGTGTGAAATTGTTGAGTGTAGTTAAGTGCGTAATTACGCACAAAATGTCTCTCATTATTGGCCGGCTCTTATTGTGTAAGTCGACTATTATGTAAATGTACGCGTTAAGTTTAAATTCGTACTTCTATATGCATGTAGGTGTGAATTTTTGTGCGGACACCGGGACTCGAACAAATTGCGCTCGGCTACCGATCTCCTCCTTTCTGATATCTATGGTATTTACAATAGCACTTAAAATATTATAAGATTTCGCGTGAGCCGATAAGCGTTGCATCTAGGCAAAAGCGACACGGGTGTTCCGTCGGGACAGTTGAGAGCTACTGGCGGGCGAGCCTTGCGGCCACGCCGCGATCGCATGATCGTCTCACGCGCAACCTACATACAGAGGTAAGTGGTAATGTTTGTTTACTATAAATTATATTTAATATTTGTTAGTTGAAATGAAAACTTATTATTTATCGTTAATATGTAGTTAGGTATTTAGGTATGTTAAATATGTATGTATTTATATAACTGTAAATAGAAATACATATTGTAAAGGTTTAATTTATGTGTAAATGTTTTCTATATTTGTATATATGTTTGTTTATGTATCTCGTGTGTTTATACATATTTATAATTTATAAGTATTTTATGTTTGTTGTTTTAATGTTTTAGTTGTTCTTCTTTCAGATGCAGAGTAGCGGACAGGTGGCGGCACGCCACATCACTCCCCCACTGAGACCGGATCACGGTCGATAGTGAAGATAATCAGAAAAACGTACTGTTCGTCCACTTCTAGTTTTTCTTGTAGGAGGTATCGCATCAGTTGGCGGTTGCGGTGATGGGCAGTGATTGGATGGTGGCTTCGCAGGTGCAGGTTTGTTCTGAGGTTGTGTTTTGCTGTCATCTGGTTTTGTCAGGTAAGCTGGTTTAAGTCTGTCCACTGTGACAGTCATTTCTTTGCCTTGTACGTCAATTGTGAACGTTTTTGTATTTCTATTCAGAACTTTGTATGGGCCAGTGTATGGAGATTCTAATGGCCGTTTTGCAGGACCTCGACGAAGGAAGACATATTCGGAGGTAAGTACATCTTTAGGCACGTAGAATGTTTTGCTGCAGTGATTTGAGGCAGGAGATGGAGAAAGACTAGTCATGTGTTTTCTGAGTCGTGAAACGTAGTCTGCTGGGTCCATGTAGTCATCTTTTGATGGTTCAAAAAATTCTCCCGGTAATCGAAGTGGCTCTCCGTACACTAGTTCGGCGGAAGAAGCGTTCAGATCCTCTTGCCAGGCTGCTCTGATGCCGAGTAGCACGAGTGGAAGGGACTCTGTCCACTGAGGATTTTTGTGACAGACAATGGCTGCTTTTAATTGACGGTGTAGTCGCTCCACCATACCATTGCACTGTGGATGATAAGAAGTGGTGGGGCGATGTTCGGCGCCAATCAGTTTTACAATGTTTTGAAAAAGTAGCGATTGAAACTGTTGTCCTCTGTCAGTTGTTATGAATTGTGGGCAACCATGACGTGATATCCAGTTGGACACGAAGGCCATGGCGCAGGTTTCTGCGGTTATGTCTGGTAAAGGGTAAGCGTCGCACCAGCGTGTGTAGCGGTCTACGACAGTCAAGCAGTAGCGGTGGCCATTGGAGTATGGTATTGGGCCAACTAAATCCATGTGGATGTAAGCGAAGCGTTCTGATGGCAGAGAAAACGAAGAGTAGGGTGCTGTGACGTGTCTACTTATTTTGCATCTCTGGCAGTCTTCGCATTCTTTAGCCCAGGTCTTACAGTCACGGCGGATGCCGGGCCAAACAAATCGTTGGGCAATCATTTTCGCGGTTGCGACTCCACTGGGATGGCTGAGGCCATGCATATGCTTGAAAACTTGTTTGCGAAAGGCTGGTGTTATGTATGGTCTTGGATTTCCGGTGGAAACATCACAGTATACACGGTATTCTGTCATCTTCTTTAGTTTAAGTGCCGTGTCCTTCTTGAGTAAGGCTTGCAATTCAGGGTCTCTGTCCTGATCTTTTGCAAGATTCTCGTAGTTGACGACTGTTACTACCTCTTCGATGCGAGATAGGGCATCTGCGACGATGTTGTTTTCACCTTTGATGTGTCTTAAGTCGGTGGTAAATTGTGATATATAGTCGTAATATCGAAACTGTATCGGTGTGCATCTGTCTCTTTTGGTTTTGAAGGCGTACGTAATGGGTTTATGGTCGGTGAAGACGGTAAAAGTTCGGGATTCCAGCATGTACTTGAAGTATTTGATACCTTCGTAGATAGCCAGTAGTTCCCTGTCATAGGGGCTATATTTCTTTTGAGCCGACGTCAATTTACGGGAGAAAAATCCGAGTGGTTCCCATTCCTGTCCTTTCTTTTGCTGAAGGACGGCGCCTATTGCCTCATCCGACGCGTCTGTAAATAACGCCATTTCCTTGTTAGTGTCAGGATGTACCAGAAGTGTGGCTTTTGATAGGCTGTTCTTACATTCATTAAAGGCAGCGGTCATTTCATCAGTCATGTGGATAGGTGCTGCTCCTTTTAGTTTGCCTTTAAGTGCGTCGTTGAGTGGTGCTTGGATTTTTGCTGCGAGAGGCGTGAATCTTCGATAGTAATTGACCATCCCGAGGAAGCGTCTAAGTTGTTTGGCTGTTGTCGGTGATGGGTATTTTCGTATGGCATCTACTTTCTCTTCAAGCGGTGAAATGCCAGTTCTGGACACGTGGTATCCTAAGAAAGTCACTTCTTCGACTCCAAATGCGCACTTGGCTGTGTTTATGAGTACACCGTATTTTGTGAAACGGTCAAATATAGTTTGCAGATGCTGGAGATGCTCTTCTTTTGATTTTGAGAAAACGAGGATATCATCCAAATATCCATACGCGAACTCTAAACCTTGCAGGACCTCGTCTATAAACCGCTGAAAGGTTTGTGCGGCGTTCCTTAACCCGAAGGTCATGTAAGGGAACTCATATAAGCCGAATGGCGTTGTGATGGCTGTTTTCGGTATGTCATTTTGTTCGACCGTTATTTGGTTATATGCTTTTACTAAGTCGATTTTCGAAAATAAAGTTGAACCTTTTTTGGATAACTGATAGACGAAGTCATCTATGTGTCGGATGGTATCTATCTATCTGGTATCGTCCGTGCGTTTAATGCTCTGTAATCCCCGCACGGTCGCCATCCATCATCCTTTTTCTTAGCCAGGTGTAGGGGTGAAGACCAGGGGCTCTCTGATCTGCGGGCTGTGCCGTTCTGTAGCATATCATCGAACTCTTTTTTGGCGATCTGTAGTCTATCTGGAGCAAGGCGACGTGGGCGTGCTACGACAGGTGGACCAGGGGTGGTGCGGATATGGTGCTTTGTGTTGTGTTTCGGCTGGGTTGGTGCACCTGCAGGTCTGGTAATCCCCGGGTAGTCTCGAAGAAGTTCGTGATATGGTGAGTCACCGGTGAAGGCTTTGATGGCCTGTATTTCTTTCGAGCTGATGTTGCGGTGAGGTACGTTGATGCTGAGATTGGTGATTCCATCTATGAGGCGATGATGTCGGCAGTCTACCAGCAGGTGGTGGTGGCTTAGAAAGTCGACACCAATAATGGGCCTGGTGACGTCAGCTACGATGAACCTCCAGACGAAGTCTCGGCGGAGTCCAAGGTCGAGGTGAAGTTCGATGAAACCATAGGTTGATATGATTGTATTGTTTGCGACGTATAGCTCATACTTTGTTTTTGGGCGCTGGTCTCTGGTTAATGTTTTTGGGAATACGCATAAGTCACATCCTGTGTCAACTAGGAAATTTAACTTAGTTTTCCTTTCAGTAACAAAGAGGCGGCCTTTACACTCCAGGCAGTCGTTAGCCGCCACTAGTGGCTGCCGTTGGAGTTTTCCTTCTGATATTGGCAAGGAGTGAGGCATTTCATGGCACTTGAGCCGAATTTGCGATGGTAGTAGCATATTCCGTTGCTATTGTCACTCCGACGGTGGCGACTGTTCGAACGGGATCCAGGTCGCGATCCTGGGCGTGATCCACTGAAGAATTTTCTGCGTGAGCGACTCGGGCGTGTGCTCAATGTTGCTATTTGTCTTGTCAGCTCAGTAATTTGCTTTGCCATGCTCTCCATAGCTTGTAGGTATGGATCAGGAGCACTGTGTGACGTAGATGGCATGACTTCACATATCTGGGTGCTAGGTGAAGCGACGGCGATAATTTTGTCGGCGAGATCGGCCAGTTTGTCAATGGCCATGTCGGTGTGAGAAGCCACGATGGGTTGTATATTATAAGGTAGCCTGTTGTACCATATTGTTCTTACAAATTCTTCAGGGACTGTTGGTCCGGCGAGGTGCTGTAGGTGTCGCAAAAATTGGGATGGTTTCCTGTTACCCATTTCTTGGTTGTTTAAAAACTGTTTAACCTCCTCTTCACGGGGCTTTGAAAGGCGTCTAATCAGTTCTGTTTTCAGGGTCAAGTATTTATTTTCTTTAGGTGGGTTTTC
The DNA here is from genome assembly GCA_027580185.1 of Tuta absoluta. Taxonomy (NCBI): domain Eukaryota; kingdom Metazoa; phylum Arthropoda; class Insecta; order Lepidoptera; family Gelechiidae; genus Tuta; species Tuta absoluta. The sequence goes on from JAQAHW010000060.1 coordinate 2,136,149, forward strand.
GATAATGTCCGCCACTTCTATAGCATACTGATGATCAAGCTGACTAGTTGCGTAGTAAAATTTTGTAGTGTCTGATGATATGCCGGATTCACACCTACTTTGTATAATTCAAATTTTTCATTTGTGGCCTTATCTTCCTGGGGCGTCGGTCCGCCATTTGCGCCGTTCGCATTGTCTTCTGGGTTAACCATGCTGTTCAAGCGTTCAAAGGTTGCTTGATGTTCTTAGGGGTCACCAATTTATATGGAGTATTGATTACCTTGTAGGTACAGCTTCGGTAGGCACGTAAGTATCCAAGGTAGGTATCCAAGTTAGGCACGTAAATAAGTCCACAATACACCATATAATAGTTCAATGTTTATTGTCTATTCGTAAGCACAAGCGAGCATATACAAGCGTATAAGAAAGCGTATTTACAATAGCACTTAAAATATTATAAGATTTCGCGTGAGCCGATAAGCGTTGCATCTAGGCAAAAGCGACACGGGTGTCCCGTCGGGACAGTTGAGAGCTACTGGCGGACGAGCCTTGCGGCCACGCCGCGATCGCATGATTGTCTCACGCGCAACCTGCATACAGAGGTAAGTGGTAATGTTAGTTTTCTATAAATTATATTTAATATTTGTTAGTTGAAATGAAAACTTATTATTTATCGTTAATATGTAGTTAGGTATTTATGTATGTTAAATATGTATGTATTTATATAACTGTAAATAGAAATACATATTGTAAAGGTTTAATTTATGTGTAAATGTTTTCTATATTTGTATATATGTATGTTTATGTACCTCGTGTGTTTATACATATTTATAATTTATAAGTATTTTATGTTTGTTGTTTTAATGTTTTAGTTGTTCTTCTTTCAGATGCAGAGTAGCGGACAGGTGGCGGCACGCCACTTCTTCTTCTTCTTCTTCTTCTTCAACCCGTTGCCACCCAATGCTGAGTGTAGGTCTCCTCCAATGTTCTCCACTTCTGACGATCAAGGGCCTGTCCTATCCAGTTCTTCCCAACAACTTTGACGATGTCGTCCGTCCATCTAGCCGGCTGTCGTCCCACGTTCCGTCTTCCCTCTCTCGGTCGCCACTCCAACACCTTCCTTCCCCATCTGCCATCCATTCTTCGGCATATGTGACCCGCCCACTTCCACTTTCTTGTCGTTACCACTTTAGCTATGTCGGTTAGCCTGGTCCTTTTGCGTATTTCGGTGTTTCTTATCATATCACGTAGGGAAATGCCCAACATAGCTCGCTCCATAGCCCTCTGGGTGACTTGTAAGCGGTGGATTGTTTGTTTAGTGAGCGTCCAAGCTTCAGCGCCGTATGTCATGACGGGGAGGACACATTGCTCAAACATGCAACGTTTTAAGTTCATAGGCACCTTTTTGGATTTGAGTACGTCGGATAGTTTACCGAAAGCACCCCAGCCGAGTTGAATGCGACGCTTGATTTCTCTGTCTTGCCCGCTAACTTCTAGACTCAAGGTCTGTCCTAGGTAAACGTACTCCTTCACTTTCTTGATCCGGTGACCCTGGATAATTATGTGATCTATGTCGTCGTCGCAGCACATTATCATTGTTTTCGAGGCATTCATTTTTAGACCGACAGAAAGCGATGCAACATAAAGTTCCTGAACCATGAACTGTAGTTCGTCGACTGTTTTCGCGAAAACGATGATGTCGTCGGCAAAGCGCAGGTAAGTAAGCTGTTCGCCATTGATGTTTATGCCTCTTTGAGACCAGTCGAGAAGCTTAAATATGTCCTCCAAACAAGCTGTGAAAAGTTTGGGTGAAATTGTGTCACCTTGTCTTACTCCTCTCCTAACGCGCACTTGGTCTGTAAGCTCGTGGAGTTTGACTTGCAAGGTAGCTGAGCGGTATACTTCTCTGATAGCTTCCACATATCTAGTGTCGACCTGACTTCGTTGCAGAGAGTGGATAACAGCCCAGTGTTCTACCGTATCGAACGCCTTTTCATAGTCTACGAAGGCTACTACTAGGGGTTGATTATATTCGTTGCACTTCTCTATAACTTGGCGTACTGTAAATATATGGTCTATGGTTGAGAACCCACTCCTAAAACCTGCCTGTTCCACTGGTTGAGCTGAGTCTAGCCGAGTTGCCAGACGATTGGTGATCACTTTTGTGAACAGCTTGTAGATGTGGCTGAGTAAGGATATGGGCCGGTAGTTACTCAATTTAGTGATATCCCCCTTTTTGTGCAAAAGTATCACAATCGCATTTTTCCAAGATTCTGGTGACACTCCTTCGAACAATACTTTGTTAAACAGCATCTGAAGTTGTTTAAGCACTGGTTTGCCACCGTGGAGTAATTGTTCGTAAGTGATCCCATCCTCGCCGGGCGATTTTCCCTTCTTCATCTGCTTGAGCGCGTGTTTTATCTCATAAAGACTAAACTCAGGGAGATCTTCCGTTTTGTGCCTAGTAAGAGTAGCTCGTGGATCACTCGAAACAGTAGGATTTGGCTCAAATGACTGAGAACTGTAAAGTTCCGAGTAAAACTTTTCTACAGTATCTGTAAGTTCTTTTCGGTCTGAAGTCTGTTGGTCACCTTCTTTAGTTAGCCGGTGTATCAGGTTGTTGCCTCGACTTAGTTGTTTCCTGAACACTTTTGGACCCTTGTGTTTTTCTATAGTATCAAGAATTAGCTTATGTTTTCTGTTCCTTTGAAGCTTTCGTATAGTATGTCTTATACGACTGTTAATGTTGTTGATACCGTGTTGGTCTGGTGATGACAATATTAGCTTCCGTTGTTGGAGGAGGAGAGCTAGATCTTTTGGCGCCTGGGGTTTCGTTTCATTTGCTGGTTTAATTTCTTTTACCGTGCTTTTGATCGAGTCCACTAGTTGTCGGTTTATTTTATCAGCACTCCATTGTTCTGTATGTCCGATAAGTTTCCCTGCTAATTTGTCCTGGTAAAGCTCTTTTTGGGCTAACAGGAATACCTCATCCCTTCTGGGTCTAATAGTTGTAACAAGTCGTCTCCGTTCTAGTGTCAAGTTAATCGCAATCCGAGCTCTTACAATACGGTGGTCGCTTCCTGCACTCGCCTGGTTTATGACGTCGACGTCGTGAACTATATGTTTCCTGTTGGACAGTATATAACAGGAAACATATAGAACTCTGCCTTTGTCGGTCCCAAGCCCGAATGTGAAAAGAGGAGGGTAGGCAGAGCGGTGATATCAAGACTGCTGTAATCTCACCAACGCCGAATCTCGGGCGGCGGTCAATTAACCTGAATCTTCAGGCTACCACAAGCCACGAGGAAGCAAATGACCTCGAAAAAGAGTGGACTCGCCAACCCGCAACGGCCAGCGTGGCGTTTTAAGGCCAATTACCCTTCAAATGAATAAGACGACCAAGAAATGGCCCTCAGTCCCCAGCGGTCCTGATAGGCCTGGCTACGGCAGCGGTCGGGGAACCTCCAGGACAGAGGGTGCTAAGAATCCCTGGGGGAACGGATCCGGCTGCCTCAGCAATATCTACCTGGCTACGTACAATGTTAGAACTCTGCTCACCGATGAAAGATACGAAGAACTAGAATCAGAAGTCCTAAACAAGATCAAATGGGACATAATTGGTCTAAGCGAGACAAGGCGCCGAGGTGAAGAGTTAATTAAACTCCACTCGGGGCAGCTCTTTTACTATAAAGGATATGACGACAACAACTACAGGGAGGTGTAGGTTTCCTCATTAACACCTCAATGTCCAAATTGCTACAAAACATCTGTGCTATATCACCCCGAGTGATATATGCAACCTTTAAACTGAACAGACGATACACCTTAAAAGTCGTCCAAGCTTACGCTCCGACATCAGCCAAAAAACACGACGAAGAACTTGAAGTTTTCTACGATGATGTCAGCAAGGCACTCAGTAATAATCCCTCCTACTACACATTTGTTTTAGGGAACTTCAACGCCAAATTGGGGAAAAGTTCAGTAAATGAAGAGTTTGTAGGCAGATTTGGCTTGGGCCAAAGAAACGAGAGAGGGCATGCCTTAGCTAGTTATCTCGAGTTCCAGAAACTCTATGCTATGAACACTTTCTATGAGAAAAAGCCGGCACGCCACACGATGACGTAATTATCCGCTGAGTATTCTATCGAGTTAATGACATCTAACGCTTCGTCTTGTAAACAACTACGCAAGTATTTAAACTTTTGTATAGGTTTTAGATTACTCTGATTCACAAGTGCCTCATAGGTTTCGCGAAATTCCAACCAGTCCTTATACTTTCCACTAAAAGTAGGTAGGATAATCTATAATTTGCCGTGTGATGCCGGCCTAGATTGCCGTGTGATGCCGGCCTAGAATAGCATCACCCCAATTCTTACCTATGGGTGTCGTAAGAGGCGACTACGGGACTCGAGGGTTAGATGTGTATTGCAATTTTAGGCGATGGGCTGACAACCTGTCACTATAGTAATACACAGTTATCTGATTGACCCTCAAAGTTTTGTCAGATGTGGTGTTAATATCCGTTTTAAGGCCGTTAACGCTCTGCCTACCCCGTAAGGGATTATAGGCGTGATATATGTATATGTATGTATGTAGGGTAATCTCGGGAAATTTAATTGAATCACAACCATCAGAGTGAGGTTGTGGTTGTGGTTGCGGTTCCGGGTGCGATTCCTTTTTTGCTCTAATTACGCTTTCGGCCCGGGTTACAGTCTTGTAATACGAATTCTCAAATGACGACCGCTCTTCCGAGAGCTTATCTACTTCATTACTAGAGAGTTCCAGTTTAGTTTGAAATTCATTGAAACCCTCAAAAACAGCCGGCATATTTTTTTCCCGTAACTTTAAATAAATAACTTGATCTGGCGTCAGAGTTTTTAAATCAGTAGGCAAAGTGCTAAGATGTTTTGTAAAAAGTGTTAACTTGCCCTTATAAACACCCCGCAGCTTATTCTATTCGTTTATCTCTTTATTTCGCTTCTCATTAGCTAATTCGGAATCTGATTCGGAATCCGACATCGTCATAGGCAAAAATTAAAAAGTTAAAAAATACCCCGACAGTGAAATAATTTGTATAACTCAAAACAAAAAAAAATGATTTAGACTGGAATGGAATTTTACGATAGAGACAATTGGGAAAGAGAATAAAGGAAAACCAGCTCACTTACGGTTTTCCAGTGCTTGCTTCTTCCTTCTTCTCTGGTTGAATCACGGATAGATGTCGATCTTCTCTCCTTTATCACGTGCAGCCTAAAATTCCTGTTTATGTGAAACCTCACCACGAAGTTTTCTTACGATTATAGCGATGCTTATGCCACCATGCGTTCGGTGCGGTCGGGAAACGTCTCGATGCCAGCCACGTTGTGTAGCGCTTGCGATCTACAGGGTTATTTTTTATTCACCCCGGAAATTTTACAGGGTGATTCTACTCATGATTTTGAACAACTTTTACTATGGGGTCACCTGTGAAATCGCGAAAAAAAATCCAGCTGTTCCATACATTTTGTTCGAGTAGGTATGATTTTTTCTATGGAGCAGCTGTTTTTTTTTCCGCGATTTCGCAGGTGACTCATAATAAAAGTTGTTCAGAATCATGAGTAGAATCACCCTGTAAAATTTCCGGGGTGAATAAAAAATAACCCTGTATGTGGGTAGAATTGATAGCGTGGCGTGGTCCATTACTACGAAACCACGCGCAAATCACGTCGACTCGTGCACGGCGTGATTGAACTAACACGATGTGATGATGATGCGGCACCGCGTGCCTCACCATGCGGGTAGAAGGGACGTGGACCAGCACAATCCGATGCCACATGCGAAACCTCCTGCTTTATCTGCTCTTCTCCTTCCGATTAGGCACCCTAGAATGCTGTTCTGCAACTGAAGACCCTCGATGACCACCAATGTGGGCGGTGCGAAGCGATGTGCAGCCACGTGTCAGTGCCAACCGCTGATACGCCGGCACCGTCGCCGCTGTTCTCCACAACTCACGTACTTCGAAGCAACAGAAGGCGCGATGATCTTTTTGCTCAAGTTTCTTCTTTATATTCGGGGTCACCAAAAACTATGTGAAATAAAAGCCCGAGTTGTGGATGGCCGACGTATTTTTGGTTGAGTCGTCGCAGTCAGAAAAGAGGGTGAGGCAGGGCCGTAGTGGTTTATATAGTCCCGCGAAGCGCCCTCTATTTTTATCGGAACTAATACGTGGCTAAGCTAAGTCGAATAGGGTAAAATGATCTATGATTGATACAGCCACAGTGGTAGTAGTTCTAATGATAAGGGATAGATGGCGCTTTTACAAATAATGTAATAGGTATTTCTAAACAGGTACTTAATAGTAAGTTGCTGACCTACCTTGAAGACAATGATCTTCTCAATGACCGTCAATATGGCTTTCGCCGGGGGCGGTCTACTGGTGATCTTCTTGTGTATGTCACGCACTGCTGGGGCGAAGCCATCGATAAAAACGGCGAAGCACTTGCCGTTTCACTCGATATCTCAAAGGCCTGTGACAGGGTCTGGCATGCAAGTCTGCTCAGCAAGCTTCCTGCTTATGGCATCCCAGCTGATTTTTGTACTTGGATTTCAGACTTCCTTAGTGAACGGTCCATCAGAGTAGTCGTTGACGGCTGCTCCTCTGACCTTATGGCCATTGATTCCGGAGTTCCTCAGGGGTCTGTTCTCTCTGCAACTCTTTTCCTGCTGCACATCAATGACCTTCTTTGGCATGGTATTGTTGGATACGCAGATGACAGTACCGTTAGTACCGTTTCAGAGAGATACGAGTACGTTTAGTACGTAGAGTTAGTACGTTTTTTTTTGCTCTGGCAACCCCAATGTGAGCAGACGTCATAAACAGCTCCTCAAAGTATTTATTAGATTTTGCTTATATTTTACTGTAATTTGAGTGTTTTAAGTGTTAAAAGTGAAAATTTATAGTGTGATAATAAGTGCGAAAACAGTGAAAGACAAAACTGTGACATTTTCGTGCAAGAAGATACGAAATACGCCAACTGTCAACGAACAATTCGAATGAATAGCGGATACTTAATCCCGGGGAGTATTGTTTTTATGCTAATATTAAGAACAATATACAGTCTTTACTTACAATATCACAGCTAAACCAAGCACATAACTGCACATTGCTCACTATTATAGAAAAGTACTACCTACACTCACAAATAGCGCCGTGAACTTGCCTCAGCTTACTTTAATCGAAGTTTATCTGATGGGAAGGTCAACCGCCGCTCAGACAACTTATTCATTAAATACTGCACACCTTTAGGCACACCATTAATTTCATGCTTTTGTGCATAGTTTGTTTTAATCTAGATTTTAAAGTGTCTCAGTTCGCTTAACAATCTGGGAAGTGAAGCTGATGACATTTGAACAGTTATTTACTTTGCTACACTTACCAAACTGCTAAATTAATTAGATTACCTTCTCGCTAACTTCCTTGTAATTGTAAATTGTATATTAAAAAGTTTAATTTGTAATTTCAGCTCCGGCAGCAGTTCCAAAATGCCTGAAACCCGTTCCATGGCTAGGGAGCAGAAATTACAGAGACTTATGATAGAAGTCAAGGACTTTGAAGCTCAGGTTGACCGGCTAGTTGAGGAAAGAAACAACCTACAGTGTGAAATGAGAATGTTAAAGTCCAGCAAAGAGACAATTCACTTAAAACTGACGAACACCCTCTGCTTACTTGAAGAATCTAAGGAGGATAATGACCACAAACAAGCAGTGATTGACACTTTACGTGTAGAGAACTGTAAACTGCAAGCCACTTCAGACCGTGTAGGATTCTTAGAAGAACAGCTTCGCGAAGCGCACAGCAGCTTGATTAGCTTGCAAAAAGAGAAGTGTAACACAGAAAAGATCCAGTCATTCTCACTTCATAACGAATTGTCGTTTGCCCTACACGAGGAACTATCTTTTACAAATGTAACCAGTGACCATCAGTTTGCACAATGGACTGACCCAACTACAGAAAATTTGCAAAACCATGAAAGACCGAGGAGACCACAGCAAGTTTGGGGTGGTATGGGATCTACCTCCTAGCGGTCCACCCCGGGCAACGGCAACACAGGCTTGCCTGTGAATAAGTCCGGCTGAACGATCCCACCAAGCGGTGGAAGGCTCCGTAAGGAGCCGCCTGGCTCGCGACCACCATCCCACCGAAGTCTGGCGCCAAGTAGCTTGCTGCGTTCCGTCAGTGTGTGGGAGTGCCAGTGCCTTAACAGGCTTCTTCTGGGTTAGCTCGCTACATCTTAGACTCTGTCTCTGTCCTATGACCTAGACTAGAGTCAAGAGCAAACCCATCATTAATAAAAAAAAAAAAAAAAGTTAAAGCAAAATTACTAAAAGCTTTGAATGCCAATAGATTACTACGGAAACAGCACAAAAAGAAATTGAAGAAACAAAACATTCTAATTAAACGGGTAGCATTGCATCAGGAGATAAACTCTCTTAAGGCAGCTTATTCAGTTTTATCTGAGCAACATAAAGAAGCTCGAAATAGGCTGAGTAAACAATATTCTACCTCTGCACCTCCAAGAAATAATAATTTAGTAATAAAAAAATGTCATGAAATAATGGCTTTGCTGCAAGATAACATAAATGAACAAGATGCTGCATTGCTAACTGACACAGAGGACCTGTCTAAAATTTCAAATGACAGTGGGTCCCCCATGACGAAGAGAAGGAAACGCCGTCGTTCATCAAAGAAGAAAAAGGACAGGGAGCAGACTGAATCAGATAAAAAAACACCAAGGTCACAGAAAGACCCCCAAGCGCGCTGCTCTTTGCAGAAACTTAAACCTGGATGCGGCCTTGTCGCTCCACAGGGGCAAACTACACAGTGCCCCCCTTACCTGCTGGAGCCCCAGCCTCAATGGGCCTGTGGCACTTGGCAAGATCAGCATGCGCGACGAGGGCAACACGGACATCAGAGATCGAGACCTCAGTAGGGTACTGGTGCGTTGCAGGGACAACTTCTTTCGTGGAGCCCACATGCTCCGCAGGGGCCCAAGTTCCAGCCGAGCCTTCTGGCTGCGCAAGCGCCGCAGTACCAGCAGGGCCTACACACACGGCAGTGGTCTCATCTACTTCGGGACCCTTACATGGACCAGGAACCCAGTACTTCCAGGCCACAAGCAGATCTAGGTCTAGGTAACCCCGCGCATTGACTACGTGGCTCGCTAGTAACACCGCACGCCCCACATGCGTCGTCATCGTTCACCCCGCGCGCCCCGCCGCCGTGCGCCCTGCGCGCGCCGCCTGCTGCTCGAGCGCCTTCGGATCTGCTCACGCCGCGCGCCGCCGGGCAAGGAGCCCAACGCGCGTCGCTGCTTCAGCGCGGCAGCAACACAGCAGCGTTGCATACTAGCACGCCTACGCCCAGTGCTCGTAGCCATCAGGTTCAGCAGCTGCCCAAGCCCGTGGACACTAATCCTTCTAAGACGGTTATATTTAGTGACAACATAGGAAAAGGTGTAGGTTACTTACTACATAATAAAATTAATCAGGTTGTTGAAAATGTTTGTTTACCTCAGGCTTCATTTAAACAAATTACTGACCGAATGCTAAACTATACCTATTCGGAAAACACCACAGTCATCTTATTACTAAGTCATAGTAGTGGTGTCGATAAGCAGGCGTTGACTAACTTTATTAATTCATGTGCCACCCTAAATGTCCATAACTGTATTATAGGCACATTACCTTACATTAAGGGACAAGATGAATATAATAGTCGTATTTATAAATTTAATACCATGTTGTATAATCTGACATGTAGTCATAGTGACAACTTATATACAGTCGACATTAATGTTTTCAATAATTTTATTTTGACCAACAGTACTTTGTACTTATCTTTTTTTACCGCAAACGTTTAGCTTATCTGTTAGCTATGAATATTTCTGACCCGGTTTTACATTGTATACCAGATAACATTATACTTAGCCCTCTTGCATCCAGAAATAATGAATCTCAACATTTAAACTAAACCGAAAGACAGAGGAAATGCCACTTTATTCATCAGAATATTCAGGGCTTTCCCGGCAAAGACCTTGAGATTGAGTTGTTCCTGGAGTCAAGAAAATGTGACATTTTATGTATTTCAGAGCATTGGCTGAAAGATTATGAAATGCTCATAAATTACGAAAACTATGAAATAGTCAGTGCCTTCAATCGAAAGTCCACTACTCGTGGAGGCACGCTTATACTTGTGAACAAAAATATAAAGGCTAAAGAACGAAAAGATATTGTTGGACTTTCGAGTGAATGTGTGTGTGAACTGTCGTGCGTTGAGCTGGAGAAACATATTATAGTGTGCGTATACAGGCCCCCTAAAAATAGTAACTATGAGAGTTTTGAACGCATCATGGAAGATGTTTTAAAGATATTGCTAAAATCAAAGAATAAATTCCATATAGTCTGTGGAGATTTCAATATAAATATATTAGAAAATGTTACGTTCAGAAGTCAGTTTGTCAGTTTGTTTAAATCATTTAACCTTAATAACATATTTAAAGAACCTACTCGAATAACTGCAACCACAGCTACTTGTTTAGACAATATTTACTGTGATTGTGGCTATTCAGACCAAGAAATAGTAAATTGTTGTAAATCAGACCACAATGGACAATCTGTGCTTTTCCCATGTCGTCCTCAGGATGAAAAGATTGTTATTAGTAAAAGAATCATAAATTCCAACCAAGTAGAAAAACTCCATGACGCACTATCAGAAAAACTACCAGTTCTAGACTATGATACTAATAATCCAAATAACTTTTATACAAAACTTTTTTTAACGCTACGTGATGAATTTGAAGAAAGTAACAATTAATCCTAAATTTAAATTCAGTGACTGGGCAACTGTAGGTATTCGAACAAGTAGGAGTAAATTATTCGAGCTGTATGACAAAAAGTCTTATAATCACAGTGAAACTTTTGTTGAACATGTTAAAAAATATTCGAAAATTTTCAAAAATGTTTGTTTACAAGCTAAAGCTATTTACACCAAAAATAAAATATACTCAGCTGAAAATGTTATTAAAACCGTTTGGAAAGTTGTTAATTCAGAGACTGGTAGAACTAAACCAATTGAGAAATCACATTCTTTAAAGACTACTCAGGGTATTGTTACTAAAGACACCGAGATAGCTAAAGAGTTTGAAACCTTTTTCAGTAATATACCATTTAAAACTACTGAGTTTCTTAATTCTTCGCCTGTCATTGCGTCAGCTCTTTTAAAAACGAATGTCCAGACATGTGTAAAGGGATTTGAGTTTAGGCACATCAATGCAAATATAATAATAAAAACTTTTAAAAATATAAAATCAAAAACAACAGAGGATTTATGGGGCATGTCAGTAAAACTATGTAATTCTTTAATAGATACATTAGCACCATACTTAGCCAGTATATTTAACGCTTGTATTGATCATGGTATATTTCCTGATCTCATGAAACACAGTAAAGTCATACCTCTTTTTAAAGCTGGGGATAAAACGGATCCCAGTAACTTTAGACCAGTGTCTGTACTACCGGTTTTGAGTAAAGTCTTTGAGAAAATTATACTAAATCAAATGCTCCTACATTTCAATTTAAACAAATTACTACATGATCAACAATTCGGCTTCACCAAAGGGCGTTCGACAACCGACGCTGCTGTCAAGCTTCTAGAACATATATACAATGCTTGGGAGGAATCGCAGGATGTAATAGGGGTGTTCTGCGATTTATCCAAAGCATTTGACTGCGTTGATCATGAGACACTATTGTTAAAACTTGACCATTACGGGATAAGAGGAAAAGCGCTCGATTTGGTTGAATCCTATCTTGTAGGTAGAAAGCAAACAGTCCAGATAAATGGTGCGAAGTCACTGGGATCTACAGTCGAAATTGGTGTACCCCAAGGATCAATTTTAGGACCGTTCCTGTTTTTGGTGTACATAAATGACTTGCCCTTCATGGTACAGAATCTGGCCAAGATAGTTCTTTTTGCAGATGATACCTCTTTAATATTTAAAGTGGACAGAAAGGCTAAAAATATTAACGAAGTGAATTTTGCACTTGATCAAATTCATAAATAGTTTACGTCTAATAATTTAGTATTAAATTCTAAGAAAACTAAATGTATTAAATTCTTTCTTCCTAATGTAAAAAGTATTAAACATGATATTGTTCTTAATAATGAAAAACTAGATTACGTAACTGAAACGGTTTTCTTGGGAATCACACTCGACGCAAATATTCAATGGGACCCTCAAATACTAGCATTGGCTGGTAAACTTAGCTCTGCGGCATACGCTGTTCGAAAAATCCGACAGTTGACCGATATCGCTACAGCCAGGTTTGTGTATTTTAGTTATTTTCACAGTATAATGTCCTATGGATTATTAGTATGGGGTCAAGCCGCTAACATTAAAACTATATTTGTGTTACAAAAAAGGGCTATAAGAGCTATATATAAATTGCGAGGTCGTGATTCCTTAAGAGAATTGTTTAAAGAAATAGGCATTCTTACGCTTCCTTCGCAGTACGTTTTTGATAACATAATGTATGTGCGTAAGAATTCTAATTCATATTTAAGAAACACTGATATTCATTGTCGAAACACAAGAAATAAAAATAAAATTGTACAGCCGCAAACCAGATTAAGTAAGGTCAGAAAATCATGTATGGGGAACTGTATACGTTACTACAATAAAATACCAGACGAAATTTTACAGTTGAATGATAATCAATTCAAAACAAAAATCAAGAATATTTTATGTTCAAAGGCATATTACAAGCCAGAAAATTATCTTACAGATAAAGACGTCTGGTCACTAGCAACTGTAGCTCCAACACAATGTATCAGGTAGATAGACATATCATATTTAAACTTCAATTTGACATAGATTTAATAACATTGACATAGGTTTAACTTTGACATGTATTTGTTTTTTACATTACTGTAAGTTTACTATTCTTTTTTTTATGTATTATGTTAAGTACCTAGATATGACTTTCTAAAAGAGAATTTTGTAAATTCCTACTTAAAAATAAATTATTTGATTTTGATTTTGATTTTGATACTTAACAGGTGCAAAAACCAGTGGGGATGAAATACGTTCGTTAAGAAAGGTCATGTACTATGGTTTTTATTTTGCACTCACAGTGCTAAATTACTTTCATAAATGAAAATAAGAAATTGAAAAAATGTCAGCGCCCGCCGGGACTTGAACCCGGGACCGTGGAGTACCGTTCCACTGCTCTGCCAACTGAGCTACCGGCGCCCCGACGTAAGCCGAGGAAATCTTCAACCTCTTGGTACTCGTCTCGAAGCGACGACAAGCGACATCTAGTATAAGTTATTTGAAACGAATACTATGGTCAGTCCACTTAAGAGTGAAATTCGAACCATGCGATGAAGCTTTGCTTACTTTTAATGTACTATGGTTTTTATTTTGCACTCACAGTGCTATATTACTTTCATAAATGAAAATAAGAAATTGAAAAAATGTCAGCGCCCGCCGGGACTTGAACCCGGGACCGTTAGGTAGAGCGAACAGATCTGACCTTAAGTCTTGTCTCCCAATGGGGCGACGACAATCTGGTCTCATTCAATGCCACCAAAAGACAGGCGTGTCTTTTCACTGCAAAAAGGAGTCCTTTCGACTGGACACCTACTTTTCGGGGTACACCTGTCCCAGTCACTGACAGGCTTGAGCTTCTAGGCATGGAGTTGACATCAAATCTAAACTTCGGCGCGACCATCGAGTACAAGGCTCAAACGGCAGCTAAGAAGCTGGGCATCCTGAATAGAGTGAAGCGATACTTTACGCTTGGACAGCTTTTAACTCTTTACAAAGCACAAGTCCGATCCTGCATGGAGTATTGCAGTCACCTTTGGGATGGCTCAGCCGAATACCAACTTGCCGCTCTTGACTCGGTGGAACGCAGGGCCAAGAGGTTCATAGGCGACATAAAACTGGTGGACACCTGAAGTGTGCCTACGCACCTCCTTCATTAGTATGTAAGTAACGAGTAGTACAATATGCGCCACTTAACAGACAACACGTGTATTATTGACTCATCCCCAACGCGCCGCCAGTTCATGGCGATCGCTGCCAGTGCTGCGCATCGTGGTTTTGTATTATTAATTTAAATGTTTAATATCGGTGTTTAAGTAATAAAAGTTTTATCACGAGTGCAGCAAGACTAATGAACAATAATGAACTAAAACAAAAGTGAAGTGAAGATAACAAAAGAGTGAACAAAATGGTGTTCAATCAAATATGAACATTAAATAATAAATTACATTTTCTACTATTTGTTAAATATTAGCATCAAGTTGCAACACTGTAACTCTTGTTTTATTATTTTCCAATATGGCAACAGCTCTTCTTATTCTAGCTTGCAAGATGGCAAAATGTACAATTGTGTGCTATTAATTTATATTTCAATAAACTTAACTGAAGTTTAAAAATACGAATGCATTTTATTTAAACAAATGGCAAAGTTCGTTTGATATTATAAAATAGCAACGACGACACGAAATATACCCCGGATGTGACAATCATACGAATGATAAAAAGAAGCATGTATGGAGCCCAAAACAACAAAAAAAAAGTTATGACAACTTTAAGATGAAAAATCACAAGGACAGAAGTTACAAAAACTAACTAAAATGATTAAAATCGTAAACATTATCAGAGTAGCAAAAATAAAATAAAGATACAAAAAAAAATACAACAAACTCTTTCGAAACATTATGATTATGCAAACTTAAAAAATATCAAAGAAAGGAATAAATTTAAAGAAACTAGAGATATGTGAAGGATGGCATGGGTTGCGGCCGTTGCGGGGCGCAGGGAGCAGTTGGTGTCGGATGAGGATGCTGCCGGATAGCCATGGGACAGTAGAACCATGAGTGGATGTTTCTAACAGTTTGGTTTTATACGGTTTGATAAGAAAGAAACGTGAGTACACATATTTTATTTTCTGTAACGGAGCCGAATCTAAGTGTTTGCAATAATTCAATACCGCGAGAGTGTCAAAGTGCGTTTAGTTAAAAAAAAAATGTTACTCCATAAATACCTATTCCTTAATCATCGCGTCATGGATATCTAATTTTGTATGGACTCTAGATAAATATCGTAAAATTACATTAAAGTTCTAAGTAAATCCTCAATCCAATGTTCTTTCGGATTTGTGTTACGTTAATAATGATATGTAAATATTGACCGTATGTCGGTAAATTTTATCACAAATTTTTAGATTCTGTTACATGCAATTTTAATTCACTAATTAATTGATGATAATAAAATTCAATATAATAACAAAATGTAATGCAATATGTTTATCGTTCCACTTAGAAAACATTTCATGTAACATAATACTTGATGCAATAGGCGCTACGCGTGTGCTCTACATTATATGATTTTTGCCGACTTGAAGTAGATATTTGTAAGATAGATAAAGAAGTTCATTGCTCCAAGTAAATTGCAACAAAATGTATATGAAAAAGTGTTTTGTAAAAGAAAACTGTATTTTCCATAAATCTTGATGTAGCATAAATATTCTGCATTGCAAAACAGAGCTCAATATTTTAGTAATTTACAAAATGTTGTAGTTCTTTATAAATATTTTTTTTATATAAATATTGTGGTAGGGTACAGCTATTAAAATAAAAAATTACACAATAAAATTTTTTTATATGGATTTGCTTAGCTCGTTTGACTATATTTGTGAACTAAAGTACAGTTAGCCAGAAATATATTAGTACGGACTATTATCAATAGAGTTTATTTTATACAGTTACTAAGTAAGACATTATGTGAAATTAGTAATTTGTCTTTCGAAACCGTGATAGAAAGAAAAATCGTAAGTGTCCATTTTAAAGAAGAAAATATTAGGATTTAAAATATGTCCAAACAAACACACTTATTATATTTTAAACAGATTTCTAAATCAAAGACAAGACAGTTATTACGAATTATTTCAAGGTATAATGTAAAAATTGTTTTCTAAGAATTCCGAGCATAAGTAAGCGAAATATAACTCTTTGTCTAATTCCAAGCTAAACTCCCGCAGTGGAAGCGATTTACACAGGTAAATTTCGAACAAAATACCAGGAGTTCAACTGGAGGCAGACAATGGCCGCGTTACGCAGCGCTAAATAGCATACGCTGCACAATATAGCAGCGCATACTATGAATTAAACGTGAACCTAAATCTATTTAACTTAATTAACTAAGTTGAGTGAAATTGGCAAATGATGTGTTCTGACCTTTACATAACTCAAGTCGGTAGTAAATACCGTCTGCCGATCTGGCGTTACGTCACACGTATTAGCACTAGATTATAAGTAAGTACCTCCAAATTATATCACCCCACGAATTCCGCAATTCGTACTAATGAGTCACAATGATATGGTACAACAAATATGACTAAAGGGAACACACCATTAACACGAATAAACAGTTTTATACTAAACAACCAGGTTTAATACTTACAGTCAACGTGCCGGTCCAAATGCATAAAATACCCAACGGAGAAAGGAAGTTCAGGGAATGGATCAAATGGGAATTCCGTGGGTACTTACAGGGCTGGGTGGAAAAGATATCGACACCCAGCATTCCACTACAGCCTTGGCGCGTTATTCACGTCAAACCACTCACAGCTTCTGTTCGTATTCCACTTTGATATTAGTCATTACGCGTGACCCAACCCGAATTTGGGCCGTACAAACGCGGGCCAAAATGGCCACCTGATGCCTATTCAACGCGACGCTCACGTGGAAGACGTCGAGACATCCAACAATCACTAAGCCTGGCATTCCAGTACAACCCAGGAGAAACGCAATAATACGATGCATCAACACGCGCGATCTCAAATTGAATCGTCCATTACACGCGGCATCACAAAACGCGTGGCGGGAAATCCGCACAATACGATACCCTCCCGTCCGAACGGTTTTGAGTGACTGAAGTGCGGCGCCGAAGCCACCGGTTGGCGCCGTCAGGCGGTCTGCGCGCACGTCGCCAGTCTCGCCCTGCGAGTGAGAAAGGGACAACACACGCCCAGAGCGACGCGTGCGATCGAGCACCGCGCCGCATTCATAGACCGTCACCAATACCTAACCTACCCCAGCATAGCAACGCTAAATTAAACATTCAACCGCCCTAGGCCGAATCCCTTAGGCCTATTCACCACTGGGGAGACGAGATAGCGTTGCTATTGCTCGCTTAAGAACTGAATCCCCTACCTGAACTGTCGCGACTCGAGGAGTGCCATCACTACCTGGGAACAAGTTGAGAATGCGCCCTCTGCGCCATCGCAGTGGCGGCAGGTTGGCATCCTTAACCAGAACGAGATCTCCGATGCGAGGGGGTTCAGTTCTGTCCGTCCACTTAAGGCGTTGCTGCAGAATGTGCAAATACTCAAGCGACCATCGCTTCCAAAAATTCTGAGACATTTGCTGCAGCAACTCATAACGCGTCAAACGATTGCTACTGACCTCTGTGTAGGGGTACTCTGGCAAGGCGTTAAGTGGTCGGCCAATTAAGAAATGCCCTGGTGTCAGGGCCTCCAGATCATTCGGATCTGAGCTAAGCGGACACAAAGGACGTGAATTGAGAACGGCCTCAATTTTAGAAAACACGGTCGCTAGCTCCTCAAAGGTTAATATCGTTAAACCTATAACGCGCATCAAATGCGTCTTAGCGGACTTTACAACCGCTTCAAATATACCACCCCAGTGGGGGCATCCTGGTGGATCGAACACCCAGTTAATGCCCTGACGGGAGAGGCTCGTGCCGATAGCTTCCTCGTTTTCCGATAAAAACGTTATAATTTCTTTCATACATCGATCAGCGCCCTTAAAGTTGGTACCACAGTCCGACCTGATCAGCGCTGGTCGCCCTCTTCGCGACACAAATCTATCTAAAGCTGCTAAGAAAGCCTCCGTAGTGAGGTCGGCCACGAGTTCCAAGTGGACGGCCTTGGTTGCTAGGCACACAAACACGCACAAATACGCCTTGATTGACTTCGCGTTGCGAAGGCGTGATGCCTTTACCATAAAAGGCCCCGCAAAGTCCGTTCCCACACCCGCAAACGTCCAGGCTTCCGTCACCCGGTCCGGTGGGAGGTCTCCCATCTGAGGTTGCATTGTGGCTGCCTTCAACCGATAGCAAGGCAAGCACCGAAACACAATGCTCCGTACCGTACGTCGTCCAGACAAGATCCAAAACTCGCGCTGCAGAATAGCCAAAAGTGCATTGCAGCCCGCATGCGAGTTTTTCTGGTGACGATCCCTAACTATAAGTTCTACCAAAGGTCCCTTCTTTGGGAGTAACAGCGGATGCCGTGCTGAAAAGGGCAGGTTAGCGTTCCGAAGTCTACCTCCAACCCGGAGCATTCCAAGCTCGTCCACGAACGGGTTGAGGCGCACAAGACCTCCCTTCAGCTTTCCACGGCCATCCCTGAGCAGCCTGACCTCTTCCTCAAAATGTTCCGCCTGGACGACCCTAACCAATAAACTTAGAGCCGCATTCCGCTCCGCAGGCGAGAGGACAGGTGCCAAGTTCCGTTCTGCTTGAGGTTTTCTACAGTTGTTCACGAACCGTTTGATCCAACCTGTCACCCCTAGAAGTTTGTCGAGGGAGCTGTATCGTTCCAGCAAGAAAGCCGCACTAGGCTTAGGTACGATCTGCCCTACGTTCACTCGCAAACCTCGATCAGGTGGCCCAAGCGGCGACCCGCACTCATTGTATGGCCATCTCTCAGGTGACTCAGTCAGCCACTGAGGTCCCCACCACAGTGAGTGACCTACCAAA
Source organism: Tuta absoluta (assembly GCA_027580185.1). NCBI lineage: Eukaryota > Metazoa > Arthropoda > Insecta > Lepidoptera > Gelechiidae > Tuta > Tuta absoluta. Next base: position 2,154,961 of record JAQAHW010000060.1, read on the forward strand.
TCAGGGGCCCTACATCCCCGTGAGGCGCAGTCCGCTGGGTTCTGTTCTCCCGGTACGTGTCTCCATACCAGCGGAGTTTCCGATCCTTTAATCTGTGACACCCGATTTGCCACGAAAACCTCAAGAGTATGTACCGACGTCTGTAACCAGCACAGAACTATCCTACTGTCGGTCCATGCGTACACCGTTTCATCCAAATTGATGGTACCGCGTAGATTACAAGCGACATAATGTAGCAAGCGCGTGAGAAGCGCTGCTCCCGCCAATTCCAACTTTGGAATGGTCCATCTTGTCCTAACCGGAGCCACCTTACTCTTGGCCATAACTAGACGCACGTCTACAGTTCCCGTTGAACTGACTGTCCGCAAATAGACAGCTGCCGCGTACCCTCGCTCCGAGGCATCACAAAACCCATGTAGGGTAGCCTTACATCCCACCGATGGGAGCAACTTGCGAGGTATGGCGATGCGTACGATCCCTGGTAAGGTGGTCACAAACTTGGTCCAATCATTCAACAGCTCTCCGGAGAGCTGGTCGTCCCAACCCAAGTTTGCTATCCACAACCTTTGCAAGAAGCACTTCGCCATGAACGTCACCGGTGCGATCCACCCGTTAGGATCGAAAGTTCTGGCGATCGTCGATAATGCCGAACGCTTCGTCCAAGTCTTCTGCAAAAGGTCTGGCTCGATCTGATACGTAAAGACATCATGCGTTGGCCTATATTGCACCCCTAGGATGCTCAACGTATTTGGATTGTCCGGGTTCTCGAAAAGGTGCGGGTCCTGCTGGAACTCACCTGGCAACCCGGCCAGGAGCTCTGGACAGCTGGACAGCCATTTCCGCAACTCATAACCTCCTGATTCCATGATCGCGATCAGCTCGTCTCGTAGTAGCAGTGCTTGTTGCACGCTATCTGCACCCGTGCAGATGTCATCCACGTAGACGTCGCGATCCAGTACTGCTGCGGCCCGAGGGAATCTTACCCTTTCCTGTGCGGCCAACTCTCGCAGCGTGCGTACTGCCAAAAACGGACTTGGCTTCAGACCATACGTTACCGTGTTAAGCTCATAAGTGACCATCGGCTCGTCAGGGCTCTCACGCCACAAAATCAGCTGGTACCGACGGTCATCCGGGTGTATAATTGTTTGGCGAAACATCATTTTGACGTCTGCGACGAACGCTACTTGGTGCAACCGAAAATCTGTGAGGATGTCCACAATGTCCCGGTTCAACTTGGGACCCGCGTGCAGACACTGGTTCACAGACACACCATTCGATGTAGGAGCAGAACCGTCAAACACTACCCGTATCTTCGCCTCCGGTGACTTCAAAACAGCCAGGTGTGGTATATAGTAATGCTCGACACACCTCCAATCTATGCTGGACACCGACATGTGGCCTAACTCTAGGTACTCCCTCATGAATTCGATATACTTCTGCCGAAGTGCTGCATCTCGCTTCATCTTTCTCTCCATAGCCAGTAGTCTCCGTTCCGCGATCTGTCGCGAACTACCTAAGGAGGGGCGGTTTGGGAGAAATGGCAGCCTGGTAACAAACCTACCTGACGAACTTCGTGCAGTGTTGTACTGATAGAACAGCTCGCACTCGTCATCCTCTGGCTTCCGTCTATCCGCTGTGGGTGGCTCCTCAGACTCCCAAAACCTCTGCAGCACCTCCGACAACACACTACCATAGAGAACCGTATCGCCCTCTGGTAGGTCCTGAGGTCTCCAAACTGGGCCAAAAATAACATACCCCCCTGTGGTATCAACGGCCACTAAACCAGTTTGCTGAAGTACCCGTTTTCTGCCACACCAGAATCTCCCGAGGACGTCTGACCCGAGGAGAACGTCCACCGTACCAGGAGTATCAAATTCAGGATCAGCTAACTCTAAGCCTGTGGTTAACCCTCGTACCGTTGACGGTAACCGAACCTGAGGAAGTTTCCCTACCACTTCATCCAGCACCACTGCTGAGGCATGATAGCTGACCCCTGTACCTGTATTACCTAATTTGAACTCGAAGTTCACCTGACCCCGAACGTCAGGCACATCTACACCTCCAATACCTACAGCCCCATCCGTTGTGGGCCTTATATTTAAGCGTAGCCTACTCACCAGCTTACTAGACACAATACAACCCTGAGCCCCTGTATCTAAAAAGGCTCTTACCTGTATGCTGCGGCCACCGTATCCCCATACCCAAATCATTGCCGTAGGCAACAATACCGTAATTGGCCGGGGGGCCGAAGCTGGCGTGTAGGCGGCGATTACCTAGCAGGAATCTAAGCGCGGAGTGTCCGCGTCCTGCGGGGGGGTCCCCTCTCTCCGTACACCTTCGAGTGGGTCCCACTCCTGCTGATAGGGACCTCTGGTCCTGTACGCCATGGCTGGCAGCCTATAGTAACCCTGCGGCAGGCGCGCGTACCGTGGATGCGCCTGTAGCCGCGGGTGCTCAGCCAAGGGGAGAGGCATGCGTGGGTCATGGGAACTCACCATGTTGTTCAGACCCGCCGAGTACTGCATGTACTGGCCCTGGTGTTGGCACCCGCCCGTAGCATCACGTACTTGTGATGGGTGCCCCTGACTTTGGACCTGTGACCACCTACCCTGTTCCGGCACCTGCTGCCGAGGTGGTGACTGTCTCGCGCGTGGTGAAGGGGGCATCACCTGCTGATGTCCCTGGCCTCGTCCCTGAAACCCTGGTGGAAGAGGACTCCTCCTTGGAGGGGGTGGGGAGCGTTGCTCCCGTCTAGGTAGGGCAGACTCCGTCCGCTGACCCGCGTCAGCTCTGCCTCCGTAATCTCCGCTGCGGTTCATGCATAGGAGCTGATGGTGGGCACCCTGGCAGTACCTGCAGTTGGTGCTTGATGGGCACTCTCGCACCTGATGCGGCCCCATACACCTAAAGCACCAACGCCGTTGCTGCACCACACCACGACGTTTCTGCACCCGCTGTGCAGCGAACTCCTCACACGCAGTCACCTGATGCCCCGCCTCTCTGCAGTAGGCACACCTCGATTCCAAATTAGCGACATTGTATCGCCTGGGTGGCCTACTCTTACCGTCTCGCGCCTGTGCACCCGGCCGTTCCGGGCGGCGAGCGGCCGCAGACTCCGCGTGAGGCGACTCTCCAAATTGGGCATCTACCCGCCTGCACTCGGCCTCGAGGAAGGACTTGAGCTCCTCGAAGGTCGGGAGGTAATCAGATGTCTTACCTCCGTGTGACTGTTCAAAACGAGCGGCCATGTCGCTCGGCAGGCGGCGCAACAACGTGTGGACCAGGATATAATCATAGCCTGACACCGGCATCCCCTGTCTCTCAAGAGCGTTCACTGCAACGCAGACAGGGTTGAGGACCTTGGCCCTGAGGTCCGTCCCTCGTGTGATGGTCGGCATGGTGAGCCACTGTTCCAGGAGTTGGTCAATCATGAGACGTTTGTTGCTGTATCTCTCGATCAGCAAACCGCGAGCCGTCTCGTAACTTGCATCATCGACTGGTAGATGCTTTACCAGCTCATGGGGCTCACCTTGCAGCTTGGCCATCAATTGTGCCATTTTATATGCCGGCTGCAAGTCAGTACGGTTATGAATCACACTGTCAAACAGATCCTGGAATCGGGTCCAATCCGTGTAGTCCCCGTGGAAGACCGGAATTGCCACAGCCGGCAGGGGCACTTGCACCCCCGGTCCCCGCGGACCATGGGGTGGGTCCGGCTCCCCAGCTCTACGCCTGGTGATCACAGCAGCCGCCTGCTGGATCTCCTGCCCCATCTCCATGCACTGGGTCACATTCGTCCGGACCGTAAGTTTGACCTCCTCATCAGGCGTCCCATCAAATAACTCCTCGCATCCAGTGAGGCAATCCAACACCTCCGCGACCCGTTCGTCAATCCGTTGCGCACAAGCGATGAGTGCGTCCTCTCGGTCCCCGCGACCGACCATCGCCTGCTTAGTCGCGAACCAAATTAGGTGCGTTCTAATTTTTGCCTGAAGCTGTGTAATTGTGGGAGCCATGGTACCAACTCAAAGTAACACCGAACCTTACAATAAAAAAAAATAATAGACAATCGGCCCTGATCCTACCGTTAGGATATCCGCACAGGGTAAACACAACGATAATAACAAGCAATTCACTAATTGATTGGCCCTGATCCTACCGATAGGATATTCTACACAGGGCACACACTACAATCACAATAAATATATTTTTTTTTTATGTAGGTAGATTAAAAATCTTATACTAAAATCTTAAATCTAGTGGTTTTCTGAACCACGCTCTGCTACCAAAAATTGTCTAATTCCAAGCTAAACTCCCGCAGTGGAAGCGATTTACACAGGTAAATTTCGAACAAAATACCAGGAGTTCAACTGGAGGCAGACAATGGCCGCGTTACGCAGCGCTAAATAGCATACGCTGCACAATATAGCAGCGCATACTATGAATTAAACGTGAACCTAAATCTATTTAACTTAATTAACTAAGTTGAGTGAAATTGGCAAATGATGTGTTCTGACCTTTACATAACTCAAGTCGGTAGTAAATACCGTCTGCCGATCTGGCGTTACGTCACACGTATTAGCACTAGATTATAAGTAAGTACCTCCAAATTATATCACCCCACGAATTCCGCAATTCGTACTAATGAGTCACAATGATATGGTACAACAAATATGACTAAAGGGAACACACCATTAACACGAATAAACAGTTTTATACTAAACAACCAGGTTTAATACTTACAGTCAACGTGCCGGTCCAAATGCATAAAATACCCAACGGAGAAAGGAAGTTCAGGGAATGGATCAAATGGGAATTCCGTGGGTACTTACAGGGCTGGGTGGAAAAGATATCGACACCCAGCATTCCACTACAGCCTTGGCGCGTTATTCACGTCAAACCACTCACAGCTTCTGTTCGTATTCCACTTTGATATTAGTCATTACGCGTGACCCAACCCGAATTTGGGCCGTACAAACGCGGGCCAAAATGGCCACCTGATGCCTATTCAACGCGACGCTCACGTGGAAGACGTCGAGACATCCAACAATCACTAAGCCTGGCATTCCAGTACAACCCAGGAGAAACGCAATAATACGATGCATCAACACGCGCGATCTCAAATTGAATCGTCCATTACACGCGGCCAGTTTTTTCAACCGAAAATCCGCGATACATGGAGGTTCCTTAATACTTATTAGAAACAACATTAAATTCAAAGAACGTAAGGATGTTGTCGGATTGTCGGTTGAGTGTTGTACTGAATTATCTTGTGTTGAGCTGGAAAGTCATGTTATAGTATGCGTATACAGACCGCCAATAGCAAAAAATTTTACCAAATTCCTAGAAATAATGGAAGATGTACTCAAATTAGTCACAAAAACTAATAAACATGTAATTGTTGCAGGTGACTTTAACATAGACATTTTAGAAATCAATGCATTAAGTGATAAATTTTTAGGTCTTTTTAAATCATTCAATTTATTTAATATATTTTTTGAACCTACTCGTGGGACGCCTACTTCTGCCAAATGTATTGATAATGTATTCAGCGATTGTGACCCGGTACAAAAATGCATTATAAATTCTCTTCAATCAGATCACAAGGGTCAAAGTGTAATATTCCCATTCAAAAACCATATTAAAACGATCAAAATAGAAACCAGGCGCATCACTGCAAGCAGGTTGGAAAAATATCAAAATGTGTTAATCGAGAAATTGCCTGTCCATAATTATAATTTTGAAAACCCAAATCATGTATACGAAGACGTTTTCAATTTGTTAAGCAAAGAATTCGAAATCATTTTTAACTTAGAAACGAAAGAAATTAATACGAAATTTAAGTTTAGTGATTGGGCAACCAAAGGTCTTAGGATTAGTAGAGATAGGCTTTTTGAACTTTACGAGCTTAAAAACATGACAAACGATGTAAGTTTTAGTGAGCTAGTAAAAAAATATTCTAAAACCTTCAAAATAGCTTGTGAAATTGCTAAAGCAAACTTTATTAGTAATAAGATAAAGTCTTCAGATAATAAAATAAAAGCTGTCTGGAAAGTTATTAATAGCGAAACAGGTAAAACTAAGCCACGCAAAAATAACTTTTCACTTAAAACCGACAAAGGAGTGATTAGTTTAAATTCAGATGTAGCGCAGGAGTTAGAGTCATTTTTCACAAATATACCTCTAAAAACTACTGAGTCATTAAGATCTTCACCTACAATTTTATATTCATTGCTGAAGCAAAATGTAGATGTTTGCAATTCTGAATTTAAATTTACTCATGTAAGTCCCCAGTATATTTTAAAAACTTTTAAAGATATCAAAGTAAAGAGCACCGAAGATTTATGGGGGATGTCAGTTAAAGTTTGTCAATCAGTAATCGAAATATTAGCACCATACTTAGCAGATATCTTCAATGAATGTATTGATCACGGCATTTTTCCTGATTTAATGAAACATAGCAAGGTAGTTCCGCTGTTTAAAGCTGGTGACAAACAAGACCCCAGTAACTATAGGCCTGTATCAATTCTGCCAGTACTCAGCAAAGTGTTTGAGAAGATCATACTAAATCAAATGCTGTCCCATTTTAATCAGAACAATTTGTTACACAACCAGCAATTCGGTTTTACAAAGGGACGTTGTACCACAGATGCTGGTGTTGCTCTAATCAAACATGTATTTAATGCTTGGGAAGAATCAAAAGATGCCATTGGTGTTTTTTGTGATCTTTCCAAGGCATTTGATTGCGTAGATCATGAAACTTTATTGCTAAAATTAGAACACTACGGTATTCGAAACGCAGCTCTGAAATTTTTGAATTCATATTTAGATAATAGAACTCAAAAGGTCCAAATAAACGGCGCCAAATCACTGGGGTCTCGTGTTAAAATTGGTGTGCCTCAAGGCTCTATTTTAGGACCATTTCTATTTCTAATTTACATAAATGATTTGCCTTACATGGTAGAGAATTTGTCCAAGATTGTACTATTTGCTGATGACACATCCCTTATATTTAAGGTCGATAGACATGCACATAACTATGACGAAGTAAACAACACTCTTGGACAAATTCATAGTTGGTTTACTGCAAATAATTTAGTTCTTAATGAGAAAAAAACTAAATGTGTATTATTCACTTTACCTAACGTAGTACATTCTTTGAATAATCATGTCGTACTTAAAAATGAAAAATTAGAGTTTACTACCAGTACAGTTTTCTTAGGGATTACTCTCGACTCAAGTCTCCAATGGGGCCCTCATATTACATCTTTGTCGGGAAGATTAAGCTCAGCTGCATATGCGGTACGTAAAATTAGAGAGATCACGGATATTGCAACTGCGCGACTTGTTTACTTTAGTTATTTTCATAGCATTATGTCCTATGGAATTTTGCTGTGGGGGCGCGCCGCTGATATTGAAACAATTTTTATTCTCCAAAAGAGGGCCATTAGAGCAATTTATAAACTTTGCGGTCGTGATTCCCTAAGGGAACTGTTTAAGGAAATTAATATTATGACTGTACCGTGTCAATATATTTATGAAAATATCATGTATGTTAGAAAAAATATAAATACTTTCACTAGAAATTGTGACAGGCATAACCGCAATACAAGGAGTAAAAATAAAATAGATCAACCTAAGCATAGACTCGCTAAAGTTAGGACTTCATTTGAAGGTCTAAGTATAAGATACTATAACAAAATACCGGAAGATATATTGAGTTTATCAGAAAGTAAATTTAAGTCTGTTATCAAGAAAACATTATGTTATAAAGCTTACTATAAGTTAGATGAGTACATTAATGACAAAGAGGCATGGAGCTCTGAAATTCCAGCGCAGCACAAGAAACACGCACTCATTTTTAATACCAAAATGGGGCGTGCGTGGAGTTTACAACTGACATAATTTTACAAATCTGCATGGATGTAATTTCAATTGTTTAAAGTAAATATTTTATAAGTTAAAACTGGTAGATTTATCTACTTCAATTTTTACAAAAAAAAAAATGTAGCCATTTTTGGTGTATACATACATATTTTTTTTTTTACTTACAGAATTAGCTAGGGTAGCTTAGGGGCTAGTAAGATTGTTAATTTAGAGTAGGAGCACTTCTGGGCAGGTTTTTTGGTGGGTTTTTCCTGTTCAGGAGGTCCGATTAATTATACGCATGTAAACTACACGCTTTAAAAATCTTGACTTCAATTTGAAACAAATATCGTTTTCAGATGGTGGTGGCGTAAAGTTACATGCCGTGTGATTAACCTGGCCAGCTCCGTGGCAGTGCTTTGATTTTTATTTTTTTCTCCCGCCCGAGCCGGTTTTCTATTAGGATATTACAAAATTGTTATAAAAAAAAGAAAATTGTGTGATACAAATTTCTTTTTTTTACAATGACGGTTCATGACGTCAATAAGTGATATGATAATACTATCCTACATTGAATAAAGAATTTCAATTTCAATTTCAATTTCAAATTTCAATTTCAAAATTTCAATTTCGGCATCACAAAACGCGTGGCGGGAAATCCGCACAATACGATACCCTCCCGTTCGAACGGTTTTGAGTGACTGAAGTGCGGCGCCCAAGCCACCGGTTGGCGCCGTCAGGCGGTCTGCGCGCACGTCGCCAGTCTCGCCCTGCGAGTGAGAAAGGGACAACACACGCCCAGAGCGACGCGTGCGATCGAGCACCGCGCCGCATTCATAGACCGTCACCAATACCTAACCTACCCCAGCATAGCAACGCTAAATTAAACACTGTACATCAGTGACAGGCAGAGTACTTACGGTGCAAAATGCAAAACGTATTGTAAGTAACTAGGTATCTCAAGATATTTTTTTAAGGGAATGTAAAGCCTTTGTAACCTACTTTCAGGTAGATCAAATTGTTTGAAATTTTGTATTATCTATCATGCGCGAAAACGATTCCGCAAGGTCTTTTACCTGTACGGGATTTCATAAAATGTAAAATCTATAATAGTTGTTATTAAGTAATCAGAACGTAATAACATGTTTTTTGTGTTCCTATAAGTATTTTAGACGGAATTAAAAAAAAAAACTTAATATCACCATGTCCAGAAAATGTAGGTGAAATATTTTGTAAAAGTTACATTATTCTCCCAAAATGGCCTCTGTAAACATTTTGATGAAAAACACTGTAAGTAACTGGTTATTAAAAACAAAAGCAATAAGATTTGAACAAAACTTCAGTGAGTAATAGTTTCGTTTGGAAGATGATGTAGCAACAGTCGTTATTTGAGAGCTTTATTGTGATTGTGTTGATAGAGAGTTTGTGCGATGCTTGTTGAGTTTGACTTCGTGAAATAGGTGAAGATTTTCTAAAGAAGAGTATGAAAGATAGATGTATAAAAGTTGTGAGAAGGGTATACCCATTGAAAAAGCGAGATAATGAATGGAAATAAATAAAACTTCACTTATATACAAAAAAACATGACAGTTTCATACATGATATATTACTAGCGGTTTATAAAAAGTAGACCTACGAAAGAAGCATAGTATCAGTGTGCGTAATTTGACTTTTCTTTGTAGAATGTATTAATTGTTCCTTTGAACAGTATTAAGAAATAGTGGTGAATAACTCTAAAAAATCTATTTTACTTTTAACTTTCTCTAGTAAATATTAATAAAATACATAATCATTTATTATTCTTAAATCAAATACAACAAATTAATTACAATTATAAAAATAAAATAAAACTTATTTATAAATACCTCCCCAGGACGCCCCCGGGCCAAAGGTGCCCATTACGCTACAAACATTACCACGCTGTATTGCAATGGACAACCTTTGAACCAGGAACGAGCCAGAGCGAGGGTCCATACCTTTTTCCCTCATCCGCCGTCCTATCTGTCCCACAAAGACTTTGGCCTCGGAGCACCAGCTCCCAGCCGTTTCCACCGCCAATGGGACAAATTCGTACCCCTGGGCGAGGTCCGCATACTTAGCCTTCTTTTTTGTGGCTGCGGATTCGGCAGCCGCCCCAGCTGCCTGGGTTGTCTGGCCTAGATGACAAGCAGCAAAGGTGCTGACACAAGTCGCATCCCATAACAGGCATCTGCCCTTATGCCATGGGACCAGCGTCAGACCATCCGGTCTTTTACCATCAGTACGGCTCAACCCAGGAGGTTCTAGTACGCATGGGACGTTGGCCGAAATAAGGGCCCTTCGAACGATATCGTTGAGAGCGTGGTGCCGCGGAAACCTACCTGCGCAACGACAACAACTCAAGCCTTAATGGCCATTGGCCTCCACCATGGATCCACAAATGCAGCGATGGGGTTCGCATACATTGCAGCCAAGGCGAAGGGCCACCGCCACACGCAGTGAATCGTTGTCTAGATGCGTTCCCAGGTTAGGTGAAGGAAGCGCATGCAACCACGCCCCGGATTCTGACCGCGATACCGCCCGTAGTCTAGCCAAATCCGAACCCGCTGCCCCAGAAACTAGCTGAGAAGATGTGGCCTTGCAACCAACCTCATCCCACGCACGCTGACAGTGGGGATCTGAGGGCAAAGACTCACCCTGATAGCGAGACGTCCATGCTCTGATAGCGTCGGATCCATGCGGAATGCTCACCCTGTCACCGTTGGGGAGAATAGTAGTGACAAGGCTCGACACCGCATGAACCGACGCTAAGAAAGCCGGGAGACTCACCTCCGTAGCCCGTGGAACACCCAGACCCCCATGCCGTATGGGTAAAGATGCCTGGGCCCACTGATCCTCGCTCATGCCTACGTTCAAAATGGACTCAATCGAGTTTTTGAGGTCGTCATCAAAAGCGGAGAGGCTATCGGGGTACATCCAAGTTGGTGCGGTACGAAGCAGATACATCAGCTTGGGGACTGCGAAGCACACATGTAGCAGAGTCAACGCTATGTGAGCCGACAATTTGGAAAGGCGCTCCTGCGCATCGAGAAGAAGCCTTTCTCTTGCCAAGATAGCTTCCGGAATAGAGGAAGAAAAAATTGGGGAACCAAGAAGGGAAAAGCTGTTGGTGTTCAACTCCGTCAGTCCAGGAACAAGATTTTCAAAATGAGGAAACACACAGCGTGAATCCGGACCGCAAGGGAAGAATTTGCACTTGGCTGTATTGACTTCGAGTCCCAGCTCCTTCAAGCGGGGCAAGAGAACCTGCAAATCCCGTTCTACAACATCCGGTTTGCCCCCTATGGTGCCGTCATCAAGGTACCATACGTTGAGAGGGGATTGCAGGTCCTCAATCACTTTCTGGATGCCGAGACTAAATACAAGAGGGCCAAGTGGATCTCCCTGCTGAACACCAACTTGAGAAAGAATAGGGTTGTAGAATCTTGTAGAATCGGTATTTTATTACATCAAATTTCGTGAAATTTTAAGAAATTGTGATTTAACTGAACAAATGTAATTTTATATTTCGAATGGTAAAAGTAACTAAGTAGATATCATACGAAAGAAGAAGAGGAAGCATATCAAATCTGAACCGATTGTGTTTTATAATTTATTGCTGTAGTTTATAAATAAAATAGAGTCATAAATAGAAAATATTTAAGAGAGAGTATACCTTATAACTCACAACAATTGTGACGTAACTGCGAATAGAATACCTGACATTGTAGTTGTACGACATACAGTGGATGCATACCTTTAGACATCAATGCAAACATTTAAGTTAATTTTTATCATATCAAGCAAGGTCAAAGCGCAAAGTTATAAGTTATTTCATTGCATTTCAAGTATTTATAACATTCATATTGAAAACATCAAATTCATGTAAAGGGAAAGTGTTGTCAGTCAGCTGAGTCAGTCAGTAAGTAAAAATGATAAAATTTGTTTATGTTTAACAAAAATGATGAAAATAGAAGAATACGAAAGGGAAATTAAGGTTATGGAGAGTGCGTAGTGGTTAGAAGAAATATATTAAAAATCTTTTGCAGCCTCAGAGCTCATTAGGTATATTTCAGAATGTTATTATGATAGCAACTTGATAGGTCACCGAGGTACCTAGCCAAGTCAGATGTTTGGAAGATGAGATGCGTAGATAGATGTGTACTAGGGTGGGCCAATTTTTTTAATTTTACAATTTTGATTTCGGTCATGAATCAAAAGTTGAACACATATCATACTATTTTATGCGTATAATAACTTTGCCAATATTCGTTAATTTTGTACTGCCCCAAAAGCCTCAAAATTTTAAAAAATATCAAAAATAGGCTGTAGTTTGAGAGATTAATTTATATGTAAAAAAATAACAAATGTTTAAATTTTTAATTTTTTTCATCAAAAAAATATTTGAATAACATAAATTAGTGCAAATTATAACTTATTACACTAAAGAACTCTGTACAAAAAAGAAAAAATATAGAATTTTAATTCAGTTTATAATCCTTTTTTGACTCGAAATTCGGCATAATTCTTCTTCGAGCTTCTATTCTGCTTTTAATGAAACCATCTCTTCTGATTCCTCCACAAACAGCAGCAGAAGCTTCTGTCACTAGTTTTACGCACCTTTCTGTTGCCTGAGTATGACAAGGTAAGGACTGTATTTGCGGTAAAATCTTTTGTTGTATGAGGTCAGGTGTTATAATACAATTCCACACCACTTGATTGGTGACATTTCTTATCAAGGGTGGTTCCGTTAATGTGATTTCATCCCAGTTTATGAGGTTAGTGTAGTCATCTGCTTCAAAATCTTAAAGACTCGCACGTCATTGCTTTGATTTTCACGGGCTTCTAAAATGTTCTTCAATGCTGTAACTTGCACATTTTTTCTTTCATCTGCTAACATAGCAAGTATTATATTTTCAGGTTGCCCAAAATAGCCATTTCTCTGAATCACTGGATTCAAAACTGCTTTTAGGTCCGCTGGAAGATATCTCGACAAAACGATCGTTTTGTGCAGATGTTTTGCACCGTAAATACAATGCGGCATAGTTTTTATTATAAACCACATAGGTGCATACACTTTTAGGATAAAGTTTACCAATAATAATAATTTGTCTGACGGATTTGATGAGGAAATATATAACCGAAGTATCCTATTCCCAGTCGTCAGCCACCGAGAGTGTACAATTTTGCCAGGATTCTTTTTTGCCAAACTTTCGTTACATGTACCTGCACTAATTGCTTGACATATTTGTAAAAGATACAATTGATCAGTACTTAAATCTTTTTTGTTTATTATGTCAGGGAGAGTGCAGTCAATTTGTTGAAATTCTACCACAGACAAGTTATCGCAATCCTTCAACTGTTTGCCAAGGTTTCCAGTAAAACTTCGCGGTCCACTTGTTGTGCCATCTAAAACTTCGAATAAATGACGTAGAGGCAACTCATTTGTATGTAGCTGGCAAATCAACCATTGTAATGGCTTGTTCAACTGCACTTCTAGACATCGAATGACCCCTCCTTTATGACCAGTATTTACTACAGTACCATCGCAGCCAATCGCATCAATAATATCCCACGAAAGCCTTTTAATCTCTACAAACTCCTTTAGTTTTTGGCTGATAATTACAGCTCTTCCGTCTTTTAAAGTCATATGTCCAAAGTACTCAGATCCCGGTTCCTTGACGAGACTTATGTGCTCTTCTACTAACACTTTCCTTTTTTAATCTTCGGTTGTGCAAAGAGTTTTATCCTTGCGACCATCAAAATACAAGCCAATTAAAGTCTCCACAGTTGAAAACGACTTATTAGATAGAAGTTTTCTCTCTTTCTCACGAACACGTCGAATTTTATTTTTATCAATTACGTTAGTGCTGTCACTGGTGTTGCAGATACAATTGCAGCAGCTGTTCTATCGGAAATAGCATATCTATCAAGTGTTTTTGCAACCGTTGGTAAGGCCATGACTTTTTTTTCTAATATTTTTGGTTTTAACGAGCTGGATGAAACTCCGGATGACGCTTCAGTATCTGAAGAGCTGTCAGGTGGTGTCGATGATGTATCTTCAAAGGATGTTGCTTGAATGAAAATTGATGGAAAATGCATAGATAGCTGCAGTTTCTCGTACTTTTGCTTCCTAGCCAAACTTCGTGCTCTCTTTTTAGTCTCTTTGACATCCACAGCAGCTCCGATGATCATTTTTCTCACAGAACGTTGGTCCGTCAAAAAAGGTCTTTCAGCAAGAGGTACTTTATTAAGCTTATTGCATTTACAAATATCGTAATTCTTGCATTTACAAGAAGAAATGTTGAACAGACACTGCGCTTCTTCCTTAAAAAGCAGTAGCCGTTTCTGATATGATGCACTGTCTTTTCTTGCCTTTAACGGTTTTAATAAATTACGATACTTCTCATGGAACAATTTCATCTTTTTTTCAACAGCTCGGCGATCAATAATTGGTATTGCAAATTCCAAATCGCAATAACTTTGGCAGTAACTTTTTTTGCACAGTCATTTACCAAGTCTTTATACTGTTTTTTTTCCCATTTTTTTAACCCACAAGAAACATCGCATAACATCTTCATAAGTTGGTAGAACATTTTTTGGTAAATCACACCCGTAGTCAAATACAAGACACTTCGTATCACTTCTCAATAAAGCCATGATATAAAGGTAAGAAACGTTGATCACGAGAAAACCCCGATGTGGACTGCTTTTGGTTTGTTGTATTGCTACTATAACTTATACGACGGTACACTAGAAAAGTTAACAATAATCTTTTCACCTCTCCAGCTTGAAAAGAACAGTTTTGCCGCGTAAATCAACGTAGATTTGAATTTCGAACATCTCGTTTTATCCGAACTAATCGTGACAATGGCGGCTGTGCGTGCGTTTTTGAAAACTATTTCAGCCAGTTATTTATTTCTTTTTGTAAGCGTTTTTTTCTGTTAAATATTTCTGAACGAATTTTGACATTAAATTTTACAGGCTTTTTTATTTTGTCTGAGGCATTCGAGCAGTACAGCCAATGTCCCAAACTTGACATTGGCAGAATTTTCTCACTGGTAGAGGTGAAAAGTTGTGTGTACCACACGAGAGCAACTTCATTTGCACCTCGTGCTGTTGAATCCCTCACTGAGCTCAGGATACAACTTTTGAATTTTAGTATCCTTCGCTACCTCGGGATTCAAAATTAGCACTCGAAGCAAAAATTACATTTGCCCTCTTGTTGTAAAAATAACTATTAAGTAATAACCCACAACCGAATTTTATTAATTTGTCGTATTTATGAATATCAAACATGCCGTAAGTTCGTTATGTAGCAAAATCAATTATCGCATTATTTTGAAGTAGAAGGTAACGTTTGAAAGTGTAACATTTTCATAGTGTAAAATAAGTGATTATGGAAAGAAGTGTTTAGTTTATATTAATTTAGCAGTGAAGTGTTTTCAAATACTTTTTAACCGAATCACTATATATTTTTTTGGAATAAGAATGTGAAGAAGTATTAGGTAGAACAGATTTTGAGTGCGTGTGCGTATGCGCAAAAATTGTGTAAAAGAAGTAGAAAGTTGAGGAAAAATAAGTGATCAGATCCTTCAGATATGTTGCTGTGAGCGAGACTCGTCAA
Organism: Tuta absoluta; assembly: GCA_027580185.1. Classification (NCBI taxonomy): domain Eukaryota; kingdom Metazoa; phylum Arthropoda; class Insecta; order Lepidoptera; family Gelechiidae; genus Tuta; species Tuta absoluta. The sequence continues at coordinate 2,170,472 of JAQAHW010000060.1, forward strand.
ATGAATTCTGTTGGAGGTACTGTTAGCTTTAAACCTGATTCTATTTGTAGAAGGTAGGTACATAGTACATAGTACTTCTAAGTATATTTACTTTATATGTAAATACTGACATTAAGGTTATAAATAAATTATTCTTCTTATTCTTCTTATAGCCGAGGGCTATTGTGTAGAGTGGTACATTGTGGGTCAGAGCCTTCCATTCGACCATGGTGTGACCGAGAGTCCTCAGTGGGATAAATTGGCGTCCTGCGAGACTTAAATCGTGGCCCCATGAATAAAATGTAATAATGCGCAATATACATGAAAGTAAAGTGTATGAATAAATATTATGCCGGCAGAATAAATAAGTACCACTGAACGTTATAAATAATAAAATAAGGATCCAAGCATAAAGATGCTGATGTTTGTATTATAAATATAAAATATTTTTTTTAATAAACCACAACAACCTTGTTCCATTAGCTCCCTACCACCATCGGACATCTACCATCGGACATCCAGACGCACCGCCGGATACCATCTGTACCTGGTTACCATTTCCACCAATTTGGACTAAGCGCTTCCAGTCATCATTTATAATGCGCACTGCTAAAGAGTGGAACTCACTACCTGCGTCTGTGTTTCCAAACGCATACAACCCTAATCTCTTCAAAGTAAGAGTGAACAGGCTTCTTCTGGGTGAGCTCGCTCCATCTTAGACTCTGTCTCTGTCCTATGACCTAGACTAGAGTCAAGAGCAAACCCATCATTAATAAAAAAAAAAAAACATTACTTCCAAAAACCCGAAATCATACTTGGTCCATAAAAACATCATCACAAATAGAAAAACCTCGCTTTGTAATAATCGGATTACAAACAAACCAAAAGCAAAATGCTAAAAGTCCTATGTCAGAATTCGATCATTGTAATTTAACAAACGTCAAAGGGTTTTTGAATTTAACCTACTATCCATATGAGAACTTTAATATCAGTTTTCCTGACCATAAAGTTTCTTTATTATATGAACAATATTGTAAATTTCAATAGTTATACTACGAACGGCGACCTGAACCGTTGTTAATTCTAAAATAATTTAGAGATATTGCTCCTATGTTTGTATTAAATCAGGATTAGATAAAAGCTGCCTAAAAGTTAAGGAATAAAACAGCTATTGTTCAATTAATTAGAATCTTTTATTTAGAAATTGATAATTAGATAACATTAATAAAATTCACTTCTTTATAATTAAATTAAATTAAAAGAACCATTAATTGTTATTAATACCGATAAAAACTAAAACAGAAACTATTAAACTCCAATTAACAGGTACTAGTCACAAAATCTAAACTTATTTATTAGAAACTAAGATGATGTTAAAAGTAGGTAGGTATATTTCTTAAATTTACTCATTTCGGAATAAAATTAAAGTCATAAGTCCATATTTCAAATCAATTACCAAACTAAAATAATTTCTCAACAAGATACACAGTACCAGTACTCCCAGTAACAATACCATATTTAGATATATATATATATAACATATACTTTTCCACATATTATTAATGAGTTAATTAATTTGACCATAAATAGAACTGTAAATTTTGTCATAAGAAAACACAAGACTAAAATAAACTTTGTTGTTACAGTTTACAAAGGTATGAAATTTACTCAAACACAAAACTGCATCTAAATTCGAACAAGAAGCATATTTTCACAATCATTAAGAAAACTAGATATTAAACTACCTATTTAAATGCAATAGCTACACAAGGGTTGCATTAAACGGAACAGATGGATAAGGGTTGATTTTATAAATTATTACACCAAAAAAACTTATCTTTTCCGAAATTATGCACTGGAAACTAATTAAACACTAATTAGGTTGAACGTAGCGATTATGAGGTATACGTCCGAACCGCGTAACGTACGAAAAGCGAAGAGAGTACAGCTCAGCCCGTTCCCTACCGCGTGGAGCTAAAACACCCCACTTGCCTCCAAAACTGCTAAAAATCTCTGCCGTGATTGGCTACAAAAATCTACGATCACCGATTCGCTTAAACGTTAATTTACAGTTTGTGATTGGTCGGTCCTACCAACTTAACAAAGTGAATTTATAATTTGACATGTATTCGTTTGGCGCCATAAAGCTACAGCTAAAGAATCTTAGTACCAACATTACGAAATCAATAATTACAATGGCAACATCAATAAAAGCACCATCTACAAAGACGAAACCGCTAGTTTCTTGATTGTGATTGTTGCTCAAGGGGTAGATGACGCCACCGTAGTGCGCTGTTTACTGCCTCTTTTCACATTTGTTATTGATTGCTGTCGTCAGCAAGAATCGTTAAAGGGCTCAGTTGACGTATACCCAGATCAAGATATACCTGATAGTACTTCAGCAGATTGTCTTATACTCAACGATTGTATTTTTGAGTACAAACCTTTAAGCAGCATTGTTAGAAAGATTTCACAATGAAACCTGAAACAATCTTTGAAGATCTTCAAGGTTTTAGAAATTCAAAGGTGGAGTTTATTATAAAAAAGATTGCTATAGCATCAACTGACTGGACACAAACATTTCCATAAAGCCTCCATATATGTTCTCCACTTTAAAGTTAGATGAAAAAAAGCAAGCCATTTGGCTAGAAAAAAAAGAGGTATTCGTGGGAGTAAAGGTTTCGTTGACTATAGGGAGTTCAAACGTATTGTTCCTACATATTTAAGAAATAAAAATGTTATTGTAAAAGGATTGGAGAAAGTAAAATGGATGAAACTACGTGAAAATTTCAAAATTGTTGACATAGTGAAAAAGGTTGTCCAAATTAGTATATTTTACAAAAAAATATATATGAATTGTAATATAAACTGTGTATATCATGTTTAACAATGTGCTCTTAAAAATGCTTGTTTGTTTGTTTGTTTAAGTGGTATTATGATAAGCATATTTATCAGTAAAAAATTTTGGCTTCATAAAATCTGTGCCTCTAGTGTAAAAAAGGGTTAAACTCAGAAATCCTAATTTTACAGGAGAGCAAAAAACAACTTTGAAATCAGTTATCATGCTTAAATCATAAAAAATATTTATATTTGATGAATGAACCACAAAGAATATTAAAACTATTTAAATTGTAGCGTACAGTTATCCTCTTTCTTATTACCGTTGCTGGGATATCAGCCTTAGAAAATAAGTTTACCCCTTTTGCACGAAACACAACTTTGTTCATAGGGATTAAACTTAAGTTTAACAAATCAGAATATTCAACATCCGTTAGTTACATTTAGTGTAAAATGGATATATTTCATAGTTTTTGAAAACCTACAGAATATTTTCAATAAATTGAAAAGGATGGTAATGATGTCAACGATGGTAATGCTAAGCAATTTAGCAAAATTGTATTTATTAATTGAAAAAGGGCTTCAAAACAATTTCAGATAGGCCATGAGATCAGTGGCAACAATAAAGTACCATTATTCCTAATTTAAAGTAGGTAATGGGAGTTTTTCTGTTGACAGTTCTGTTGATAGTTCTGTATATAAAACCAGAGGGCGCTGTGCTAATCTGAAATTTTGACGTTTCAATATGGCTCGCGTCAGCCATAGTTTTGCCACAAGTTTCGTATCACGTTGTGTTCGTTACAAATTAATTATTTTAGTTTGATTTACTACAGAATAAACTTATTGCCTTGCTATTATATTGAGTGTCATTCGTGTAAGTAAACAAATAACCAATAATAAATTAATAATAATTCAATAAACACAAAATAAAGAATAATTTATAAAGGTACAGTTTTTGTGTAAAGAAACGTTATTTTAATTAAGCTTGGCGCCCTCTACATGACAATGGAGAATCCCTAGAAAATTTCCCATTAGTAAACGTGACAAGTAACAAAAAACAAAAGTATAAACTCTTAACTCAAAACTGTAATTTTAAAGTTATTCGTGCTGCAGACGGTACACTAATAATAATCAAAATCTTATCAGAGTCAAGAATACTATCATACCTAGTACCTTAGTATTAAAAAAATATTAGAAAACATTAAATTTAAAGTTCTTGGGTAGTTATGTCTTCTAGATCGGGATCTACAAAAGCAATACTTTCATCTGACTTTAGATTGGAAAAATTTCTTGAGCCTGGCGATCAAGAAAACTGAACAATGACTCCAAATCCTTATTTTTTTCAGCCGATATTAGCAATGTTTCCGTATAGCATGGCTTCAGTTGTATTTGCTGATTACCGTTTATTGTTCTTCTTCTTCATTTTGTGCAATCGAGTGTTTTGGTATCAACTCCGTTTCTAGTCTTGTACATAACGTTTGGGAACAAATCTTTTCGAATTTAAATTCACCAACTTCTGCGAATAAACATTTTTCTTTTTTTTTTTACTTAAAATTTTCAAGGATTTGAACCTGCGACTTTCGCATTACTAGTGGCGCCGCCTCTTCCATTTGGGCTACCGCAGCTCATTCCTTGCCCGCCAATTTTGCAAGTGTATTTTAATACCAGTAACGCGTGGCACGGCTTCATTCGGGTTAGTTTAGCAACTAATACCCCACTAATACCACTAGTAATGCGAAAGTCGCAGGTTCAAATCCTGCTCCAGCTTGAAAATTTTGCAAGTTTTCAAAAAAAATTATACCTAACACGGGAGGTGTTTAAAAATTTGGTATTCAATTTTTCTTTTTTCTTGTTAACTTTTCTGGCCGTGAACTCAGATCTCAAAAGCATGCTGAAGTTGTAGAAGCTATTACAATAGCTAACGGTTAATGACTTACAAGTCATTTCAATGACTTTAACAGCGCCTTTCTTTGAGACTGAGCAAACAAGCTGATACCAGTCGCGTGGCACGTGGATAACCAATGTCCTATTTTTGTTTACCCCTCAACCTACATACTACGTACCCGACGGAAGTTACTTTAACTTCAACAGCCACAGCCATATCAGTCTAATGCTGGACATGGGTCTATTTTCCATAAGCACAACGCTCGGCCGGTGGATTGGCGGGCGCGGCATTCATACTTTAGTCGCTTTTTACGACATCAACGGTGAGAAGAGTGGTGATAGTGATGCACACCACACTGGCAAACTGGCAGGGATATCTTACTAATTAGAATACCTAAATACGATGAACTACTGAACAAAATAATACTAATCACTAATAATAGAAAGTTACACCCTTCCACAGTGCGTCAAAAATATCTTACGATCAAAAATACTATTCGTGTAAAGTGATCAAACTTACCGCTCACGGAAAGTATGTCATAACAATCCTTCACCAATTACCTTGCCCCTTGAGTTTACTTCACCCCCGCGCGTCTTGCGGATTTTAATCATTTAACACAACATGTCTGTGCCAGGTTAAGGTGAAAAAGGAGGTAACTATACTTTTACTAATTATGTTACAAGGAATAAGAATAGTAAAAAAAGAGTTATCTTTATATAGATGCTTTTACACCAACATGGTTTTTAAAAAAGCATTTGTGTAAAGTGATCTATTTTAATTTTGATTCATTTGCACAAACTTTCACTTAAAGAACAGTTTGTTCAAAAAGATTCAATTTGACTTTGACCGTTTTGAACAAAACTGTTATGCATTATTTAATACGTGAATATAGAGCAAACTTATGTTGTACCGTTATGTACAAAGTTCATTTACAAATATGACGTTTAAAAACGATCCAACTCTAATTTAATCCATTTTCACTAGAATAAAGTGCGATTTTAGAGAGATTAATCGTTTTGCACAAATCTATATCTCAGCAACTAACAATCATAGAGATCCATGAGTCACACCATCGGATGCAGAACAGTGCCAAACGCACAATGGTATAAAAATCCACACATGGGTATAACTCGAGTTTGATCCTTTTACACTGGAGGCACAGAAATAATTAATGATATATACAATTATGTTTTTTTATTTTTCACCCTTCATTTAATTTTTTGCTGACATGAGTCTACAACGTAATTTATTTTAGACTTTGCTGTTTTATTTAAAAGTAAGTATTTTAAGAGAGAAATAAAACAAAGTTTATACATTGCATGAGAAACTTATTTTATTTAAAAATATATTAGTCAGTATCTCCACCATCTTCGCCACCGCCGCCGCCGCCACATCCTGTAGTTGGCGTAAGCATCGCGCCGCAAGGCTGGGAGGCTGGAAACCGGTGAAAGGTTATATTTGTCTGCAACAAATAAAAATCAAGTTTAAAATACAACTTACCAAAGTAGTATTGAATAAAATAATTTCATAATAATAATTCGAAGACCCACCTTGTTATATCTATATCACACGACTGTTCATTCTGATGATTCACTTCAGCGCAAATCTGCCACAATAACTGAGATATTTTAAAGAACACATTATCGTTTTCATCATATATCACGTATTGAGTTTTAATATTCGACCGCGCTACCACTGTATTTTAATTTTCTACAAATTTTAAGAGTTCCAGTTTCGAAATATATTTCGGTATTTTATTATCAGTTGAAGATAAGAAACTTGTTAGGGATGAAGCTGACATGGCGGAAAGATAGACGGTGGAGATCTGAACTTTCATCAACAGAATAAATAAATTTTTCCAATAAGAGGTCTTTTAATTTTATTTTGAAAACTCTTATACTTCGTATCTGCTTCAATACAATAGGCAACCTGTTAAATAGTTTTACTGCTTGGTAGCGAGGGCAGTGGTTAACAATTTTGAGGTGAGGAACAATCACGTTATTTAAGTTTTTCATTCTAGTCTGTTCTCTAAATTCCATTTCTGCGTCTGTTTCAAAAATATGTCGTCTTTTTAATACATACATAAATCACGCCTATATCCCTTACGGGGTAGGCAGAGCGTTAACGGCCGTTCAACGGATATTAACACCACGTCTGACTAAAGTTTGAGGGTCAATAAGATAACTGTGTATCACCATAGTGACAGGTTGTCAGCCCGTCGCCTAAAATTGCAATACACACCCTCTAGTCCCTTAGTCGCCTCTTACGACACCCATGGGTAAGAAATGGGGTGATGCTATTCTAAGCCGGCATCACACGGGGAATTTAAATACGCCAGTTAATAAGACTAATACATAGAGGGCAGGCAACGTCAGTATGCCTAATTTACTGAAATGTCCTCTACAGGACTCCCAAGGTGGAGCCCGGACCTTCGTACGTATAGCTCGCTTTTGAATGACAAATGCCCTGTCCATAATAATAATATTTTTTTTTATATAGCCATTTTTGGGCTATACATATAATGTGGTGTAAATAGCCGTTTTCTGCGGCTGTTTACGCTCTGCCTATCCCGCAAGGGATTATTGGCGTGATATGTGTATGTGTGTGTGTACATATAATGAAAATGAAATAACTTTATTCAATGTAGGATAGCATTATCACTTATTGACGTCATGATCGGTCATTGTAAAAAAAAGAAATAATATATTATTCGTTATTTCCAAAATTAGCTAAGGCAGCGTAGGGCCTACAAAGATTGTTAATTAAGAGTAGAAGCACTTCTGGGCAGGTTTTTTGGGGGGTTTTTCCTGTTCAGGGTGTCTGGTTAATTATACGCATGTAAATTAAACACTTTGGAAATTTTGCCTACAATTTGAAACAAATGGTGGTGGCGTGAAGTTACGTGCTGTGTTATTAACCTAGCCAGCCCCGAGGCAGTGTTTTTATTTTTATTTTTTCATCCCGCCCGAGCCGGTTTTCTATTAGGACAATACAAAATTGTTATAAAAAAAAAGAAAATTTTCGTTTTGCAAATTTCTTCTTTTTTACAATGACCGATCATGACGTCAATATGTGATAATGCTATCCTACATTGAATAAAGTTATTTCATTTTCATTTTTCATTTCATTTTCATGTTATAATCATAGCTATTTCCCCACAATGTTATACTATACCTAAATTTAGATTCGATCAACAAATAATAAATTGATAATTGTTCTAATGTCAATACATTTCGTACAGTGCTTAGAGCATAACACGCAGAGCTCACGGAGTTTTCTATTGACGCTACCTCTGATTTTCATTTTGATAAATCGTCAATGTATATTCCAAGGAATATGGCTTCATTTACTAAGTTAATATTTTTGTTATTTAGGGATACAGCTAAAGAGTCGTTAGTCGCACTATTGCCGGTCGTAGTTTTAAATAGTAAAATGTTTGTTTTTGAAGAATTAATTTGAAGAAAATAAGCTTTAAACCATATGTCTTAATCACTTAATACTCTATTTCCATTATCATTTAAATTATATTTATTTTCCGCTGATATGATGGCATTTGTGTCATCTGCATAGTTGACTATTTTTATGTCGGGATTCCTTTTATGCATATAATTTCCTAAACAAGTCATTGATAAAAATATATGACCAAGTACTGACCCTTGTGGAACATCCCGCGTTACCTTTCATGGCCATCATGTGATAGATCTTTAATTTCGACAAATTGATTACGATTTACCAAGTATGACCTTAATAATTGCAAAGATCCACCTTTTATACCGTAATGTTCTAACTTAGCTAACAATAACTCATGACTGACTAAATCGAAAGCAGAACTTAAGACGAGGAACAATCTTGCAACTTTTTTCTTTTTATTTATTTCTTGCAAAATATCATCTATTAGAGTATCGATAGCATCAGGAGACCCAATACCTCTCTGAAACCCAAATGGCCGAAGATGTAGGGATTTGTTACGGGATAGATGGGTAACTAGCCGTACCTTTAATATTTTTTCGAATACTTCTCTAATACTGGAAGCAGAGATATAGGCCTTTAGTTTTTAGGGTCAGTCTTTACACTTTTTATATAAATAGAAACTATTTTGGCGATCTTAAATTGCTCAGGAAATATATTTTGGAAATATGTTCTGCTAAAACATCAATGTTCTCTTTAATAAAAGTGATAGGAATATCGTCATAACCACAGGATCTTATATTTTTCATTCCCATTATTATATTGTGAACTTCTTAGGGATTTGTCCTTCTACAGTTAAAAATATCACCAATACGCTCTTTATTCCTAGTAAAGAGGGCAGCAGATTCATTTATATTAATATCTGCAGTAACACCACTGTAGTCAAACTTCTCTATAAATACATCCGCAATATCTTGAGGTTTACTGATTATTTTATTGTTTATTTTTATAATGATCTTTTTATGTTTATGGTAAGGCTTTTTATTTGTGTACTTATTAACAATCTGCCATATGCCTTTAGGTGAGTTTTCCACTTGCTGAATCTCCTTCTGCTTGGTAATCAACCTAGCACGTCAAAGTACTTTTCAATTTTTGTAGTTTATAACCGAAACATGAGTATGTTTTTGTTAATATTACATAAGACACGTTTTAATTTACTAGAGTTGCGTATACCTTTCGTAATCCACCTTATTTTGTTATATCTTTTAAAGTTTATTTTTTGCCTTTACCTTTTTAAAACTGCAGCGAAAGATTTTTTTAAAGACTCAAGAGTATTTACTCCAAGTGTAAACCAATTTACCGTTTCTATTTTTCTACGAAAGGAAAATTTATTTTTCCTTGTAAAGCATCGTTTTTGTACGTACATTATAGACTCAACCCCTTTATTTTTGCAACTATTTTCTGTTATTACAAAAGTGAGGATGGCAGCATGTCCGTCAGAGTGCCCATTGTCATCCACTTTCACCTCACTTATCGTGTTCTCGTGTAAATTAGTAAAGACATTATCTATGCATGATTCCATATTATTCCGGCGAAATGTAATTAAATAGTGAATAAGATGCCTAAAGTTGTAGCTTTTTAGTAAATTTATAAGATCATTTTCATGACCTTTATCATCAAGCATGTTGAAGTTAAAATCGCCGCAAATTACGCACCGCTTATTGAAAAAATGTTGCAATATCATCTTGAGCTTATCCATAAAAACATCAAAATTCGTATTATTTTGGTAACAGCAAAAAATGTGTAAGTTTGAAGTCAAGTCAATGACCCCACAAATTTCAAAGTTATCTACTCTATAAAATTGTTTACAGTCTATTACCCTTAATTTTCTTTCCCTTTCGGCCAAAATAAGTGTGCCACCCCTCATTTTATTCTTCCTTACAAAGTGAGTTACAAGTTCATAATTTTCAAAATATAAACGTTCAACTGACTGGCTGTTTAAGAAATGTTCACAAATGCAAATAATATTTTGTCTTTGTTCAAGACCCTCCAGATATACCTCAATATTATCCCGCTTAGTAGTAATGCCACAAACATTTTGAAAAAATATCCTAAGATGTTCTTTTTTAACGAAAAAGTGCTCATCGCGTTCGAATTTATTACAATTACAGATTGAATTCGTTGATGAAGTGTTTAATTCTTTATTTCGTGTGTTAACATTTAACGACTCTACAGTAACACATGCACTAGGTACGAAAAAACTTGTTAAAATTATATTCCGATGTACATTTTATATGCACAATTGCTCTCCAGATAGAGCCGCATGTTTGAAATTTATTGATTCTTGTGTCGCGATGATGAAACACTTCAAAGCAACTAACAATAAAATTATTTGAGTTAATCGATTTTATCATGCTGTACTCATTACTATTTCCACAAGATACATCACCTATAAAAACATTGGTTCGCTCAAGTGTTTTTGAGAAATTTGTATTAAAAACTACCGCATTGTGATTTTTTGAATCATGCAAAACAATTATATAATCTTTCTTAATGAATTTGCTGCAAGTTTTCAGTGTAGCGTAAGGTTTTAGCACAGAGGTAACACTAATGTTTTCACCCAACACTGTTAGAGAGGGCGCCACTTGCCTAGTAAACAAGTCTCCGTAATTAGCTACGGTTAAAAAAATTGAAAAAGTGAACAGAGTGAATTAAAAGTGTTAAATTTATAAAGTGTCGTATAAATCTTAAGTTATAGTGTTATCTAGCAATAAAAATCAGTAATTAACATAAAATTTCATAAACAATATGTGCACTGGATTTTATGGAATAAGTTTCCTAATAGTGACAAAATTACAGTAATAACGCTAAATGAACTTGAGAACACCAACAGTGAGTAAAACGACAAGATAATATTAATATTTAAACAACGAGAAAAGACTCAATTTTTAAAAATCAGCTGTGTTTTGACCGTTGCACTTATGAATAGCTATGGATGTAGATCTATGAGTTGATACTTTTACAAGTCATTGATAGCCACCAACGCCATCTATTGAAAAAAAACTGAATAAAACAGCGCCACCTATCTTCGAGTAGCGGAACGAAAGCAATACGTAGTGGCTCTAAGATACTGTTAGTTCAGCAATATGGCGCTAGAGTGCAGTAGATGCAAAAAACATATAATATCCAAATCTCATTTAAAATGCAAGCATTGTACGAAGAGCTTTCACTGCGATTGCGAAGGCTTGTCTGAGAAGTTGTTTCTACTGATGAATAAGCAGAGTAAATTCAAAAACGATTATTTATGTACAATACTAGCTTTTACCCGCGACTTCGTCCGCGTTAGATAGTTTTTTTTTAGGCAGAAGTTCTAAAGTAGGTATGTGTATACATAGTAAGTGTGACAGTGATATTAGAACAGTTCTTATCTCTACTGTTTAAAGATGACTTGCTTGCTTCTGTTGTTAAAGGGACAATTCAAAATTTGCTATCCGGCCTGAGAGATCAATATTTATAACCAATGAATACAAAAGTCAGTAGATAACAGAGTACTTACTCCAGAGGTGCCGATTTGAGCACACTAAAATGGTTAGCATAAGTAGATTAGACAGATCAAAAGGTAATATAAGTTACTGTTATACATTTTTATACCTCTATATACCACATTTTTTGTTTTTCTGTCCTCGGTAAAGAAGGCAATGTCCTTTCTCAACTTATTCCCATCATACTGAACAACTTTTGTTCTGAAACCATTTCTGTATCTCCAATAAGGTGGGCTCCTGATGGTAGACCTGATGGTCTACATACGGTACTCCAGATCCTCAATGTCCTTGTGAAAAGAAGCGGCCCATCATCATGAACAACTTTTGTTTCGGAACCATTTCTGTATCTCTAATAGTTTACGTGGTCTCCTGATGGTACACCTGGTGACATAAGGTACTCCAGATCCTCAATATCCTTGTGAAAAGAAGCGGCCCATCATACTGAACAACTTTTTTTTTGGAACCATTTCTGTATCTCTAATAGTTTACGTGGGTTCCTGGTGGTACACCTGGTGGTCTACATAAGGTACTCCAGATCCTCAATGTCCTTGTGAAACGAAGCGGCCCATCATACTGAACCACTTTTGTTTTGGAACCATTTCTGTATCTCTAATAGTTCACGTGGGTTCCTGATGGTACACCTGGTGGTCTACATTATGTACTGCAGATCCTTAATGTCCTGGTGAAAAGAGGCGGCCCATCATACTGAACAACTTTTGTTTTGGAACCATGCCTGTATCTCTAATAGTTTAGCTGGGCTCCTGATGGTACACCTGGTGGTCTACATAAGGTACTTCAGATCCTCAATGTCCTTGTGAAAAGAAGCGGCCCATCATACTGAACAACTTCTGTTTTGGAACCATACCTGTATCTCTAATAGTTTATCTGGGCTCCTGATGGTACACCTGGTGGTCTACATAAGGTACTCCAGATCCTCAATGTCCTTGTGAAAAGAAGCGGCCCATCATACCGAACAACTTTTGTTTTGGAACCATGCCTGTATCTCTAATAGTTTAGCTGGCCTCCTGATGGTACACCTGGTGGTCAACATAAGGTACTCCAGATCCTCAACGTCCGTGTGAAAAGAAGCGGCCCATCATACTGAAAAACTTCTGTTTTGGAACCATACCTGTAGCTCTAATAGTTTACGTGGTCCCTGATGGTACACCTGGTGACATAAGGTACTCCAGGTCCTCAATGTCCTTGTAAAAAAAAGCGGCCCATCATACCGAACAACTTTTGTTTTAGAACCATGCCTGTATCTCTAATAGTTTAGCTGGGCTCCTGATGGTACACCTGGTGGTCTACATAAGGTATTCCAGATCCTCAATGTCCTTGTGAAAAGAAGCGACCTATTATACTAAACAACTTTTGTTTTGGAACCATACCTGCATCTCTAATAGTTTAGCTGGGCTCCTGATGGTACACCTGGTGGTCTACATAAGGTACTCCAGATCCTCAATGTCCTTGTGAAAAGAAGCGGCCCATCATACTGAACAACTTTTGTTTCGGAACCATGCCTGTATCTCTAATAGTTTAGCTGGGCTCCTGGTGGTACACCTGGTGGTCTACATAAGGTACTCCAGATCCTCAATGTCCTTGTGAAAAGAAGCGGCCCATCATACTGAACAACTTTTGTTTTGGAACCATGCCTGTATCTCTAATAGTTTAGCTGGGCTCCTGGTGGTACACCTGGTGGTCTACATCTATACTCCAGACCCTCGAATGGTGATAAAAAGTAGTCTATGTCCGTTCTCGGTATGCTAGCAATCTCTGTGCCAAGTTTCATGAAGATCGGTTCAGCGGTTTGGCCGTGAAAGCGTAGCAGACAGACAGACAGACAGACAGACAGACAGAGTTACTTTCGCATTTATAATATTAGTGTGGATGTAAAAAAGAGCCACACAAATCTAAAAAGAAACATTGTAAGAATCAAAAGGTGTCATCATCAACACCTAAGGATAAGGTCCCTTCAGTTTCCGGGAAAAATCCATCTGTCGCTGCATCATATGACAAGAGTATCCCTTTATTGCATGTAATAAAATGGATGCATCGCCAATTATTTCACAAAAACAGGACGTAGTAAGTTGTCACTCCAATCAGCGAACTTTACCTAATAACAATACAAGTTCAGAAACTAAAGACAACATACGTGTAGAGACAGATAAAAATACATTAGCGCTTACAATAAGTGAGAATACTGCTGAAATATCTAGACGGTCATCACCAACTACTAACCAGAAAGAGCTCATAACGGCTACTTCTTCAACTTCAGCCCAACACATCGATTACGTTACACAAAGGAAAAAAACTACTGCCACGGCTGTAAGAGAGGATGCTTCAATTTCTCCAAATTGTCCCAGTTCTCCTCTCTCTAAATCTAGTATCAGCTACAGCAGTCTTCCCGATCTGTCAAATCTACGAAATGCTGAAACCGAAGCGCTTAGGAGGGAAATAGTTGACTTGAAATCTGAACTAGTGATCACAGAAAAAGAACTCGAAAATACGATATTAGGAAAAATGAATCTAGAGAGAAAAATTACTGAACAGGATAATAAAATTAAAAATCTTCTTCTAATATGCGCTGGTACCAAACATAACAAATCAGTGACGACGTTTAATGGGTCAAAAAGGAATAGAAAAAGAGAAAACACAAAATTTAACAAAACTGATGCAGAAAACTATCTCCACGAAAGCTGACAACACAAGTACCTGGAAATTGTGATCCTTTATTACCTACATCCCCGGAATATAATTCAAAGATCACGACCGAAACCGTGAAAAGTAACAACGAGGACCCTGCTACACAACGGTCTCCACAAAGTATGCACCAACGCACTGAACCCTCTCTGAAAAAAAACAGAGTCATCGTGTTAGCTGATCATCAAGGGCAAGGCTTACAACAAGCACTACAAAAACAAATCGGTGAAAATTATGACATCTTTTGTTTCTGGAAGGATGGAGCACGTCTATCTGATATTATGAGTACCTGTGAAAATGAACTGAATAGTTTAACGAAGCATGATTTTTTGATAATGGCAGGAGGTATGAATGATGCAACTTTCCATTTTAGAAACGGATTTCTAAAATGGCTCAGACAGACATTGAATACAAATATTTTAATTTGTGGCGTACCTAATAACGCGAAACTAAATAATCAAAAATTAAATTACGATATAAAATTATTTTGCCAAAAATTTCCACATTGTAATTTTGTAAAAATGTATTACAGAAGGCTTAGATGGGGATCGAAGTACTTTATGTCTGATCTATCGTTTGCTCTAGCTAGAGAGATATGCCATGTAACCTACCATATAACGCACAACAAATCTTTTGCCGTTAAAACCAAGCAAACAAACATACCTTCATGCAACTCTCATTTAAATGTTGATATGAACCTTCAGACGCCACAGGTAGAGCAATTGAATGACTCGTTACCTAACATTCCCGAAAATAAATCTGATACAACTTTTTTATAAATCTCTCTTTTCGTGTGGGACACCGAGTCATCCAATGACCCGATGAACCCTGGTGTCAGAGTTTTTCAACCGCCTACTACCACTAGTAGGCCTCTGACATGGTTGTGTTACGACCGCTGTCTAAGTAATCATAGACAGCAACCGGGACCGACGGCTTAACGTGCCCTCCGAAGCACGGAAACATTTCTTTTCGGACAATCAGTTGGTTCACCCTGCAATGTCCTAACCAAACCGGGAACAAATTCACAAAGAGATAAATATCCACTTTTGTGAGTGTCCCACCGAGAATCGAACCCGGAACCTTTGCGTCGCAGGCAGTCACACTACCACTACGCCACATCGGTCGTCATAAATAACGACTATGCATTAACAATCATTCACCAAAACATATGCAGCTTTCGTAGCAAAATAGACCTGCTTAACATAAAAATTAATAATCTGAAATTAAAATCTGGAGAACCCATTGATATCATTTGTTTTAAAGAGACTTTCATTCCTCGTGGCCAGGAAAGTAATATTCAGCTAAACGGTTAAGTTTAGGTTCATGTTTCTGCAGAGACGGAAAGGGTCGAGAAGGCGTATGTGTGCTGTTGGGACAGTCTGTAGAGTCAAAGGATCTTAGTTATGTATCAGATATGGGTACTGAAAACTCATTTGAATGCTGTGGAGTAGAGATAAAAAGTTATAAGCTTAAAGTAATTTGCATTTATTGAACCCCCGACTCTGACATAGAGGGTATTTTTCGAAAAGTTGGAAATTTTGCTGGATAAATTAAAAAACAAAACAAGTAAAAACATCGTCCTGGCGGACGATTGGAACATCGATACTATTGGCACTAAACCTAAATCCATAAAACTAACAAAGAGGTTAACACAAATATTAATTTCATACAATTTCGATCTTCATATTAATACAGTTACTCACGACAAATCTTGCATTGATCATTTCGCAAGCAATATTATTGGAGCCGTTGGCAAAAACATACAACTCTGCCTATCAGATCACAATTATTGTCAATTGCTTACAGTACCAGTAGCTCAAAAAATACCCCCTTTAAAACACTGGTTTGAGTTTAGGAGAGACTTCAGTAGAGAAAATATATTAAAGTTCAAGTATTTCGTAACAAGTTACCCCTGGCACAGTTTAATACAAGCGACATCTATAACAGACGTCCAAGAAAAGTTCGACACTTTTCATAAAGAAGTACTCTTACTTTATAATTTATGTTTCCCGAAGTTTAAAATAATGATCAAAAACACTTGTGGTAAATTAAAGTGGCTTACAAAAGGAATTCGAACCTCTTGTAGAGCAAAAAAAAGGTTGCGTATTTTATTATACTACAAAAATAAACCGCCGCATATTAAAACTCATTACAGGAAATATAATAACTTATTGAAAAAATGTACATTTCAGGCACAAAAAAATTGCAATAATAAGTATGTTGCAAAAGCTAAAAATAAGTGTAATGCAACATGGAAGGTAATTAATTCCAAAACATCACAACATTTAAAACCCACCATAGATTATGTGATTGTAAATAACAAGAAGGTAGGAGAGCCCATTCAGATAGCAGGCGCATTCAATACACATTTTATTAAACTGACGAACCAGAACAATAAACTTCCTGACAATAAAAACTATAAATTCAATTTGCATAAAAATACAGCCAGTATTTATTTAGTTCCTACTGATCCTAATGAAATAATAAATATAATTAAATCTCTCAAAAACTGTACCTCAACTGGATATGACGAAATCAGTACTAAAATTATAAAATCTTGTGCTCAGGAATTAGCCCCGATAAAAGCATATCTTGTGAACCTGTCTTTTGAATTTGGCATATATCCAGCAACCTTTAAACAGTCAGTGGTTAAACCGTTGCATAAAAAAGGAGAGAAGCAGGATATGGATAATTACCTATACCTATAATTACTTATACCTATACTGTCGAAAATATGGGAAAAGGCAATTTGTGTGAGGCTCTTATCATTTTTAACTAAGTTTAACGTTATTAGTCCAGAACAACATGGCTTTCAAAAGGGAAAATCCACTACAACAGCTTGCTTTACGCTTGTGAAACAAATATCAAAGTGCATGGATACAAGAGTACCTGTAACTACTGTACTTTTTAATATGAGTAGAGCATTTGATTTTGTTTCGCATGCGACTCTCCTTTCAAAATAGAAGCGTACGGAATCCGTGGGGTGGCGAATGATTTGATTGCTGACTACCTTCATGGCAGAACACAGTGTGTAGAGATTAATAACATCAACGAAAAATATGAGTATATTAGTCACACATCATCCTTTGATGCTAACAATGCAGGTGTCCCGCAAGGAAGTATTTTGGGGCCTCTACTGTTTTTACTCTATATCAATGATTTGCCCATTCACACACGGTAACCTTGTGTTTTATTCGCTGACGATCTTATTATTGAATTTAAATTTTAATATTTTATTGATAATTTATTGACATTGTTTATTATTATTGTAAATTGTTGTACTGACTATTTTTGACATGTGTTCTTATATTATTATTATTTTGTTGTTATCTTGACGCCTTGTTTTTGAATTAATTTACTAGATGTTTTTGAATTTATTGTAATGATATGTAGAATGTTGTAAATGTTTAAATGATATTTTGTGTTTGCATGCCAACATAGGTGCTGCACGCTTGACCAATTTATATACATATTATATGACCATCATTTGTACCGTGTCGCTAGCAAATAAAGTATATTTGATTTGAATTGATTTGACAGTTTCTGAAGTAACTTTCTTAAACCTCTTCCTTTTTCGTCAGCATAAATCTTGTACGTACTTCATCGAGGAAGAAGTACTATCCAGTTTTACTTCACATTTTTCTTGTTGTATGATAACGCGTCGTGTTTTATTGTAAGGTACTTTAAGGAGATGTGCCCTTCTGTGATTTGGGAGAAGAGGTAGCTAGATGATGCTTATTTGCGTTAGAACTATCCTCTGACTTATTTTTGTATAGTGATTCGTAGTTAGATAGTTGGATGCCGTTTTATGGCCTGCAGCACTTTTAACACGAGGTGGATTGCGTCTGTATTTTGGAGAAAAATAGGTGTTTGGCATTGGAAAAGTTCCTATCCCAACTGATTTGAAGTGTTTTATCGTTTGTTTGTACCTTAAAAGCTGTCTCAGCAAGCTGTTATTTTCGATACCCATGTTCTCGATTTGAACTTCTGCAGATAGTAGTTCCATTCTTAACTGACAGATTTCATTCTTTAGGTCATTTACTTCCTCAAAATTTTCTTATACGTCAGGAAAGCATTGTATCAACTTTTGAAAACTTTTTTGTGAGTTTTGACACTCTGCAATGTGATCATGAGATCTATGTTTTCTCTTTTCTTCTTTCAATAATTGAAAAGAATTACTTACTGGTACATTAACAGCTAGATTGGGCGACGCGTCCTGTCCGGTTTATTGGCTCAGTAACATCCAATTCTAGTCGAGTGTCGAGTCTAGTCAGGTTCTGTGTAGTAGTTTTTGTGTAAGAGCTAGGTGGTATGCTGATTTCTACATTCATTGCCATTGATGTGTCAGTACAATTCTGATTTTTTGTCAGAAAT
Source organism: Tuta absoluta (assembly GCA_027580185.1). Classification (NCBI taxonomy): domain Eukaryota; kingdom Metazoa; phylum Arthropoda; class Insecta; order Lepidoptera; family Gelechiidae; genus Tuta; species Tuta absoluta. The sequence continues at coordinate 2,189,198 of JAQAHW010000060.1, forward strand.
ATTGGTGTTGGGACATTGAATTCGATTACTCTGTATTGAGTTTCCTGCGCTAGAACTTTCTGTGATGGTGATGCACTCAAGGTAGAGGGAGGCCCAGTTGTTGGTGCAATTACAGTGCTATCCTTTAGTTCATAAGGTGTGTTATTTTTCAATTTCGAGGTTTTTCTTTCTTCGCAAGCTCTACTTTTTATGTCGAACCCTTTAGTTTAGTTGTGGCCTTTTTAGTCGGGAGTTTGTAAGATGACGGGTTTGACAATGCTTGCTTGTCACTTTCTGGTGTAGTTCTTTGACATATATTGCATAGCCAGGCCTTTTTGCGTTCATAATCAATTAGCCCGAATACTTTTAAAGTGAATCCTAAACATCGTGGGCAGAAAATAGCATCATTACTTGTGCATTTTAAGAAATTCTTTCTCATTATCTCTTTCTTACATGAAAAGCAAGTCAAAAATTCTGTGATAGTCTTTGCTGTAGTCTTCTTTGAAGCCATTTTATTACGGTGTAAAAGTTGAAAAAAAATATTATATCTTGAAGAAAATCAAAATATAAAAAAGCAAAAAATAATAAAAAAGGTTGTAAACTCGCTTAGGCTTGAACTCATGATCCGTGATCGAGAGGCAGCAACTCTACCATTACGCCATCTCCACATGTGCGTAATGTCCGAAATAGTGCATTAGTATTCGTCTCAATATGTTTAAAAAGTGAAAGGCAAAGTGATTGATGCGAATGTCAAGGTCACTGGCCACTAAGTACACCAAATAGCACTGAGTCACTGGGCGTTTCCATACTTACTAATATTATAAATGCGAAAGTGTGTTTGTTTGTTTGTTTGTCTTTCTTTCACGTTACAACAGAGCGATATCATGCAGTGTTTTTTAGGTGTGCAGTTAGGTGAGAGGCTGGAGAGTGACATAGGCTACTTTTTATCCCGGAAAAACATATTTTTCCCATCGGAAAAGCGATTAATGTTTAGCAATAGAATACACCCATACTACGAACATAGATGAGTATCATGCAGCGATGTAAAGCATTTTTTTTTTGAGAGCAGCTAAATGAAAAGCTGGTGAGTGACATAGCGTCGCCCGGCAGTGAAAACCTCGTAAAGCACAAATTATTGATTTTTCTTTTATTTTATTTTTGGAAAGAAAAGCTCGTAACGCACATTTATGACGAACGTAGGCAGAGCTGCGATACTGGGAACACCTTCTATCGATGAAAATGAGAACCTCGGTATCGATCGATATGCACATTTTGTCGAGTAAAACCTCGCATTTGCTTAGCCGTGTTTTACGATGTGTTCTAGGATGTTGCGAAAAACACGTAATTACTTTTACAAGTATATTTTATTAAAGAAAGAGTATAATAATCTCGCATGTGCGGTTGCAAGTTTTCATTGTTACTACTGAGCATTAAAAAGCATTGTAATATAAACTTCAGCGAGGTTTTCGTTATTGTATAATTCCATGGTGTAATATTTATTTTATTCCAGTGTGACGTGGTGTTAATATCCGTTTTACGGCCGTTAACGCTCTGCCTACCCCGTGAGGGATATAGGCGTGATTTATGTATGTATGTATAATTCCATTATAACATTTAGGAGATAAGGTTACTAGAGCGCCGTGTGGTGCGGGCTTGGAAGCATCACCTTGTTTGTACTCGTGAGTATCATAAAGGTGATCAATCAATATGTTGCATTGCGCTACCTAACTTATGCTGGCCACCTGGCACGAGGCACGAGGGTCCTCGGGGGTGTCACATAGGCTGCTAAGTCTGTACTTCTTGGGTGAGTAGGTCTACTTTTGCACTGTGGTGAGGCAGTGCAGTCGGGTGATTCCTTAGTGTCCATCAGCCAACGACATCTAACTAAGATATCCTGTGGCTGTTACAGTGATGGCATACATTATCCTCCTTGAAATGAAGTGGAGAGCTGGAGAGGCACATGTTGCTTTGTCCTATAAATGTAACGCAGGTGCCAGATATAAAAGTGAAGGGGCCCACGATCCTAACTTTGCGACGAGCAGTAGTGGATATGGACAGCAGAGCTGTTGGCCAAATTAACAGTGCCTTATGAAGCCTTATCTGAGTCAAAGAACCTCCAGCTTGCTTTCAACAGCAAGGGCGTAGCCGTAGAATGAGATCAGACCGCAATGGCTCCTGTTGACGATGCTTGAAGCGTCCGTACCTCATTTAAAGTAATTATTGATAAGATAAGAGCCTTTCTGGCTTCTTCAGGGGCGGATGTTTTTAACTCTTTTGTCATGGATCCCGCTGACACTTCGGCATAATTCCGTAAGGAATACCGCAAAGGGACGCCTACTGCAGGCCGTTAGTTGGCTCTTGTCGTGGCCGTCTCGGAGTTTTTTTGTACCTGCTGGAGCGAGTCTCGTCTGCTGCCGCTTCGTCTTCATCGGTTGCATTAGGTTAGGGGCAGCTGCCAAGACAGAACCAGCCGTATTTATATTTTCCAGCAGTGCAGCCTCCTTTCTGTCAACATCAGATGGGATTTGTGAGCGGAGTTGTGCTCTCTTATCGGTTTAGTCCTTCGCGGCATGATTCGGTGTAGTTGGCGAGAGACGCGTCGCCACGTTGTGGAAGGTGGTCGGCTGCTTACACGAGTTAGCAAGCAGTAGGTATGCTGCTTCCTGCACTTTACGCAAGCAAGCTTGCGGTGACAGTTACTCTAGATGTACCAGAACTGCTGGCAGCGGAGGCACTTGGCTGTTCTGGTACTCCCATCCACGCTATATCTCAATCTACACGCCGGGCATGCAGAGCAACTAGGTGTCCTCCACGCGCCTTGATTTTCCGCAAGTAAGTATCACTTCGTAGCTCAGGGTGGTCAGCAGTTCCATTATTATTTCCTTCGGCAATGTGTTGGCAGTCTGTAAGGGCCGCTTTTGGACACCTGTTTCCGGTATCGATGCCTTTCAGTGCCGTGAAATGACTCTAGTATATTCAGAATTTATCCTCGTTTTGCCAGGCAGGTCTATACGGCGTAACTGTCCACGAGTATCCGAAGGCCTGCTTGAGCTCTCTATGGTGTTGTCGACATCGAAACTTAAACCGCAAGGTAGTCCGCTACTATTAGCGGTTTCTTTTTAGCAGTTGGTCAGTTTCCGGGGTGTGAAAGATCCTGCTGGGTCTGCTATGACTGCCGAAACTGGGTGAATTCACGGCGGAGGTGTCTGTGAGGTGAAGTGGAGAAGGAGGAAGATCCTTTCCCTTTTTTGCAAAGGCGCCATGGCAGCTGTTCTCTCTTTGACAGTATTCAGGGCTTCGTGACGTGAGACGGCGCTAGTATATAGTGTAGCGAGGTATTGCTGCTTAGATAACCGGCTCACGTTGAAGGTTTGGAGGCAACGAATAAATAGGCAGCGTCGGTAAAGCTGCTGTGGCAGCAAACGCAACGGTAACCGCTGTAAATCTTATTGTTTTATGTCGTCAAACCTCGTATTTGATAGTACGCCATAACCTTATCAGTATGAATTCCTCGTAACTCCATTTTAATCTATTTTCGCTATTAGATTTTATGTGTTTCTACTACCGATTGAAATATACGCATTTGGTTGTCATAAAACAACAGAACTTGTTTCTTCCGTTCATACAATTTTTTTCACCAGACAGTTTTTACTGTCTCCTGTAAAATTGTTGCTTTTGCCTTTACGTGGTTTTCACTGCCGGCCGACGATAGGTTATTTTTTATCCCGGAAAAACATATTTTTCCCTTCGGAAAACCGATTAATGTTTAGCAATAGAATACATCCATACTACATACATAAATGAGTATCATGCAGCGATGTAAAGCATTTTTTTTTTTGAAAGCAGTTAGATGAAAAGCTGGTGAGTGTCATAGGTTACTTTTTATCTCGGAAAGACATATTTTTCCCATCGGAAAACTGATTATTGTGTAGCATAGAATACATCCATACCACATAAAAAAGATGTATATACAGGATGTAAGGGACAGCCCTCCGAATACTGATATTCCCATAGTAAATGCAGTGAGCTGATTGTGATTTTGTATGGGATATAGAAAAAAAGAATTTAATCTATGGCAGGTTGTTCAGTTTCATGGTTTGAATACACCCAATCAGTATTCGAAGGGCTGTCACTTACACCCTGTATAGCACTACTATGAGAATGTCTCTTGCAGTTTACACAGTTGTTCGCCTTACGATGTGTCGTTTAGAATACACAACTAATTAATAAAACTCTATGAGTACGCGGGCGAAGCCGCGGGTAACAGCTAGTAAATCGATAATTTTGGTTTTATTTTCAAGTTTTTAAACACTATTTACACTGTTCATCACAAACTAATTTGATAATCTTGTAGTACGTCCAATTATGCATAGATAGGTATAACTTTCACGTCAAACTGTTACAATTTTGCGCACTATTTATATTTTTCTTTGCAGAGCTAAGTAAACGTGCCTGTATACGATTGCGGGCGGGGGGCATTATGTAACGCATGCGCAAGCGCTTGTTATAAAATGGTTATCTACACTAATATTATAAAGAGGATAGATTTGATTGTTTGTTTGTTTGTTTGCATCGAATAGGCTCCGAAACTACTGGCCCGATTTTAAAAATTCTTTTAAAATCGGGCCAGTAGTTTTAGCTTTAGCCTGGACAGCTTTTAACTAACTCTTTACAAAGCAAAAGTCCGATCCTGCATGGAGTATTGCAGTCACCTTTGGGATGGCTCAGCCAAATACCAACTTGCCGCTCTTGACTCGGTGGAACGCAGGGCCAAGAGGCTCATAGGCGACACAAAACTGGTGGACACCAAGCTACATAGCCTGGCACATCGCCGCAAGGTTGCCTGCTTGTCGGTTTTTTATAGATTGTACTTCGGAGAGTGTGCTCAAGAGCTTCACGACCTTGTTCCACCAGCTCCCTTCTACCATCGGACATCCAGACGCACCGCCGGATACCATCCGTACCTGGTTGCCATTCCGCCAATTCGGACTAAGCGCTTCCAGTCATCATTTATAATGCGCACTGCTAAAGAGTGGAATACTCACTTCCTGCGTCTGTGTTTCCAAACGCATATAACCCTAATGTCTTCAAAGTAAGAGTGAACAGGCTTCTTCTGGGTGAGCTCGCTCCATCTTAGACTCTGTCTCTGTCCTATGATCTAGACTAGAGTCAAGAGCAAACCCATCATTAATAAAAAAAAAAAAAAGAATAGGCTCCGAAACTACTGGCCCGATTTTAAAAATTCTTTTACTATTAGAATCCTACATTATTCCTGATGAACATAGGCTATATTTTATACGAGAAAAAAATAGGGATCCGCGTAAAAATTTCAAAAATGTAAACCAACGTGTGAAAAATGTACCAAAAAAATATCTTATTCACTCGTCTGTCGCTTCATACTATAACAATTTCATTGGTTTTGAATTTTATTGTGGGTAGTTAAGGTTCAAAATTGTTGTCCGGCTCCCGGTACGTGACAGACAAGCGGTTATAGCGCGTACGCTGTGGAAATTATTGACAATATAGCAAAGTAATGTACTACAGTTTTATAGAGGACATCAATATCTATAATAATGTTCGCGATACCATATGTCTAACTATTACAGTTATGCCACAATAACTACTTTTTCATTTAAAAATTTACAAACTACGCCTCATTATTCGTACCAGTGTAATGATTACATTTAATCATTGCTGCATTAAAGGGTGTAAGAGATAGTCCCCTCCGAATACTGATAGAGAACATGCAGACCGTGAAACTGAACAACTTTCCACTAGGAACATATTTCAGGAAACGTAAAAAACTGACTTCCCATAGTGAATGCAGTCAGCTGATTGTGATTTTGTATGGAAGGTAATTTTTTTGGCGTTTCCTGACATATGTTTCTAGGGGAAAGTTGTCCAATTTTATGATTCATGCACCCTATCAGTATTCGAAGGGCTGTCCTTTACACTTGGTATAAAAAAAGACGACAAAAACATTAAATAATGCATTAAAAAAATCTACACTAAAATAATACATACATATACATATCACGCCTATTATCCCTTGCGGGGTAGGCAGAGCGTAAACGGCTGCAAAAACATTTACACCACGTCTGACATATGTTTGAGGGTCATTCGGAAAATTATGTATCGCCATAGTGACAGGTTGTCAGCCCATTGCCTAAAATTATAATACACACCCTCAAGTCCCTTAGTCGCCTCCAACGACTCCCACGGAAAGAAATCGGGGATGCTGTTTTAAACCGGCATCACACTAAAATAATAATAATATAATCTACACTTATATTAGAAAACAGGATTTTTTATTGTTTGTTTGAATTGAAATAGGCTCCGAAACTACTGGACTGATTTAAAAAATTCTTTTACCGTTAATTTCAATTGAAATTCTTTATTCAATGTAGGATAGTATTATCACTTATTGACGTCATGAACCGTCATCCTAAAAAAAGAAATTTGTATCACACACACTATTTCTTTTTTTTTATTACAATTTTGTTATGACCTTATAGAAAACCGGCTCGGGCGGAATAAAATAAATAAAAATAAAGGCACTGCTATGGGGCTGGCCAGGATAATAACACGGCATGTAACTTAACGCTACCACCATCTGAAAACGATATTTGTTTTAAATTGAAGTCAAGATTTTTAGAATCCTACATTATGCCTGATGAACATAAGTATAAGCTATATTAAACTGTCTTATTCCCGGGGGGAAATTGTTGGCGGCGGGTGAAACCGCTGGGCGGGCTGCTAGTAGTTTATAAAGATCTTGTTCAAAAGGTAAACGTGCCTGTTGACGTAGTTTGGTACACAGGTCTATATAGTCCTTTAGATAAGAGCCTTGTTTAAAGGAGATAACACGATGTACATTTTTCAGTATTATACCATCTTTAAGACATTTCTATAAATGGACGTAGTGCATAACGTATTTACATTTATCATACAGATTTGGTACTAGTTTGGAATTTTTACCTCCGGGTGGTATACATTTTTCAGGACAAAAAGGTTAATCATTGTGGTACCGATACAAATGTTTGGATACTCAAGATCCACTTCTAGAAAGTAGCCCGTCTCAGCATTATCTTGAATATTCTGAAAGTCCAAAACATTAATTTGTTCAGGTGTTGAATATTTGAAATCGGAATATGGCATAGGTTGACATACTGTGGCCGTATAAATTAACACAATCCGTGTGTATAATAAAAGACTCAGATACTTGTGTATCATAATCTGACATAAATTTATTGTTGGCTGAAACATGTCTGTGTGAACACATACATACGCCTCCTCTTATGCCAGACTGTATCATTCTGATCATTGAAAGATCGCTGATGAGTTCTGACTGAACTCCGGTCATCACAAAAGAGGTTGGGCAATGTTAGATAAAAGCTGGGTCTAAGTCAAAATCACGTTTGCAAATCTCAAATGTTCAAACACAAAAGAAAGCAACAACACGTCTGTTTTTAGATAGAGGTCTATGAACTGACCTAAATTTTTAATTTTGAATTCCTTCCAAACAGAAAATCTTCTTTAGAAATATCTCAATTTGAAAGAGAACTAAAAAAATTATCTTTACTTGGCAAAGTTTGTTCTTTAAATCATTTCCAGTTAGTTATATATTTGTAAGAAAAAACGCCTTTACGAGAAAGAAGACCAAACTGCACAATATCAGGATAATAAGAACATAAATGGTTCAAATCATCTTTTTTCATTGTCTCAACCAGTTTTTCTAAGCTCGTGCCTAAAAATTTAAATGTGTCTACAAAACGTTAAGCAAAAAACTCGTACTTTTCAGTTATTTGAATGAATTTTATAAAAGAAATATAGTTTTCTTTCGTTTTTGGAATAATTTTGATTTGACCTTTACCCAGTTACCCTTTGATAAATAAATGGCAGTCATAACCTGAAAGATTACGAAAGAAAATGGGAAAAAAGTTTGGAACTTTACATTTTAAATTATAATAATTGTGGGCTGCACCACGATATGTTCCAGTTAAATGACAATGGTCTCTTACTTTATCGCCGAGTAATGGCTTATCACATATATAACAAAAAGTCGCAGTATGGAAATTGTTTGCATCATTTTCATCAAATATCATAGGAGTATTTCTCGATAAAAGAATGTGAATTTCACAAGCATTTTAAGATGAAGTGGACACAAACTTTTGAACGCAATCGGCACCACAATACAATATACATGTCGAAATAAAGAAAAAAGAGAGAAGAAGAGAACACAATGAAAAAGAGATGCCTTGATACGTACAGGCATGCACACGCCGTGAACATCAGGATGCCGATAAATCAGGATGACACTGCATCAGCTTCGCTGTAGAAAACAATGAAGAATGGACCCCAAAACTAATCAACCAGCTAGTCTGGATGACAATTAATCACACTATAATCAATCTTCCGTCAGGATATGAAATAACAATATGGGCGAGAAAAACCTTACGTCAGGTAACAGAACAACACGTCGTGGGCGTATACTCGTCGAACCCAGTAGAATACTGCATCGCCAAATGCTATCTTCATTGACTGAAATGATTAACCACAACGTCGATACCATTACGCAGTCAATTCCCACGGTGAGGTTGTTTCAACCTGGCAGGTCATCGTCAGGCACGGTGTAACCATACTACAACTGACCTGTCTACCAAATCAACCTGAGAATCTTAAGACACACGCTGATCAACATCAACGTGTCTTCACAAAACCACAGATACCGATTGACACCAACCTCTAACACTGAACTCCATGAAATCCCCTGCTTGCAGGATTACAAAGAGACCACAGCAGCAACTGTCACAAACCTCGTACAATGTCTGCGTTTCACCAACCTCGGCTACAACCTCGGGGAAATACGACAATAACCAACACACACTTCATAATCTCCACAAATATTCCACTGGCAATACGAATCTAGGGCTCCGCCATCGCTAGACGACCACAGTTTCTCCAAACGCTACAAGATTCCAACGATTTTACCAGATTCAAAACCTAACTTCAAAACGACCACATCGAACGACAGACCAACCGGAACTGTCAAAGTTGTTTACTCCATAACCCACTTGAGTTCCGTTTCTCTATCACGAATGCAGCCAACAATGAATTGTGAGAACGCACTATAACGCCTCTAACGTCACTCCAGTATATCTTACAGTCGATAGCTAACTGCGTGCGAATAAAGCGCATCGCCTATTTGAGTGTTGCCAGCGATTATGCGTTTCGTTTCTACAAGAATCAAATAGCAATTGAACGGAAGAAAATAATAACAAAACGCGAACTGTCAAATAATTTCAGCCAATACCCACCAAAGTTTGATCATCTCCGACAAACATTTATTTAAGCTTGAATGTTGGATCAACAGAACAAACAATATGATACATGAAAGCAACCGGTACATGACGGTTAAACGTTGTAGTGTTAGAGTTATCGGAAGCGTCCTGGCAATTTTATATTATACACTTAACGTCCGCGTAAACTACAAATGGAACGTCTTGTTTCCGATCATTATTTTTAAATTGTATAACAGAACCATTTTCAGGTAAGACTGTATTACACCTCCGCATTTGTGACTTTCACCACCTTCACGAGAATTAAAGAATACTAAACAAGTGTCAAAAAAATAAAGTTTACTATGATGGTTTGTAATCTGCTTTCTCACAGGGCGTGATAAATCTTAAATCAAATAATAGTGAGATTTCGACCCGCTTTCTAAATACAACAAGTGAATAACTTTTTATTTTTTATTCTGATTTTCAGATTTATAGAGGGGTCCTGTTATTGTTTTATTATTTTTCAAAACATAAATAATAAAACTTAGACAAGGATTATTTTGTTCAAAAATGCAAATGTCTGAAAATGTGACTGAAAAAGACATTCCTTTAGTGTTAACTACGTTCTGAAAGCTAGGGTATGATGACACTCTATCGGGGTGATTTCAATTAAAGTGTTAAAGTCATAGTTTGTGAAAATAAGTATATTTTTTGTGGTTTGAGATTTGATTTCTTGAGTGTCATATTTGAACAACAAAAATAATGAAAAGAGCTCAAAATTTACTTTTAAACACGTATGTTTTTTTAGGTTTTCGTCTAAAAGAAATTGGATTTTACTTTTAATTGAATTCAAAAACAGTTCATAAGATCCTTGATTCGATTCGTCCGCAAAAATTCTAAATATAGTAATATGAGAACGAAAAGCTGACAAAACCATTTTAATTCCATCACTATGTAGTTCAGTGGTATTGAAAATAAAATAACTTTGTTCAATAAAGGATAGTATTATCACTTATTGACGTCATGATCGTTCATTGTAAAAAAAGAAATTTGCATAACGCAATTTTCTTTTTTTATAACAATTAAGTATTGTCCTAATAGAAAGAGAACCGGCTCGGGTGGGATAAAAAAAATAAAAATAAAGGCACTGCCTCGGGGCTGGCCAGGTTAATTACACAGCACGTAACTTTACGCCACCACCATTTGTAAACGACATTCTGTTTAAATTTTTTGTCAAGATTTCCAAAGCGTGTTATTTACAGGCATATAATTAACCGGACCCCCTGAACAGGAAAAACCCCCCAAAAAAACCTGCCCAGAAGTGCTCCTTCTTAAAAAAACAATCTTTCTAGGCCCTAAGCTGCCCTAGCTTATTATGAAAATAACGAATAATATATATGTATAGCCCAAAAATAGCTGCATAAAAAAAATATAACAATAACAAAAAATTTGCAGAAGATAAATCTACCTGTTTCATCTAATAATATATTTACTTTATATATTTAAATTAAACCCATGAAGATTTATCTTGCATTTAGTCTAATATTTCATAAAAGCCTTTCTTGTAGAGTTTTTGTTTAATTACTGATTTAAATTTATTTAAGGGTAAGTCTTGAATATCTTTAGGAAGTTTGTTATGAAAGCGTATACAATTGCCCTTAAAAGTTTTGCTTACTTTACTAAGCCTGCTCATGTGCACAGCAAGTTGCTCCTTATTTCTAGTGTTAAAATTATGCCTGTCACAATTTTTCTTAAAATAATCTATATTATTTTTTACGTACACAAGATTATCGTATATCTACTGTGACGCAAATGTCAATATGTTGATTTCTTTAAATTTTTATCTCAAGGAGACTGGAGGTCCCAATTTATAAATTGAACGAACAGCCCGTTTCTGCAGAACAAATATATTGTTGGCCCCATAATAGTAGGCCATAAGACATTAAGCTATGGAAGTAGCTAAAGTAAACTAGTCTTGCAGTATCAACATCAGTGAGATGTCTTATTTTTTAACTGCGTATGATGCTGAACTCAGTCTCTTCGTCAATTTCTCAATATGTGGCCCCCATTGGAGCGAGGCGTCCAATGTTATGCCTAAAAATACAGTTGAGTCTGCAAGGTTCAACTTTTCATCATTTACCTTAATAATTGTAGAGCTTGGTTTAATATTTGGTAATACAAATTTGATACATTTAGTTTTCTTTTCATTCAATAGTAGGTTATTTCCTGTAAACCATTGCACTACATCGGTAATAGCTTTGTTCACGTCATCATAGTTGAGTTGTTACCTCTTTACTCTGAAAAGTAGAGAAGTATCGTCCGCAAACAAAACTATATCACGTTTTTCTTTAACTAGATATGGTAGATCATTAATATATACAAAAAACAAAGAAGGACCAAGAATCGAACCCTGCGGACCGCCTCTTCTTATCTTTGATCCAGATGATCTTTCACCATTGAATCAAACTTTTGGATTCTATTGTTAAGATATTATTCCAAAAGACTAAGAGTCTGGTCTTTTACGCCGTAGTGATGTAGCTTCCTGACAAGAGTATCATGATGAACACAATCAAACGCCTTAGACAAGTCACAAAACACACCTACTGCATCATGAGATTCCTCCCTGGCATCGATCAAATGATTAATGAGGTCCACACCTGCATCAGTAGTAGAGCGACCCCGTGTGAAACCAAAATGCTGCAGGTGCATTAAGTTATTACGATAAAAATGTCCTTGCAATTGATTTAAAATAACTTTTTCAAAAAATTTACTAAGTGTTGGTAGTATTGATATAGGTCTGAAATTAGTTGGGTCAGTAGTACTATCAGCTTTAAACAAGGGAATAACTATACTATGCTTCATCAAGTCAGGAAACACGCCACTGTTTACACAGTCATTAAAAATACATGCTAGGTATGGAGAAATGCAATTGACTATGGAACTAATAATTTTAACTGAGAGGCCGTGGAGATCTGAAGTATTTTTCATTTGTAAACTTTTAAATACTTTTATTATTTCAATGTTACTAACGTGAGAAAATTTAAAATATTTATCACAATGGTTAACATTATCTTTTAGAACAGATTCAACGAGAAGAGGGCATGGGTTTAATAACAATTTGGTAGTCGAAACTGGAATATTAGTCAAAAATCCTTCAAAAGAAGCAGCTACTTCCAAATTAGTATTTTTAATTTCATCGTTTATCATAAGTTCTTAATTTTCATTACGACGTTTAGGTTTTCCAGTTTCATTATTTACAAATTTCCAAGTGGTTTCGATTACGTTTGTGCTATTGTTTATATTTATTTTTGATGAAGTTAGATTTAGTTATTGCACAAACGTGTCTAAAAGTTTTAGAGTAACGTTTTACATAATCAGCAAACGTTTTTGATTGATAATATGTTCTTTCTTCATATAGATCGTATAATTTCTGCTTGCTTCTATGAATTCCAACTGTTGCCCAGTCAATAAATAATAATTTTGTGTTAACTTTAATTTTCTTGGATTTAAATCCATTTTCATATTCTCTTTTGGCAAGACTATATACTGTGTCATATAATTTATTTGGATTTTTGTTATATGGCAATGTAGATAATTTTTGTAAAATATTTTCTCTATACCGATTTATTCTACTTTCATTTACCGGTACACACGTAATATCTTGTTTATATTCCTGTTTAATGTTAATTTTGAAAGAAGCTAATTGACCCGTATGGTCGGAGCTTAATTTATTTATGACAGCCGCATCCTCAGTTTTAATGATGGTAAAAGTATTATCTATGCACCTGACTGAGGTAGGTGTGATTCTCGTTGGCACCGAAATAAGATTCACGAGGTTGTAAAATAAAAATAATGATAGAAACCTATTACTGATATTAGAATTTTCAAGAATATTTATATTGAAATCTCCACATACAATAATCCCTTTTTTGGATTTTGTTGCTTTATCTAAGGCTACATCCATAACTTTTTCAAAGGGTTCATATTTAGCATCAGGTGGGCTGTATACGCTCATTATAACAAGATCTTCAAGTTCTACGCTGGCTATTTCAATAGTTCGCTCAACTGAGAGGCTCACGATATCAGGCCGTTCTTTATATTTTAACTCGTTTTTAAGTAGTATCAACGATCCACCGCGTATTGCTGTTGATCTATTGAACGAATTTGCCACCTGGTGATTATTAAAATTGAACATTAACTGATAATCTTTAAGCCAATGTTCAGTTATACTTAGAATATCAATATTATTACAGGTCATGAAAAGTTCAATTTCAAATTTTTTGCTTAGTATGCCTTAAATATTTTGTTGTACAATATTTAAAACACGGCTATTTTGTTTTTTGGTTTTATTAAAATCTATTTATTTTTTATTATTATTATTTTATTGTTTTTTTTATGTTGTGTACTGTGTAAATAACCTATTTATGATTTATTTTGAATGGAAACATTAAAAACTGTACAAAATAGCATTATCAAACCAGAAATAGTTAATGCTAACTAACTTTCCATAAAAACAAAAAAAAAATATATATTTTAAGTCGTATTTTATTGTAAAAACCAAATCACAACTATGATTTATTTATAAATACACTCTTGGATTTAACAGTGACATTACTGTTATACCAAAGAATTTATTTAAAATTAAAAAAGTCAGACTCGCATTTTTCAATAACTTTATTAGCGGCGCTTATAAATTCTTGAAGAGCACCCCACTCCTTGCTTAGTTAGTTATATTGGAGCTTGATGCTCGCTAGAGATTTTTTGTACCGTTTCTCGCCGGGTTCGTGTATGATGTCGCTCGTCCTATAAACCTTGCAGTCGATGAAAAAATCACCGTTTACCGACTGCGAGCAACGAGTATGCTCTAACTACACCTCGGACACTGGCGCTCAAATGTATGAAACAAACGCGTTGCTACGCACACAGTCTAAGCTCGCGTAGGTGAACGCGGACCATGCTTGTGTGTGTGAGATAAGACATGTCAGGGTTGCCGCCATTTTACATTAATTTGTTCGTGGTGCGTTCGCGAATCGGAAATGCAATATGAAATGACCTTGTAATAGCGGGTTTGTAAAAAAATTGCGGCCGCCCACCGGCATTGCCCAGCCAGTTCAAGTTGGATGACCTCAATTACTCGAAACTCATTGCGCGCGGATTAGGATGAAATAGGAATCATAATGTATGCTGTAAGGTATCTATGCTCGATTTTTACAATAGTTTCCTATTTCGAAAAGTATAAACGAAATAACATTTTTTTTTAAATAAAAGAAGGTCACCAAAATATTACATAAGTTGAAAACATGATTTTTTAACTTTTTAAGCACTCGCGATCACTTTCACTCATTTTAAGTATTAGACCGGGTCTATCGCGATAGTATTTAGGTAAATATTAGTAATTTACCTGTGTCCCGACGTTTCAACACAGTTTCATGTAAGTCAACCCGCGACCACAATACATGAAACTGTGTTGAAACGTCGGGACACAGGTAAATTACTAATATTTACCTAAATACTATCGCGATAGACCCGGTTAAAATGAACATGATTTTTTGTTCTTATACTTAGAATTTGTTTTGTTTTTAGTGTAAACTGATAGAATAAGGTCTTAAACTGATAATGTCAAAGAAATATAAAACACTTTAAAAATATGAATGTTTTGCACTATAACAAAACAGTTATTATGTGCTGGAGAGCTTTACACTACCAAATTGAAGATACGCATTTAAATTCCCCTATAAATATGAATAAATAGTGCCAAACATACCTGAATTCCATCGAATAGATGTAATGTTGTCTCTTTCTTACTCACCGTAGACGCTTGCATGCTAACATCCAAGCGCGATTCCGGCCGGCTTTCATAACGTCTTCACCAGCAAGGACCTTGCTACGGTATTGTGAAGCTCTCCAGCACATAATAACTGTTTTGTTATAATGCAAAACATTTATATTATGTGCCTATGAGCTTCAAACTACCAAATTGTAGACGTGTTTGATATCTACTGGTGAGGTAACAAAAGCGTTATGTGATTTCTCCTTTATAAAGTATTAAATAATTAGGGTTCATTAGTTTAGCCTTTTTGCTAACAACCCTTGCCACCTTATCATTAATGTTTTATAACAACAGTATTTATCTCATTAAAATACAGGGTTATTTTTTATTCACCCCGGAAATTTTACATGGCAATTCTACTTATGATTCTGAACAACTTTTATTATAGGGTCACCTGCGAAATCGCGAAAAAAAAAACAGCTGCTCCATAGAAAAATTCATACCTACTCGAACAAAATATATGGAACAGCTAAATTTTTTTTCGCGATTTCGAAGGTGACCCCATAATAAGGAATAAAAAATAACCCTGTATTGTCAATTCTTTTCAAATTGATCCAAAAACTAAAATGTTCCTTTCTACCTATGAACACTCTGTAGTAAATTGTTGATTGGACATTGACTTTGCCAATAAAAAATATATTGTATCAGGAGAACTGATCTCCAAAACTAGTACGTTAAATTTTAGTCCCGTAATGTTAATTAATTTGAATTAATTAAATTGAATTAAAACGGTCCTATATATTTCGCTAGTCGTTGGTTACTTTTGCAGTTATTAGAGCTAAACATAAGAATCTTGGAACAAGACTCCTAAATGACAAACAGCTGGTTGAGAGATCTTGCATGCCCAGCGTTCTTATTATAGTCATAAATGACATAATAACCTATTCAACAAGGATGTAAGTGTGTGTATTAATAACAAGAGTATCTTATGTTGTGTAAGCAAAGTAATTATAATATTTAAACTGCCCAACAGTTTGATTTCTGGATTGCAGATCCATAGAATAAGCGGCAATCTCATTGAGAATTGATTAAGCCATAAATTTTATAAAACTTAGGTACTTATATAAGAGTTCCCGAGACTCAATATAATATTCTCTTACTTTGGAAAGAACAAATACCCTTGATCCTAGGCCTGACACAGTTCTAAAGTTAGAACAAAACAGTACCTGAATTATATAGCAAACTAGCTTTTACCCGCGACTTCGTCCGCGTTAGATAGTATTTTTAGAAAGAGGTTCTAAAGTTGATATGTATATTCATAGTAAGCATGACAGTGATATTAGAACAGTTCTTATCTCTACTGTTTAAGGATACCTTGCTTGCTTCTGTTGTTAAAGGGACAATTCAAAATTTGCCATCCGGTGTACTGCGCTGACAGATCAATATTTATAACCATGGGATACAAAAGTCAGTAGATAAAAAAAAATCCTTGGTAAAAAGTTGCCAATGTCCTTTCTCAACTTATTCCCATCATACTGGCCAACTTTTGTTTTGGAACCATTTCTGTATCTCTAATAGTTTAGGTGGGCTCCTGATCGTACACCTGGTGGTCTACATAAGGTACTCCAGATCCTCAGTATCCTTGTAAAAAGAAGGAGTCCATCATACTGGCCAACTTTTGTTTTGGAACTATTTCTTTATCTCTAATAGTTTAGGTGGCCTCCTAATGGTGCACCTGGTGGTCTACATAAGGTACTCCAGATCCCCAATGTCCTTGTGAAAAGAAGCGGCCCATCATACTGAACAACTTTTGTTTTGGAACCATTTCTTTATCTCTAATAATTTAGCTGGGCTCCTGATGGTACACCTGGTGGTCTACATAAGGTACTCCAGATCCCCAATGTCCTTGTGAAAAGAAGCGGCCCATCATACTGAACAACTTTTGTTTTGAAACCATTTCTTTATCTCTAATTGTTTAGCTATGCTCCTGATCGTACACCTGGTGGTCTACATAAGCTACTCCAGATCCTCAACGTCCTTGTGAAAAGAAACGGCCCATCATACTGAACAATTTTTGTTTTGGTACCATTTATGTATCTCTAATAGTTTAGGTGGGCTCCTGATGGTACACCTGGTGGTCTACATAAGGTACTCCAGATCCCCAATGTCCTTGTGAAAAGAAGCGGCCCATCATACTGAACAACTTTTGTTTTGAAACCATTTCTTTATCTCTAATTGTTTAGCTATGCTCCTGATCGTACACCTGGTGGTCTACATAAGCTACTCCAGATCCTCAACGTCCTTGTGAAAAGAAACGGCCCATCATACTGAACAATTTTTGTTTTGGTACCATTTATGTATCTCTAATAGTTTAGGTGGGCTCCTGATGGTACACCTGGTGGTCTACATAAGGTACTCCAGATTCTCAATGTCCTTGTGAAAAGAAGCAGCCCATCATACTGAGCAACTTTTGTTTTGGAACCATTTCTATATCTCTTATTGTTTAGCTGGGCTCCTGATGGTACACCTGGTGGTCTACATAAGGTACTCCAGATCCTCAATGTCCTTGTGAAAAGTAGCGGCCCATCATACTGAAAAACTTTTGTTTTGGAACCATGCCTGTATCTCTTATAGTTTAGCTGGGCTCCTGGAGGTACACCTGGTGGTCTACATAAGGTACTCCAGATCCTCAATGTCCTTGTGAAAAGAAGCGACCCATCAAAATGGACAACTATTGTTTAAGAACCATGCCTGTATCTCTTATAGTTTAGCTGGGCTCCTGATGGTACACCTGGTGGTCTACATAAGGTACTCCAGATCCTCAATGTCCTTGTGAAAAGAAGCGGCCCATCATACTGAACAACTTTTGTTTTGGAACCATGCCTGTATCTCTTATAGTTTAGCTGGGCTCCTGGAGGTACACCTGGTGGTCTACATCTGTACTCCAGACCCTCGAATGGTGATAAAAAGTAGCCTATGTCCGTTCTCGGTATGCTAGCAATCTCTGTGCCAAGTTTCATGAAGATTGGTTCAGCGGTTTGGCCGTGAAAGCGTAGCAGACAGACAGACAGACAGACAGACAGACAGAGTTACTTTCGCATTTATAATATTAGTGTGGATTGTTTAGCTGGGCTCCTGATGGTACACCTGGTGGTCTACATAAGGTACTCCAGATCCTCAATGTCCTTGTGAAAAGAAGCGACCCATCAAAATGGACAACTATTGTTTAAGAACCATGCCTGTATCTCTTATAGTTTAGCTGGGCTCCTGATGGTACACCTGGTGGTCTACATAAGGTACTCCAGATCCTCAATGTCCTTGTGAAAAGTAGCGGCCCATCATACTGAAAAACTTTTGTTTTGGAACCATGCCTGTATCTCTTATAGTTTAGCTGGGCTCCTGGAGGTACACCTGGTGGTCTACATAAGGTACTCCAGATCCTCAATGTCCTTGTGAAAAGAAGTGACCCATCAAAATGGACAACTATTGTTTAAGAACCATGCCTGTATCTCTTATAGTTTAGCTGGGCTCCTGATGGTACACCTGGTGGTCTACATAAGGTACTCCAGATCCTCAATGTCCTTGTGAAAAGAAGCGGCCCATCATACTGAACAACTTTTGTTTGGGAACCATGCCTGTATCTCTTATAGTTTAGCTGGGCTCCTGGAGGTACACCTGGTGGTCTACATCTGTACTCCAGACCCTCGAATGGTGATAAAAAGTAGCCTATGTCCGTTCTCGGTATGCTAGCAATCTCTGTGCCAAGTTTCATGAAGATCGGTTCAGCGGTTTGGCCGTGAAAGCGTAGCAGACAGACAGACAGACAGACAGACAGACAGAGTTACTTTCGCATTTATAATATTAGTGTGGATGGCTCTGCGCCACTTTCAAATGTATTTTGGGTAATATTCTGTGCCCCTTTCAGACTTATCATGGATAAGACTCCACACCCCACCAAAATGAGTTAGGAAAAATATTTGCCAGATTCTTTTTTCAAAGTTTTCTTGGTAGGCTGAGCCTAGGCTAGAACAGGCTTGCTAAGGCTAGGCTTAGTAACATTATTATCGCCCCCCCCCACTGTTTTTTTTTTTAAATTTTTTATTAATGTTGTTTAATGTCTATAAAGTAGAGTGTATCTTTATGTAAAGTGAAGGGTAAAAAACATAAATTTCATTACTCTGGCGGAGGGGTAATTCAGGTTTCCAACTCTAAACAACTCTACCTTCTTATTTGCTAGCCTATACATGATGTAAGGCATACAAGTATTGCTGGACGGCGTATGGGAAAGTATACCTCAGAAAATCTGATATTTTCAAATTATCCTTTTGAAAAATGAAGCCCAAGTTCAAAAATTGTTTAATGAAGAAAATAAGGATTGACTATCTCTGCAACTCTTCTTGTATAGTCTCAAATATTTAAATCTTACTGCACATAAATATTTCTTTATGCCAGACAGATGATGATGATGATGATGTCCTCCCAGACGTATCCGTCGACGGCGACACAGTCAATTATTTCTACGTTCGTGAGCACGGATGTGACTCGCAAAGCCGAATTTAGATTTAAAGATTCTGTTACAAGTAGCGCAGTGAAGCTGCCCGCTGTCATTGTACGTGTAGTTATAAGAGGGCTTGGGCAGAGTTTTCAAAAGTTGGCGCTTAGTGTCAAGATGTTCCAGGCGGGCGCGCTCAAAATCATCAATACCCGTTTTGACAGCATTGCGCCACTCCGGTCTCCGAGTAGCAAGCTCCTCCCAAGAGTCGCAGGATATTCCACTAGATGTTAAGTGGCGTTTCAGAACATCTTTGTAGCGAATATATTGTCCTCCAGGTTTGCGTTTACCTGAGCTTAGCTCTGAATAAAAGACTGACTTCGGCAACCTGGAGGCGTCCATACGCACTAAGTGTCCAGACCATCGTAATTGACACCTCATCAGCAAACTTTCCATACCGGTCATTTTAGTTCGCCGAAGAATTTTGGAGTTTGAGACCCGATCTTGCCATTTCACCCATAGGATAGAACGGAGACACTTCATGTGAAA
Source organism: Tuta absoluta (assembly GCA_027580185.1). NCBI lineage: Eukaryota > Metazoa > Arthropoda > Insecta > Lepidoptera > Gelechiidae > Tuta > Tuta absoluta. Next base: position 2,209,269 of record JAQAHW010000060.1, read on the forward strand.
GACGTCAAGACGTCTGATGTCACCTTTGTACAGACACCATGTCTCCGAGGCATACAGTAGCAAGGGTAGTATAATTGCTCTGTAGACGGCACGTTTTGTTTGGAGCTTAAGATCGTGTGACTTCCACACTCTTTGATTAAGTTTGCCAAAGGCGGCAGCGGCTTTTGAGATTTGCGCGGATATGTCTGACTCGAGACGATTGTCGCTTCGAACTAGACTTCCCAAATACCGGAAGGTACTGACTTCGTCTAGTTTTTTTTCACCTAAGTAGGCAGCAGTGTCACTGACAGGTTTCCCCCTAGCGGGCTGTTTTAAAAGCTGTGTTTTCGACGCACTGATTACTAGGCCAAATTTTCGACAGGAATTGTCTTAATTGTCGAGGTATCTTTGCAGATTCTCCATACTTTCAGCCATTAGACAAACATCGTCTGCGTAAAGAATTTCCAGTACAGAAGTTTGCTGAACTTTACGTTTTGCTCTAAAACGGGCGAGGTCAAATATACTCTTATCCATGCGGACATTTAGTGTAATACCATAAGAATAGATAATAATACTGCGTATAGAAATGAAACTCCTTTGTCTGGGCCCCAAAAGCCGCGCTTTAAATACCTACTTCCCCCCGCAGCCCGTAACGCCCCGCACTCTCCCGCGCTTTAAGTCGGGGCTGTCACGTGCCAATAATTTTATTCCAGACTAGCGGCCAGTCAAGCGGTTGCGACCGCTGCTAACAGTTTTCCCGTGGGAACAAAATATTTACCCGTTTTAAAGTCTTACCTTACCATTTTATTGTTAATAGGTAGGTACAGATTTTTAAAATAGGTGCAAAACATACCTACAATACGAATGTGCTTATTTATCATTATCAGCTAACAATGATTTAGGCACCCAGGTAGTTTAAATTAGAAAATGGAAACTAGGTACCTACGTAAGTAAAAATAGGAGTACACACAACAATTACGTATAATAACGAATGGTAGGTACCTAGGTATTTACTGTAAAATCATCACTTACCTTGGCTCATCTTTAGGCAAATTAAAAAAACTTACTTTTGCAGCCATACACACCACAATAATTCGGCATTGCTAAATTTTTCACAAAAAATGAAAATTCGACCCGCACGACGAACGTTTCCGCGGCGAAGCGCACTCCCGACTGAATTGTTCGCTAAGAGACAGCCAGACGGATTGACCTTGAGCGCGTCTGGAGCGGGAGTGTCATCTCTATGTGATTTCTACTCTATGGTAATACCATCATTGCAGCTCCTAAGGGCATCCTTCATTACCGCAGCAAAGTAAATGGCAAAAAGGGTGGGAGCCATCACACAGCCTTGTTTTACTCCGCTTTTAACACTAAACTGTTCAGTGAAGTCGTTTTCGTGGCGTACTTGGGCCATCATGCCTTCATGGAATTGCCGTACTAATTTAACAAACTTTACAGGACATCCATACTTCTCAAGTACTGCCCAGAGGGCAGATCTTGGTACGCGGTCAAATGCCTTTTCTAGATCCACAAAACACATGTAGAGGTCACGGTGTTGTTCAAGGCTTTTTTCTTGTATCTGCTTAACAACAAAGATGGCATCAACCGTACCTCGGTTAGGTCTGAAACCACACTGAGTATCAGGAAGAAAGCTTTCGGCTAGCGTAGTAAGGCGCTTATTGATAATATGTGCCAGGATCTTGCCAGCCACTGAGAGCAAGGCAATTCCTCTAAAAGAGCTGCTGTCTGAGAGGTCTCCTTTGCCTTTATATAATTTGCTAATAGAAGCATCCTTCCAATTTTGTGGAAAAAGCTCGTCTTCCCAAATTTGTTGAATTAGAGAAAACAGTCTAGCTTTAATGTTTGGTCCTCCGTATTTGAAAACTTCAGAGGGAAGACTGTCTGCACCTGGTGATTTTCCGTTTTTCAGACGGTATACTGCGGCAATAAATTCTGCAAACGACGGTGGCTCATCTAGATCTGACGCAACTGGCAGGTTCTCAAGGGCGTTGATATAATTCAGATCCACTCCTTGAATACCGGGTTTAAGCACTTCTTTAAAATGCTCAGCCCAACGAAGGAGCACCTCTTTGGGATCAGTCAGCCTCTTGGTCTTATCACGTGAGTATACTGGGGCGGTTTTTCTTATACGAGGTCCGAAAACACTCTTAAGTCCCTCGAAGAACTTAGCAGTTTGGTTGGTATCTGCCAGCCATTGTAGTTCTTCGGATTTTTTTATCCACCAGTTATCTGCCAGACAGAACACATTGTACACTGCTTGTTTCCACAAGCTCACACACAAACACTCTCATTCACACGCTCAACTACACCCAATCATTCTTTTTGGTACACTCAAACATCTATTTACTCATTAGAACACCCATTCGCCCCCACGCTACAGAAATGTATGTCTCTAAAAACTTTCTTAATGGATAGCCCTATTAATAATTTGAATGAAATAGACAATTTAAATATCGCACATGCTATTGAATGTGATGATGTAAATGATCTAGAGACACGCATTAAAATAAATAAAGGGGATCTTACTATCATGTCCCAAAACATACGCAGTGTATACTCTAATCTTAGCGATTTTATGGCAAATATTCAGAAACTTACATTTGACCTTGATATAATAATACAGACTAAATCTTAATAAACCCATACCACAAATTGATAATTACACTTCATATAACACTACTAGACATCTTAACCAGAACGATGGTGTAATCCACACTTCCACACTAATATTATAAATGCGAAAGTAACTCTGTCTGTCTGTCTGTCTGTCTGTCTGTCTGCTACGCTTTCACGGCCAAACCGCTGAACCGATCTTCATGAAACTTGGCACAGAGATTGCTAGCATACCGAGAACGGACATAGGCTACTTTTTATCACCATTCGAGGGTCTGGAGTACAGATGTAGACCACCAGGTGTACCACCAGGAGCCCAGCTAAACTATTAGAGATACAGGAATGGTTCCAAAACAAAAGTTGTTCAGTATGATGAGCCGCTTCTTTTCACAAGGACATTGAGGATCTGGAGTACCTTATGTAGACCACCAGGTGAACCATCAGGAGCCCACCTAAACTATTAGAGATACAGGCATGGTTCTAAAACAAAAGTTGTTCAGTATGATGGGTCGCTTCTTTTCACAAGGACATTGAGGATCTGGAGTACCTTATGTAGACCACCAGGTGTACCACCAGGAGCCCAGCTAAACTATTAGAGATACAGGCATGGTTCCAAAACAAAAGTGGTTCATAATGATGGGCCGCTTCTTTTCACAAGGACATTGAGGATCTGGAGTACCTTATGTAGACCACTAGGTGTACCATCAGGAGCCCACCTAAACTATTAGAGATACAGAAATGGTTCCAAAACAAAAGTTGTTCAGTATGATGGGCCGCTTCTTTTCACAAGGACATAGAGGATCTGGAGTACATTATGTAGACCACCAGGTGTACCATCAGGAGCCCAGCTAAACTATTAGAGATACAGGCATGGTTCTAAAGCAAAAGTTGTTCAGTATGATGGGCTGCTTCTTTTCACAAGGACATTGAGGATCTGGAGTACCTTATGAAGACCACGAGGTGTACCATCAGGACCCACCTAAACTATTAGAGATACAAAAATGGTTCCAAAACAATAGTTGTTCAGTATGATGGTCCGCTTCTTTTCACAAGGACATTGAGGATCTGGAGTACCTTATGTAGACCACCAGCTGTACCATCAGGAGCCCAGCTAAACTATTAGAGATACAGGCATGGTTCTAAAACAAAAGTTGTTCAGTATGATTGGCTGCTACTTTTTACAAGGACATTGAGGATCTGGAGTACCTTATGTAGACCACCAGGTGTACCATCAGGAGCCCACCTAAACTATAATTAGAGATACAGAAATGGTTCCAAAACAAAAGTTGTTTAGTATGATGGGAATAAGTTGAAAATGGATATTGGCAACTTTTTACCGAGGATTTTTTTGTTATCTACTGACTTCGTATTCAATGGTAATATTGGTTATAAATATTGATCTCTCAGGGCAGTACACCGGATAGCAAATTTTGAATTGTCCCTTTAACAACAGAAGCAAGCAAGTCATCTTTAAACAGTAGAGATAAGAACTGTTCATCAGGAGCCCACCTAAACTATTAGAGATACAGAAATGGTTCCAAAACAAAAGTTGTTCAGTATGATGGGCCGCTTCTTTTCACAAGGACATAGAGGATCTGGAGTACATTATGTAGACCACCAGGTGTACCATCAGGAGCCCAGCTAAACTATTAGAGATACAGGCATGGTTCTAAAGCAAAAGTTGTTCAGTATGATGGGCTGCTTCTTTTCACAAGGACATTGAGGATCTGGAGTACTTTATGAAGACCACGAGGTGTACCATCAGGACCCACCTAAACTATTAGAGATACAAAAATGGTTCCAAAACAAAAGTTGTTCAGTATGATGGGCCGCTTCTTTTCACAAGGACATAGAGGATCTGGAGTACATTATGTAGACCACCAGGTGTACCATCAGGAGCCCAGCTAAACTATTAGAGATACAGGCATGGTTCTAAAGCAAAAGTTGTTCAGTATGATGGGCTGCTTCTTTTCACAAGGACATTGAGGATCTGGAGTACCTTATGAAGACCACCAGGTGTACCACCAGGAGCCCAGCTAAACTATTAGAGATACAGGCATGGTTCCAAAACAAAAGTTGTTCAGTATGATAAGCCGCATCTTTTCACCAGGACGTTGAGGATCAGGAGTACCTTATGTAGACCACCAGGTGTACCACCAGGAGCCCAGCTAAACTATTAGAGATACAGGCATGGTTCCAAAACAAAAGTTGTTCAGTATGATGGGCCGCTTCTTTTCACAAGGACATTGAGGATCTGGAGTACCTTATGTAGACCACCAGGTGTACCATCAGGAGCCCACCTAAACTATTAGAGATACAAAAATGGTTCCAACACAAAAGTTGTCCAGTTTGATGGGCTGCTTCTTTTTACAAGGACATAGAGGATCTGGAGTACATTATGTAGACCACCAGGTGTACCATCAGGAGCCCAGCTAAACTATTAGAGATACAGGCATGGTTCTAAAACAAAAGTTGTTCAATATGATGGGCTGCTTCTTTTCACAAGGACATTGAGGATCTGGAGTACCTTATGTAGACCACCAGGTGTACGATCAGGGGCCCACTTAAACTATTAGAGATACAGAAATGGTTCCAAAACAAAAGTTGTTCGGTATGATGGGCCGCTTCTTTTCACAAGGACATTGAGGATCTGGAGTACCTAATGTAGACCACCAGGTGTACCATCAGGAGCCCACCTAAACCTTAACCTGTTTCTAAAAAAACTATCTAACGCGGACGAAGTCGCGGGTAAAAGCTAGTTGTATATATAAAGAAGAATCTTAAGGCTAAAGTAACCGAGCCAAAGCTACACCATACTTCATGCTTGAAAGTTGAAGTCCTAAACAACACAATTTTATGCATCTACCGTTCTCCATCTAACACTAATGCGGACGTTTTTGTGAATTCCCTGAATAACATGATGAATGATTTGACTAATCATAAACAGATTATAATAGCAGGGGATATTAACATTAACATTAAACCAAAGGATGATGAACCTAGTTATGAATTCAACAACAGAATAAATTACCTCAATATGCTTGCTGGTTATGGTATCCTTGCTGGGCATATCTTACCAACTCGTGATAAGAACTGTCTCGATCATTTCATGATTAAAATTAATAGCAAGAAATACTCAGCTCTTATCGCAATTCTACACACTACCGTAACAGATCATTTCACAACCTTCCTTTCCATATCAAAAATTAAAGAAAAACGCTTTATTAATAAAACTAAAACGTTTTATGAAAAGGCTTTAAAAAGGACTTGCAACAAAAAAAAAATCTGCATTACTACTATTAAATAATCGTAATTTAATTACGGCTCGATTAATTACTTCTTTAACTGAAACACTTGCAGCAAACACAACATCTATAAGCATTCCTAAATCTAAACGAATCATTAAGCCCTGGATTACGTCAGGTCTTTTGAGATGTATCCGTAACCGGAACAAAATGTAAACAACAATCCTGAAAATGAAGTGTTAAGAATAACATACAGACGCTACAGGAACCACTGTAATAATCTTTCAAAAAAACTTAAAAAGAACTATGAAAGAAGCCTTATAACTAAATCATTGAAAAATAATAAAGTGCTATGGAAAAATATAAAAAGCACAACATTCACCAACAACCAGCAAAACTCTAAGGATGATCTATTAAGCATTAAAAATAATCCTCTAGATTCAGCCAACTACTCCAACAGTTATTTTGCCGAGATAGGGAAAGAGCTTTCCAAAAACATTAATTGTGATCCTACCAATTTCCAACTTGATACAACCCATAATATCCCTACACGAATAAATTCTTTTGTTCTTATGGACACGGACCATGTAGAAATCGAAAAAACAATAATGAACCTGAAATCCGATAGTGCCCCCGGCTGGGATAACATACCAGTTAGTTTTTAAAAAATATCAAAATCTGAAATCGTTCCAGTAATATCTAATCTCGTTAATCTTTGCTTTCATCAAGGTGTCTTCCCAAACATGCTTAAAAAATCAATTATTACCCCAGTGTACAAGAGTTTCCGTTTTACGGCCGTTAACGCTCTGCCTACCCCGTAAGGGATATGCGCGTGATTTATGTATGTATGTATGTATGTACAAGAGTGGGGATAGAGATAGTGCAAGTAACTATAAACCTATATCGGTGCTTACATCCATATCTAAAATCCTAGAAAAAATTATTAATGCAAGACTAATTGACTATCTTAGTAAATACAAAATCTTATCTCCTTATCAATTTCGGTTTATTGCAGGCAAGTCCACAGAAGACGCAGTTACTGCGCTTACTACTGCGGTCATCATCCAGGTTTGTGACGTGTAGGCGTCACAGAATAGAGGTAGGTAGATTGGGTTCGTTAATTTAAACAATTTCGATTAAATTAAAAGCCTATATTTTCGTTCCTTCCTATTACAGTTCGAGCTAAGCACCACTTAGTAATAGAATAAATAGACTGGCCTTAATAATCCGGCACACACGCAGTTTGCACCAAAAGTGCCACAGTAGAGGGTAGCCGCAGTACAAACGGTCACGGTGGGACTGTGACCAGACGTGACGCGTAGCTCGTCGACCGAGAAAGCAGCGGCGACGCGTAGGTTGTCGCCGGGTAATGCAGACTTGCTGGTAGGTACCAAGCGCTTAGGTACAAGAGTAGGCTAGTAGGCTAGGCTAGGATCTGGAATTCCCAGAAGAACAAAGACTTTAGAGGCCGTTCTTCATTCCAAGATCTCTGTGCCGTTGGATATTATAAGGATAGTCTAGGTATAGGTATTAACTGCTTTTACTTTTTAAAACACTAAACGAGCGGCACAGAAATCTTAGAGATTTGCTTACAAGAAGGTTAGGTACAAGGTACATCCTATACAATAACGATGAAAACTCACCCCTGTTATGGGATCCGAAACACTCACAAATGTAGAATAATAATATAGGAAGCCAGAATGACTTTTATTCTTCCACCGCGTATGTAGTTAGCGGGAAAGATTTGTAGAAGTAGAACGTGCGCTCGCGACGAGCGGTTTTAGTGAATGGTCAACGCGTCGGGGTCAAGAAAGGACGCCGTAGCCGTTAAACTAGTTTTTTCACTAGTGATGTGCTAGTGGCCGGTGAACGATTACCGATTCGAGTCGTAAAGATCTTTCATTGTTATCGATATTAGTAATTTATGTAGACTTAGTAGTATTTTGATTCTAAATAACGTACAACGTTACAGTACCCCGCCGAAAAGACGAAGGATTTTTGCTCCTAGAAGAAAAAATCCGGCTGAAAATCTATCTTACGAGAACACAACATCCTTCCACTTACGTACCTCAACTTAATATGCATCCTCAATCACACCAAACCTTACAACAGAGATGATATTATAGAAATATCACTCACCTTACAACAGAGATGATATTGTAGAATATCACTCAACACACAGAGTTTTTAAATACATTTCATAAAAATAAAAACTCAACGAAAGATAGAAGATGACAAAATATTATTCAAGCAGCAGAAGTACTAGTTTTTGTAGTTAATTAATTTAATATCTTTGATATGCCAATATCCTAGAGAATTGCCGGTAGAATCAGCAAGCTCATAGACAAGTGGTGACTTTTTACCTATAACTGTGCACTTTACAAATTTAGGTGCCAGTTTTTTGTTGAAATATTTATCTTTGTCGCTCTGATAAAATGTTCTTTTCCACACAGTATCCCCCACATTGAACTTAGCAGTTCTTCTGCGTAGGTTATAAGAAGTGCGGTTCTTAGCATGTGCCTGTAGTAAGGCAAGTTGCACTTTGTCAAACACACTTGATAAAGCACCAAGGTTTTCAGCATATGGATCACGAGGCTGGTAGATAACCTCGTCATCGAATTCGGCATTAGCGTAAATAGATCCGCAAGTAATCAACTCACGACCGTGGACAAGAAACGAGGGCGAGTAGCCTGTAATCTCGTTAACAGAGCAGTTTAGAGCAAATTGTATCTTAGGTACAAGAAGATCCCATACACGCTGATCATCACCGATGAATGTAGAAATCGCGGTCACGATCGTTTTGTTATAGCGCTCTACAGTATTTATGTGAGGACTATACTTGGACGTGAAATGTATGTTAGGGACTTTGTATTTAGCAAGCATCTGTTTTAATGTCGCGCTTACAAATTGTTTACCATTGTCCATTAAAATAGTAGATGGTATTCCATGAACCAGCAAAACATCCTCTTCCAAAATCCTAGTAATTATTTCAGCAGTAGCCCGTCTGATTGGGAATAGTAAGCAATACTTGCTAAAACAACAAGTAACCACAAAAATATAGCAATTTTGTTTTCTAGTTGGAGGGAGAAGTCCAACGAGATCTACGCTGATCATTTGAAAAGGCCTAGAGCAGACTTTAGGATCGCCCATTTCACCTAGTGGAGAATGAGTTTGGTGTTTATGAGAAACACACATGTCGCAGGATGTAACTAGTTTTACTACATCTGAATACATACCCGGCCAGTAGTAGTTCAAGGCAAGGCGTCTGTATGTTTTAGCGACACCGAAGTGTGCAACGGTTGGAACAGCATGGTTTTGAAGAATTATTTCCGATCTAGCCTCAGATGGAACTACCTCTTTCCATTGGAAATCGTCTTGTAAGGTACATTTCGCCTTCATAAAGCGATATAAACGTTTGTTCTTCACCATGTAATTTGGGAATGACGTAGGACTAGATTGGCAACCCTGGTAGATGTTTCGATACCAATCGTCAGTAGTAGAAACTGGGTCATAGTAAGGCGTAGGTGTAGAATCTATAGCAGATATACGACTAGCTCGAGACAAAGCATCAGGAATAACATTGTCGATGCCACGGCGATGTTTCATGTCAAAATTGAATGCAGAAAGACGGACACCCCAGCGCGCAAGACGCCCAGTTGGGTTATTTAGATTCAGAAACCATTTTAGAGCAGAATGATCTGTATAGACCGTGAACTTATGTCCGTTATCTAAGTAGCAACGCCAGTGTTCCAAAGCAACCAGAACTGCTAGAGCTTTGCGTTCGGTAATGCTGTAGTTCTTTTCTTGAGCAGATAATGCTTTGCTCATATAGGCAATAGGATGCTCAACACCGTCAATAGTCTGGGTCAGCATAGCACCGACACCGTAGTCACTGGCATCAGTATGGACTTGGAAGGCCTTATCAAAGTCCGGGCAAGCAAGAATCGGTGCAGATATCAAGCATTCTTTTAGTTTAGTAAAGGACTCTTCCGCCTCTTTCGTCCAAACAAATCCGCCAGACTTCTTAGTAGTCGAAGTCAGTTTATTTAGCGGACCAGCAATAGAGCTAAAATTAGGTACAAAACGACGATACCAGGATGCAGTACCAAGGAATCGTTTTACGTCTTTTTTATTTGCAGGAGTAGGAAATTTTAAAATAGCGTCGACCTTACCAGGATCAACCTGTAAACCCTTAGAATTGACAACGTAGCCAAGATATTTGAGTTCATTGCGAAAAAACGTAGACTTTTCTAGATTGATGGTCAAGTTTGCCATCTTAAGTTTCTTTTGAACTTTGACAAGCATACTTATATGAGACTCAAAGTCTGGAGTAGCAATTACAATGTCATCCACGAAAACGAATACGGAGTTCTCAAATGCAGGTCCATAGAAGAGACTGTCAACAAGTCGTTGCTGAGTGGCTGGAGCATTAGTGAGACCAAAAGGCATGGTTACAAATCTGTAAGTACCACGAGTAGGAATATAAAAGGCCGTCTTATCACGATCTTCTACTGCAATCGGAATCTGCCAAAATGCTTTAGAAAGGTCAATACTAGTTAGATATTTAGCATTCTTCAAATTATCTAAGATTGAAGAAATATAGGGCAATTTGTAGGCATCCTTCTTAGTTAGAGAGTTCAGCTTGCGACTGTCTAGACAAAAACGCATGGATCCATCCTTTTTCCGAATTAGTAGAACCGGAGAAGACCAGGGACTCTCACATTCTTCAACTACACCCAGTTGTAACATCAAGTCGAGCTCAGAACATAATACACGAATTTTCTCAGGAGACATTCGGTAGTATCTTTGTCTAATAGGTGGTGAATCGCCAGTATCAATGCGATGAGATACCAAGGTAGTACGACCAAGACCGTGTTTTTGTGCCGAGATGTCCTCAAATCGCTGAATGATGCTATCAGCAGCAGTGCGCTGATGAGTAGTTAGTTCGTCATAGGAATGAACCATTTTAGGTATTGCAGATACAGCTGATATTTGATTTTTAGTAGTTGTAGAAAACAAAATAGATTTCACAAATTTAGGGAAAAGACCAAATTTATCCCAGAAATCAATGCCTAGGATCATTGTAGATTGAATTTCAGGTATTACATAAAACTTTAGTATATGCAATTGTTTCTCAAAGGAGATTGGTAGTTGGATGTAGCCAATAGCAGATAGATTTTGACCGCCAGCAGCAGTAAAAGTTTGTAGCTGATCACATTCTTGTAGTGTAAATCCATTATCAAGAAAATGTTGATGGAAGTTGCTACCTAACACGGATACAGCTGAACCGGAGTCGAGCAAACCATAACATTCCTCATCGCGAACCTTAACAGTAGCATAAGCTCGCTCATCGTTAGTAGGTTTATCATTGATGATTGAAGCAATAAAATAACCAGAAAAGAAAACTTTAATTGTATTCAACCAGTCATTCCAATCGTCTTTCTCAAATTTAGGTAGTTCATTGCGACAATCATACATAACTAGTTTTTTTGAATTGTTAGCTTTACAGACAGGACAATTCGGTTATATTACATTTTTCTTGCCGCATTTGAAACAGATCGGGTAGCGATCTTGTCTGCACTCATATAGGGAGTGGCTAGAAGAACGGCAGCGAGGGCAGAATTTAGGTCTATTGCTAGATTGAATAGATCCAACCGGAGAAATCTGCGATTGCGAATTGCGTTCAAACGGTTTATTATTTTTGAATGGTTGACTTTGCTCGCTAGAACCATTACTGTTAGCATTATATCTGTTGAAGTTGGAATTGTAGTTCTTGTAGCTAGAATTGTATTTGTTGTAGTTAGGATTGTAATTCTTTTTGACAAATTTATTTTTGACTTCAAGTGGACAATTAAAAGCTAAGTCAGGTGCAATTGTGTTTTCTGAGACTTTAGGTGGCTCATGAAACTGAGAAGTCATGCATTTGATCTTTTCATAGTTCTGGCAAACAGAACGTAGTTCAGAAATAGATTCTGTGCTAGAGGGGTTTGAAGATAAGACATTAGCGTAGCAGGGTCTTATGTTATGAAGCAAAATTTGAAGTTGCTCCTTCTCCGAGATCGGGTCTATTAATCTAGCGAACATCTGAGACATTATAGCCAAATATATTACAATATTTTCTGATTCGCCTTGAGTACGACTGTTTATTTCCTTCAATAGCCTGTAGTCATGATTGAACAGCGAAAAATCAGCAATTAATTGTTTTTCAAGTTCTGCCCACGTATTTATAGTGTCCTTAATACTACGGAACCAATGCTTATCGTTACCTAAGAATAGCTGCGGAGCGATTGATAACAGTTTATCATTAGAAATGTTTTTAGCAACACAATACTCTTTTAGATTTTGTAGAAAAACTCGAACACAACCTTCACCGTTGAAGTGAGGAATTCTGCTATCCCCTCCATGATCACAATTGACGACAATTGTAGGTAGGTTGCCGGCAGTTGATGTTTGAGGTTGAGGAGGTTCTAGTTCCTTTTTTAAAGCGTTCAATTTTGCTAAAAGCGTTTTAAAAGTTGTAGAAGCTGAATTGTGTGAAGAAGTGCTAGAAGCGTCAGTAGCAGTAATGCGATTAAGCCGATAGTAGATATGCGCGCTGAGTGCACGTGCTCGCTCGAAAGGGCTCTGTTCAAATTTCTCCTCTAGAGATTTTATGCGTCCTGCCAACTCTTTTACAGAATTAGATACCTCACTCAAATCAGTAGTAACATTGAGACCAGACTCTGCGATGTCCTGGCTAGGAAGCGTTGGTACAATTTTAGCTATTTGTCTTTTTAGCTCAATGACATTGGACGCAGGTTCAATGCCACGAATTAGAATTTCGTACGTTAGTTCATCCTTGTTCAAAAGAAAATATTTGATAACCGGTTGAGTGTTCATCGTTAGAGTAGCAAATAAGCAAAATACAGTAGTTAATAATGCAGTAGAAACAATTATAACATACAAAATCAGTTGGTGCAAAATAAACTTATCCCAAAAGTGGGTAAACACGAAAATTAAATAAGCGGTAGATGCAAATTAAAATTTAGAATAAGATGGCAGTTGAAAATTAAGTTACAGTAGTACTATATGAATAAAAGTTGCGAAAAGAATTATTTTGTCAAGCAAGCAGTAGCAAAAGTAAAAATATTATATTGATTGTAGTTAATGTCAGTAGTTGTATAATAAGTAAAATAAAAAATATATCAAAATAAATGCCTTTCGCAAGAAATTACATAGAAAACAAAAGAAAAGAAAACCAGTGGCAAGTTGGACACGGTAAGTAGGTAGTTAAGTACTGAACCAAAATAGCCTTGCCCACTGTGAGACTTCAGATAGATTATCTCTTGTGCTAGTAGTTTACTGGTACCCACGCCCTTCAACCGAAACAGAAGACTAGGCAGTAGAAATAGGCGTGGTGGTGGTACTACCCCAGGCGGGTTTTGCACAGAACCCTACCACCGTTTTACAATAGTAGAAAAATAAGTGGAAGGTAGATAAATATAAGAAAATAAAATTACAAGTGAGAAGAAGAAAAAAAAATTGCAAATCTTTACAAATAAAAAAAAACAAAAACGAAAAGGTGATAGAAAAAGAATAATAGAATAAGAAGAAAGCAGCCGAAGGTCACCTTTCCGCTTACAAGGTATGGCCGCCGTGCAGTGCTAAAAAAAATAAAAGTTAGTAGGTATACCTAACAAGAAAAGTAATAGGTCGGAACGCAAAAAAACCACGGAAAGGGCGCCACTGTGACGTGTAGGCGTCACAGAATAGAGGTAGGTAGATTGGGTTCGTTAATTTAAACAATTTCGATTAAATTAAAAGCCTATATTTTCGTTCCTTCCTATTACAGTTCGAGCTAAGCACCTCTTAGTAATAGAATAAATAGACTGGCCTTAATAATCCGGCACACACGCAGTTTGCACCAAAAGTGCCACAGTAAAGGGTAGCCGCAGAACAAACGGTCACGGTGGGACTGTGACCAGACGTGACGCGTAGCTCGTCGACCGAGAATGCAGCGGCGACGCGTAGGTTGTCGCCGGGTAATGCAGACTTGCTGGTAGGTACCAAGCGCTTAGGTACAAGAGTAGGCTAGTAGGCTAGGCTAGGATCTGGAATTCCCAGAAGAACAAAGACTTTAGAGGCCGTTCTTCATTCCAAGATCTCTGTGCCGTTGGATATTATAAGGATAGTCTAGGTATAGGTATTAACTGCTTTTACTTTTTAAAACACTAAACGAGCGGCACAGAAATCTTAGAGATTTGCTTACAAGAAGGTTAGGTACAAGGTACATCCTATACAATAACGATGAAAACTCACCCCTGTTATGGGATCCGAAACACTCACAAATGTAGAATAATAATACAGGAAGCCAGAATGACTTTTATTCTTCCACCGCGTATGTAGTTAGCGGGAAAGATTTGTAGAAGTAGAACGTGCGCTCGCGACGAGCGGTTTTAGTGAATGGTCAACGCGTCGGGGTCAAGAAAGGACGCCGTAGCCGTTAAACTAGTTTCTTCACTAGTGATGTGCTAGTGGCCGGTGAACGATTACCGATTCGAGTCGTAAAGATCTTTCATTGTTATCGATATTAGTAATTTATGTAGACTTAGTAGTATTTTGATTCTAAATAACGTACAACGTTATGAATGAAAATGAAAATGAAATAACTTTATTCAATGTAGGATAGCATCATCACTTATTGACGTCATGATCGGTCATTGTAAAAAAAAGAAATTTGCATAACGCAATTTCCTTCTCTTTATAACAATTTTGTATTGTCCTAATAGAAAACCGGCTCGGGCGGGATAAAAAAAATAAAAATAAAGGCACTGCCTCGGGGCTGGCCAGGTTAATTACACAGCACGTAACTTTACGCCACCACCATTTGTAAACGACATTTGTTTCAAATTGAAGTCAACATTTCCAAAGCGTGTTATTTACATGCGTATAATTAACCAGACCCCCTGAACAGGAAAAACCCCCCAAAAAACCTGCCCAGAAGTGCTCCTACTCTAAATTAACAATCTTTCTAGGTCCTAAGCTGCCCTAGCTAATTTTGGAAAAAACGAATAATATATATGTATAGGTATAGCCCAAAAATGGCTACATTAAAAAAATATATATATAATAATAACAAAAAATTGCAGTAGATAAATCTACTTGTTTCGTCTAATAAAATATTTACTTTTTACATTTGAATTAAACCCATGGAGATTTATCTTGCATATAGTCTGATATTTCGTAATAGCCTTTCTTGTACAATTTTTGTTTAATTACTGGTTTAAATTTATTTAAGGGTAAGTCTTGAATATCTTTAGGAAGTTTGTTATAAAAGCGTATACAATTGCCCTTAAAAGTTTTGCTTACTTTACCAAGCCTGCTCATGTGCACAGCAAGTTGCTCCTTATTTCTAGTGTTAAAATTATGCCTGTCACAGTTTTTCTTAAAAGAATCTATATTTATTTTTACGTATACTAGGTTTTCGTATATGTACTGTGACACAAATGTCAATATGTTGATTTCTTTAAATTTCTGTCTCAAGGAGACTCGAGGTCCCAATTGATAAATTGAACGAACAGCCCGTTTCTGCAGAACAAATATATTGTTCACATCCGCAGCATGGCCCCATAATAGTAAGCCATAAGACATTAAGCTATGGAAGTAGCTAAAGTAAACTAGTCTTGCAGTGTCTACATCAGTGAGATGTCTTATTTTTTTAACTGCGTATGCTGCTGAACTCAGTCTCTTCGACAATTTCTCAATATGTGGCCTCCATTGGAGCGAGGCGTCCAAAGTTATGCCTAAAAATACAGTTGAGTCTGCAAGGTTCAACTTTTTATCCTTTACTTTAATAATTGTAGAGCTTGGTTTAACATTTGGTAATACAAATTTGATACAGTTAGTTTTCTTTTCATTCAATAGTAGGTTATTTACTGTAAACCATTGCACTACATCGGCAATAGCTTTGTTCACGTCATCATAGTTGAGTTGTTGCCTCTTTACTCTGAAAAGTAGAGAGGTATCGTCCGCGAACAAAACTATATCATGTTTTTCTTTAACTAGATATGGTAGATCATTAATATATACAAGAAACAAAAAAGGACCAAGAATCGAACCCTGCGGAACGCCCATTCTTATCATTGATCCAGATGATCTTTCGCCATTGACATCAACTTTTTGGATTCTATTGTTAAGATATGATTCCAAAAGACTTAGAGCCTGGTCTTTTACGCCGTAGTGATGTAGCTTCCTGACAAGAGTATCATGATGAACACAATCAAACGCCTTGGACAAATCACAAAACACACCTACTGCATCATGAGATTCCTCCCAGGCATCGATTATATGATTGATGAGGTCCACACCTGCATCAGTTGTAGAGCGACCCCGTGTGAAACCAAATTGCTGCAGGTGCATTAAGTTATTACGATAAAAATGTCCTTGCAATTGATTTAAAATAACTTTTTCAAAAATTTTACTAAGTGTTGGTAGTATTGATATAGGTCTGAAATTAGTGGGGTCAGTAGTACTACCAGCTTTAAACAAGGGAATAACTTTACTATGCTTCATCAAGTCAGGAAACACGCCACTGTCTACACAGTCATTAAAAATACATGCTAGGTATGGAGAAATGCAATCAATTATGGAACTAATAATTTTAACAGAGAGGCCGTGGAGATCTGAAGTATTTTTCATTTTTAAACTTTTAAATACTTTTATTATTTCAATGTTACTAACGTGAGAAAATTTAAAATATTTATCACAATGGTTTACATTATCTTTTAGAATAGATTCAGCGAGAATAGGGCATGAGTTTAACGATTTGGTAGTCGAAACTGGAATATCAGTAAAAAATTGTTCAAAAGCGGCAGCTACTTCCAAATTAGTATTTTTAATTTCATCGTTTATCATAAGTTTATAATTTTCATTACGACGTTTAGATTTTCCAGTTTCATTATTTACAAATTTCCAAGTGGTTTTGATTACGTTTGTGCTATTCTTTATATTATTTTTGATGAAGTTAGATTTAGCTATTGCACAAACGTGTTTAAAAGTTTTAGAGTAACGTTTTACATAATCAGCAAAAGTTTTTGATTGATTATATGTTCTTTCTTCATACAGATCGTATAACTTCTGCCTGCTTCTATGAATTCCAACTGTTGCCCAGTCACTTAATGATAATTTTGTGTTAACTTTAATTTTCTTGGATTTAAATACATTGTCATATTCTTTTTTGGCAAGACTAAATACTGCGTTATATAATTTATTTGGATTTTCGTTATATGGCAATTCAGGTAATTTTTGTAAAATATTTTCTGTATATTGATTTAGCCTACTTTCATTTACCGGTACACACGTAATATCTTGTTTAGGTGCCTGCTCAATGTTAATTTTGAAAGAAGCTAATTGACCCGTATGGTCGGAGCTTAATTTATTTATGACAGCCGCATCTTCAGGTTTAATGTTGGTAAAGATATTATCTATGCACCTGGCTGAGGTAGGTGTGATTCTCGTTGGCACCGAAATAAGATTCACTAGGTTGTAACATAAAAATAATGATAGAAACCTATTACTGATATTAGAATTTTCAAGAATATTTATATTGAAATCTCCACATACAATAATCCCTTTATTGGATTTTGTTGCTTTATCTAAGGCTACATCCATAATTTTTTCAAATGGTTCATATTTAGCATCAGGTGGGCTGTATACGCTAATTATAACAAGATCTTCAAGTTCTACGCAGGCTATTTCAATAGTTCGCTCAACTAAGAGGCTCACGATATCAGGCCGTTCTTTATATTTTAACTCGTTTTTAAGTAGTATCAATGATCCACCGCGTATTGCTGTTGATCTGTTGAACGAACTTGCCACCTGGTGATTACCAAAACCGAACATTAACTGATAATCTCTAAGCCAATGTTCAGTTATACATATAATATCAATATTATTACAGTTCATGAAAAGTTCAATTTCTAATTCTTTGCTAACTATGCCTTGAATATTTTGGTGTACAATATTTAAAACACGGCTATTTTGAATTTTGGCTTTATTGCAAATATTATTTTTATTGTTTATATTATGTTTTGGCAAGATAGAATCACTCAAGTTACTAAAAGACGGCGTTCTGCCAGAGTTACTCTCTGTTGTCTTATAAATTAATTTAAAGAACTTGGAACCGATTCCAACGTTATAAGGTTTGTATGTATATTCTGCTCAATAGAAGCAGTTGTCTGGTTAGCCAACAAATTGGCTGAATTATTAAAAAAATAAGATAGTAACTCTGCTATCTGTCGTTTATAAACTTTAGATAGATAATATCTATCTTTCGTTACATTAAAATATTGTCCAATAAAAATATTTGTGTCGATAAAATGAAATTTGTCAGGGTTGCGACATGTCAATGTATGTAAGTACTTGTTACACCAATGTCGAGTATTATTTTCTAGGTTAGTAAATTTTTGGCTGTAGGGAAAAGCAAACAAAATGACTTGTTTAACATTAACAATTGAATACAATTTGTTTGAATACAAAGCTAAGTCCTTTTTTGTTGCATTTCCCCTTCTGCCACTAAATATAACAACAATGTTTTTTTTGGAAAATTGTGATGCCAACACTGTATTTATGAGTGTAGAATAATCGGCGCCAGGCATGCAATGATTAATTACTGCCTGACCCATGCAATGGCCAAGCTGTAAACCCATATTTTTACCAAGTTCATCGCTAAACATAACAATGTCACACGGTCGCTTATCCTGTGTGGGTGGTAAAGGGACATCGTCATCACCCATAAGCGCGGGCTGCGTCGTCGGCGGTCGGTCGGTCGGTTACTATACGATATACGATAAGGGGAGAAAATGTTTGTCAGTTTTTATAGACTTAAAAAAAGCATTTGACACTGTCTCTTTCCCCATCCTCGTAAACAAACTAGAAAAAAATGGAATACGTAATACTTCACTCTTGCTTTTTGAAAGTTACCTCTCTGAAAGAACACAAAGAGTTAAACTAGGTACTTACATCAGTGATGATGCCGAAGTGACGTATGGTGTTCCTCAGGGAAGCGTGCTAGGTCCAACTTTATTTCTTATATACATCAATGACCTATGCAACTTGGTAGTTGAAAACGGCAGTATTTTCTCCTACGCCGACGATACTGCTATAGTATTCACTGGTGACACCTGGGATGAAGTACGAAGTAATGCCGAAAAAGGACTTATGTTGGTTAGTAAATGGTTGCGAATGAACCTTCTTACATTTAATACTGCAAAAACTAATTACATATGCTACTCCATACGTAATAACACCCAACCATGTACTGCGTTTAGCATAAAAATACATTCGTGTATGCAAGGGAATGTACGAGATACTTGCAATTGTCCTTGCATTTAAAAAGTAAACAATGTGAAATACCTCGGTGTTCAAATAGATCAAAAGCTTTCATGGTACCCTCACCTGGAAAATGTAATATCCCGCGTCAGAAAACTTGCATGGTTATTACATTATATTACAGCCTAAGACATGTAGCACCAGGACAGATAGAAAACTACGACAACAACAAGTCTAAAAATATACTAAAATTAATTTACTTAGCTCTCGTACAATCGGTTCTGTCTTACTGTATTCCTATCTGGGGCGGAGCAGCCAAGACAAGATTCATTGAATTGGAACGAGCTCAACGATTCCTGTTAAAAACTATGCTGTTTAAAAAGAGAACATTTTCGACCGACCTTCTGTACAACACAAGTAAAATCTTGAGTGTTAGGAAACTGTATATCCTCCAAACTATTTTAAAAATGCACAAATCGTTAACTTATAAACCAAAAACTGCTGCAAGAAGAAGGAAAGATATAATAGCTTCAGTCCCTCACACAAAGACCACTTTTGCTAGCCTACAATACGCTAAACGTTCGGCTTCTTTGTACAATAAAATTAACAAGAAACTATATATCTATGATAAAAATACACATGAATGCAAAAAACTAATCTTAACTTATCTAAAAGCCCTAAGCTATAACGAAATAGAAGAACTTCTGTAAGAAAATGTGATACCACAGTTCTGTACCAACTCCACACACATCTACACACACTCACTCACACACACGCACACACACACTAACACACAATATTCCATTACATTTCTGGCTTTAATAAATTTTTCTTTTTTCATTAATGTGCTTGCTTAAGTTTTGTAGTACTAAACATTTAGCTTTTATTTTTTTTCTTTGTTTGTATAACGTTCATTTATTTCACGTATGCATAAAGTTATTTCGCTCAATGCGTTGTTTTTTTTCCAAATGAAATGTAATGTTATGGAAGAGCGGCATCGCCTGTCACAGGCAGTTTTTATCTGCTTAAAAGGCGATTTCTTACCTTAGATAAGTTTTGTAAAATATTGGAAGAAAATAAATTATTATTATTATTATTATACAGGACTTTACTGAGAGGCGGTAGGCCAACCTTCCCTCAAATTATAGGTAACATACATGAATATAACTATTTTGAGTTATATTTTATATATCTTCCGCAGATCACACCGCACCGAATTAGCAAAAGTTATCGGACAGTTAAAACATTCAACCGCAGTTGGTTATGATGGAAATCAACGTCAACTGTCATCGCAACGAGCGGTTGATCAAATTAAATCCTCTCGTATTTAAATAATCATTTATTAATAATATTTAATTACATTGAGTTAAATCATTAAATATTATAATTATAACTACACACTATAATATCGTTAAATAAGTGAAAATGGCAGGAAAATTGAAAAAAACTGCGACAGATGCGGAACTGACAAGGTTAGTGAGCGTTATTTCAAATCTCGAAAACATGTGGTAAATATGGCAAGTAAAGTGGATGAATGTGTAACAGTAATTAAATCACAGGAAGTTAAATTAATAACACAAAGCAGTGAGCTCAGGTACATCAAACGATTACTAACTAATTACTCACCTGAAGCGGATTCGATTCACCACCACTTACACAATGTTCCATTGAAACTAATGCCACAAAATAACGTCTCACTTAACCACTCCGGCCCGTCAGGCATTGGTTATATCCAGCACTTAGACACCAACAGTCACGTCGATGAACCACAAACAACACAGAGTCTAGATAATGTGAACGCAGCATCATCATCGGCATCTGATGCAACTTCGACTCCAAAATCGCCAACTTTTGCCTCAGTAGTCATGACCAAGACATCGGTTGTTCCGACACAAACTATACACTCCTCAACCCAGGCTCCGGTGGCGCCGAGACAGCTGAGACCACGCGCAAACACTGGTGGTCGACGTGTGGATCCACCAGCTCCTCTGCAAGCACCGGCCAGGCAAACGCGGAACGTATCTAACTCTCGCAGTCGTCATGTGGACCCTCCAGCTCCTTCACGAGCATCAGCAGCGCAAACACCAACCGTGTCGGACCGTCGCAGCCGTCGTGTGGACCCCCCAGCTCCTCTGCATGCACCGACAAGTCCAACTAACGCAACGCCCGGCAGTCTAAAAGCTGCTGCACCACGCATCATCAGTTGGCACATCTTCAACTTTAGTGAGGGCACCACATCCGAAGATATGAAAAATGAAATGCAAAATGAAAATGAAATAACTTTATTCAATGTAGGATAGCATTATCACTTATTGACTTCATGATCGGTCATTGTAAAAAAAAGAAATTTGCATAACGCAATCTTCTTCTTTTTATAACAATTTTGTATTGTCCTAATAGAAAACCGGCTCGGGCGGGATAAAAAAAATAAAAATAAAAATAAAGGCACTGCCGCGGGGCTGGCCAGGTTAATCACACAGCACGTAACTTTACGCCACCACCATTTGTAAACGACATTTGTTTCAAATTTAAGTCAATTCTTTTTTCCAAAGCGTGTTATTTACATGCGTATAATTAACCGGACCCCCTGAACAGGAAAAACCCCCCAAAAAACCTGCCCAGAAGTGCTCCTACTCTAAATTAACAATCTTTCTAGGCCCTAAGCTGCCCTAGCTAATTTTGGAAATCCACACTATATATATAATATTATAAAATATATATAAATATAAAATATAAAATTATAAAATATAAAATATATAAAATATAAAATATAAAATATAAAATATAAATATAAAATATATAAAATAATATTATAAATGCGAAAGTAACTCTGTCTGTCTGTCTGTCTGTCTGTCTGTCTGTCTGTCTGCTACGCTTTCACGGCCAAACCGCTGAACCGATCTTCATGAAACTTGGCACAGAGATTGCTAGCATACCGAGAACGGACATAGGCTACTTTTTATCACCATTCGAGGGTCTGGAGTACAGATGTAGACCACCAGGTGTACCTCCAGGAGCCCAGCTAAACTATAAGAGATACAGGCATGGTTCCAAAACAAAAGTTGTTCAGTATGATGGGCCGCTTCTTTTCACAAGGACATTGAGGATCTGGAGTACCTTATGTAGACCACCAGGTGTACCATCAGGAGCCCAGCTAAACTATAAGAGATACAGGCATGGTTCTTAAACAATAGTTGTCCATTTTGATGGGTCGCTTCTTTTCACAAGGACATTGAGGATCTGGAGTACCTTATGTAGACCACCAGGTGTACCTCCAGGAGCCCAGCTAAACTATAAGAGATACAGGCATGGTTCCAAAACAAAAGTTTTTCAGTATGATGGGCCGCTACTTTTCACAAGGACATTGAGGATCTGGAGTACCTTATGTAGACCACCAGGTGTACCATCAGGAGCCCAGCTAAACTATAAGAGATACAGGCATGGTTCTTAAACAATAGTTGTCCATTTTGATGGGTCGCTTCTTTTCACAAGGACATTGAGGATCTGGAGTACCTTATGTAGACCACCAGGTGTACCATCAGGAGCCCAGCTAAACAATAAGAGATATAGAAATGGTTCCAAAACAAAAGTTGCTCAGTATGATGGGCTGCTTCTTTTCACAAGGACATTGAGAATCTGGAGTACCTTATGTAGACCACCAGGTGTACCATCAGGAGCCCACCTAAACTATTAGAGATACATAAATGGTACCAAAACAAAAATTGTTCAGTATGATGGGCCGTTTCTTTTCACAAGGACGTTGAGGATCTGGAGTAGCTTATGTAGACCACCAGGTGTACGATCAGGAGCATAGCTAAACAATTAGAGATAAAGAAATGGTTTCAAAACAAAAGTTGTTCAGTATGATGGGCCGCTTCTTTTCACAAGGACATTGGGGATCTGGAGTACCTTATGTAGACCACCAGGTGTACCATCAGGAGCCCACCTAAACTATTAGAGATACATAAATGGTACCAAAACAAAAATTGTTCAGTATGATGGGCCGTTTCTTTTCACAAGGACGTTGAGGATCTGGAGTAGCTTATGTAGACCACCAGGTGTACGATCAGGAGCATAGCTAAACAATTAGAGATAAAGAAATGGTTTCAAAACAAAAGTTGTTCAGTATGATGGGCCGCTTCTTTTCACAAGGACATTGGGGATCTGGAGTACCTTATGTAGACCACCAGGTGTACCATCAGGAGCCCAGCTAAATTATTAGAGATAAAGAAATGGTTCCAAAACAAAAGTTGTTCAGTATGATGGGCCGCTTCTTTTCACAAGGACATTGGGGATCTGGAGTACCTTATGTAGACCACCAGGTGCACCATTAGGAGGCCACCTAAACTATTAGAGATAAAGAAATAGTTCCAAAACAAAAGTTGGCCAGTATGATGGACTCCTTCTTTTTACAAGGATACTGAGGATCTGGAGTACCTTATGTAGACCACCAGGTGTACGATCAGGAGCCCACCTAAACTATTAGAGATACAGAAATGGTTCCAAAACAAAAGTTGGCCAGTATGATGGGAATAAGTTGAGAAAGGACATTGGCAACTTTTTACCAAGGATTTTTTTTTATCTACTGACTTTTGTATCCCATGGTTATAAATATTGATCTGTCAGCGCAGTACACCGGATGGCAAATTTTGAATTGTCCCTTTAACAACAGAAGCAAGCAAGGTATCCTTAAACAGTAGAGATAAGAACTGTTTTAATATCACTGTCATGCTTACTATGAATATACATATCAACTTTAGAACCTCTTTCTAAAAATACTATCTAACGCGGACGAAGTCGCGGGTAAAAGCTAGTGAAATATAAAACTGGACAACTTTCCTCTAGAAACATATGTCAGGAAACGCCAAAAAAATGACCGTCCATACAAAATCACAATCAGCTGACTGCATTCACTATGGGAAGTCAGTTTTTCTACGTTTCCTGAAATATGTTCCTAGGGGAAAGTTGTTTAGTTTCATTATCTGCATGTACCCTATTAGTATTCTGAGGGCCATCCTTGACACCCTTTAATACAGTAATGATTAAATGTAATCATTACACTGGTACGAATAATGTGGCGTAGTTGGTACATTTTTAAATAAAAAAGTAGTTTTTGTGGCATAACTGTTCTTATCTCAGGTCCGACGGTGTAATTCAGATTCTGCTTTTTTAGTTCATTAGCAACAATTCCTTTCACCAAGCTATCTTTACCATTAATCATGCATGCTAGCTCTGTATCTACACCTAATGTGTGTAATGGGGTTTACGTAGGTCAAACTGGTCGTAGCTTTAATACACGTTATAAAAAACACACTTCTGCGTATAGGAATGGACGTCCAGAAAGATCGCATTTCGCAAAACATTTGCTAGATTCTGGGCATAGTTTAACAGACAGCCATTCCTATAAAGTTCTACAAACTTGTAATAAAGGCCAAAGGCTGAACGTGTTGGAACAATTAGAAATTATACGTCACGGGTGTACTGGAACTATCTTCAACGAGCAGGTAAATGTTTCCTCTTCTCCGTTACTGCGTATTTTTCAAAATAACCAATCGCAGAGAGTCACCTGACCAATCTGCACTCTGATTGGTTCTCGTACATTGCGTCACCCAATGGCGGGGAGGAAGCATTTATAAGCTCGAGCCGACAACGACGGTTACTCGGGAGAAGCCGAAGCCCCAACCGGCCCCTAGACAGCAGAACATACGAGCAGCCATCCTAGAAGAGGATAGAAAGGTCCTGATCAAGGCAATCAGGACCCTCACCGAGGTCCAGGTCGCACTCCGCACGGGGGCGGACGCGACCTATATTGTCAACAAGAGCCTTCAGCAGCTGATCTCGTCCTACGGCGAGGTCGTTGCCGCCATGGGCGAACTGGAGGCTCTAGGACCCAGATAGGCTGCTCAGGGTGGTGCTGTCCAGCACAGCCTGACGTGGCCGTCATGCTGTCCACATCCACTACTCCTCGTCGAGTAGTTAGGATTGCGGGCACCTTCCCAGTGAAGCCCGGCACCCGCCGCCAAATTGGACTCGACCGCTGCCTCGGAACCCCTCCGCGAGAAGAACGAGGCAGCCCCCCACCGGACATGACCCATCAGGAGGAACGAGCCGCCGCTGGCTGATGGGCACAGGCTGGGCCTCCCCCAATGGGGAATCACCCGGCTGGTACGACCTCGCCGCGGCGTGAAGTTCCGCCTGCTCAAGGACAACCGCCGTCGCTCACCTGAGCGACCACCCATCGCCCCACCTGTAGTCGCAGGTGGCGTTTTGACCCCACGCCCATGGGGCCCAGCCCCGAAGGCGTTTCCCCGCCGGCCGCTGCGCGGCCGTCGAGAAGAACACCCGGATGGGTGGACGGTTACTCAGTCAGTGCTCGGAACTCGACTGTCGAACATCTCCTGATGATGCTCCGTGGAGGGGCGAAACACGTGTAGAGTGTAAAACGGTGGAAGTAGTGCGAGTAAAGTGCATCGCTTGTGCATTTGCATTAACTTGCGGTCGTACGCGTGGTGCATTCAACTAGCTGCATTACTAGCCATCATAAGTGCGGAAGAAGCTAAATACCTTGCTATCTAATTCAATCAAGTAGATTTATCTACTGCAATTTTTTGTTATTATTATAATATTTATGTATCCATTTTTGGGCTATACATATATATTACTAGCTTTTACCCGCGACTTCGTCCGCGTTAGATAGTATTTTTAGAAAGAGGTTCTAAAATTGATATGTATATTCATAGTAAGCATGACAGTGATATTAGAACAGTTCTTATCTCTACTGTTTAAGGATACCTTGCTTGCTTCTGTTGTTAAAGGGACAATTCAAAATTTGCCATCCGGTGTACTGCGCTGACAGATCAATATTTATAACCATGGGATACAAAAGTCAGTAGATAAAAAAAAATCCTTGGTAAAAAGTTGCCAATGTCCTTTCTCAACTTATTCCCATCATACTGGCCAACTTTTGTTTTGGAACCATTTCTGTATCTCTAATAGTTTAGGTGGGCTCCTGATCGTACACCTGGTGGTCTACATAAGGTACTCCAGATCCCCAATGTCCTTGTGAAAAGAAGCGGCCCATCATACTGAACAACTTTTGTTTTGAAACCATTTCTTTATCTCTAATTGTTTAGCTATGCTCCTGATCGTACACCTGGTGGTCTACATAAGCTACTCCAGATCCTCAACGTCCTTGTGAAAAGAAACGGCCCATCATACTGAACAATTTTTGTTCTGGTACCATTTATGTATCTCTAATAGTTTAGCTGGGCTCCTGATGGTACACCTGGTGGTCTACATAAGGTACTCCAGATCCCCAATGTCCTTGTGAAAAGAAGCGGCCCATCATACTGAACAACTTTTGTTTTGAAACCATTTCTTTATCTCTAATTGTTTAGCTATGCTCCTGATCGTACACCTGGTGGTCTACATAAGCTACTCCAGATCCTCAACGTCCTTGTGAAAAGAAACGGCCCATCATACTGAACAATTTTTGTTTTGGTACCATTTACGTATCTCTAATAGTTTAGGTGGGCTCCTGATGGTACACCTGGTGGTCTACATAAGGTACTCCAGATTCTCAATGTCCTTGTGAAAAGAAGCAGCCCATCATACTGAGCAACTTTTGTTTTGGAACCATTTCTATATCTCTTATTGTTTAGCTGGGCTCCTGATGGTACACCTGGTGGTCTACATAAGGTACTCCAGATCCTCAATGTCCTTGTGAAAAGAAGCGACCCATCAAAATGGACAACTATTGTTTAAGAACCATGCCTGTATCTCTTATAGTTTAGCTGGGCTCCTGATGGTACACCTGGTGGTCTACATAAGGTACTCCAGATCCTCAATGTCCTTGTGAAAAGTAGCGGCCCATCATACTGAAAAACTTTTGTTTTGGAACCATGCCTGTATCTCTTATAGTTTAGCTGGGCTCCTGGAGGTACAACTGGTGGTCTACATAAGGTACTCCAGATCCTCAATGTCCTTGTGAAAAGAAGCGACCCATCAAAATGGACAACTATTGTTTAAGAACCATGCCTGTATCTCTTTATAGTTTAGGTGGGCTCCTGATGGTACACCTGGTGGTCTACATAAGGTACTCCAGATCCTCAATGTCCTTGTGAAAAGAAGCGGCCCATCATACTGAACAACTTTTGTTTTGGAACCATGCCTGTATCTCTTATAGTTTAGCTGGGCTCCTGGAGGTACACCTGGTGGTCTACATCTGTACTCCAGACCCTCGAATGGTGATAAAAAGTAGCCTATGTCCGTTCTCGGTATGCTAGCAATCTCTGTGCCAAGTTTCATGAAGATCGGTTCAGCGGTTTGGCCGTGAAAGCGTAGCAGACAGACAGACAGACAGACAGAGTTACTTTCGCATTTATAATATTAGTGTGGATAACCTATAATTTTAAGTGTTTCTCTTTTTAAGTGAACTGTATTATGTTCTTTGAGAAATAAATATCTTTACACCCAATAAAGTTATTTAAGTAATAATTTCGTTAGTAATTATTTTATTGTTCTATGTTTAACGATGATGCACTTTCCTCGTTGTTAGATGCTGGTGTTTATTAGAAACTAGCTTTTACCCGCGACTTCGTCCGCGTTAGATAGTATTTTTAGAAAGAGGTTCTAAAGTTGATATGTATATTCATAGTAAGCATGACAGTGATATTAGAACAGTTCTTATCTCTACTGTTTAAGGATACCTTGCTTGCTTCTGTTGTTAAAGGGACAATTCAAAATTTGCCATCCGGTGTACTGCGCTGACAGATCAATATTTATAACCATGGGATACAAAAGTCAGTAGATAAAAAAAAATCCTTGGTAAAAAGTTGCCAATGTCCTTTCTCAACTTATTCCCATCATACTGGCCAACTTTTGTTTTGGAACCATTTCTGTATCTCTAATAGTTTAGGTGGGCTCCTGATCGTACACCTGGTGGTCTACATAAGGTACTCCAGATCCTCAGTATCCTTGTAAAAAGAAGGAGTCCATCATACTGGCCAACTTTTGTTTTGGAACTATTTCTTTATCTCTAATAGTTTAGGTGGCCTCCTAATGGTGCACCTGGTGGTCTACATAAGGTACTCCAGATCCCCAATGTCCTTGTGAAAAGAAGCGGCCCATCATACTGAACAACTTTTGTTTTGGAACCATTTCTTTATCTCTAATAATTTAGCTGGGCTCCTGATGGTACACCTGGTGGTCTACATAAGGTACTCCAGATCCCCAATGTCCTTGTGAAAAGAAGCGGCCCATCATACTGAACAACTTTTGTTTTGAAACCATTTCTTTATCTCTAATTGTTTAGCTATGCTCCTGATCGTAAACCTGGTGGTCTACATAAGCTACTCCAGATCCTCAACGTCCTTGTGAAAAGAAACGGCCCATCATACTGAACAATTTTTGTTTTGGTACCATTTACGTATCTCTAATAGTTTAGGTGGGCTCCTGATGGTACACCTGGTGGTCTACATAAGGTACTCCAGATTCTCAATGTCCTTGTGAAAAGAAGCAGCCCATCATACTGAGCAACTTTTGTTTTGGAACCATTTCTATATCTCTTATTGTTTAGCTGGGCTCCTGATGGTACACCTGGTGGTCTACATAAGGTACTCCAGATCCTCAATGTCCTTGTGAAAAGAAGCGACCCATCAAAATGGACAACTATTGTTTAAGAACCATGCCTGTATCTCTTATAGTTTAGCTGGGCTCCTGATGGTACACCTGGTGGTCTACATAAGGTACTCCAGATCCTCAATGTCCTTGTGAAAAGTAGCGGCCCATCATACTGAAAAACTTTTGTTTTGGAACCATGCCTGTATCTCTTATAGTTTAGCTGGGCTCCTGGAGGTACACCTGGTGGTCTACATAAGGTACTCCAGATCCTCAATGTCCTTGTGAAAAGAAGCGACCCATCAAAATGGACAACTATTGTTTAAGAACCATGCCTGTATCTCTTATAGTTTAGCTGGGCTCCTGATGGTACACCTGGTGGTCTACATAAGGTACTCCAGATCCTCAATGTCCTTGTGAAAAGAAGCGGCCTATCATACTGAACAACTTTTGTTTTGGAACCATGCCTGTATCTCTTATAGTTTAGCTGGGCTCCTGGAGGTACACCTGGTGGTCTACATCTGTACTCCAGACCCTCGAATGGTGATAAAAAGTAGCCTATGTCCGTTCTCGGTATGCTAGCAATCTCTGTGCCAAGTTTCATGAAAATCGGTTCAGCGGTTTGGCCGTGAAAGCGTAGCAGACAGACAGACAGACAGACAGACAGACAGAGTTACTTTCGCATTTATAATATTAGTGTGGATTGTTTAGCTGGGCTCCTGATGGTACACCTGGTGGTCTACATAAGGTACTCCAGATCCTCAATGTCCTTGTGAAAAGAAGCGACCCATCAAAATGGACAACTATTGTTTAAGAACCATGCCTGTATCTCTTATAGTTTAGCTGGGCTCCTGATGGTACACCTGGTGGTCTACATAAGGTACTCCAGATCCTCAATGTCCTTGTGAAAAGTAGCGGCCCATCATACTGAAAAACTTTTGTTTTGGAACCATGCCTGTATCTCTTATAGTTTAGCTGGGCTCCTGGAGGTACACCTGGTGGTCTACATAAGGTACTCCAGATCTTCAATGTCCTTGTGAAAAGAAGCGACCCATCAAAATGGACAACTATTGTTTAAGAACCATGCCTGTATCTCTTTATAGTTTAGGTGGGCTCCTGATGGTACACCTGGTGGTCTACATAAGGTACTCCAGATCCTCAATGTCCTTGTGAAAAGAAGCGGCCCATCATACTGAACAACTTTTGTTTTGGAACCATGCCTGTATCTCTTATAGTTTAGCTGGGCTCCTGGAGGTACACCTGGTGGTCTACATCTGTACTCCAGACCCTCGAATGGTGATAAAAAGTAGCCTATGTCCGTTCTCGGTATGCTAGCAATCTCTGTGCCAAGTTTCATGAAGATCGGTTCAGCGGTTTGGCCGTGAAAGCGTAGCAGACAGACAGACAGACAGACAGAGTTACTTTCGCATTTATAATATTAGTGTGGATGTCGCAGTATTATGGCAGAATTAGGATTTCGGCCGAAATCCTAGGATTTCGGCCAAAAGCCGGATTATGGCAAAATTGTAGACTACATTCGACCATCGTCCTAAGCAGATCCAGGATTTCGGTCATAATCCTAGGATTTTGGTCGAAATCCTGGATCTGCTTAGTATTATGGCATTAATCGCGATTCGGGGGAATCTCTGAGCGGGGAGGGAACAATAATATGTTATATTTTATTTATGTGAAATTATTTTTCTTTCCGAGAATACTGATTTATTTTTAAAAAAGAAAAGTGTTTATTTCTATCATTCATAATCTTTATTTAGATACTAGGTGATGCAAATGATAAAAGGAGGTTCTATTTACCTTGTTATATTTTGTAAAAGAAAAAACACCCAAATGTTTATTTTATTACTCATCTTATAATATTATTAACAGTTACTTATGTGATTATCTAAAAAATATTGTTTTTACTACTTGAAAAATCTTTAATGAAAGAAATGATACTGAAAAGTTTATGTTAATGACAGAAAAACGAATTATTTAATGTTTGTTATATTAATCATAGTTAGAAGAGGTTAGCACTTAAATGTTTATGAAAAATGGTTAATTTTTATATCGAGACTAGATACCTAATAATAATAGTGATTAGTACATTCTATCTGGAATCAATAAAAATAAAAGACTGATTTGATTATTATAAATATTTTTTGTGTCATTTATTTTGTTTTATCAAATTTTCTTAAGTTCTTATTTTTCTCTCCAAAAGCATAATTAGAGTACAAATTAAAGTAAAGACAAATAGTAATGCATGGCGATAGTCACTATTCCGTGTAATGACGGCTTAAAATAGCATCGCCCCTATTCTTTCCCGCGGGTACGACACCCAAAAGCGACTAACGGATGGAAGTTTTCATGTGTATTACCATTTTATTTTTCTATAGTCATTCACGTTTTATCTAAAATAGCCCTCAAAATTGTTTATGGCCATTAAAACTCTGTATACTCCGCAAGTATTTATGAACGTATGTGTATAGTCACTACAAAATTTATAAAAAGTGTTCTGATCGTTCGTTTTACCATATTACTACGTAGATCCAGGATTTCGGTCAAAATCCTAGGATTATGGCCGAAATCCTAGATCTACTTAGGACGATGGTCGAATGAAGTCTACGATTTTACCATAATCCGGCTTTTGGCCAAAATCCTAGGATTTCGGCCGAAATCCTAATTCTGCCATAATACTGCGACATATATATATTGTCCTCCTTTCGGCCGTTGTTGATCAGGCTGAAATACGCGTTAAATGTTGATCCACCTTTGTCCGCAGTTTACTAGGGAATTATTGCGGGTATGGTTTTATTTTTGATTTACATTTATTCACTGGCTTGTAACGCAGTACCCAAGCTTACGGAAAAGTCGCTTCCTTGACACCAACTGACACGGCAGTTGTTGATCCTGTAACGGCTTTCTTTTTTAAGGAAAATAATGATTTGTTGAATAAATCATTTACGAGCAACATTTGCCGTGAACTTTTAAACCGATACTGCAGAACGGCAACGTTGCACAAGTGAGAAGGAAGGATATTTGCATAGACATGTGAATTGGGTGACAATGCAATATCATGATGTGAAAAAGCTGATATGATGATGGAGCCGAAAAGTGGTCATAGCATCTCAGAGATGAAACTATGTACCCCTATTGGGTTTGGGCTCGTTGGTATCGTCTTGCCCACCACTCTTCAAATACACGGTAGCCAGGGTCTGATGATGGAGCCGGAAGGTGGTCATAGCATCTCAGAGATGAAACTACGTACTCCTATCGAGTTTGGGCTCGTTGGAATCGTTTTGCCAACCACTCTTCAAATACATGGTAGCCAAGGTCTAATGATGGAGCCGGAAGGTGGTCATAGTATCTCAGAGATGAAACTACGTACCCCTATCGAGTTTGGGCTGGTTGGAATCGTCCTGCCAACCACTCTTCAAATACATGGTAGACAGTTTCTGATGATGGAGCCGGAAGGTGGTCATAGCATCTCAGAGATCAAACTACGCACCCCTATCGAGTTTGGGCTCGTTGGAATCGTCTTGCCAACCACTCTTCAAATACATGGTAGCCAGGGTCTGATGATGGAGCCCGAAGGTGGTCTTAGCATCTCAGAGATGAAACTACGTACCCCTATCGAGTTTGAGCTCGTTGGAATCGTCATGCCAACCACTCTTCAAATACATGGTAGCCAAGGTCTGATGATGGAGCCGGAAAGTGGTCATAGCATCTCAGAGATGAAACTATGTACCCCTATCGAGTTTGGGCTCGTTGGAATCGTCTTGCCAACCACTCTTCAAATACATGGTAGCCAAGGTCTGATGATGGAGCCGGAAAGTGGTCATAGCATCTCAGAGATGAAACAACGTACCCCTATCGAGTTTGGGCTCGTTGGAATCGTCTTGCCCACCACTCTTCAAATACATGGTAGCCAAGGTCTGATGATGGAGCCGGAAGGCGGTCATAGCATCTCAGAGATGAAACTACGTACCCCTATCGAGATTGGGCTCGTTGGAATCGTTTTGCCAACCACTCTTCAAATACATGGTAGCCAGGGTCTGATAATGGAGCCGGAAGGTGGTCATAACATTTCAGAGATCAAACTACGCACCCCTATCGAGTTTGGGCTCGTTAGAATTGTCTTGCCAACCACTCTTCAAATACATGGTAGCCAGGGTCTGATGATGGAGCCCGAAGGTGGTCATAGCATCTCAGAGATCAAACTAAGCTCCCCTATCGAGTTTGGGCTCGTTGGAATCGTCTTGCCAACCACTCTTCAAATACATGGTAGCCAGGGTCTGATGATGGAGCCGGAAGGTGGTCATATCATCTCAGATATGAAACTACGTACCCCTATCGAGTTTGGGCTCGTTGGAATCGTCTAGCCAACCACTTTTCGAATACATGACAGCTATAAAAGCTTGTTTTAAAAAATATTTTTTAATTATATTTATTTACTTTTTGAACCATAAATAGTGAGGTATCGTGCCATCAGGTGAAGCTCAAATCAAGAGGGTAGGCAAATTACCTATTTGTACCTACAATGTTTGTAAAACTAAGGAACAGTCGGCCACCGATCAGGTTACCCTATTTAAAAGAAAAATAAACTCTATTGCAAGGGAAAAAAGTAGAAGAACAAGAAATAGAAGAAGGCGGGAGGGAGAGAGATCAACAATTGTCCTATCCTAGCTAGACGTGGGCGCCGCCTTAAGATTTCCGGGAATCTATTTTAATGGTCACTTTAACCTGATGATAAAAATATGATTTTACGTATAGCGCGGTGAATTTTGACACGATCATAAAACATTGCGTGTTTCTCGGATGTAATACGTCTCCGGTCTCCCTCTTTGCTTATTAAACCTTCCCATCACCACCCCACACCCCTCATTCTTATTCAGGATTAGTGATATTGCACAAATATTATCAACACTCCCCGCACACCTCATCCTCTTTATCATCCGCAATGGCTCTGCCAACACCGTGCCATGTTCATCGTGCTATATTCTTATCTCCCTACTCATTCTTTTACTCGTTTACCAACTCACTCCTATTCGTAACTCACCCCTCAACTCTTCTCAATTTTTTTCCAGTTAATAAACTTGCTGTGCCCGCGACTTCGTTCGCGTGGAGTCAGAACTTTTGTACAAAGTAAGTTTAATATCTCTCGTTCTGCTCAACCGATAAAAAATGTCTCAGATGTTGGCCAGGATTAGTAGCTATACATCACAAAAGTTTTATAAGAACCGATCCAGTACTTTCGGAGATTAGCCCAGACAAACAGATAAACAGACAAACGGACAAACAGACAAACAAAAACTTTCTAAAACATTGCAAATTGTTCTATTTTAATAAACTATTTTAATATCGCCCCTAATAAGATTTTTGTAAATAATTATATTCAATGTTCAGACACGCAAATTAACTGTTTTATTATATGTATAGATTTGTCATAAACGCATGAAAAATATTGCCATTCTTTATAAAAATGTTATTTTTCACAAACTAATAAGTTTTAATAAAAATTATATTTTTTTCTGAACTCTACAAAAAAATATATTTATAATTGGAATACTGTACATAGTCCTGGCCAAAATTGAAATTCTCCTCTATAGTTATTGACGTTCATTCATACACGTGTTGTGTGTGACGTTCTACAAAGCAAAGAAACAAAGTGGCAACAGCGCACATAAGAAAACCACCAATCATAAAAACGGTGGCCTCTGATTGGTCCATTTGAATCAGATCAACATTTGATGGAGCGGATTTGTATAAAGAATGTTATGAATTGATCGTATTTGTGCTTTTAAGGGAACAGCAATTGTTGATCCGATCGGAGCCACATTTGTATGTAGGGTCATACATTAGATCAACAAAAGCTGTCGGGATCAACAATTGCCAACGGATCAACAATTAACTGATGCTACAACCCGTATGATCAACATTTGCCGAGTTGATATATCTATATATATAAATTAACCTCATATACAACCAGACTTGGTTCGCTGTTATATATTGTATAGGAGGTCAAATTTTTTTTCATATTTCGACCTATACTTCTTGGAGAAAGATTTTCAGTTTCATTGGCTGGTTCATTCCTTGACACTGCATTCCACAGTACTTTTCCTTACTTACACCCTGTATTATGACTATGCACACTGTTACTTTTAAATTATTTATACTGGTGAGACATATACTTTATGTTGGTTATAGTGACTAAAGTAACCAGTGCTTTTAAAAGTCGTCTGTTTATATAATTATGTTCATTATTTATTATAAAGTTTAAATTGATATTTTTTACTATTAAGTACCTAGATAAACAATTTATGTAACAGAGATTTATTTCTAATTTTATTATTTTCAGATCCAAGAAGCCTAAGCCAGTCATTTTTTCAATCATCACGGCGCAAGAGACTGCGAGTGCTACCGATACCCCGCGCTTCGAAACTTCTAGCTTCGTGACCCGCGTGGCCTCGGGTCATACACGTCGCGCTTTGACACTCAACGGAGACTATTTCTTTGAGTGTAAACTGTACAAGGTAGACGACGTTCGATCTGTGCCAGTAGACCAGCGTTATAAAAAAGCACTGGCCTCTGTAAAATTACAGTGCTCAGACGGGTCCAAGGAGTGGGCGGCTCTGCAGGAACTGATGAGATCCTCAAACAAAGTGATTGAGGGTTGTGAAGCAGTGTTTTTCACATATAAATAAATAGTATAATATTTACTGTATTATACCTACCTATTATGTCTTGCGCTTTGAAATATAAATAATATATAACAATTGATGTTTTTATAATTTGGTTATTTAAATACATTCAAACAATTCATTGCTTATTCTAAAATAATCTCTTTCTGTTATTTTAATTTTAGACCCACACACACAAATAAGCACACACAAGGTAATTTAATAATTTTTCATTTCATCTTCTGATATTTTGTTTCGGTTTGAAACAATATACCGTTTTGCTCGACTTGTAACCTTACTATTAAATACACATCCTGGATAGGACATTTGCGAAGCAATTTTCATAAAACTAATAATGCAGGTCAGGTGCATAGTGAAGGTATTGAAATAATAACCTCAGCTTTTCAGTAACGCATTATAACATTTAGAATTTTAGCCGATGATTCTAATCAGAGTTCTTTAGATGTATTTCTTAATGATATAAAAAAAAATTAAAGTTACTTTTGGATGAGAATTTAAAAAAACATACATCTTCGAAAGTTAACTTTGAATTGTTTTCAATGTTCTTGTTATTCAAAGATGATACTCAAGGAGTAAAATCGGTTAACACAAAAAATATTATAATTTACCTTCATTATGACTTTGATTCTTTATTCGACCAAATCATAAATAAGTTGAAAAAGAAGGTGGAAGAATTCCAAGAACGTAACAGCGGATGGGCTTTTTTATATGCAACTCACCTT
This sequence comes from Tuta absoluta, assembly GCA_027580185.1. NCBI lineage: Eukaryota > Metazoa > Arthropoda > Insecta > Lepidoptera > Gelechiidae > Tuta > Tuta absoluta. The sequence continues at coordinate 2,245,470 of JAQAHW010000060.1, forward strand.
GAAGTAAATATAAATAAGTACCAACCCTTGCGAGGTGGTTCCACCTTTATAGAACTCCCAAAAGTAATAAAAAATTAAAAAGCATGTGTCAATATCCGAAACAATGATGAATATTGTTTTCTTTGGAGTGTCATAGCTGCTCTTCATCCTGCAAAAAGTCACCCAGACAGAGTATCATCTTATCCACATTTTCAAAATGTAGTAAACACAAAAGGAATGTCTTTTCCTATCTCGTTTTCTGACATAAGGCTTTTCGAAAAAAATAATTTAGATTTGAGCTTTATTATATACGGTTTAAAAAATTATAAACATATTGTTGGTCCTCTTTATAACTCAGACACTGAAAAAAGTAAAAAAACAATTCATCTTCTGTATTTATAAAATGATTCCAGTGCACATTACTGTCTTATTAAAGATTTATCTCGACTCGTTCGAAGTCAAATCACAAACCACCATGGAAAGCTTTACTTTTGTGATACATGTCTAGTTTTTTTCAATTCTTCAAAAGACTTAAAAACTCATGTATGTGGTGGTATCATGACAATACTGCCAGATACAGGATCAATAATCAAATTTAAAAATTTTGGTCAGAAACAAGACGTTCCTTTTGTGATTTACGCAGATTTTGAATCTATGTTTGTAAAATATCAAAGCGCATCACAGCATCATAGTAACATGCAACCCGATGACACCTCAAATACTAAAGCAGTACACCATCATGTGCCTATTGCTTTTGGATATCACATCGTTTGTTTTGTGGATCCTAGCTACAATAGATATGTCTCGTATCGTGGGAAGGACTGTGTAAAAAAATTTGTTTCTGCTATTTCTGAAGATGCTCGTAAAATTTATGAGTTTCTGTCAAAGAATGAGCCCATGATATTTAACGAAAACGATGCAGAAGATTTTGATAACGCAAAAGTGTGTCATATTTGTGAAAAACAATTATTAGGAGATAAAGTTAAGACCATTGTCACTTAACTGGTCAATATCGAGGCGCAGCTCATAATTATTGTAATCTACAATCAAAAGTCCTAAAATTTGTTCCCGTCTCTTTTTACAATTTGTCTGGTTATGACTGTCATTTGTTTATCAAAGCGTTAGGAGAAACTGAAGGTTCAATCAAAATAATTCCAAAAACTAAAGAAAATTACATTTCTTTTACGAAATTAATTCATATATCTGATAACGAATATTTTTCATTGCGGTTTGTTGACTCGTATAAATTTTTAGGTACAAGTTTAGAAAAACTTGTAGAAACAATGAAAAAACAGGATTTCAAACATTTAAGTACCTTTTATCCTAACTCTACTCAGTTTGGCTTACTTACTCGTAAAGGTGTGTACCCCTACGAATACTTTGATAACTGGTCACGTAACCAGGAAAAAGTTCTACCTACCAAAGATCATTTTTTTAGTTCTCTCTTAAATGCAGATATTTCACAAAATGATTACTCTCACGCAGAGTCAGTCTGGCGGAGTTTCAACATAGAAGATTTAGGACAATTTACAGACTTGTATCTTAAATCGGATGTCCTCCTTCTGTCAGATTTATTCGAGCATTTTAGAAAGACAAGTAAAAAGCATTTCCAGTTAGAATCAGCTTTTTATTTAACGGTCCCAAGTTTGTCTTTTGATGCAATGCTGATGCAAACTGGAGTTGAGTTAGAGTTAATCAGTGACTTATCAATTATAAGAATGATTCAATCAGGCATCAAAGGCGGTGTGTCCATGTGTGTACACAAACATGCTAAATACATGACAGAATATGACGCTCAAAAACCAGACTCATTCATTGTGTACACTGACTGTGTTAATTTATATGGTAATAGTATGTGTCAATCAATGCCTTTCGCTGAATTTAAATTTCTATCGCAGAACGATGTTGATTCTTTCGATGTTAATAAGATTCATGATGATGGTGAAAAAGGTTACATTCTGGAAGTTGATTTAGAATATCCTAAGCACTTACACTCAAAACATAATGATTTACCTTTTTGTCCAGAAAAATTTATTCCACCCGGTGTAAAAAATTCTGAACTGATTCCAAACCTTTATGACGAATATAATTATGTCATACACTATGTACGGTCGCGTTCAAAAGTGGAGTCATAGTTAACACAAACCTCAGAAAACAAGTCGCTCGCACCCGCGGCGACACTCACACAATGACACAAATGACGTATAACATACCATAATTTGACGAACTACCATTGTATAATAGGCTGAGTAGTATTGACTATTTCACTACATGAATCATTAGCTTCGGTAGCTTGGTCAGTAGCGCGGTCAAGCAAATTCTTGACCGTTATTGTGGAGACAATGGTTCGAATCCCGATATCTTCGTTGTAGTTTTTATTTTATCAAATGAAGCAAAATTTAGTAAATTTTGAATTACATTTTAGTTGTTGCTAGATCGTTTGCGAGATAGTGTGTGTGCTAAGTGTTTTTTTTTAAACTAAGTTTATTTATTAAACTTCAGTGTTTATTTCTTCGAAATGCATACTAATATCAGTTTGCAGGATAGGCAGCGTATTGTTGCGCTGCAATTATCTGTGGCGCTGCATGATATTGGATTTATTTTTACTCAAATTGCTAATCAGACTGGTCTGGCCGTAAGTATAGTTTTATTTCATTACAATTGTATTTTAAATATTAAAAACTCTTGACTCATAGTATGTTGGTAGCTGTGAACCGATTAGTATAAACTTTTTTATTAATAATGCTACTTTGTTTTAGTGGAAGACTGTTAAACGTTGGGTTACACGCTTTGAAGAGGAAGGTAGCGTAAAAACTCGACTCGTCTTATTAATGATTCACAACGGAGGATGATGGTGTAACAATGTGAAGAAAATGGTTCTGCCGCTGGTCCAGGCGAATTAGTAGCACAAGAAACAGGGCGTGCAACTGCCGCTAATTATGTTGATATGCTACAGGAAAGCATGCTACCGACGACGGTGTGAAATGTTTAACTGTTTATCCTGCTAGTGAAGTTCCTCGTTTTGCATTTGTCCAGGATAAATTGTCCAGTGCATCGAGCTGCCGTGGTGAATAATTGGTTTAGCCAGCACCCAGATATTCAAGTTATTCGTTAGCCAGCAAAATCTCCGGACTTAAATCCCATAGAGAATTTATGGGGTTTAATGGTGCAAAGGTGGGACATGCGCAATGAAAGAACTACAGAAGCTTTAGAGGCTCACTGCCTGGGAGTGTGGGAGAGTACCAGAGGAACAGATAATATATGCACTTATTTGGTCGAGTCTATTAAGTGTTTATTAAGTGTTGTTGAAAACAGCGGAGGTAACACCAAATACTAATTATGTAAGCGGCGATTTTTACTTAAGATTTCAATCTGACCCGATCTAGCATACACTGCTGATTATCTTGTGTATTTCATTACAATATATGAATATACACAAAATAATCAGCAATGTATGCCGAAGCGGGCCCGATAAATCGTTGCTCACTCAACCTCTGTTTACCTGCTTACCCGCCTACTATTGCAGTAGATATTTGTGGAGCATTACATTAGCAATTAAATTATGCTAAAACATCGATATATATTTATATAAGATTGATCATTATTAGTCAGTTATCTTAAGGCTTTGCTTCAATATCTTTTCATTACGAAAACGAGTACTTAAGCTTAAACCTTGAAATGTAGGCAAATAACTGATTTATTATTATTAAAATTACTTTTACTTACGAGTGTATGAGGCAGCGCTATACAATAGAATTATAGACATACCTATATCTGTTCCTACTATACTGAAGTCAGTCACCTGTCACCGCTCTTATACGGTGGTTCCTTGTTAGCACTTTAATATTAAGAAAACCTAAAAATACAGTCCTTAAACTAAATATTTTGTGTTAGTTATTTCTAATAAACACCAGCATCTAACATAATGGTCCTTCGAAAGGAAAATGTACTTCCAAGGGCTTCGCAAAGTAAAACGCGTGTGATAGTGTGATTCGCCATTGTTCCGACCGCCATTCTTAACGCTAGTCCGATATAAAGACTACCAAAAACTGTTTGGTGAAAGTTGGACTTTAAAATTTCTTAATAAAGCCGTTTTCGAACGTTTAAACACGGCGATAATTAATAAAATACAGACAAGGTGTCTAAATAAATTAAAATACATAAAGAAAACGTGCTTACGTAATCGTGTAGGTACGTAATCAAAAACATTTAAACTTAAACTGAATACAGCATAAACGCTTGCTTACCTAAACAGTGCATAAAAATTAATATAATGTGCTAAAATACATAAAACATTAAAATATAAGCGCAGCATAAACGCTTGCTGTAGTGTAAAATAAAATAAAGTGTACTAAAACAGTGCTATAAACCATATAAATCATAAAAGGAAATATAAAAATAAATAAATAAAAACAGTGCCATAATACCTAAATAATAAATCAAAACCTAACCTAAAGCTAAATAAAGTTATAGAATCGAATCGACGTCATCATTCGTTGAGTCTACCTACGCCGCCATTACGCCACAGGTCACAGTTGTGAAGGAGCGCGATTGCGCAACGGGCAAGAAGAGAGGAGATAACTGCAGCGGCTGACATTTCAAAGGCATTGCTGCGCCTAGGCAATGCGCAGTGGAAGTTTTCAGCGAAACGCGCCGTGGAACGGAACGCAACTGACAGCCGTGAAGTTAGCTGCGCGTGGCGTGGGCCAAGCTCGCCATAAGGAAAGGACGCCGTTCAACGCCGTTTACAACAACCGTGTCCGCCATTATTGTGCATTTTTCTTCACAGTTTTAATTTGTTGTAGTCGCTTCTGCTTTCCGGCGTCACTTTATAGATAGACAAAATAAATTGTTTTCGCTGTGCTACTATATATAGGCAAAGGTTCAATATAATAAACAATGGCAGAATTGCCAAACTTAATCGCTGCCCGTGGGCAAGCTAAAGGTAGCATCACAAGGTTGTTAAATTATGCAAAAGGTGAGCTGAAGGCAGTGGATTATTCACTTCTGGTTGCAAAAAGGCAAAGGTTAATTGATTCATTCAAAGAATATTCTTCCCTAAATGTTAGCGTTTTGGTTTTACAGCCTGAGAACGGCGAAGACTTTTCTGTGGTCGAGGAGAATTATTTGGAGGCGATGGCTCTTTTCAACACAAAAATAAATAAATTGCCAGTCGGTAAGCATGGGCGACCGGCAAGCCTGCCACAGTAGCGGCTGCCACCCATAACATTGTGCAAATTCGATGGCAAGGTAGGCAATTATTCTGATTTCATGAACCTATTTAAAAGTGTCATTGATTCCAACAACCAGCTCCCACTGTCAGACAAGTTTTATTATTTAAAATCTTACTTAGAAGGTGAGGCAGCTGACCTCATTAGGCACTTGACTTTAGAAGAAGAAATTTATGAAATTGCTTTAAACCTTTTAGAGCAAAGATATAACAACAAAAATAAAATTGTTAGTTTTCATATTAATTCCATTATGGATATAAAAACATAAAAAAATGTTTCTCTTTAGACCTAAGAGACATGATATCAAAAACAAGACAACATTTAGGTGCCCTGAGTAACCTAAAAGTTCCCACTCAGCACTGGGACTTAATTATTATTAATATATTGCAAAGAAAGCTTGACCAATACACGCTCAGAGCCTTCCTTTTGGAACAGGAGGCAGATAAATTACCTGACTTAAATTCATTTTTAAAATTTTTAGACCAACGGGCAACTAGCTGCCTGGTCAAATAGGTTAAACTTCGTTAAAAAGCACAATCTTTGCCGTCTGTGCCTGAAGGGACATGCCAATGCTTGCACTCTAAGCTTCCGGTGTCATTGTAAACAAAAACATAATAGACTTTTACATGAGGACAAAACTGATGAACACACTAAGCAGGTAGCTATATCAAATAGCGATTCTTATGATATTTTATTGCCTTCTATAAAAGTTAAACTGTATGATAAAAATGGGAAGGAAATAATAGTGAGAGCAATGTGTGACACATGCAGTCAGCAATCGCTTGTTTTATCTGAGCTTTTGGATAATATTAATTGCAAGAAAATTAACAAACCTACTACTATAACCGGTGTCTGTGTAGTGAGATAAAGGTATCACAGGAAACCACGTTACAAATATATTTTACTACTAATAATAGTAGTATAAGGGTAGAATGCGGTATTGTGCCGCACATAATGATGGACATGCCATCTGTGCGGAATCGGATGCGGACTCCTTCGGATACATTCAAGACCTCCTTGACTACTACTGCAAAATATAAGGCAAACATAGAACACAAAGAGCGTTATTGAAAGTTATGTTTTTTAAACCTTACAGATTCCCGACTGATACTCTATACAAGATATGTGATTTACTGACTATTAGGAAGCTTTATATATTACAATTAACAACTAAACTAAGAACTAAACTTACTCGCTGCAAAACTCAGCGCCGACGACACCCGCTGGCTGAATACTTAAGCTGCATGCTTTACTTTTATTTTAGGAATTTTATCTTTTATGACGTGAAATTCAGTTAATTTATTTACAAATCTAATTTCATCATCTCCTACATCCAAATTTAACAGCAATTCTAAATGATTCCATTTTGTAATACCATTTTGCATAAATAAAGCATTTGTAGCGACCTCTGGGAGCTACTGCAAGAAGCTCATTCAAAGTGGTTCAAGAGCAAGCAAGACGCAACAGAAGTTCCAACATATCTGCAAGATGGCGCCACGTGACAGATGTGCAGAGAAACAAAGAGCCTGAAACGCTGTATCGAAGTGTTTCACCGCGTAACGCATATATACAACTTCCAATTCAATCCAGGTGGACCAGTCGGTCCCCTGGCCACAACACCCGGCCAGGCGGGTAGCTACCCTTTTCCCGACTCCACCTGGAACCCTCCATTCTGCCTATTGGCATCACCTCCTGTCACCCGCCATATTGGTGACCCCTACCTTGGACTTCGCAGCCTTCAACCACGCATCAACCACTACAGCATGCAGCCAACTACTACGTCATCAGCACTCACCGCAGTCACAGCACGGCAGCTTCACTGGTTTTCCATCATCGTCTCGACTCACCGTAGACGTCCCGACTCACCGTGGACATTGGAACCAGCACTGCTTCGCCACGCCTGACTGCATCATCACGCTACATGACGTCATCAGCCCCACTTCGCTCGCTGACGGTATCGACCTCCGGTCTTGAGGGGGAGTACTGTAGCGACCTCTGGGAGCTACTGCAAGAAGCTCATTCAAAGTGGTTCAAGAGCAAGCAAGACGCAACAGAAGTTCCAACATATCTGCAAGATGGCGCCACGTGACAGATGTGCAGAGAAACAAAGAGCCTGAAACGCTGTATCGAAGTGTTTCACCGCGTAACGCATATATACAACTTCCAATTCAATCCAGGTGGACCAGTCGGTCCCCTGGCCACAACACCCGGCCAGGCGGGTAGCTACCCTTTTCCCGACTCCACCTGGAACCCTCCATTCTGCCTATTGGCATCACCTCCTGTCACCCGCCATACATTTTTAATCAACAAATTATTTCTTACTCCTTTTAAAAGATGAGATGAATCGAATAACGGGTAAACTTTAATATTGTCCACTTCGAAAGCTTTTGATTTATATTCTTTACCTTCTTTTAAATATTTAATTCGTGTCTCTTTGTGTGATGCCGGCTTAGAATAGCATCACCCCATTTCTTGCCCGTGGGTGTCGTAAGAAGCGACTAAGGGACTCGAGGGTGTGTATTGCAATTCTAGGCGATGGGCTGACAACCTGTCACTATAGTGATACACAGTTATCTGATTGACCCTCGAACTTTTGTCAGACGTGGCGTAAATTGCTGTTTTTCACGGCCATTTATGCTCTGCCTACCCCGCAAGGGACTATAGGCGTGATAAATGTATGTTTGTATGTCTCTTCTTGCAATTCTTTAATTAAGCTTACGTTTGTTGCTGCCTGGTCGCAAACAGTGCAGATAACGGTTAACCCGGTTTCTCTCAGCTTCCGTATTGCCTCAATTATAATATTTTTTAAAATATATTTTTTTGTTGCACTTTTGCAGAAAGTAAAGGAAATCGGTTGTTTTGTTTTGCCTTTTATACCCATAATCATTAAAACTAAAGCATGATCTGCTAAAACCTTTTTTCTTTTATCTTCCCCAAGATCTTCAAAACCAACAATTTCATCATTTTTTGAATCATATTGAAGCCCAGGAGATAAAGAAACTTCATCAAATAATAAATTAACAATCTTTTTCTCCTGGGGCATATTTTTTACTACATCTTTTAAATTATCGATGATGTGCTGATTAATACCAGGTTTAAAGTTAACTGCACTAAGGAGGTTGAGCAAGGTTCGCTTCGCAGGTAAAACTAACATTTTTCTTAATAGTCTATAAGATTTTGGACCTTGTTTATAAATAGATAGAGCCAAAATTTTCTCTTCATTTGTGAATCGACGGCCTCGAGCCTTTTTTTGTTTTGTAGTTGCATGGTAGTGAATGTTTTTATAGAATTGGGTAGTTTTTCAACAAATTTTATGAATGATTTTGATGTGGACAATTTTTTGGCAGCAATTATTTCTTGTTTAAGATTTTTAAATTTTTCCGTAATTTTTTCTATTTTTCCTTTCAATTTCATAACACTTTTTTGAGACACATCGCTATAGCAGGAGTGTTTTATGTTTCCTGAAACAAAAAGTATAATGAATAAAAATGCCTTTTTTATAACAAAATTGATTTTCTATATGTCGTAACGGCCAAAAATCAGATAGTAGGCTAGCAGCTATAATTAATTTTAACATTAAGATCAGGACGCGAAGTACCAAAACCAAGGAACGATGAAAGGTCATTTGAGCCTTGCGCTACGCCCGATCGCTCAAACAACACTAACTCGGAATCTCTCTGTTCCCAAAAATGCCTTTAGCCAAACCACTTGACACAATATGTCTACTACATGCTTCGACCGACGCCAACGCATAGGTACTCAACTAATGCTCTTTCCATAAAATACATCAAAAAGTGCACTTTACTTCATTCCTCAGGTTTAATACCTCACGCTCCGACACGGCCTTCCTGACTTACACACGTCCTCGTGTGGTCACAACTAGCCATTTCACAGTATCGTTCGGTTATTCTGACAGACATACTTTAGCTTATTATAGCCCATAAAACCATAATAATCTGGCTAGACTCCTGAACTGTACAAAGATCTAGTTGTTCACAACAGTTCGCTTCGTTCCTTTGAACATGTGAACAGGTCTATATCGATGAACTGCAAGAACCGAAAGCAGCTCAGCATTCATTGCGGTTTTAAATATCTTTGATCCAAAGTACTTGCTAAGATAGCTATCCTGTTTGGTACTTACTTACTTCCTTGTTTGTTAAATTTGACTTGGTATTTATAACAACAAACCTATTATCTCCAAATCGTTCAAGTATTTTTCACGTTTGTGTTATTATTTGCTAAAAAAATAAACAGGCCCATATTCGTTTGCACTTCAAAAACTTCTCATAAGCCATCCAATACGTTTTTACCCTTACATGATTAGTAACTATGCACTCTTTTACTGTGCTGTCGAACTTAACAGTTAAGGAAATATCATTTATCAGAAACTCATTAAGGTTACGGATTTATTATGTGACGATTACAAGTTGAGTGTGAACCATAAATTTTCAACCCACTTGAACCAGCCGTTTTCGTTGCTTTCTGATAACTGAAATCACGCCACTACTTATTGAAAGACAAGTGCCCATAAAACAATATTCTAACTTGAAAACAATACAATAATTGATACGAGTACCGCAATAAAGTCTTTTGTTGCATCTGGCCACCGTCGCAACGGTCACAGAGCTTCCCCACCATGGGTCACTCAACACTGTCAATCACAGTCACAGATCCCCGCCACGGATCTCAGGCCGACACCACCACCTTGTGGCACGCCTACTGGTAACACCGGTTACCTGGAGCGACATCATACATAACAGTAATGACCACAGTAATCATCTACTTGGTCAAGTATGATGCCCTCAACGAAACCATGCGTCCATCAAAGACACCATCTGATCACACAGATTAGCAAAGCGGATGGTGAATGAGCCACTGCAGCTGGCCACTCACCCGATCAGATCATAGTTCCCCGGGCTATATCTGACCCAACACAACATGAGACCACACTGTCTCCACAATTTGAGACCACACTGTCTCCACCATGGCACACGCTCCTCCCGCAGAGGTCTTAAGTAAGAGTCAATAGGTAGGTACGGTGATCACAGTCATAGTATATAGTCGTGAGGGGTCAGGAGGACAAACGCGTCCATCATTGCCAGCAACAAAAACTTTAACTGCTACTATCATCTGATTAATTATGCAATTTTATGGGTAGTTTACTTTCAGGCATTTTAGCTTTCTATCCCAGCAAGGCACATAACAGCTATATGAAGATAGCCAGATTACGTTTTCCTGCTCAAGAAAGCGAAGCAATATTACTTAAGCAAAAAGTCATACGATTCAGTACTTCTAAAATGAAAACAAGTTCATTTCAAAATGTAACTTTTAACAACCGTTTCTATTATCACATTAGATCCATTCAATGCTTATCAGATTAAAAATAATTCTTATTTTATTCCACCTTTACTAAGAATGTATTGATTTGAACTAAGCACTGCTTTGAGAGCTTAATTTTCATGAATTGCTGCACCGAGTAGGTGATTTGATATTTCTCAATTATTCTTCCAAGTTGACAAAATAACTTAATGAAATCTATTTTTTTTTTGTGAAATGATAGGTACCTAATTAATATCACATACCAATACTCAAATATCAATTGCATTCAATATGCAATTTACTATCTACTTCTTTCGTCGAAGTCAGTGCTATAAAATTCTAAATTACTTACACAACATAACCACGTAATCTTAGCTTTAACTACATCAACTCATTGTATCCAACAATACTCAGTTTTTTTTTATCCAGCTGCTCTATTTATCACCACCACGGCAAAGCACTTCGTTACCTTATATAAAAATTAATACTTCATAATTGAATAACGCTATACACATTTAAGTTAATCTTCATAAGTTACAGTCATGATCATGCTTAACCATTGTCATGTTTGTTTCTAAATCCCTTATGATATAAGTTAATTAACAAAAGAGTTTTTGCCAGACTTGCATTATGAAAACAATACAAAGATCTTGCTCATTTCTCCGAATACTAAGGTAACATGTGTTGAACCACGGGTATCAGTAATACGCGTGGCTACAACCCTCAGTCATTTTGGACATCAATGTCCCTTTTAGAACAATGCTTTTTTTTGTACCTCCAAAATAACATAATAGAGCTACAGCAATGCTTTAAAATGTTTTCTGCACTTTAAGAAAACGCCATAACCATTATCATTACTTATTAACCATTCATTAGTTTTAAAACTCAAGTGTGTTTCTCACAAACGAAATAAAAATCCAACGCGAGAGTGATTCTCAAACTCAAAGTTGTAGAGAATAGTGTCTTCTGGCAATAGGTACACATACAGTACCTAGCATTCCCGGGATTCTGAACTAGCAACAATGTACAGTTTTAAAAACATGTTTCATGATAATCAAATAGGTACGTACACCCCTTTCGTACAATATCTATGTTTAAATTCAAATCACGTTTATTGCAATTGCAAACAATCAACACAAAATCTTTTCTACCATATAGGTACCAACTATCCAAAAGCATTTATTTCTAAATATTTTACTGTAACGATACATGCGTCACTTTATAAACAAGTAGTAAGTAAGCAATAATTGCAAAAGATCAGAAATCCTTCTTTACACAATAAAATACTAAATCAAAACTTCTAGACTAGGCCAGGAATTGAACCTGAACCTTCATGTTCCTTGTAACGGTAAACCAACTGTGCCAACGAAAACGAAATGCGTGTGCAACTAACTGTGCACAACAAAACTAAATCATGTTTCTTTTTATTTGATTATTTCCGATTCTAGAGACATCTTCCTATCATCACAACGCCATCCATTGACAAAGAAATTAATTAATCTTTATGTTTTTGTGAATCTAATTCATTATCCAAAATAATTATTTAATCGAGTAATTTTTCATCAATCAATAATGCCAATTAAAATCCGATAAAATTGTCTCCAGTCCAACTTAGGTCCACGATTATAAACAAATTCAGTAGATTAACGTGTGGCAATCATTACCGTACTAAAATAATAATTATGACACAAACTGAAAATTGCCAACATTACTAATGCGCGGCAAATAAAAATCATCAGCAACCAATAACATCAAATCGCTAGAAAATAATAGTATGGAAAGAACTGGCCTGAATTATTTGTGGTCCAAGAGCAGTCTCTGCAATCTGCATTCCCGCTTACAACTGGTATCTCCACGAAAGTCATTTTAGTCACGATCACTAGGTCCACAAGTCTATCACTATGGCACTGCATCTAGACAGTTTGTAGGTCTCAATCCCACTTCTGATGTCGTAACGGCCGAAAATCAGATAGTAGGCTAGCAGCTATAATTAATTTTAACATTAAGATCAGGACGCGAAGTACCAAAACCAAGGAACGATGAAAGATCATTTGAGCCTTGCGCTACGCCCGATCGCTCAAACAACACTAACTCGGAATCTCTCTGTTCCCAAAAATGCCTTAAGCCAAACCACTTGACACAATATGTCTACTACATGCTTCGACCGACGCCAACGCATAGGTACTCAATTAATGCTCTTTCCATAAAATGCATCAAAAAGTGCACTTTTCTCAAACATGCTAGGAAATGTGTTCATTTCTTTCAAAAAAAGAAACCGCGAAGTTTCACATTGTTTGTCACGTCTCAGATCACGCCAGCAAAGTTGTATGGAAATCCTTTGCTGGTGTCCATTAAGATACATTCATGATACGCTAAACCCACATAATTTGATTTCAAAATTATCACGATGACTCTCATAGAAACGGAACGTTATTTTGTATGAAACAGGTAACTAAATACGAGGCTGTATGATGTGAAGACCCTTGCCTGTCCAGAATTAACTTGAAATTAATTATGAAAATGTGGTTCCTAATACATTTCAGAGGTGGCACCACTAGGGTTTCTAAAACGCAGTATAGAAATTATTTTCGTTTCATTCGTTAATTACGAGCCTTTCTGTTGCTTTGCGATAGTATGTTTGTTCGCAGAAATTAATCCTTGCTATTAACATGCTCGATCCCCATCATAAAAATACAGGGTGTTTTTACGATTTTCTATGACGACAAGTAATTTTTTTTAAATCATTGAATGCAGTTATTTGCGTGAGTTTACGATAGTTTGTTTTTTTGCAGAAATTGAGCCTTACCACTGACCCTGTCGATTAGCATCATAAAAATACAGGGTGTTTTTTAAACGATTTTTTACTGGTTCGACTCCCGGCGTGACCAAAAGGTTTTTTGAAAAATTTTGAATGCAGTTATTGTTTTTACTCAAAAATAAGAGTAGTTTCCTTGAAGCTAAAAAACGTAGGTCAAATTTTTGGGACACTTCCCCTGCAAAGTGAAAGTAGTCTCAAACACTCTGTATCCGAACTAAGCTATTTACTATGAAGAGTCGACTTGCGTAGGTGCGGAGGGTCGCGGCGCTAACTTCGTGCGCCTCGAGCGGGTAGGGGTGGACGAGACGCGCAGCTGAGGCTGCAAGCCGAAGCTGCGAGGTGAGGGAGCTCCTACCTGCGAAGAGGTACACGGAGTAGCGACGCGAACCGTAGCGCCGAAGCGAACAGAGCAAAGAAAATTTTGCTTTTCAAAAGTCTTTTACGGAACTATGGCAAATTGATAAGGCGCACAGTATGCGTAGCGTCGCAGCAATCAGACAAAGGTTAACTGCCCTTTAGATAAACAAGTACGTGACTCGCGGGCTGCTTGCTGGTCGCGCACTACCCAACAGATATGTACATTTTAGGTTCTTTCTTGCAGAATAAAAAGTGATTTCGTAAAACAGTTTAAGGGAATCAAGATTGCCGACATGCAATATGCCACGCGCGAATAGCTTATCGGTAACTGCAATCAGAATTTCATAAAACGCTTTGCGTTTCGGTAAACGTTATTGATCTGCACTTTGGAAATAAGGGGAGGCGGAAATAATTACAAAAACCAACAACCCAAGTGAAATCGCTCTTTGATAATCGCAAGTGGTGACATAAACGCTTTTCAACGTATTATTAAAAACACGCAACTAACCTTTATATACTACATACGTACAAACATACATACAAAAATCACGTCTATATCCCTTACGGGGTAGGCAGAGCGTTAAAGGCCGTAAAACGGATATTAACCCCACGTCTGACAAAAGTTTGAGGGTCAATCAGATAACTGTGTATTACTATAGTGACAGGTTGTCAGACCATCGCCTAAAATTGCAATACACATTTAATCATCGAGTCTCGTTTTCGCCTCTTACGATACCCATAGGTAACAATTTACAAGTTTAGTATGAAAATTTGGTTCCTAATACATTTCAGAGGTGGCACCACTAGGTTTTTAAAAACGCGCTATCGAAATTTTTTGGTCATATCATAAGTAATGGCATAGATGTTAACTCTGTTTCTTACGATTAGTAGCCAAGTACATTATTTGTAAATGATAATTCGCCTCACTCGTACATACATAAAATACATATATCACGCCTATATTCACGCGGGGTAGGCAGAGCGTAAACGGCCACAAAAAAACGGACATTTACGCCACATCGTACAAATATTTGAGGGTCATTTGGAAAATTGTGTATCGCCATTGTGACAAGTTGTCAGCCCATCACCTAAATTTGCAATACGTGTGTATATGTAATAGCATCACCCCGTTTATTTCCCGTGGGAGTAGTAAGAGGCGACTAAAGGACTCGAGGGTCTATATTGCAATTTAAGACGATGGGCTGACAACCTGTCACTACGGCGATACACAGTTATACGAATGACCCTGAAATATTTGCCTAAAATGACGTGAATGGCTGTTTTTTTGCGGCCGTTTACGCTCTGCCTACCCCGCTAGGGACAATAGGCGTGATATGTGTATGTATGTATCTTAAAGACTTTAGATAGCTTTTTGTAACGTACGTAGACGGTTTCCCGCAAGGACATTAAACATGAACTGTAATATCCTCGGTTTCCCGACTCGCTCGGCCATCAAGTAAAAATATGTCGGTGATAAAAAAGTTTTTAATAAATAACTTCTACGGAACTACATACATTCATATATGACACCTATATCCCTTTACGGGGTAGGCAGAGCATTAACGGCCGTAAAACTGATCTTAACAGCACTTCTGGCAAAAGTTCGAGGGTTAATCTGATAACTGTGTATCACCATAGTGACAGATTGTCAGCCCATCGTCTTAAATTGTAATACACACCCTCAAGTCCCTCAGTCGCCTCTTGCGACACCCATAGGTAAGAAATGGGGTGACGCTATTCTAAGCCGGCATCACACGGAACACTTCTACGGAACTAATACTAATTAATACGGCTCTTTTCTCTCTCTTTTCGTGTGGGACACCAAGTCGTCCAACGACACGACAAACCCTGGTGCCAGGTTCTTATGACGTGTGTTTATGTTGCTCTACGATCGTCTGTTTGTTTGCAGAAATTGATCCTTATCATTGACCCTCCCGAATTTGAATCATAAAAATACAGAAGAAATTTACTAAGGGACTCGAGGGTTAGATGTGTATTACAATTTTAGGCAAAAAGCTGACAACCTGTCACTAAAGTGATACACAGATATCTGATTGACCCTCAAACTTTTGTCAGAAGTGGTGTTAATATCCGTTTTACGGCCGTTAATGCTCTACCTACCCCGTCAGGGATATAGGCGTGATTTATTTATGTATGTATGTAGTTCCGTAGAAGTTATTTATTAAAAACTTACTTGATGGCCGAGCGAGTCGGGAAACCGAGGATATTACAGTTCATGTTTAATATTTGCCGCGTGATGCCGGCTTAGAATAGCATCACCCCATTTCTTACCCATGGGTATCGTAAGAGTCGACTAAGGGACTCGAGGGATGTGTATTACAATTTCAGGCGATGGGCTGACAACCTGTCACTAAAGTGATACACAGATATCTGATTGACCCTCAAACTTTTGTCAGAAGTGGTGTTAATATCCGTTTTACGGCCGTTAATGCTCTACCTACCCCGTCAGGGATATAGGCGTGTTTTATTTATGTGTGTATGTAGTTCCGTAGAAGTTATTTATTAAAAACTTACTTGATGACCGAGCGAGTCGGGAAACCGAGGATATTACAGTTCATGTTTAATATTTGCCGCGTGATGCCGGCTTAGAATAGCATCACCCCATTTCTTACCCATGGGTATCGTAAGAGCCGACTAAGGGACTCGAGGGATGTGTATTACAATGTAGGCGATGGGCTGACAACCTGTCACTACAGTGATACACTGTTATCTGATTGACCCTCAAGCTTATGTCAGACGTGGTGTTTATATCCGTTTTACGGCCGTTAACGCTCTGCCTACCCCGCAAGGGATATAGGCGTGATTTATGTATGTATGTATGTGATTTTTTTCTTATTTTCACCGGTTTTTCTGCCGCCGGCGTGATTGTTCGAAATTTTTTGAAAGCAACACAATATAGTGTATACGTATTAAGCTATTTACCACGGGAAGTCGACTTGTTTGGGTGCATAAGGTCGCGGCGCTACTCCGTGTGGGGTAGGTACATCATCGCAGGCAAGAGTTCACTCACCACGCTGACTTACTTACTCATTGACATGATTGTTTGTGTTCAAGGAGTATATAGATGGGGATTTCTGATGTATAGGGAGTTTTTGGTTGGTTCTTATGAGTAAAGAAAAATCTGACATTTACAAAAAAACAAGTTGGCGGCCGTGGGATAGGCAATTTTTTTATTTGTTATCGGATTGAATCGTTTGAAACGGCATTTTTAAGGTTTTAAATACGATGGTGGTTAAAAAAATACAAGGTCACTGTAATTTTGCTATTTAACGAGAAAAGACGACCGATGTGGCGCAGTAGTAGTGCGACTGCCTGCGACGCAAAGGTTCCGGGTTCGATTCTCGGTGGGACACTCACAAAAGTTGATATTTATCTCTTTGTGAATTTGTTCCCGGTCTGGTTAGGACATTGCAGGGTGAACCAACTGATTGTCCGAAAATAAATGGTTCCGTGCTTCGGAGGGCACGCTAAGCCGTCGGTCCCGGTTGCTGTCTATGATTACTTAGACGGCGGTCGAAACAGAACCATGTCAGAGGCCTACTAGTGGTAGTAGGCGGTTGAAAAAACTCTGACACCAGGGTTCATCGGGTCGTTGGACGACTCGGTGTCCCACACGAAAAGAGAGAGAACGAGAAAAGTGCGATATTTTCACCCGAATTGATCTCTAAAAAGGAGGCGTGGTTGGGGACGGTTAGGGTCGATCACGGGTCGATGTTGTATGAAGAAATTTTTGTAGTTTTTAGAAAAATTCCAAAATTTGGGAAAAACAAGATGGCGGCCCAGTTACAAGTTTTTTTTCCAAAATAAGACTCAAAAGTTACCGAATTATCTCCCACTTGCGCATGTGTGAGCGGCTGTTTTTTTTACAATCAGTTGAAATATATGCTGGTGTTTACCAAAAAATTCCAAAACAAATGGATTTTCAAAAGGCGGATGTGCTGTATGGATTTAAAGTTGTTTTTTCGTATTTTTCAACAGGTAAATAAAAACCCTTCTGTTGATTTGCAATAGTACGTTTATTTACATAAATTGATACTTATCAATGACCCTCATGATGGGCATCATCTTAAAAATACAGGGTATTATTTTGCGATTTTCACCAGTTTGATTCCCGGCAAGATTAAGGGTGTTTTCGAAAATATTCAAATGCAGTTATTTTTTAACTCAGTAAAAATTTAATAAGGTTACCTTTTGGCAAAAAAACCTAGGTCAAATAAGTGTTTGGAACACTTCCCAGACAAAGTTTAAATTTACGACTTAATTATGAAAATGGGGTTCCACTTGATCCTAACCATTGACCCTCTCGATTTGTGACATAAAAATACAGGGTATTTTTATTGTGATTTTCACCAGATTGGTTCCCGGCACGACAAAGGGTGTTTCGAAAATCTTTGAATGCGTTATTGATTTTACTCAAAAACAATGGTAGTTTTTTTTTCAGCAAAAACCGTAGTTCAAGTATTTGGGATACTTCCAATACTAAGTGAGAGTAGTTTCAAGCACTCTGTATACGGACTAAGCTATTTACTATGGGAAGTTAACTTGCAAGGGTGCGTAGGGTCACCGCACTACCTTCGTGTGCCTCAAGCGGGCAAGGGTGAACAAGGAGAGAACGAGTGCTGGTAAATAAACTCCTGCCAGCGAAGAGGTACACGTAGTAGCGCCGCGAACCGTAGCGCCCAAGCAAACAATGCAAAGAAAATATTTGTTAATAGGAGTCTTTTACGGAACTATGGCAAATTCATAAGGCGCACAGTTTGCGTAGGTGCGGAGGGTCACGTCGCGACTTCGTACGCCTCGAGCAGGTAGGGGTGGACGAGACGCGCAGCTGAGGCTGAAAGCCGAAGCTGCGTGGTGAGGGAGCACCTGCCTGCGAAGAGGTGGCACGGAGGAAGCGACGCGAACTGTAGCGCCGCAGCAATCAGACAAAGGTTAACTGCAGTTTAGATAAACAAGGACGTGACTCGCGGGCTGCTTGCTGCCCATGCACTTTCCAACAGATATGGAAATTTTAAGTTCTTTCTTTCAGAATAAATAGTGGTTTCGTAAAACAGTTTAAGGAAAACAAGATTACCGACACGCACTATGCGGCGCGCAAATAGCTTATCGGTAACTGCAATCAGGATTTCATAGTGGTTTCATTAAACGCTTTGCGTTACGGTAAACGTTATTAATCTGCCTTTGGAAATTAGGGGAGACGGAAAAAACTACAAAACCAACTACAAAAGTGAAAACGCTTTCTGATAATCGAAAGCGGTGACGTTAAACGCTGCTCAACGTCATAATTAAGATGCACAACTACCCTTTACATACTGCCAAGCTGAATTTGCCTTAGGAAAATTACAAGTGGTAGCTTAAAACGCTGTTATAAATACAAACTCACTCGAACTATGCGAAAGGCAAAGCACACACGACCCGCGGGCTGCTTGCAGCCCGCGCACCACCCAACCAACTAGTCTAACTTATATAAAGCTACACAACGACCACTCACTCATTGCCATGATTGTTTGTGTTGAAGGAGTATAGATGGAGGTTTATGATGTATGGAGGAATTTTTTTGTTCATTTCGGTGAGTTCAGGAAAAATCTGACATTTTCAAAAAACAAAATGGCGGCTGTTGGGTGAATTTTTTTTTTCAATTTTTTTTACTTTTTTTCGTTTTTGGTGTCGATTTCGGAAGATTTTTAGGTTTTGAATACGATTATGGTAGTGAAAAAATTAAAAAACAAGATGGCGGACATTTTTTTTTACCGTGAAAATGGTGTTTTTTTCACCCGAATTGATCTCCAAGAAGGAGGCACGGTGGGGTTTGGTGATGTATAGGGGTTTTTAGGGATCGTTTTGTAGTTTTCAGGAAAAGTCCGACATTTTGGAAAAACAAGATGGCGGCCGAGATATAATGACTTTTTTGCAAAAAGTAGACTCTAAAGTAGGCGAATTGTTCTACCAGATGCGCATGCGCTAGAGTTGTCGCTGTTGTTGTGTTCTCTGAGGTATATGATGTAGTTTACCAGAAAACTCCAAAAAGTTGGAAAATAAAGATGGCCGCCGAGTAATTAAAAAAAAATCGAAAATCAACTTTTTTTCTATGTCCCTTTTTCGGGTAGAAAGAGTCGAAATAGGTTAAAGTGATGTATGGGTTGATTGTAAGTGTACTGGTAGAGATTACATAAAAAATAAAAGATTTTTGAAAAACAAGATGGCGGCAAAGTTTTCGAACATTTTTTATATTTTGCTGAAAAAAAATATCCGAGCAGACCCCAAAGGACCCGAATTGTTCTACCAGATTTACATTATTGAGCGTTTTAGTTTATATACCATTAGATTAGACATATGATGTAGTTTACCAGAAAACTCCAAAAAGTTGACATTTCAAGGTGGCGGATGTGCTATGGTGTTTTCAATTTAGTAAAAATTTTCAAACAAATTTTGATGAATTTCACTATATTGCGAGAGTTTGCGATAGTATGTTTGTTTGCAGAAATTAATCCTTACCATTGACCCTTTTGATTGGCATCATAAAAATACAGGGTGTTTTTTTCACGATTTTCACCGGTTCGACTCCCGGCGTGACCAAGTGGTTTTCCGAAAAACTTTGAATGCAGTTATTGTTTTTACTCAAAAATAAGGGTAGTTTCCTTGAAGCAAAAAAACGTAGGTCAAATATTTGGGACACTTCCCCTACAAAGTGAAAGTAGTCTCAAACACTCTGTATACGAACTAAGCTATTTACTATGAAGAGTCGACTTGCGTAGGTGCGGAGGGTCGCGGCGTTAACTTCGTGTGCCTCGAGCGGGCAGGGGTGGACGAGACGCGCAGCTGAGGCTGCAAGCCGAAGCTGCGTGGGGAGGGAGCTCCTGCCTGCGAAGAGGTACACGGAGTAGCGTCGCGAACCGTAGCGCCGGAGCAAACAGAACAAAGAAAATTTTGCTTTTCAAAAGTCTTTTACGAAACTATACGGCAGGAGCTCCCTCACCACGCAGCTTCGGCTTTCAGCCTCAGCTGCGCGTCTCGTCCACCCCTACCTGCTCGAGGCGGCACGGAGGAAGCGACGCGACCCTCCGCACCTACGCATATTGTGCGCCTTATGAATATAGTTTCGTAAAAGACTTTTGAAAAGCAAAATTTTCTTTGTTCTGTTTGCTCTTTTACGAAACTATATTCATAAGGCGCACAATATGCGTAGCGCCGCAGCAATCAGACAAAGGTAAACTGTCCTATGGATAAACAAGTACGTGACTCGCGGGTTGCTTGCTGCCCGCGCACTACTCAACAGATATGGACATCGTAAAACAGTTTAAAGGAAACAAGATTGCCCACACGCACTATGCCATGCGCGAATAGTTTATCGGTAACTGCAATCAGGATTTCATAGTGGTTTCATAAAACGCTTTGCGATACGGTAAACGTTATTAATCTGCACTTTGGAAATTAGGGGGGACGGAAAAAACTACAAAACAAACTACAAAAGTAAAAACGCTTTCTGATTATCGAAAGCGGTGACGTAAAACGCTGTTCAACGTCATAATTAAGTTGCACAACTACCCTTTGCATACTGCCAAGCTGAATTTGCCTTGGGAAAATTTCAAGTGGTGACGTAAAACACTTTATAAAATACAAACTCACTCAAACTATGCAAAAGAGAAAGCACACACGACCCGCGGGCTGCTTGCAGCCCGCGCACCACCCAACCAACTAGTCCCAACTTATATAAAGCTACACAACGACCACTGACTGACTCACTCATTGACATGATTGTTTGTATTGAAGGAGTATAGTTGGAGGTTTTTGATGTATGGGAGAGTTTTTTGGTTTATTCCGATGAGTAGAGAAAATTTCCGACATTTTCAAAAAACAAGATGGCGGCCGCGGGAGTGGCAACAACTTTTACATTTGTTATCGGATAGAGTTTATTGAAACGGCATTTTCTGGAGATTTTTAGGTTTTAAATACAATGACGGTTGAAAAAAAATGAAAAAACAAGATGGCGGTCCTTTTTTTAAACGTGAAAATGGATTCTTCGATGTCGGAGATCGCAGTACACATTAAAGAGGTTCGAAGAGTATTGTGCAGTATAGACGTGAACAAGGCCAGCGGACCTGATGGCATACCAGCGAGAGTATTAAGACTATGTGCGCCTGAACTGTCTCCTGTGCTGACACGCTTGTTCCGCCTCTCTCTTAAAGAAAGAACGGTGCCGGGGGCCTGGAAGCTTGCTAATGTGCAACCAGTTCCCAAAAAGGGCGACCGTGCCGACCCTGCCCATTACCGTCCAATTGCCATCACCTCCATCCTATGCAAGGTCATGGAGAGGGTACTTAACAGTAAGTTGCTGACCTACCTTGAAGACAATGATCTTCTCAGTGACCGTCAATATGGCTTTCGCCGGGGGCGGTCTACTGGTGATCTTCTTGTGTATGTCACGCACTGCTGGGGCGAAGCCATCGAGAAAAACGGCGAAGCACTTGCCGTTTCACTCGATATCTCGAAGGCCTTTGACAGGGTCTGGCATGCAAGTCTGCTCAGCAAGCTTCCTGCTTATGGCATCCCAGCTGATTTTTGTACTTGGATTTCAGACTTCCTTAGTGAACGGTCCATCAGAGTAGTCGTTGACGGCTGCTCCTCTGACCTAATGGCCATTGATGCCGGAGTTCCTCAGGGGTCTGTTCTCTCTGCAACTCTTTTCCTGCTGCACATCAATGACCTCCTTCGGCATGGTATTGTTGGATACGCAGATGATAGTACCGTTTCAGAGAGATACTTGACAGGTGCAGGGACCAGTGGGGATGAAATACGTTCGTTAAGAAAGGCCATGGTAGAGCGAACAGATCTGACCTTAAGTCTTGTCTCCCAATGGGGCGACGACAATCTGGTCTCATTCAATGCCACCAAAACACAGGCGTGTCTTTTCACTGCAAAAAGGAGTCCTTTCGACTGGACACCTACTTTTCGGGGTACATCTGTCCCAGTCACTGACAGGCTTGAGCTTCTAGGCATGGAGTTGACATCAAATCTAAACTTCGGCGCGACCATCGAGTACAAGGCTCAGACGGCGGCTAAAAAGCTGGGCGTCCTGAATAGAGTGAAGCGATACTTTACGCCTGGACAGCTTTTAACTCTTTATAAAGCACAAGTCCGATCCTGCATGGAGTATTGCAGTCACCTTTGGGATGGCTCAGCCAAATACCAACTTGCCGCTCTTGACTCGGTGGAACGCAGGGCCAAGAGGCTCATAGGCGACATAAAACTGGTGGACACCAAGCTACATAGCCTGGCACATCGCCGCAAGGTTGCCTGCTTGTCGGTATTTTATAGATTGTACTTCGGAGAGTGTGCTCAAGAGCTTCACGACCTTGTTCCACCAGCTCCCTTCTACCATCGGACATCCAGACGCACCGCCGGATACCATCCGTACCTGGTAGCCATTCCACCAATTCGGACTAAGCGCTTCCAGTCATCATTTATAATGCGCACTGCTAAAGAGTGGAACTCACTTCCTGCGTCTGTGTTTCCAAAAGCATACAACCCTAATCTCTTCAAAGTAAGAGTGAACAGGCTTCTTCTGGGTGAGCTCGCTCCATCTTAGACTCTGTCTCTGTCCTATGACCTAGACTAGAGTCAAGAGCAAACCCATCATTAATAAAAAAAAAAAAAAATGGTGTTTTTTTCACCCGAATTGGTCTCCAAGAAGGAGGCGTGGTAGGGTTAAGTGATGTATGGGGGTTTTTAGGGATCACTTTGTAGTATTCAGGAAAATTCCAACATTTGGGAAAAACAAGATGGCGGCCGAGCTAGAAGTTTTTTTCTCGAAAAATAGACCCAAGTTCGGCGAATTGTATTACCAGATGCGCATGCGTGGGAACTAGAGCTGTTGTGTTGTCAGGTGAGGTATATAATGTAGTTTACCAGAAAATTTCAAAAAGTTGAAAATTCAAGATGGCGGCCAAGTTATTAAAAAAAATTGAAAATCCATTTTTTTAATTTGTCTATTTTTCAGGTAGAACGAGTCGAAATAGGTTAAAGTGATGTATGGGCAGTTTGTAAGTGTACTGGTAGAGATTGCTAAAAAAATAAAAAAAATTGTAGAAACAAGATGGCGGCCAAGTTTTACAACTTTGTTTGAATTTCTTCACCAATTTTACTCCGGGCAGACTCCAAAAGACCCGAATTGTTCTCCCAGATTTACGTTAGTTACAGGTTTGGTTCTTATACCATTCGATTAGGTATATGATGTAGTTTACCAGAAAATTCCAAAAAGTTGCAAATTCAAGATGGCGGATGTGCTATAAAGATTTCAGTTTGGTGAAAATTTTCAATATTATTTTGATTAATTGCACCCTTTTCCATGCGTTTGCCATACAATGTTTGTTTGCAGTAATTTATCCTTAACATTGACCCTATCGATCGGCATCATAAAAATACAGGGTGTTTATTTTTTTTCAATTTTTACCGGTTCGACTCCCGGCGACTACAAGTGATTTTTGGAAAAACTTTGAATGTAGTTATTGTTTTTACTATAAATTCAGGGCAGCTTTCTTTCAGCGAAAAACCATAGGTCGAATATTTAGAACACTTGCCCTACAAAGTTTACAATTTATGAGTTTATTATGAAAATGTGGTTCCCAATACATTTCAGAGGTGGCACCACTAGGGTTTCTAAAACGCGGTATCGAAATTATTTTCGTTTAATTCGTTTATTACGAGCCTTTCTGATGCTTTGCGATAGTATGTTTGTTTGCAGAAATTAATCCTTGCTATTAACATGCTCGATCCCCATCATAAAAATACAGGGTGTTTTTACGATTTTCTATGACGACAAGTAATTTTTTGAAAATCTTTTGAATGCAGTTATTTGCGTGAGTTTGCGATAGTATGTTTGTTTGCAGAAATTGATCCTTACCATTGACCCTCTCGATTGGCATCATAAAAATACAGGCTGTTTTGTTTTTACGATTTTCACCGGTTTGACTCCTGGCGTGACCAAGTGATTTATTGAAAAATTTTGAATGCAGTTATTGTTTTTACTCAAAAATAAGGGTAGTTTCCTTGAAGCAAAAAACGTAGGTCTAATATTTGGGATACTTCTCCTACAAAGTGAAAGTAGTCTCAAACACTCTGTATACGAACTAAGCTATTTACTATGAAGAGTCGACTTGCGTAGGGGCGGAGGGTCGCGGCGCTTACTTCGTGTGCCTCGAGCGGGTAGGGGTGGACGAGACGCGCAGCTGAGGCTGCAAGCCGAAGCTGCGTGGTGAGGGAGCACCTGCCTGCGAAGAGGTACACGGAGTAGCGACGCGAACCGTAGCGCCGAAGCAAACAGAGCAAAGAAAATTCGGAACAATGGCAAATTGATAAGGCGCACAGTATGCGTAGCGTCGCAGCGATCAGACAAAGGTTAACTGCCCTTTAGATAAACAAGTACATGACTCGCGGGCTGCTTGCTGGCCGCGCACTACCCAACGGATATGTACATTTTAGGTTCTTTCTTGCAGAATGAAAAGTGATTTCGTAAAACAGTTTAAGGGAATCAAGATTGCCGACATGCACTATGCCACGCGCGAATAGCTTATCGGTATCGGTAACTGCAATTACACACATACATACATACATAAATCACGCCTTTATCCCTCACGGGGTAGGCAGAGCATTAACGGCCGTATAACGGATATTACATACATACATACACACACATATCACGCCTGTTATCCCTTGCGGGGTAGGCAGAGCGTAAACAGCCGCAAAAAACGGCCATTTACACCACGTCTGACAAATGTTTGAGGGTTATTCGGAATATTGTGTATCGCTCTAGTGACAGGTTGTCAGCCCATCGCCTAAAATTGCAATATACACCCTAAAACGGATATTATGTATTATTATAAGTTTTCAACATAAAACCGTGGGTCTAATATATTATATGTAACACGTCCCCTACACACACACACACATAAATCACGCCTATAATCCCTTGCGGGGTAGGCAGAGCGTAAACAGCCGCAAAAAACTGATATTTACGGACATTAATATTTGATGGTCATTCGGAAAATTGTGATATGATGCCGGCTTAGAATAGCATCACCCCATTTCTTTCCCGTGGGCGTCGTAAGAGGCGACTGAGGGACTCTAGAGTGTGTATTGCAATTTTAGGCGATGGGCTGACAACCTGTCACTATGGCGATACACAATTTTACGAATGACCCAGAAATATTTATCAAAAGTGGCGTAAATAGCCGTTTTTTTTGCGGTCGTTTACGCTCTGCCTACCCCGCAGGGGACGATAGGGGTGATATGTGTATGTATGTATCTTATAGACTTTAGATAGCTTTTTGGTACGTTCGTAATCGGTTTCTCGCAAGGACATTAAACAAACATACATACATACATAAATCACGCCTATATCCCTTACGGGGTAGACAGAGCGTTAACGGCCGTAAAACGGATATTAACACCACGTCTAACATAAGCTTGAGGGTCAATCAGATAACAGTGTATCACTGTAGTGACAGGTTGACAATACCCATGGGTAAGAAATGGGGTGATGCTATTCTAAGCCGGCATCACTCGGCAAATATTAAACATGAACTGTAATATCCTCGGTTTCCCGACTCGCTGGGCCATCAAGTAAGTTTTTAATAAATAACTTCTACGGAACTACATACACACATAAATAAATCACGCCTATATCACTTACGGGGTAGGCAGAGCATTAACGGCCGTAAAACGGATATTAACACCACTTCTGACAAAAGTTTGAGGGTCAATCAGATAACTGTGTATCACTATAGTGACAGATTGTCAGCCCATCGCCTAAAATTGTAATACATACCCTCGAGTCCCTCAGTCGCCTCTTACAACACCCATGGGTAGGAAATGGGGTGACGCTATTCTAAGCCGGCATCACACGGAACACGTCTACGGAACTAATACTAATTAATACGGCTCTTATCTCTCTCTTTTCGTGTGGGACACCGAGTCGTCCAACGACACGACAAACCCTGGTGTCAGGTTCTTATGACGTGTGTTTATGTTGCTCTACGATCGTCTGTTTGTTTGCAGAAATTGATCCTTATCATTGACCCTCTCGAATTTGAATCATAAAAATACAGAGTGATTTTACTAAGGGACTCGAGGGTTAGATTTGTATTGCAATTTTAGGCGATGGGCTGACAACCTGTCACTAAGTGATACTCAGTTATCTGATTGACCCTCAAACTTTTGTCAGACGTGGTGTTAATATCCGTTTTACGGCCTTTAACGCTCTGCCTACCACGTAAGAGATATAGGCGTGATATATGTATGTATGTATGTGATTTTTTTCTTATTTTCACCGGTTTTTCTGCCGCCGGCGTGATTGTTCGAAATTTTTTTAAAGCAACACTATATAGTACATATATACATACATAATAAATCCCGTAAGGGTACGGGGTAGGCAGAGCGTTAACGGCCATAAAACGGATATTAACAGTACGTCTGACAAAAGTTTGAGGGTCAATCGGATAACTGTGTATCATTATAGTGACAGGTCGTCAGCCCATCGCCTACAATTGCAATACAAATCTAACCCTCGAGTCCCTTAGTCGCCTCTTACGACACCCATGGTTTAGAAATAGGTTGATGCTATTCTAAGCCGGCATCACACTATTTAATGTATAGGTACGTATTAAGCTATTTACCTCGGGAAGTCGACTTGTTTGGGTGCATAAGGTCGCGGCGCTACTCCGTGTAGGTACATCATCGCGGGCAAGAGTTCACTCACCACGCTGACTTACTTACTTATTGCCATGATTGTTTGTGTTCAAGGAGATAGATGGGGATTTCTGAATGTATAGGGAGTTTTTGGTAGATTCTAATGAGTAAAGAAAAATATTCTGACATTTATAAAATAACAAGTTGGCGGCCGTGGGGCAGGCAAATATTTTTATTTGTTATCGGATTGAGTTGATTGAAACGGCATTTTCGAGAAATTTCAAGTTTTTAAATACGATGGAGGTTAAAAAAATACAATGTGACTGTAATTTTTTTATGAAAGATGCGATATTTTCACCCGAATTCATCTCCAAAAAGGAGACGTGGTTGGGGATGGTTAAGGTTGATGTTGAATGAAGGAATTTAGAGTTATTTTTGTAGTATTTAGAAAAAAACCATTAACAAACTCCCACTTGCGCATGTGTGAGTGGCTGGTTTTTGTCTTTACAATCAGTTGAAGTATATGCTTGTGTTTACGAGAAAATTCCAAAACAAATGGATTTTCAAAATGGCGGATGTGCTATATGGATTTAAAGTTCGTTTCGTATTTTTCAACCGGTAAATAAAAACCCTTCTGTTGATTTGCGATAGTACGTTTGTTAACATAAATTGATTCTTATCAATGAGGATACTTACCATACTAAATGAAAGAAGTTTCAAGCACTCTGTATACGGACTAAGCTATTTACTATGGGAAGTCGACTTGCAAGGGTGCGTAGGGTCGCGGCGCTACCTTCGTGTGCCTCAAGCGGGCAGAAGTGAACATGGGGGGAACGAGGGCTGGTAAATAAACTCCTGCCAGCGAAGAGGTACACGTAGTAGCGCCGCAAACCGTAGCGCCCAAGCAAACAGAGCAAGGAATATTTTGGTTAATAGGAGTCTTTTACGGAATTATGGCAAATTCATAAGGCGCACAGTATGCGTAGGTGCGGAGGGTCGCGTCGCGACTTCGTGCGCCTCGAGCAGGTAGGGGTGGACGAGACGCGCAGCTGAGGCTGAAAGCCGAAGCTGCGTGGTGAGGGAGCTCCTGCCTGCGAAAAGGTGGCACGGAGGAAGCGACGCGAACCGTAGCGCCGGAGCAATCAGACAAAGGTTGACTGCCCTTAGGATAAACAAGTACGTGACTCGCGGGCTGCTTGCTGCCCGCGCACTACCCAACAGATATGGAAATTTTAGGTTCTTTCTTTCAGAATAAATAGTGGTTTCGTAAAACAGTTTTAGGAAAACAAGATTACCGACACGCACTATGCAACGCGCGAATAGCTTATCGGTATTTGCATTCTGGATTTCATAGTGGTTTCATAAAACGCTTTCCGTTCCGGTAAACGTTATTGATCTGCACTTTGGAAATAAGGGGGAGCGGAAATAAGTACAAAAGCCAACTACACAAGTGAAATCGCTTTCTGATAATTGCAAGTGGTTGTAGCGGAAGCTACAATCTAGCATATTTTCACGTAGGGGATTTAATCATATCTCAATTCCCTACGTGATTTGCGTGATACTTTTACTTAGGTTTATCCACATCCACACTAATATTATAAATGCGAAAGTAACTCTGTCTGTCTGTCTGTCTGTCTGTCTGTCTGCTACGCTTTCACGGCCAAACCGCTGAACCGATCTTCATGAAACTTGGCACAGAGATTGCTAGCATACCAAGAACGGACATAGACTACTTTTTATCACCATTTGAGGGTCTGGAGTATAGATGTAGACCACCAGGTGTACCACCAGGAGCCCAGCTAAACTATTAGAGATACAGGCATGGTTCCAAAACAAAAGTTGTTCAGTATGATGGGCCGCTTCTTTTCACAAGGACATTGAGGATCTGGAGTACCTTATGTAGACCACCAGGTGTACCACCAGGAGCCCAGCTAAACTATTAGAGATACAGGCATGGTTCCGAAACAAAAGTTGTTCAGTATGATGGGCCGCTTCTTTTCACAAGGACATTGAGGATCTGGAGTACCTTATGTAGACCACCAGGTGTACCATCAGGAGCCCAGCTAAACTATTAGAGATGCAGGTATGGTTCCAAAACAAAAGTTGTTTAGTATAATAGGTCGCTTCTTTTCACAAGGACATTGAGGATCTGGAATACCTTATGTAGACCACCAGGTGTACCATCAGGAGCCCAGCTAAACTATTAGAGATACAGGCATGGTTCTAAAACAAAAGTTGTTCGGTATGATGGGCCGCTTTTTTTTACAAGGACATTGAGGACCTGGAGTACCTTATGTCACCAGGTGTACCATCAGGGACCACGTAAACTATTAGAGCTACAGGTATGGTTCCAAAACAGAAGTTTTTCAGTATGATGGGCCGCTTCTTTTCACACGGACGTTGAGGATCTGGAGTACCTTATGTTGACCACCAGGTGTACCATCAGGAGGCCAGCTAAACTATTAGAGATACAGGCATGGTTCCAAAACAAAAGTTGTTCGGTATGATGGGCCGCTTCTTTTCACAAGGACATTGAGGATCTGGAGTACCTTATGTAGACCACCAGGTGTACCATCAGGAGCCCAGATAAACTATTAGAGATACAGGTATGGTTCCAAAACAGAAGTTGTTCAGTATGATGGGCCGCTTCTTTTCACAAGGACATTGAGGATCTGAAGTACCTTATGTAGACCACCAGGTGTACCATCAGGAGCCCAGCTAAACTATTAGAGATACAGGCATGGTTCCAAAACAAAAGTTGTTCAGTATGATGGGCCGCCTCTTTTCACCAGGACATTAAGGATCTGCAGTACATAATGTAGACCACCAGGTGTACCATCAGGAACCCACGTGAACTATTAGAGATACAGAAATGGTTCCAAAACAAAAGTGGTTCAGTATGATGGGCCGCTTCGTTTCACAAGGACATTGAGGATCTGGAGTACCTTATGTAGACCACCAGGTGTACCACCAGGAACCCACGTAAACTATTAGAGATACAGAAATGGTTCCAAAAAAAAAGTTGTGCAGTTTGATGGGCCGCTTCTTTTCACAAGGATATTGAGGATCTGGAGTACCTTATGTCACCAGGTGTACCATCAGGAGACCACGTAAACTATTAGAGATACAGAAATGGTTCCGAAACAAAAGTTGTTCATGATGATGGGCCGCTTCTTTTCACAAGGACATTGAGGATCTGGAGTACCGTATGTAGACCATCAGGTCTACCATCAGGAGCCCACCTTATTGGAGATACAGAAATGGTTTCAGAACAAAAGTTGTTCAGTATGATGGTAATAAGTTGAGAAAGGACATTGCCTTCTTTACCGAGGACAGAAAAACAAAAAATGTGGTATATAGAGGTATAAAAATGTATAACAGTAACTTATATTACCTTTTGATCTGTCTAATCTACTTATGCTAACCATTTTAGTGTGCTCAAATCGGCACCTCTGGAGTAAGTACTCTGTTATCTACTGACTTTTGTATTCATTGGTTATAAATATTGATCTCTCAGGCCGGATAGCAAATTTTGAATTGTCCCTTTAACAACAGAAGCAAGCAAGTCATCTTTAAACAGTAGAGATAAGAACTGTTCTAATATCACTGTCACACTTACTATGTATACACATACCTACTTTAGAACTTCTGCCTAAAAAAAAACTATCTAACGCGGACGAAGTCGCGGGTAAAAGCTATCCACACTAATATTATAAATGCGAAAGTAACTCTGTCTGTCTGTCTGTCTGTCTGTCTGTCTGCTACGCTTTCACGGCCAAACCGCTGAACCGATCTTCATGAAACTTGGCACAGAGATTGCTAGCATACCGAGAACGGACATAGACTACTTTTTATCACCATTCGAGGGTCTGGAGTATAGATGTAGACCACCAGGTGTACCACCAGGAGCCCAGCTAAACTATTAGAGATACAGGCATGGTTCCAAAACAAAAGTTGTTCAGTATGATGGGCCGCTTCTTTTCACAAGGACATTGAGGATCTGGAGTACCTTATGTAGACCACCAGGTGTACCACCAGGAGCCCAGCTAAACTATTAGAGATACAGGCATGGTTCCGAAACAAAAGTTGTTCAGTATGATGGGCCGCTTCTTTTCACAAGGACATTGAGGATCTGGAGTACCTTATGTAGACCACCAGGTGTACCATCAGGAGCCCAGCTAAACTATTAGAGATGCAGGTATGGTTCCAAAACAAAAGTTGTTTAGTATAATAGGTCGCTTCTTTTCACAAGGACATTGAGGATCTGGAATACCTTATGTAGACCACCAGGTGTACCATCAGGAGCCCAGCTAAACTATTAGAGATACAGGCATGGTTCTAAAACAAAAGTTGTTCGGTATGATGGGCCGCTTTTTTTTACAAGGACATTGAGGACCTGGAGTACCTTATGTCACCAGGTGTACCATCAGGGACCACGTAAACTATTAGAGCTACAGGTATGGTTCCAAAACAGAAGTTTTTCAGTATGATGGGCCGCTACTTTTCACACGGACGTTGAGGATCTGGAGTACCTTATGTTGACCACCAGGTGTACCATCAGGAGGCCAGCTAAACTATTAGAGATACAGGCATGGTTCCAAAACAAAAGTTGTTCGGTATGATGGGCCGCTTCTTTTCACAAGGACATTGAGGATCTGGAGTACCTTATCGCACGTTGAAACCGTTACCGTCACTATACAAAAATCCTGCTTTTGAGAAAAGTGCTGGTGAATTTTTGAAAATTTAATTTTAACATTTTTACAAAATTAAAAAAAATTGAGATTTTGTTGTTTTTGACAAATATAAAAAAATGTATTTCTTTTAAGCTGCTTATGAATTCAAACCCGCATGATTATATTTAAATTATTTATTTATGTTTTTCGTGTATTTTTTTGTATAGTGTCATTATTACAGTTAAAATCAGAATACTTTTCGTTTAGTGACATAAGCATCGTAAAACAAAATTTATTAATATAGATATAAAACCTAGCCAAATAATAAAAACTATTAGTTAGTTTGCCGTATAATGCCAGCATATTATAAGAATATTATACTTTTTCCACTGTACTACCTACAGACAAGAAACAAATGACCCTAACTAACCCCTTTCCCCTGAACTTTGATTATAATAAGTATTAATTTAAAGCATTTTAAAATATCCATTCCTCCTAAATATGTCACTTTTTATTCTTATAGTTTGTTTGTCCTCCCCGTTTTCAGTATCATGAGCTGCCTGAAGAAAACCTCAGCTAATTGATTTCAAATAATACATATTTCACTTCTTATAAATTGAAGAATTTCTAAACAAGTAGTAGGTAGGTAAATTTTACTGTTGAGTAGGTACTCTTTAAAGAACTGTTACATGGTTACATTACAGAACGACTGTGTATAAATTATTCCCTCCGGTTGACAAAAACATGTTTTTTAAATAAATTTGGCGTTGCCATTACAACTGTATTCACAGTGCTAAAATTTACTTTTTGACATCTGAAACAATCAAGGTATTGTAACGTAAACGTTTATTGCACGATATTTGCCGTACACTGCTAAATAAATAGAGCAGGAGTGATAATGATAATTGTCGATCCAATATCTACCCCAAAAGTCTCGCTACTATGGGTATTTATCTTCTGTTTATTTAAATTTAAGTACTAATGAAAAACAAGGACGATGCCACTGTTACCAACATCAGTGCTGACTCTCTAAATTTGCTGACCAATGATAAAAATAGAACAGTTTACTAATTTAAAAAAAGGTTTTAAAGATGTTGATTCATGTCATGGTACTCATTATATAGTCAAAGATTAGAATAAACATCATGAAATCACGAAAAATCTTCTTGATATATGTACCTTTAGTCCTCAATTTGTACCACATGTATGTTGTGTAAGCAGGGGATAACGGTTTAAGCTCCGATGCACAGAATTCTAAGAATTATTATCCTATACCTATTAACACTCTTACTAATTCAACTACTGATGGATTAAATAATGAGATAAATTAATTTATTTTCCTTGCCTATTTTCTTTTTAAACTTAAACTTTAAACTATAGGTATAACATTAGGTAGCCAGTGATACAGTATACTGGAGAATTTGGACCATATTACACTATTCAAACGAATTATGTGCAATTACAAGCTAAGTATGATGCGTTTATGAACTTGCTCTACGAATTAAAACGATCATTACAAAACGAATTAATTCAATTATTATTTAAGTTATTTAGTATGGAAATAAAAAACTTTCACGTCAAATATGTATACAATAGAGTCTATTATAGTCTTACCGATCCCTTATCAATCTACTTCAAATTAAAGGACTTTGGGCATTAAATCAAATAAGACCATACTAATTAAATTTATAGCCAATCAAACCAAAATATTAGAAGTAAATTAGTTTTTTGAATCTGTCTATTTGGTATTGATTCGTTGGATACATAACTTCTAATATTGCAAAGATTAAATGCCTGTATGGATACAAATACACTCCTGATTTTAAAAAACTAGTCAAATTCATTTAATTACTCTAATAACACTGCCCTAAAGCATTAAATGAAAGGATTGTGCGGTATCATATACAAAATAAGTTAAAATATTTTCAGACTAAACTGTCACTATTTTTAACATGACATGATTTTGAG
Organism: Tuta absoluta; assembly: GCA_027580185.1. Taxonomy (NCBI): domain Eukaryota; kingdom Metazoa; phylum Arthropoda; class Insecta; order Lepidoptera; family Gelechiidae; genus Tuta; species Tuta absoluta. Next base: position 2,279,519 of record JAQAHW010000060.1, read on the forward strand.
AGAAAAATTTCAATTGTAAGACATTAAAAAAGACACTAAACGTAAACGGTCATTTTAATTTGAAACGTATGTTCCAATTGTTATTAAACAATGAAAGGAAAAGTGGCATTAATTTGAAAGTGACGTTTTGTTTTAAATGTTTAGTATCAATTTGTGAAGATATATAGACACTATACTCAAAATGACGCTTTAATTTTAACTCTTCATTTCATTTCTTCATAAAAGTTAAATGTAAAAATGACACTTTATGGATAAATACGTTATTTCAGTTATTCTTTAACACTTTATTAAAGAAAATTAATATCAGAATGACACTAAACAAAATATGACGATTTTCCTCTCAGTGTTTACTCTATAATATATGCCATACATGTCACTATACAAAATATGTCACTATTACATTTTACTTAGTACCAAATTGGTAAAAACTGCATACCGACACTACTTAACCCAGGCACTTGTAATGTAGCTAGAAAAATAGGTGTCTTTGCATTATATTCTTTGCAACGTGTAAACACAGATGGCGCTTTTACTAAAAAACATGCATATTTCGTATAGTGACGGTAACGCTTTCAACGTGCGTTATGTAGACCACCAGGTGTACCATCAGGAGCCCAGATAAACTATTAGAGATACAGGTATGGTTCCAAAACAGAAGTTGTTCAGTATGATGGGCCGCTTCTTTTCACAAGGACATTGAGGATCTGAAGTACCTTATGTAGACCACCAGGTGTACCATCAGGAGCCCAGCTAAACTATTAGAGATACAGGCATGGTTCCAAAACAAAAGTTGTTCAGTATGATGGGCCGCCTCTTTTCACCAGGACATTAAGGATCTGCAGTACATAATGTAGACCACCAGGTGTACCATCAGGAACCCACGTGAACTATTAGAGATACAGAAATGGTTCCAAAACAAAAGTGGTTCAGTATGATGGGCCGCTTCGTTTCACAAGGACATTGAGGATCTGGAGTACCTTATGTAGACCACCAGGTGTACCACCAGGAACCCACGTAAACTATTAGAGATACAGAAATGGTTCCAAAAAAAAAGTTGTTCAGTTTGATGGGCCGCTTCTTTTCACAAGGATATTGAGGATCTGGAGTACCTTATGTCACCAGGTGTACCATCAGGAGACCACGTAAACTATTAGAGATACAGAAATGGTTCCGAAACAAAAGTTGTTCATGATGATGGGCCGCTTCTTTTCACAAGGACATTGAGGATCTGGAGTACCGTATGTAGACCATCAGGTCTACCATCAGGAGCCCACCTTATTGGAGATACAGAAATGGTTTCAGAACAAAAGTTGTTCAGTATGATGGTAATAAGTTGAGAAAGGACATTGCCTTCTTTACCGAGGACAGAAAAACAAAAAATGTGGTATATAGAGGTATAAAAATGTATAACAGTAACTTATATTACCTTTTGATCTGTCTAATCTACTTATGCTAACCATTTTAGTGTGCTCAAATCGGCACCTCTGGAGTAAGTACTCTGTTATCTACTGACTTTTGTATTCATTGGTTATAAATATTGATCTCTCAGGCCGGATAGCAAATTTTGAATTGTCCCTTTAACAACAGAAGCAAGCAAGTCATCTTTAAACAGTAGAGATAAGAACTGTTCTAATATCACTGTCACACTTACTATGTATACACATACCTACTTTAGAACTTCTGCCTAAAAAAAAACTATCTAACGCGGACGAAGTCGCGGGTAAAAGCTATCCACACTAATATTATAAATGCGAAAGTAACTCTGTCTGTCTGTCTGTCTGTCTGTCTGTCTGCTACGCTTTCACGGCCAAACCGCTGAACCGATCTTCATGAAACTTGGCACAGAGATTGCTAGCATACCGAGAACGGACATAGACTACTTTTTATCACCATTCGAGGGTCTGGAGTATAGATGTAGACCACCAGGTGTACCACCAGGAGCCCAGCTAAACTATTAGAGATACAGGCATGGTTCCAAAACAAAAGTTGTTCAGTATGATGGGCCGCTTCTTTTCACAAGGACATTGAGGATCTGGAGTACCTTATGTAGACCACCAGGTGTACCACCAGGAGCCCAGCTAAACTATTAGAGATACAGGCATGGTTCCGAAACAAAAGTTGTTCAGTATGATGGGCCGCTTCTTTTCACAAGGACATTGAGGATCTGGAGTACCTTATGTAGACCACCAGGTGTACCATCAGGAGCCCAGCTAAACTATTAGAGATGCAGGTATGGTTCCAAAACAAAAGTTGTTTAGTATAATAGGTCGCTTCTTTTCACAAGGACATTGAGGATCTGGAATACCTTATGTAGACCACCAGGTGTACCATCAGGAGCCCAGCTAAACTATTAGAGATACAGGCATGGTTCTAAAACAAAAGTTGTTCGGTATGATGGGCCGCTTTTTTTTACAAGGACATTGAGGACCTGGAGTACCTTATGTCACCAGGTGTAACATCAGGGACCACGTAAACTATTAGAGCTACAGGAATGGTTCCAAAACAGAAGTTTTTCAGTATGATGGGCCGCTTCTTTTCACACGGACGTTGAGGATCTGGAGTACCTTATGTTGACCACCAGGTGTACCATCAGGAGGCCAGCTAAACTATTAGAGATACAGGCATGGTTCCAAAACAAAAGTTGTTCGGTATGATAGGCCGCTTCTTTTCACAAGGACATTGAGGATCTGGAGTACCTTATGTAGACCACCAGGTGTACCATCAGGAGCCCAGATAAACTATTAGAGATACAGGTATGGTTCCAAAACAGAAGTTGTTCAGTATGATGGGCCGCTTCTTTTCACAAGGACATTGAGGATCTGAAGTACCTTATGTAGACCACCAGGTGTACCATCAGGAGCCCAGCTAAACTATTAGAGATACAGGTATGGTTCCAAAACAGAAGTTGTTCAGTATGATGGGCCGCTTCTTTTCACAAGGACATTGAGGATCTGAAGTACCTTATGTAGACCACCAGGTGTACCATCAGGAGCCCAGCTAAACTATTAGAGATACAGGCATGGTTCCAAAACAAAAGTTGTTCAGTATGATGGGCCGCCTCTTTTCACCAGGACATTAAGAATCTGCAGTACATAATGTAGACCACCAGGTGTACCATCAGGAACCCACGTGAACTATTAGAGATACAGAAATGGTTCCAAAACAAAAGTGGTTCAGTATGATGGGCCGCTTCGTTTCACAAGGACATTGAGGATCTGGAGTACCTTATGTAGACCACCAGGTGTACCACCAGGAACCCACGTAAACTATTAGAGATACAGAAATGGTTCCAAAAAAAAAGTTGTTCAGTATGATGGGCCGCTTCTTTTCACAAGGATATTGAGGATCTGGAGTACCTTATGTCACCAGGTGTACCATCAGGAGACCACGTAAACTATTAGAGATACAGAAATGGTTCCGAAACAAAAGTTGTTCATGATGATGGGCCGCTTCTTTTCACAAGGACATTGAGGATCTGGAGTACCGTATGTAGACCATCAGGTCTACCATCAGGAGCCCACCTTATTGGAGATACAGAAATGGTTTCAGAACAAAAGTTGTTCAGTATGATGGTAATAAGTTGAGAAAGGACATTGCCTTCTTTACCGAGGACAGAAAAACAAAAAATGTGGTATATAGAGGTATAAAAATGTATAACAGTAACTTATATTACCTTTTGATCTGTCTAATCTACTTATGCTAACCATTTTAGTGTGCTCAAATCGGCACCTCTGGAGTAAGTACTCTGTTATCTACTGACTTTTGTATTCATTGGTTATAAATATTGATCTCTCAGGCCGGATAGCAAATTTTGAATTGTCCCTTTAACAACAGAAGCAAGCAAGTCATCTTTAAACAGTAGAGATAAGAACTGTTCTAATATCACTGTCACACTTACTATGTATACACATACCTACTTTAGAACTTCTGCCTAAAAAAAAACTATCTAACGCGGACGAAGTCGCGGGTAAAAGCTAGTTGGTTATAAATATTGATCTCTCAGGCCGGATAGCAAATTTTGAATTGTCCCTTTAACAACAGAAGCAAGCAAGTCATCTTTAAACAGTAGAGATAAGAACTGTTCTAATATCACTGTCACACTTACTATGTATACACATACCTACTTTAGAACTTCTGCCTAAAAAAAAACTATCTAACGCGGACGAAGTCGCGGGTAAAAGCTAGTAAGTATATAAGCTGAATTCAATGTTAATAAATTGTGCATTAACTACGGAGACGTCGAGTATTATTTACCGCTACCTCTGACCATTAGTCGGTATAGCTGGTAACACCGCGTTGAACATGGAAGCCTTCAGCGACGGCCGCGTTGGAGCGCTGTCCACCGCCATCTGGAGTCAAGAATCACAGCTTCGCGAGCAGCTACCTACGTCTGCGGTTATTCATCGCAAGTCCCATCGTCAAGACCACGGAATGAACCTGCCCGCTTCCTGGTCACGCTTCGACGGCAACTGCTCATCTCCATAACTCCCGACGCACCGAGGACCTGGAGACAGCATCGGCTCGGCTGTCAGATTTCGCCCGCTCCAGCCAGAATGCCTGCCGCATCGGACTTTAAGATGACACCGCACCGCAAGACTACACGAACAACTGCTCACTACCACGACCCCACACGACGCCAAGCCCTGTCTGATTTCATAACATCTCTCGACGTAACTCCAATGCACCACTTCAGACAGGAATCCATCCACCCTCCCGAGAAGTATTAAGGAAGAATCATCGCCTACCTACAGGACGCCGCACGCACGCAGCCACAGAAACCGCAAACGCCAGCTACGCCGCAACGCCGCACCGCGCGGCAACTCGCCGCACCGCATCGCAACTCGCCGCACCGCATCGCAACTCGCGTACCGCATCGCGCGCAGCAGACGGCAATATTCCGCGCCACACCGTAACATGCCGCACCGCAGCCCGACAAAATAAATGTATAAGCACTACGGTCGCATCGCTGCACACACAGCAAGCCTAGAAATGGATTAAGGAATATCTACGGGACCTACATAATCGTCGCAAGATGTCATGAAAATATTTATCGTCGCACACGCACTGCACTTTCCTGACACAGTGCCCCATCCATTCGGATTTGCGTAGTCGGTCGTAATTTGTACGTACCTGCTGAGCTACAGCAAAAGGCGGCCAGTCAGTTGAAACTAAACTCGCCCGATCAGGAGCTTGAGTAATTTACGCTCGTCCATGGCCCAGGACTGGAGCAGCAAGAAACTACGAGGATGCAGCTTTCCCTCAGTTTTGTTCGAAATAATTTGAAGCAACGCGACGCAAGGCAACGATAACAAGAGATGTCATATGATTGAAGAAGGTCAATGTCACTACAACAAGCGAAAAAATACAAGTTGGCGAAATACGGAGTTAAAGCAATCTGCCCGTCAGCACATTCCAACGAAGACGACAGTCGGTAACTAGTCGAATCAGCGGTTCAAGCACGTTCATCAAGCGTTATCAAATCATAATACTCATTGTTTGCTATTTTTATATATTATTGTAACTTTCCTGTATTTTTAAGAGTCCGTAAAAAAATTTCTTTCTCAAAGGGGGGTGTACTGTAGCGGAAGCTACAATCTAGCATATTTTCACGTAGGGGATTTAATCATATCTCAATTCCCTACGTGATTTGCGTGATACTTTTACTTAGGTTTAGTTACTATATAAGCTGAATTACATGTTAATATAATGTGCATTAACTACGGAGACGTCGAGTATAATTTACCGTCACTCCTAACCAACAGTCGGTATATGGTGACGTAAAACGCTGTTCAACGTCACAATAAAGATGCAAAACTAACTTAACCAACTGCCAAGCTGAATTTGCCTTAGGAAAATTTAAAGTGGTGACGTAAAACACTTTATAAAATACAAACTCACTCAAACTATGCAGAAGGGAAAGCACACACGACCCGCGGGCTGCTTGCAGCCCGCGCACCACCCAACCAACTAGTCCCAACTTATATAAAGCTACACAACGACTACTCACTGACTCATTGATTGACATGATTGTTTGTATTGAAGGAGTATAGTTGGAGGTTTTTGATGTATGAAAGAGTTTTTTGGTTTATTCCGATGAGTAGAGAAAAATTCCGACATTTTCAAAAACAAGATGGCGGCCGCGGGAGTGGCAACAACTTTTACATTTGTTATCGGATTGAGTTGATTGAAACGGAGATTCTGGAGATTTTTAGCTTTTAAATACAATGATAGTTGAAAAAAAATGAAAAAACAAGATGGCGGTCCTTTTTTTAAACGTGAAAATGGTGTTTTTTTTCACCCGAATTGGTCTCCAAGAAGGAGGCGTGGTAGGGTTAGGTGATGTATGGGGGTTTTTAGGGATCACTTTGTAGTATTCAGGAAAATTCCAACATTTGGGAAAAACAAGATGGCGGCCGAGCTAGAAGTTTTTTTCGCTGTTGCGTTGGCAGGTGAGGTATATAATGTAGTTTACCAAAAAAATCTAAAAAGTTGAAAATTCAAGATAACGGCCAAGTTATTGAAAAAAAATTGAAAATCCATTTTTTTAATTTGTCTCTTTTTCAGGTAGAACGAGTCGAAATAGGTTAAAGTGATATATGGGCAGTTTGTAAGTGTTCTAATAGAGATTGCTAAAAAAATAAAAAAAATTGTAGAAACAAGATGGCGGCCAAGTTTTACAACTTTGTTTGAATTTCTTCGCCAATTTTGCTCCGGGCAGACCCCAAAAGACCCGAATTGTTCTCCCAGATCTACGTTAGTTACAGTTTTGAATATTATACTATTAGATTAGGTATATGATGTAGTTTACCAGAAAACTCCAAAAAGTTGACATTTCAAAATGGCGGATGTGCTATAAAGATTTCAGTTTGGTGAAAATTTTCAATATTATTTTGATTGATTGCACCCATTTCCATGCGTTTGCCATACAATGTTTGTTTGCAGTAATTTATCCTTACCATTGACCCTATCGATCGGCATCATAAAAATACAGGGTGTTTATTTTTTTTCAATTTTTACCGGTTCGAGTCCCGGCGACTACAAGTGATTTTTGGAAAAACTTTGAATGTAGTTATTGTTTTTACTATAAACTAAGGGTAGCTTTCTTTCAGTGAAAACCCGTAGGTCGAATATTTAGAACACTTGCCCTACAAAGTTTACAATTTATGAGTTTATTATGAAAATGTGGTTCCTAAAACATTTCAGAGGTGGCACCACTAGGGTTTCTAAAACGCGGTATCGAAATTATTTTCGTTTCATTCGTTAATTACGAGCCTTTCTGTTGCTTTGCGATAGTATGTTTGTTCGCAGAAATTAATCCTTGCTATTAACATGCTCGATCCCCATCATAAAAATACAGGGTGTTTTTACGATTTTCTATGACGACAAGTAATTTTTTGAAAATCTTTTGAATGCAGTTATTTGCGTGAGTTTGCGATAGTATGTTTGTTTGCAGAAATTGCTCCTTACCATTGACCTTCTCGACTAACATCATAAAAATACAGGGTGTTTTTTTTTACGATTTTCACCGGTTTGACTCCTGGCGTGACCAAGTGATTTATTGAAAAATTTTGAATGCAGTTATTGTTTTTACTCAAAAATAAGGGTAGTTTCCTTGAAGCAAAAAAACGTAGGTCTAATATTTGGGATACTTCTCCTACAAAGTGAAAGTAGTCTCAAACACTCTGTATACGAACTAAGCTATTTACTATGAAGAGTCGACTTGCGTAGGGGCGGAGGGTCGCGGCGCTAACTTCGTGTGCCTCGAGCGGGTAGGGGTGGACGAGACGCGCAGCTGAGGCTGCAAGCCGAAGCTGCGTGGTGAGGGAGCACCTGCCTGCGAAGAGGTACACGGAGTAGCGTCGCGAACCGTAGCGCCGGAGCAAACAGAGCAAAGAAAATTTTGCTTTTCAAAAGTCTTTTACGGAACTATGGCAAATTGATAAGGCGCACAGTATGCGTAGCGTCGCAGTAATCAGACAAAGGTTAACTGCCCTTTAGATAAACAAGTACATGACTCGCGGGCTGCTTGCTGGCCGCGCACTACCCAACAGATATGTACATTTTAGGTTCTTTCTTGCAGAATAAAAAATGATTTCGTAAAACTGTTTAAGGGAATCAAGATTGCCGACATGCACTATGCCACGCGCGAATAGCTTATCTCTAACTGCAATCAGGATTTCATAAAACGCTTTGCGTTTCGGTAAACGTTATTGATCTGCACTTTGGAAATAAGGGAAGGCAGAAATAATTACAAAAACCAACTACACAAGTGAAATCGCTCTTTGATAATCGCAAGTGGTGACATAAACGCTTTTCAACGTATTATTAAAGACACGCAACTAACCTTTATATACTACATACGTATACAAACATACATACATAAATCACGTCTATATCCCTTACGGGGTAGGCAGAGCGTTAACGGCCGTAAAACGGATATTAACCCCACGTCTGACAAAAGTTTGAGGGTCAATCAGATAACTGTGTATTACTTTAGTGACAGGTTGTCAGACCATCGCCTAAAATTGCAATACATATTTTACCATCGAGTCTCGTTGTCGCCTCTTACGATACCCATAGGTAACAATTTACAAGTTTATTATGAAAATTTGGTTCCTAATTCATTTCAGAGGGTTTTTAAAAACGCGCTATCGAAATTTTTTGGTCATATTATAAGTAATGGCATAGATGTTAACTCTGTTTCTTACGATTAGTAGCCAAGTACATTATTTGCCGTGTGAAATAATGTACTTGGCTAGGCTTAGAATAACATCGCCCCATTTCTTTCCCGTGGGGGTCGTAAGAGGCGACTTAGGGACTCGAGGGTGTGTATTGCAATTTTAGGCGATGGGCTGACAACCTGTCACTATAGCGATACACAATTTTTCGAATGACCCTCAAACATTTGTCAGACGTGGTGTAAATGGCCGTTTTTGCGGTTTTGTTTACGCTCTGCCTACCCCGCAAGGGATTATAGGCGTGATATGTGTATGTATGTGTATGTGTACATTATTTGTAAATGGTATCTCGCCTCACTTGAACATACATAATATACATATATCACGCCTATATTCACGCGGGGTAGGCAGAGCGTAAACGGCCTCAAAAAAACGGACATTTACGCCACATCGTACAAATATTTGAGGGTCATTCGGAAAATTGTGTATCGCCATTGTGACAAGTTGTCAGCCCATCACCTAAAATTGCAATACGTGTGTATATGTAATAGCATCACCCCGTTTATTTCCCGTGGGAGTCGTAAGAGGCGACTTAAGGACTCGAGGGTGTATATTGCAATTTTAGACGATGGGCTGACAACCTGTCACCACGGCGATACACAGTTATACGAATGACCCTGAAATATTAGCTGGCTGTTTTTTTGCGGCCGTTTACGCTCTGCCTACCCCGCTAGGGACAATAGGCGTGATATGTGTATGTATGTATCTTATAGACTTTAGATAGCTTTTTGTAACGTACGTAGACGGTTTCCCGCAAGGACATTAAACATGAACTGTAATATCCTCGGTTTCCCGACTCGCTCGGCCATCAAGTAAAAATATGTCGGTGATAAAAAAGATTTTAATAAATAACTTTTACGGAACTACATACATTCATATATTACGCCTATATCCCTTTACGGGGTAGGCAGAGCATTAACGGCCGTAAAACTGATCTTAACAGCACTTCTGGCAAAAGTTCGAGGGTCAATCTGATAACTGTGTATCAACATAGTGACAGATTGTCAGCCCATCGTCTAAAATTGTAATACACACCCTCAAGTCCCTCAGTCGCCTCTTGCGACACCCATAGGTAAGAAATGGGGTGACGCTATTCTAAGCCGGCATCACACGGAACACGTCTACGGAACTAATTAATACGGCTCTTATCTCGTCTCTTTCCGTGTGGGACACCGAGTCGTCCAACGACACGACAAACCCTGGTGTCAGGTTCTTATGACGTGTGTTTATGTTGCTCTACGATCGTCTGTTTGTTTGCAGAAATTGATCCTTATCATTGACCCTCTCGAATTTGAATCATAAAAATACAGAGTGATTTTACTAAGGGACTCGAGGGTTAGATGTGTATTACAATTTTAGGCGATGGGCTGACAACCTGTCACTATAGTGATACACAGTTATCTGATTGACCCTCAAACTTTTGTCAGAAGTGGTGTTAATATCTGTTTTACGGCCGTTAATGCTCCACCTACCCCGTAAGGGATATAGGCGTGATTTATTTAAGTATGTATGTAGTTCCGTAGAAGTTATTTATTAAAAACTTACTTGATGGCCGAGCGAGTCGGGAAACCGAGGATATTACAGTTCATGTTTAATATTTGCCGCGTGATGCCGGCTTAGAATAGCATCACCCCATTTCTTACCCATGGGTATCGTAAGAGCCGACTTAGGGACTCGAGGGATGTGTATTACAATTTTCGGCGATGGGCTGACAACCTGTCACTACAGTGATACACTGTTATCTGATTGACCCTCAAGCTTATGTCAGACGTGGTGTTAATATCCGTTTTACGGCCGTTAACGCTCTGCCTACCCCGTAAGGGATATAGGCGTGATTTATGTATGTATGTATGTATGTGATTTTTTTCTTATTTTCACCGGTTTTTCTGCCGCCGGCGTGATTGTTCGAAATTTTTTGAAAGCAACACAATATAGTGTATACGTATTAAGCTATTTACCACGGGAAGTCGACTTGTTTGGGTGCGTAGGATCGCGGCGCTACTCCGTGTGGGGTAGGTACATCATCGCAGGCAAGAGTTCACTCACCACGCTGACTTACTTACTCATTGACATGATTGTTTGTGTTCAAGGAGTATATAGATGGGGATTTCTGATGTATAGGGAGTTTTTGGTCGGATCTTATGAGTAAAGAAAAATCTGACATTTACAAAAAAAACAAGTTGGCGTCCGTGGGATAGGCAATTTTTTTATTTGTTATCGGATTGAATCGTTTGAAACGGCATTTTCGGGAAATTTTAAGGTTTTAAATACGATGGTGGTTAAAAAAATACAAGGTCACTGTAATTTTGCTATTTAACGAGAAAAGTGCGATATTTTCACCCGAATTGAACTCTAAAAAGGAGGCGTGGTTGGGGACGGTTAGGGTCGATGTTGTATGAACAAATTTAGAGTTATTTTTGTAGTTTTTAGAAAAATTCGAAAATTTGGGAAAAACAAGATGGCGGCCCAGTTACAAGTTTTTTTTCCAAAATAAGACTCAAAAGTTACCGAATTATCTCCCACTTGCGCATGTGTGAGCGGCTCTTTTTTTACAATCAGTTGAAATATATGTTGGTGTTTTCCAGAAAATTCCAAAACAAATGGATTTTCAAAAGGTGGATGTGCTGTATGGATTTAAAGTTGTTTTTTCGTATTTTTCAACCGGTAAATAAAAACCCTTCTGTTGATTTGCGATAGTACGTTTATTTACATAAATTGATACTTATCAATGACCCTCATGATGGGCATCATCATAAAAATACAGGGTATTATTTTGCGATTTTCACCAGTTCGATTCCCGGCAAGATCAAGGGTGTTTTCGAAAATATTTAAATGCAGTTATTTTTTAACTCAGTAAAAATTTAATAAGGTTACCTTTTAGCAAAAAAACGTAGGTCAAATAAGTGATTGGAACACTTTCCAGACAAAGTTTAAATATACGAGTTAATTATGAAAATGTGGTTCCACTTGATCCTAACCATTGACCCTCTCGATTTGTGACATAAAAATACAGGGTATTTTTATTGTGATTTTCACCAGATTGATTCCCGTCAAGACAAAGGGTGTTTCGAAATCTTTGAATGCAGTTATTGATTTGACTTAAAAATAATGGTAGTTTTTTTTTCAGCAAAAAACCGTAGTTCAAGTATTTGGGATACTTCCCATAATAAGTGAGAGTAGTTTCAAGCACTCTGTATACGGACTAAGCTATTTACTATGGGAAGTTAACTTGCAAGGGTGCGTAGGGTCACGGCAATACCTTCGTTTGCCTCAAGCGGGCAAGGGTGAACAAGGGGGGACGAGTGCTGGTAAATAAACTCCTGCCAGCGAAGAGGTACACGTAGTAGCGCCGCGAACCGTAGCGCCCAAGCAAACAAAGCAAAGAAAATATTGGTTAATAGGAGTCTTTTACGAAACTATATTCATAAGGCGCACAATATCAGACAAAGGTTAACTGCACTTAAGATAAACAAGTACGTGACTCGCGGGTTGCTTGCTGCCCGCGCACTACTCAACAGATATGGAAATATTAGGTTCTTTCTTGCAGAATAAAAAGTGGTTCCGTAAAACAGTTTAAAGAAAACAAGATTGCCCACACGCACTATAACCACGCGCGAATAGCTTAACGGTAACTGCAATCAGGAATTCATAGTGGTTTCATAAAACGCTTTGCGTTACGGTAAACGTTATTGATCTGCACTTTGGAAATTAGAGGAGTCGGAAAAAACTACATAAGCCAAACTACAAAAGTGAAAACGCTTTCTTATTATCAAAAGTGGTGACGTGAAACGCTCTTCAAGTCATAATTAAGATGCACAACTACCCTTTACATACTGCCAAGCTGAATTTGCCTTAGGAAAATTACAAGTGGTAGCATAAAACGCTGTTATAAATACCAACTCACTCAAACTATGCAGAAGAGAAAGCACACACGACCCGCGGGCTGCTTGCAGCCCGCGCACCACCCAACCAACTAGTCTAACTTATATAAAGCTACACAACGACCACTCTCTCATTGACATGATTGTTTGTGTTGAAAGAGTATAGTTGGAGGTTTTTGATGTATGGGCGAGTTTTATGGTTCGTTTGTGTGAGTTGGGAAAAATTCCGACATTTTCAAAAAACAAAATGGCGGCTGCTGGGTAAATTTTGTTTTTCTCATTTGTTATTTTTTTTTCGTTTTTGGTGTCGATTTCGGAATATTATTATGCTTTGAATACTATTATTGTAGTGAAAAAATTAAAAAACAAGATGGCGGTCATTTTTTTTAACCCTGAAAATGGTGTTTTTTTCACCCGAATTGATCTCCAAGAAGGAGGCATGGTTGGGTTTTGATATGTATGGGGGTTTTTAGTGGTCGTTTTGTAGTTATCAGGAAAATTCCAACATTTGTGAAAAACAAAATGGCGGCCGAGATATGACAATTTTTTGCAAAAAGTAGACTCTAAAGTAGGCGAATTGTTCTACCAGATGCGCAAGTGCTAAAGTTGTCGCTGTTGTTGTGTTCGATGAGGTATATGATGTTTTTTACCAGAAAATTGCAAAAAGTCGGAATTTCAAGATGGCCGCCGAGTTATTAAAAAAAAATCGTAAATCAACTTTTTTTCCATGTCCCTTTTTCAGGTAGAAAGAGTCGAAATAGGTTAAAGTGATGTATGGGCAGTTTGTAAGTGTACTGGTAGAGATTACATAAAAAATAAAAGATTTTTGAAAAACAAGATGGCGGCAAAGTTTTCGAACATTTTTTTTATTTCATTGAAAAAAAATCTCCGACCCCAAAGGACCCGAATTGTTCTACCAGATTAACATTAGTGAGCGTTTTGAATATTAAACCATTAGGTTAGGCATATGATGTAGTTTACCAGAAAATTCCAAAAAATTGATATTTCAAAATGGCTGATGTACTATAGTGTTTTCAATTTAGTCAAAATTTTCAAACAAATTTTGTTTAATTTCACTTTTTTGCGAGAGTTTGCGATACTATGTTTGTTTGCAGAAATTGATCCTTACCATTGATCTGTTTGATTAGCGTCATAAAAATACAGGGTGTTATTTTCACGATTTTCACCGGTTCGACTCCCGACGTGACCAAGTGATTTTTCGAAAAACTTTGAATGCAGTTATTGCTTTAACTCAAAAATAAGGGTAGTTTCCTTGAAGCAAAAAAACGTAGGTCGAATATTTGGGACACTTCCCCTACAAAGTGAAAGTTGTCTCAAACACTCTTTATACGAACTAAGCTATTTACTATGAAGAGTCGACTTGCGTAGGTGCGGAGGGTCGCGGCGCTAACTTCGTGTGCCTCGAGCGGGTAAGGGTGGACGAGACGCGAAGCTGAGGCTGCAAGCCGAAGCTGCGTGGTGAGGGAGCACCTGCCTGCGAAGAGGTACATGGAGTAGCGTCGCGAACCGTAGCGCCGGAGCAAACAGAACAAAGAAAATTTTGCTTTTCAAAAGTCTTTTACGAAACTATATTCATAAGGCGCACAATATGCGTAGCGCCGCAGCAATCAGACAAAGGTTAACTGCCCTGAAGATAAACAAGTACATGACTCGCGGGCTGCTTGCTGCCCGCGCTCTACCCAACAGATAGGGAAATTTTAGGTTCTTCCTTTCAGAATAAATAGAGGTTTCGTAAAACAGTTTAAGGGAAACAAGATTGCCGACTCGCACTATGCCATGCGCGAATAGCTTATCGGTAACTGCAATCAGGATTTCATAGTGGTTTTATAAAACGCTTTGCGTTACGGTAAACGTTATTAATCTGCACTTTGGAAATTAGGGGAGACGGAAAATACTACAAAACCAACTACAAAAGTGAAAACGCTTTCTGATTATCGAAAGCGGTGACGTAAAACGCTGTTCAACGTCATAATTAAGATGCACAACTACCATTTACATACTGCCAAGCTGAATTTGCCTTAGGAAAATTACAAGTGGTGACGTAAAACAATTTATAAAATACAAACTCAAAGAAACAAACAGAAAAAAGAAAATTTTGCTTTTCAAAAGTCTTTTACGAAACTATATTCATAAGGCCCACAATATGCGTAGGTGCGTAGGGTCGCGTCGCGACTTCGTGCGCCTCGAGCAGGTAGGGGTGGACGAGACGCGCAGCTGAGGCTGAAAGCCGAAGCTGCGTGGTGAGGGCGCTCCTGCCTGCGAAGAGGTGGCACGGAGGAAGCGACGCGAACCGTAGCGCCGCAGCAATCAGACAAAGGTGAACTGTCCTATGGATAAACAAGTACGTGACTCGCGGGCTGCTTGCTGCCCGCGCACTACCCAAAAGATATGGACATGTTAGGTTGTCAGCCCATCACCTAAAATTGCAATACGTGTGTATATGTAATAGCATCACCCCGTTTATTTCCCGTGGGAGTCGTAAGAGGCGACTTAAGGACTCGAGGGTGTATATTGCAATTTTAGACGATAGGCTGACAACCTGTCACCACGGCGATACACAGTTATACGAATGACCCTGAAATATTTGTCTAAAATGACGTAAATGGCTGTTTTTTTTGCGGCCGTTTACGCTCTGCCTACCCCGCTAGGTGATATGTGTATGTATGTATCTTATAGACTTTAGATAGCTTTTTGTAACGTACGTAGACGGTTTCCCGCACGGACATTAAACATGAACTGTAATATCCTCGGTTTCCCGACTCGCTCGGCCATCAAGTAAAAATATGTCGGTGATAAAAAAGTTTTTAATAAATAACTTCTACGGAACTACATACATACATATATCACGCCTATATCCCTTACGGGGTAAGCAGAGCATTAACGGCCGTAAAACTGATCTTAACAGCACTTCTGGCAAAAGTTCGAGGGTCAATCTGATAAGCTCGGCCGGCCGTTAATGCTCTGCCTACCCCGTAAGGGATGCAGTTATTGTTTGTTCTCTCAAAAATAAGGGTAGTTTCCTTTCAACAAAAAACCGTAGGTCAATTATTTTGGACATTCCCCTACAAAGTGAAAGTTGTTTTAAACACTGTGAATACCGGACTATACAGGGTGAAAAGGACAATGTACCGAAAACTCTGCAAGCACGATCAGACTATGCAACTGAACAACATTTTAAGTGAAAGATATGTTAGTAAACGAGAAAAAAAAATTCGACCTCCCATACAAAAGTCCCGATCATCTGACTGACTTTCTATGGAAACTTTTCCCAACTGCTTCATAGTAAAAGTTATACAATTTTGTGGTCTGATTATGCCTGCAAACCGTGTATAGCGATTTACTACAGGTGGTCTACTTTTAAACAAATTAAAAATAATATCACCAATTTGCTTACGTTTGCGATACTATATTAGTTTACAATTGATTCCTCTTGATTGACATCATAAAAAAGGGTAATTTTTTACGATTTTCACCAATTCGCTTTCCGGCGAGACCAAGTGATTTTGCGAAAATCTTTGGAATTGGAATGCAGTTATTGTTTTTACTCAAAAATAAGGGTAGTTTCTTTTCAACACTGGAAGATGTTTTTTACCTGTTGTTCGTACATATGTATTATTATAAGTTTTCAACATAAAACCGTAGGTCTAATATATTATATGTAACACGTACCCTACACACACACAAACATATCACGCCTATAATCCCTTGCGGGGTAGGCAGAGCGTAAACAGCCGCAAAAAACTGACATTTACGGACATTAATATTTGATGGTCATTCGGAAAATTGTGATGTGATGCCGGCTTAGAATAGCATCACCCCATTTCTTTCCCGTGAGCGTCGTAAGAGGCGACTGAGGGACTCGAGAGTGTGTATTGCAATTTTAGGCGATGGGCTGACAACCTGTCACTATGGCGATACACAATTTTACGAATGACCCAGAAATATTTGTCAAAAGTGGCGTAAATAGCCGTTTTTTTTGCGGTCGTTTACGCTCTGTCTACCCCGCAGGAGACAATAGGGGTGATTTGTGTATGTATGTATCTTATAGACTTTAGATAGCTTTTGATTAAAGAATATTTATTTATTATTTCATGATAATTGTGTTACATAAAAATACAATAGTCAACTTATTAACTAAAAATGCCACTCCAGGACGTTCCCGGTCCAAAGGTGCCCATCACACTACTGGCATTACCACGCTGGATGGCAATCGCTAGCCTTTGGACAAGGAACGAACCAGAGCGGGGGTCATGACCCCTCTCCTTCAGCCGACGCCCAATCTGCCTAACAAAATCTTTAGCCTCGACACACCAACTTCCCGCCGTCTCCACCGCCAGAGGGACGAACTGATACCGTTGCGCAAGATCGGCATACTTAGCCCGCTTTTTGGTGGCCGCGGATTCGGCGGCCGCCCCTGCTGCCTGGATTGTCTGACCAAGATGACAAGCGGCAAAGGTACTGACGCAGGTCGCGTCCCATAGCAAGCATCTGCCTTTATGCCATGGTACGAGCGTCAGACCATCCGGTCTCTTGCCATCCGTACGGCTCAACCCAGGAGGCTCCAAAACGCATGGGACATTAGCCGAGACAAGAGCCCTCCGCACGATATCGTTGAGGGCATGGTGCCGCGGGAACCTACCTGCGCAACGACAACAACTCAACCCATGGTGACCGTTGGCCTCCACCATGGTACCACAAATGCAGCGGTGAGGTTCACACACATTGCAGCCAAGGCGGAGAGCCACTGCCACACGCAGCGTGTCGTTGTCAAGATGCGTTCCCAGGTTAGGTGAAGGAAGCGCGTGTAGCCACGCCCCGGATTCTGACCTCGATACCGCCTTTAGTCTAGCTACATCCGAACCCACAGCATCAACCAACAATTGAGAGGCTGAAGCCTTGCAACCGATCTCATCCCAAGAGCGCTGACAATGAGGGCCTACGGGTACAGCAGCAGCTGAGTAGAGAGCCAGCCATGCATTCAAGGCATCGGATCCATGAGGGATGCTCACCCTGTCACCGTCGGGGAGAATAGTAGTGACAAGTTTAGCAACCCCATGAACCGACGCCAAAAAAGCAGGCAGGCTCACATCCTCAGCTCGTCGCACCCCCAGGCCTCCATGCCTTATAGGTAATGACGCCTGGACCCATTGAGAATCACTCAGGGAAACATTCAAAGTGGCCTCAAGGCAATCCCTCAGCACACCATCAAATGCTGATAAACTGCCCGGGTACAGCCAAGTTGGGGAGGTTCTCAGTAAGTACATAAGTTTGGGAACCGCAAAACATACACGCAGCAATGTCAACGCTACATGAGCTGATAAATTTAGCAGACGCCCCTGTGCAATTTCGAGAAGCCTCTGTCTCGACAAAATAGCCTCCGGAATAGAAGAAGAAAATATAGGAGAGCCAAGAAGTGAAAAACTATTGATGTCCAGCTCCTTTAGCCCAGGAACAAGCCTTTCCAATTGAGGAAAAACTTGACTTGATAGCTTTTTGGTACGTTCGTAAACGGTTTCTCGCAAGGACATTAATTAAACAAACATACATACATACATAAATCACGCCTATATCCCTTACGGGGTAGGCAGAGCGTTAACGACCGTAAAACGAATATAAACACCACGTCTAACATAAGCTTGAGGGTCAATCAGATAACAGTGTATCACTGTAGTGACAGGTTGTCAGCCCATCGCCTGAAATTGTAATACACATCCCTCGAGTCCCTTAGTCGGCTCTTACGATACCCATGGGTAAGAAATGGGGTGATGCTATTCTAAGCCGGCATCAATCGGCAAATATTAAACATGAACTGTAATATCCTCGGTTTCCCGACTCGCTCGGCCATCAAGTAAGTTTTTTATAAATAACTTCTACGGAACTACATACATACATAAATAAATCACGCCTATATCCCTTACGGGGTAGGCAGAGCATTAACGGCCGTATAACGGTTATTAACACCACTTCTGACAAAAGTTTGAGGGTCAATCAGATAACAGTGTATCACTATAGTGACAGGTTGTCAGCCCATCGCCTAAAATTGTAATTCACACCCTCGAGTCCCTCAGTCGCCTCTTACAACACCCATGGATAGGAAATGGGGTGACGCTATTCTAAGCCGGCATCACACGGAACACGTCTACGGAACTAATACTAATTAATACGGCTCTTATCTCTCTCTTTTCGTGTGGGACACCGAGTCATCCAACGACACGACAAACCCTGGTGTCAGGTTCTTATGACGTGTGTTTATGTTGCTCTACGATCGTCTGTTTGTTTGCAGAAATTGATCCTCATCATTGACCCTCTCGAATTTGAATCATAAAAATACAGAGTGATTTTACTAAGGGACTCGAGGGTTCGATTTGTATTGCAATTTTAGGCGATGGGCTGACAACCTGTCACTAAGTGATACGCAGTTATCTGATTGACCCTCAACTTTTTGTCAGACGTGGTGTTAATATCCGTTTTACGGCCTTTAACGCTCTGCCTACCACGTAAGGGATATAGGCGTGATTTATGTATGTATGTGATTTTTTTCTTATTTTCACCGGTTTTTCTGCCGCCGGCGTGATTGTTCGAAATTTTTTGAAAGCAACACTATATAGTACATATATACATACATAATAAATCCCGTAAGGGTACGGGGTAGGCAGAGCGTTAACGGCCATAAAACGGATATTAACAGTACGTCTGACAAAAGTTTGAGGGTCAATCGGATAACTGTGTATCATTATAGTGACAGGTTGTCAGCCCATCGACTACAATTGCAATACAAATCTAACCCTCGAGTCCCTTAGTCGCCTCTTACGACACCCATGGTTTAGAAATAGGTTGATGCTATTCTAAGCCGGCATCACACTATTAAGTGTATACGTATTAAGCTATTTACCTCGGGAAGTCGACTTGTTTGGGTGCATAAGGTCGCGGCGCTACTCCGTGTAGGTACATCATCGCGGGCAAGAGTTCACTCACCACGCTGACTTACTTACTTTTTGCCATGATTGTTTGTATTCAAGGAGATAGATGGGGATTTTTGAATGAGGGAGTTTTTGGTAGATTCTAATGAGTAAAGAAAAATCTTCTGACATTTATAAAATAACAAGTTGGCGGCCGTGGGGCAGGCAAATATTTTTATTTGTTATCGGATTGAGTTGATTGAAACGGCATTTTCGAGAAATTTCAAGTTTTTAAATACGATGGAGGTTAAAAAAATACAATGTGACTGTAATTTTTTTATGAAAGATGCGATATTTTCACCCGAATTCATCTCCAAAAAGGAGACGTGGTTGGGGATGGTTAAGGTTGATGTTGAATGAAGGAATTAAGGGTTATTTTTGTAGTATTTAGAAAAAATCCATTTACAAACTCCCACTTGCGCATGTGTGAGTGGCTGGTTTTTGTCTTTACAATCAGTTGAAGTATATGCTGGTGTTTACCAGAAAATTCCAAAACAAATGGATTTTCAAAATGGCGGATGTGCTGTATGAATTTAAAGTTCGTTTCGTATTTTTCAACCGGTAAATAAAAACACTTATGTTGATTTGCGATAGTACGTTTGTTAACATAAATTGATTCTTATCAATGAGGATACTTACCATACTAAATGAAAGAAGTTTCAAGCACTCTGTATACGGACTAAGCTATTTACTATGGGAAGTCGACTTGCAAGGGTGCGTAGGGTCGCGGCGCAACCTTCGTGTGCCTCAAGCGGGCAGAGGTGAACATGGGGGGAACGAGGGCTAGTAAATAAACTCCTGCCAGCGAATGGTACACGTAGTAGCGACGCAAAACGTAGCGCCCAAGCAAACAGAGCAAGGAATATTTTGGTTAATAGGAGTCTTCTACAGAATTATGGCAAATTCATAAGGCGCACAGTATGCGTAGGTGCGGAGGAACCGTAGCGCCGCAGCAATCAGACAAAGGTTGACTGGCCTTAGGATAAACAAGTACGTGACTCGCGGGCTGCTTGCTGCCCGCGCACTACCCAACAGATATGGAAATTTTAGGTTCTTTCTTTCAAAATAAAAAGTGGTTTCGTAAAACAGTTTAAGGGAAACAAGATTGCCGACTCGCACTATGCCATGCGCGAATAGCTTATCGGTAACTGCAATCAGGATTTCATAGTGGTTTTATAAAACGCTTTGCGTTACGGTAAACGTTATTAATCTGCACTTTGGAAATTAGGGGAGACGGAAAAAACTACAAAACCAACTACAAAAGTGAAAACGCTTTCTGATTATCGAAAGCGGTGGGGTCGTTTTCTCAAAAGTTGTCCCGTGTAAAAATAGTGACGAAAATACTTTAGGTTAATGAAATTGTGATTTTTTATCTTTATCATATAGCTAGAAAAACTGTTTTTCAAATAATACTAGTATCATTATGAATTAATAGCTATTAATTGATAAATTTTACATTTTATTTAAGGAGGTGGCCCAAAACGTATCCATTCCGTGACCATATATTTTGTTGAATTTTGTAAGTAAAAGGCGATAAATAGTTATTCTGAATGTTTTATTAGTCTACAAAATCACATTTTAAATTAAAATTATAGGAACTTTACCGTACATTATATTAATAAAGGATAATGGTTATTTTTCTTCTCCATTCCGTTACACTTTGGCAAAATATACTCTAGAAACTTTCATATTATTTTTAGTATGGCACTTATTTGAGATCTTTAGTATGAGTTTTAACAAAAACATAACATAAAATAACTTCTCGTCATCAAAAAACAACTTAATATAGCTTAAATCTTCTAAAATTATGAGTTTAAGAAAATAAAATCCGTGGGACAGTCACGGAAAAAATATATCGGTAACGGAATAGAATTCTTAAGCCTAATACACATTAACATCAAATTTGGTATCAGATTATCAATCATTGTGTATTTAAACAATAACAAACATTCTCAAGTCAAACAGAGATTGAGTTTTTTTTTACTCTAATCAAACAAAATGTCAAATATAGCTGAAAATTCTTATAATATATAATAGTCTTTTAAAGTAAGGCAGTCTTTCTTTGTAAGTAGACTCTACTCAAACAAAATGTCAAATACAGGGTGTAAGGGACAGCTCACCGAATACTGATAGTTTCCGTTTACAAAATTGTTCAGCTTCATCCAATTTTAACAAGCTGTCTTATACTAAATGTAAGTTATAAAAAGTAAATTAATAAACCAAAAATTAAACTGAGGTTCCTTCAATACACTTTTGACAAATATAATCGAAGGAAACCTGTCCTTCAGTGCAAGTAGCACAGTACCATTTTGAGCATACCATACATTTTACTATTCTACTAGAATTAAAAGGCACATTTTCTTTACATAATGTACATTTCAGACTACGTGAGACTACGGTTCTAATGGAACGGTTTTTATTGCTTGCTGTTATATTTTCTTTGCCTGTCAACTGTGCTTTTTTTTAGGAGTTTCACAATCAGATGTATTATTTAATTTTCGTTTTGGCGACTGTTTCATATTACAATTTAAAGAAATATTTGTGAGATCAATTTTGACTGGTAGACTTGCTGCGGGGGATCCAGTATTAGTATTAGAAGTCGTAAAATTATCATGTATGGTGAGATCAATAATAGGTACACTATCAATAGTTTTCACAGCCGAAGAGGTTGCCTTACAATTATTATTAACATCAGATTTCACCATTGAACTGGGTTCAATAACTGAGATGTTAGCCAAGTTCAAACTCGAAGAGGACGGTGTCTCCATACAATCAAAAGAAACAGTTGCAGAAGCAATATCAATGATTGAATTTTCAGGACCTGACAGATTAAGGTTCATGTTGCACGCTTTGCTTGTTGATGCTTGGCCGATAGATTGTGCATCAATAGTGATATTTGCAGGAAACTTGTGTTTCTTCAATGAAAAGCATTCACATACCTGATCATTGTCTAAGCGGCAGAAGCAACTTAGCACTCTGTGTTGTATTTGGCACGAACGAGCGTGGCTTATAATCTGGTGGATTTGTAACGTTCCAGGCACGGCTTTCAAATTACATAACCGAAAAGATTGATCAATACGGTAAATTTCTGAATCCAGAATGAAGAAAAATTTGATCAACTTGGATACTGACCTCAATATTTCAAATGCTTCTCTGCCATCTGTTACATCTCGGCCATACGCGACTTGTTTATCTAAAGTGCGTTTAACAGCACCACCAATACCGTCTGCCACACCTTTACCGTGGCCGCTTTCGGAGAAATTCCACGTGCAGAAATCGAAACCCAGCTTGGTTGTGTAATGATTTAGCAAGAAAAAGTTTTTTTTCTGCCTGTATTGAGAACTGGGCCCATCTGAGTGGAAATGGATGGTTTTTACCTCAGGAGTAGAATTTTGTATCAACTGAATCACAGGCAACAGGTGAGCCCAGATAGCCGAAGGTTCATGGCATTTATTGTTTGATATGGAACAAAACGATTGGCATTTATTTGCCCAATATATCATGCCGCAATGTAATGTTACTTGACTTTTTATAAAATGACTTGCTTGCACTTCTTCATTTAGTTTACATTCGTAATTCTCGCTAAAATCACATAAAATTAGTGCTTCTGTGGGGTTCAAGTTTGCAATTTTTTCCCTGTATTGGTGCTGCTGGTGCTTCCAATTAAAATAATGAATTTTAAATGCTGCTATTTTGTTCATAAAAGTTTGAATTAAATCTCCGAGGGTCTCATTTTTCTTCGTTTTAACTGTTTTCTTCGTTGTTTTTTGTACAAGCTGTCTTCCCTCCATCTTGTCATATGTGTGGTCTATTCTTTCCCATTGTTCCCACTGTATCCTTTTACTTAAAATCTCTCCCTCCAGTGCGAAATCTAACGTAGATTGTTTACAAGACTCACAGCGTCCATACATACAATCATAATTCTTTAGATCGCAACTCAATTTTGCCAGAACATCGACCAGAGTCTTGATTTCGTTTGTAAAAGCTTTATTTTTTATCAGCGCAGAAAACAACAATTCAGTGTTGCAGTGTTTGATGCATAGGCAAGAATCTCTGTTTTGAATGTTCGGCGAAAGTACGTAAAAAGGTTTGTTTCTATAAAAAGTAACAAAACTGTACTGGCCTCTTTCGTCTTTATAAATTTGATGTAAATTTTTTAGCGTGTCTGTCAAATAGCGAATCTGGTGTTTCTCTTTCTTCTTTGTTTTTGTTTCTTTTTTTCCGGCCGTTATTCGACTTATATCGTCTCGTAGAAAAAATGGCTCGATTTCTTCTTTAATCTTTTCACTCTGTCTTTTCTGCTTCATTTGTATTCTGACGCGGCCCTTCAACCCTAACAGTTTTGACACGTATGTTTTTGATTTAGTTTCACGCACTAAATCCGTTTTTACAATGTTTTTGAAAACACGTTTTTCTTCATGACCTTTGCTGTTTTTGTAAGCATTGCGAATTGCACATTCTAATACTTCTTCACGGGCTTGTCTTTTCTTTATTGAGTCATTTAGTTTTTCAACTTCAGTGGCATTTTGTTTTTTTGTACGGTATAACTTCTTGCGTAATGCGTCTACTCTTCTTTGTAAATTTTGATATTTTGTGCTTAAGGATGTGTAGGCCCTCTTCCATTTTCTAATAAGAAGAATATGTTTGTTTGCACTAGACTCCTTTCTTTTCTCTTGCGCTGATTGGGTTTCTTTCTTTTCTGATTTGTCTCTTACTTTTTTCTTATCTTTTTGGTTTCTTTTTAAGTCTCTCCATTTCTTCCTGGTACGTTCTTTTTCATCTTCAGCCATTTCTGATATTTTTTTAGTTTTAATTTTCATTCTCCCTAAATCTTTTTTCTTGTATTCTTCATATTTCTCAGGATCTTTTTTAAATTTTTCTCTATATCTTTTCATTTTTTCTGCCGGTGTTAGTGGCATCTATAAACAATAAAAGAGTTTATATATTACTAGTATAGGTGATAGGCTGACAGCCTGTCACTACAAAAATACACACATTTCTGCAATAACCCTCAAATAATTGACAGACGTGGCGGCCATTTCTGTCTGCCTACCCCGTTAGGGATAAAAGCGTGATGTGTGTAGTGTAGGTATATTAGTAACATCTACTAGTTAAAGATTTATTAAAATCGGTTCAGTAGTTCTAATGAATGAGCACCTACAAACAGACTCTTTAACTCAAAAGTAAGAAACTAGTCACAAACTTTCTTTCTCTAAAATAATAGTTCCTATATTTATATTTACACAAAGAGGAAAAATAAAATCAACTTTGTTACTGAAACCAAGGTCAAGCCCAAGGTCAAGTGCACTAGGTTTTATAATTCCATTCCGAAACTTTTCCATTCTTTAAATACGTGACCGCAACTTTGGTTTCGGAAATGAAGTCACGGATGCACTGCTTGGCAGAATAATTATCTAATATTATTGTCAATTTGACGATTATAGAGTTATCTAATGTTCGAAATGAATTCATAAATGTTCAGTGCACACGATAAAAGACACTTAGTTAATAACTGTAAGTAATTTACCTTGATTTTTGGTATCGGAAGGGAGGGCACCAAAAATTGACACAGAGCGCACGTCTTGTTTTCACTTTCGCAGCCAACAAAATGGACGAATTCAATATGGCAGAATTGTCACGTGGCTTTTAAGAATGTTGCCATTTATCAAAAAAACTTATGCAATGTAGAATTTTTGTTCCCAAACCAACAGAATAATGGTTTCGGAGTGGAGTTTTCCACCTGAACGAAATTCCGACCCAACCGATTTTAAATTATTACCGGTGAATCTGATCAGTTATAAGCAAAATAATACTTGTGGTAGCTAACATAAGGTTCATTTCATAAAACACATAACATTTTAACTGCAATATTATTTATGTATTGTATAATTCAGTGTGTCAAATTTCTGAATCGTCGTGGGACATGGAAAATAAGCTGCATCTCAATATTATAAATGCACGTATTTATTAATTAGCATTAGTTTATATATTTATGAGCATTAAAATAGACAGTAATAAGCCATGAAATCTATTGATCGTCAGGAAATCATTAAAAAATATAAACAAATATTTTAAAAAAATATTTGAAGACTTGGGACATAGGCATATCGCCTATGTACAAATTTTGAGAAAACGACCCGGTGACGTAAAACGCTATTCAACGTCATAATTAAGATGCACAACTACCCTTTACATACTGCCAAGCTGAATTTGCCTTAGGAAAATTAAAAGTGGTGACGTAAAACACTTTATAAAATACAAACTCACTCGGACTATGCGAAAGGCAAAGCACACACGACCCGCGGGCTGCTTGCAGCCCGCGCACCACCCAACCAACTAGTCTAATCTAACTTATATAAAGCTACAAAACGACCACTCACTCATTGCCATGATTGTTGAAGGAGTATAGTTGGAGGTTTTTGATGTATGGGTGAGTTTTATGGTTTACTAGCTTTTACCCGCGACTTCGTCCGCGTTAGATAGTTTTTGTAGAAACAGGTTCAGGTTTAGGTGGGCTCCTGATGGTACACCTGGTGGTCTACATAAGGTACTCCAGATCCTCTATGTCCTTGTGAAAAGAAGCGGCCCATCATACCGAACAACTTTTGTTTTGGAACCATGCCTGTATCTCTAATAGTTTAGCTGGGCTCCTGGTGGTACACCTGGTGTTCTACATAAGGTTCTCCAGATCCTCCATGTCCTTGTGAAAAGAAGCGCCCACAATACTGAACAACTTTTGTTTTAGAACCATGCCTGTATCTCTAATAGTTAAGCTGGGCTCCTGATAGTATACCTGGTGATCTACATAAGGTACTCCAGACCCTCGATGTCCTTGTGAAAAGAAGCGGCCCATCATACAGAACAACTTTTGTCTTGGAACCATGCCTGTATCTCTAATAGTTTAGCTGGGCTCCTGGTGGTACACCTGGTGGTCTACATAAGGTACTCCAGATCCTCAATGTCCTTGTGAAAAGAAGCGGCCCATCATATTGAACAACTTTTGTTTTGGAACCATGCCTGTATCTCTAATAGCTTAGCTGGGCTCCTGGTGGTACACCTGGTGGTCTACATCTGTACTCCAGACCCTCGATGTCCTTGTGAAAAGAAGCGGCCCATCATACAGAACAACTTTTGTCTTGGAACCATGCCTGTATCTCTAATAGTTTAGCTGGGCTCCTGGTGGTACACCTGGTGGTCTACATAAGGTACTCCAGATCCTCAATGTCCTTGTGAAAAGAAGCGGCCCATCATATTGAACAACTTTTGTTTTGGAACCATGCCTGTATCTCTTATAGCTTAGCTGGGCTCCTGGTGGTACACCTGGTGGTCTACATCTGTACTCCAGACCCTCGAATGGTGATAAAAAGTAGCCTATGTCCATTCTCGGTATGCTAGCAAACTCTGTGCCAAGTTTCATGAAGATCGGTTCAGCGGTTTGGCCGTGAAAGCGTAGCAGACAGACAGACAGACAGACAGACAGACAGAGTTACTTTCGCATTTATAATATTAGTGTGGATTAGTGTGGACTAGCTTTTACCCGCGACTTCGTCCGCGTTAGATAGTTTTTGTAGAAACAGGTTCAGGTTTAGGTGGGCTCCTGATGGTACACCTGGTGGTCTACATAAGGTACTCCAGATCCTCTATGTCCTTGTGAAAAGAAGCGGCCCATCATACCGAACAACTTTTGTTTTGGAACCATGGCTGTATCTCTTATAGTTTAGCTGGGCTCTTGATGATACACCTGGTGGTCTACATAAGGTACTCCAGATCCTCTATGTCCTTGTGAAAAGAAGCGGCCCATCATACTGAACAACTTTTGTTTTGGAACCATTTCTGTATCTCTAATAGTTCAAGTGGGCTCCTGATCGTACACCTGGTGGTCTACATAAGGTACTCCAGATCCTCAATGTCCTTGTGAAAACAAGCAGCCCATCATACTGAACAACTTTTGTTTTGGAACCATGCCTGTATCTCTTATAGTTTAGCTGGGCTCTTGATGATACACCTGGTGGTCTACATAATGTACTCCAGATCCTCTGTGTCCTTGTGAAAAGAAGCAGCCCATCATACTGGTCAACTTTCGTTTTGGAACCATTTCTGTATCTCTAATAGTTTAGGTGGGCTTATGGCGGGTGACAGGAGTGATGCCAATAGGCAGAATGGAGGGTTCCAGGTGGAGTCGGGAAAAGGGTAGCTACCCGCCTGGCCGGGTGTTGTGGCCAGGAGACCGACTGGTCCGCCTGGATAGAATTGGAAGTTGTATATATGCGTTGCGCGGTGAAACACTTCGATACCGCGTTTCAGGCTCTTTGTTCTGTCACGTGGCGCCATCTTGCAGCTATGTTGGAACTTCTGTTGCGACTTGCTTGCTCGTGAACCACTTTGAGTGAGCTTCTTGTTGTAGCTCCCAGAGGTCGCTACAGTACTCCCCCTCAAGACCGGAGGTCGATACTGTCAGCGAGCGAAGTGGGGCTGATGACGTCATGTAGCGTGTTGATGCAGTCAGGCGTGGCGAAGCAGTGCTGGTTCCAATGTCCACGGTGAGTCGGGACGTCTACGGTGAGTCGAGACGATGATGGAAGACCAGTGAAGCTGCCGTGCTGTGACTGCGGTGGGTGCTGATGACGTAGTAGTTGGCTGCATGCTGTAGTAGTTGATGCGTGGTTGAAGGCTGCGAAGTCCAAGGTAGGGGTCACCAATATTGGCGGGTGACAGGAGTGATGCCAATAGGCAGAATGGAGGGTTCCAGGTGGAGTCGGGAAAAGGGTAGCTACCCGCCTGGCCGGGTGTTGTGGCCAGGGGACCGACTGGTCCGCCTGGATAGAATTGGAAGTTGTATATATGCGTTGCGCGGTGAAACACTTCGATACCGCGTTTCAGGCTCTTTGTTCTGTCACGTGGCGCCATCTTGCAGCTATGTTGGAACTTCTGTTGCGACTTGCTTGCTCGTGAACCACTTTGAGTGAGCTTCTTGTTGTAGCTCCCAGAGGTCGCTACAGGCTCCTGATGGTACACCTGGTGGTCTACATAAGGTACTCCAGATCCTCAATGCCTTTTGAAAAGAAGCGGGCTATTATACTGAACAACTTTTGTTTTGTAACCATGCCTGTATCTCTAATAGTTTAGCTGGGCTCCTGGTGGTACACCTGGTGGTCTACATCTGTACTCCAGACCCTCGATGTCCTTGTGAAAAGAAGCGGCCCATCATACAGAACAACTTTTGTTTTGGAACCATGCCTGTATTGCCTGTATCTCTAATAGTTTAGCTGGGCTCCTGGTGGTACACCTGGCGGTCTACATAATGTACTCCAGATTCTCTATGTCCTTGTGAAAAGAAGCAGCCCATCATACTGGCCAACTTTCGTTTTTGTCTATTTCTGTATCTTTAATATTTTAGGTGGGCTCCTGACGATACACCTGGTGGTCTACATAAGGTACTCCAGATCCTCAATGTCCTTGTGAAAAGAAGCGGCCCATCATACTGAACAACTTTTATTTTGTAACCATGCCTGTGTCTCTAATAGTTTAGCTGGGCTCCTGGTGGTACACCTGGTGGTCTACATCTGTACTCCAGACCCTCGATGTCCTTGTGAAAAGAAGCGGCCCATCATACAGAACAACTTTTGTCTTGGAACCATGCCTGTATCTCTAATAGTTTAGCTGGGCTCCTGGTGGTACACCTGGTGGTCTACATAAGGTACTCCAGATCCTCAATGTCCTTGTGAAAAGAAGCGGCCCATCATATTGAACAACTTTTGTTTTGGAACCATGCCTGTATCTCTAATAGCTTAGCTGGGCTCCTGGTGGTACACCTGGTGGTCTACATCTGTACTCCAGACCCTCGATGTCCTTGTGAAAAGAAGCGGCCCATCATACAGAACAACTTTTGTCTTGGAACCATGCCTGTATCTCTAATAGTTTAGCTGGGCTCCTGGTGGTACACCTGGTGGTCTACATAAGGTACTCCAGATCCTCAATGTCCTTGTGAAAAGAAGCGGCCCATCATATTGAACAACTTTTGTTTTGGAACCATGCCTGTATCTCTTATAGCTTAGCTGGGCTCCTGGTGGTACACCTGGTGGTCTACATCTGTACTCCAGACCCTCGAATGGTGATAAAAAGTAGCCTATGTCCATTCTCGGTATGCTAGCAAACTCTGTGCCAAGTTTCATGAAGATCGGTTCAGCGGTTTGGCCGTGAAAGCGTAGCAGACAGACAGACAGACAGACAGACAGACAGAGTTACTTTCGCATTTATAATATTAGTGTGGACTAGCTTTTACCCGCGACTTCGTCCGCGTTAGATAGTTTTTGTAGAAACAGGTTCAGGTTTAGGTGGGCTCCTGATGGTACACCTGGTGGTCTACATAAGGTACTCCAGATCCTCTATGTCCTTGTGAAAAGAAGCGGCTCATCATACTGAACAACTTTTGTTTTGGAACCATTCCTGTATCTCTAATAGTTTAGCTGGGCTCCTGGTGGTACACCTGGTGGTCTACATCTGTACTCCAGACCCTCGAATGGTGATAAAAAGTAGCCTATGTCCGTTCTCGGTATGCTAGCAATCTCTGTGCCAAGTTTCATGAAGATCGGTTCAGCGGTTTGGCCGTGAAAGCGTAGCAGACAGACAGACAGACAGACAGACAGACAGAGTTACTTTCGCATTTATAATATTAGTGTGGAAGTGTGGATTAGATTAGGCATATGATGTAGTTTATCAGAAAACTCCAAAAAGTTGACATTTCAAGGTGGCTGATGTGCTATGGTGTTTTCAATTTAGTAAAAATTTTCAAACAAATTTTGATGAATTTCACTATATTGCGTGAGTTTGCGATAGTATGTTTGTTTGCAGAAATTAATCCTTACCATTGACCCTTTTGATTGGCATCATAAAAATACAGGGTGTTTTTTTCACGATTTTCACCGGTTCGACTCCCGGCGTGACCAAGTGGTTTTCCGAAAAACTTTGAATGCAGTTATTGTTTTTACTCAAAAATAAGGGTAGTTTCCTTGAAGCAAAAAAACGTAGGTCAAATATTTGGGACACTTCCCCTACAAAGTGAAAGTAGTCTCAAACACTCTGTATACGAACTAAGCTATTTACTATGAAGAGTCGACTTGCGTAGGTGCGGAGGGTCGCGGCGCTAACTTCGTGTGCCTCGAGCGGGCAGGGGTGGACGAGACGCGCAGCTGAGGCTGCAAGCCGAAGCTGCGTGGGGAGGGAGCTCCTGCCTGCGAAGAGGTACACGGAGTAGCGTCGCGAACCGTAG
Source organism: Tuta absoluta (assembly GCA_027580185.1). NCBI lineage: Eukaryota > Metazoa > Arthropoda > Insecta > Lepidoptera > Gelechiidae > Tuta > Tuta absoluta. The sequence continues at coordinate 2,310,387 of JAQAHW010000060.1, forward strand.
CGCCGGAGCAAACAGAACAAAGAAAATTTTGCTTTTCAAAAGTCTTTTACGAAACTATATTCATAAGACGCACAATATGCGTAGGTGCGGAGGGTCGCGTCGTGACTTCGTGCGCCTCGAGCAGGTAGGGGTGGACGAGACGCGCAGCTGAGGCTGAAAGCCGAAGCTGCGTGGTGAGGGAGCTCCTGCCTGCGAAGAGGTGGCACGGAGGAAGCGACGCGAACCGTAGCGCCGCAGCAATCAGACAAAGGTAAACTGTCCTATGGATAAACAAGTACGTGACTCGCGGGTTGCTTGCTGCCCGCGCACTACTCAACAGATATGGACATTTTAAATTCTTTCTTTCAGAATAAATAGTGGTTCCGTAAAACAGTTTAAAGGAAACAAGATTGCCCACACGCACTATGCCATGCGCGAATAGTTTATCGGTAACTGCAATCAGGATTTCATAGTGGTTTCATAAAACGCTTTGCGATACGGTAAACGTTATTAATCTGCACTTTGGAAATTAGGGGAGACGGAAAAAACTACAAAACAAACTACTAAAGTGAAAACGCTTTCTGATTATCGAAAGCGGTGACGTAAAACGCTGTTCAACGTCATAATTAAGTTGCACAACTACCCTTTGCATACTGCCAAGCTGAATTAGCCTTGGGAAAACTTCAAGTGGTGACGTAAAACACTTTATAAAATACAAACTCACTCAAACTATGCAGAAGAGAAAGCACACACGACCCGCGGGCTGCTTGCAGCCCGCGCACCACCCAACCAACTAGTCCCTCCCAACTTATATAAAGCTATACAACGACCACTCACTGACTCACTCATTGACATGATTGTTTGTATTGAAGGAGCATAGGTGGAGGTTTTTGATGTATGAAAGAGTTTTTTGGTTTATTCCGATGAGTAGAGAAAAATTCCGATATTTTCAAAAAACAAGATGGCGGCCGCGGGAGTGGCAACAACTTTTACGTTTGTTATCGGATTGAGTTGATTGAAACGGCATTTTCGGGAGATTTTATGCTTTTTAATACAATGGTGGTTGTAAAAAAATGAAAAAACAAGATGGCGGTAATTTTTTTTAACCGTAAAAATGGTGTTTTTTTCACCCGAATTGATCTCCAAGAAGGAGGCATGGTGGGGTTTAGTGATGTATGGGGGGTTTTTAGGGGTCGTTTTGTAGTTTTCAGGAAAATTCCAACATTTGGGAAAAACAAAATGGCGGCCGAGCTAGAAGTTTTTTTCTCGAAAAATAGACCCAAGTTCGGCGAATTGTTTTACCAGATGCGCATGCGTGAGAACTATCGCTGTTGTGTTGTCAGGTGAGGTATATGATGTAGTTTACCAGAAAATTCCAAAAAGTTGAAAATTCAAGATGGCGGCCAAGTTATTAAAAAAAAATTGAAAATCCATTTTTTTTATTTGTCCCTTTTTCGGGTAGAAAGAGTCGAAATAGGTTAAAGTAATGTATAGGCAGTTTGTAAGTGTACTGGTAGAGATTGCATAAAAAATAAAAAAAAATTGTAAAAACAAGATGGCGGCCAAGTTTTACAACTTTGTTTGAATTTCTTCGCAAATTTTACTCTGGGCAGACCCCAAAAGACCCGAATTGTTCTCCCAGATTTACGTTAGTTACAGTTTTGAATATTATACTATTAGATTAGGTATATGATGTTGTTTACCAGAAAACTCCAAAAAGTTGACATTTCAAAATGGCGGATGTGCTATAAAGATTTCAGTTTGGTGAAAATTTTCAATATTATTTTGATTAATTGCACCCATTTCCATGCGTTTGCCATACAATGTTTGTTTGCAGTAATTTATCCTTACCATTGACCCTATCGATCGGCATCATAAAAATACAGGGTGTTTATTTTTTTTCAATTTTTACCGGTTCGAGTCCCGGCGACTACAAGTGATTTTTGGAAAAACTTTGAATGTAGTTATTGTTTTTACTATAAACTAAGGGTAGCTTTCTTTCAGCGAAAAACTTTAGGTCGAATATTTAGAACACTTGCCCTACAAAGTTTACAATTTATGAGTTTATTATGAAAATGTGGTTCCCAATACATTTCAGAGGTGGCACCACTAGGGTTTCTAAAACGCGGTATCGAAATTATTTTCGTTTAATTCGTTTATTACGAGCCTTTCTGATGCTTTGCGATAGTATGTTTGTTTGCAGAAATTATTCACTACTATTAACAACATTGATCCCCATCATAAAAATACAGGGTGTTTTTACGATTTTCTATGACGACAAGTAATTTTTTGAAAATCTTTTGAATGCAGTTATTTGCGTGAGTTTGCGATAGTATGTTTGTTTGCAGAAATTGATCATTACCATTGACCCTCTCGATTGGCATCATAAAAATACAGGCTGTTTTTTTTTACGTTTTTCACCGGTTCAACTTCCGGCGTGACCAAGTGGTTTTTCGAAAAACTTTGAATGCAGTTATTATGTTTACTCAAAAATAACGGTAGTTTCTTCAAAGCAAAAAAAACGTAGGTCAAATTTTTGGGCTACTTCCCCTACAAAGTGAAAGTAGTCTCAAACACTCTGTATACGAACTAAGCTATTTACTATGAAGAGTCGATCTGCGTAGGTGCGGAGGGTCGCGGCGCTAACTTCGTGTAACTTCTTTTACGGAACTATGGCAAATTGATAAGGCGCACAGTATGCGTAGCGTCGCAGCAATCAGACAAAGGTTAACTGCCCTTTAGATAAACAAGTACATGACTCGCGGGCTGCTTGCTGGCCGCGCACTACCCAACGGATATGTACATTTTAGGTTCTTTCTTGCAGAATGAAAAGTGATTTCGTAAAACAGTTTAAGGGAATCAAGATTGCCGACATGCACTATGCCACGCGCGAATAGCTTATCGGTATCGGTAACTGCAATTACACACATACATACATACATAAATCACGCCTTTATCCCTCACGGGGTAGGCAGAGCATTAACGGCCGTATAACGGATATTACACACATACATACACACACATATCACGCCTGTTATCCCTTGCGGGGTAGGCAGAGCGTAAACAGCCGCAAAAAACGGCCATTTACACCACGTCTGACAAATGTTTGAGGGTTATTCGGAATTTTGTGTATCGCTATAGTGACAGGTTGTCAGCCCATCGCCTAAAATTGCAATATACACCCTAAAAAGGATATTATGTATTATTATAAGTTTTCAACATAAAACCGTAGGTCTAATCCACACTAATATTATAAATGCGAAAGTAACTCTGTCTGTCTGTCTGTCTGTCTGCTACGCTTTCACGGCCAAACCGCTGAACCGATCTTCATGAAACTTGGCACAGAGATTGCTAGCATACCGAGAACGGACATAGGCTACTTTTTATCACCATTCGAGGGTCTGGAGTACAGATGTAGACCACCAGGTGTACCTCCAGGAGCCCAGCTAAACTATAAGAGATACAGGCATGGTTCCCAAACAAAAGTTGTTCAGTATGATGGGCCGCTTCTTTTCACAAGGACATTGAGGATCTGGAGTACCTTATGTAGACCACCAGGTGTACCATCAGGAGCCCAGCTAAACTATAAGAGATACAGGCATGGTTCTTAAACAATAGTTGTCCATTTTGATGGGTCGCTTCTTTTCACAAGGACATTGAGGATCTGGAGTACCTTATGTAGACCACCAGGTGTACCTCCAGGAGCCCAGCTAAACTATAAGAGATACAGGCATGGTTCCAAAACAAAAGTTTTTCAGTATGATGGGCCGCTACTTTTCACAAGGACATTGAGGATCTGGAGTACCTTATGTAGACCACCAGGTGTACCATCAGGAGCCCAGCTAAACTATAAGAGATACAGGCATGGTTCTTAAACAATAGTTGTCCATTTTGATGGGTCGCTTCTTTTCACAAGGACATTGAGGATCTGGAGTACCTTATGTAGACCACCAGGTGTACCATCAGGAGCCCAGCTAAACAATCCACACTAATATTATAAATGCGAAAGTAACTCTGTCTGTCTGTTTGTCTGTCTGTCTGTCTGCTACGCTTTCACGGCCAAACCGCTGAACCGATCTTCATGAAACTTGGCACAGAGATTGCTAGCATACCGAGAACGGACATAGGCTACTTTTTATCACCATTCGAGGGTCTGGAGTACAGATGTAGACCACCAGGTGTACCTCCAGGAGCCCAGCTAAACTATAAGAGATACAGGCATGGTTCCAAAACAAAAGTTGTTCAGTATGATGGGCCGCTTCTTTTCACAAGGACATTGAGGATCTGGAGTACCTTATGTAGACCACCAGGTGTACCATCAGGAGCCCAGCTAAACTATAAGAGATACAGGCATGGTTCTTAAACAATAGTTGTCCATTTTGATGGGTCGCTTCTTTTCGCAAGGACATTGAGGATCTGGAGTACCTTATGTAGACCACCAGGTGTACCTCCAGGAGCCCAGCTAAACTTTAAGAGATACAGGCATGGTTCCAAAACAAAAGTTTTTCAGTATGATGGGCCGCTACTTTTCACAAGGACATTGAGGATCTGGAGTACCTTATGTAGACCACCAGGTGTACCATCAGGAGCCCAGCTAAACTATAAGAGATACAGGCATGGTTCTTAAACAATAGTTGTCCATTTTGATGGGTCGCTTCTTTTCACAAGGACATTGAGGATCTGGAGTACCTTATGTAGACCACCAGGTGTACCATCAGGAGCCCAGCTAAACAATAAGAGATACATAAATGGTTCCAAAACAAAAGTTGCTCAGTATGATGGGCTGCTTCTTTTCACAAGGACATTGAGAATCTGGAGTACCTTATGTAGACCACCAGGTGTACCATCAGGAGCCCACCTAAACTATTAGAGATACATAAATGGTACCAAAACAAAAATTGTTCAGTATGATGGGCCGTTTCTTTTCACAAGGACGTTGAGGATCTGGAGTAGCTTATGTAGACCACCAGGTGTACGATCAGGAGCATAGCTAAACAATTGTAGATAAAGAAATGGTTTCAAAACAAAAGTTGTTCAGTATGATGGGCCGCTTCTTTTCACAAGGACATTGGGGATCTGGAGTACCTTATGTAGACCACCAGGTGTACCATCAGGAGCCCACCTAAACTATTAGAGATACATAAATGGTACCAAAACAAAAATTGTTCAGTATGATGGGCCGTTTCTTTTCACAAGGACGTTGAGGATCTGGAGTAGCTTATGTAGACCACCAGGTGTACGATCAGGAGCATAGCTAAACAATTAGAGATAAAGAAATGGTTTCAAAACAAAAGTTGTTCAGTATGATGGGCCGCTTCTTTTCACAAGGACATTGGGGATCTGGAGTACCTTATGTAGACCACCAGGTGTACCATCAGGAGCCCAGCTAAATTATTAGAGATAAAGAAATGGTTCCAAAACAAAAGTTGTTCAGTATGATGGGCCGCTTCTTTTCACAAGGACATTGGGGATCTGGAGTACCTTATGTAGACCACCAGGTGCACCATTAGGAGGCCACCTAAACTATTAGAGATAAAGAAATAGTTCCAACACAAAAGTTGGCCAGTATGATGGACTCCTTCTTTTTACAAGGATACTGAGGATCTGGAGTACCTTATGTAGACCACCAGGTGTACGATCAGGAGCCCACCTAAACTATTAGAGATACAGAAATGGTTCCAAAACAAAAGTTGGCCAGTATGATGGGAATAAGTTGAGAAAGGACATTGGCAACTTTTTACCAAGGATTTTTTTTTATCTACTGACTTTTGTATCCCATGGTTATAAATATTGATCTGTCAGCGCAGTACACCGGATGGCAAATTTTGAATTGTCCCTTTAACAACAGAAGCAAGCAAGGTATCCTTAAACAGTAGAGATAAGAACTGTTCTAATATCACTGTCATGCTTACTATGAATATACATATCAACTTTAGAACCTCTTTCTAAAAATACTATCTAACGCGGACGAAGTCGCGGGTAAAAGCTAGTATATTATATGTAACACGTCCCCTACACATATCACGCCTATAATCCCTTGCGGGGTAGGCAGAGCGTAAACAGCCTCAAAAAACTGACATTAACGGACATTAATATTTGATGGTCATTCGGAAAATTGTGATGTGATGCCGGCTTAGAATAGCATCACCCCATTTCTTTCCCGTGGGAGTCGTAAGAGGCGACTGAGGGACTCGAGAGTGTGTATTGCAATTTTAGGCGATGGGCTGACAACCTGTCACTATGGCGATACACAATTTTACGAATGACCCAGAAATATTTGTCAAAAGTGGCGTAAATAGCCGTTTTTTTGCGGTTGTTTACGCTCTGCCTACCCCGCAGGAGACAATAGGGGTGATATGTGTATGTATGTATCTTATAGACTTTAGATAGCTATTTGGTACGTTCGTAAACGGTTTCTCGCAAGGACATTAATTAAACAAATCACGCCTATATCCCTTACGGGGTAGGCAGAGCGTTAACGGCCGTAAAACGGATATTAACACCACGTCTTACATAAGCTTGAGGGTCAATCAGATAACAGTGTATCACTGTAGTGACAGGTTGTCAGCCCATCGCCTGAAATTGTAATACACATCCCTCGAGTCCCTTAGTCGGCTCTTACGATACCCATGGGTAAGAAATGGGGTGATGCTATTCTAAGCCGGCATCACTCGGCAAATATTAAACATGAACTGTAATATCCTCGGTTTCCCGACTCGCTCGGCCATCAAGTAAGTTTTTAATAAATAACTTCTACGGAACTACATACATACATAAATAAATCACGCCTATATCCCTTACGGGGTAGGCAGAGCATTAACGGCCGTATAACGGATATTAACACCACTTCTGACAAAAGTTTGAGGGTCAATCAGATAACAGTGTATCACTATAGTGACAGGTTGTCAGCCCATCGCCTAAAATTGTAATACACACCCTCGAGTCCCTCAGTCGCCTCTTACAACACCCATGGGTAGGAAATGGGGTGACGCTATTCTAAGCCGGCATCACACGGAACACGTCTACGGAACTAATACTAATTAATACGGCTCTTATCTCTCTCTTTTCGTGTGGGACACCGAGTCGTCCAACGACACGACAAACCCTGGTGTCAGGTTCTTATGACGTGTGTTTATGTTGCTCTACGATCGTCTGTTTGTTTGCAGAAATTGATCCTTATCATTGACCCTCTTGAATTTGAATCATAAAAATACAGAGTGATTTTACTAAGGGACTCGAGGGTTAGATTTGTATTGCAATTTTAGGCGACGGGCTGACAACCTGTCACTAAGTGATACGCAGTTATCTGATTGACCCTCAAACTTTTGTCAGACGTGGTGTTAATATCCGTTTTACGGCCTTTAACGCTCTGCCTACCACGTAAGGGATATAGGCGTGATTTATGTATGTATGTGTTTTTTTCTTATTTTCACCGGTTTTTCTGCCGCCGGCGTGATTGTTTGAAATTTTTTGAAAGCAACACTATATAGTACATATATCCACACTTCCACACTAATATTATAAATGCGAAAGTAACTCTGTCTGTCTGTCTGTCTGTCTGTCTGTCTGCTACGCTTTCACGGCCAAACCGCTGAACCGATCTTCATGAAACTTGGCACAGAGATTGCTAGCATACCGAGAACGGACATAGGCTACTTTTTATCACCATTCGAGGGTCTGGAGCACAGATGTAGACCACCAGATGTACCACCAGGAGCCCAGCTAAACTATTAGAGATACAGGCATGGTTCTATAACAAAAGTTGTTCATTATGATGGGCCGCTTCTTTTCATAAGGACATTGAGGATCTGGAGTAACTTATGTAGACCACCAGGTGAACCATCAGGAGCCCAGCTAAACTATTAGAGATACAGGCATGGTTTTAAAACAAAAGTTGTTCATTATGATAGGCCACTTCTTTTCATAAGGACATTGAGGATCTGAAGTACCTTATGTGGACCACCAGGTGTACCATCAGGAGCCCAGCTAAACTATTAGAGATACAGGCATGGTTCTAAAACAAAAGTTGTTCATTATAATGGGCCGCTTCTTTTCATAAGGACATTGAGGATCTGCAGTACCTTATGTAGACCACCAGGTGAACCATCAGGAGCCCAGCTAAACTATTAGAGATAAAGGCATGGTTCTGAAACAAAAGTTGTTCAGTATGATAGGCCGCTTCTTTACACAAGGACATTGGGGATCTGGAGTACCTTATGTAGACCACCAGGTGTACCATCAGGAGCCCAGCTAAACTATTTGAGATACAGGCATGGTTCTTAAACAAAAATTGTTCATTATGATGGACCGCTTCTTTTCACAAGGACATTGTGGATCTGGAGTACCTTATGTAGACCACCAGGTGTACCATCAGGAGCCCAGCTAAACTATTAGAGATACAGGCATGGTTCTAAAACAATAGTTGTTCAGTATGATGGGCCGCTTCTTTTCACAAGGACATTGAGGATCTGAAGTACCTTATGTAGACCACCAGGTGTACCATCAGGAGCCTACCTAAACTATTAGAGATACAGAAATGGTTCTAAAACAAAAGTTGTTCAGTATGATGGGCTGCTTCTTTTCACAAGGACACAAAGGATCTGGAGTACATTATGTAGACCACCAGGTGTACCATCAGGAGCCCAGCTAAACTATTAGAGATACAGGCATGGTTCTAAAACATAAGTTATTCAGTATTATAGGCTGCTTCTTTTCACAAGGATGTTGAGGATCTGGACTACCTTATGTAGACCACCAGGTGTACCATCAGGAGCCCACCTAAACAATTAGAGATACAGAAATGGTTCCAAAACAAAAGTTGTTCAGTATGATGGGAATAAGATGAGAAAGGACATTGGCAACTTTTTTTGTATCTACTGACTTTTGTATTCAATGGTTATAAATATTGATCTCTCAAGGCAGTACACCGGATAGCAAATTTTGAATTGTCCCTTGAACAAAAGAAGCAAGCAAGTCATCCTTAAATAGTAGAGATAAGAACTGTTCTAATATCACTGTCATACTTACTATGAATATCAATATTATCTACTTTAGAACCTGTGCCTAAAAAAACTATCTAACGCGGACGAAGTCGCGGGTAAAAGCTAGTACATACATAATAAATCCCGTAAGGATACGGGGTAGGCAGAGCGTTAACGGCTATAAAACGGATATTAACAGTACGTCTGACAAAAGTTTGAGGGTCAATCGGATAACTGTGTATCATTATAGTGACAGGTTGTCAGCCCATCGACTACAATTGCAATACAAATCTAACCCTCGAGTCCCTTAGTCGCCTCTTACGACACCCATGGTTTAGAAATAGGTTGATGCTATTCTAAGCCGGCATCACACTATTTAGTGTATACGTATTAAGCTATTTACCACGGGAAGTCGACTTGTTTGGGTGCATAAGGTCGCGGCGCTACTCCGTGTGGGTACATCATCGCAGGCAAGAGTTCACTCACCACGCTGACTAACTTACTTATTGCCATGATTGTTTGTATTCAAGGAGATAGATGGGGATTTTTGAATGTATAGGGAGTTTTTGGTAGATTCTACTGATTAAAGAAAAATCTTCTGACATTTATAAAATAACAAGTTGGCGGCCGTGGGGCAGGCAAATACTTTTATTTGTTATCGGATTGAGTTGATTGAAACGGCATTTTCGGGAAATTTCAAGTTTTTCAATACGATGGAGGTTAAAAAAATACAATGTGACTGTAATTTTTTATGAAAGATGCGATATTTTCACCCGAATTCATCTCCAAAAAGGAGACTTGGTTGGGGATGGTTAAGGTTGATGTTGAATGAAGGAATTTAGAGTTATTTTTGTAGTATTTAGAAAAAATCCATTAACAAACTCCCACTTGCGCATGTGTGAGTGGCTGGTTTTTGTCTTTACAATCAGTTGAAGTATATGCTGGTGTTTACCAGAAAATTCCAAAACAAATGGATTTTCAAAATGGCGGATGTGCTGTAAAGATTTAAAGTTCGTTTCGTATTTTTCAACCGGTAAATAAAAACCCTTCTGTTGATTTGCGATAGTACGTTTGTTAACATTAATTGATTCTTATCAATGAGGATACTTACCATACTAAATTAAAGAAGTTTCAAGCACTCTGTATACGGACTAAGCTATTTACTATGGGAAGTCGACTTGCAAGGGTGCGTAGGGTCGCGGCGCTACCTTCGTGTGCCTCAAGCGGGCAGAGGTGAACATGGGGGGAACAAGGACTGGTAAATAAACTCCTGCCAGCGAATGGTACACGTAGTAGCGCCGCAAACCGTAGCGCCCAAGCAAACAGAGCAAGGAATATTTTGGTTAATAGGAGTCTTCTACGGAATTATGGCAAATTCATAAGGCGCACAGTATGCGTAGGTGCGGAGGGTCGCGTCGCGACTTCGTGTGCCTCGAGCAGGTAGGGGTGGACGAGACGCGCAGCTGAGGCTGCAAGCCGAAGCTGCGTGGAGAGGGAGCTCCTGCCTGAGAAGAGGCGGCACGGAGGAAGCGACGCGCACCGTAGCGCCGCAGCAATCAGACAAAGGTAAACTGTCCTATGGATAAACAAGTACGTGACTCGCGGGTTGCTTGCTGCCCGCGCACTACTCAACAGATATGGAAATATTAGGTTCTTTCTTGCAGAATAAAAAGTGGTTCCGTAAAACAGTTTGCAAAGGAAACAAGATTGCCCACACGCACTATAACCACGCGCGAATAGCCTATCGGTAAATGCAATCAGGAATTCATAGTGGTTTCATAAAACGCTTTGCGTTACGGTAAACGTTATTGATCTGCACTTTGGAAATAAAGGGAGACGGAAATAACTACAAAAGCCAACTACAAAAGTGAAAACGCTTTCTGATTATCGAAAGCGGTGACGAAAAACGCTGTTCAACGTCATAATAATGATGCACTCTTTACATACTGCCAAGCTGAATTTGCCTTAGGAAAATTACAAGTGGTAGCATAAAACGCTGTTATAAATACCAACTCACTCGAACTATGCGAAAGGCAAAGCACACACGACCCGCGGGCTGCTTGCAGCCCGCGCACCACCCAACCAACTAGTCCCAACTTATATAAAGCTACACAACGACCACTCATTGACATGATTGTTTGGGTTGAAAGAGTATAGTTGGAGGTTTTTGATGTATGGGCGAGTTTTATGGTTCATTTGTGTGAGCTGGGAAAAAATCGGACATTTTCAAAAAACAAAATGGCGGCTGCTGGGTGAATTTTTTTTTTCTATATTTATTACTTTTTTTCGTTTTTGGTGTTGATTTCGGGGGATTTTTAGGTTGTGAATACGATTATGTTAATGAAAAAATTGAAAAACAAGATGGCGGTCATTTTTTTTTACCCTGAAAATGGTGTTTTTTCACCCGAATTGATCTCCAAGAAGGAGGCATGGTGGGGTTTGGTGATGTATGAGGCGTTTTTAGGGGTCATTATGTAGTTTTCAGGAAAATTCCAACATTTGGGAAAAACAAAATGGCGGCCGAGATATGACGATTTTTTTGCAAAAAGTAGACTCTAAAGTAGGCGAATTGTTCTACCAGATGCGCATGCGCTAGAGTTGTCGCTGTTGTTGTGTTCGATTAGGTATATGATGTAGTTTACCAGAAAACTCCAAAAAGTTGGAAATTCAAGATGGCCGCCGAGTTATTAAAAAAAAATCGAAAATCAACTTTTTTTCCATGTCCCTTTTTCAGGTAGAAAGAGTCGAAATAGGTTAAAGTGATGTATGGGTTGATTGTAAGTGTACTGGTAGAGATTACTTAAAAAATAAAAGATTTTTGAAAAACAAGATGGCGGCAAAGTTTTCGAACATTTTTTATATTTCATTGAAAAAAAATCTCCGAGCAGACCCAAAAGGACCCGAATTGTTCTACCAGATTTACATTAGTGAGCGTTTTGAATATTATACTATTAGATTAGGTATATGATGTAGTTTACCAGAAAACTCCAAAAAGTTGACATTTCAAAATGGCGGATGTGCTATAAAGATTTCAGTTTGGTGAAAATTTTCAATATTATTTTGATTAATTGCACCCATTTCCATGCGTTTGCCGTACAATGTTTGTTTGCAGTAATTTATCCTTACCATTGACCCTATCGATCGGCATCATAAAAATACAGGGTGTTTATTTTTTTTCAATTTTTACCGGTTCGACTCCCGGCGACTACAAGTGATTTTTGGAAAAACTTTGAATGTAGTTATTGTTTTTACTATAAACTAAGGGTAGCTTTCTTTCAGCGAAAAACCGTAGGTCGAATATTTAGAACACTTGCCCTACAAAGTTTACAATTTATGAGTTTATTATGAAAATGTGGTTCCCAATACATTTCAGAGGTGGCACCACTAGGGTTTCTAAAACGCGGTATCGAAATTATTTTCGTTTAATTCGTTTATTACGAGCCTTTCTGATGCTTTGCGATAGTATGTTTGTTTGCAGAAATTATTCCCTACTATTAACAACATTGATCCCCATCATAAAAATACAGGGTGTTTTTACGATTTTCTATGACGACAAGTAATTTTTTGAAAATCTTTTGAATGCAGTTATTTGCGTGAGTTTGCGATAGTATGTTTGTTTGCAGAAATTGATCCTTACCATTGACCCTCTCGATTGGCATCATAAAAATACAGGAAGTTTTTTTTTACGATTTTCACCGCTTTGACTCCTGGCGTCACCAAGTGATTTATTGAAAAATTTTGAATGCAGTTATTGTTTTTACTCAAAAATAACGGTAGTTTCCTCAAAGCAAAAAATCGTAGGTCAAATATTTGGGACACTTCCCCTACAAAGTGAAAGTAGTCTCAAACACTCTGTATACGAACTAAGCTATTTACTATGAAGAGTCGACTTGCGTAGGTGCGGAGGGTCGCGGCGCTAACTTCGTGTGCCTCGAGCGGGTAGGGGTGGACGAGACGCGCAGCTGAGGCTGCAAGCCGAAGCTGCGTGGTGAGGGAGCTCCTGCCTGCGAAGAGGTACACGGAGTAGCGACGCGAACCGTAGCGCCGAAGCAAACAGAGCAAAGAAAATATTGCTTTTCAAAAGTCTTTTACGGAACTATGGCAAATTGATAAGGCGCACAGTATGCGTAGCGTCGCAGCAATCAGACAAAGGTTAACTGCCCTTTAGATAAACAAGTACATGACTCGCGGGCTGCTTGCTGGCCGCGCACTACCCAACGGATATGTACATTTTAGGTTCTTTCTTGCAGAATAAAAAGTGATTTCGTAAAACAGTTTAAGGGAATCAAGATTGCCGACATGCACTATGCCACGCACGAAGAGCTTATCGGTATCGGTAACTGCAATTACACACATACATACATCCATAAATCACGCCTTTATCCCTCACGGGGTAGGCAGAGCATTAACGGCCGTATAACGGATATTACATACATACATACACACACATATCACGCCTGTTATCCCTTGCGAGGTAGGCAGAGCGTAAACAGCCGCAAAAAACGGCCATTTACACCACGTCTGACAAATTTTTGAGGGTTATTCGGAATATTGTGTATCGCTATAGTGACAGGTTGTCAGCCCATCGCCTAAAATTGCAATATACACCCTAAAACGGATATTATGTATTATTATAAGTTTTCAACATAAAACCGTAGGTCTAATATATTATATGTAACACGTCCCCTACACACACACACACATATCACGCCTATAATCCCTTGCGGGGTAGGCAGAGCGTAAACAGCCGCAAAAAACTGACATTTACGGACATTAATATTTGATGGTCATTCGGAAAATTGTGATGTGATGCCGGCTTAGAATAGCATCACCCCATTTCTTTCCCGTGGGCGTCGTAAGAGGCGACTGAGGGACTCGAGAGTGTGTATTGCAATTTTAGGCGATGGGCTGACAACCTGTCACTATGGCGATACAAAATTTTACGAATGACCCAGAAATATTTGTCAAAAGTGGCGTAAATAGCCGTTTTTTTTGCGGTCGTTTACGCTCTGCCTACCCCGCAGGGGACAATAGGGGTGATATGTGTATGTATGTATCTTATAGACTTTAGATAGCTTTTTGGTACCTTCGTAAACGGTTTCTCGCAAGGACATTAATTAAACAAACATACATACATACATAAATCACGCCTATATCCCTTACGGGGTAGGCAGAGCGTTAACGGCCGTAAAACGGATATTAACACCACGTCTAACATAAGCTTGAGGGTCAATCAGATAACAGTGTATCACTGTAGTGACAGGTTGTCAGCCCATCGCCTGAAATTGTAATACACATCCCTCGAGTCCCTTAGTCGGCTCTTATGATACCCATGGGTAAGAAATGGGGTGATGCTATTCTAAGCCGGCATCACTCGGCAAATATTAAACATGAACTGTAATATCCTCGGTTTCCCGACTCGCTCGGCCATCAAGTAAGTTCTACGGAACTACATACATACATAAATAAATCACGCCTATATCCCTTACGGGGTAGGCAGAGCATTAACGGCCGTATAACGGATATTAACACCACTTCTGACAAAAGTTTGAGGGTCAATCAGATAACTGTGTATCACTATAGTGACAGGTTGTCAGCCCATCGCCTAAAATTGTAATACACACCCTCGAGTCCCTCAGTCGCCTCTTACAACACCCATGGGTAGGAAATGGGGTGACGCTATTCTAAGCTGGCATCACACGGAACACGTCTACGGAACTAATACTAATTAATACGGCTCTTATCTCTCTCTTTTCGTGTGGGACACTGAGTCGTCCAACGACATGACAAACCCTGGTGTCAGGTTCTTATGACGTGTGTTTATGTTGCTCTACGATCGTCTGTTTGTTTGCAGAAATTGATCCTTATCATTGACCCTCTCGAATTTGAATCATAAAAATATAGAGTGATTTTACTAAGGGACTCGAGGGTTAGATTTGTATTGCAATTTTAGGCGATGGGCTGACAACCTGTCACTAAGTGATACGCAGTTATCTGATTGACCCTCAAACTTTTGTCAGACGTGGTGTTAATATCCGTTTTACGGCCTTTAACACTCTGCCTACCACATAAGGGATATAGGCGTGATTTATGTATGTATGTGATTTTTTTCTTATTTTCACCGGTTTTTCTGCCGCCGGCGTGATTGTTCGAAATTTTTTGAAAGCAACACTATATAGTACATATATACATACATAATAAATCCCGTAAGGGTACGGGGTGGGCAGAGCGTTAACGGCCATAAAACGGATATTAACAGTACGTCTGACAAAAGTTTGAGGGTCAATCGGATAACTGTGTATCATTATAGTGACAGGTTGTCAGCCCATCGCCTACAATTACAATACAAATCTAACCCTCGAGTCCCTTAGTCGCCTCTTACAACACCCATGGTTTAGAAATAGGTTGATGCTATTCTAAGCCGGCATCACACTATTTAGTGTATACGTATTAAGCTATTTACCTCGGGTAGTCGACTTGTTTGGGTGCATAAGGTCGCGGCGCTACTCCGTGTAGGTACATCATCGCGGGCAAGAGTTCACTCACCACGCTGACTTACTTACTTATTGCCATGATTGTTTGTATTCAAGGAGATAGATGGGGACTTTTGAATGTATAGGGAGTTTTTGGTAGATTCTAATGAGTAAAGAAAAATCTTCTGACATTTATAAAATAACAAGTTGGCGGCCGTGGGGCAGGCAAATATTTTTATTTGTTATCGGATTGAACTGATTGAAACGGCATTTTCGGGAAATTTCAAGTTTTTAAATACCATGGAGGTTAAAAAAATACAATGTGACTGTAATTTTTTTATGAAAGATGCGATATTTTCACCCGAATTCATCTCCAAAAAGGAAACGTGGTTGGGGATGGTTAAGGTTGATGTTGAATGAAGGAATTTAGAGTTATTTTTGTAGTATTTAGAAACAATCCAGTAACAAACTCCCACTTGCGCATGTGTGAGTGGCTGGTTTTTGTCTTTATAATCAGTTGAAGTATATGCTGGTGTTTACCAGAAAATTCCAAAAAAAATGGATTTTCAAAATGGCGGATGTGCTGTATGGATTTAAAGTTCGTTTCGTATTTTTCAACCGGTAAATAAAAACCCTTCTGTTGATTTGCGATAGTACGTTTGTTAACATAAATTGATTCTTATCAATGAGGATACTTACCATACTAAATGAAAGAAGTTTCAAGCACTCTGTATACGGATTAAGCTATTTACTATGGGAAGTCGACTTGCAAGGGTGCGTAGGGTCGCGGCGCTACCTTCGTGTGCCTCAAGCGGGCAGAGGTGAACATGGGGGGAACAAGGGCTGGTAAATAAACTCCTGCCAGCGAATGGTACACGTAGTAGCGCCGCAAACCGTAGCGCCCAAGCAAACAGAGCAAGGAATATTTTGGTTAATAGGAGTCTTCTACGGAATTATGGCAAATTCATAAGGCGCACAGTATGCGTAGGTGCGGAGGGTCGCGTCGCGACTTCGTGTGCCTCGAGCAGGTAGGGGTGGACGAGACGCGCAGCTGAGGCTGCAAGCCGAAGCTGCGTGGGGAGGGAGCTCCTGCCTGCGAAGAGGTGGCACGGAGGAAGCGACGCGAACCGTAGCGCCGCAGCAATCAGACAAAGTTTAACTGCCCTTAGGATAAACAAGTACGTGACTCGCGGGCTGCTTGCTGCCCGCGCACTACCCAACAGATATGGAAATTTTAGGTTCTTTCTTTCAGAATAAATAGTGGTTTCGTAAAACAGTTTTAGGAAAACAAGATTACCGACACGCACTATGCAACGCGCGAATAGCTTATCGGTATTTGCATTCAGGATTTCATAGTGGTTTCATAAAACGCTTTCCGTTACGGTAAACGTTATTGATCTGCACTTTGGAAATGAGGGGGAGCGGAAATAAGTACAAAAGCCAACTACACAAGTGAAATCGCATTCTGATAATTACAAGTGGTGACGTAAAACGCTGTTCAACGTCACAATAAAGATGCAAAACTAACTTAACCAACTGCCAAGCTGAATTTGCCTTAGGAAAATTAAAAGTGGTGACGTAAAACACTTTATAAAATACCAACTCACTCGAACTATGCGAAAGGCAAAGCACACACGACCCGCGGGCTGCTTGCAGCCCGCGCACCACCCAACCAACTAGTCTAACTTATATAAAGCTACACAACGACCACTGACTGATTGACATGATTGTTTGTGTTGAAGGAGTATAGATGGAGGTTTATGATGTATGGAGGAGTTTTTTGGTTCATTTGTGTGAGTTCAGGAAAAATCTGACATTTTCAAAAAACAAAATGGCGTCTGCTGGGTGAATTTTTTTTTTCTATTTTTTTTACTTTTTTCGATTTTGGTGTCAATTTCGGGAGATTTTTAGGTTTTGAATACGATTATGGTAGTGAAAAAATTAAAAAACAAGATGGCGGTCATTTTTTTTAACGCTGAAAATGGTGTTTTTTTCACCCGAATTGATCTCCAAGAAGGAGGCATGGTGGGGTTTGGTAATGTATGAGGGGTTTTTAGGGGTTGTTTTGTAGTTTTCAGGAAAATTCCAACATTTGGAAAAAACAAAATGGCGGCCGAGATATGACGATTTTTTTGCAAAAAGTAGACTCTAAAGTAGGCGAATTGTTCTACCAGATGCGCATGCGCTAGAGTTGTCGCTGTTGTTGTGTTCGATGAGGTATATGATGTTGTTTACCAGAAAACTCCAAAAAGTTGGAAATTCAAGATGGCCGCCGAGTTATTAAAAAAAAATCTAAAATCAATTTTTTTTTCCATGTCCCTTTTTCAGGTAGAAAGAGTAGAAATAGGTTAAAGTGATGTATGGGCAGTTTGTAAGTGTACTGGTAGAGATTGCATTAAAAATAATAAAAATTGTAAAAACAAGATGGCGGCCAAGTTTTACAACTTTGTTTGAATTTCTTCGCCAATTTTACTCTGGGCAGACCCCAAAGGACCCGAATTGTTCTCCCAGATTTACGTTAGTTACAGTTTTGAATATTGTACTATTAGATTAGGTATATGATGTAATTTACCAGAAAACTCCAAAAAGTTGACATTTCAAAATGGCGGATGTGCTATAAAGATTTCAGTTTGGTGAAAATTTTCAATATTATTTTGATTAATTGCACCCATTTCCATGCGTTTGCCATACAATGTTTGTTTGCAGTAATTTATCCTTACCATTGACCCTATCGATCGGCATCATAAAAATACAGGGTGTTTATTTTTTTTCAATTTTTACCGGTTCGACTCCCGGCGACTACAAGTGACTTTTGGAAAAACTTTGAATGTAGTTATTGTTTTTACTATAAATTAAGGGTAGCTTTCTTTCAGCGAAAAACCGTAGGTCGAATATTTAGAACACTTGCCCTACAAAGTTTACAATTTATGAGTTTATTATGAAAATGTGGTTCCCAATACATTTCAGAGGTGGCACCACTAGGGTTTCTAAAACGCGGTATCGAAATTATTTTCGTTTCATTCGTTAATTACGAGCCTTTCTGTTGCTTTGCGATAGTATGTTTGTTCGCAGAAATTAATCCTTGCTATTAACATGCTCGATCCCCATCATAAAAATACAGGGTGTTTTTACGATTTTCTATGACGACAAGTAATTTTTTGAAAATCTTTTGAATGCAGTTATTTGCGTGAGTTTGCGATAGTATGTTTGTTTGCAGAAATTGATCCTTACCATTGACCCTCTCGATTGGCATCATAAAAATACAGGCTGTTTTTTTTTACGATTTTCACCGGTTCAACTTCCGGCGTGACCAAGTGGTTTTTCGAAAAACTTTGAATGCAGTTATTGTTTTTACTCAAAAATAAGGGTAGTTTCCTTGAAGCAAAAAAACGTAGGTCAAATATTTGGGACACTTCCCCTACAAAGTGAAAGTAGTCTCAAACACACTGTATTCGAATTATGCTATTTACTACGAAGAGTCGACTTGCGTAGGTGCGGAGGGCCGCGGCGTTACTCCGTGTACCTCGAGCGGGTAGGGGTGAATGAGACGCACAGCTGAGGCTGCAAGCCGAAGCTGCGTGGCGAATGAACCCCTGCTTGCGAAGAGGTGCACGAGTAGCGCCGCGAACCGTAGCGCCGAAGCAAATAGAACAAATATATTTTTTAAACGGTATCTCTTCTCACACTATAAAAACAGCTTAATAAAACAAAAAATATATAGATACGTGCAAACATTCCATATACAGTTTACTCTTCTCACACTATAAAAACAGCTTAATAAAACAAAAAATATATAGATACTTGCAAACATTCCATATACAGTTTAATAATCGAAATAAAACTCAATTTGATATTCGAGAACTAAGCGAGTTTGCTGAGTACCTACCAACTACTTGACAACAGAACAGCTGTCAGATATAGCATTGCCAGACCGTCTTAAAACAAACGGATTTCTGCCTTTTACCGATGTACCGACATCGTTCGTCTGTTTTTATTTTCGGACCCTTTTCGGACTATCTAGACAACACACGAACACGTTTCGAAAATTTTGTTTCTTTTAATTACGTACCAGTAAATTTTGTGAAATCATATGGTTGCTCCCCCGCGTTTGTTGTACGTTGACTGTACTTATATTCAGAAAGTGGCATTTCATACGTTCGGACCGGAAAGTAGGTATACTATGACCCGGTGCTGGCTAAGATTAAAACAGAAAGGGGACAACCAATGCGAAAGTCAGCCTTGTTATATCTACTGGCTCTTTTGAAGGGTCATGTTATCCGAAATCAACTGAGCAATCTGGCAGCACTTGTGATTGTAAAAACAAAAACACATTATAACAACTTTGTCGAGCGATTTCGGCTCTCGACGGTGCATTGTTTTGTATTGCGGCGGGCCTGTTGAGCCCGTAGCAAGCCCATTGAACGAGCAGCTGGGAATTCTGAAGCCTGTGCTATTCTACGAAAAATTTGCCCAACACGAGACGCCACGACTCGCGGAGGCAGGACTGTAGGTCAGATAAGCTGAGGTACTTAAATCGGGCAACTGCATTCAAACAAATAATATGTCTTATATCATGTCCTAACATTTTTACTTCTTTTGTTTCAGTAACCCCGTGGGAAAAAGTTACAGGGGCGTGAGTTATTCTTTTCGTGTGGGACACCTGGGTCGTCCAACAACCTAATGAACCATGGTGTCAAGGGTTGACAAACCATGGAATGCCCCTAAGAATTATAGAACAGGGCTGGCAGATTTGTGTATTCAACTGTAGGTAATGTGGTAACCTTCTGCAGTCACTCTTCATAGTTGTTCTTGTGTGCAAAAAGAGCAGCCATTCAACCATGTTTATATTTCCATGGTGTTTGTACTGGTGATGAAGTTACTGAGTCATTAACTATTTTAAACATATACTATTAATAAAAGCTATGTATGTAACTAGGTATGTTACATTAAATAAATTATAAGAGGAACTGAAAAATCTGTTTTTTTACCCCCGTAAAGGATAAAGGCGTGATTTATGTATGTATTTAATTTACACATGATTATTAAATAAAAAACTATTTGGAAAGAAAAAACATTTCCTTCTAAAATCTTCCCAGAAATAATTTACCATTTACAACAAATGTGTATTCCCCTATATTTGGCCAAGGGATATGCCTACAGGCCAAATGTGTTTGTTTATTATATTATTATATTATTATTATAATTAGCCTATCAGATCCCACTGCTGGGCAAAGGCCTCCCCCGCGGTTTTCCACTTGTTGCGGTCTTGTGCAACCTCGGTCCAATCCTTTAAATGGGCATCGAAATCATCACGCCATCTTTTTCGGGGTCTACCTCTGCGACGAGACCCGCCTTGAGGTACCCAATCTTCCGTGACGATTCTAGCCCATCGATCAGGGTGCATCCTGCAGACATGCCCGGCCCAGTCCCATTTCAACTTGGCAGTTTTGTATCCTACGTCGGTGATGCCCGTCTGAGCTCGAAGTGTAGTGTTCCGAACTCTGTCTGTTCTCTTGACGCCGAGGATACTTCGCTCCATCGCTCTTTGGCAGACCTTGAGTTTGGACTTCTGACCTTCTGTTAGAGACCAGGTTTGAGCACCGTAGGTTAAGACAGGCAGAATACACATGTCAATGAGTTTTCTTTTGAGTGATAAAGGCAGTTCACCCTTCATGAACTGTTTTAACGACCAGAAGCTTTTCCAAGCGTTTTCAATCCGACGATCGATCTCTTTTTCTTGCCTGTTGTCCAACGAAGCAATCTGGCCTAGGTATATATACTCATCGACATAATGTATTGTCTGCCCGTCGACCTGTACCCTATGTTTCGTGCTATTGGTCATCAGTTGGGTCTTTGTCCTGTTCATGTGAAGTCCAACCTCAAGGCTTGCTGCATTCAAACTTTGAAGCATCTCCTCGAGTTCCTGTGCCGTATTAGCAAACAGAACAATGTCGTCGGCGAAACGTAGATTTGTCAATCGTTTTTCGCCGACGACAATGCCTCGTGATTCCCATAGTACAGATAGCTGTTTGAACACTTCCTCCAAGGTGCACGTAAATAGTTTAGGGGAGAGGGGGTCACCCTGTTTCACGCCCTTCTCGATGTCAAATGACGGACCCGAAAGGTGGAGCTTGATGGATGCTGTACTGTGGGTGTAGACCAACTCCAAAAGTTTGACATATGTCTCTTCTATGCCTTGTGTGCGAAGAGCTGAGAATATTGCTGAGTGTGAGAGGCTGTCAAACGCTTTGGAGTAGTCCACGAAAGCTAAGTACAGCGGTGTGTGGAACTCGGTGTGCCTTTCTATTATCAGATTCAGCGTATGTAGGTGGTCAGTAGTAGAGAATGATGGTCGAAAGCCGGCCTGCTCTGGTGGTTGGTGTGTTTGTTTATGAAACTAAAATTTCTCAGAAGCTTACTCTTTTATTTAAAAAAAATTGGGCAAGCCTACAATAAACCCTTACTTCATTTAAACATATTATTTGTTGAACACAGTATAAGTTGTTTGTCAACATCACTTAGTATGGAAAAATAATTTCATAATTTATCTTAAATAATATACTTTTTCTTTATATCAAAAGAGGTATGTACAGGTTTGTGTAAAAGAAAACAAGATATAATTCATATTTAAAATCTTATTTTTATGTAAAACATTCCCTAAAATGTTATAGCAGTTTTGTACGTCTTGTTTCTTCTTTTTCATGATAATAGTTTTACTTAATGACATCTCATATACCTTATAATTTTCCAGTAATTTGTGACACCAACAGCCCATTTGTTTACAACTATTAGGTCTTCTATAATAGTGGATGGTTCATCATCTGAACAGTTTGGTGTTGATTGTTTACCTTGAATTTAGAACCGAGAATAAAGTTGTGTTTGTTTTTACTTATCTAAAAGACTAATGTGTACAATGATTTCCAATTATTACCAACAAATCTTATATATATAATACTAGCTTTTACCCGCGACTTCGTCCGCGTTAGATAGTATTTTTAGAAAGAGGTTCTAAAGTTGATATGTATATTCATAGTAAGCATGACAGTGATATTAGAACAGTTCTTATCTCTACTGTTTAAGGATACCTTGCTTGCTTCTGTTGTTAAAGGGACAATTCAAAATTTGCCATCCGGTGTACTGCGCTGACAGATCAATATTTATAACCATGGGATACAAAAGTCAGTAGATAAAAAAAAATCCTTGGTAAAAAGTTGCCAATGTCCTTTCTCAACTTATTCCCATCATACTGGCCAACTTTTGTTTTGGAACCATTTCTGTATCTCTAATAGTTTAGGTGGGCTCCTGATCGTACACCTGGTGGTCTACATAAGGTACTCCAGATCCTCAGTATCCTTGTAAAAAGAAGGAGTCCATCATACTGGCCAACTTTTGTTTTGGAACTATTTCTTTATCTCTAATAGTTTAGGTGGCCTCCTAATGGTGCACCTGGTGGTCTACATAAGGTACTCCAGATCCCCAATGTCCTTGTAAAAAGAAGCGGCCCATCATACTGAACAACTTTTGTTTTGGAACCATTTCTTTATCTCTAATAATTTAGCTGGGCTCCTGATGGTACACCTGGTGGTCTACATAAGGTACTCCAGATCCCCAATGTCCTTGTGAAAAGAAGCGGCCCATCATACTGAACAACTTTTGTTTTGAAACCATTTCTTTATCTCTAATTGTTTAGCTATGCTCCTGATCGTACACCTGGTGGTCTACATAAGCTACTCCAGATCCTCAACGTCCTTGTGAAAAGAAACGGCCCATCATACTGAACAATTTTTGTTTTGGTACCATTTATGTATCTCTAATAGTTTAGGTGGGCTCCTGATGGTACACCTGGTGGTCTACATAAGGTACTCCAGATCCCCAATGTCCTTGTGAAAAGAAGCGGCCCATCATACTGAACAACTTTTGTTTTGAAACCATTTCTTTATCTCTAATTGTTTAGCTATGCTCCTGTTCGTACACCTGGTGGTCTACATAAGCTACTCCAGATTCTCAACGTCCTTGTGAAAAGAAACGGCCCATCATACTGAACAATTTTTGTTTTGGTACCATTTATGTATCTCTAATAGTTTAGGTGGGCTCCTGATGGTACACCTGGTGGTCTACATAAGGTACTCCAGATTCTCAATGTCCTTGTGAAAAGAAGCAGCCCATCATACTGAGCAACTTTTGTTTTGGAACCATTTCTATATCTCTTATTGTTTAGCTGGGCTCCTGATGGTACACCTGGTGGTCTACATAAGGTACTCCAGATCCTCAATGTCCTTGTGAAAAGAAGCGACCCATCAAAATGGACAACTATTGTTTAAGAACCATGCCTGTATCTCTTATAGTTTAGCTGTGCTCCTGATGGTACACCTGGTGGTCTACATAAGCTACTCCAGATCCTCAATGTCCTTGTGAAAAGTAGCGGCCCATCATACTGAAAAACTTTTGTTTTGGAACCATGCCTGTATCTCTTATAGTTTAGCTGGGCTCCTGGAGGTACACCTGGTGGTCTACATAAGGTTCTCCAGATCCTCAATGTCCTTGTGAAAAGAAGCGACCCATCAAAATGGACAACTATTGTTTAAGAACCATGCCTGTATCTCTTATAGTTTAGCTGGGCTCCTGATGGTACACCTGGTGGTCTACATAAGGTACTCCAGATCCTCAATATCCTTGTGAAAAGAAGCGGCCCATCATACTGAACAACTTTTGTTTTGGAACCATGCCTGTATCTCTTATAGTTTAGCTGGGCTCCTGGAGGTACACCTGGTGGTCTACATCTGTACTCTTGACCCTCGAATGGTGATAAAAAGTAGCCTTTGTCCGTTCTCGGTATGCTAGCAATCTCTGTGCCAAGTTTCATGAAGATCGGTTCAGCGGTTTGGCCGTGAAAGCGTAGCAGACAGACAGACAGACAGACAGAGTTACTTTCGCATTTATAATATTAGTGTGGATTGTTTAGCTGGGCTCCTGATGGTACACCTGGTGGTCTACATAAGGTACTCCAGATCCTCAATGTCCTTGTGAAAAAAAGCGACCCATCAAAATGGACAACTATTGTTTAAGAACCATGCCTGTATCTCTTATAGTTTAGCTGGGCTCCTGATGGTACACCTGGTGGTCTACATAAGGTACTCCAGATCCTCAATGTCCTTGTGAAAAGTAGCGGCCCATCATACTGAAAAACTTTTGTTTTGGAACCATGCCTGTATCTCTTATAGTTTAGCTGGGCTCCTGGAGGTACACCTGGTGGTCTACATAAGGTACTCCAGATCCTCAATGTCCTTGTGAAAAGAAGCGACCCATCAAAATGGACAACTATTGTTTAAGAACCATGCCTGTATCTCTTATAGTTTAGCTGGGCTCCTGATGGTACACCTGGTGGTCTACATAAGGTACTCCAGATCCTCAATGTCCTTGTGAAAAGAAGCGGCCCATCATACTGAACAACTTTTGTTTTGGAACCATGCCTGTATCTCTTATAGTTTAGCTGGGCTCCTGGAGGTACACCTGGTGGTCTACATCTGTACTCTTGACCCTCGAATGGTGATAAAAAGTAGCCTTTGTCCGTTCTCGGTATGCTAGCAATCTCTGTGCCAAGTTTCATGAAGATCGGTTCAGCGGTTTGGCCGTGAAAGCGTAGCAGACAGACAGACAGACAGACAGACAGACAGAGTTACTTTCGCATTTATAATATTAGTGTGGATTGTTTAGCTGGGCTCCTGATGGTACACCTGGTGGTCTACATAAGGTACTCCAGATCCTCAATGTCCTTGTGAAAAAAAGCGACCCATCAAAATGGACAACTATTGTTTAAGAACCATGCCTGTATCTCTTATAGTTTAGCTGGGCTCCTGATGGTACACCTGGTGGTCTACATAAGGTACTCCAGATCCTCAATGTCCTTGTGAAAAGAAGCGGCCCATTATACTGAACAACTTTTGTTTTGGAACCATGCCTGTATCTCTTATAGTTTAGCTGGGCTCCTGGAGGTACACCTGGTGGTCTACATAAGGTACTCCAGATCCTCAATGTCCTTGTGAAAAGAAGCGACCCATCAAAATGGACAACTATTGTTTAAGAACCATGCCTGTATCTCTTATAGTTTAGCTGGGCTCCTGGAGGTACACCTGGTGGTCTACATCTGTACTCCAGACCCTCGAATGGTGATAAAAAGTAGCCTTTGTCCGTTCTCGGTATGCTAGCAATCTCTGTGCCAAGTTTCATGAAGATCGGTTCAGCGGTTTGGCCGTGAAAGCGTAGCAGACAGACAGACAGACAGACAGACAGACAGAGTTACTTTCGCATTTATAATATTAGTGTGGATTGTTTAGCTGGGCTCCTGATGGTACACCTGGTGGTCTACATAAGGTACTCCAGATCCTCAATGTCCTTGTGAAAAAAAGCGACCCATCAAAATGGACAACTATTGTTTAAGAACCATGCCTGTATCTCTTATAGTTTAGCTGGGCTCCTGATGGTACACCTGGTGGTCTACATAAGGTACTCCAGATCCTCAATGTCCTTGTGAAAAGTAGCGGCCCATCATACTGAAAAACTTTTGTTTTGGAACCATGCCTGTATCTCTTATAGTTTAGCTGGGCTCCTGGAGGTACACCTGGTGGTCTACATAAGCTACTCCAGATTCTCAACGTCCTTGTGAAAAGAAACGGCCCATCATACTGAACAATTTTTGTTTTGGTACCATTTATGTATCTCTAATAGTTTAGGTGGGCTCCTGATGGTACACCTGGTGGTCTACATAAGGTACTCCAGATTCTCAATGTCCTTGTGAAAAGAAGCAGCCCATCATACTGAGCAACTTTTGTTTTGGAACCATTTCTATATCTCTTATTGTTTAGCTGGGCTCCTGATGGTACACCTGGTGGTCTACATAAGGTACTCCAGATCCTCAATGTCCTTGTGAAAAGAAGCGACCCATCAAAATGGACAACTATTGTTTAAGAACCATGCCTGTATCTCTTATAGTTTAGCTGTGCTCCTGATGGTACACCTGGTGGTCTACATAAGCTACTCCAGATCCTCAATGTCCTTGTGAAAAGTAGCGGCCCATCATACTGAAAAACTTTTGTTTTGGAACCATGCCTGTATCTCTTATAGTTTAGCTGGGCTCCTGGAGGTACACCTGGTGGTCTACATAAGGTTCTCCAGATCCTCAATGTCCTTGTGAAAAGAAGCGACCCATCAAAATGGACAACTATTGTTTAAGAACCATGCCTGTATCTCTTATAGTTTAGCTGGGCTCCTGATGGTACACCTGGTGGTCTACATAAGGTACTCCAGATCCTCAATATCCTTGTGAAAAGAAGCGGCCCATCATACTGAACAACTTTTGTTTTGGAACCATGCCTGTATCTCTTATAGTTTAGCTGGGCTCCTGGAGGTACACCTGGTGGTCTACATCTGTACTCTTGACCCTCGAATGGTGATAAAAAGTAGCCTTTGTCCGTTCTCGGTATGCTAGCAATCTCTGTGCCAAGTTTCATGAAGATCGGTTCAGCGGTTTGGCCGTGAAAGCGTAGCAGACAGACAGACAGACAGACAGACAGACAGAGTTACTTTCGCATTTATAATATTAGTGTGGATTGTTTAGCTGGGCTCCTGATGGTACACCTGGTGGTCTACATAAGGTACTCCAGATCCTCAATGTCCTTGTGAAAAAAAGCGACCCATCAAAATGGACAACTATTGTTTAAGAACCATGCCTGTATCTCTTATAGTTTAGCTGGGCTCCTGATGGTACACCTGGTGGTCTACATAAGGTACTCCAGATCCTCAATGTCCTTGTGAAAAGTAGCGGCCCATCATACTGAAAAACTTTTGTTTTGGAACCATGCCTGTATCTCTTATAGTTTAGCTGGGCTCCTGGAGGTACACCTGGTGGTCTACATAAGGTACTCCAGATCCTCAATGTCCTTGTGAAAAGAAGCGACCCATCAAAATGGACAACTATTGTTTAAGAACCATGCCTGTATCTCTTATAGTTTAGCTGGGCTCCTGATGGTACACCTGGTGGTCTACATAAGGTACTCCAGATCCTCAATGTCCTTGTGAAAAGAAGCGGCCCATCATACTGAACAACTTTTGTTTTGGAACCATGCCTGTATCTCTTATAGTTTAGCTGGGCTCCTGGAGGTACACCTGGTGGTCTACATAAGGTACTCCAGATCCTCAATGTCCTTGTGAAAAGAAGCGACCCATCAAAATGGACAACTATTGTTTAAGAACCATGCCTGTATCTCTTATAGTTTAGCTGGGCTCCTGATGGTACACCTGGTGGTCTACATAAGGTACTCCAGATCCTCAATGTCCTTGTGAAAAGAAGCGGCCCATCATACTGAACAACTTTTGTTTTGGAACCATGCCTGTATCTCTTATAGTTTAGCTGGGCTCCTGGAGGTACACCTGGTGGTCTACATCTGTACTCCAGACCCTCGAATGGTGATAAAAAGTAGCCTATGTCCGTTCTCGGTATGCTAGCAATCTCTGTGCCAAGTTTCATGAAGATCGGTTCAGCGGTTTGGCCGTGAAAGCGTAGCAGACAGACAGACAGACAGACAGACAGACAGAGTTACTTTCGCATTTATAATATTAGTGTGGATTGTTTAGCTGGGCTCCTGATGGTACACCTGGTGGTCTACATAAGGTACTCCAGATCCTCAATGTCCTTGTGAAAAGAAGCGACCCATCAAAATGGACAACTATTGTTTAAGAACCATGCCTGTATCTCTTATAGTTTAGCTGGGCTCCTGATGGTACACCTGGTGGTCTACATAAGGTACTCCAGATCCTCAATGTCCTTGTGAAAAGTAGCGGCCCATCATACTGAAAAACTTTTGTTTTGGAACCATGCCTGTATCTCTTATAGTTTAGCTGGGCTCCTGGAGGTACACCTGGTGGTCTACATAAGGTACTCCAGATCCTCAATGTCCTTGTGAAAAGAAGCGACCCATCAAAATGGACAACTATTGTTTAAGAACCATGCCTGTATCTCTTATAGTTTAGCTGGGCTCCTGATGGTACACCTGGTGGTCTACATAAGGTACTCCAGATCCTCAATGTCCTTGTGAAAAGAAGCGGCCCATCATACTGAACAACTTTTGTTTTGGAACCATGCCTGTATCTCTTATAGTTTAGCTGGGCTCCTGGAGGTACACCTGGTGGTCTACATCTGTACTCCAGACCCTCGAATGGTGATAAAAAGTAGCCTATGTCCGTTCTCGGTATGCTAGCAATCTCTGTGCCAAGTTTCATGAAGATCGGTTCAGCGGTTTGGCCGTGAAAGCGTAGCAGACAGACAGACAGACAGACAGACAGACAGAGTTACTTTCGCATTTATAATATTAGTGTGGAAGCTTTTACCCGCGACTTTGTCCGCGTTAGATAGTATTTTTAGAAAGAGGTTCTAAAGTTGATATGTATATTCATAGTAAGCATGACAGTGATATTAGAACAGTTCTTATCTCTACTGTTTAAGGATACCTTGCTTGCTTCTGTTGTTAAAGGGACAATTCAAAATTTGCCATCCGGTGTACTGCGCTGACAGATCAATATTTATAACCATGGGATACAAAAGTCAGTAGATAAAAAAAAATCCTTGGTAAAAAGTTGCCAATGTCCTTTCTCAACTTATTCCCATCATACTGGCCAACTTTTGTTTTGGAACCATTTCTGTATCTCTAATAGTTTAGGTGGGCTCCTGATCGTACACCTGGTGGTCTACATAAGGTACTCCAGATCCTCAGTATCCTTGTAAAAAGAAGGAGTCCATCATACTGGCCAACTTTTGTTTTGGAACTATTTCTTTATCTCTAATAGTTTAGGTGGCCTCCTAATGGTGCACCTGGTGGTCTACATAAGGTACTCCAGATCCCCAATGTCCTTGTGAAAAGAAGCGGCCCATCATACTGAACAACTTTTGTTTTGGAACCATTTCTTTATCTCTAATAATTTAGCTGGGCTCCTGATGGTACACCTGGTGGTCTACATAAGGTACTCCAGATCCCCAATGTCCTTGTGAAAAGAAGCGGCCCATCATACTGAACAACTTTTGTTTTGAAACCATTTCTTTATCTCTAATTGTTTAGCTATGCTCCTGATCGTACACCTGGTGGTCTACATAAGCTACTCCAGATCCTCAACGTCCTTGTGAAAAAAAACGGCCCATCATACTGAACAATTTTTGTTTTGGTACCATTTATGTATCTCTAATAGTTTAGGTGGGCTCCTGATGGTACACCTGGTGGTCTACATAAGGTACTCCAGATCCCCAATGTCCTTGTGAAAAGAAGCGGCCCATCATACTGAACAACTTTTGTTTTGAAACCATTTCTTTATCTCTAATTGTTTAGCTATGCTCCTGATCGTACACCTGGTGGTCTACATAAGCTACTCCAGATTCTCAACGTCCTTGTGAAAAGAAACGGCCCATCATACTGAACAATTTTTGTTTTGGTACCATTTATGTATCTCTAATAGTGTAGGTGGGCTCCTGATGGTACACCTGGTGGTCTACATAAGGTACTCCAGATTCTCAATGTCCTTGTGAAAAGAAGCAGCCCATCATACTGAGCAACTTTTGTTTTGGAACCATTTCTATATCTCTTATTGTTTAGCTGGGCTCCTGATGGTACACCTGGTGGTCTACATAAGGTACTCCAGATCCTCAATGTCCTTGTGAAAAGAAGCGACCCATCAAAATGGACAACTATTGTTTAAGAACCATGCCTGTATCTCTTATAGTTTAGCTGGGCTCCTGGAGGTACACCTGGTGGTCTACATCTGTACTCTTGACCCTCGAATGGTGATAAAAAGTAGCCTTTGTCCGTTCTCGGTATGCTAGCAATCTCTGTGCCAAGTTTCATGAAGATCGGTTCAGCGGTTTGGCCGTGAAAGCGTAGCAGACAGACAGACAGACAGACAGACAGACAGAGTTACTTTCGCATTTATAATATTAGTGTGGATTGTTTAGCTGGGCTCCTGATGGTACACCTGGTGGTCTACATAAGGTACTCCAGATCCTCAATGTCCTTGTGAAAAAAAGCGACCCATCAAAATGGACAACTATTGTTTAAGAACCATGCCTGTATCTCTTATAGTTTAGCTGGGCTCCTGATGGTACACCTGGTGGTCTACATAAGGTACTCCAGATCCTCAATGTCCTTGTGAAAAGTAGCGGCCCATCATACTGAAAAACTTTTGTTTTGGAACCATGCCTGTATCTCTTATAGTTTAGCTGGGCTCCTGGAGGTACACCTGGTGGTCTACATAAGGTACTCCAGATCCTCAATGTCCTTGTGAAAAGAAGCGACCCATCAAAATGGACAACTATTGTTTAAGAACCATGCCTGTATCTCTTATAGTTTAGCTGGGCTCCTGATGGTACACCTGGTGGTCTACATAAGGTACTCCAGATCCTCAATGTCCTTGTGAAAAGAAGCGGCCCATCATACTGAACAACTTTTGTTTTGGAACCATGCCTGTATCTCTTATAGTTTAGCTGGGCTCCTGGAGGTACACCTGGTGGTCTACATAAGGTACTCCAGATCCTCAATGTCCTTGTGAAAAGAAGCGACCCATCAAAATGGACAACTATTGTTTAAGAACCATGCCTGTATCTCTTATAGTTTAGCTGGGCTCCTGATGGTACACCTGGTGGTCTACATAAGGTACTCCAGATCCTCAATGTCCTTGTGAAAAGAAGCGGCCCATCATACTGAACAACTTTTGTTTTGGAACCATGCCTGTATCTCTTATAGTTTAGCTGGGCTCCTGGAGGTACACCTGGTGGTCTACATCTGTACTCCAGACCCTCGAATGGTGATAAAAAGTAGCCTATGTCCGTTCTCGGTATGCTAGCAATCTCTGTGCCAAGTTTCATGAAGATCGGTTCAGCGGTTTGGCCGTGAAAGCGTAGCAGACAGACAGACAGACAGACAGACAGACAGAGTTACTTTCGCATTTATAATATTAGTGTGGATTGTTTAGCTGGGCTCCTGATGGTACACCTGGTGGTCTACATAAGGTACTCCAGATCCTCAATGTCCTTGTGAAAAGAAGCGACCCATCAAAATGGACAACTATTGTTTAAGAACCATGCCTGTATCTCTTATAGTTTAGCTGGGCTCCTGATGGTACACCTGGTGGTCTACATAAGGTACTCCAGATCCTCAATGTCCTTGTGAAAAGTAGCGGCCCATCATACTGAAAAACTTTTGTTTTGGAACCATGCCTGTATCTCTTATAGTTTAGCTGGGCTCCTGGAGGTACACCTGGTGGTCTACATAAGGTACTCCAGATCCTCAATGTCCTTGTGAAAAGAAGCGACCCATCAAAATGGACAACTATTGTTTAAGAACCATGCCTGTATCTCTTATAGTTTAGCTGGGCTCCTGATGGTACACCTGGTGGTCTACATAAGGTACTCCAGATCCTCAATGTCCTTGTGAAAAGAAGCGGCCCATCATACTGAACAACTTTTGTTTTGGAACCATGCCTGTATCTCTTATAGTTTAGCTGGGCTCCTGGAGGTACACCTGGTGGTCTACATCTGTACTCCAGACCCTCGAATGGTGATAAAAAGTAGCCTATGTCCGTTCTCGGTATGCTAGCAATCTCTGTGCCAAGTTTCATGAAGATCGGTTCAGCGGTTTGGCCGTGAAAGCGTAGCAGACAGACAGACAGACAGACAGACAGACAGAGTTACTTTCGCATTTATAATATTAGTGTGGAAGCTTTTACCCGCGACTTTGTCCGCGTTAGATAGTATTTTTAGAAAGAGGTTCTAAAGTTGATATGTATATTCATAGTAAGCATGACAGTGATATTAGAACAGTTCTTATCTCTACTGTTTAAGGATACCTTGCTTGCTTCTGTTGTTAAAGGGACAATTCAAAATTTGCCATCCGGTGTACTGCGCTGACAGATCAATATTTATAACCATGGGATACAAAAGTCAGTAGATAAAAAAAAATCCTTGGTAAAAAGTTGCCAATGTCCTTTCTCAACTTATTCCCATCATACTGGCCAACTTTTGTTTTGGAACCATTTCTGTATCTCTAATAGTTTAGGTGGGCTCCTGATCGTACACCTGGTGGTCTACATAAGGTACTCCAGATCCTCAGTATCCTTGTAAAAAGAAGGAGTCCATCATACTGGCCAACTTTTGTTTTGGAACTATTTCTTTATCTCTAATAGTTTAGGTGGCCTCCTAATGGTGCACCTGGTGGTCTACATAAGGTACTCCAGATCCCCAATGTCCTTGTGAAAAGAAGCGGCCCATCATACTGAACAACTTTTGTTTTGGAACCATTTCTTTATCTCTAATAATTTAGCTGGGCTCCTGATGGTACACCTGGTGGTCTACATAAGGTACTCCAGATCCCCAATGTCCTTGTGAAAAGAAGCGGCCCATCATACTGAACAACTTTTGTTTTGAAACCATTTCTTTATCTCTAATTGTTTAGCTATGCTCCTGATCGTACACCTGGTGGTCTACATAAGCTACTCCAGATCCTCAACGTCCTTGTGAAAAGAAACGGCCCATCATACTGAACAATTTTTGTTTTGGTACCATTTATGTATCTCTAATAGTTTAGGTGGGCTCCTGATGGTACACCTGGTGGTCTACATAAGGTACTCCAGATCCCCAATGTCCTTGTGAAAAGAAGCGGCCCATCATACTGAACAACTTTTGTTTTGAAACCATTTCTTTATCTCTAATTGTTTAGCTATGCTCCTGATCGTACACCTGGTGGTCTACATAAGCTACTCCAGATTCTCAACGTCCTTGTGAAAAGAAACGGCCCATCATACTGAACAATTTTTGTTTTGGTACCATTTATGTATCTCTAATAGTGTAGGTGGGCTCCTGATGGTACACCTGGTGGTCTACATAAGGTACTCCAGATTCTCAATGTCCTTGTGAAAAGAAGCAGCCCATCATACTGAGCAACTTTTGTTTTGGAACCATTTCTATATCTCTTATTGTTTAGCTGGGCTCCTGATGGTACACCTGGTGGTCTACATAAGGTACTCCAGATCCTCAATGTCCTTGTGAAAAGAAGCGACCCATCAAAATGGACAACTATTGTTTAAGAACCATGCCTGTATCTCTTATAGTTTAGCTGGGCTCCTGATGGTACACCTGGTGGTCTACATAAGGTACTCCAGATCCTCAATGTCCTTGTGAAAAGTAGCGGCCCATCATACTGAAAAACTTTTGTTTTGGAACCATGCCTGTATCTCTTATAGTTTAGCTGGGCTCCTGGAGGTACACCTGGTGGTCTACATAAGGTACTCCAGATCCTCAATGTCCTTGTGAAAAGAAGCGACCCATCAAAATGGACAACTATTGTTTAAGAACCATGCCTGTATCTCTTATAGTTTAGCTGGGCTCCTGATGGTACACCTGGTGGTCTACATAAGGTACTCCAGATCCTCAATGTCCTTGTGAAAAGAAGCGGCCCATCATACTGAACAACTTTTGTTTTGGAACCATGCCTGTATCTCTTATAGTTTAGCTGGGCTCCTGGAGGTACACCTGGTGGTCTACATCTGTACTCCAGACCCTCGAATGGTGATAAAAAGTAGCCTATGTCCGTTCTCGGTATGCTAGCAATCTCTGTGCCAAGTTTCATGAAGATCGGTTCAGCGGTTTGGCCGTGAAAGCGTAGCAGACAGACAGACAGACAGACAGACAGACAGAGTTACTTTCGCATTTATAATATTAGTGTGGATTGTTTAGCTGGGCTCCTGATGGTACACCTGGTGGTCTACATAAGGTACTCCAGATCCTCAATGTCCTTGTGAAAAAAAGCGACCCATCAAAATGGACAACTATTGTTTAAGAACCATGCCTGTATCTCTTATAGTTTAGCTGGGCTCCTGATGGTACACCTGGTGGTCTACATAAGGTACTCCAGATCCTCAATGTCCTTGTGAAAAGTAGCGGCCCATCATACTGAAAAACTTTTGTTTTGGAACCATGCCTGTATCTCTTATAGTTTAGCTGGGCTCCTGGAGGTACACCTGGTGGTCTACATAAGGTACTCCAGATCCTCAATGTCCTTGTGAAAAGAAGCGACCCATCAAAATGGACAACTATTGTTTAAGAACCATGCCTGTATCTCTTATAGTTTAGCTGGGCTCCTGATGGTACACCTGGTGGTCTACATAAGGTACTCCAGATCCTCAATGTCCTTGTGAAAAGAAGCGGCCCATCATACTGAACAACTTTTGTTTTGGAACCATGCCTGTATCTCTTATAGTTTAGCTGGGCTCCTGGAGGTACACCTGGTGGTCTACATCTGTACTCCAGACCCTCGAATGGTGATAAAAAGTAGCCTATGTCCGTTCTCGGTATGCTAGCAATCTCTGTGCCAAGTTTCATGAAGATCGGTTCAGCGGTTTGGCCGTGAAAGCGTAGCAGACAGACAGACAGACAGACAGACAGACAGAGTTACTTTCGCATTTATAATATTAGTGTGGAAGCTTTTACCCGCGACTTTGTCCGCGTTAAATAGTATTTTTAGAAAGAGGTTCTAAAGTTGATATGTATATTCATAGTAAGCATGACAGTGATATTAGAACAGTTCTTATCTCTACTGTTTAAGGATACCTTGCTTGCTTCTGTTGTTAAAGGGACAATTCAAAATTTGCCATCCGGTGTACTGCGCTGACAGATCAATATTTATAACCATGGGATACAAAAGTCAGTAGATAAAAAAAAATCCTTGGTAAAAAGTTGCCAATGTCCTTTCTCAACTTATTCCCATCATACTGGCCAACTTTTGTTTTGGAACCATTTCTGTATCTCTAATAGTTTAGGTGGGCTCCTGATCGTACACCTGGTGGTCTACATAAGGTACTCCAGATCCTCAGTATCCTTGTAAAAAGAAGGAGTCCATCATACTGGCCAACTTTTGTTTTGGAACTATTTCTTTATCTCTAATAGTTTAGGTGGCCTCCTAATGGTGCACCTGGTGGTCTACATAAGGTACTCCAGATCCCCAATGTCCTTGTGAAAAGAAGCGGCCCATCATACTGAACAACTTTTGTTTTGGAACCATTTCTTTATCTCTAATAATTTAGCTGGGCTCCTGATGGTACACCTGGTGGTCTACATAAGGTACTCCAGATCCCCAATGTCCTTGTGAAAAGAAGCGGCCCATCATACTGAACAACTTTTGTTTTGAAACCATTTCTTTATCTCTAATTGTTTAGCTATGCTCCTGATCGTACACCTGGTGGTCTACATAAGCTACTCCAGATCCTCAACGTCCTTGTGAAAAGAAACGGCCCATCATACTGAACAATTTTTGTTTTGGTACCATTTATGTATCTCTAATAGTTTAGGTGGGCTCCTGATGGTACACCTGGTGGTCTACATAAGGTACTCCAGATCCCCAATGTCCTTGTGAAAAGAAGCGGCCCATCATACTGAACAACTTTTGTTTTGAAACCATTTCTTTATCTCTAATTGTTTAGCTATGCTCCTGATCGTACACCTGGTGGTCTACATAAGCTACTCCAGATTCTCAACGTCCTTGTGAAAAGAAACGGCCCATCATACTGAACAATTTTTGTTTTGGTACCATTTATGTATCTCTAATAGTGTAGGTGGGCTCCTGATGGTACACCTGGTGGTCTACATAAGGTACTCCAGATTCTCAATGTCCTTGTGAAAAGAAGCAGCCCATCATACTGAGCAACTTTTGTTTTGGAACCATTTCTATATCTCTTATTGTTTAGCTGGGCTCCTGATGGTACACCTGGTGGTCTACATAAGGTACTCCAGATCCTCAATGTCCTTGTGAAAAGAAGCGACCCATCAAAATGGACAACTATTGTTTAAGAACCATGCCTGTATCTCTTATAGTTTAGCTGGGCTCCTGATGGTACACCTGGTGGTCTACATAAGGTACTCCAGATCCTCAATGTCCTTGTGAAAAGTAGCGGCCCATCATACTGAAAAACTTTTGTTTTGGAACCATGCCTGTATCTCTTATAGTTTAGCTGGGCTCCTGGAGGTACACCTGGTGGTCTACATAAGGTACTCCAGATCCTCAATGTCCTTGTGAAAAGAAGCGACCCATCAAAATGGACAACTATTGTTTAAGAACCATGCCTGTATCTCTTATAGTTTAGCTGGGCTCCTGATGGTACACCTGGTGGTCTACATAAGGTACTCCAGATCCTCAATGTCCTTGTGAAAAGAAGCGGCCCATCATACTGAACAACTTTTGTTTTGGAACCATGCCTGTATCTCTTATAGTTTAGCTGGGCTCCTGGAGGTACACCTGGTGGTCTACATCTGTACTCCAGACCCTCGAATGGTGATAAAAAGTAGCCTATGTCCGTTCTCGGTATGCTAGCAATCTCTGTGCCAAGTTTCATGAAGATCGGTTCAGCGGTTTGGCCGTGAAAGCGTAGCAGACAGACAGACAGACAGACAGACAGACAGAGTTACTTTCGCATTTATAATATTAGTGTGGATTGTTTAGCTGGGCTCCTGATGGTACACCTGGTGGTCTACATAAGGTACTCCAGATCCTCAATGTCCTTGTGAAAAGAAGCGACCCATCAAAATGGACAACTATTGTTTAAAAACCATGCCTGTATCTCTTATAGTTTAGCTGGGCTCCTGATGGTACACCTGGTGGTCTACATAAGGTACTCCAGATCCTCAATGTCCTTGTGAAAAGTAGCGGCCCATCATACTGAAAAACTTTTGTTTTGGAACCATGCCTGTATCTCTTATAGTTTAGCTGGGCTCCTGGAGGTACACCTGGTGGTCTACATAAGGTACTCCAGATCCTCAATGTCCTTGTGAAAAGAAGCGACCCATCAAAATGGACAACTATTGTTTAAGAACCATGCCTGTATCTCTTATAGTTTAGCTGGGCTCCTGATGGTACACCTGGTGGTCTACATAAGGTACTCCAGATCCTCAATGTCCTTGTGAAAAGAAGCGGCCCATCATACTGAACAACTTTTGTTTGGGAACCATGCCTGTATCTCTTATAGTTTAGCTGGGCTCCTGGAGGTACACCTGGTGGTCTACATCTGTACTCCAGACCCTCGAATGGTGATAAAAAGTAGCCTATGTCCGTTCTCGGTATGCTAGCAATCTCTGTGCCAAGTTTCATGAAGATCGGTTCAGCGGTTTGGCCGTGAAAGCGTAGCAGACAGACAGACAGACAGACAGACAGACAGAGTTACTTTCGCATTTATAATATTAGTATATAGTATATAGTATATAAGTATATA
The DNA here is from genome assembly GCA_027580185.1 of Tuta absoluta. Taxonomy (NCBI): domain Eukaryota; kingdom Metazoa; phylum Arthropoda; class Insecta; order Lepidoptera; family Gelechiidae; genus Tuta; species Tuta absoluta. Next base: position 2,348,110 of record JAQAHW010000060.1, read on the forward strand.
AGTATATAATATTAGTATATTAAAAGTAGCCTATGTCCGTTCTCGGTATGCTAGCAATCTCTGTGCCAAGTTTCATGAAGATCGGTTCAGCGGTTTGGCCGTGAAAGCGTAGCAGACAGACAGACAGACAGACAGACAGACAGAGTTACTTTCGCATTTATAATATTAGTGTGGATAACACATTCATCTTCTTCCTTGCAGTAGGAAACGAGAGCAGTGCCTACTTGCTGATGGATGATGCTCCATTAATTAGGTTTTGCAGGTACTTCATCAGCTTTACCTCCTCAAACCTTTGAAGGTTGGTGTCTAATCCTATAGAAATAAGAAACATCTTTTAAAAATATGTTTGCTGAATCTTTTCTACTAACTAGCTACTACATAGGTAATTATTAACATATCACATCAGCATAAAAAAATTCCAATACTGTGTGTATGCCAGTTAGATATGAGCGCCGCGCCGGCGCGCCGCCGCCGCCGCTGATTTTCCCGCGCCGCCGCCGCCACGAAATGGCAACGGCGCACCGAACGAAACAGAAGTGTCCTGTCATTACTTGTCGCGTGTTATTAGCCATGATAAGACGCGTTATGCGCTTGTTAACTTAAAATGGCAGCATCAAAATCCTTATCAGAACAGAATTTAGACATTTCCAAAGCGAAAATTTTAAAAATTACTGTGCCTGTGTTGTCAAAACCTAAAACAAATCACAGTACTGTTGAAACTTTTTTGGAAAATTGAATCTTGAAAACATAGCGTCGGCCGGGAATTGAAGCCGGGACCTGTAGAGTACCGCCCCACTGCTCTGCCACTGAGCTAACGGCGCCCTGTCCGAACCCTTCCAATTTGTTTACCTGCGACCTCTATTGCCAATTATTAATACCGTACAGTTTTGTAAAATACTAAGTATTAATATTTAATTGAAGTTTTGATTATTTCAGAGTTATTTATTATTTTTCATGGTTATTATAAAAGCATAATACGAAAATAGTTTTTTTTTATCACGCTAATATCTCGCGCCGCCGATGACGCCGCCGCCGCCGACCCCAAACAGTCGGCGCGCCGCCGCCGCCCCTTTAGCCATCGGCGCTCATATCTAATGCCAGTACAAGACTCACTATAGACCACTGCTGGTTTTAGGGTCAGAGTGAACCTACTTTTTAGGCCTGCTCCTATCAGAGGGTATTCTCACTATTACTTGGCAGGTGTATTAGCAAACTCTATGTAAGGTATTAACGAAGAATACCCGCAATTCGCAACGTACCTGGTTCGTAAGTGTCCAGCAGAATTATAATTAATTATGAATGATCACTCCAGTAGCGAAAACATGGTGTATGTATAGCGCGTATTAATCCTCTTTGTATAGCGCTGGCGAGCCCCCTAAATGCACGTCTCTCCTATCTCAACATTATAGCTATAATCTTGTATTTGTTTATCACTTTGTTCATATACCGACCGACAAGAGAAATGCTCCAAAATGTAAGAAGAAATATCACATCACATCACAGTCATGAAAGCTGTGAATAGTTGTAAGCACAGATCACAAATATATGTCCTAAAAGTAAGATTAAAAAGTTACACTATTTATGTCAATAGATGGCGTTGAACATCTTGCTAGGGCATAGTAGTGATTTGAGTAAAATTGTTTTCTTCCTTGTATAGTTTCCGAGGCCAGCTGATAGACTGATAGCGGATCTAGAACTGGTGGGGTGAACCCGTACGGTCGTGCACATAATATGGTAGACCCCAGCAGGGCGTGAAATTAAAATGTATGTATATAATAAACCAATTTCTGACGTACAATTCAAGCCAAATATCAATTTTATCATCTACCAAAGAAATATAACCTGATATCAATTAATTTATCAAGATTTATTTGCTTGACGGTGAGTTGGTAAAAATCATTTAGGTAAATATTTCGGTTGGCTTAAAGTTTTACTGTGTGAGACTGTTAGGATAAGCGATGACGTCTAATTTATGTAATCACGCTTCATACTCGGCACATCCCTGTCGCGCCTCATCTCCCTTACCGAGGCGATGAGACGATGGGAATTTTTCTAGGGATTTTCGAGTGTCATGTAGAGGGCGCTTAGCTTAATTGAAATAACGTTTCTGTACACGAAAATCTTGACAACTTTATAAATTATTCTTTAATTTTTGTTCATTGAATTGCTTTTCATTTTTTATTGATTTTTATTTTTACTTATTTAAATAAAATAGCAATACAGCAAGTTTATTTTGTAAGCAAAGCAAACTAATACATTTAATAATAAGTTACGAACACAATGTGAAACGAAACCTATGACAAAACTATGGCTGCCGCTATCCATGTTGAAACGTAAAATTTACCTCGGTTTAGCACAGCGCCCTCGGGTTTGAAATTCAGAACTTTTATCAGACTGTCAACAGAAAAACTCCCATTCCCCGGCCAGCTACTTCCTATCCAGCGCTCTTCACTACTATCGGGGCCTGCTGGCGTTCTTCATTCATTATTATGCAATGATCTGATATCAAAATATACGGTTTAATAAGCGCCATAAGTTTTCATCAACAAACTACAATAATTTTTTAATATATTTGCAGGACGTTTATAGGGTCGTTGGGACTACTCGGTGTCACACACGAAAATAAGACGAATGCCTCCTCCCCCAAATGTTCTACGCCATCTACCGTAGAATTGTAATATTATTTTTTCAGCTGTCAAAAAAGGTCTCATTCGCAGATAAAACACCAAAAATCTTTGCTTCCATCGCGCATTGGCCATTAAAAAAAGAAATGTCTGGGCTGCGCCGCGCCGCAATGTGTTTAGATGTTCTGCCGTAGACTAATATCTCTGACATATAATTTAATACTTTTATTTATTGTTATTGTAAGGAACAATAAAATTACACGTTATATTCTGCTGTAACTAACTCGCACACATAACATGTGGTGTGTACTGGCCTTGAAACTTACACTGGCTGTTTAAAAACAAAAAACGTTCTTTTCTCTCGGCGCGCCTTCGAATTCGAAGATCGAACGAAACAAATTGGCGCCATTTCATTCGCAAATTTTCTATTGCAAGGAAGAATTGTTTCAAGAAAATATCGCACTCTTAATAAAATAACGACCTAATCCAAAAACACAAATTTTTGGGTATCGACGAAAAACGTTTGTTGAAAAACAGAATAAATTTTAAATGGCTGTAGAATTAAAAGTAAAAGGCAAAGGATGAAACTTGAACCACCTAACTAATCCTAAGAATATGTTCTTTTAAATGCATTAAAATTTACACAAATATTCACATCCATTAATTAAAAAAAGTTAATTATTTGTAACCCTTTAGAATTGCGTCATTATTTCATGAAAAATTTGAAAGAAATATTGACCTAAGTTAAAATCGGTCTTTGCTTTACCAAATCAGACATGAAGATCTCCGACTCATTTTAAATTAAGTCTCTATTTTACTAAAAAGCTAAAAGAAAATTCATTTTTTTTTAAATATGTCTATAACTTAAACATGTGACTCAAATTCAAATCGCGATATAGCGACTAGCAATTGGTCAACAGAACACAGTCCTATTACAATGAAACTATCAAGATAATTATTTCTTCTGTCATTCATATGGGACACTGGATAAACGTATTTAAATGTAACTTAAATGCGCCGCGGCCGCTATAAATGGTGCGGTGGCTGTTCTCATTGCAACAAAGACGGCTTCTGCAAGGAAAATTAAGTGAAAATGAGAAAATTAAACTAAACAATATTTGTATGCTAGTGTGGTTTGGTCGGCAGCGCTTCTACCCGATGTTACTTATTAGTTGCTAGCGTTCAGATGATCTCTTTTATTCTAATGTCTACCTTCCTCACGCTGCTGTCTGCTTCGTGATACGTAGCGATGGCTCGTCCGCGAAGCCAGGTGTCAGGTGTTGTATGGTAGAGGGTTGTCCACGATCTGTACGATGTTGTTGACTTTCATTGCGGCTTGACATGGGGCTCCATCAATCCATATTGATATTGAGTATTTGGGTGAAATATACATCGGCAAGCCACTGCGACGTTCTTTATGTGTTTTTCTCGATGGGGTCATAATTATCAAAGGGACGACAAGCGAGTCCTGTACGAGGACACTCAGTAGTACCGAAGTAATTGTGAGTAATGACTTTGGCTTGTTTAGGTTGATGGAGTTGTGCGTTTGAGGTTTGCTGTTGACCATAAACTTCATTTCAGTGATCAGAGTGGCTCACTAGGCTTTTCAAGGCCCTGACATTAAGAGGGTGTGAAACACAAGCTGTTATTTAGATCGTAGCTGTCTTCTGTATTATACTTTCGATAGCTTGGTGGAGTTCTCTGGCGGTTCCTTGTAGTTCGGTGGATATTGGACCAACTTTTTTCCATGTAATGGAGCACCAGGCCTAGTGAGCGATGCGGCGATCCCAAAAAATACACGGCGTGCGTGCTGAGTCAGATGAATAGCGTGACGATTAGGGACTCAAAATAGACTTATATGAAAGTGCGCAATGACGTTGCTCCAGACGAGGAGGTGGGTGGTATACTGTGGCAAACTGCGGTGGAGACGTCTTACTTATTTTTCAATAAAAGTAGCGGTGAAGCGTGAAACGCTTCGTAGGCACAGCTACAGATTACAATAATAATTAACAAGCTCAGCGTTCGCTTATATCATTGATGTTCGTGTCGAGGTTCGCGTGATGAAGCTGACGGTGTAACACCCGCTTGAAAAGAGGTGCCACACAATTGCCGTCGATGACTGTGGTCGCCTATTCTTCTAGAGCTAGTTCTATGGTAGATGCATCATTCAGTTCCGTTTTCAATTTGATGACCTCGTCGATCCTAAATGGTAAGTAGGCGGAGTCGGGCTTCTATAAGCGAAAACGAATACTACTTCATGTATCTTATTAGTTAGCTTATGGGCCGGGCCTACCATTATAGACAAATGACAATGCTGATTTTGAAAAAGTTTTCGATTGACTGTAGAACGTGGTAAACTCTGGCCTTGGAAAATCGGTCAGGATCGAATTGAGGAGTGCTTTGCTGAGTGAGAAATAGGTTACGTCCTTTCTCGCCCGTGTTTGGCTCAGGATGTTTCAGGTGCGGGCTTCTCGGTGGGCTATGTTGGAATAGCGGATAATGATACTAGCACTACCGATATCGTAAGTCAAATTTGTCGCAAACGTTTCGGGCGTCATCGGTGACTTTGAATTTAGTTGGCATCTGTCGTTTTGTGATATTCCCAACATATTGTATTACCAATATTCCGTGCGAAACGTATGGATCTCAACACCTTGCACCGTCTTTTAACAAGGTGAGCACAGTGTGACTATCTGTCTTACGGAGAACGGCTTGCGGCATGCTCTTTGATGACGATGGCAGCCATGTTACTTCGCATGATAATGGCGTCATGACAAGCGACGTGCTGATTTAGCCGTCTAGTCGACGAAAACGTGTTCTTAGTAGGAGATTTATTGTGTAACTGTAGTGAAGGTGGCACCTTGGTAGCTAAGTTTCCCTACCCATTCAGTCTGCAATGTGACAAGACTTTAATCCGTCTGCTGGTCCTGTTAGGACTCACTTATTTGGCTTGTGATGTGATGGACGAGGTAAATTTGAGTGGTTTAAGAGATGATTCGCGGTATTCAGTGCTTTTCTATGTAGAACGTTCTGTAGTAAACACTTCAAACGATAGACGTGTGATGTAGTGATTCAAGGCGAACTCTACGGTATGCGGCTGGAGATGAGACCGAGTTGGCACACATTTAGTCTTGGTTTCATCGTCGAGTTTGACGGCAGCAATCGAGGTGCCGATGATTCCAACTATGGTTTAATATGATTACTTTTCAGTCGGAGGATTAAATTAATGTACCAAAAATATAGAAAATTCGTTGAATTTCAAGAGTAGTAAAACGTTAAACCTATTTGTAAATAGTTTTCGGTACAAAACCTCAAGATTAAGATAAAATGCGAAATGAGACACCAAGTTAATAAGTTAAATTATGTTATGATATCAGTCGAATACAGGTCAAATTTGAAATAATACCGAAGTCATTTCATTATTTTTGCTAAAACAAAGACTCAACTAAAAATGTTACCAGAAATTTTTATCTTTAGAAATACAACAAAGACCAAATTTCATTTAAGTCATATAAACAACAAATTTTTCAAAACAATACAGTCTTATCTCCAAATGGGTCAGTGAGCTCTTCCAACATTTTCGTAAAATACAGACCTAATTTAAAATGAGTCAAGCAAACATCGCAGGTATTTTGTAAAACAAAGACCAAATACTAAATCGGTCATTCTTTTATGAAAACTTTTCAATTACACTCGCCTCAACTTTTGATAAAACAACGACTCATTTATAAATCAGTCGTCTTTTCACAAAAACGTTGCATGCAGCCGCAGACGCAAGACTAAATCGGTCATTATTTGACTGAAGAGATAGGAGTTCGGGGCGGGAAAGATATAGACTCATCTTATTTTGAACCTTATTGTGTAATAGATAGGGTTGTATTTTAAAGTCTATGTTGTGGGCCCTGCTCTAATAAGTCAGTTTTTCACAAAAACTCATTTTGGCCAAATTTTGATTTAAGTCGTTATTTTACTAAGAGTGCGATATATAAAAACTCAATTTTTCAGAGTTAATACTAAGGTAAGTGTATATTTATCTACTTCTTAATGAATTACCTGATACAAAAATGTTGTAAAAAGTTGCAAAGAAAGTTTTGTCGGAATGTTGATAAGCTTGAGTGGTCAATTTGATACATCGTAGGTACTGAATTTATGCAAAATGTATGTGTTGCTTTGTTAATTGAGGACATCAAAAATAGTTACGACCTTATCTAAGATTGGGATTCAGGTTCTCTAGCATACCGGGTGTGTCCCTTACACAGGTAACATCGGTTAGACCGCGGTATGCCGAAAACTTGCAAACATGATCTGACCAGGAAACTGAACAACTTTCTTTTACCTATTTTGAGAAATGGTTTTATTTCAAGTTTCTAATGCAAGTCGTTAGTTTTTTCTTGTTTAGAAGTATAACCTCCATACTATAAAATTGATCAATTTCATAGTTGAATAATGGCTTAAATTTTTTCTTACACTGCCCCTTACTCCCTGTAGGTACCTACCTTCTTATATAACATAAATGATTTCATGTTTCAGATGCCGATAACTATGGCAGATTTTTTCACCGGTGGCAGCGGTGTATTGGTGAGTGTTGTTTTCATAATATGTTTGTAATAAATACTTTTAAAGTAAAACTTCAAACCTAGGAGTGTTGTTCTACGCAAGGCACGCAACTGCATCTAGGTACCTACTATTAGCTGCACATTGGCCTTTAAATTTCCACTTGCACTACCCATTTATGGAACTAACTTATTAGAGGTTATTCTTGGCAACTATCAAAAACCAGTATAAGTTGATCCCGTGAAACACATCAACCTACCCATATAAGGGACCAACTTATACTGGATTATCTTTGGAAACTGTATGAAAAACCAGTACCTACATATATAGGTAAGTTAGAAGTTATGTATCTTCTACTTATGAAGTTATAATAGTCATATTTATTAATTAAATAAACAGGTCCCAATCAACTTAGTTATTCATAAGGAGTCATCATAGAAATATTCAGAAACTAGCTTTTACCCGCGACTTCGTCCGCGTTAGATAGTATTTTTAGAAAGAGGTTCTAAAGTTGATATGTATATTCATAGTAAGCATGACAGTGATATTAGAACAGTTCTTATCTCTACTGTTTAAGGATACCTTGCTTGCTTCTGTTGTTAAAGGGACAATTCAAAATTTGCCATCCGGTGTACTGCGCTGACAGATCAATATTTATAACCATGGGATACAAAAGTCAGTAGATAAAAAAAAATCCTTGGTAAAAAGTTGCCAATGTCCTTTCTCAACTTATTCCCATCATACTGGCCAACTTTTGTTTTGGAACCATTTCTGTATCTCTAATAGTTTAGGTGGGCTCCTGATCGTACACCTGGTGGTCTACATAAGGTACTCCAGATCCTCAGTATCCTTGTAAAAAGAAGGAGTCCATCAAACTGGCCAACTTTTGTTTTGGAACTATTTCTTTATCTCTAATAGTTTAGGTGGCCTCCTAATGGTGCACCTGGTGGTCTACATAAGGTACTCCAGATCCCCAATGTCCTTGTGAAAAGAAGCGGCCCATCATACTGAACAACTTTTGTTTTGGAACCATTTCTTTATCTCTAATAATTTAGCTGGGCTCCTGATGGTACACCTGGTGGTCTACATAAGGTACTCCAGATCCCCAATGTCCTTGTGAAAAGAAGCGGCCCATCATACTGAACAACTTTTGTTTTGAAACCATTTCTTTATCTCTAATTGTTTAGCTATGCTCCTGATCGTACACCTGGTGGTCTACATAAGCTACTCCAGATCCTCAACGTCCTTGTGAAAAGAAACGGCCCATCATACTGAACAATTTTTGTTTTGGTACCATTTATGTATCTCTAATAGTTTAGGTGGGCTCCTGATGGTACACCTGGTGGTCTACATAAGGTACTCCAGATCCCCAATGTCCTTGTGAAAAGAAGCGGCCCATCATACTGAACAACTTTTGTTTTGAAACCATTTCTTTATCTCTAATTGTTTAGCTATGCTCCTGATCGTACACCTGGTGGTCTACATAAGCTACTCCAGATCCTCAACGTCCTTGTGAAAAGAAACGGCCCATCATACTGAACAACTTTTGTTTTGGTACCATTTATGTATCTCTAATAGTTTAGGTGGGCTCCTGATGGTACACCTGGTGGTCTACATAAGGTACTCCAGATTCTCAATGTCCTTGTGAAAAGAAGCAGCCCATCATACTGAGCAACTTTTGTTTTGGAACCATTTCTATATCTCTTATTGTTTAGCTGGGCTCCTGATGGTACACCTGGTGGTCTACATAAGGTACTCCAGATCCTCAATGTCCTTGTGAAAAGAAGCGACCCATCAAAATGGACAACTATTGTTTAAGAACCATGCCTGTATCTCTTATAGTTTAGCTGGGCTCCTGATGGTACACCTGGTGGTCTACATAAGGTACTCCAGATCCTCAATGTCCTTGTGAAAAGTAGCGGCCCATCATACTGAAAAACTTTTGTTTTGGAACCATGCCTGTATCTCTTATAGTTTAGCTGGGCTCCTGGAGGTACACCTGGTGGTCTACATAAGGTACTCCAGATCCTCAATGTCCTTGTGAAAAGAAGCGACCCATCAAAATGGACAACTATTGTTTAAGAACCATGCCTGTATCTCTTATAGTTTAGCTGGGCTCCTGATGGTACACCTGGTGGTCTACATAAGGTACTCCAGATCCTCAATGTCCTTGTGAAAAGAAGCGGCCCATCATACTGAACAACTTTTGTTTTGGAACCATGCCTGTATCTCTTATAGTTTAGCTGGGCTCCTGGAGGTACACCTGGTGGTCTACATCTGTACTCCAGACCCTCGAATGGTGATAAAAAGTAGCCTATGTCCGTTCTCGGTATGCTAGCAATCTCTGTGCCAAGTTTCATGAAGATCGGTTCAGCGGTTTGGCCGTGAAAGCGTAGCAGACAGACAGTCAGACAGACAGACAGACAGAGTTACTTTCGCATTTATAATATTAGTGTGGAAGTGTGGATAAACAGTCAGTATTTATATATGGTCCTATTAAATACACTGCAAAAAAATTGGGTGAGTTTACTACATAGACTGAACAACTTTTCCCCAGGAACATAGGCAGAAATATTAAAACAGATTTAGACATAACCTTCCTTAATAGCTTTAGAACAAATGCATAAAAATATATTACTAATCTGGATACATAACTCAAGAAGAGAAAAGAGGAATATACATTTTGTAATCACTACATCAGGCATGTACATAAAAATACTTTTAATGCTGTGTGATGCCGGATTAGAATAGCATCACCCCATTTCTTACCCATGGGTGTCGTAAGAGGCGACTAAGGGACTCGAGGGTTGGATGTGTATTGCAATTTGAGGCGATTGGCTGACAACCTGTCACTATAGTAATACACAGTTATCACTATAGACCCTTAAACTGTCAGATGTGGTGTTAATATCCGTATTACGGCCGTTAACGCTCTGCCTACCCGTAAGGGATATAGGCGTGATTTATGTATGTATGTATGCAATTTTTTTAGTTTGATAAATCGAATATGTAACTTTAGGTTCTTGCCTAAACTATTGAATTGATCATTAGAATTGCAATTTTAGATGATGGGCTGACAACCTGTCACTATAGTGATACACAGTTATCTGATTGGCCCTTAAACTTTTGTCAGACGCGGTGTTAATATCCGTTTTAGGGCCGTTAACGCTCTGCCTACCCCGTAAGGGATATAGGCGTGATTTATGTATGTATGTATGTAATTTTTTTAGTTTGATAAATCTAACATATAACTTCAGGTTTTTACCTAAACTATTGAGTTGGATCATTAGAATTAAGAATTCCTTTTGTTTTTCTTTCATCAAAAAGATGCTTGACAACAAGTATTTATAAAACATACCCATATTCAACTTTGATAGAGTAGGTATAACTGTAACTTTCTACAGTAACAAACTAAACAAGCAAAAAATAATACCAATCATTCATTATTCACCAGTACAATTTACTTATAGCCAAAACATTGACATGATAACTAAATTACCAGTTTTAGATGTATTTGAATCTGAAATATTTAGTTAATACTTGCAATTGTTGGCGCTTGATGAAACTCCATGTTTAATTAATTTTGACAAAAACAAATGAATACATATCCTGGACAATTCACAAATTGCCATCTATCCCCAAACTAAACAAAGCTTGTACTATGGAAACTAGATAGCTGATAATAATACATATATACTTTTTTTTGTATATATATATACATTTTACTTATACATAGAAACACCCAGACCAAACACAAATATCTGAAAATTACATACATACACACATATATCACGCCTATAATCCCTTGCGGGGTAGGCAGAGTGCAAACAGAAATTACTGAAAATTACTTAATAAATATTTGTATCTTGTGGGGATTGAACCCACATCCATTGGCATAGCAGGTAGGGGTACTGCCCGCTATGCCATCGACCCAGTCGAAAACAATTGTACTTATTTCATATAGTTATTTCCGGCTTACCCAACTGGTTTCCCTCACATGAGCATTATCAAGGATTTCAATTTTAAACACTAAACATTGTGCTTTAAGGAAGAACATCATACCTGCAAAATTATAATTATTTGAATTGCCTATTTGTTGTATGGTTGTACCTGTTTGATAAATGGTATATTTACTTTAAATATTTCTCTCATAAATATTTTACTACAGTCAAATTAATACACAGTCAGAAATATGATTTCACAAATTTATATACATATTTTGATAAAGTTAATTTAAAATACAAAGCATCACAGTCCCTGTCCTTGGGATTCCAAAAATTAAAATCATATGTCGGTCCTCAACCAAAACTTTTCATTATCTTGAAAAGAAATCGTCCATCTCAATTATCATCGACATAACCTGTTGAGAATACATTCTTCGCCTAAAAGCACACATAATCAGCTAAGGTCTTTTTAAAGACCAAATTTTTTAACCAGCTAACTGTTCTGGTGTAGGTACCAGAAACACAAACGAAGATATTCATAATTTGGCCATCTGCATTCTTTTCTTGACTAAAGTGGCACAGTAGTCTGGTCACATCTGGTCATTGAACATTGACTCGAGGTGGACCGATGACAGCTGATAGCTCCTGGACATCCTGCCTTAAGACGTAGGTAATCTGAGAGAGCCTACCTACATCCAGCAGTGGACTGATATAGGCTATTGTGATGTGTGATGATGATGAAAACATTTATCTTATTCTTGTTGGTTTTAACATTTAATTACGCCATTACGTGACGGGAACAATCACTGCACGACATTAATTATTTTGTACGACACGATTACACTTAACAGTGTTTTGTACAACATGATTGTGTACGACACAGTCATTCGATCGTCGTCGTCGTTTTCAACAAAGCTGAAAACATACTATTTAACGCGTCATTTAGCAGCGGCCCACGACAAATTGCACGTAGTGTCTACTGACGGCTTTTTTATCTGTGGATGTTTTGAAATATTCGGCTGATTAGATCGCTCTTGGAGGTCCTTAGGTTCAAGATCACGTCCGCGACTTATGACAAATAATTTGTTGTGCTTCACATGAATAGACTGTCTAAATTCAAAGAAGTTACGCCGCTCACCCGCAGCTGATTGACGCGTCAGATAGTACGTTTCCAGCTCAATTGTTTTGGACCAAGAACGGGTGGCTAACCAGTCGATTTTGACCTTTTTTCGTTGTTTTATAAACTAAGGACACTTATTAATACTTATACATGGGTAAGTTAGGTGAGCCGAGGCATGTGAATATGAATTGGTGACAGTAGGTTAGGCTGCGGCGGGGTGGCCCTTGGGCCACCCTTAGCCGCGAACATGTAAGAGCCAGTAACCCTCTCCCTCCAAACCAAAACCACTTCTTCTCCCAAAAACGAATGTTTATGTACAAAATTTTGATCATAGGGTTAACATAACCTCATAACATGACGACCGATGTGGCGCAGTGGTAGTGCGACTGCCTGCGACGCAAAGGTTCCGGGTTCGATTCTCGGTGGGACACTCACAAAGTGTCCACGCATTTTGTGAATTTGTTCCCGGTCTGGTTAGGACATTGCAGGGTGAACCAACTGATTGTCCGAAAAGAAATGGTTCCGTGCTTCGGAGGGCACGTTAAGCTGTCGGTCCCGGTTGCTGCCTACGATTACTCAGACGGCGGTCGTAACACAACCATGTCAGAGACCTTCTCGTGGTAGTAGGCGGTTGAAAAACGCTGACACCAGGGTTAACGGGTTATTGAACGACTTGGTGTCCCACACGAAAAGAGAGAGACATAACCTTAAACATAGGAAAAGAAAAAGGGTAGTGTCCAAATCCCCCCTTTTAGGAGATAAGTCCCGGTGGGTGTTATAGGGGTTACCGTAAAATCGTCGATTAAGTCGCATCATTACAAGCAATTTTGAAAATGGATCACATAATATCTTCGACAGATGTGTCGTGCAGTCTGCCCTTCGTACATTATTGTTACAGGGTTTTTATTGGCGACTTTGCTTTGATACCATTTCTAAATGCCTGTGGTGTACATTCTGGTATGTCTGGTGTCAGCCATTGTTATGCTGTGCAACACAATGACGTGCGTAATTTGAGAACACGTTGAAATGACATGGATGCGTTCAGAAATTATTTGCAAAAACAAAACATTTCCGTTCACAAATATTATGTTTCATTTCACAAAAAAAATATCATCAGTTATATTATATTTAAGACATGTTTATCTTCATTTAGAAACATAAAAACAATTTAAATTACTTTTACTATAATTACAAAAATTATCGCAGAAAGGAGGAGGCCGCCCGCCAAAAACTAAACGCGGACGCAAGGCCCAATCTTCGAAGACACCTAATGATGCTGTTGTGGTAGTAAGACCTTCTTACTTTAAATTTTCACCCAACTATTAGACGTAGCTTTTCAATTTCCCGTGAAAAATATATTTTCCCACAGTATTAAAACAATATTTAGTATAATCACTGTACACTTGAAAAGTAGGTAGGACTTTAGTATGTAAGTTAATGCAAGTGTAGCCGTCAACTACCTCGACAGTGGCGCCACTTCACAAAAGTACTTTCTCTTTATACAAACAATTTAACAGAATATCCGTTGCCCAAGTTTTTAGTTTTGGCCGTATAACAGATCTGTACAATATTACAAGAAAGTACCTACACATACAAATTATAGCGAATCAATATCGACTACACCTTTTCTAAAACCACCATATTTACTCGACTTAAAATTATTCCTGTCCTTTTTCTTTTTAAAATGGTGAATATGTTTTAACTGAAATCATATATTTATTTAAATACTGCTTTTAAGGTACCAACGAAAAAACCCAAGATCGACGAACATACTGCTCACTCGCCAGTTGTACTACTACACAGCCAAGAAACTGAAAGCCCTGAGGTTCCAATAAAAACTGGTGTAAGTAAAATAAAACTGAATATTTACTTTGAATGAACTTAACATCCTTAAACGAGCAGAATACAAAACAATGTCAATTTATGTCCCCTTCTCACTTGTATGATATGGTATGGTCTAAAAACAAATTATTGACTTGGGGCATACATCAGTGATGATTTAATATAATTATAACAATGTGTAGTAGACGACGAAACCCTTAAGAAGCATAGCAATTGTATTCAAAGTTATTAAGGCTAATACGTGAATTTTTCTTATTTTATAGTCAAAAACGTACGCACGAGTCGTGTCCGGGCCGGGGTGAACAAGTCCTTGTGTTATCATCTCAAGAAAAATCTGGCAGCTCTACAGACGATAATACCAAGGTATGTTTGTCAAAGGTTCAAAACTGTATTATCAAAAACATACATCATAAAAACACCATACTACTGGTATGTCTACTGATTATTTTCCAAACACACCCATAACACATCCAATTTTCCTTTGGAAAAAAATATTTTACTAACTATGTGCTCTATTTTACAACATTTTCATTTAAACAAGTACCTAATGTGCTACTGACATTTTAAATTTATGCTTACTAGACTGAGCCAGGTCTGATGGCCAAACAGAATCGAAAAAAAACCTAAAACAAAAAATATCCGTAAGCAAAACGCCCTTTACGAAACTCTTAAGTGAAATCATGTACCTACTAACTTGCCTGAGATGGACCAAAAAATAAATGCTATTTAGTCTCTACTTTCTACTTAACCCTATTTTAAAACATAATAATCATAAATACTAGCCTAACATATTAAAATAATTTCAGGGCACCCATATGGAAGTAGACGCCGTAGCCTTTGCGGATGTGTGCGGAGCGTCGACGGTGTCAGAGCAGAGCAGTGCGGCACCCCGTCAACCCCCGACAGATAAGCCCTCTAATGATTATATTTTATTTGAAAAAGGCACTATTAATCAAAGACATTTTGTTGGGGAATTTGAACCAGCTTTACAATGCCTCGTAATGGCGTCGACTGCTGTTGCGTACGCATGTGTAAAGAAAAATATCTGTCCAGAAAATTTCTCTATTTCCACTCCAGAAATAGACGAAATTTTAAAAAATGCTAATGAAACATATTTAGATTTTCTTGGGGACCGTCCCCCACGTCATCTCTATGCTGAAGAGCTTCCACGAAACTTGAAAGCCGTGAATTATAAAATAACAGTGACAGAACCAAACTGGATAGTAAATGGGCGTTATCCAGATAATTGTGACTTTGATCTTAACAGATCAGTTCAAGAGTTGTATAATATTTTATGCAGGGATATCTTGGGCGAACGGTTTAATACTCCTAACGATGGGTTCTTATTTACTGGGAACAACTATACCACAAGTTTTTGGAAAGCTCATGCTAATAATTCCACGGCTCCTGTGAACCCAAACAATTGTGAGTTTTATTTATTCAACTCACACAACATTGATGAACACAATGTCCTCTGCCAGCAACAAGGACAAAACACCGCAAAAATATTTAAAGTTACTGGGGCTTATAGTTTGGCTTCCCTTTTACTAAAAAATCCGCGGTATAACGATGAGTACAGCATCCACCATATAAAACTGCTTTCTTATAATTGGGATATAATTGGAACTTTGACTTTGAATGTAGATAACGTCGTTCACATAGAAACTGACTTGACTAAAAGTGCACCAAAAAAACCCGGTCGTCCCAAAAAAGTAAAGAGGGGAAAACAAAAACAAAACAAAACCGATACCTGTATCGATGAAACATTACCAGACAATTCCTCTCTGATGAATACATCTTCTATAGATATATTCATCCATAACACAACTGATAATGTCAACTTAAGCGACACCTCATCAATTGAAAATATTGAAATAAACGGTTCATCAGTAACTGCTACTAAACGCGGATGCCCTAAAAAACATACTAGGGGCCAAAAAAAGAAAAAAGAAAACGCACACTTAGATGCGTCCTCAAAATATAACAAAAATAACCCCGAGGTACATCAGGTAGCGGTTCGCCGTTACACTGAAAGTAACCCCAGAGTGAATCAGGAAGCGGTTCGCCGCTATACTGAGAGTAACCCTGAGGTCAATCGGGATGCTGTTATCAGATACCAAAATAATAATCCTGAAAGACGCGAGTCTCATACAAGATATAATAGTGTCAATAGACACGTCATACCTGTATTACGTGCGGGAGCTCTCTTAATCGGTGAAAGATCTGATGAAGAGTTAACTTCAATCCCACTATTCACATTAAAAAAAACTTGCTTGACTTCAGAACATGTTTACATTTGTGGACATTGCGGTGCCAAACTGTTTGAAGAAGAGAAAAACAGGTTACAATGGTGCTGCGGCCAAGGTAAAAATAACATTTTAGCCTTACCTGCATTAGATGGGCAACTCTATTCTAAACGAAGTCTTGTAACAAATTCACGTTCGTATAATAATTTGTTCGCCTTTAGCGCAATTGGCGTTTCGCACGGGTTTCAATACCCTGCCCAAGGCATAGGTTTTGTGAAAGTTCAAGGACGTGTTTACCACAGAGTCTTTGATTTGTCCCATAGACATGACATGGGACCCAATCCCATTGGATTATATATCGAAGACAACATGGAACGCGAACGCCTAGCTGAAGAGCGTGGCCTCGATCAGAATATCGTACGCGAAATGAATGATTACCTGCACCGCGTTAATCCATTTATAACATGTTTCAAACGGCTTAGCGAAGAAACATCCGATGAAGCTCATCTCATATTTGAGAATACCACTCGACGCAGCCATGGCAATATCTTGGGAGACATGCCACGAGGTAATGAGGTTGCTGCAATAATAAATACAGAGCGAGAACCTTATCAACCCAGAAGCATTTGCATTTGGAAAATTAGCCAAAGCCGACCGCATACAGTCGATATATTTCATCCCCTATACGAGACACTTCAATATCCATTACTATACCCGCACGGAGGCGCTGGCTGGACGGTCAATACACAAGAAAATAGTGTATCAACCAATGCTCCTGGAAAGTTGTCACAAGTGAAATATTACAGGTGCCTTTTGCTTTCAGAGAATCGCTTTTGGCAAATAGGTCGCCTCTCTGACGAGTGGATAGTAGACATGTACTGCAGAACCGAGGAAGAACGTTTACGCTTTATTGCCAACATGCAAACGCGTAATTCTAACAATGAACTTCGCTCGGCCCCTCTCGAAGAGGTTAGAAATGCACAATTAGCAATTTCTGGCGACGAGACCGTACAAAATGAAGGCGGCGTGGTACCTTTTTTTTTTTTTATTAATGATGGGTTTGCTCTTGACTCTAGTCTAGGTCATAGGACAGAGACAGAGTCTAAGATGGAGCGAGCTCACCCAGAAGAAGCCTGTTCACTCTTACTTTGAAGAGATTAGGGTTGTATGCTTTTGGAAACACAGACGCAGGAAGTGAGTTCCACTCTTTAGCTGTGCGCATTATAAATGATGACTGGAAGCGCTTAGTCCGAATTGGTGGAATGGCTACCAGGTACGGATGGTATCCGGCGGTGCGTCTGGATGTCCGATGGTAGAAGGGAGCTGGTGGAACAAGGTCGTGAAGCTCTTGAGCACACTCTCCGAAGTACAATCTATAAAATACCGACAAGCAGGCAACCTTGCGGCGATGTGCCAGGCTATGTAGCTTGGTGTCCACCAGTTTTATGTCGCCTATGAGCCTCTTGGCCCTGCGTTCCACCGAGTCAAGAGCGGCAAGTTGGTATTTGGCTGAGCCATCCCAAAGGTGACTGCAATACTCCATGCAGGATCGGACTTGTGCTTTATAAAGAGTTAAAAGCTGTCCAGGCGTAAAGTATCGCTTCACTCTATTCAGGACGCCCAGCTTTTTAGCCGCCGTCTGAGCCTTGTACTCGATGGTCGCGCCGAAGTTTAGATTTGATGTCAACTCCATGCCTAGAAGCTCAAGCCTGTCAGTGACTGGGACAGATGTACCCCGAAAAGTAGGTGTCCAGTCGAAAGGACTCCTTTTTGCAGTGAAAAGACACGCCTGTGTTTTGGTGGCATTGAATGAGACCAGATTGTCGTCGCCCCATTGGGAGACAAGACTTAAGGTCAGATCTGTTCGCTCTACCATGGCCTTTCTTAACGAACGTATTTCATCCCCACTGGTCCCTGCACCTGTCAAGTATCTCTCTGAAACGGTACTATCATCTGCGTATCCAACAATACCATGCCGAAGGAGGTCATTGATGTGCAGCAGGAAAAGAGTTGCAGAGAGAACAGACCCCTGAGGAACTCCGGCATCAATGGCCATTAGGTCAGAGGAGCAGCCGTCAACGACTACTCTGATGGACCGTTCACTAAGGAAGTCTGAAATCCAAGTACAAAAATCAGCTGGGATGCCATAAGCAGGAAGCTTGCTGAGCAGACTTGCATGCCAGACCCTGTCAAAGGCCTTCGAGATATCGAGTGAAACGGCAAGTGCTTCGCCGTTTTTCTCGATGGCTTCGCCCCAGCAGTGCGTGACATACACAAGAAGATCACCAGTAGACCGCCCCCGGCGAAAGCCATATTGACGGTCACTGAGAAGATCATTGTCTTCAAGGTAGGTCAGCAACTTACTGTTAAGTACCCTCTCCATGACCTTGCATAGGATGGAGGTGATGGCAATTGGACGGTAATGGGCAGGGTCGGCACGGTCGCCCTTTTTGGGAACTGGTTGCACATTAGCAAGCTTCCAGGCCCCCGGCACCGTTCTTTCTTTAAGAGAGAGGCGGAACAAGCGTGTCAGCACAGGAGACAGTTCAGGCGCACATAGTCTTAATACTCTCGCTGGTATGCCATCAGGTCCGCTGGCCTTGTTCACGTCTATACTGCACAATACTCTTCGAACCTCTTTAATGTGTACTGCGATCTCCGACATCGAAGAATCGCAACGAGGTACAGTAGGTGGTTGTTTGGAGCCAGCGTCCAGACGTGAGTTGCTTGCAAACAAGGAAGCAAACAAATTTGCTTTCTCACTTGCAGAGTGAGCCAGCGATCCATCAGGTTTCAGCATTGGAGGTAAGGTTGGACGACAGAAATTAGTTTCAACCGCTTTGGACAGGGACCAAAACTTTTTACTACCCGGAGGGTGTGATGCTAGTTTGGCCCCTATTCGTCCGACATGGTCAAAACGTGCCTTACGTAAAACCCGTTTGCAGGACTTAGTGGCAGAGTTGAAGGTTCTTTTCTTCGCGCGAACCCTACGTGCTCTTAATTTGCAGTCGCGAGCCTTGACCCAAGCTTGGTATGCCGATTCTTTACGCGCCTCAGCTTGGGCGCATTCTGCGTTAAACCAAGGCTGGGCTTTGTGACCGAGCGGGATGTCGGAGAATGGAATAAAATATTCCATCCCCTGCCGAATCACGTCCGCAACCGCATCTGCACAACATGAGGGGTCACGCGAAGAGAAGCACACTTGACGCCACGGGTAAGATGCAAAGAAGTGCCGCATCTCTTCCCAATCTGCTGACTCGTATCTCCAAACTCGCCTCGTGCCCCTGGGGCTGTCATCGAGAGGAGAGCAGGTCGATACGGATTTCACCAGACAGTGGTCGGACGTTCCCAGCGGAGCTGAGACCGAAACTGAATGACTGTCTGGATCAGTTGTCAGCAGCAAGTCCAAGCAATTGGGTGTATGGCCGTCGATATCCGGTATCCGCGTAGCTACATTCACCAGCTGGGTCAGATCTAGCGATAATGCAAACTTGCGCGCCTCTAGCCCAGCATGGTCAGTTTTCTGGAACGGGAACAACCACTCCTTATGGTGGGCATTAAAGTCCCCCAGAAAAGTTAGCTTCGCTGTCGGGTATCTTTGCTGTGCTACGTCTGTCGTTTCAACGAGGTAATTGAAAAGCGCTGTCGTCTCCTGGTCACCGCTGTGCGATCGGTAGACGCCGACATATAGAGTTTTCTCCACGCCAGAGTCCTCCAGTAGCCAAATGGCAGAAAAACCCGATTTCTCAAAGCAACGGAGACGACGACAACAAATGTCATCGCGGACATACACACAGACCCCAGCTTGCTTCTTGAACTTATGCTCAAGAGAGTAACCCGGGTAGTTGAGGTACGCCACGTCCGACGGTGTTGTTATCTTCGTCTCCGTTAGGAAGAACAGGTGCGGCTTCTCGGTCTCAAGGTGGTGATGGACCGGATCGAGATTGGAGTGCAACCCTCGGATGTTAGTGAGGTGCACTTTTTTTGGGAGGAAGTGCAGCCGTTGTATAAACCTATTCTTCTTTTTTACTTTTTTCATAATTTTAGAGTTTGTGGGGAAAAAGTTGAATTGTCGAGGCGCATTTCAGTTAACCACTGGAACACTAGAGCTTAACCGACCTATGGGAAACTCATTTGGAGACTGCGGGGACGCCCGAACCCCCCCGAATATGGCCACCGGGTCCTCCCATCCAGTCGCCAGCTGGCACGGTGGAGCATATCGGGATTTTTCGCGAGTTGGCGGGGCAGCCTTTGGCACGTGGCTGGCGTGCTACTTGGGCCCCCTACTGACTGCGGTCGGCCAACGGCTGGCACCGTGCTTCGGATCCCGCTACCCTCCAGAATGAGTTACCCGGTACAGTATCGCCCAGAGTCCAAGACCGGTTCTGAATAGCGCAACTGACATCCTCCAATTCCCCCAAAGGCACTGGAACTCCCACACACTGACGGAACGCAGCAAGCTACTTGGCGCCAGACTTCGGTGGGATGGTGGTCGCGAGCCAGGCGGCCCCTTACGGAGCCTTCCACCGCTTGGTGGGATCGTTCAGCCGGACTTATCCACAGGCAAGCCTGTGTTGCCGTTGCCCGGGGTGGACCGCTAGGAGGTAGATCCCATACCACCCCATACCACTACCTGGTAGAGTATATTTGCCAAACACATTCACGGGTAGTCCCCGATACATGAAATGTAAGTATATGGACGCCATTGCTATTGTGAACCGCCTGGGCAGACCATCATACTTTTTGACAATTACATGCAATCCAAAATGGCCTGAAATCCAAGAGAATACACCACAATATTGTACACCGCCTGCTGCACTGTGTGCTCGCTTATTCCAATTAAAACTGAATGAATTATTAAAAGATTTACGCAGCGGATGCTGGTTCGGCAAACTCGTGTATATATTTTATGTCATCGAGTTTCAAAAACGAGGCCTACCTCACGCACATATATGTTTCAAAGTAGAACATGACCTGGCTACATCCAATTTGGAAATAGACAAGTTTATCCGAGGATCTATTCCACAAGAAAGTGAAGCTGGGGGAAGACTGCGAGCCATTGTGCTCAAGCACATGATTCACGGTCCATGCGGTCCCAATCACCGAACCGATCTGCCATGTTGGGATGCAGAAAAATTGAGGTGCAACAAGCGATTCCCTAAACCCGCTACCGAAGTTACTCATATTGATGATCGTGGCTTTGTTCACCTAAAGAGAAATGAATTGAATACGGGTACCATCCGTTATCGTTCGCATGAAATAACTGTGAACGATCGATGGGTGGTGCCATACAACGCAGCACTTCTTTTAAAGTACGACTGTCACATCAATTTGGACGTTGCTGCTACACGGAAGGTAATCAAATACCTATTCAAGTATATGACTAAAGGTCCTGACGAAGCGAGTGTAGCAATTGTTCCTGACGAACATCGCAATGACGAAATAGAACAGTATGTCGTAAAGCGATACATAGGAGCTTGCGACGCGGCGTGGAGAATGTTTGAATTCGACACGACAGCCCGTGAGCCGACTGTAAAACAACTGGCAGTTCATCTTGAAGGCCAACAGTCCGTTTTCTTTAAACCAGGAACAGAAACGGACGCAGTCGAACGATCCAGTTCCGATTTAATAAAATACTTTAATCGCCCTAACGGTGCTGAGTTTGACGTTCTGACATATCAGGACTTTTATGAGAATTACATCATATATTCGAAAAAACCAAATTCCAAAAATGTGCCAGTTTATCCTATTTGCAACGGCAAATTCTTTGTCAAAAAAAGGGAACGCGGCGAAACGGTTGCACGTTTGTTTTGGGTTACTCCAAACAGAGGTGAACAATTTTATTTACGAATGCTTTTAAGCGTTCGCCCTTGCCGGAGTTATAGTGATTTAATCGCACTAGGTGGTCCAAATTGTACCACATTCCAAGAGGCGGCTCGAACGATTGGCATCGCCAACGACGAACGAGAATACGAGCTATGTCTGCAGGAAGCTGCCGCATTCTACACTGGTAGAAGATTGCGACACTTTTTCGTGTTGCTCATCACCAATGGTGCGCCCGCGCTTATCCTTTGGGAACAATTTAAACAAGCGTTGAGCGAAGACATTTTAGAACGGCTTTCGGACCAAGATCCACAACGTGCGTATGATACTGCGCTTATTGAAATAGGCAGACTCTTACGCAAATACGGTAGCCGCCTCCAAGACCACGGCCTTCCTATTGTTGAAGACTCTACTACAGAATTAAGTAGAGAACGTTCAGAACATGATAGCAACCAATTGAGTCAATTTGTGGAACATTGGGTTCCATTATTATCACAAGGGCAAAAGCAAGTGTTTGATTACGTCTGCACTTTGCTGAACAGCAACGATTCTAGCGACTCACACAAAGCTCTGTTCTTAGACGGTCCGGCAGGAACAGGCAAGACATTATTGCTCAATTTGCTTGTTGCCTATGTCCGCGGTGTGTTGAAAGGCGTAGCCATATGCACTGCGAGTTCCGGGATCGCAGCGCAGAATTATGAAGGCGGCTGTACTGCTCACAGCATGTTCCGCTTGCCTTTAGATTTTGTAGACGATCAGGGTTATTGGGGTTTGACCAACGGATCACAACGCGCCGAGCTCATACGTGCATCATCGTTAATTATATACGATGAAGCTCCGATGGCGCATAAATACCTCATACACATTCTTGATAGATCTCTACAAGACTTGATGGGATCATCTCTGCTGTTTGGTGGAAAATTGATAATATTAGCTGGTGACTTTCGGCAAATTCCTCCAGTGGTTACGACAGCGAGATGCCCTAACGATGTATTCGTAGCTTCTCTTCGCAGTTCTCCAATTTGGGACAGTCTTAAAAAGTTCTCCTTGACTGAAGCCCAAAGAACAAGAGAGGACGAAGGTTACTCTGAATTCCTTTTAAACTTGGGATCTGGAGTCTGCGAAAATCTCACCTTAGGCACGGGGCGAAATCAAGTCACTCTAATAAGTCTTCGCGACATAAGTTTTGTGACAGAGTTGACAGACTTGATATCGTTCGTCTTTCCTGATGATATTTTACAAGACCCCGATACTTGTGCGAAAAGAGCAATTTTAACTACGCACAATATCAACATGAGACAAATAAACCATCTCATTCTTGAAAAAATGCAAGGAGAAGTTATACACTGTTACAGTGTGGACTCTGTAGATCCTGAGCATGCTGACGACTTCCACTTGAGTGTAGATACACTACACCGAGTTGAAGCCAAAGGCGTTCCTGATCACGACCTTAAAATTAAAAAAGGATGCGTGTGTATTATAAACCTAAGTTTTGTCGACAGACTTGTTAACGGAACAAAAGTTATCGTTGAGGATGTGTCACCAAGACTCATAACAGTTCGAAAACCGAATGAATCGGAAACTTATTTGATTCCACGAATCACTTTCAAGTGCCCGATCGAACCGGGAAGCCCTATTGAAATGAATCGGCGGCAATTCCCGATAAGCCTCTGTTTCTCTATAAGCTTCCACAAGAGTCAAGGTCAGACTCTTGAGTCGCGAGTGGGAGTTGACCTTCGAGCTGATTGCTTCTCACACGGACAATTATATGTCGGCCTAGGCCGTGTAAGAAACAAAGAGAACATTAAAGTACTCGTTAGAAGAGAACGCGTTATGAACGGCGTGCCTTTAGTAAATAATGTTATTATCAGAAACTTGATTGAGTAGTAGGCAATCAGTAACTGATAATAATATTATTTGTCCCCCTCTTCTCACGCACAATTGCGTCATTCAAAGTGGATTTTTTGAGAGCTGGTATAAAGTATGACAGTTTTGTTCAACTAACTTAATCGATGCTTTTTAAATCACCTGTTTCAGAAAACACTCTTTAAGAGCGGAGCTTCGATGTTGTATACCGCTCAATTCCATTCAGATAAGTAAAACTTTACATCTGATCTCATTTATTGCTGCCTGTTAAAATACATATACAAATATGTATAAATGTTACTGATTGCAGCATAATATTGTTGTCAACGTATGACCAATAAAAAATCAAACAGATGGCAATTTAATTTTCAAACAGACTAAAGAATATATCTTTAAATTGAATCAGATGTTGCATTGCGTACTTTCTCAAATGAAAATAGTGAATAACCAATAAACACGCGCACTCACGATACTAATCAAAGTGAGATTGATCGCTGTGTCAAATTCACCTATATCACCTTTTCGAAGGGATAAGACAAGTACCTACGCACTGATTGGTCATGTTATCTATCAATCAAGTTTTGATATTGACATTTTATTGCCGCCTGTTACTAACTGTAACATTCATCATTAAAATATTTATAAAACAGTTGGTAGTACAACTTCCAAATCCACTTTCAATATTATGTATGTATGTATGTATTAACTTTATTGTACCACAAAACAAATATTATTAATTAATTACAAAAACTTGATCTAAAGTATGATTGCCGTATGTGTTCCTATCCTTCTGTATGTGATACAATACGAGATACACTCCCTAAGGCAAGCAAACAAAGACAAACACCTTCGGCCAACAGCAGCCAAGGTAGCTTCGACCAGGTTAGAAGTGTTTCAATTTAAATCCTAACAATGGAGACGGTTCACAAAAAGCTTTTCATCCTTTAAGATAATGACATGTTAATATAATATTGCACTACCAACTGAGTGTTCTTCACTTACACATTTATATAATTGGTCATAAAATATATTTTAAAGATAAATAATTTATTAAAAATACATGTATGTGCATTAATATAAAAACTGTCGGCAAAATATTTTTTGACAAACTTGATTTCATTAACCAGCTAACCCAGTATCATAAATCAATGTTACATATGTTTGCTGTCATGTGTTCTTATCCAGCTGTATGCGATGCAATGAGAGAAACACTCCCTAGGCAAGCAAACACCCTCGGCCAACAGCAGCCAGGGTTGCTCTGACCAGGCAAGCAGTGTTCCCATACAATTCCTTACTAATGGAGACGGATCACAATCAGCTCTCATTTAACGACATCTAAATGTAAATTAATATCAAATGCAATACTTTTGTTGATTGTCACATAACTTTAAAACTTACTTATCTAAGAATGAATGAAATTTAGTGTCTCACTTTTTCCATTATATATTTTATCTATTTATATATTTTATGATTATGATACCTTTCTTATAAAAAAATAAGATGTATGTGCATTACTATGAAAACAGTCGGCAAAATATTTTTTTACAAACTTGTTTGCATTGACCAGCTAACCCAGTATCATAAATCAATGTTACATATGTTTGCTGTTATGTGTTCTTATGCAGCTGTATGCGATGCAATGAGAGAAACACTCCCTAGGCAAGCAAACACCCTCGGCCAACAACAGCCAGGGTTGCTCTGACCAGGCAAGCAGTGTTCCCATATAACTCCTTACTAATGGAGACAGATCACAATCAGCTCTCATATATAACGACATCTTAATTTAAATTTATCATCAAATGCAATACTTTTGTCGATTGTCACATAACATAAGTACCTACTTACTTTTATCTACATAAAATCCTAAAAATATATTAAAAAATTAATAATTTTATTATCATCTTTATTGCATTAATAACATGTATGTATATTTTTATTATGAAAACAATCACCAAAATAATTTTTACAAACTTGATTTCATTAACCAGCTAACCCAGTATCATAAATCAATGTTACATATGTTTGCTGTCATGTGTTCTTATCCAGCTGTATGCGATGCAATGAGAGAAACACTCCCTAGGCAAGCAAACACCCTCGGCCAACAGCAGCCAGGGTTGCTCTGACCAGGCAAGCAGTGTTCCCATATAATTCCTTACTAATGGAGACGGATCACAATCAGCTCTCATTTAACGACATCTAAATGAATTTTTTTTATCAAATGCAATACTTTTGTTGATTGTCACATAACATTAAAACTTACTTATCTCAAAATAAATAAAATTTAGTGTCTCACTATCTATTACATATATTTTATCTATTTATGTTTTTTATGATTACCTATGACATCTTATTTTTAACTTTACGAATATAATATTGCATTACCAACTGAATGTTCTTCACTTATTTTATCAAAAATTCATGTATGTGCATTACTATGAAAACAGTCAGCAAAATATTTTTTTACAAACTTGTTTGCATTAACCAGCTAACCCAGTATCATAAATCAATGTTACATATGTTTGCTGTCATGTGTTCTTATCCAGCTGTATGCGATGCAATGAGAGAAACACTCCCTAGGCAAGCAAACACCCTCGGCCAACAGCAGCCAGGGTTGCTCTGACCAGGCGAGCAGTGTTCCCATATAACTCCTTACTAATGGAGACGGATCACAATCAGCTCTCATTTAACGACATCTAAATGTAAATTTATTATAAAATGCAATACCTACTTTTGCCGAATGTCACATAACATTAATACTTACTTATTATTTACATAAAGTCCTAAAACTGAATGAAATATAGTGTATTACTTTATCCATTTACTTTCATGTTATAACTTATGCCTTATTCAGATGTATCTACAAAGTATTGTGTTACATTGTAGTGAAAAAACGATATTGTTCAAATACTAGCTACTAAGTCTTACTAATTATATCCTTAGTTCAAAAAGCGCCTCGCGAATCGTTGCCTTTATTTGTGTTAATTGCTTGTATAAGACGCTTTGAACAGTATCGACAACAGTGTCATAGGCCGGGTGCCAACCGTCAGTACTTGTTAAAAGTACTGTTTCCTTAATGCTATAATTCATTTTGCTAAAAGAAGTAGGTATTTTTCAAACGGTTGGCTCTGGGAACCACTTTAAAAGTTAACGTACTGAATGCTGTACCTCAAGAGCTTGGACGAAATTATAGTAGTATTATTATTAGTACTGTAGTATTTTAATTAGTTCGTCCAAGCCCGTGGGTAGTAGGAAACCAGCATATAAAATAATGATATCGTATGAATCGTATCGTATCTGCAAAGATTAAATTTTTCCCTGATTTCTATTTCAGATCCACGTGCGAAGCCAAACTACCGAGTACTAGCCCACAACCAACAACACTTCGTCAGCGTATTATTCTATAATAACGAAGGTACCTTCAATACCTCCTTTAAAATGACCTAAAACACTTTTGTTCAAATGTTGGTACTCCTCAAATCCTCAATAGGTACATACATACACATATCACGCCTTTATCCCTTGCGGGGTAGGCAGAGCATTAACTGTCGTAAAAACGGTCGCTATCACCACGTCTGACAAATAATTATAATAAACTAGCTTTTACCCGCGACTTCGTCCGCGTTAGATAGTTTTTTTAGAAACAGGTTCTACAGTAGATATGTATATTCATAGTAAGTATGACAGTAATATTAGAACAGTTCTTATTTCTACTGTTTAAGGATGACTTAATTGCTTTTCTTGTTAAAGGGACAATTCAAAATTTGCTATCCGGTGTACTGCCCTGAGAGATAAATATTTATAACGATTGAATACAAAAGTCAGTAGATAACAAAAAAACTTCGGTAAAAAGTTGCCAATGTCCTTTCTCAATTTATTGCCATCATACTGAAAAACTTTTGTTTTGGAACCATTTCTGTATCTCCAATAGTTTAGGTGCGCTCCTGATCGTACACCTGGTGGTCTACATAAGGTACTCCAGATCCTCAATGTCCTTGTGAAAAGAAGCGGCCCATCATACTGAACAACTTTTGTTTTAGAACCATGCCTGTATCTCTAATAGTTTAGGTGGGCTCCTGATGGTATACCTGGTGGTCTACATAAGGTACTCCAGATCCTCAATGCCCTTGTGAAAAGAAACGGCCCATCATACTGAACAACTTTTGTTTTGAAACCATTTCTGTGTCTCAAATAGTTTAGCTGGGCTCCTGATGGTACACCTGGTGGTCTACATAAGGTACTCCAGAACCTCAATGTCCTTGTGAAAAGAAGCGGCCCATCATACTGAACAACTTTTGTTTTTTAGAACCATGCCTGTATCTCTAATAGTTTAGGTGGGCTCCTGATGGTATACCTGGTGGTCTACATAAGGTACTCCAGATCCTCAATGCCCTTGTGAAAAGAAACGGCCCATCATACTGAACAACTTTTGTTTTGAAACCATTTCTGTATCTCAAATAGTTTAGCTGTACTCCTGATGGTACACCTGGTGGTCTACATAAGGTACTCCAGATCTTCAATGTCCTTGTGAAAAGAAACGGCCCATCATAATGAACAACTTTTGTTTTGGAACCATGCCTGTATCTCTAGTAGTTTAGCTGGGCTCCTGATGGTACACCTGGTGGTCTACATATTGTACTCTAGATCCTCTATGTCCTTGTGAAAAGAAACAGCCCATCATACTGAACAACTTTTGCTTTGGAACCATTTCTGTATCTCTAATAGTTAAGATAGGCTCCTGATGGTACACCTGGTGGTCTACATAAGGTACTCCAGATTCTCAACGTCCTTGTGAAAAGAAGTGGCCCATCATACTGAACAACTTTTGTTTGAGAACCATGCCTGTATCTCTAATAGTTTAGGTGGGCTCCTGATGGTACACCTGGTGGTCTACATATGGTACTCCAGATCCTCAATGTCCTTGTGAAAAGAAGCGGCCCATCATACTGATCAACTTTTGTTTTAGAACCATACCTGTATCTCTAATAGTTTAGCTGGGCTCCTGATGGTACACCTGGTGGTCTACATAATGTTCTCCAGATCCTCTATGTCTTTGTGAAAAGAAACAGCCCACCATACTGAACAACTTTGGCTTTGGAACCATTTTTGTATCTCTAATAGTTAAGATAGGCTCCTGATGGTACACCTGGTGGTCTACATAAGGTACTCCAGATCCTCAATGTCCTTGTGAAAAAAAGAGGTTCATCATACTGAACAACTTTTGTTTTAGAACCATGCTTGTAACTCTAATAGTTTAGTTGAGAGCCTGATGGTACACCTGGTGGTCTACATATGGTCTCCAGATCCTCAATGTCCTTGTGAAAAGAAGCGGCCCATCATACTGAACAACTTTTGTTTTGTAACCATGCCTGTATCTCTAATAGTTTAGGTGGGCTCCTGATGGTACACCTGGTGGTCTACATAAGGTACTCCAGATCCTTAATGTCCTTGTGAAAAGAAGCGGCCCATCATACTGAACAACTTTTGTTTTGGAACCATGCCTGTATCTCTAGTAGTTTAGCTGGGCTCCTGGTGGTACACCTGGTGGTCTACATCTGTACTCCAGACCCTCGAATGGTGATAAAAAGTAGCCTATGTCCGTTCTCGGTATGCTAGCAATCTCTGTGCCAAGTTTCATGAAGATTGGTTCAGCGGTTTGGCCGTGAAAGCGTAGCAGACAGACAGACAGACAGACAGACAGATAGAGTTACTTTCGCATTTATAATATTAGTGTGGACAAGCCCTCGAGTCCCTTAGTCGCTTCTTACGACACCCGCGGGAAATAAATGGGGTTATGCTATTCTAAGCTGGCATCATCACACGGCCTAAATGTAGAATTTGGGACATATTAATACTCATACAAACAATTAGAGATATGAAAAATATATAAACTTTCAGTGGTGGTAACATCGGTACGGATACCTGTCACAGGGGATGAGGCGCTGAGTAGCTTAGTGTGCTATCGATCGATTGAAAGTTAACCAGACACTTCCAAGCCAATGCCTGTAATGCGCACCTTTCGTGTTCACAGTCGCCCGCGCCGCGATGGATGCTACTATTGTTGCGTTGTGCACAGAGGGCGCGTGCGCTGTGCGAGGTGCGACTCTCCAACTAATGTCAACACAACCGCAATCATTTTTATGTTATAGGTATGCTTTTAATTCAGCTCTCTGACATTGCCTTTGGAATTGGTTTTTCTTTCCTGAACTTGGTACTACGGTACTATAAATTTAAGTAACCGCCACCAGAATGGGTATAGCAAGCTAAACAAATACTCCACAAAACTCTTTCAATTTCATATCTTCCGACGATGTGTATGCTCACCTGAGCCATTTTTTTACATTAAAGTGTTGATGCCGTGTGATGCCGGCTTAGAATAGCATCACCCCATTTCTTACCTATGGGTGTCGTAAGAGGCGACTAAGGGACTCGAGGGTGTGTATTGCAATTTTAGGCTACGGGCTGACAACCTGTCACTATAGTTCAATTCAATTCAATTCAATTCAATTTATTCAAAGCAAACAATTTTCGCATAGAATATTAAAATAACATTAGGTAGGCACATAATATTAGGTAACATAGCACATTATAGAACAAAATTATATAAGTCGCAAGTAAATCAACAGTAAAAAAGCAATAATATTAATAACAAAAATAATTATAAATTCTGGTGAGGTAAATTTTAATAATTAAATAATTTATACATTAAACCTTCTTATCTTCTAGAAATTCTTCAATAGAGTAATAACACTTCATAATGAGCCATCTTTCAATTTTTTTCCGAAACGTTGTCAATCTGGTGACGGACTTAAGTTCTATTGGAAGATTATTAAATAATACCCTGGTTTGAAATCGAGCACTATGCTTGAATACCTGCAGTTTAGGAATAACCGTGCCACCCCAACAGGAAGATCCTTCCTCCTGCTAGACATTCTTAGCTCTCTCTCGGAAGCAGTCTCCACCTTATCCGGGTGCTTAACTACATCACACAGTAACACAAATAGATAAAGACAAGGAGCCGTTAGAACTTCAAGTTTAATAAAATATTCCTTACAAGAAACCTGTTGTTGCAATCGAAAGATTGTTCTTATAGCCCTTTTCTGAGCTACAAAGGCCTTCTTTATATTATATTTGTAGCTATTTCCCCATAGTTTGATGCTGTAACGGAGATGAGATTGGACTAAAGCATGGTTCACCATTTTTAGCTGTTCTGTTGTGGTTTCGTTTCTGAGACTTCTCAACACATAGCAAGATGAACTAATTTTATTTACAACTCTTTGCAACTCTTGCTTCCAATTTAACCTATTGTCCATATTAACACCAAGAAATTTAACAGTGTCAACAGTTTTCAGATTTTGACCATTTAATTGAATATCTAATGTCTCTCTTTTATTAACTGTTGATTGAAATAACATTACATTTGTTTTACTTACATTTATTTTTAGGTTATTTTTGCTAAACCACGTTGAAAACTTTTCCAGTGTTTTATTAGTTACACACTCTAGATCTTCCATTGTTTTTGCAGCTATAATTGCGTTCGTATCGTCTGCAAAAACAATAGGTTTGACATTTGGAACCTCATTGTTGATATAGTTTGTTAAATCATTTATGAAAATTATAAAAAAGATTGGACCCAAAATTGAACCTTGTGGAACACCTTTATCAGTATCAACCCACCGTGATTGAAAAGTGACTTCTTCTCCATTAATCACATTTTTAATTTCTACAAATTGCTTTCTATTGCAAAGATAACTTTTAATAAGATTTAATTGATCGTTTCTTATTCCGTAGTGACTGAATTTATGTAATAAAATTTCGTGATCTACATTGTCAAAAGCGGCACTCAAATCTAAAAATATACCCGCCACCCTTAGCCGCATATTTAAATTTAATACTACCTCATCCAAAAGTGCGTCAACAGCTTCTGTCGTTCCAATCCCAAGCCTGTAGCCAAACTGTCTTTCACTTAAAATATTGTTAACATTTAGATGATTCAATAATCTTACCTTAATAAGTTTTTCTAATACTTTTGATAAAACGGGTAATATAGATATTGGTCGAAAGTTATTTGGATCAGTTTTGCTACCTTTCTTATGGATAGGTACGATTTTTGCAATTTTAAATTGATGTAGAAATATATTTTGAGTGAAACAAATATTAAATAGCTGACTAAGCGGCTTAGCGAGTATATCAATGTTTCGCTTAGTTACTAAAGTTCTCCCAGCAATAAGCAGCAGCTTAATACTTTTATCTGTATTTAAAATGCATAGTTTACTCTTTTGCTCTATATTGTTAATTAAAGAGTTTTTAGAGTTATTACTCTTCGCTTCTAAAGGGGAACTGATAGATTCCTCATAACTGATTTCATCACTCGGGGTCATTTCTGTCTGGAGATGATTTTCCTTTGTTGATATTTTGTTTTTGACTATACCCTGTTTCGGAGTAGAAGCAAAATAAATTAAACTGTGCTTAGCACTTTTCAAACTGCTGGTATCAATATTGCCATTTGATTTTGCTGTAACACATTTACGGTGTATGTTTTTAGTTGATGCACATATTCGATTTAGTTTTATCACCTTAGATTCATATTTTTTTACTTCTTGGCGAAGGTCACCATTTTCTTTTAATAATTTATTTATTAATCGATCGGCTATAGTCAATTTTTTCTCAACTTCAGTCAATTTTCCTTTTACTTCCGCCATTTCCTCATTAACATCAAGGTATCTGCTAACATCTGGTAAGCTTCTGTTTCTCTTCACATCTACAGAGATCACTGACCCCTCCTGCGGATTATCTTCATCTGAGTCTAACGAGGAAAATGAATTTTGTGTAGAAATATTAACACAGAATTTCTGTCGAGTTGTCACATAATCAATTCCAGATATGTCCGTGCTGCAATCTTTTGTATTATCTTCAGGTGCAGGTGCAGGTTTTGTTGACAATGATAAAGTGTTATTCATAGAGTTTTCTGATACATGTGCTTCTTGATCATGATTTTTTGTAGTATCTGCAGGTGCTGGTGCAGGTTTTGTTGACAATGATAAAGTGTGATTCATAGAGTTTTCTGATACATGTGCTTCTTGATCATGATTTTTTGTAGTATCTGCAGGTGCTGTTGCAGGTTTTGTTGACAATGATAAAGTGTTATTCATAGAGTTTTCTGATACAATATATGCTTCTTGATCATCACATATTTTTGACGTTGATGGTAGCGGAGACTTTGTCGAAGGTGACGCTACTTTATTTGTATGTACGTCCCTCTGCAAGTCCAGCGCTCTAGTTATTTTTAGTGCTTGTGGTGATTCCTTTTCTATATTGGCGGTTGTTGGAGCAGTATTCTTGAGGGGAGATTTTTTTCTATTGCCTTCCGGTATCTTATTTCTGCAAGGTATATCAGGGCAAACACCACATTTCCATTTCAGCTTCTTCTCTTTGGTCATAATATTATAGAGTTTTTCTGATATATGTGTGCAAAGTACATGATATATGTTGTTGCATTTCACGCATTTTAATTGCTGTCGGTCTATAATACCTTTTCTGCACCTTGCACAATTCGGTGCCATAGTTATTAATTAGCGCTAGATTAATAGTGCTACTCTTTGTCACTGCTCCTCGTCGCTAAATGGCAGTACGGTACATCACTAGCGTTAGTACCACTTTTTGTTGATAGATAGCAGCACTAGACTATTGAATACTACCTAGTATCACTCATCTGAACCAGTATAGATCGGCACATCACTAGCGTTAGTACCGCTTCTTGTTGATAGATGGCAGCACTAGACGATTAAGTACTACCCAGTATCACTCTTCTGAACTAGTACAGATCGGTACATCTCTAGTATTAGTACCGAGCGCCTCGCCGCTAGATGACACCACTGCGTAACTGACACGGAACAGCTGATTGGTCAAAGTTTATTGTTTGTTTTGAAATCAAATTATAGTAACGGAACTAAAATGTCTAGTTAAGGTTAAAGAATATTCACCAGAATTATTTTTTCTTGATCGTAGATGCTGGTTTATTAGAACAGATAGTCACTTCACTATTAATGAACATAAGTCACAACTCCGATTTCTGTTTAAAATCAACCACAATATCACTGTTTTTGTCTCACTAAAATATTTCGCAATATCTGCCGTTGTTGTTGTCCGATTGCTTCACTAACATTATTCCTTGATATTTGTCACCAGTACTTTATAATATTGATTTTTATTTAACACAACTTCAAATATATAATTTTTTAAATGCAAAAATAAACGGAGCTAATCTTTATGCGGCTAGTGGCGCCATCTCGAGTCAGTAGTGATACACAGTTATCTAAATGACCCTCAAACTTTTGTCAGACGTGGTGTTAAAATATCCGTTTTACGGCCGTTAACGCTCTGCCTACCCCGTAAGGGATAAAGGCGTGATTTATGTATGTATGTATGTATGTAAAGTGTTGAGATGATTCACAGACTGACAGCCTGTCATTATATACATAGTACGTCACATATTTTTCTGAAACGGCCCTCAAATATCTGTCAGGCGTGGCAATAGCTACCGTATCTTTACGACCAATAACGCTCTACCTACACCGTGTGGGATAAAGGCGTGATAAGTACATTTATGTATGATTTAATACTTATCTATATTTATGGGCAACAAATTTCTACTACCAACCGCAACAGTTTATGTTTTATATTAAAATCTTATGTTTTAAAGTGACTATTTATTTTTCAGATAACAAGAACAACAATCTGGAAAAGAACAACGAAAAACTGACTGAAGATAGACAAAAACACATTCAAGCAAAACGAAAACTCTACAAATTTAATATATAAATTGTTTATCAGGATTTCTAAATATTTTGAACGGGGTATTTTAATTTAGTGAGCGAAGTTAATTGTAAGCAATTAACAAATAAATAAATTCATATCAAAATAAACAATTTGTGAGATTAATTTCTGTTCCTTACTTATTTTATTAACAGACCCAAGCCAAACAACCATAGCTAATAATAAGTTTCTAGAATTAGTTTTATCGTATTTACTATTATAAATATTGTTCTTAAATGTAAGTAAGACGAAATCAATGGTTTTTGAAGAAGAAGAAGGTATGACGGAGTGTTACATTATGATAGAAGAAGAGAGGGTGGAGCAAGTGAAAGAGTTTGTATATTTGGGATCGAAGTTTACATCAGATAGAAAGTGTGAAAGTGATATTGAAAGGAGGGTAAATGCCGGCAACTTGGTGAATGGAGCGTTGCATACCTTTATGAACAGCCAGACAGTGTCTAATAAGGCACTTCTGGCTGTGCATAGAGGAGTGTTAGTTCCAACACTTATGTATGTACTAGCTTTTACCCGCGACTTCGTCCGCGTTAGATAGTTTTTTTAGGCAAAAGTTCTAAAGTAGGTATGTGTATACATAGTAAGTGTGACAGTGATATTAGAATAGTTCTTATCTCTACTGTTTAAAGATGACTTGCTTGCTTCTGTTGTTCAAGGGACAATTCAAAATTTGCTATCCGGCCTGAGAGATCAATATTTATAACCAACTAGCTTTTACCCGCGACTTCGTCCGCGTTAGATAGTTTTTTTTTTGGCACAGGTTATTCATAGTAAGTATGCCAGTGAATTTAGAACAGTTCTTATCTCTACTGTTTAAAGATGACTTGCTTGCTTCTAATGTTAAAGGGACAATTCAAAATTTGCTATCCTGTGTAGTGCCCTGAGAGATCAATATTTATAACCATTGAATACAAAAATCAGTAGATAACAAAAAAATCTTCGGTAAAAAGTAGCCAATGTCCTATCTCAACTTATTCCCATCATACTGAACAACTTTTGTTTTGGAACCATTTCTGTATCTCTAATAGTTTAGATGGGCTCCTGATGGTACACCTGGTGGTCTACATAAGGTACTCCAGATCCTCAATATCCTTGTGAAAAGAAGCAGCCCATCATACTGAACAACTTTTGTTTTAGAACCATGCCTGTATCTCTAATAGTTTAGCTGGGCTCCTGATGGTACACCTGGTGGTCTTCATAATGTACTCCAGATCCTCTATGTCCTTGTGAAAAGAAGCAGCCCATCATACTGAACAACTTTTGTTTTGGAACCATTTCTGTATCTCTAATAGTTTAGCTGGTCTCCTGATGGTACACCTGGTGGTCTACATAATATACTCCAGATTCTCTATGTCCTTGTGAAAAGAAGCAGCCCATCATACTGAACAACTTTTGTTTTAGAACCATGCCTGCATCTCTATAAGTTTAGCTGGGCTCCTGATGGTACACCTGGTGGTCTACATAAGGTACTCGAGATCCTCAATGTCCTTGTGAAAAGAAGCGGCCCATCATACTGAACAACTTTTGTTTGGGAACCATGCCTGTATCTCTAATAGTTCAGGTGGGCTCCTGATGGTACACCTGGTGATCTACATAAGGCAATCCAGATCCTCAATGTCCTTGTGAAAAGAAGCGGCCCATCATATTGAATGACTTTTGTTTTGGAACCATGCCTGTATCTGTAATAGTTCAGGTGGACTCCTGATGGTACACCTGGTGGTCTACATAAGGTACTCCAGATCCTCAATGTCCTTGTGAAAAGAAGCGGCCCATCATACTGAACAACTTTTGTTTCGGAACCATGCCTGTATCTCTAATAGTTTAGCTGGGCTCCTGGTGGTACACCTGGTGGTCTACATCTGTACTCCAGACCCTCGAATGGTGATAAAAAGTAGCCTATGTCCGTTCTCGGTATGCTAGCTATCTCTGTGCTAAGTTTCATGAAGATCGGTTCAGCGGTTTGGCCGTGAAAGCGTAGCAGACAGACAGACAGACAGACAGACAGACAGAGTTACTTTCGCATTTATAATATTAGTGTGGATGGATGAATACAAAAGTCAGTAGATAACAGAGTAATTACTCCAGAGGTGCCTATTTCAGCACACTAAAATGGTCAGCATAAGTAGATAAGACGGATAAAAAGGTAATTTAAGTTACTATTATACATTTTTATACCTCTATACCACATTTTTTGTTTTTCTGTCCTCGGTAAAGAAGTGAACATACGGTACTCCAGATCCTCAATGTCCTTGTGAAAGAAGCGGCCCATCATACTGAAAAACTTTTGTTTTAGAACCATTTCTATATCTCTAATAGTTTACGTGGGCTCCTGATGGTACACCTGGTGGTCTACATAAGGTACTCCAGATCCTCAATGTCCTTGTGAAATAAAGCGGCCTATCATACTGAACAAATTTTGTATTGGAACCATTTCTGTATTTGTAATAGTTTACGTGGGCTCTTGATGGTACACCTGGTGGTCTACATAAGGTACTCCAGACCCTCAATGTCCTTGTGAAATAAAGCGGCCTATCATACTGAACAAATTTTGTATTGGAACCATTTCTGTATTTGTAATAGTTTACGTGGGCTCTTGATGGTACACCTGGTGGTCTACATAAGGTACTCCAGATCCTCAATGTCCTTGTGAAAAGAAGCGCCCCATCATACTGAACAACATTTGTTTTGGTACCATGCCTGTATCTCTAATAGTTTAGCTGGGCTCCTGATGGTACACCTGGTGGTCTACATAAGGTACTCCAGATCCTCAATGTCCTTGTGAAAAGAAGCGCCCCATCATACTGAACAACTTTTGTTTTAGAACCATGCCTGTATATTTAATAGTTTAGCTGGGCTCCTGATAGTACACCTGGTGGTCTACATAAGGTACTCCAGATCCTCAATGTCCTTAGAAAAGAAGCGACCCATCATACTGAACAACTTTTGTTTTGGTACCATGCCTGTATCTCTAATAGTTTAGCTGGGCTCCTGATGGTACACCTGGTGGTCTACATAAGGTACTCCAGATCCTCAATATCCTTGTGAAAAGAAGCGGCCCATCATACAGAACAAATTTTGTTACGGAACCATTTCTGTATCTCCATTAGTTTAGCTGGGCTCCTGATGGTGCACCTGGTGGTCTAAATAAGGTACTCCAGAGCCCCAATGTCCTTGTGAAAAGAGGCGGCCCATCATACTGAACAACTTTTGTTTCGGAACCATTTCTGTATCTCTAATAGTTTACGTGGGCTCCTGATGGTACACCTGGTGGTCTACATAAGGTACTCCAGATCCTAAATGTCCTTGTGAAAAGAAGCGGCCTATCATACTGAACAAATTTTGTACTGGAGCCATTTCTGTATCTGTAATAGTTTACGTGGGCTCTTGATGGTACACCTGGTGGTCTACATAAGGTACTCCAGATCCTCAATGTCCTTGTGAGAAGAAGCGGCCCATCATACTGAACAACTTTTGTTTTAGAACCATGCCTGTATCTCTAATAGTTTAGCTGGGCTCCTGATAGTACACCTGGTGGTCTACATAAGGTACTCCAGATCCTCAATGTCCTTGGAAAAGAAACGGCCCATCATACTGAACAACTTTTGTTTGAGTACCATGCCTGTATCTCTAATAGTTTAGCTGGGCTCCTGATAGTACACCTGGTGGTCTACATAAGGTACTCCAGATCCTCAATGTCCTTGGAAAAGAAACGGCCCATCATACTGAACAACTTTTGTTTTGGTACGATGCCTGTATCTCTAATAGTTTAGCTGGGCTCCTGATGGTACACCTGGTGGTCTACATAAGGTATCCAGATTCTCAATGTCCTTGTGAAAAGAAGCGGCCCATCATATTTAACAACTTTTGTTATAGAACCATGCCTGTATCTCTAATAGTTCAGCTGGGCTCCTCATGGTACACCTGGTGGTCTACATGAGGTACTCCAGATCCTCAATGTCCTTGTGAAAAGAAACGGCCCATCATACTGAACAACTTTTGTTTTAGAACCATGCCTGTATCTCTAATAGTTTAGCTGGGCTCCTGATAGTACACCTGGTGGTCTACATAAGGTACTCCAGATCCTCAATGCCCTTGTGAAAAGAAGCGGCCCATCATACTTAACAACTTTTGTTTTGGAACCATGCCTGTATCTCTAATAGTTTAGCTGGGCTCCTGGTGGTACACCTGGTGTTCTACATAAGGTACTCCAGATCCTCCATGTCCTTGTGAAAAGAAGCGCCCACAATACTGAACAACTTTTGTTTTAGAACCATGCCTGTATCTCTAATAGTTAAGCTGGGCTCCTGATAGTATACCTGGTGATCTACATAAGGTACTCCAGATCCTCAATGCCCTTGTGAAAAGAAGCGGCCCATCATACTAAACAACTTTTGTTTCGAATCCATGCCTGCATCTCTAATAGTTTAGCTGGGCTCCTGGTGGTACACCTGGTGGTCTACATAAGGTACTCCAGATCCTCAATGTCCTTGTGAAAAGAAGCCGCCCATCATACTGAACAATTTTTGTTTCTGAACCATGCCTGTATCTCTAATAGTTTAGCTGGGCTCCTGATGGTACACCTGGTGATCTACATAAGGTACTCCAGATCCTCAATGTCCTTGTGAAAAGAAGCGGACCATCATACTAAACAACTTTTGTTTGGGAACCATGCCTGTATCTCTAATAGTTTAGCTGGGCTCCTGGTGGTACACCTGGTGGTCTACATCTGTACTCCAGACCCTCGAATGGTGATAAAAAGTAGCCTATGTCCGTTCTCGGTATGCTAGCAATCTCTGTGCCAAGTTTCATGAAGATCGGTTCAGCGGTTTGGCCGTGAAAGCGTAGCAGACAGACAGACAGACAGAGTTACTTTCGCATTTATAATACTAGCTTTTACCCGCGACTTCGTCCGCGTTAGATAGTTTTTTTAGGCACAGGTTCTAAAGTAGATATGTATATTCATAGTAAATATGACAGTGATATTAGAACAGTTCTTATCTCTACTGTTTAAGGATGACTTGCTTGCTTCTTGTTAAAGGGACAATTCAAAATTTGCTATCCGGTGTACTACCCTGAGAGATTAATATTTATAACCTTTGAATACAAAAGTCAGTATATAAAAAAAAAAACCTCGGTAAAAAGTTGCCAATATCCTTTTTCAACTTATTCCCATCATACTGAACAACTTTTGTTTTGGAACCATTGATGTATCTCTATCTCTAATAGTTTAGGTGGGCTCCTGATGGTACACCTAGTAGTCTACATAAGGTACTCCAGATCCTCAATGTCCTTGTGAAAAGAAGCAGCGCATCATACTGAACAACTTTTGTTTTAGAACCATGCCTGTATCTCTAATAGTTTAGCTGGGCTCCTGATTGTATACCTGGTGGTCTACATAATGTACACCAGATCCTCTATGTCTTTGTGAAAAGGAGCAGTCCATCATACTGAACCACTTTTGTTTCGGAACCATTTCTGTATCTCTTATAGTTTAGGTGGGCTCCTGATGGTACACCTCGTGGTCTACATAAGGTACTCCAGATCCTCAATGTCCTTGTGAAAAGAAGCAGCCTATCATACTGAACAACTTTTGTTTTAAAACCATGCCTGTATCTCTAATAGTTTAGCTGGGCTCCTGATGGTACACCTGGTGGTCTACATAATGTACTCCAGATCCCCAATGTCCTTGTGTAAAGAAGCGGCCTTTCATACAGAACAACTTTTGTTTTAGAACCATGCCTGTATATCTAATAGTTTAGCTGGGCTCCTGGTGGTACACCTGGTGGTCTACATAATGTACTCCAGATCCTCAATGTCCTTGTGAAAAGAAGCGGCCCATCATAATGAACAACTTTTGTTTTAGAACCATGCCTGTATCTCTAATAGTTTAGCTGGGCTCCTGATGGTATACCTGGTGGTCTACATAAGGTACTCCAGATCCTCAATGTCCTTGTGAAAAGAAGCGGCCCATCATACTGAACAACTTTTGTTTTAGAACCATGCCTGTATCTCTCATAGTTTAGCTGGGCTCCTGGTGGTACACCTGGTGGTCTACATCTGTACTCCAGACCCTCGAATGGTGATAAAAAGTAGCCTATGTCCGTTCTCGGTATGCTAGCAATCTCTGTGCCAAGTTTCATGAAGATCGGTTCAGCGGTTTGGCCGTGAAAGCGTAGCAGACAGACAGACAGACAGACAGACAGACAGAGTTACTTTCGCATTTATAATATTAGTGTGGAGTGTGGATTAGTGTGGATGAGAGTGAAAGTTGGGTATGGCAGAAAAAGCATGAAAGTAGAATAAATGCGGTAGAAAACAGAGCGCTAAGAAGTACCTACCTATGATAGGAGTGAAATTGAGTGACAGGACAAGGAATAGCGTGATTAGAGAACGTTGCGGTATAAAAGAT
Source organism: Tuta absoluta (assembly GCA_027580185.1). Taxonomy (NCBI): domain Eukaryota; kingdom Metazoa; phylum Arthropoda; class Insecta; order Lepidoptera; family Gelechiidae; genus Tuta; species Tuta absoluta. The sequence goes on from JAQAHW010000060.1 coordinate 2,389,365, forward strand.
GACATAGTGACTGGTATAGAAAAAGGAATGCTGAGATGGTTTGGTCACATTGAGAGAATTAATGAAAGAAGATTAACGAAACAGGTGTAATATGGCGAGTGTGAATGGGAACGTTCGAAGGGGAAGACCAAGACTCACGTACTTGGATCAGATCGGGGACGTTCTAGAGAAAGGTCAGGTCAAGAGTACCCTAAACCGACGAGCATGTATGAAAAGATTGATGCATGTTGAAGTAGCGAAAGAGGTGTGTCAGGATCATAGCAAGTGGAAAGATGTAGTCTCTGCCTACCTCTATGGGAAAGAGGCGTGATTATATGTATGTATGTATAATTTAATAATAAAAAGCTCATTTCATTTCAAAGCTGATACTAGAAGCATTCCCCTTTATTAAAAAGAAAACACATGAGGGCAAGTCTTTATCTAACCTTCATTCTGAAAAAAAAAATAGCCCTTTGAAAAAAAATAGTACTTAGAATGTGTACCTACCTACTTTGTGCAATGAAGTTGTATAAAAATGAGCTGACAAGGAACTCTTATGAACCACGGTAAATCAAGGCATTTAACACATAGGTAGGTACCTAATTATTAAATTTGTTCGCCAATCAATCCTCTTGCCAAGTGTAGTAAGTAAGGCAATACCCCCCAGTAGTTGGAGGCCCATGTACAGCTGTGGACTGTTAATGTATGTATGTACCTATGTATTGATTAGTAAGTACCTACTAAGTTGTAGTTGAAAATAAACAATAATTTTTTTTTAATTATTTATATTTTGCCAAAATTTACGGTGGCCCCTTTTTGGACCACCAAATTGCAGATATAATATCCCCCCCCCCGTGTAAAATTAATGTTTGAGGCATGGCGTTTGCCACGACCTCGGCGCCCGCCGTGCCCTCGGCCGCCACGCCCTCCTCGGCGGCCACCGTGCCCTCGGCCGCCACGCCCTCTGCCGCCGCCGTGCCCCCTGCCACCGCCGCCCCCTCTGCCACCGTCCCGTGCTGTCTCTCCTGTGTTTTGTGATTGTGATGAAGAACCCTAAAAACAGAAAAAAATATCAAACTACCTATTCTACTTATAAAATCTTTGAAATAGGTAAGTATTATGTTCTTCTTTAACACTTTAATCGAAGATTACTCATAGTCAACATTAGCTAATTAATATAGTTACCTAAGTAGGAACACAATATATTTTTATTAAAGTTTTTTTTTCATAGTATGTAATGATTTTCTTGACCATCATCATTATTTACTCTTGACAGTGGACCATTTGTTTGATACAAAAGGTAATAAAATATTGATATTTTATCAGCTCCTACTAATTATGCTGTAATTTTCTGTTTATTGTAAAATAAATGTTTAAGGTAACCAAACCTACCTAACATATCTTAAATAATGTGAAAAAAGTTACTTACTGTTCCTTCTTCATCCATAGGGGTATGGGTAGCAGCGACGACGACGGTGGCAGGATCACCATCATCCTTTGCATCCTGAAAATTACATTAAGCTATTTATTAGTTTTGTCAAAACAAACGAATGTGAGTGAATATTCATAAATAAAAGTACTTATGAAATTTACATGTTGTACCAACGATATGTTATGCAGGTTCCTACCTTGTTAGCGCTGGGCATTTCTTTATTTCCATTTCCAACACTCATAGTTGATAAATCTTTCAACTGAAAACAAAAGCATGTAAACATTTAAGATAAGTTGAAGTTTATCGGATCGTTGGTCGACACGAAAAAAGAGAGAGAGTAAAATCTTTCACGAGCAAATTCAAGAGAAACAAATTAAAATTTCTTCTACATCTAAGTAGGTACCATGGTTTGACCATGGTGCACCAAATCAACAAAAGATTTAGCGTATAATCAAGAAAAATAAAAGGGGGACATAAATTCGTTTATCCTCCAATAACCTTTATATCGACATAAATACAACAAAAAATAAATTTATAAAATCTTACCAATCTGTCCAATTCACTCATAGTGCATTGAAAATTCCCGCGCTATTTTTATTTTTTTAGAAATCTTTAAGGCTAACTTCGATTGGATGCATCACAATCAACGCGCGTCGCACGCAATTAGGTGTACACAGGCAGGATTGTGTCTTCCTAAAGTCAGGTCACTTGCGGCAATTTCTTTTTTCAAAACTAAACATCGATGTACCTACATTGTGCCCAAACATTTCGGGATTTCGCAACCGAGGAAAAACAAAGATTTTGTGTTTTGTTTGGGAATTGTCGGGGGAAAACATACACAAGAGTCATGTCTTTAACGCCAACGCTGCGTTAAGTGAGCAGCACTGTTTTTGTCTAATTCCAAGCTAAACTCCCGCAGTGGAAGCGATTTACACAGGTAAATTTCGAACAAAATACCAGGAGTTCAACTGGAGGCAGACAATGGCTGCGTTACGCAGCGCTAAATAGCATACGCTGCACAATATAGCAGCGCATACTATGAATTAAACGTGAACCTAAATCTATTTAACTTAATTAACTAAGTTGATTGAAATTGGCAAATGATGTGTTCCAACCCTTACATAACTCAAGTCGGTAGTAAATACCGTCTGCCGATCTGGCGTTACGTCACACGTATTAGCACTAGATTATAAGTAAGTACCTCCAAATTATATCACCCCACGAATTCCGCAATTCGTACTAAGGAGTCACAATGATATGGTACAACAAATATGACTAAAGGGAACACACCATTAACACGAATAAACAGGTTTACACTTACAGTCAACGTGCCGGTCCAAATGCATAAAATACCCAACGGAGAAAGGAAGTTCAGGGAATGGATCAAATGGGAATTCCGTGGGTACTTACAGGGCTGGGTGGAAAAGATATCGACACCCAGCATTCCACTACAGCCTTGGCGCGTTATTCACGTCAAACCACTCACAGCTTCTGTTCGTATTCCACTTTGATATTAGTCATTACGCGTGACCCAACCCGAATTTGGGCCGTACAAACGCGGGCCAAAATGGCCACCTGATGCCTATTCAACGCGACGCTCACGTGGAAGACGTCGAGACATCCAACAATCACTAAGCCTGGCATTCCAGTACAACCCAGGAGAAACGCAATAATACGATGCATCAACACGCGCGATCTCAAATTGAATCGTCCATTACACGCGGCATCACAAAACGCGTGGCGGGAAATCCGCACAATACGATACCCTCCCGTCCGAACGGTTTTGAGTGACTGACAGTGCGGTGCAGAAATCACCGCTTGGCCTACCAGGCGGCCCGCGCGCACGCCGCCACCCTGCGAGTGAGAAAGGGACAACACACGCCCAGAGCGACGCGTGCGATCGAGCACCGCGCCGCATTCATAGACCGTCATCAATACCTAACCTACCCCAGCATAACAACGCTAAATATTAAACAGTTTTAGTATTCGGCAAAATACTAAAACAGTGCTGCGTGACGCGAGTCGCCTAGCCCGCTCCGCGGCGGGTCCACCAACACGCAGCGCGGATGCGGTAAATATAACTCGTCCGAACACGACGACACTTCGCCGTATTACAGCTACTTAGGCACAAGCACAATGCGCCTTCTACATTCCTGCTCGCTTAACTTGACGGAGCGTTGGCGCCGATTTTACAATACCGTATGTAAATAATTATGGACAATCTTAATAAAGTTCCAAATTTTTACAAATACAAAACTTAGCTCCACCATTAATTCGTAGACTGTGTCATAACTGTTAGGTATAAGCTAGCATTGACCGGCTATGTCACGTGACGTGTACATTTACACAGGCAAGATGCTCGGGTAATAATGCATGGAGATACAAGATGCGCCTCTCAACACACATGCACGCACGCACGCATGCTACATCTGGTCTGTTGTAGCCTTTAAAACTGTTTTTTTTTTCGGAGACCATCACTTCAATACAATGATTCTGCACAGCACGATTATACTATACCTGACTGCGTTGTTTACAACATGACTTTGTACAAAACAGTCATTGGGTCGTCGTCGTCGTCGCGTCGTCATCTTCAATAAATGGCCTGGACATATAATGTTAAGGGGATCAAAACAAAGTGACGCAATTATGATGACTTTAATCGACTCATTATCATATCAAATAAGGCAACCCGCGGAGGAGGTGAACAAGGGAGATTAAGCGAATTAGACTTACATTGGTGGTTAGAGTATCTAATCGGATGTGATCTTGACTATACATTGTTAGTACAGGGGTGTTATTGGCGAGATAGTTTTGATTCTATTACCACTGTGTGCATTCTTGGGTCACGCAGCAGTGTCGACCAGTGTGATGATGTACAAAACACTGTCGTGCAGTATAGGGACTTGATTTAATGTTATGTTTGTTTATGTCAAATAAAAATAATAGAAACAAAACACAACCCGAGTATTACTAAGAAGCTATATAATATATAAAATTGAATTGATTGAATAAGTAGAGCTATGCAAAACAACAAAATCGTCGGAACTCATTTAATTTTTCACAAATTTTAACAGAGTAGTTTGCCGGTTTACCCGGTTAGAAACTCTGACGAAAACAGGATTGCAGGTTAGTTGATTCATTAAGCTGCTACATTTTGCTTACAGCTACATAGGTATAAATTTTAAATATTGAAATGATAAACTGATAATGATGTAATGATACTAACCATTGACATCAAAAGCGGTTTGGCGAAATAAATTGTTATTTACTTTTCCTATTGCATTAAACTTTTCATACTCTTATCTTATCATAAAATATAATGTGATGGATGAAGAAGCCAAACTAGGGTAAATTATTTTAAATTAATTTCTTCAATATACTCATAATTTACTGTTGTTTCAGCAATTACATGGGAGCGATCAAGTACTTTAAGATGCAGAAAGATTTTTATGAATGCCAGTTTCAAGTCGTGACCCAATAACGAATAAAGTATACCTACTGTTCACACGTTAGGCAAGGTAGACAGACACAACCTAGGATGTATAAAATCCGTGATTCAATTGTGGAGTATAAGAAAGTTCTTGATATTGAGTTGAAAAACTGATAATGAAGTGATGATACCTACTAACCATTGATGTGGAAATAAATTGTTAATTTCTTTTCTTATTGGATAAATCCTTTTTTTTAACAATCACACTTTGCACACTTTTATCTTCATACAAATATGATGTGATGGATGAAGAAGCCAAACTACAGTAAATTATTTTCACTCTTCTGATAAAATCCAACAACTGTAGGTACTTATCAAACTACACTATTGTTCAAAATAAAGCAACCTTGGTGCACTATGAATTACTGAAATAGTTGTGTATAGCCCCTATAAGACCCGAATGACCTGGAAAGTGATATCAAAAGAAAAAAAAATCCTTACACTGAGAGTACCTAATCAAAATACTATTAGACAACAAAAACCTATGATGTTTCCGTTTTTCCCTTTTTAGGTATGTAACACTAAAAACTATGGAACATACATGGGGGTGAATCAGATACCACTCACTAAAGACATTTTAATTTTATCTTTAGACATCAGTCTGTATGGACATCCTTATTTTAAGTTCAGCATGAATACTGTAGGAATATACTTTTCTATACTGACTCTACATGTTGAAGCAATTTAATACTATTAGTAGCGTTCCAAGTTATCAAGTAATATGCTGCTGCTGATAAAATGAGCAACATGTATATTTTATTGGACCTAAAAAATCATTTTAATATTTAATTTGTTACACATGAAGATAACTACTAAAAACACATAATCACCTAAATTTAGAAAGGAATCTGGTCATATGATTACCAATCTCAAGAATTCTCCAATTGGAGAAGGGACATGAACCTTCACCTATTAGAGAATAAGTCTATCTATACCTACTCAACATGTTTGGCAGCAGGTAAGTAGGTATCTTTTATTGTATTAACTAGATCTCATATCAATTAGCGACCCATAGCACCGCCGAAGTATAACTGCCTTTCAATAAAACATGTACAGTCGGTTATAGCACATAAGGTACCAGGGGTACTTCAAAAGAACTGAATTATTTTTAGTTAATACACAATAAAAATTTAAACTTATTCTCGTAAGAGTAGTCATTTTCTACTTATAAATAGGTATTCATATCAATAAAAAAATATTGCTGGATACAAAAATATTCCAGTTCTTTTAGAGTAGGTACCCCTCTAAAAGGACTGGAATCTAAAAGGCTGCTATTTACAGTGTGTTTTCAATGTTTTCTCTTAGTGTGCAGGGTTGCCTGGAAGAGATCGCTTAGAGCGATAAGGCCGCCTTTGCTTATATTGTGTTGTTTGTTTTTGTTCTTGTATATGTTATGATTATTAATGTGAGCAATAAAGTGTTTCTGTCTGTCTGTCTGTCTGTACCCCTGGTACCTTATGGTGGTACCTTCGTGACTAGCGGGCTGCTTGCTGCCCGCGCACTACTTAACAGATATGGACATTTTAGATTTTTTCTTTCTTTCAGAAATAAAAGTGGTTTCATAAAACAGTTTTAGGAAAGCAAGATTACCGACACGCACTTGCGACGAGCGAATAGCTTATCGGTAACTGCAATCAGGATTTCATAGTGGTTTCATAAAACGCTTTGCGTTACGGTGAACGTTATTGATCTGCACTTTGGAAATAAGGTGGAGCAGAAATAACTACAAAACCCAACTACAAAAGTGAAAACGCTTTCTGATTATCAAAAGCGGTGACGTAATACGCTGTTCAACGTCATTATAAAGATGCACAACTACCCTTTACATACTGCCAAGCTGAATTTGCCTTAGGAAAATTAAAAGTGGTGACGTAAAACACTTTATAAAATACCAACTCACTCAAACTATGCAGAAGAGAAAGCACACACGACCCGCGGGCTGCTTGCAGCCCGCGCACCACCCAACCAACTAGTCTAACTTATATAAAGCTACACAACGACCACTCACTCACTCATTGACTCATTGACATGATTGTTTGGGTTGAAGGAGTGTAGTTGGGGGTTTTTGATGTATGGGTGAGTTTTTTGGTTTATTTCGGTGAGTAGAGAAAAAATCTGACATTTTCAAAAAACAAAATGGCGGCTGCTGGGTGAATTTTTTTTTTCTAATTTTTTTATTTTTTTTCGTTTTAGGTGTCAATTCCGGGAGATTTTTAGGTTTTGAATACGATTATGACAATGAAAAAATGAAAAAACAAAATGGCGGTTATTTTTTTTTACGCTGAAAATGGTGTTTTTTTCACCCGAATTGATCTCCAAGAAGGAGGCATGGTGGGGTTTGGTGATGTATAGGGGGTTTTTAGGGGTCGCTTTGTAGTTTTCAGGAAAAGTCCAACATTTGGGAAAAACAAAATGGCGGCCGAGATATGACGATTTTTTTGCAAAAAGTAGACTCTAAAGTAGGCGAATTGTTCTACCAGATGCGCATGCGCTAAAGTTGTCGCTGTTGATGTGTTCGATGATGTATATGATGTTGTTTACTAGAAATTTCCAAAAAGTTGGAAACTCAAAATGGCCGCCGAGTTATTAAAAAAAAAACGAAAATCAACTTTTTTTCCATGTCCCTTTTTCAGGTAGAAAAAGTCGAAATAGGTTAAAGTGATGTATAGGTTGAGTGTAAGAGTTCTGGTAGAGATTACATAAAAAATAAAAGATTTTTGAAAAACAAGATGGCGGCAAAGTTTTCGAACATTTATTTATTTATTTATTTAACTGTTTATTGCACACAAGATAAAACACAGGACACTTACAATTAAGAAAAACAACACAACAGGTACTACTTATTTCTAAAAAGAAATCTCTTCCAGTAGTCCTACGGTAGAGAGATAGCATAAGGTGAGGCTGATAGATCGTGCACAATGTAATAATAAAATATAATATAATAAAAATAAGTTTACTTAATATACTAATAGATATATATATATATATCGAAAAAGAAGAAAAAAAAAGAAAAGAGAAAGGAAGAGAACACAATGTAAATAGAGACCTGGACGCATAAAGGCTCACACGCCATGAACATCAGGATGCCCCTAAACCAGGATGACATATAATCACATCTAACCAATCTTATGTCAGGATACAATACAACACGTCGTGGGCGTATACTCGTTGAACCCTGTAGAAAACTGCATCACCAATTGCTATCGCTAGCCACTGAAATGATTAACCACAACGTCGATATCATTACGGAGTCAATTCCCACGGTGAGGCTGTTTCGACCTGGCAGGTCATCGTCAGGCACGGTGTAACCGTACTACAACCGACCTAGCTACCAAACCAATCTAAGAACCTTAGACACACGCTGATCTACGTCAACGTGTCTTCACAACACCAAAGATACCGATTGACACTAACCTTCAACACCGAACACCATTGGAATCCCCTGCCTGCAGGACTACAAAGAGACCACAGCAGCAACTGTCACCAACCTTGTTCAATCTCTGCATTTCACCAACCTCGGCTACAACCCGGGTTCAACCAAGGAAATACGACGATAACCAACACACACTGCATGATCTCTACAAATATTCCACGAGCAATATGAATCTAGGGCTCCGCCGACGCTAGACGACCACAGTATCTCCAAACGCTCCAGGATTCCAAAGATTAGACCAGATTCTAAACCTAACTTCGAAACGACCACATCGAACGACAGACCAACCGGAACTGTCAAAGTTGTTTACTCTAAAGCCCACCTGAGCTCCGTTTCTCCATCACGAACGCAGCTAACAATGAATTGTGAGAACGCACTACAACGCCTCTAATGTCACTCCAGTCTATCTTACAGCCGATAGCTAACTGCGCGCGAACAAAGCGCATCGCCTATTTGAGTGTTGCCAGAAGAGAATATTAACTAAACGCGAACTGTCAAATGATTTCAGCCAATACCCACCAGAGTGTGATCAATCTCCGACATATATATACCTAACACAATAACATATATATATCTATATTACAATAAATACAATAAATATACATAAATACGACTAATACAAACTAACTAGACAGTGAAAGGTAATGCTCTTTTACTCTTTTCTTGAAAACTGAGAGTGAAGGACTGTCACGTACTGTGTGCGGGAGGGAGTTCCCCAATCTGGCTGCATGCACAGTGAATGAATAACTGTAGAAGTTGGAGTGGTGGATAGGTATAGTAAGAATGGACCTTACATGGGAGCGACAAGGCTTGTCCTGAGGTCGAGAGAAATTAAAACGTTCTTGAAGGTAAGAAGGAGAAGAAGGGCTATGAAGAATTTTGAAAAGACAAGAAAGCACATGAGCATTTCTGCGAAGTCGGATAGGAAGCCACTTGAGTTGAGAACGAAACTGCGAGACATGGTCGTACTTGCGTAAGCCGAAGATAAATCTAATACATAGGTTTTGGAGACGCTCGAGTTTGTTCAACAACTCTTCAGTGGCATCCAGGCAACAAGTGTCAGCATAATCAAAAAGGGGGAAAAGAAGTGTTTGCGCGAGAGTGATTTTAGTTTTTAGAGGCAGGAAATTTTGGAGACGCTTTAGCGAGTGAAAAGAATAAAACACTTTTCTACTTACATCATTTACCTGAGCAGTCCAACTAAGGTTGTGGTCCAGTAGCACACCCATTTTTTATATTTCATTGAAAAAAAATCTCCGAGCAGACCCAAAAGGACCCGAATTGTTCTACCAGATTTACATTAGTGAGCGTTTTAAATATTATACCATTAGATTAGGCATATGATGTTGTTTACCAGAAAACTCCAAAAAGTTGACATTTCAAGATGGCGGGTGTACTATAGTGTTTTCAATATAGTGAAAATTTTCAAACAAATTTTGTTTAGTTTCACTTATTTGCGAGAGTTTACGATACTATGTTTGTTTGCAGAAATTGATCCTTACTATTGACCTGTTTGATTGGCGTCATAAAAATGCAGGGTGTTATTTTCACGATTTTCACCGGTTCGACTCCCGGCGTGACCAAGTGATTTTTCGAAAAACTTTGAATGCAGTTATTGTTTTTACTCAAAAATAAGGGTAGTTTCCTTGAAGCAAAAAAACGTAGGTCAAATATTTGGAACACTTCCCCTACAAAGTGAAAGTAGTCTCAAACACTCTGTATACGAACTAAGCTATTTATTATGAAGAGTCGACTTGCGTAGGTGCGGAGGGTCGCGGCGCTAACTTCGTGTGCCTCGAGCGGGCAGGGGTGGACGAGACGCGCAGCTGAGGCTGCAAGCCGAAGCTGTGTGGCGAGGGAGCTCCTGCCTGCGAAGAAGTACACGGAGTAGCGCCGCGAACCGTAGCGCCGGAGCAAACAGTACAAAGAAAATTTTACTTTTACGAAACTATGGCAAATTCATAAGGCGCACAACATGCGTAGGTGCGGAGGGTCGCGTCGCGACTTCGTGCGCATCGAGCAGGTAGGGGTGGACGAGACGCGCAGCTGAGGCTGAAAGCCGAAGCTGCGTGGTGAGGGAGCTCCTGCCTGCGAAGAGGTGGCACGGAGGAAGCGACGCGAACCGTAGCGCCGGAGCAAACAGACAAAGGTAAACTGTCCTATGGATAAACAAGTACGTGACTCGCGGGTTGCTTGCTGCCCACGCACTACTCAACAGATATGGAAATATTAGGTTCTTTCTTGCAGAATGAAAAGTGGTTCCGTAAAACAGTTTAAAGGAAACAAGATTGCCCACACGCACTATAACCACGCGTGAATAGCTTATCGGTAACTGCAATCAGGAATTCATAGTGGTTTCATAAAACGCTTTGCGTTACGGTAAACGTTATTAATCTGCACTTTGGAAATTAGGGGAGACGGAAAAAACTACAAAACCAACTACAAAAGTGAAAACGCTTTCTGCTTATCGAAAGCGGTGACGTAAAACGCTGTCCAACGTCATAATTAAGATGCACAACTACCCTTTACATACTGCCAAGCTAAATTTGCCTTAGGAAAATTACAAGTGGTAGCATAAAACGCTGTTATAAATACAAACTCACTCGAACTATGCAAAAGGCAAAGCAAACACGACCCGCGGGCTGCTTGCAGCCCGCGCACCACCCAACCAACTAGTCCCATCCCATCCCATCCCAACTTATATAAAGCTACACAACGACCACTCATTGACATGATTGTTTGGGTTGAAGGAGTATAGTTGGAGGTTTTTGATGTATGGAGGAGTTTTATGGTTCATTTTGTTGAGTTCAGGAAAAATCTGACATTTTCAAAAAACAAAATGGCGGCTGCTGTGTGAATTTTTTTTTTCTCATTTTTTTACTTTTTTTTATTTTTGGTGTCGATTTCGGGATATTTTAAGGTTTTAAATACGATTATGGTAGTGAAAAAATTAAAGAACAAGATGGCGGTCATTTTTTTTTACCGTGAAAATGGTGTTTTTTTCACCCGAATTGATCTCCAAGAAGGAGGCATGGTGGGGTTTGGTGATGTATGCGGGGTTTTTAGATGTCGCTTTGTAGTTTTCAGGAAAAGTCCAACATTTGGGAAAAACAAAATGGCGGCCGAGATATAACGATTTTTTTACAAAAAGTAGACTCTAAAGTAGGCGAATTGTTCTACCAGATGCGCATGCGCTAGAGTTGTCGCTGTTGTTGTGTTCGATGATGTATATGATGTTGTTTACCAAAAAACTCCAAAAAGTTGGAAACTCAAAATGGCCGCTGAGTTATAAAAAAAAATCGAAAATCAACTTTTTTTCCATGTCCCTTTTTCAGGTAGAAAGAGTCAAAATAGAGCAATGTAATGTATGGGCAGATTGTAAGTGTACTAGTAGAGATTGCATAAAAAATAAAATAAAATGTAAAAACAAGATGGCGGCCAAGTTTTACAACTTTGTTTGAATTTCTTCGCAAATTTTACTCCGGGTAGACCCCAAAAGACCCGAATTGTTCTCCCAGATTTACGTTACTTACAGTTTTGAATATTATACTATTAGATTAGGTATATGATGTAGTTTACTAGAAAACTCCAAAAAGTTGACATTTCAAAATGGCGGATGTGCTATAAAGATTTCAGTTTGGTGAAAATTTTCAATACTATTTTGATTAATTGCACCCATTTCCATGCGTTTGCCATACAAAGTTTGTTTGCAGTAATTTATTCTTACCATTGACCCTATCGATCGGCATCATAAAAATACAGGGTGTTTATTTTTTTTCAATTTTTACCGGTTCGACTCCCGGCGACTACAAGTGATTTTTGGAAAAACTTTGAATGTAGTTATTGTTTTTACTATAAACTAAGGGTAGCTTTCTTTCAGCGAAAAACCGTAGGTCGAATATTTAGAACACTTGCCCTACAAAGTTTACAATTTATGAGTTTATTATGAAAATGTGGTTCCCAATACATTTCAGAGGTGGCACCGCTAGGGTTTCTAAAACGCGGTATCAAAATTATTTTCGTTTAATTCGTTTATTACGAGCCTTTCTGATGCTTTGCGATAGTATGTTTGTTTGCAGAAATTATTCCCTACTATTAACAACATTGATCCCCATCATAAAAATACAGGGTGTTTTTACGATTTTCTATGACGACAAGTAATTTTTTGAAAATCTTTTGAATGCAGTTATTTGCGTGAGTTTGCGATAGTATGTTTGTTTGCAGAAATTGATCCTTACCATTGACCCTCTCGATTGGCATCATAAAAATACAGGCTGTTTTTTTTTACGATTTTCACCGGTTCAACTTCCGGCGTGACCAAGTGGTTTTTCGAAAAACTTTGAATGCAGTTATTATGTTTACTCAAAAATAACGGTAGTTTTTTCAAAGCAAAAAAACGTAGGTAAAATTTTTGGGCTACTTCCCCTACAAAGTGAAAGTAGTCTCAAACACTCTGTATACGAACTAAGCTATTTACTATGAAGAGTCGATCTGCGTAGGTGCGGAGGGTCGCGGCGCTAACTTCGTGCGCCTCGAGCGGGTAGGGGTGGACGAGACGCGCAGCTGAGGCTGCAAGCCGAAGCTGCGTGGTGAGGGAGCACCTGCCTGCGAAGAGGTACACGGAGTAGCGTCGCGAACCGTAGCGCCGAAGCAAACAGACCAAAGAAAATTTTGCTTTTCAAAAGTCTTTTACGGAACTATGGCAAATTGATAAGGCGCACAGTATGCGTAGCGTCGCAGCAATCAGACAAAGGTTAACTGCCCTTTAGATAAACAAGTACATGACTCGCGGGCTGCTTGCTGGCCGCGCACTACCCAACGGATATGTACATTTTAGGTTCTTTCTTGCAGAATAAAAAGTGATTTCGTAATCACTTTTTATTCTGACTCGAGGGTTAGATTTGTATTGCAATTTTAGGCGATGGGCTGACAACCTGTCACTAAGTGATACGCAGTTATCTGATTGACCCTCAAACTTTTGTCAGACGTGGTGTTAATATCCGTTTTACGGCCTTTAACGCTCTGCCTACCACATAAGGGATAAAGGCGTGATTTATGTTTGTAATTATGTGATTTTTTTCTTATTTTCACCGGTTTTTCTGCCGCCGGCGTGATTGTTCGAAATTTTTTGAAAGCAACACTATATAGTACATATACAGGATTATTTTTTAGTCAGTGCGCAGCTTCAACATACGTAATGGTTATCAAATTTTAGAAGATATGTATTTATTTTTTACACCTGACTTAGAACAAAAAAATTGAAATAATCGCACTTTAACTTATCCCAGGATCGTACGTAAGTGTGGATCACCCTATTAGGTTCACTAGCTATCTTTCGGTATGGCAACGTCGCGCGCGGCCCAGTTATACCTATCAGCTGACTGTGTTCTAGCTTCTACCTACAGCACAGGTCAATGACCAGTCCAGGTTAATGACCGCTATTGGTACCGGGGTGCGTGCGGGTGATACCTACAACAACTAAGTACCTATCTCACAAGTACCTACACTTAAACTGCCTCCGTGGTTTGAAAGTTGGTCTCTTGATTTGATGGTCCCTGTTTCTAGTTTATGCGGAGAGACAAGATTATTTTATTAATCACGTAGTTGGATTTTTCCCAGTTTGGTTAAGAATTAGCAGCTACTAGGTCCTAGCATAAGCAAGACATGTAAATGTTTAATCCATAACGGTAACTCGGGATTGTACAGCACCTCGAGTAACCATCTACGTGATCAACTTAAGAATGGTTTTTCTTACAGTTAACAAGAATAACCAGAAAAGATTGATACCCATTTTAAAAGATCAACATTCAAAGGTTTTTCTGATATTCTTTAAAAATAACCAGTAAAGACTTTAATGGCAACTGGAGCCGTTGCTGATAGTACCTAAAAAGCCTACACAACCTGCATACAACAGAGGTTGTGATGGTTTGACAACGTCGCGATTAGTCACCGCGTCTCAGCGCCAGACATAGTGGCGCCAACGGTTCAATTTTTAGAAGAAATCTGACGCCGGCGCCGGCCGGCCGACCTCCGCCGCCCGCGCCGCACTGCCGCCGCCGGCACGCGACGGGAAATTCATCTGCACTGCTATAAAGCTTTATGTATACTGATGATATGAGGTAGCTCGTATTGCGCGTGCCTGCCTTCGATGATTTTAACCGAATTATCCTTAAAGTACAACTGCATTTAAAGTAAAGTAAACGGCAATTTTGTGCGCTTATGAGAGTGGAGCGAAAAATTCAGTAAAGTATGACAGTCAAAGTTGATTAGGCCACTAAAATATTGCTACTACGTCAGTGTGAACTAACCTTGAGTGGTTATTTAGGAATAAAGATTAAAAACGGTCTACTCACACAAAAATAACAGGGTGTGATTTGATCGGGCATTCATAAAAAAAATCGTATGGCCGGAACGTGGCTATCGCGCGCCAGTCTTGTGTAGCTGAGCCTGAAAAGGAGATTCCAATTTTCCCTTCATACTTTTACGGCCTTAGGACCGTCAAAATGAAAAGTTTACCTAGAACACTAGGTAGGCAGTAGGTAGCTAAGTACAATTGTCGTTTAGTTAACAGTTACTTACCGTAAACTGCCCGTGATCCAACAGCCGCTGCATAACGTTGAGGAATGTTCTTGGGTTCGGTACTAGAGGGTCCACAACGCCAGCATTACGCAGTCGAGGTAAACTTTCGTCCGCGTACATTCATTGGGCTGCTCGGGTATTTTCCCCACTTAAAAAGTACGAACGCACCATTTCGTAAAACTCGCGAAACGTAAAATTCGACATCGCGAAATCAATTCGGGATCGGCGGGAAAAGTAGTGTCACACAGGTGCGCGCCCGCCCGCGACGGAATCAAAGCGAGAACTGAAACTGACTGAAGGGTGCGCTGCGCGAGCGCTGTTGCCATTTTCACGCACCCCCTATTGAAAAGTAGTGTGTCCATGATTTATTTTTTATGAGGCAGACAAAAATAAAAAAATAATAAAAATAAAACAATTTTTTTTATTTGCCTAAAATGTCCTATTAACGATTCTGATATCATGGTATAAGTTTGCGCACTGACTAAAAAATAACCCTGTATACATACATAATAAATCCCGTAAGGGTACGGGGTAGGCAGAGCGTTAACGGCCATAAAACGGATATTAACAGTACGTCTGACAAAAGTTTGAGGGTCAATCGGATAACTATGTATCATTATAGTGACAGGTTGTCAGCCCATCGCCTACAATTGCAATACAAATCTAACCCTCGAGTCCCTTAGTCGCCTCTTACGACACCCATGGTTTAGAAATAGGTTGATGCTATTCTTAGCCGGCATCACACTCGGGAAGTCGACTTGTTTGGGTGCTTAAGGTCGCGGCGCTACTCCGTGTAGGTACATCATCGCGGGCAAGAGTTCACTCACCACGCTGACTTACTAACTTATTGCCATGATTGTTTGTATTCAAGGAGATAGATGGGGATTTTTGAATGTATAGGGAGTTTTTGGTAGATTTTAATGAGTAAAGAAAAATCTTCTGACATTTATAAATAACAAGTTGGCGGCCGTGGGGCAGGCAAATATTTTTATTTGTTATCGGATTGAGTTGATTGAAACGGCATTTTCGAGAAATTTCAAGTTTTTAAATACGATGGAGGTTAAAAAAATACAATGTGACTGTAATTTTTTTATGAAAGATGCGATATTTTCACCCGAATTCATCTCCAAAAAGGAGACGTGGTTGGGGATGATTAAGGTTGATGTTGAATGAAGGAATTAAGAGTTATTTTTGTAGTATTTAGAAAAAAACCATTAACAAACTCCCACTTGCTCATGTGTGAGTGGCTGGTTTTTGTCTTTACAATCAGTTGAAGTATATGCTGGTGTTTACCAGAAAAATCCAAAACAAATGGATTTTCAAAATGGCGGATGTGCTGTATGGATTTAAAGTTCGTTTCGTATTTTTCAACCGGTAAATAAAAACCCTTCTGTTGATTTGCGATAGTACGTTTGTTAACATAAATTGATTCTTATCAATGAGGATACTTACCATACTAAATGAAAGAAGTTTCAAGCACTCTGTATACGGACTAAGCTATTTACTATGGGAAGTCGACGTGCAAGGGTGCGTAGGGTCGCGGCGCTACCTTCGTGTGCCTCAAGCGGGCAGAGGTGAATATGGGGGGAACAAGGGCTGGTAAATAAACTCCTGCCAGCGAATGGTACACGTAGTAGCGCCGCAAACCGTAGCGCCCAAGCAAACAGAGCAAGGAATATTTTGGTTAATAGGAGTCTTCTACGGAATTATGGCAAATTCATAAGGCGCACAGTATGCGTAGGTGCGGAGGGTCGCGTCGCGACTTCGTGTGCCTCGAGCGGGTAGGGGTGGACGAGACGCGCAGCTGAGGCTGAAAGCCGAAGCTGCGTGGTGAGGGAGCTCCTGCCTGCGAAGAGGTGGCACGGAGGAAGCGACGCGAACCGTAGCGCCGGAGCAATCAGACAAAGGTTGACTGCCCTTAGGATAAACAAGTACATGACTCGCGGGCTGCTTGCTGCCCGCGCACTACCCAACAGATATGGAAATTTTAGGTTCTTTCTTTCAGAATAAATAGTGGTTTCGTAAAACAGTTTAAGGAAAACAAGATTACCGACACGCAAATAGCTTATCGGTAACTGCAATCAGGATTTCATAGTGGTTTCATAAAACGCTTTGCGTTACGGTAGGTAAACGTTATTGATCTGATCTTAGGAATTAAAGGGAGGTTGAAATAACCACAAAAGCCAACTACACAAGTGAAATCGCTCTTTGATTATCGCAAGTGGTGACGTAAAACGCTGTTCAACGTCATAATTAAGATGCACAACTACCCTTTACATACTGCCAAGCTGAATTTGCCTTAGGAAAATTACAAGTGGTAGCATAAAACGCTGTTATGAATACAAACTCACTCGAACTATGCAAAAGGCAAAGCATACACGACCCGCGGGCTGCTTGCAGCCCGCGCACCACCCAACCAACTAGTCCCAACTTATATTAAGCTACACAACGACCACTCACTCACTCATTGACTCATTGACATGATTGTTTGGGTTGAAGGAGTAAAGTTGGGGGTTTTTGATGTATAAGTGAGTTTTTTGGTTTATTTCGGTGAGTAGAGAAAAAATCTGACATTTTCAAAAAACAAAATGGCGGCTGCTATGTGAATTTTTTTTTTCTATTTTTTTTTTTTTTCGTTTTTGGTGTCGATTTCGGGAGATTTTTTAGTGATAAATACGATTTTTATAATGAAAAAATTAAAAAACAAGATGACGGTCATTTTTTTTAACCCTGAAAATGGTGTTTTTTTCACCCGAATTGATCTCCAAGAAGAAGGCATGGTGGGGTTTGGTGATGTATAGAGGGTTTTTAGGAGTCGCTTTGTAGTTTTCAGGAAAAGTCCGACATTTTAAAAAAACAAAATGGCGGCCGAGGAATGACGATTTTTTTGCAAAAAGTAGACTCTAAAGTAGGCGAATTGTTCTACCAGATGCGCATGCGCTAAAGTTGTCGCTGTTGTTGTGTTGGATGAGGTATATGATGTTGTTTACCAGAAAACTCCAAAAAGTTGGAAATTCAAGATGGCCGCCGAGTAATTAAATAAAATCGAAAATCATTTTTTTTTTCCATGTCCCTTTTTCAGATAGAGAGAGTCGAAATAGGTTAAAGTGATGTATAGGCAGTTTGTAAGTGTGCTGGTAAAGATTGCATAAAAAATAAAAGAATTCCGAAAAACAAGATGGCGGCAAAGTTTTCGAACATTTTTTATATTTTGCTGAAAAAAAATCTCCGGGCAGACCCCAAAGGACCCGAATTGTTCTACCAGATTTACATTATTGAGCGTTTTGGTTTATATACCATTAGATAAGGCATATGATGTTTTTTACCAGAAAACTCCAAAAAGTTGACATTTCAAGATGGCAGATGTACTATAGTGTTTTCAATTTAGTGAAAATTTTCAAACAAATTTTGTTTAATTTCACTTATTTGTGAGAGTTTACGATACTATGTTTGTTTGCAGAAATTGATCCTTACTATTGACTTGTTTGATTGGCGTCATAAAAATACAGGGTGTTATTTTCACGATTTTCACCGGTTCGACTCCCGGCGTGACCAAGTGATTTTTCGAAAACCTTTGAATGCAGTTATTGTTTTTACTCAAAAATAAGGGTAGTTTCCTTGAAGCAAAAAAACGTAGGTCAAATATTTGGGACACTTCCCCTACAAAGTGAAAGTAGTCTCAAACACTCTTTATACGAACTAAGCTATTTACTATGAAGAGTCGACTTGCGTAGGTGCGGAGGGTCGCGGCGCTAACTTCGCGTGCCTCGAGCGGGCAGGGGTGGACGAGACGCGAAGCTGAGGCTGCAAGCCGAAGCTGCGTGTTGAGGGAGCACCTGCCTGCGACGAGGTACACGGAGTAGCGTCGCGAACCGTAGCGCCGGAGCAAACAGAACAAAGAAAATTTTGCTTTTCAAAAGTCTTTTACGAATTTATATTCATAAGGCGCACAACATGCGTAGGTGCGGAGGGTCGCGTCGCGACTTCGTGCGCATCGAGCAGGTAGGGGTGGACGAGACGCGCAGCTGAGGCTGAAAGCCGAAGCTGCGTGATTGCGTGGTGTCAATTTATGTTAACAAGCGATAGTACGTTTGTTAACATAAATTGATTCTTATCAATGAGGATACTTACCATACTAAATGAAAGAAGTTTCAAGCACTCTGTATACGGACTAAGCTATTTACTATGGGAAGTCGACGTGCAAGGGTGCGTAGGGTCGCGGCGCTACCTTCGTGTGCCTCAAGCGGGCAGAGGTGAACATGGGGGGAACAAGGGCTGGTAAATAAACTCCTGCCAGCGAATGGTACACGTAGTAGCGCCGCAAACCGTAGCGCCCAAGCAAACAGAGCAAGGAATATTTTGGTTAATAGGAGTCTTCTACGGAATTATGGCAAATTCATAAGGCGCACAGTATGCGTAGGTGCGGAGGGTCGCGTCGCGACTTCGTGTGCCTCGAGCGGGTAGGGGTGGACGAGACGCGCAGCTGAGGCTGAAAGCCGAAGCTGCGTGGTGAGGGAGCTCCTGCCTGCGAAGAGGTGGCACGGAGGAAGCGACGCGAACCGTAGCGCCGGAGCAATCAGACAAAGGTTGACTGCCCTTAGGATAAACAAGTACATGACTCGCGGGCTGCTTGCTGCCCGCGCACTACCCAACAGATATGGAAATTTTAGGTTCTTTCTTTCAGAATAAATAGTGGTTTCGTAAAACAGTTTAAGGAAAACAAGATTACCGACACGCAAATAGCTTATCGGTAACTGCAATCAGGATTTCATAGTAGTTTCATAAAACGCTTTGCGTTACGGTAGGTAAACGTTATTGATCTGATCTTAGGAATTAAAGGGAGGTTGAAATAACCACAAAAGCCAACTACACAAGTGAAATCGCTCTTTGATTATCGCAAGTGGTGACGTAAAACGCTGTTCAACGTCATAATTAAGATGCACAACTACCCTTTACATACTGCCAAGCTGAATTTGCCTTAGGAAAATTACAAGTGGTAGCATAAAACGCTGTTATGAATACAAACTCACTCGAACTATGCAAAAGGCAAAGCATACACGACCCGCGGGCTGCTTGCAGCCCGCGCACCACCCAACCAACTAGTCCCAACTTATATTAAGCTACACAACGACCACTCACTCACTCATTGACTCATTGACATGATTGTTTGGGTTGAAGGAGTAAAGTTGGGGGTTTTTGATGTATAAGTGAGTTTTTTGGTTTATTTCGGTGAGTAGAGAAAAAATCTGACATTTTCAAAAAACAAAATGGCGGCTGCTATGTGAATTTTTTTTTTCTATTTTTTTTTTTTTTTCGTTTTTGGTGTCGATTTCGGGAGATTTTTTAGTGATAAATACGATTTTTATAATGAAAAAATTAAAAAACAAGATGACGGTCATTTTTTTTAACCCTGAAAATGGTGTTTTTTTCACCCGAATTGATCTCCAAGAAGAAGGCATGGTGGGGTTTGGTGATGTATAGAGGGTTTTTAGGAGTCGCTTTGTAGTTTTCAGGAAAAGTCCGACATTTTAAAAAAACAAAATGGCGGCCGAGCAATGACGATTTTTTTGCAAAAAGTAGACTCTAAAATAGGCGAATTGTTCTACCAGATGCGCATGCGCTAAAGTTGTCGCTGTTGTTGTGTTGGATGAGGTATATGATGTTGTTTACCAGAAAACTCCAAAAAGTTGGAAATTCAAGATGGCCGCCGAGTAATTAAATAAAATCGAAAATCAATTTTTTTTCCATGTCCCTTTTTCAGATAGAGAGAGTCGAAATAGGTTAAAGTGATGTATAGGCAGTTTGTAAGTGTGCTGGTAAAGATTGCATAAAAAATAAAAGAATTCCGAAAAACAAGATGGCGGCAAAGTTTTCGAACATTTTTTATATTTTGCTGAAAAAAAATCTCCGGGCAGACCCCAAAGGACCCGAATTGTTCTACCAGGTTTACATTATTGAGCGTTTTGGTTCATATACCATTAGATTAGGCATATGATGTTTTTTACCAGAAAACTCCAAAAAGTTGACATTTCAAGATGGCAGATGTACTATAGTGTTTTCAATTTAGTGAAAATTTTCAAACAAATTTTGTTTAATTTCACTTATTTGTGAGAGTTTACGATACTATGTTTGTTTGCAGAAATTGATCCTTACTATTGACTTGTTTGATTGGCGTCATAAAAATACAGGGTGTTATTTTCACGATTTTCACCGGTTCGACTCCCGGCGTGACCAAGTGATTCTTCGAAAAACTTTGAATGCAGTTATTGTTTTTACTCAAAAATAAGGGTAGTTTCCTTGAAGCAAAAAAAAGTAGGTCAAATATTTGGGACACTTCCCCTACAAAGTGAAAGTAGTCTCAAACACTCTTTATACGAACTAAGCTATTTACTATGAAGAGTCGACTTGCGTAGGTGCGGAGGGTCGCGGCGCTAACTTCGTGTGCCTCGAGCGGGCAGGGGTGGACGAGACGCAAAGCTGAGGCTGCAAGCCGAAGCTGCGTGTTGAGGGAGCACCTGCCTGCGACGAGGTACACGGAGTAGCGTCGCGAACCGTAGCGCAGGAGCAAACAGAACAAAGAAAATTTTGGTTTTCAAAAGTCTTTTACGAATTTATATTCATAAGGCGCACAACATGCGTAGGTGCGGAGGGTCGCGTCGCGACTTCGTGCGCATCGAGCAGGTAGGGGTGGACGAGACGCGCAGCTGAGGCTGAAAGCCGAAGCTGCGTGATTGCGTGGTGTCAATTTATGTTAACAAGCGATAGTACGTTTGTTAACATAAATTGATTCTTATCAATGAGGATACTTACCATACTAAATGAAAGAAGTTTCAAGCACTCTGTATACGGACTAAGCTATTTACTATGGGAAGTCGACGTGCAAGGGTGCGTAGGGTCGCGGCGCTACCTTCGTGTGCCTCAAGCGGGCAGAGGTGAACATGGGGGGAACAAGGGCTGGTAAATAAACTCCTGCCAGCGAATGGTACACGTAGTAGCGCCGCAAACCGTAGCGCCCAAGCAAACAGAGCAAGGAATATTTTGGTTAATAGGAGTCTTCTACGGAATTATGGCAAATTCATAAGGCGCACAGTATGCGTAGGTGCGGAGGGTCGCGTCGCGACTTCGTGTGCCTCGAGCGGGTAGGGGTGGACGAGACGCGCAGCTGAGGCTGAAAGCCGAAGCTGCGTGGTGAGGGAGCTCCTGCCTGCGAAGAGGTGGCACGGAGGAAGCGACGCGAACCGTAGCGCCGGAGCAATCAGACAAAGGTTGACTGCCCTTAGGATAAACAAGTACATGACTCGCGGGCTGCTTGCTGCCCGCGCACTACCCAACAGATATGGAAATTTTAGGTTCTTTCTTTCAGAATAAATAGTGGTTTCGTAAAACAGTTTAAGGAAAACAAGATTACCGACACGCAAATAGCTTATCGGTAACTGCAATCAGGATTTCATAGTAGTTTCATAAAACGCTTTCCGTTACGGTAGGTAAACGTTATTGATCTGATCTTAGGAATTAAAGGGAGGTTGAAATAACCACAAAAGCCAACTACACAAGTGAAATCGCTCTTTGATTATCGCAAGTGGTGACGTAAAACGCTGTTCAACGTCATAATTAAGATGCACAACTACCCTTTACATACTGCCAAGCTGAATTTGCCTTAGGAAAATTACAAGTGGTAGCATAAAACGCTGTTATGAATACAAACTCACTCGAACTATGCAAAAGGCAAAGCATACACGACCCGCGGGCTGCTTGCAGCCCGCGCACCACCCAACCAACTAGTCCCAACTTATATTAAGCTACACAACGACCACTCACTCACTCATTGACTCATTGACATGATTGTTTGGGTTGAAGGAGTAAAGTTGGGGGTTTTTGATGTATAAGTGAGTTTTTTGGTTTATTTCGGTGAGTAGAGAAAAAATCTGACATTTTCAAAAAACAAAATGGCGGCTGCTATGTGAATTTTTTTTTTCTATTTTTTTTTTTTTTTCGTTTTTGGTGTCGATTTCGGGAGATTTTTTAGTGATAAATACGATTTTTATAATGAAAAAATTAAAAAACAAGATGACGGTCATTTTTTTTAACCCTGAAAATGGTGTTTTTTTCACCCGAATTGATCTCCAAGAAGAAGGCATGGTGGGGTTTGGTGATGTATAGAGGGTTTTTAGGAGTCGCTTTGTAGTTTTCAGGAAAAGTCCGACATTTTAAAAAAACAAAATGGCGGCCGAGCAATGACGATTTTTTTGCAAAAAGTAGACTCTAAAATAGGCGAATTGTTCTACCAGATGCGCATGCGCTAAAGTTGTCGCTGTTGTTGTGTTGGATGAGGTATATGATGTTGTTTACCAGAAAACTCCAAAAAGTTGGAAATTCAAGATGGCCGCCGAGTAATTAAATAAAATCGAAAATCAATTTTTTTTCCATGTCCCTTTTTCAGATAGAGAGAGTCGAAATAGGTTAAAGTGATGTATAGGCAGTTTGTAAGTGTGCTGGTAAAGATTGCATAAAAAATAAAAGAATTCCGAAAAACAAGATGGCGGCAAAGTTTTCGAACATTTTTTATATTTTGCTGAAAAAAAATCTCCGGGCAGACCCCAAAGGACCCGAATTGTTCTACCAGGTTTACATTATTGAGCGTTTTGGTTCATATACCATTAGATTAGGCATATGATGTTTTTTACCAGAAAACTCCAAAAAGTTGACATTTCAAGATGGCAGATGTACTATAGTGTTTTCAATTTAGTGAAAATTTTCAAACAAATTTTGTTTAATTTCACTTATTTGTGAGAGTTTACGATACTATGTTTGTTTGCAGAAATTGATCCTTACTATTGACTTGTTTGATTGGCGTCATAAAAATACAGGGTGTTATTTTCACGATTTTCACCGGTTCGACTCCCGGCGTGACCAAGTGATTCTTCGAAAAACTTTGAATGCAGTTATTGTTTTTACTCAAAAATAAGGGTAGTTTCCTTGAAGCAAAAAAAAGTAGGTCAAATATTTGGGACACTTCCCCTACAAAGTGAAAGTAGTCTCAAACACTCTTTATACGAACTAAGCTATTTACTATGAAGAGTCGACTTGCGTAGGTGCGGAGGGTCGCGGCGCTAACTTCGTGTGCCTCGAGCGGGCAGGGGTGGACGAGACGCGAAGCTGAGGCTGCAAGCCGAAGCTGCGTGTTGAGGGAGCACCTGCCTGCGACGAGGTACACGGAGTAGCGTCGCGAACCGTAGCGCAGGAGCAAACAGAACAAAGAAAATTTTGGTTTTCAAAAGTCTTTTACGAATTTATATTCATAAGGCGCACAACATGCGTAGGTGCGGAGGGTCGCGTCGCGACTTCGTGCGCATCGAGCAGGTAGGGGTGGACGAGACGCGCAGCTGAGGCTGAAAGCCGAAGCTGCGTGGTAAGGGAGCTCCTGCCTGCGAAGAGGTGGCACGGAGGAAGCGACGCGAACCGTAGCGCCGCAGCAATCAGACAAAGGTAAACTGTCCTATGGATAAACAAGTACGTGACTCGCGGGTTGCTTGCTGCCCGCGCACTACTCAACAGATATGGAAATATTAGGTTCTTTCTTGCAGAATAAAAAGTGGTTCCGTAAAACAGTTTAAAGGAAACAAGATTGCCCACACGCACTATAACCACGCGCGAATAGCTTATCGGTAACTGCAATCAGGAATTCATAGTGGTTTCATAAAACGCTTTGCGTTACGGTAAACGTTATTAATCTGCACTTTGGAAATTAGGGGAGACGGAAAAAACTACAAAACCAACTACAAAAGTGAAAACGCTTTCTGCTTATCGAAAGCGGTGACGTTAAACGCTGTCCAACGTCATAATTAAGATGCACAACTACCCGTTACATACTGCCAAGCTGAATTTGCCTTTGGAAAATTACAAGTGGTAGCATAAAACGCTGTTATAAATACCAACTCACTCGAACTATGCGAAAGCCAAAGCACACACGACCCGCGGGCTGCTTGCAGCCCGCGCACCACCCAACCAACTAGTCCCATCCCAACTTATACAAAACTACACAACGACCACTGATTGACATGATTGTTTGGGTTGAAGGAGTATAGTTGGAGGTTTTTGATGTATAGGCGAGTTTTATGGTTCATTTGTGTTAGTTCAAGAAAAATCTGACATTTTCAAAAAACAAAATGGCGGCTGCTGTGTGAATTTTTTTTTTCTCATTTTTTTACTTTTTTTGATTTTTGGTATTGATTTCGGGAGATTTTTAGGTTTTGAATACGATTATGGTAGTGAAAAAATTAAAAAACAAGATGGCGGTCATTTTTTTTTACCCTGAAAATGGTGTTTTTTTCACCCGAATTGATCTCCAAGAAGGAGGCATGGTGGGGTTTGGTGATGTATGCGGGGTTTTTAGGAGTCGTTTTGTAGTTTTCAGGAAAATTCTAACATTTGGGAAAAACAAGATGGCGGCCGAGATATGACGATTTTTTTACAAAAAGTAGACTCTAAAGTAGGCGAATTGTTCTACCAGATGCGCATGCGCTAGAGTTGTCGCTGTTGTTGTGTTCGATTAGGTATATGATGTTGTTTACCAGAAAACTCCAAAAAGTTGGAAATTCAAGATGGCCGCCGAGTTATTAAAAAAAAATCGAAAATCAACTTTTTTTCCACGTCCCTTTTTCAGGTAGAAAGAGTCGAAATAGGTTAAAGTGATGTATAGGCAGTTTGTAAGTGTACTGGTATAGATTGCATAAAAAATAATAAAAATTGTAAAAACAAGATGGCGGCCAAGTTTTACAACTTTGTTTGAATTTCTTCGCCAATTTTACTCTGGGCAGACCCCAAAAGACCCGAATTGTTCCCCCAGATTTACGTTAGTTACAGTTTTGAATATTATACAATTAGATTAGGTATATGATGTAGTTTACCAGAAAACTCCAAAAAGTTGACATTTCAAAATGGCGGATGTGCTATAAAGATTTCAGTGTGGTGAAAATTTTCAATATTATTTTGATTAATTGCACCCATTTCCATGCGTTTGCCATACAATGTTTGTTTGCAGTAATTTATCCTTTCCATTGACTCTATCGATCGGCATCATAAAAATACAGGGTGTTTATTTTTTTCAATTTTTACCGGTTCGACTCCCGGCGACTACAAGTGATTTTTGGAAAAACTTTGAATGTAGTTATTGTTTTTACTATAAACTAAGGGTAGCTTTCTTTCAGCGAAAAACCGTAGGTCGAATATTTAGAACACTTGCCCTACAAAGTTTACAATTTATGAGTTTATTATGAAAATGTGGTTCCCAATACATTTCAGAGGTGGCACCACTAGGGTTTCTAAAACGCGGTATCAAAATTATTTTCGTTTAATTCGTTTATTACGAGCCTTTCTGATGCTTTGCGATAGTATGTTTGTTCGCAGAAATTAATCCTTGCTATTAACATGCTCGATCCCCATCATAAAAATACAGGGTGTTTTTACGATTTTCTATGACGACAAGTAATTTTTTGAAAATCTTTTGAATGCAGTTATTTGCGTGAGTTTGCGATAGTATGTTTGTTTGCAGAAATTGATCCTTAGCATTGACCCTCTCGATTGGCATCATAAAAATACAGGCTGTTTTTTTTTACGATTTTCACCGGTTCAACTTCCGGCGTGACCAAGTGGTTTTTCGAAAAACTTTGAATGCAGTTATTAAGTTTACTCAAAAATAACGGTAGTTTTTTCAAATCAAAAAAACGTAGGTCAAATTTTTGAGCTACTTCCCCTACAAAGTGAAAGTAGTCTCAAACACTCTGTATACGAACTAAGCTATTTACTATGAAGAGTCGATCTGCGTAGGTGCGGAGGGTCGCGGCGCTAACTTCGTGCGCCTCGAGCGGGTAGGGGTGGACGAGACGCGCAGCTGAGGCTGCAAGCCGAAGCTGCGTGGTGAGGGAGCACCTGCCTGCGAAGAGGTACACGGAGTAGCGACGCGAACCGTAGCGCCGAAGCAAACAGAGCAAAGAAAATTTTGCTTTTCAAAAGTCTTTTACGCAACTATGGCAAATTGTTAAGGCGCACAGTATGCGTAGCGTAGCAGCAATCAGACAAGGGTTAACTGCCCTTTAGATAAACAAGTACATGACTCGCGGGCTGCTTGCTGGCCGCGCACTACCCAACAGATATGTACATTTTAGGTTCTTTCTTGCAGAATAAAAAGTGATTTCGTAAAACAGTTTAAGGGAATCAAGATTGCCGACATGCACTATGCCACGCGCGAATAGCTTATCGGTATCGGTAACTGCAATTACACACATACATACATACATAAATCACGCCTTTATCCCTCACGGGGTAGGCAGAGCATTAACGGCCGTATAAAGGATATTACATACTTACATACACAAACATATCACGCCTGTTATCCCTTGCGGGGTAGGCAGAGCGTAAACAGCCGCAAAAAACGGCCATTTACACCACGTCTGACAAATGTTTGAGGGTTATTCGGTATATTGTGTATCGCTATAGTGACAGGTTGTCAGCCCATCGCCTAAAATTGCAATATACACCCTAAAACGGATATTATGTATTATTATAAGTTTTCAACATAAAACCGTAGGTCTAATATATTATATGTAACACGTCCCCTACACACAAACACATATCACGCCTATAATCCCTTGCGGGGTAGGCAGAGCGTAAACAGCCGCAAAAAACTGACATTAACGGACATTAATATTTGATGGTCATTCGGAAAATTGTGATGTGATGCCGGCTTAGAATAGCATCACCCCATTTCTTTCCCGTGGGCGTCGTTAGAGGCGACTGAGGGACTCGAGAGTGTGTATTGCAATTTTAGGCGATGGGCTGACAACCTGTCACTATGGCGATACACAATTTTACGAATGACCCAGAAATATTTGTCAAAAGTGGCGTAAATAGCCGTTTTTTTTGTGGTCGTTTACGCTCTGCCTACCCCGCAGGGGGCAATAGGGGTGATATGTGTATGTATGTATCTTAAAGACTTTAGATAGCTTTTTGGTACGTTCGTAAACGGTTTCCTGCAAGGACATTAAACAAACATACATACATACATAAATCACGCCTATATCCCTTACGGGATAGGCAGAGCGTTAACGGGCGTAAAACGGATATTAACACCACGTCTAACAAAAGCTTGAGGGTCAATCAGATAACAGTGTATCACTGTAGTGACAGGTTGTCAGCCCATCGCCTAAATTGTAATACACATCCCTCAAGTCCCTTAGTCGGCTCTTACGATACCCATGGGTAAGAAATGGGGTGATGCTATTCTAAGCCGGCATCACGCAGCAAATATTAAACATGAACTGTAATATCCTCGGTTTCCCGACTCGCTCGGCCATCAAGTAAGTTTTTAATAAATAACTTCTACGGAACTACATACATACATAAATAAATCACGCCTATATCCCTTACGGGGTAGGCAGAGCATTAACGGCCGTATAACGGATATTAACACCACTTCTGACAAAAGTTTGAGGGTCAATCAGATAACAGTGTATCACTATAGTGACAGGTTGTCAGCCCATCGCCTAAAATTGTAATACACACCCTCGAGTCCCTCAGTCGCCTCTTACAACACCCATGGGTAGGAAATGGGGTGACGCTATTCTAAGCCGGCATCACACGGAACACGTCTACGGAACTAATACTAATTAATACGGCTCTTATCTCTCTCTTTTCGCGTGGGACACCGAGTCGTCCAACGACACGACAAACCCTGGTGTCAGGTTCTTATGACGTGTGTTTATGTTGCTCTACGATCATCTGTTTGTTTGCAGAAATTAATTCTTATCATTGACCCTCTTGAATTTTGAATCATAAAAATACAGAGTGATTTTACTAAGGGACTCGAGGGTTAGATGTGTATTGCAATTTTAGGCGATGGGCTGACAACCTGTCACTAAGTGTTAATACGCAGTTATCTGATTGACCCTCAAACTTTTGTCAGACGTGGTGTTAATATCCGTTTTACGGCCTTACGCTCTGCCTACCACATAAGGGATATAGGCGTGATTTATGTTTGAAATTATGTGATTTTTTTCTTATTTTCACCGGTTTTTCTGCCGCCGGCGTAATTGTTCGAAGTTTTTTGAAAGCAACACTATATAGTGTATACGTATTAAGCTATTTACCACGGGAAGTCGACTTGTTTGTGTGCGTAGGGTCGCGGCGCTACTCCGTGTAGGGTAGGTACATCATCGCAGGCAAGAGTTCACTCACCACGCTGACTTACTTACTCATTGACATGATTGTTTGTGTTCAAGGAGTATATAGATGGGGATTTCTGATGTATAGGGAGTTTTTGGTCGGTTCTTATGAGTAAAGAAAAATCTGACATTTACAAAAAAACAAGTTGGCGGCCGTGGGATAGGCAATTTTTTTATTTGTTATCGGATTGCGTCGTTTGAAACGGCATTTTCGGGAAATTTTAAGGTTTTAAATACGATGGTGGTTAAAAAAATACAAGGTCACTGTAATTTTGCTATTTAACGAGAAAAGTGCAATATTTTCACCCGAATTGATCTCTAAAAAGGAGGCGTGGTTGGGGACGGTTAGGTTCGATGTTGTATGCAGAAATTTTTGTAGTTTTTAGAAAAAAATTTAAAATTTGGGAAAAACAAGATGGCGGCCCAGTTACAAGATTTTTTCCAAAATAAGACTCAAAAGTTACCGAATTATCTCCCACTTGCGCATGTGTGAGCGGCTGTTTTTTTTTACAATCAGTTGAAATATATGCTGGTGTTCACCAGAAAATTCCAAAACCAATGGATTTTCAAAATGGCGGATGTGCTGTAGGGATTTCAAGTTGTTTTTTCGTATTTTTCAACCGGTAAATAAAAACCCTTCTGTTGATTTGCGATAGTACGTTTATTTACATAAATTGATACTTATCAATGACCGTCATGATGGGCATCATCATAAAAATACAGGGTATTATTTTGCAATTTTCACCAGTTCGATTCCCGGCAAGATCAAGGGTGTTTTCGAATTTTTTAAATGCAGTTATTTTTTAACTCAGTAAAAATTTAATAAGGTTACCTTTTAGCAAAAAAAACGTAGGTCAAATAAGTGTTTGGAACACTTCCCAGACAAAGTTTAAATTTACGAGTTAATTACGAAAATGTGGTTCCAATTGATCCTAACCATTGACCCTCTCGATTTGCGACATAAAAATACAGGGTATTTTTATTTTTATTTTCACCAGATTGATTCCCAGCAAGACAAAGGGTGTTTCGAAAATCTTTGAATGCAGTTATTTGTTTTATTCAAAAATAATGGTAGTTTTTTTTTTTCAGCAAAAAACCGTAGTTCAAGTATTTGGGATACTTCCCATACTAAGTGAGAGTAGTTTCAAGCACTCTGTATACGGACTAAACTATTTACTATGGGAAGTTAACCTGCAAGGGTGCGTAGGGTCACGGCACTACCTTCGTGTGCCTCAAGCGGGCAAGGGTGAACAAGGGGGACGAGTGCTGGTAAATAAACACCTGCCAGCGAAGAGGTACACGGAGTAGCGCCGCGAACCGTAGCGCCCAAGCAAACAAAGCAAAGAAAATATTGGTTAATAGGAGTCTTTTACGGAACTATGGCAAATTCATAAGGCGCACAGTTTGCGTAGGTGCGGAGAGTCGCGTCGCGACTTCGTGCGCCTCGAGCGGGTAGGGGTGGACGAGACGCGCAGCTGAGGCTGAAAGCCGAAGCTGCGTGGCGAGGGAGCTCCTGCCTGCGAAGAGGTGGTACGGAGGAAGCGTCACGAACTGTAGCGCCGCAGCAATCAGACAAAGGTTAACTGCCCTTATGATAAACAAGTACGTGACTCGAGGGCTGCTTGCTGCCCGCGCACTACCCAACAGATATGGAAATTTTAGGATCTTTCTATCAGAATAAATAGTGGTTTCGTTTTTTTAGGAAAACAAGATTACCGACACGCACTATACGACGCGCGAATAGCTTATCGGTAACTGCAATCAGGATTTCATAGTGGATTCATAAAACGCTTTGCGTTACGGTAAACGTTATTGATCTGCACTTTGGAAATAAGGGGAGACGGAAATAAGGGGAGACGGAAATTACTACAAAAGCCAACTACAAAAGTGAAAACGCTTTCTGATTATCGAAAGCGGTGACGTAAAACGCTGTTCAAAGTCATAATATTGATGCACAACTACCCTTTACATACTGCCAAGCTGAATTTGCCTTAGGAAAATTACAAGTGGGAGCATAAAACGCTGTTATAAATACAAACTCACTCAAACTATGCAGAAGGGAAAGCACACACGACCCGCGGGCTGCTTGCAGCCCGCGCACCACCCAACCAACTAGTGTGCCTAATATAAAGCTGCAAGTCTACGTAATAAAAATGGTTAGACAACTACGAGCGTAAGAGGAATTTAGAGTGTAGTATTATGTAGTAAGTAGTAGTAGTATTATGACACCCAAATAGCTCGTGGAACGCCTCTCCAAAGAAAACATTATTTTGTGTGGATCGCTATTGGAACGCTGCGGTGGAATAGAAGCGCGCCAAAATGACCGTGTTTAAAATTTGTGTCATTGCCATTGCCTTTCTAGCAGTAAAATATTTTATTATGGTAACAAGTCTCTAAAAATAAGAACTGCTTATTTTTTAAATAAAAACTAATTCTCTATTATACTTACTTATCGGTCTCAACGCTCTTTTTTTGACATTTTCGGGTTCTTGCTTTTTCTTTGTATTTTCGTGTTTACGCTTTAGTGCAATCCGCAGTGATTCTGATGCTGAAATTAAGAGGCCGTACATGAAAATGCGCTGGGCGAAAGTAGGTAATTAGTATTAGAACGCGTCATCGTGCAGCCGAGCGGCGGCGATATGCAGACCCAGCGGCGGACGGCAGCGTATAGTTCGATCAATCAGTTTTGATCCTATTTATAGTTTTTTGTGGCAATTGTATGAAAAAGTTTTAAATTATTGCGTACCTACTAAGAATTTTTGGAATTTGTGGACTGATTAATTACCGACTACTATTCAGGGGTGTTTGGGTGTGATTAATCTGTACTTACCTTTATGTATGTTTATCAGTCATGTTTTTATTGTTTTCAATTTGAATGGATAAGCCTGAGGGGTCAAAATATGACTTCCATATACACTTTAAATTGGAGCGTAGATCATGTACATTACACTAGTTTTTATTTCACTTCAATACATGCAATATATATATTTATATTTTATATATTTATATATTTCGCCGTTCTGCCGTGTGATGCCGGCTCTGCCGTGTGATGCCGGCTTAGAATAGCATCACCCCATGTCTTACCCATGGGTGTCGTAAGAACCG
Source organism: Tuta absoluta (assembly GCA_027580185.1). NCBI lineage: Eukaryota > Metazoa > Arthropoda > Insecta > Lepidoptera > Gelechiidae > Tuta > Tuta absoluta. Next base: position 2,421,602 of record JAQAHW010000060.1, read on the forward strand.
ACTAAGGGACTCGAGGGATGTGTATTGCAATTTTAGGCGATGGGCTGACAACCTGTCACTATAGTGATACACAGTTATCTGATTGACACTCAAGCTTTTGTCAGACGTGGTGTTAATATCCGTTTAACGGCCGTTAACGCTCTGCCTACCCCGTAAGGGATACAGGCGTGATTTATGTATGTATGTATGTATATATTTCGCAAGTTATGACGAAGATAAGTTTTGCCCCAATTTTGAATTTCCGAGATTACGAGCGCTAAGACTGTGACGTCACGGCTCGGGACAAGTTGCGACCGCAACACAGCGCGCTGCACGTTTCGGTGATTTTGTTTTGATTTTCTTCGTTCTTTCAAAGAAATACTTTATATGGTGTTTATGTGTATGTTATATAAGTGTAATGAGTAAAATGGAAGCAGGATTTGTGAAAGGTCAGTCGGACAATCTGCCAAAATTGATAGTTTGATGGTGGCCCAATATTTCATGATGAATAAAGATTTTACCGCTGCCGAAATTCGTGGACTAAAAATGAAAAGGTATGTAATATGTAAGCATTACCTCAACTGAATCATAGTGGTTTTTTTTTAGTACCTACACACCTACTATGGGCGGTGATAAAAATACTTTCACTCGCGTGTTCATTACCATCCTGCCTGAAGTACCTACCCGTAAGGTTCCTAGTTGTACCTACTCCCTCAACTCAATCAAAATGTGTGTGATAAAAAATACTAGATATGGAACCTAGGTACCTACAGTTTGCGCTCGTTAAAACTCGCCGTCGAACTGGCGGGTGCATGTGCGTCCATCCTGAAGTAGGTACCACGGCGGCGGCCTCCTTGACAAGGAGGCGCATACGCATACCTACTCTAGCCAACTGTTATACCTACAGTGTGGGTCAAGGAGGCGCATGTCTACTCCACGCATCTACCTAAAGGTACCCCTTTTATTCACCTACACACACTCGCCTGTACCGTTGCGAGTAGGTACGACAAGGTGGTACCTACATAGGTAGGTACTTCAGCAATCAGGATGGCCAAGTAATCTAAGTACGTGAGTATGTAGGTAGGTATACTTTAACATTAGTTTCTGCCACCGGCGGCCGTCGAAGTTCAGCTTGGTAATCTTGGTAGTCTTCACAGCAGTAGTGCGCTACAGTTTTAGGGCCTATTGAATCAACTCTTTTCACATAAAAGAAGAGTTTATTTGGTGTTTTAACCGTGGAGTTTAAACATTGCGGCACAATACAGTATTTCCCTGGCATTTTATTTTATAATATTTAATTTCACTGCGCGACGGCGTGCGAGCATAAGCGCGACTGCCGAATGACTCGAGCCGTGACGTCATCGGCTAGTCTGCGCCCGCCCGCGTTTTTAAAAACCTTCGCCCGAAACTACACAATTTGAACTTTAATATCTCGGCCATTTTTTGAGATATGAAAAAGTAAAAATGTTTAATTTAGCGTTGCTATGCTGGGGTAGGTTAGGTATTGGTGACGGTCTGTGAATACGCCGCGATGCTCGCCCGCACGCATCGCTCTGGGCATATGTTGTCCCTTTCTCGCTCACGGGTAGCGGCGTGCGCGCGGGCCGCCTGTAGGCGCCAGGCGGTGATTTCTGCACCGCAGTCAGTCACTCGAAAACCGTTCGGTCGGACGTCGAGTATCGTGTTTGTGCGGATTTCCCGCCACGAGTTTTGTGATGCCGCGTGTAATGGACGATTCAATTTGAGATCGCGCGTGTTGATGCATCGTATATTGCGTTTCTCCTGGGTTGTACTGGAATGCCAGGCTTAGTGATTGTTGGATGTCTCGACGTCTTCCACGTGAGCGTCGCGTTGAATAGGCATCAGGTGGCCATTTTGGCCCGCGTTTGTACGGCCCAAATTCGGGTTGGGTCACGCGTAATGACTAATATCAAAGTGAAATACGAACAGAAGCTGTGAGTGGTTTGACGTGAATAACGCGCCAAGGCTGTAGTGGAATGCTGGGTGTCGATATCTTTTCCACCCAGCCCTGTAAGTACCAACGGAATTCCTATTTGATCCATTCCCTGAACTTCCTTTCTCCGTTGGGTATTTATGCATTTGCGCCGGCACGTGACTGTAAGTGATAAACTGTTTATTCGTGTTAATGGTGTGTTCCCTTTAGTCATATTTGTTGTACCATATCATTGTGACTCCTTAGTACGAATTGCGGAATTCGTGGGGTGATATAATTTGGAGGTACTTACTTATAATCTAGTGCTAATACGTGTGACGTAACGCCAGATCGGCAGACGGTATTTACTACCGACTTGAGTTATGTAAGGGTTGGAACACATCATTAGCCAATTTCAATCAACTTAGTTAATTAAGTTAAATAGATTTAGGTTCACGTTTAATTCATAGTATGCGCTGCTATATTGTGCAGCGTATGCTATTTAGCGCTGCGTAACGCAGCCATTGTCTGCCTCCAGTTGAACTCCTGGTATTTTGTTCGAAATTTACCTGTGTAAATCGCTTCCACTGCGCGAGTTTAGCTTGGAATTAGACAAAAAACATAGTTTTTCTCGTAATTTTTTTGTAGATTTATTAGACATAAAAGTAAAACGCACCATGGTTATCCATTGTAATTATACTATAATAGTTTTCAAATTTGTTTTTTGGCATTAATAAAAAATCTTATTTATTCACTTTTATATATTTACTAGCTTTTACCCGCGACTTCGTCAGCGTTAGATAGTTTTTTTAGGCAGAAGTTCTAAAGTAGGTATGTATATTCATAGTTAGTGTGACAGTGATATTAGAACAGTTCTTATCTCTACTGTTTAAAAATGACTTGCTTGCTTCTGTTGTTAAAGGGACAATTCAAAATTTGCTATCCGGTGCACTGCCCTGAGAGATCAAGTTATAACCATTGGAATCACAATAACAACCGAATCGGCCGGTGCGTGCGGCCGAATTTCTATTTTATTCCCTTACACTTACAAAATACGCCGCATCTGACGTCAAATGTGATCCCCGCCTTAACGTGTCATGTGGATGATACTTTTTAGTTTAGAACATAGTAACGTATCACCTAAGTAGATATGCCTAAGTAAAATGAAGGAAGCGCATACGAAGAAAACGGCGGCGGCACAGCGGTGTTTTTCATATAATTTGCTTAATTTTCCGAAGAAATGAAAAAAAAAACCTCGGTAAAAAGTAGCCAATGTCCTTTCACAACTTATTCCCATCATACTGAACAACTTTTGTTTTAGAACCATGCCTGTATCTCTAATAGTTTAGCTGGGCTCCTGATGGTACACCTGGTGGTCTACATAATGTACTCCAGATCCTCTATGTCCTTGTGAAAAGAAGCAGCCCATCATACTGGTAAACTTTCGTTTTGGAACCATTTCTGTATCTCTAATAGTTTAGGTGGGCTCCTGATGGTACACCTGGTGGTCTATATAAGGTACTCCATATCCTCAATGTCCTTGTGAAAAGAAGCGGCCCATCATACTGAACAACTTTTGTTTTGGAACCATGCCTGTATCTCTAATAGTTTAGCTGGGCTCTTGAAGGTACACCTGGTGGTCTACATAAGGTACTCCAGATCCTCAATGTCCTTGTGAAAAGAAGCGGCTCATCATACTGAACAACTTTTGTTTTAGAACCATGCCTGTATCTCTAATAGTTTGGCTGGGCTCCTGATGGTACACCTGGTGGTCTACATAATTTACTCCAGATCCTTTATGTCCTTGTGAAAAGAAGCAGCCCATCATACTGGTAAACTTTCGTTTTGGAACCATTTCTGTATCTCTAATAGTTTAGGTGGGCTCCTGATGGTACACCTGGTGGTCTACATAATGTACTCCAGATCCTCTATGTCCTTGTGAAAAGAAGCAGCCCATCATACTGGTAAACTTTCGTTTTGGAACCATTTCTGTATCTCTAATAGTTTAGGTGGGCTCCTGATGGTACACCTGGTGGTCTATATAAGGTACTCCATATCCTCAATGTCCTTGTGAAAAGAAGCGGCCCATCATACTGAACAACTTTTGTTTTGGAACCATGCCTGTATCTCTAATAGTTTAGCTGGGCTCTTGATGGTACACCTGGTGGTCTACATAAGGTACTCCAGAGATCCTCAATATCCTTGTGAAAAGAAGCGGCCCATCATACTGAACAACTTTTGTTTTAGAAGCATGCCTGTATCTCTAATAGTTTAGGTGGGCTCCTGATGGTACACCTGGTGTTCTACATCAGGTACTCCAGATCCTCAATCTCCTTGTGAAAAGAAGCGGCCCATCATACTGAACAACTTTTGTGTTAGAACCATGCCTGTATCTCTAATAGTTTAGCTGGGCTCCTGATGGTACAGCTGGTGGTCTACATAAGGTACTCCAGGTCCTCAATATCCTTGTGAAAAGAAGCGGCCCATCATACTGAACAACTTTTGTGTTAGAACCATGCCTGTATCTCTGATAGTTTAGCTGGGCTCCTGATGGTACACCTGGTGGTCTACATAAGGTACTCCAGACCCTCGAATGGTGATAAAAAGTAGCCTATGTCCGTTCTCGGTATGCGATCAATCTCTGTGCCAAGTTTCATGAAGATCGGTTTAGCGGTTTGGCCGTGAAAGCGTAGCAGACAGACAGACAGACAGACAGACAGACAGAGTTACTTTCGCATTTATAATATTAGTGTGGATTTTAAAAACTTGTGTCTCTTAGCACCATTGATCGATTTTTTTGTGAGTTGACTATTTCTGGAAGTTAGCAAGTGTAAAGAAATCATCATCCCTTTCAATGAACGCAGTTTTAATTTCATAATCAGGGCCAGTCCAGACACCAAACAGGCAGTATTTTTTTTTGGTTATGTAACTGACCCTGTACTTGGTAATACCAATTGTGGTTTTTATTCAAGACTATTTTACATTCTTCTTTATCATTTTTATTAGTCATCTTTTTAGCGCTTTTATTTTATTTTTATACTAGCTTTTACCCGCGACTTCGTCCGCGTTAGATAGTATTTTTAGAAAGAGGTTCTAAAGTTGATATGTATATTCATAGTAAGCATGACAGTGATATTAGAACAGTTCTTATCTCTACTGTTTAAGGATACCTTGCTTGCTTCTGTTGTTAAAGGGACAATTCAAAATTTGCCATCCGGTGTACTGCGCTGACAGATCAATATTTATAACCATGGGATACAAAAGTCAGTAGATAAAAAAAAATCCTTGGTAAAAAGTTGCCAATGTCCTTTCTCAACTTATTCCCATCATACTGGCCAACTTTTGTTTTGGAACCATTTCTGTATCTCTAATAGTTTAGGTGGGCTCCTGATCGTACACCTGGTGGTCTACATAAGGTACTCCAGATCCTCAGTATCCTTGTAAAAAGAAGGAGTCCATCATACTGGCCAACTTTTGTTTTGGAACTATTTCTTTATCTCTAATAGTTTAGGTGGCCTCCTAATGGTGCACCTGGTGGTCTACATAAGGTACTCCAGATCCCCAATGTCCTTGTGAAAAGAAGCGGCCCATCATACTGAACAACTTTTGTTTTGGAACCATTTCTTTATCTCTAATAATTTAGCTGGGCTCCTGATGGTACACCTGGTGGTCTACATAAGGTACTCCAGATCCCCAATGTCCTTGTGAAAAGAAGCGGCCCATCATACTGAACAACTTTTGTTTTGAAACCATTTCTTTATCTCTAATTGTTTAGCTATGCTCCTGATCGTACACCTGGTGGTCTACATAAGCTACTCCAGATCCTCAACGTCCTTGTGAAAAGAAACGGCCCATCATACTGAACAATTTTTGTTTTGGTACCATTTATGTATCTCTAATAGTTTAGGTGGGCTCCTGATGGTACACCTGGTGGTCTACATAAGGTACTCCAGATCCCCAATGTCCTTGTGAAAAGAAGCGGCCCATCATACTGAACAACTTTTGTTTTGAAACCATTTTTTTATCTCTAATTGTTTAGCTATGCTCCTGATCGTACACCTGGTGGTCTACATAAGCTACTCCAGATCCTCAACGTCCTTGTGAAAAGAAACGGCCCATCATACTGAACAATTTTTGTTTTGGTACCATTTATGTATCTCTAATAGTTTAGGTGGGCTCCTGATGGTACACCTGGTGGTCTACATAAGGTACTCCAGATTCTCAATGTCCTTGTGAAAAGAAGCAGCCCATCATACTGAGCAACTTTTGTTTTGGAACCATTTCTATATCTCTTATTGTTTAGCTGGGCTCCTGATGGTACACCTGGTGGTCTACATAAGGTACTCCAGATCCTCAATGTCCTTGTGAAAAGAAGCGACCCATCAAAATGGACAACTATTGTTTAAGAACCATGCCTGTATCTCTTATAGTTTAGCTGGGCTCCTGATGGTACACCTGGTGGTCTACATAAGGTACTCCAGATCCTCAATGTCCTTGTGAAAAGTAGCGGCCCATCATACTGAAAAACTTTTGTTTTGGAACCATGCCTGTATCTCTTATAGTTTAGCTGGGCTCCTGGAGGTACACCTGGTGGTCTACATAAGGTACTCCAGATCCTCAATGTCCTTGTGAAAAGAAGCGACCCATCAAAATGGACAACTATTGTTTAAGAACCATGCCTGTATCTCTTATAGTTTAGCTGGGCTCCTGATGGTACACCTGGTGGTCTACATAAGGTACTCCAGATCCTCAATGTCCTTGTGAAAAGAAGCGGCCCATCATACTGAACAACTTTTGTTTTGGAACCATGCCTGTATCTCTTATAGTTTAGCTGGGCTCCTGGAGGTACACCTGGTGGTCTACATCTGTACTCCAGACCCTCGAATGGTGATAAAAAGTAGCCTATGTCCGTTCTCGGTATGCTAGCAATCTCTGTGCCAAGTTTCATGAAGATCGGTTCAGCGGTTTGGCCGTGAAAGCGTAGCAGACAGACAGACAGACAGACAGACAGACAGAGTTACTTTCGCATTTATAATATTAGTGTGGATTGTTATGTTCTAAATGGTCGCATTATAATTCCGCCTGTGACGCGTGATCTACTGTCCTCTACGCGCGCGAACGACACACATTCGTAATTTTGTATGTGTGCGTGAGTGTGACGCAGCAGGCTACACGTCCTTCTCCCAAGAGCGCGGCGCGCGGTCTGCCGAAACAGCATTTGCGCTCCCGTATATCCACACTATCCACACTAATCCACACTAATCCACACTAATATTATAAATGCGAAAGTAACTCTGTCTGTCTGTCTGTCTGTCTGTCTGTCTGCTACGCTTTCACGGCCAAACCGCTGAACCGATCTTCATGAAACTTGGCACAGAGTTTGCTAGCATACCGAGAATGGACATAGGCTACTTTTTATCACCATTCGAGGGTCTGGAGTACAGATGTAGACCACCAGGTGTACCACCAGGAGCCCAGCTAAGCTATAAGAGATACAGGCATGGTTCCAAAACAAAAGTTGTTCAATATGATGGGCCGCTTCTTTTCACAAGGACATTGAGGATCTGGAGTACCTTATGTAGACCACCAGGTGTACCACCAGGAGCCCAGCTAAACTATTAGAGATACAGGCATGGTTCCAAGACAAAAGTTGTTCTGTATGATGGGCCGCTTCTTTTCACAAGGACATCGAGGGTCTGGAGTACAGATGTAGACCACCAGGTGTACCACCAGGAGCCCAGCTAAGCTATTAGAGATACAGGCATGGTTCCAAAACAAAAGTTGTTCAATATGATGGGCCGCTTCTTTTCACAAGGACATTGAGGGTCTGGAGTACCTTATGTAGACCACCAGGTGTACCACCAGGAGCCCAGCTAAACTATTAGAGATACAGGCATGGTTCCAAGACAAAAGTTGTTCTGTATGATGGGCCGCTTCTTTTCACAAGGACATCGAGGGTCTGGAGTACAGATGTAGACCACCAGGTGTACCACCAGGAGCCCAGCTAAACTATTAGAGATACAGGCATGGTTACAAAATAAAAGTTGTTCAGTATGATGGGCCGCTTCTTTTCACAAGGACATTGAGGATCTGGAGTACCTTATGTAGACCACCAGGTGTATCGTCAGGAGCCCACCTAAAATATTAAAGATACAGAAATAGACAAAAACGAAAGTTGGCCAGTATGATGGGCTGCTTCTTTTCACAAGGACATAGAGAATCTGGAGTACATTATGTAGACCGCCAGGTGTACCACCAGGAGCCCAGCTAAACTATTAGAGATACAGGCAATACAGGCATGGTTCCAAAACAAAAGTTGTTCTGTATGATGGGCCGCTTCTTTTCACAAGGACATCGAGGGTCTGGAGTACAGATGTAGACCACCAGGTGTACCACCAGGAGCCCAGCTAAACTATTAGAGATACAGGCATGGTTACAAAACAAAAGTTGTTCAGTATAATAGCCCGCTTCTTTTCAAAAGGCATTGAGGATCTGGAGTACCTTATGTAGACCACCAGGTGTACCATCAGGAGCCTGTAGCGACCTCTGGGAGCTACAACAAGAAGCTCACTCAAAGTGGTTCACGAGCAAGCAAGTCGCAACAGAAGTTCCAACATAGCTGCAAGATGGCGCCACGTGACAGAACAAAGAGCCTGAAACGCGGTATCGAAGTGTTTCACCGCGCAACGCATATATACAACTTCCAATTCTATCCAGGCGGACCAGTCGGTCCCCTGGCCACAACACCCGGCCAGGCGGGTAGCTACCCTTTTCCCGACTCCACCTGGAACCCTCCATTCTGCCTATTGGCATCACTCCTGTCACCCGCCAATATTGGTGACCCCTACCTTGGACTTCGCAGCCTTCAACCACGCATCAACTACTACAGCATGCAGCCAACTACTACGTCATCAGCACCCACCGCAGTCACAGCACGGCAGCTTCACTGGTCTTCCATCATCGTCTCGACTCACCGTAGACGTCCCGACTCACCGTGGACATTGGAACCAGCACTGCTTCGCCACGCCTGACTGCATCAACACGCTACATGACGTCATCAGCCCCACTTCGCTCGCTGACAGTATCGACCTCCGGTCTTGAGGGGGAGTACTGTAGCGACCTCTGGGAGCTACAACAAGAAGCTCACTCAAAGTGGTTCACGAGCAAGCAAGTCGCAACAGAAGTTCCAACATAGCTGCAAGATGGCGCCACGTGACAGAACAAAGAGCCTGAAACGCGGTATCGAAGTGTTTCACCGCGCAACGCATATATACAACTTCCAATTCTATCCAGGCGGACCAGTCGGTCTCCTGGCCACAACACCCGGCCAGGCGGGTAGCTACCCTTTTCCCGACTCCACCTGGAACCCTCCATTCTGCCTATTGGCATCACTCCTGTCACCCGCCATAAGCCCACCTAAACTATTAGAGATACAGAAATGGTTCCAAAACGAAAGTTGACCAGTATGATGGGCTGCTTCTTTTCACAAGGACACAGAGGATCTGGAGTACATTATGTAGACCACCAGGTGTATCATCAAGAGCCCAGCTAAACTATAAGAGATACAGGCATGGTTCCAAAACAAAAGTTGTTCAGTATGATGGGCTGCTTCTTTTCACAAGGACATTGAGGATCTGGAGTACCTTATGTAGACCACCAGGTGTACGATCAGGAGCCCACTTGAACTATTAGAGATACAGAAATGGTTCCAAAACAAAAGTTGTTCAGTATGATGGGCCGCTTCTTTTCACAAGGACATAGAGGATCTGGAGTACCTTATGTAGACCACCAGGTGTATCATCAAGAGCCCAGCTAAACTATAAGAGATACAGGCATGGTTCCAAAACAAAAGTTGTTCGGTATGATGGGCCGCTTCTTTTCACAAGGACATAGAGGATCTGGAGTACCTTATGTAGACCACCAGGTGTACCATCAGGAGCCCACCTAAACCTGAACCTGTTTCTACAAAAACTATCTAACGCGGACGAAGTCGCGGGTAAAAGCTAGTAATTGATAATTCCGAAGAACTTTAAAATATTCGATGAATTTCATAAAATACATATTTGCAATTTTTTTTGACAGCAAATGTGTTAGCATGAATCTACTTTTCAATGTGTAAATTGAATTTTTTTTAAACTTGTTGTATTGTACGAGAAATCCGACGCTGTATACGTTTAAAATTTCTTCAAAGTAGGGCCGTATTTTACCGTAGTTTTTCTTTGAATTTCTGAATAAAATTACTAAAAACTCCTCGGCCAATTTCTAGCACTTTTCATTGTCTTTATTGCTGTATACTTTATAAACCACTCCATATTTTAAAATTCATGTAAACAATAATGATACGAACGTCCGCATCTAAAACAGTTTAAAACACGTCTCAGGTTATTAACTATAAAACAAACTGAACAATCAAAATCAATAATTTGTCTGGGCCAATTTTTAGATATTGAATTAATCTTCAATATAACACATTGTTAGTTATTCTGTTTTTTTAAACTAGGTCCTACAGAATTAAAGAAACAAGACAAAATTACTCAAAAATATGTACGGCCTCTTAATATAAGGACGTTTCATAAAACAACTATCTCACTGTAACTAGGTGGTAAAGAAGAGATCATGTCTCCTTAACGAGACAATAAAGGTATTTTTTATATATTTTTATTTATTAACAGCCGCAACTGTCTACTGCTGAACATGGGCCTCCACCTATTTGGGGTATTGCTATACTTACCACGCTGCTTGGCAAGTGTATTGGCGAACGCAGTGCAAGATATTGCATCGCATTTATAAGGAAGGCTGCTTTCCACTCCCTGGATGAATTTATCCCTTAGTCACTTTTACGACACCCAAGGGTAAAAAATGTGGTGATGCCACATGTCTCCTTACCCGTATATACATTTCAAGAAACTTACCTTGAATAGGTTTTGGTGATGATGACTCCGTTGTTATTTTAAAACTTGGTCCAGGGATGGCTTCAATGTTCTGAAGTGGTAGAGTCCCTAAAAGTTTAATAATAACTTATCATTTGCTAATTACGTATAAATTAATAGCCGTTTGATAGGCTGATGTGAAGTGATGTGTGTTTGAAACGAACTAACCTGAAACATTATCCTGACTTGGTGTCTTACTACTGGAGAATAATTGCAGAGACTGCTGCTGTGAGTGTGTTGGTTCTGACCCTGAAACTCCTGAAAGTTCAGTAAAAAGAATATTATTAAGTGAAGGTAGCATAATAATGTCATTTTAATTGTTCCTGCATCGTGTTTCGCATCTTATCACAATCAAAACCTAAAATTATTTTTCTGTGACTTAGCCCCATCGCCACCTCGCTCTGTCAAATATATGTCTATAAAACATATTTTATCAATTTACATAAATATTTTTTGTCTTACCAGAAAATGTATTTGGTGTCATTGATTCTGTTTGTATGACACTTGTTTCTAAACTTTGTAAAGACGGCATCAAAGTTAAATAATTAATACTTAAAAAAAATGTACCTAGTAAAATTTTGAACAAGCTACCACCCAACGGATATGGCTGCGGCGGTGGCTGTTTTGCCGCATATAAATTAATGGCTAGTTGGTTTTATGGTAATTTTTTAGTATGTGCAATACATAATCATCAATCAATAAATCCTTTATGAGGACACCGTTTAGAAGCGATAAGCGATATGATATCAAAATTAGATTCTTAGATAAAATTGTACTAAGTCTATATCTAAAATGAACTAGTTGATTCTTAAGGACAAACCATCAATTAAACTGACCTAAATTTATTTTATTTTGCACTTCATGTACTATCATTGATGATGGTTCAGAACATGGCATCGATGCCTTGGTCACATCACATTCTCAAGCCGCTCGTTTTTATTTTGGTTTAAGTGTACTGAAGAGAAAGTAAATTATAAAATGTTATATTTAATACAGGTTTTAAATAAACAGATGATACAAAAAGGGGTGAATCATCCCATGAAACTGAACTACTTTCCTCGAGAAACAGTTCCAAATATTTAAAAAAATCGGGATTTCACATACAAAAGGACTCGGTTACATATTTTGTATGGGCTTCCCATACAAAATTGCCGATCAGCTGATTTGAGTAACTATGGAAACTCAAAATATTTTTGACATATTTCAACCTATGTTCCTATAGGAAATTTGTTTCACCAGCTCATCTTGAGATTTCGCTATCGGTCACTAGTAAAATGTCACTCTATGTACATTTTGCAAGACTTAAAAATTAAAGATTAAGAATTATATCTGTGTGTCTTAATAAACAATTAATTTATACTATTAGACATACCATCAATCAAACTTACCTAAAACTATTTCGTTTTGCACATCATGCACTATCATCGATGGTGGTTCAAAGGATGGCATTGGTGGCTGGGTAACATTCTCAAGCCGCTCGTCTCGTGGTTCATTCTGGTTTGAATGTGCTGTAAAGAAAGTAATTTATTAAATGATATTTTTTTAATACAGAGTATAAAATACTCATTTTAAAATGTATATTTTTCAACTTGCCGTCAAAACTTTCTGATAGCCAAAGTGAGTCATGTCATGGTTATAAGAACTTGTCTGGTAATGAATGAAAGCCACTCTTATTTATTAGGTGTAGATATGTATAGCAGGTACCTAGTTTAATATCATATTGATAGACATGGTTTGTTTAAATAAAAAGTAATGCATATAGAGCTTACCAAGATTCAATGTAGTGTAGTGTAGGTACATAAGTATGAACAATGGAAAATTATATCATATTAAGTATTTGTATTACGATACCCAGAACGTGACTTATAAGTAAACTTGTAACTAGATTCGAGACCACCTATGGACATTGTTTAGATAGAAGGCATCAGTTAACCGACACCTAATGTATGACACATTCATCCTCCACCATCATGTGTAATGTAACCACTAGTATATAAGCCAATCCTTTACAATAAAAGTTGAGTTGAGTTGAGTTCAGTTGTGCTCCGCACGTGACTTTGTTCGTTTCATTTGTTACCTGGGTTCCCACATCGCATGGCGACCCTGCCAGTGCTGCTTATGACGGCAGCGCTGCGCGAAGCGTTGACTACTTTAATTGAGTTTTGCGCGAAATAAATAATTTGCGAATAAATAATGTGCGAATTTTCTAAAGACATTGAACATTGTTACCTACTTGTGTTTTGACAATTGTGTGAATGATTTGTGCAAAGAAAAATAAGTGTTTAAGTAATTAACATTACCGAAAAGGAAGAAAGATTTTAATTTGATACAAAGAGCATTAAGAAGAACAAAGGACTTGAAAGAGTAAATAAATATTTCAATAATAACGAAAGACAAAATGGGCAGCAATAGGTATTGTTCAAACAGTAAAAAAAAAAGGGAAACAGAAAATTATTGCCATACAGAAATGGTATAAAACTATGAACGAAGAAAAACCATTCCGCAAGTGTTAAGAAGGAAAAAAGAATTAACAATGAAATTTAAAATTAATGACGAAACAAAAATAACATGGATTAACAGAACCAACAATGGTAACGGAGATGCAAAGAAAGCTAAAATAAATAAAATCGTTTAACGGAATAAAAGATGAAAAAGAAGCAAAGTGATTTAATATATATGTCAGATGAGACTTGTTGTCTATGTGTCATTAAATAGTGAAAATTGATAAACAGCATTTAAAAGAATTTAGTGTGGGAGATATGAAGAAGAGAAACTGTGGTATGGACGACAACATAAGAAGATCAGCGGTAAGAAACATGAAGCAGTGTAATACGGAGAACTGAAAATATACTGGAGCTGGTATGTAATTCTTTTAATTCAAGACAAAGTTTAGTGGATAACGCCGAATAATAAATGAAACAAATAAGAAGATTTTACTTTACTGGCTGACTATGAAAATGGACAAAATTTCCCTCTTGGTAATGATTTAGATTCAGATTCAGATGCTTATTTGCGAAGAAAGTGGCATAATGTAACAGATCCATAAACTTAAACTAAAAGTTGAACATTTTCAGACACGTAAATCGTAACATGCAAATCGTATAATGCAATTCGAAAATATAACATATGTCGTCTGAGTTTATTTAAAATAGTGATATTTAGGATAAAACCTAAGTAACCTCAAGCGTAAAAACAGTGTTAGAAAATACCTTAACTAAACTAACGAACTAGCTATCTAACTTTTCCTAGCCTACTGCTGGCGATAGGCATGGTACACCTTGTGAAGACTTAATATATTTTTTATGTCAACTGTAGTGGTAGTGTAATAATTATTGGTTGTTTAAAATAAACAAGAGTTGCTTATATAACTGACAATAGAAAACTGAATGAAAAACATGTTATAAAAATGATTTAATAAAGATAACTTGGGAAAAAAGTAGCAGTTTAAAAAAAAAAACTAAAATTTATGATGAAAATGTGAAGATAGAATTAAATTGTATAACAAAATATTTGAACTAAACAAATGGAAAAATCGAAATCAAACATGGCTAAAAACAAAACATGGAACTATTAATTGTACTCAAAGTTTATTTATGATATAAGTGAGAAAATCCATTATTAAAAGAAAATAAAAATTATTATAATGAAGCATAAAATATGGCAAACAAATACCTATATTAATTAAGAAAAGTAACATAAAATGACAAAACACAAATAAAAAACAAAACTGATTCGAAATAAAATTATACCCTTTCAAATAATATATTTTTATAAGAAGTAGCTTTATACATGGGAAATACAAACACAAATACAATAACGGTGGAAACATGCTCAAGATAAATTTGAATAAAAAATATACATATACGTCTACCAGCTAGAGAAAGTACTGTCGCGTTCCCAGGAAATTTCATAAAGATAGATAAGTGCACCCGCATAGATCAATCTCATTTCGGCCACAGCGCAAGTTCCATCCGGGAAAAAGGTATCCAGCCTGTGCTCCAGAAGTGCCTTCCGCGATGCTGTCACGGATATAGGGCACAAGTCACCATGACCTATGCGACCACGTATGAAGACAGTTATCACATCCTTGTCTTGTTTGCCACGACGTTTTTTTTAAATAAATTCTTTACACGCTCGAACGTTGTGACAAAAATCTTGTAATTTAGAGTCCAGTGCAAATAGGACAATGCGTGCATGGTAAGTGATGAACACGAAAACCAACAGACTCGATAAAGATCAAATCAGTAAAGACTCGAGTTCTAACCCAAATAGATAATGTACTTATGCGAGCTGGTAATCATATAACGAAACAAAGGCAAATACGGTAACGTATAAACAAACACAACATGAAATATGACGATTGAGAATGTGTTATGATTGTGTGTGTATGTTAAGGTAAACCATATACAGAACAATAACAATAATTAACATTATTTTAATTTATGAGGATAAAAAAGAGAAAAAATTATGTTGTTAGGGAAAAAAAAGGGGGGAACAATTTGAAAACATGAATTTTTGAATATTTGACAATGATACAATATTAAGAATAAAACCATATATGAAATACGTGTACCTAAAAAACGTATATTTTGATTGAAGTCACACTATGGTTAGTTTTTCATACAAAAGCCATTAAATTAGCGCTCAATTTTGCAAAAAAAAATAAAAAAAAAAAAACCTCATGAAAAAAAAAAAATTATTTATATTTTATTTTAGAATAAAAATGAAAGATGTACAAAATAAACTTGTATGAAAAAAAAAAGAACCTCTAGTACTAATATTATTAAGGTTGCTAAACGCCAGGCGAAAAAGTGCAAAAATAGTCATAACTTTGAAAAAAAAAAAAAAAAAACTATCGAGAAAATTTCACCGAATCGTGTTTTCAAACAAACATAATCTGGAAAATAAGATGAAAAATAATTTTACATAAACTTAAAAAGTATATCATATCAACCAACGAAATTGCATGCATTCAAAAACACTCATTTTTGACATGAAATTTTTTTATTTTTGAAAAAGGTGGTAAACAAAGTCAAAGAAGTACGTAACAAAAAGCTTCAGAAACATGAATTTTAATAATACACTTGGTTATTAGCTTATGAAAAAAAAAACATATATAAACATGACAACAGAAAAATAAAAAGTTACATTGGTTTTGTATTTAGAAGGTAAAAATGGAAAAACAGTAAAGTTTTGATAAAAAAGGACATAATATAGTAAGCACCAAGTAAGTATAATCAATTTTAATTTATGTCATAGAAAAGGTCACGTTAATCCACACTAATATTATAAATGCGAAAGTAACTCTGTCTGTCTGTCTGTCTGTCTGTCTGTCTGCTACGCTTTCACGGCCAAACCGCTGAACCGATCTTCATGAAACTTGGCACAGAGATTGCTAGCAT
Organism: Tuta absoluta; assembly: GCA_027580185.1. NCBI lineage: Eukaryota > Metazoa > Arthropoda > Insecta > Lepidoptera > Gelechiidae > Tuta > Tuta absoluta. The sequence continues at coordinate 2,437,846 of JAQAHW010000060.1, forward strand.
ACCGAGAACGGACATAGGCTACTTTTTATCACCATTCGAGGGTCTGGAGTACAGATGTAGACCACCAGGTGTACCTCCAGGAGCCCAGCTAAACTATAAGAGATACAGGCATGGTTCCAAAACAAAAGTTGTTCAGTATGATGGGCCGCTTCTTTTCACAAGGACATTGAGGATCTGGAGTACCTTATGTAGACCACCAGGTGTACCATCAGGAGCCCAGCTAAACTATAAGAGATACAGGCATGGTTCTTAAACAATAGTTGTCCATTTTGATGGGTCGCTTCTTTTCACAAGGACATTGAGGATCTGGAGTACCTTATGTAGACCACCAGGTGTACCTCCAGGAGCCCAGCTAAACTATAAGAGATACAGGCATGGTTCCAAAACAAAAGTTTTTCAGTATGATGGGCCGCTACTTTTCACAAGGACATTGAGGATCTGGAGTACCTTATGTAGACCACCAGGTGTACCATCAGGAGCCCAGCTAAACTATAAGAGATACAGGCATGGTTCTTAAACAATAGTTGTCCATTTTGATGGGTCGCTTCTTTTCACAAGGACATTGAGGATCTGGAGTACCTTATGTAGACCACCAGGTGTACCATCAGGAGCCCAGCTAAACAATAAGAGATATAGAAATGGTTCCAAAACAAAAGTTGCTCAGTATGATGGGCTGCTTCTTTTCACAAGGACATTGAGAATCTGGAGTACCTTATGTAGACCACCAGGTGTACCATCAGGAGCCCACCTAAACTATTAGAGATACATAAATGGTACCAAAACAAAAATTGTTCAGTATGATGGGCCGTTTCTTTTCACAAGGACGTTGAGGATCTGGAGTAGCTTATGTAGACCACCAGGTGTACGATCAGGAGCATAGCTAAACAATTAGAGATAAAGAAATGGTTTCAAAACAAAAGTTGTTCAGTATGATGAGCCGCTTCTTTTCACAAGGACATTGGGGATCTGGAGTACCTTATGTAGACCACCAGGTGTACCATCAGGAGCCCACCTAAACTATTAGAGATACATAAATGGTACCAAAACAAAAATTGTTCAGTATGATGGGCCGTTTCTTTTCACAAGGACGTTGAGGATCTGGAGTAGCTTATGTAGACCACCAGGTGTACGATCAGGAGCATAGCTAAACAATTAGAGATAAAGAAATGGTTTCAAAACAAAAGTTGTTCAGTATGATGGGCCGCTTCTTTTCACAAGGACATTGGGGATCTGGAGTACCTTATGTAGACCACCAGGTGTACCATCAGGAGCCCAGCTAAATTATTAGAGATAAAGAAATGGTTCCAAAACAAAAGTTGTTCAGTATGATGGGCCGCTTCTTTTCACAAGGACATTGGGGATCTGGAGTACCTTATGTAGACCACCAGGTGCACCATTAGGAGGCCACCTAAACTATTAGAGATAAAGAAATAGTTCCAAAACAAAAGTTGGCCAGTATGATGGACTCCTTCTTTTTACAAGGATACTGAGGATCTGGAGTACCTTATGTAGACCACCAGGTGTACGATCAGGAGCCCACCTAAACTATTAGAGATACAGAAATGGTTCCAAAACAAAAGTTGGCCAGTATGATGGGAATAAGTTGAGAAAGGACATTGGCAACTTTTTACCAAGGATTTTTTTTTATCTACTGACTTTTGTATCCCATGGTTATAAATATTGATCTGTCAGCGCAGTACACCGGATGGCAAATTTTGAATTGTCCCTTTAACAACAGAAGCAAGCAAGGTATCCTTAAACAGTAGAGATAAGAACTGTTCTAATATCACTGTCATGCTTACTATGAATATACATATCAACTTTAGAACCTCTTTCTAAAAATACTATCTAACGCGGACGAAGTCGCGGGTAAAAGCTAGTGTAAAATAAAGTAGTTATGGATAAATAGAGACATAACAAATAATCAAATAATCAAATAATCATTTATTAATGTGAGACACATGTTTATATACAAAGATGTCAAAATAAAATAAATGTCCAAATATGCTCTGCCTTGCGGCGTACAAAATTAAAACAATAATATACAACATAATTCTAAAACACATGTCATGCTAATATTTACAATTACTTAATTATAAAATACATTTCAGTTATCTAAAAACTATAATACCCTAAATATACCGTCAGTTAAATTAATTAAAAGTCAGTTAAGATAAATTATTACTATTCAAATATTCATCAACTGAGTAAAAGGTGTTATCATTTAAAAAATTAAATAAACTGCGTTTGAATGAAAACATATCATCAAATTCTCTTATTCTTATGGGAAGTTTATTGTATATTTTTGGACCCATCGTCAGTATACTTTTGTAATGTAGAGCGGTTTTACAAGGTCTTAGCTGAACATTTTGACATTGACGCGCTCTTAGCATTTTCGGGAACAGAATTTCATTATTTTTTACAAAAATTGCAGTTTCGTATATATATAATGAGGGCAGTGTCAAAATCTTTAATTTTCTAAAATGTTCTTTACAACTTGCAAGTCGCGTCAATCCAGAAATGGCTCGAATACATCTTTTTTGTGCAATAAAAACACGTATGTTGTTGACTGCATATCCCCAGAAAATAACACCATATCTTAATCTAGAAGCAACACAACAATAATGGCAATAAAAAATAAAAAAACCTTTGATAAGAGCCAATATCATTTTTGGCCTCAGGCTTTTGACTGATTACAAGACAATGAGACAAGTAAGCAAGAAAGTAGTGACAAACTAATAAATAATATGTAAAATTTTAGGCACTTGAGGCATTGGCAAGGGGTTACCTTCAAAGGGATCATAGTGAGGTCGAGTACACACAGTGAACTTTATTGGTGGCAAAAAGTCTTAAATAATAACCCCACTGATATAATTATTTGTTAAAATAATAAAAGTAGTGCGCACTACAGATGCGTAATGTCTCTTATGTAAAATAAAAGGATTTGAGCTCTGGGAGAGCATGTGTATAAATGAAGGTTGCAACCAATGGTAGGTAAAAGAGAAAATTAAAAGTGCCGGTCCTTCAAATAGGACTTATGTGACAAAATAAAAAGAATTGCCTACCAGTTAAATGATACAAAAGTGTAATTAAAAATATATATTATATGAAGATATTAAAAAAAAACCTAGGTAATGAAATGTAAACAAAAGAACTCACACGGAAAATGTACGTACATACTTGCAGGGTTAAGAGTATAAAAACAATGATGGATCCAGAACGCTGTAAAGTGTACAAACTAAAAAGGACAAGGAGAAAAATATATATACACCAGACTCGGGTCGCTACCGAAGTCACAGGTGTAAATAACACGGCAACGACATAAAAATAAATATAAAATATACTAAATAATAAGTTTTAAATAAAGTTAACAAAAATAATAATAATATAGGACATAGGAATATTACAATAGGTAAATAAGGTAAGATTATAAAGCCACAATATAATAAAATAGTGGAACAATTGAAAATAAAATAATCTTTACTGTAGAAAAAGACTTATTTAAGGGAAAACATACCTAAGTATATCAATAATGTTACTGAAGAGAAATAACATATAAGAAGCTATTATACATTATTATTAAAAAAAAAAAAAAAAAAATGAAGTAAAATGAAATGTTTAACTAAGTTAAATTAAGTACGATTGTAAGCAACGTTTGAATTTAGATTTATTTTTGATTTTCTTTTGTTAATTTTAAAAAGAAAAAGGTTAATAATCGGATTAAAGTATTAGATTAAAAAAAAAAAAAAAAGGAATGTACTGTACAATTGTATTGTGAAAGACAATGCCTCAGGTTATGCTATTGAATAAAATAATAGTAAATCAAAATTAGGTAAAATTCACGGCTCTTTATATTTTTTTCTGATAACTACTAGATTATTTGGTATATTTATAGCTATATTATTTCATGTTATGCTATTCTATTAGTTATAGACTATTACATACTCATAGTATAATATGAAAATTAAAAATAAATAAAACATAGTTTATTTTATTTTTTTAAAAAAGGGTGGAAGATGTAGTGTAGGTACATAAGTATGAACAATGGAAAATTATATCATATTAAGTATTTGTATTACGATACCCAGAACGTGACTTATAAGTAAACATGTAACTAGATTCGAGACCACCTATGGACATTGTTTAGATAGAAGGCATCAGTTAACCGACACCTAATGTATGACGCATTCATCCTCCACCATCATGTGTAATGTAACCACTAGTATATAAGCCAATCCTTTACAATAAAAGTTGAGTTGAGTTGAGTTCAGTTGTGCTCCGCACGTGACTTTGTTCGTTTCATTTGTTACCTGGGTTCCCACATCGCAGTAGGTATATCATTCCGAGTCAAGTTGCGGCTGTGTTGGCAACGGTATTTGTCTTCAAAATGTCTGTAACACAGCCGAACCGAATTAAAAATATAATTATCACCCTTGTTTTGTGTGTTCATTGAAAGGACTTCTTTCCATTTCAAAAACCTTTCTCTGTGGGGATATTCCCATCTGGGAAAGGTGTGTAGCGTACCTGAAAGAAAATAAAAGAAGAATAAAGTATTTTGGAGATTCAAATTATTGATGTGATTTAATGATATTTTTAATGGTTATACACAGCTTCATGTAGTTATAAGGAGAACCAATTCGTTTGATCTGAGCAACTTGCAAATATTTAAGTGAATAGTGTGAAAATGTATGTAGCAGTTCGTAAAATAATGTAGCATATAGGTACTTTACATTCACTTTATTGTTCTTTACATAGTTTTGGACTTACCATCGATAGAACAGCCAAAATAACATTTCAAACTAGATTTTTTCGGAATTCTTTTGTTATATTTCACGCAGAAGTCAAATCGTGAAATCAACAATGCCAGGGTCAAATTAGTTTTCAAATCCTTTGTTAGCGCCGGGTGTAGTCGTGTTAGGTTCCAATCGAGTCCGTAAATAATGCCTGGTCGGTTTAATTATCAGATGCCGTCGAGAAATTCAAAAACACAAGAAACTGGAGCAAAACTTTTCGAAGAAAACGTAGAAAACAAACATGGCGACGGACAACAAAATGGTTGCCATGTTGAGCAAACATTTTCACACAAATTAATTGTTTATTATTAAAATGCGTCACGTCGTGTCTCAGAATCAAAAACTTATTAAATATATCTGACTTAATTCAACAAGATCTGTAGTATAATAATATAATTATCTGTAAAGAGGAGAGACCAACGTTTTGGTATTAAGACATACATTATGTAGAAAAACCACAAATGAATCCAATAATTTTCAAATGGTACCCCTGAAAAAAATGGTGGGTCTTTCATTCCGTTTTATGTTGTAAAATGGTTTTTAGGTAAAATATATATTAAAAAGATAATATTTTTATTTTTGTGTTTAAATGTTGGATAATACAAAAACATTAATTATTACCTTTAAAATATTTCTTTCCATCATAATGGATACTTGTTCAAGTAGGTACGCCATCTAGCATACAATTTTGTTATTAAGTAAGAAATAGTTTGCTGTGGCGTATTTCCTTTCTCAATAGACGGCAGCACACATAAGGAAATTCGCATGTATGAGAATTGCACCCCCCTGGGCGGAACTGCACTGTTTGTGCGCACCGGGACCCTATATAAAAAACGCCCCGACCTCGAAAAACTTGTTAATGAGTTTCATTGCGATTTTAGTGTAATCGAATTACTTCAAGAAAAACTTATTATTATTGGTATGTACAGAACCGGAAACGGGGATTTTGACCAGTTTTTGTTGACATTGGAATCGTTATTAAATTGTACAATTGATGAAAATAAAAGGTTTATTTTGTTGGTGATTTGAACGTTCATTATGAATATGAAAACCCCGAGCGCCGTAGACTAAATGACTTACTAAGCAGTTACAACCTGCATAATATAGTTAATTTTCTTACTCGCATAACTACGCATTCTAGTAGTTCGATCGATTGCGGTATTGTTGCTTGTGACGATGGGACCGTTACTGCCACACATATTGACACACCGATTAGTGACCACTGCGCACAGCTGTTTGTTTTACCTACTCAACACAAAGATACCAAAAATAGGTATGTAGAGAAAAGGCTTTTTACTGACATTTCAATTTACAATTTTTACATTGACATAGCTAATTACAATTGGATTTTTATGCAAAATGACATTTCAGTAAATGAGAAATTTAATAAATTACTTTCAGTATTAACACATTATCTGGACATACATTTTCCTATTAAAAAAGTTTTAATTAAAAAGAAGAATGCTACACCGTGGCTAAGTGATGAGTTAGCAGAGTACATAAATAAATTTGATAACTTCTGCCTCATGAAACGGCAATTTCCTGAAGATGATGGCGTCAATAAGTGTGTTCAGTATTACTCTGACCTAATAAGGTCAGTTAGTTTACGAGATAAACGGGAATATATTGACCATCAAATTAAATCGTCTAAAAATCCGTCAAAACAAGTTTGGAGAACGGTTAATGATGAATTATCAACTAAAAACTATTCCCAAAATATATGTTTAGTAGATGAAGGAAATAGTGTACAGCCATGTGAAGTTCCTAATAAATTCAATAACCATTTTATTAATATTACTAAGAATTTGAAATTAATAAACTTCGGCGCGACCATCGAGTACAAGGCTCAGACGGCGGCTAAAAAACTGGGCGTCCTGAATAGAGTGAAGCGATACTTTACGCCTGGACAGCTTTTAACTCTATACAAAGCACAAGTCCGATCCTGAATGGAGTATTGCAGTCACCTTTGGGATGGCTCAGCCAAATACCAACTTGCCGCTCTTGACTCGGTGGAACGCAGGGCCAAGAGGCTCATAGGCGACATAAAACTGGTGGACACCAAGCTACATAGCCTGGCACATCGCCGCAAGGTTGCCTGCTTGTCGGTTTTTTATAGATTGTACTTCGGAGAGTGTGCTCAAGAGCTTCACGACCTTGTTCCACCAGCTCCCTTCTACCATCGGACATCCAGATGCACCGCCGGATACCATCCGTACCTGGTAGCCATTCCACCAATTCGGACTAAGCGCTTCCAGTCATCATTTATAATGCGCACTGCTAAAGAGTGGAACTCACTACCTGCGTCTGTGTTTCCAAACGCATACAACCCTAATCTCTTCAAAGTAAGAGTGAACAGGCTTCTTCTGGGTGAGCTCGCTCCATCTTAGACTCTGTCTCTGTCCTATGACCTAGACTAGAGTCAAGAGCAAACCCATCATTAATAAAAAAAAATAAAAAAAAAATTATAACAAGCAGAAGGCCTCAGAATATTTAAAAATATATGTCACAACCTTAAACCCTCCTGAATTTAAATTGCCAACTGTTACACCTGAAATGTTGACAAAAACTATTAAAGGTATGCTCCATACGGGGTCGACGCTTGATATTTACGACATCTCTGTAAACATTTTGTTGTCTGTGTGGCCAGTCATATGTGACATATTGGTAACACTCATTAATTAAATGTTTGCTGCCGGAGTTTATCCTGAGGTTCTCAAGTGTACAAGGGTGTGCCCTGTATTCAAAGGCAAAGGGGATAAGGACCGAGTTGATAGTTATAGACCGATAACGATTGTACCTAGTATTTCGAAACTGGTTGAGTCTCTAATATCGAGTAGTATTATGTCACATTTAGAGCAGAATGACTTACTATCGGAGAAACAGTTTGCCTACCGCAAAAACAAGTCTACGAACACAGCAGCTCACCACGTAATTGACTCAATAATAACCAGCATTGATGAAAAAAAAAAAAATAACCGCAGGTATATTTTGCGACCTGAGCAAAGCTTTTGATGTCATACAAGGGGATTTACTGTTAGACAAACTATCATTATACGGTATTAAAAAAAATGCTCACGACCTGTTAAAATCCTTCTTATCAGAACGCAAACAAACAGTACAGCATACTATAGACGGTCGAAAAACAAAATCAAATTCAAGAGATCTCACTATTGGCATTCCTCAAGGTTCGGCCTTAGGAAATACACTATTTTTATTATTTATAAATGATTTATCACACTTATTATCCGAAGGTTTAGTAGTTCTATTCGCTGACGACACAACTGTCATCGTTAGTGCACGAACATATGAACAGCTTAACGTAAAAATTGACAACACATACATACAGCTGCTTGAGTGGTTCACTTCAAACGGCTTGTTACTAAATTCAACGAAGTCCAACCTTCTACTCTTCTCTGGTCGACCTCTCAGAGCCCCGCCATCTCTAGACTGTCCTGTGCCATTACGCGATGAATGCCGTTTCCTCGGATTTAACCTCGATTCCAATATAAATTGGAAATCGCACATTGAAGCGCTGTGTAGCAGACTAAGCAGTGCTGCGTATGCACTGCGCAAATTACGTCCGCTAGTATCAAACGAAGTTTTGCGTCAAGTTTACTACGCTCATTTTCATTCTGTGATGTCATATGGTGTTATGTTATACGGTAATTCTACGGACCAAGATCGAGTCTTCGTACTCCAGAAGCGTGCACTGCGAATAGTTGCAGGAGTCAAACCGAAGGAAACTTGTAGAACCCTGTTCAAGAAAAACAAAATTATGACATTGAGTTCACTTTACCTATTTGAAATATTAAAATACGTTAGAAAAAATTTACACAGCGTAGGTAAACTGGAAACAGTATCACGCAGAACTGAGCTGGCGACTTAAAATCCACGCGTATCCACGTATTACGAGAATCTACCCACAGATCTAAAAAACGAAAGAAATTATGAAACGTTCTATCATCAACTGAAGAACTATTTATTGGATAAAGAATATTATAGTGTGAATGAATATTTCCAATTAATAAAATAAAATATAATTGACATTTCTTACTATTTAATAAATTTTACTGTAAATTATATTTGTTCAATACTTTTAGTATTATTTTATACAATTCATTTCTATTTTATACTTATATTTGACATTTTCATTTTTAAATTTGACATATTCACCGATTTTATTTCATTTGTAACTCTTATTTTTTATTACTGTTACACCCTGTTTTTATTATTCTCTGACGATCATTTTATTCTCTGTGACATTTATGTATGGATCATGTAAATTTGACATTGATATTATGAAATAAATTAATCTAAATCTAATCCGTAGGTATTCGTTTTTAATTCATAAACACGAACAGGTTCATTAGGCGAGTCATGCCACAAAATGTGTTGATAGATTCTTTCTGATGGATCGATGAGCACGGCTCGATACATTTTTGATATTTCAGCTGTAAAACAAAACTCGTATAACCTAAAGTTGTTTATTACCTTAGCCAAATCTTGATGCAATTTTCTGCCAGTAAACAAAATATCATTTAGTGACAGCCCTGAAGTTGTTTTTGCAGATCCATCAAAGACAACACGCATAGGTGTTGTTGTCCTGGAAGGACGCAATACAAAATGATGAGGAATAAAATACCTACACGGTTCCATACTTTTGTAAAGTTTCATATGGTCTAAATTCTCGTATTTCTTTAGAAAAAGGTGAGTGAGTGTGAGTTGTGCTGAACAGACGTGTATTGTTAGCACCAGAATTGTTAAAAACTTAATAGCTTAAAAATGGCTAAAATAGACACAAAAACCGCACTAACCGACTTGACAAAAGCAGTCACATTGCTGACTAAGAAGATTTCGGAGCAAGCTGTACTAACTGAAGCCCAAAATGTGAAAATAAAGGAGCACAACCTGCTGATTGAATCACATAAGAAGGTAGTCGAGGATCTCAAAACTACTGTGAGTACACTTCAAGCTTCTATGTGTGCACCACTCCCTACCAGGCCCGAATCACCGAACCACCAAGCCACCGAACGAAAGTGCCCGAGTGACTAAAAACATAGTAGCTCTAATTCTACGATACCTAACCCCGATATGAGCGAAAGAGCTCGCCGCGCTGCTAGCCGCGCGAATAAGCATGCTACCGAACGCGCGACCTCTACCTCAAGTGCGAAAAAGACGCCACTACAATCCAGTACAAAGGATATGGAGGACGCTGTCGGGCCACGAAAAACAATAGACCAAGATGACGACGACGGTCGACAAGGTAGATGTCAACAATGACTGGCAGGAAGTACGTTGCAACCGCAAAAAACGTAAATTGAAGAGTCCACCGATCATGACAGGCACAGGATCAGGAATGGATACCCTTCAGACAGTTGAAAGGTTATAGTTCATACAAGCTTGGTCCTTTAAACCTGATACTACTGAGGAACAATAATATGACCATCTGAACCAAATAACGAAATCCGATGAGTATGTGGTTAAAAAACGTGAAATCAAAACCGAAAGACACGCCGCATTTACTATCAGTATGCCGGAGAGCTTATATTCGCAAATTAAAGTGCCGACTTCGTGGCCACAAAGCGCCAAACTAGCGGACTGGATCTACAAGAAATTTCCCGCACACCCCCGCGCCCCGCGCGGGGACTCACCAGCCTAGACCACGTCTTAGTCACAATCACAGTGCGCCGGCGCCTGCGCGTCTGCCAACTACTAATGAAAATTCCACACGCACTACGCAAATTGTTGTATGTCTTCATGTCGCAATGCCACATTATAAAAACTATTAGTGTCAAACACCTGTCATATTTGACGTCTCTTCTTCTATAACTGTCTGTTACAACCATACGTGTGTTCCTGATAAATTGATAATATAAGAATATTTCCTCAAGCAAGAACTGGTTTTTCTTCCTACTACAGTCTACATTTCGTCATTGGTCCGTCGAGCAAAGAGAAAAGTGGAAGATACAGAGAAGATTCGTCATTTTGACGTGATAGGTATCGTTGTTACACCACGCCACCTCGTCAGCTACATTCTCTGCCGGGAGGCACAATATCTACAGGTGTGAATATCGGCCCTCACTCTGCAATAACTACACTTCTAATCAAGAGGAATATTTGGAATATTATCAAGAAATCAAGGATTTGTTCAAGTCGCAAAATCAGGTGTGACGTCATCATCAAGTCAGGAAATTGCGAATTCATCTTACACTTTGTTTGCTGCCATTTTGAGTGAGTTGCATTTCCCGCATTATTATTGGTGGATTCTGCGCGCGCCAGTATTTAAATTTGTGTTCCGGCAAACGGAATCAACGAATTGCGGGCGCGGAAGGTACGGCGGCACCGACGAAGTTACTTCACGAACGGTCGCGGGGCGGCACGAAGATCGCTGATTGGTTGGTTAGCCGTCTACGAGTGAATGTTTTGACATCTTCATTCTTTTTTCGCTCGAAGATTTCACTCAATTGTCAATTTTAAGCGTTCACATCACAGCAAAATTGCAAATAGAAGCCATTTTTTATTAAGCCATCGTGTTACAATAGAAAATATTTTTTGTTAATTGCGTAGTAAAGGTGCAATTACATTATAACAGTGTAAAGTGTTATAAGCTGCCGCGATGGAAACGGCGGCAGATCTCGTTGCAGCGCGTGGTTATAAGAAGGCCGCGATCACGCGCCTCCATAATTTTATTACGCAACCAAAAGACGTAAAAGCAGAGAAAACTGAAGCATTAATATCTAGAAGGCTTCGGTTAATCGAGGTGTTTCAGCAATATGAGGCTCTTAACGTAAAAATTTTAGTTCTTGTAAACGACGACGAAGAAAATGTCGGCGAGGTCGAAGAGAAATATCTCGCAGTGTTGACTGTTTTGAACGAAGAGATTAAAACGCGTGAGAAAATCCCGTTGCAACAGGGTCACGTTCCACAACTTTGTAATGTAAAATTACCTGCGATTGATGTACCAGTATTTAGCGGTAAGTTTTCTGAGTACACTCCATTCATCAACCTTTTCAAGTCAGTTATTGATAGCAATATGAGTATGGATTTGGTGCAAAAATTGTATTATCTTAGGTCATATGTCAAAGATCAACCCTATGATTTGATAAAAAACTTACCCCTAACAGCTGAAATTTATCATGAGGCATTAAGGTTATTAGATGAAAGGTATAATAATAAATACAAGATTGTTAATGAGCACATAGGTGTTATTTTAGACTTGAAACCTTTGTTAAAGTCATCGGCAAGCAATTTAAGAGACTTTGTTTCAAAAATAAAACAAGAAATTGCCGCATTATCTAATTTAGAACAAAACGTTAAAACTTGGGATGCTATAATGTTGTGTATTCTTTCCCGTAAACTAGATGTGTATACTTCACGCGCATACCAGCTAGAAAGAGACACAAAGCAAGAGCCAAAATTGGATGACTTCCTAAACTTTCTCGAGAAGAGGACGTTGGCATTGGAAAACGCTGAGGCAGGTCAGGAACAGCCTGAACCTCGCCGTCAACCGCCTGAGCCACGCCGTCAGCAGTACAGGGAGACTAGGGAGCACCGACCAGGTTCTGTTGGCAAGGTAGTCAACGCTGCAGTTGCGCAGGAAACATCATGCATTTATTGTAAGTGTTCCCATAGATTACATTTATGTAAAAGCTTTCTCCTATTGCCTGTGGCTAAAAGGCTAGAGTTTGTCATTGAAAAGGGGCTGTGCAAGGTATGTCTAGGCTTCCACCCCTCCTACAAATGCAAATATCACTTCCGCTGTGTTGAATGCCGGAAGTCAACTCATAACTCGGTCCTCCATAACGAGAGCAATAACCCAGGCAAAGAAGGTAAACATACTGTTGCTTTCTCAGCAGCAGCAAATGAGGCTCAACAATCCCAGCCATCACCTGCTTCTTCAGCAGCAAAAGATGCCCAAGAATTTGCGGCATTCCCTGCCACTATGGCAGCAAATGAAACTCAGCATTCCGCTGCATTACCTGCTTCATTAGCAGCAAATTATTCTAATGACACTCTTCTCCCCACTGCCAAGGTAAAAATATATGCCAAGGACGGTGCGGAACTGCATTTTAAAGCCCTACTTGACGGTTGTTCTCAGCTTAATTTTATCTCTGAGAAAGCAGTACAGTTGCTAGGTTACAAACCTCTTCCGGACAATATTAATATTGTAGGCATAACTAACACATCAACAAATGTGAGGCGTTGCATGCCTGTAGAAATACATTCCATGGTTAGACCATACACAGTACCGGCTACATGTCATGTTGTTAAACACATTACATGCCATTTGCCTCAAGAAAAAATTGATCTTAATACATTGAAGATCCCAGACAACATTGAGCTTGCAGATCCTGAGTTCCACAAGCCGAGTGAAATTGATTTGCTAATAGGTGCTGGCATATTTTTCCAGACGATCCTGCCGACGGAGTCGCCGAGCGCGCAGGCATCAACGTCGCCTGAGGTAGATCAGCCGAGCATCATCAACACACAATTTGGTTACGTGGTAGGGGGTTTTCTGCCAGTTAAGTCAGCTCCATCAAAAGTCTGCAATAAGGTATCTCTTAAATGTATTTGTGAGTCGGATATTAATGACAACCTTTCCAAATTGTGGAAGACTGAGAGTGTTCCCCAAATTTATAACGAACAGTCATCTGAGCATGAGCTGGCTGAATATATATTTAAAAATACAGTACAATTAAGAGACAAGCGATTTGAGGTCGCTTTGCCACTCAAATTACCACTCAGTGAGGTAAATTCCGTATTGGGAGATTCCTTTCATTTTGCTCTCAAGAGATTTCTCAATTTGGAAAAGAAGTTGCATCAAAATCCTGAATATTTTGAAGAGTACAAGAAGTATATTCATGGCTATGTAGATTCTAACCAAGGTCACTATGAAAACATTGAGGTATATCAGCAGAATAATTTGCCGGCATATTTCATGGCTCAACATGCTGTTATTAAGCAAGATAGTAAAACTACTAAGGTGCGGCCAGTACAAGATGGTTCTATGAAAACAAACAAAAAAATTTCTTTGAACGATCTGCTCCTAAATGGACCTATAGTCCAGAGAGATCTGTTTGACATTTTATTGTTATTCCGGTTTGGTAAATACACTTTTACAAGTGACATAAAACAAATGTTTCGAAATGTTCGCGTTTTACCTGAATTTACTTATCTTCAGAATATTCTATGGCGCGACAACCCTGATGAGAATATTAGGTGCCTTAGGCTTGATACAGTTATTTTTGGGTTAAAAAGCTCGAGCTATCTAGCTACGCGTTGTCTCAAAGAGCTCTCGTTGCGTAATGAAAGCACACTTCCCCTTGCGTCGTTTATTATAGACAACTGTACTTATGTCGATGACGTACTGTATTCAAACAATGATGTAGATACAATTATAAACGCTAAATCACAGCTTAAGGAGCTTTTAGATCAAGGTAGTTTCCATCCTCACAAATGGTCGTCAAACTCAAGGAAAATACTTGCTGGTATTCCTTCCACTGAGCAACACTTTGACGATGTAGAGCTTGAACAGGATGATTGTAGTTTAAAAACATTAGGTCTGCGTTTGATAGTTAAAGAAGACAAATTCAGGATTGCGTGTCCAGAACCCTTTAATCAAAATAATATTACAAAAAGGGACATTCTGGCATACATAGGAAAATTCTATGACCCCATGGGTTTTGTTAGCCCCATTATTGTACAAGCAAAAGCTATAATGCAAAAGCTTTGGTCTTCCAATACGGATTGGAATTCCACACCTGATGATGACATAACAAAAGAATGGCTTGATTTTTCCTCTGGTCTTGCGAGCATGGAACCTATCCTTATTGATAGGAATATTGACGTATCTGATTCAGACACCGTAGACCTCATAGGTTTCTCTGATGCTGCGAGTTCCCGAGGGTATGGCTGCTGCGTCTACTTACGTATCACACGTCCAACAGGTAAAATTGATGTGCATTTGCTCTGTTCAAAATCCCGTATAAATCCACTCAAGGATAAAAACTCTACAGTGCCTCGGTTGGAATTAAACGCTGCTTTACTTCTCTCTATATTAGTAACCAAAGTGAGAGACACGCTTAAGCTAAAGCTTCGTGTAAATAAAGTCTACTTGTTTACTGATTCTAAAATAGTGCTTGCATGGTTGCATACTGAACCTATAAAGTTGATGGCTTATGTTGCGAACAGAGTGAAAGCTATATCCAACAATATTGCTGACTGTCACTGGCTGTATGTCAATACTAACAGCAACCCTGCGGATTTGATCAGCAGAGGAGTAAGTCCACAGGAGCTTACCGCCTGCAATATTTGGTGGCATGGGCCGGAATTCTTGCATGACAGTGAGTACCAATTTAATATACCTACAGATCTGCCTTCTGATCTACCTGAGATCAAGGCCTTGAGCACAGCTTATTCCAGCAACCAGGTGGCTTCGAGTACACGGGAAAATTACGTTTTTAAATGCTTACATAAACATTCTAGCATCCACAGAATGGTTCGCGTACTAGCTTATATTTTAAGATTTGTAAATAACCTAAAAGGAAGCAAAGTCTCACAAAAATTCTTGTCTACCACGGAATTAAATTCTGCTTTGATGTTGCTTGTTAAGCAGGAACAGGAAACGTTTTTCAAAGAGGAAATGGAATGTTTAAGAAGTAATAAGCCTATTAAGGGCCCTTTGCTTAGCTTGCATCCTTTTATTGACCACTTAGGTAACCTACGTGTAGGTGGGAGATTACACCACGCGAACATTCCATTCTCTCAAAAACATCAGGCTATATTGCCAAGGGAATCACATGTTACAAAATGTATAATTTTAAGTGAACATGAAAGGCTCCTGCATGCGGGACCTAAGCTGTTATTATCTAACCTAAATCAGAGATTTTGGATAGTGAACGGATTAGTGTATGTAAGGAAAATAATACATAAATGTATCATATGTTTTAAACAGAAAGCTACTGATTCAAAAAATTTAATGGGTTCCCTCCCTGAGGCGAGGGTGACTGCTATGACTAAGGCGTTCCATAGTGTGGCCGTTGACTACGCGGGCCCAATAAATGTAAAGCTCTCTCGTGTAAGACGGTCTCTTGTAGGTAAAGGCTATATTTGCGTCTTTGTGTGCTTTGCCACGAAAGCAGTGCATTTAGAATTAGCGTCGGATTTGACCTCTGATTCTTATCTAGGGTGTTTAAGGAGGTTCACTTCCAGGCGAGGTTTACCTAAAGAAATTTACTCGGATAATGCTGCTACCTTTAAAGGAGCCCAAAATCAATTACATGAATTGTATTTGTTACAGTCCTCCAAAAGCCACCAAGAAAGGGTGTATCAATATGCAAACCAAAAACAAATTGAATTCCAATTCATTCCGTGTTATTCACCAACATTCGGTGGCCTTTGGGAGGCTGCGGTCAAAAGTACTAAGTACCACCTTAAAAGAGTGTTAGGTACCCATATTTTAACTTATGAACAGATTTATACTGTTTTGGCAGAAATTGAATGTGTACTAAATTCTAGACCTCTCATACCTCTTTCGTCAAGTGATGTAAATGACTATACTTACCTTACACCAGGTCATTTTTTGACAGGAGGTCCTTTGGCTATGTACCCCGAGAATGAGGTATCAGAGGTACCTCAAAATAGGTTGAAATTCTGGGAAGTAGGTACCCAATTGAAACAAAAATTTTGGAAAATTTTGTATAATTTTACAGAATAGACCCAAGTGGCTTAATGTTTGTCCTAATATTAAGGTTGGTACACTTGTAATATTGAGAGAAAATAATGTTCCTACCATGTTTTGGCCAATGGCTAGAGTTGTAAAGGTTTTTCCTGGCCATGATGGTCACGTAAGAGTGGTTGAGGTTAAGACACCCAATGGCAGGACTCACCGTCGCTCTATTTTAAAAATATGTGCTCTACCCATTGACGAATAATAATGTTAATTAATGTTACTACTTACTTAATGTTAATTTTAAGTAGGTTTCTATAATTAATGATAGCCAAAAATAGTGTAAAACTTAAGTGCCTTTATTTTGAATTTTTTTTTTTTTTTTTTTCGTGTGGGACATCGTGTCATCCATCGACCCGATGAACCCTGGTGTCAGAGTTTTTCAACCGCCTACTACCACTAGTAGGCCTCTGACATTGATCACAATCGACCCCAGCCTGCGCAGTGGAAAATACAAATTTACAGCTGAAATCGATATGTGACAACGACCGCGGTATCGCGGTGCTAGAAATACCTAAAGCTAATAAATACTAAACACTAATAATGTCTGTGGGCATCAAAACCAAAATTCACAATAACAAAATTTTGTACCCAAATTAATTCACGTGTACCCAATGTTCATCAGATGTGTGGTGGCCTTTATATGTTATGCAACCAAAACGTAATACTAATTTCGCCTATTATTACCGGTATTTGGCGTTACGTTGCACGTATTAGCACTAGATTATAAGTAAGTACCTCCAAATTATATCACCCCACGAATTCCGCAATTCGTACTAAGGAGTCACAATGATATGGTACGACAAATATGACTAAGGGAACACACCATTAACACGAATAAACAGGTTTACACTTACAGTCAACGTGCCGGTCCAAATGCATAAAATACCCAACGGAGAAAGGAAGTACAGGGAATGGATCAAAGAGGAATTCCGTGGGTACTTACAGGGCTGGGTGGAAAAGATATCGACACCCAGCATTCCAATACAGCCTTGGCGCGTTATTCACTTCAAACCACTCACAGATTCTGTTCGTATTCCACTTTGATATTAGTCATTACGCGTGACCCAACCCGAATTTGGGCCGTACAAACGCGGGCCAAAATGGCCACTTGATGCCTATTCAACGCGACGCTCACGTGGAAGACGTCGAGACATCCAACAATCACTAAGCCTGGTATTCTAGTATAACCCAGGAGAACCGCAATAATACGATGCATCAACACGCGCGATCTCAAATTGAACCGTCCATTACACACGGCATCACAAAACTCGTGGCGGGAAATCCGTACAAAACACAATACGCTTGCCCGAGCGGTTTTGAGAGACTAACTGCGCGGCGCCGAAACCACCGCTCGGCGCCGTCAGGCGCTCTGCGCGCACGTCGCCAGTCTCGCCCTGCGAGTGAGAAAGGGACAACACACGCCTAGAGCGACGCGTGCGATCGAGCACCGCGCCGTATTCATAGACCGTCATTAATACCTAACTGATTCCCCAGCATAGCAACGCTAAATTAAACATTCACCCGCCCTAGGCCGAATCCCTTAGGCCTATTCACTTGGTAGACGGGATAGCGTTGCTACTGCTCGCTTAAGAACCGAGTCCCCTACTTGAACTGTCGCGACTCGAGGAGTGCCATCACTACCTGGGAACAAGTTGAGAATGCGCCCTCTGCGCCAACGCAGTGGCGGCAGGTTGGCATCCTTAACCAAAACGAGATCTCCGATGCGAGGGGGTTCGGTTCTGTCCGTCCACTTAAGGCGTTGCTGCAGAATGTGCAAATACTCAAGCGACCATCGCTTCCAAAAATTCTGAGACATTTGCTGCAACAACTCATAACGCGACAAACGATTGCTATTAACCTCCGTGTAGGGGTATTCTGGCAAGGCGTTAAGTGGTCGGCCAATCAAAAAATGCCCTGGTGTCAGGGCCTCAAGATCATTAGGATCTGAGCTAAGCGGACACAAAGGACGTGAATTGAGTACAGCCTCAATTTTACAAAACACGGTCGCTAGCTCCTCAAAGGTTAATATCGTTAAACCTATAACGCGCATCAAATGCGTCTTGGCGGACTTTACAACCGCTTCAAAGATACCACCCCAGTGGGGGCATCCTGGTGGATCGAACACCCAGTTGATGCCCTGACGGGAGAGGCTCGTGCCGATAGCTTCCTCGTTTTCCGTTAAAAACGTTACAATTTCTTTCATACACCTATCAGCGCCCTTAAAGTTGGTACCACAGTCCGACCTAATCAGCGCTGGTCGCCCTCTTCGCGACACAAATCTATCCAAAGCTGCTATGAAAGCCTCCGTAGTGAGGTCGGCCACGAGTTCCAAATGGACGGCCTTGGTTGCTAGGCACACAAACACGCACAAATACGCCTTGATTGACTTCGCGTTGCGAAGGCGTGATGCTTTAACCATAAAAGGCCCCGCAAAGTCCGTTCCCACACCCGCAAACGTCCAGGCTTCCGTCACCCGGTCCGGTGGGAGGTCTCCCATCTGAGGTTGCATTGTGGCTGCCTTCAACCGATAGCAAGGCAAGCACCGAAACACAATGCTCCGTACCGTACGTCGTCCTGACAAGATCCAAAACTCGCGCTGCAGAATAGCCAAAAGGGCATTGCAGCCCGCATGCGAGTTCTTCTCATGACGATCCCTAACTAAAAGCTCTACCAAAGGTCCTTTCTTTGGGAGTAACAGCGGATGGCGTGCTGAAAAGGGCAGGTTAGCGTTCCGAAGTCTACCTCCAACCCGGAGCATACCAAGCTCATCCACGAACGGGTTGAGGCGCACAAGACCTCCCTTCAGCTTTCCACGACCATCCCTGAGCAGCCTGACCTCCTCCTCAAAATGTTCCGCCTGGACGACCCTAACCAATATACCTAGAGCCGCATTCCGTTCCGCAGGCGAGAGGACAGGTGCTAAGTTCCGTTCTGCTTGAGGTTTCCTACAGTTAGACACGAACCGTTTGATCCAACCCGTCACACCTAGAAGTTTGTCGAGGGAGCTGTATCGTTCCAGCAAGCAAGCCGCACTTGGCTTTGGTACGATCTGCCCCACGTTCACTCGCAAACCTCGATCAGGTGGCCCAAGTGGCGCTCCGCACTCATTGAATGACCATTCCTCAGGCGATCCAGTCAGCCACTGAGGTCCCCACCACAGTGAGTGACCTACCAATTCAGGGGCCCTACATCCACGTGAGGCGCAGTCCGCTGGGTTCCATTCTCCCGGTACATGTCTCCACACCAACGGAGTTTCCGATCCCTTGATCTGTGACACCCGATTTGCCACAAAAACCTCAAGTGTATGCACCGACGTCTGTAACCAACACAGAACTATCCTACTGTCGGTCCATGCGTACACCGTTTCATCTAAGTTGATGGTACCGCGCAAATTACTAGCGACATGATGTAGCAAGCGCGTGAGAAGCGCTGCTCCCGCCAATTCCAACTTTGGAATGGTCCATCTTGTCCTAACTGGAGCCACCTTACTCTTGGCCATAACCAGACGCACATCTACAGTTCCCGTTGAACTGACTGTCCGCAAATAGACAGCTGCCGCGTACCCTCGCTCCGAGGCGTCACAAAACCCATGTAGGGTCGCCTTACATCCCGCCGACGGGAGTAACTTGCGAGGTATCGCGATGCGTACAATCCCTGGTAAGGTGGTTACAAACTTTGACCAATCATTCAACAGCTCTCCGGAGAGCTGGTCGTCCCAACCCATGTTCGCTAGCCACAACCTTTGCAGGAAGCACTTCGCCATGAACGTCACCGGTGCGATCCACCCGTTAGGATCGAACGTTCTGGCGATCGTCGACAATACCGACCGCTTCGTCCAGGTCTTCTGCAACAGGTCTGGCTCAATCTGATACGTGAAGACATCATGCGTTGGCCTATACTGCACCCCTAGGATGCTCAACGTATTTGGGTTGTCCGGGTTCTCAAAAAGGTGCGGGTCCTGCTGAAACTCACCTGGTAAACCGGCCAGGAGCTCTGGACAGCTGGACAACCATTTCCGCAACTCATAACCTCCGGACTCCATGATCGCGATCAGCTCGTCTCGTAGGAGTAGTGCCTGTTGCACGCTATCTGCACCCGTGCAGATGTCATCCACGTAGACGTCGCGATCTAGTACTGCTGCGGCTCGAGGGAATCTTACCCTTTCCTGTGCGGCCAACTCTCTCAGCGTACGTACTGCCAAATAGGGACTTGGTTTCAACCCATACGTTACCGTGTTGAGCTCATAAGTGACCATCGGCTCGTCTGGGCTCTCACGCCACAAAATCAGCTGGTACCGACGGTCATCCGGGTGTATAATTGTTTGGCGAAACATCATTTTGACGTCTGCGACGAACGCTACTTGGTGCAACCGAAAATCTGTGAGGATGTCCACAATGTCCCGGTTCAACTTGGGACCCGCGTGCAGACACTGGTTCACAGACACACCATTCGATGTAGGAGCAGAACCGTCAAACACTACCCGTATCTTCGCCTCCGGTGACTTCAAAACAGCCAGGTGTGGTATATAGTAATGCTCGACACACCTCCAATCTATGCTGGACACCGACATGTGGCCTAACTCCAGGTACTCCCTCATGAATTCGATATACTTCTGCCGAAGTGCTGCATCTCGCTTCATCTTTCTCTCCATAGCCAGTAGTCTCCGTTCCGCGATCTGTCGCGAACTACCTAAGGAGGGGCGGTTTGGGAGAAATGGCAGCCTGGTAACAAACCTACCTGACGAACTTCGTGCAGTGTTGTATTGATAGAACAGCTCGCACTCGTCATCCTCTGGCTTCCGTCTATCCGCTGTGGGTGGCTCCTCAGACTCCCAAAACCTCTGCAGCACCTCCGACAACACACTACCATAGAGCACCGTATCGCCCTCTGGTAGGTCCTGAGATCTCCAAACTGGGCCAAAAATAACATACCCCCCTGTGGTATCCACGGCCACCAAACCAGTTTGCTGAAGTACACGTTTTCTGCCACACCAAATTCTCCCGAGGACATCTGACCCGAGAAGAACGTCCACCGTACCGGGAGTGTCAAAGTCAGGATCAGCTAACTCTAAGCCCGTGGTCAACCCTCGTACCGTTGACGGTAACCGAACCTGAGGGAGCTTCCCTACCACTTCATCCAGCACCACTGCTGGGGCATGATAGCTGACCCCTGTGCATGTGCTACCTAATGTGAACTCGAAGTTCACCTGACCCCGAACGTCAGGCACATCTAAACCTCCTATACCTACAGCCCCATCCATTGAGGGCTTCATGTTTAAGCCTAGCCTACTCACCAGCCCACTAGACAAAATACAGCCCTGAGCCCCTGTATCCAGTAAGGCTCTTACCTGTATACTACGGCCACCGTATCCCCATACCCAAATCCGAGCCGTTGGCAACAATACCGTGATTGGACGGGGGGCCGAAGCTGGCGTGTAGGCGGCAATTACCTAGCAGGAATCTAAGCGCGGCGTGTCCGCGTCCTGCGGGGGAGTCCCTCCTCTCCGTACACCTGTGAGTGGGTCCCACTCCTGATGGTAGGGAGGTCTGGTCATGTACGCCATGGCCGGCAACCTGTAATATCCCTGCGGCAGACGCGCGTATCGCGAATGCTCCTGCAACCGCGGGTTCTCAGCCAAGGGCAGAGGCATGCGTGGGTCGTGAGCCATGTTGCTCACGCCCGTCGAGTACTGCATGTACTGACCCTGGTGCTGCCTGGCGTCCTGATGGTGGCACCCGCCCGTAGCATCACGTACCTGTGATGGGTGCCCCTGACCGTTGCCCTGTGACCACCTACCCCGTTCCGGCACCTGCTGCCGTGGTGGTCTCCACGCCTGTGGCGAAGGGGACATCACCTGCTGATGTCCCTGACCTCGTCCCTGAAACCTCGGTGGAGGAGGACTTCTCCTTGGAGGGGGTGGGGAGCGTTGCTCCCGTCCGTGCTGGGCAGACTCCGTTCGCTGACCCGCGTCAGCTCTGCCACTGTAGTCTCCGCTGCGGTTCATGCAGAGGAGCTGATGATGGGCACCCTGACAGCACCTACAGTTGGTGCTTGAGGGGCACTCTCGCACCAGATGCGGCCCCAGGCATCTGAAGCACCAACGCCGTTGCTGTGCCACACCACGACGTTTCTGCACCCGTTGTGCAGCAAACTCCTCACACGCAGCCACCTGATGCCCCGCCTCTCCGCAGTAGGCACACCCTAAATCCAATTTAGCGACATTGTATCGCCTGGGTGGCCTACTCTTGCCGTCTCGCGCCTGTGTGCCCGGCCGTTCCGGGCGGCGAGCGGCCGCAGACTCCGTATGAGGCGTCTCCCCAAATTGGGCATCCATACGCCTGCACTCGGCCTCGAGGAAGGACTTCAGTTCCTCGAAGGTCGGGAGGTAAGCAGATGTCTTGCCTCCGTGTGACTGCTCAAAACGAGCGGCCATATCGCTCGGCAGTCGGCGTAGCAGCGTGTGAACTAGGACGTAATCATAACCGGACACCGGCATCCCCTGTCTCTCAAGAGCGTTCACTGCAACGCAGACAGGGTTGAGGATCCTGACCCGGAGGTCCGTGGCCCGGGTGATGGTCGGCAAGGTGAGCCACTGCTCTAGCAGTCTGTCAACTATGAGACGTTTGTTGCTGTATCTCTCGATCAGCAAGCTGCGAGCCGTCTCATAGCTGGCATCATCGACTGGGAGATGCTTTACTACCTCGTGGGGCTCACCCTCCAGCTTCGCCATCAATTGGGCCATTTTATAAGCCGGCGCCAAATCAGTGCGGTTATGGATTACGCTGTCAAACAAATCCTGGAATCTAGTCCAGTCAGCGTAATCACCCTTGAAAACCGGAACCGCCACCGGCGGCAAGGGCACTTGTAGCCCTGGTCCCCGTGGACCATGATGTGGGTCCGGTTCCCCCGCGCGGCATCTTATGATAGTAGCAGCCGCCTGCTCTATCTCCTGTGCCAGCTCGAAACACTGCTCCACATTTGCTGTGACCGTACGCTGGGCCGCCTCATCAGGCGTTGCCTCAAAGAACTCCATGCAAGCAGCGTAGTACTCTGACACCTCAATGATCCGCGCTTCAACCTGTTTCGCACCAGCAAGGAGCGCATCCTGTCGGTCACCGCGACCGACCATCGCCTTTGTACACGCAAACCATGTCAGATGCGTCTTAATCTTTACCTTACACGTAGTAAGTGAGGGAGCCATGGTACCAACCTAAAGTACACCGAACCTTATAATAAAAAACAATAATAATCAATCGGCCCTGATCCTACCGTTAGGATAATCCGTACAGGGTATAAACACAATAATAATAAACAAGCAATTCACTAATTGATTGGCCCCGATCCTACCGATAGGATACTACACACAGAGCACACAATATAATTACAATAAAAACGAAAAATATATATTTTTGTTTTTATGTGGGTATTTTGAAAACTTAATACTAAAATCTTAAATCTAGTGGCCTTTACGGAACCACGCTCTGCTACCAAAAATTGATCACAATCGACCCCAGCCTGCGCAGTGGAAAATACAAATTTACAGCTGAAATCGATATGTGACAACGACCGCGGTATCGCGGTGCTAGAAATACCTAAAGCTAATAAATACTAAACACTAATAATGTCTGTGGGCATCAAAACCAAAATTCACAATAACAAAATTTTGTACCCAAATTAATTCACGTGTACCCAATGTTCATCAGATGTGTGGTGGCCTTTATATGTTATGCAACCAAAACGTAATACTAATTTCGCCTATTATTACCGGTATTTGGCGTTACGTTGCACGTATTAGCACTAGATTATAAGTAAGTACCTCCAAATTATATCACCCCACGAATTCCGCAATTCGTACTAAGGAGTCACAATGATATGGTACGACAAATATGACTAAGGGAACACACCATTAACACGAATAAACAGGTTTACACTTACAGTCAACGTGCCGGTCCAAATGCATAAAATACCCAACGGAGAAAGGAAGTACAGGGAATGGATCAAAGAGGAATTCCGTGGGTACTTACAGGGCTGGGTGGAAAAGATATCGACACCCAGCATTCCAATACAGCCTTGGCGCGTTATTCACTTCAAACCACTCACAGATTCTGTTCGTATTCCACTTTGATATTAGTCATTACGCGTGACCCAACCCGAATTTGGGCCGTACAAACGCGGGCCAAAATGGCCACTTGATGCCTATTCAACGCGACGCTCACGTGGAAGACGTCGAGACATCCAACAATCACTAAGCCTGGTATTCAAGTATAACCCAGGAGAACCGCAATAATACGATGCATCAACACGCGCGATCTCAAATTGAACCGTCCATTACACACGGCATCACAAAACTCGTGGCGGGAAATCCGTACAAAACACAATACGCTTGCCCGAGCGGTTTTGAGAGACTAACTGCGCGGCGCCGAAACCACCGCTCGGCGCCGTCAGGCGCTCTGCGCGCACGTCGCCAGTCTCGCCCTGCGAGTGAGAAAGGGACAACACACGCCTAGAGCGACGCGTGCGATCGAGCACCGCGCCGTATTCATAGACCGTCATTAATACCTAACTGATTCCCCAGCATAGCAACGCTAAATTAAACATCTGACATGGTTGTATTATGACCGCCGTCTAAGTAATCATAGACAGCAACCGGGACCGACGGCTTAACGTGCCCTCCGAAGCACGGAACCATTTCTTTTTCGGACAATCAGTTGGTTCACCCTGCAATGTCCTAACCAGACCGGGAACAAATTCACAAAGAGATAAATATCGACTTTTTGTGAGTGTCCCACCGAGAATCGAACCCGGAACCTTTGCGTCGCAGGCAGTCGCACTACCACTGCGCCACATCGGTCGTCAATTATCGTCGTATATTTTGAATAATAAGAATTTACAAATTTGTTAAATAAGCTTATGCGGTATTTCAATTTAATTTGTATTTTTGTGAGGCCGCAGCATGTCGCAATGCCACATTATAAAAACTATTAGTGTCAAACACCTGTCATATTTGACGTCTCTTCTTCTATAACTGTCTGTTACAACCATACGTGTGTTCCTGATAATATAAGAATATTTCCTCAAGCAAGAACTGGTTTTTCTTCCTACTACAGTCTACATTTCGTCACTTCAAAATATGCAGTCAATAAGTAACAAAACACAAAAGCTAGAAGTGTTGCTGCGATCCGAACTGCAGTGTGACGTGCTAGCGCTGACGGAACACTGGCTACCGCAAGATATGCTTAAGTGTATTAGTTTAGACGGATTCACGTTAATATCGTCATATTGTAGAAATAATCAATCGGACCACGGCGGATCGTGTCTATATGTTAGAAATGGTTTGAAAACGGTTGAAATACCTTAATTAACAGGTTTGTCTGTTAATTACCTTTGTGAGGTTTCAGCAATACGTTTAATAGATTATAACCTTGTTATTATTTGCTTCTACAGAACAAGCGTAGTAGACAAATCTAAGAACATAACTGTTGATGTGTTTTTGACGTGTTTGGAACGGGTGATCGAGAAAGCTAGTTTATTAAATTGTGAATGTGTTGTTTTGGGTGATACCAATATAGATTGCGTATATAAATCCAATCCAGATTTAAAGAAATTGCTCGAAGTTCTCTATACATACAAATTTACATGTGAAGTCGATTTTCCAACAAGAATTACTACCCACTCCAGCACGGGCCTGGATCATGTATACACAAATGACCCGGTAGGGTCAGTTAGCGTTTCTCCCATAACGACTAACTTAAGTGATCACATGGGAATCGGCGTCAAAGTGATTTGTTCTCGTCAGCTGCCACAGCCATTGACGAGATTAGTAAGAGATTTCTCCGCTGCCAATAGATTTAATTTTGTGAGTGCAATCGAGAGTATTGACTGGCCACAAATTCATGCGTGCAATCTGACTGCTTGTTCTATGGCTGCATCTGTTATTAACGTAATTTGTAACCAATATAATATATGTTTTCCTTTAAAACGTAAAAACAATCGTAAAAAGAATGGAAGCTGGGTTACTGACGACATTACAAATATAAAATTATTATTATTTGACATGATTGAGTTAAAACATAAATTCCTTCGGTTGATATAATTAATAGTTGTATCGAATTCTTGGATAATAGTTACAAATCACTTATGACGCACAAAAAGTTTGACTATTATTCCAAATTCATGACTAATAGCCAGAACTGGTGTAAAAGTATGTGGCAAGTAGTCAATAAGGAAAGGGGCAAAAACAACAGCCCCAATATTGACTTTACAGGTGTTGCCGTAGACTCAAGTGGAGCGAAATTCAGATGTGGAAAAGACGCTGCCAATGCTGTGAATAAGTAATTGTATCAGGCGTTACTTTGCGGAAGTCCATCTTGATTGAATTAGATAGAAAGGTATTTAGCTTCTTCCGCACTTATGATGGCTAGTAATGCAGCTAGTTGAATGCATTGCATTTGCATTAACTTGCGGTCGTACGCGTGGTGCAATTAACTAGCTGCATTACTAGCCATCATAAGTGCGGAAGAAGCTAAATACCTTTCTATCTAATTCAATCAATGCTGTGAACTTACGGTTTGCTGGTGCTGCCGCTGCGTGCGCAGCTTCCGCTGCCGACCTGCCGCGCGTCTCCGCTATGCTACTTGCCGCGAGACCTCCTGCTGACCGTTCTTTTCGACTCCGTCCATTCTCCCCTTGTGAAGTGTTCAAAATTATTACTACTAAAATTCCACATAAAACTACTAAAGATATTTACGACATCTCTTTGGACATTATTAACTCGATAGCATCACAAATATCACCCATATTGGCTGCCTTATTTAAAAAGTGCTTAAGAGAGGGAATTGTACCCCAACCTCTAAAAATTAGCAAGATATCCCCGATATTTAAATGTATAGACGGGTATAGACCGGTCTCGATTATACCGGCCGTGGCTAAAATATTTGAGACTGGTCTGAGTGAGCGATTGACGGCATATTTGCAAACTACCGGGGCGGTATCAGACCGGCAGTACGCATACCGCGCGGGACGTTCTACTGTTGGTCTAGCCCAGGTGGTAGTTCGGCGTATCATGGATGCACGTGAAAGGCGTCAACAGGTAGGAGTGCTGTGCTGTGACCTGTCCAAGGCGTTTGATGTAGCCGACCACAATGTGCTATTCACAAAGCTACATCATTACGGTCTTCATGGTCCGGCACAGGCTCTTTTTATGAGTATACTGCGTGACAGGTCACAGATAGTGGTGGCATGCGGGGGCAAGGTCAGATCCGATGCAGTAACAACGCATATGGGTGTCGCGCAGGGTTCTTCTGTATCGAATTTGCTGTTTTCGTTACTTTTGAATGATCTTCCAGAAGAAATTGAAGCCGGTGAAGCCCTGATGTATGCAGACGATGTGGCCTGTATCGTCAGTGCACCCAACTACCAACAACTAGAGATAAGGCTCAATGATGCTGCTGCTCAACTATTACGGTGGTTCTGCTGCAACGGCCTTTCCCTAAATCTAAAAAAGACGCACTTTATCCACATCCATTTGGGTGGCAGACTGCCCCAACCTTTATCTGTCTATGCCAACGGCTCTAAACTTGAACAAGTACAGTCTTCCACCTTTCGCGGCTTTGAGCTAGACCGTGGCCTCACATGGGAGTCTTACATCGAGAAATTGTGTGGAAAGCTGGGAAGTGCATGTTTTGCGTTGTGGCGTCTAGCTGCGGTGGTCCCTCGAGAGGTAGCTCGTACATGCTATTTTGCAACAGTACATTCGCTGATTACGTACGGTGTTGAGCTGTGGGGGTGCGCTTCTGAATGGGAGCGCGCCTTCCGCATGCAAAAAAGAGCTGTCAGAGCGATAGCACATGTAGCGCAGGAAGTGTCCGCAAAACCTTTATTTGCGACTCTTAAAATCCTCACATTACCATCAGTAATTATCTATCATGCCGCACTGTACGTGTACACGCACCTGGACGAGTACCAGCTGCGTGGAGATCGCGCCGCCACAGCAACACTGCGCTATGATGGTAGACTACTGCCAGTCAAGCATAGGCTTGCCAAATCTGCCAAGCTTGTTCATGTTTTGGGCCCAGCTGTCTTTAATAGGCTGCCTAAAGATCTAACAGAACTACCAACACTTCAAAGATTTAAAACCAAACTTAAAGTATGGCTTCTTGAGCATACGTTTTACAGCTTGACAGAGTTCTTGGAGTAGTTCGTGCAATAAAGTATAAATAAATAAATAGTTTTAAACTATTTATTTATTTATACTTTATTGCACATCGTACAAAAGGCGGGCCTAATGCCAGACGGCATTCTCTACCGGCCAACCAGAAGGTAAACAGAGAGAGAAAGAAGCGGGTGCACTAATGAGAAAATAACACTAAGGAAAACAACATGTCAAAACGACTATCAAAATAAATACCTACCAATACATAGTTATTACACATAAAAATATACTTACACAAATACTTATACCAATAAATAATACTTAAACTTACATACATACTCAAATTTAAACAGAAATAAAATCATACTATAAAAAACAAACATACAACTAGCTCCATCTATCTTCAAATGCAAAAAAGTTACACTAGCGTACACACATAAAAAAAAGAAACATAACCTCAAAAATACGTGGCACATTACCACAAACCAGCACAAAACGAAAGTTAACTTAAAAAACAGAAAGTCGTCCCTAACTATGATGAAGAAGTCGCTTAAAGTGTTCGTAAACTAATTTCCTGAAAACCATTCGACTAGCAGCTTTACGGATTTCAGGCGGCAATAAGTCCCAGAGGCTTAGAACTATGTACTTGATTAATCAAATTTATAGACAATGAATGAATTTACATAATGTATTTTAACAATAAGTTAGTAACTATAGTGCAGTAGTACCAAGAATAATACCTACATAGTGTATGTTTATTTTCCATTTGACATGTAATAATTTATCCATATTTACCAAATATACGAATATGAATATGAATATGAAAGTCGCTATATGCCTTTTTTAGATCTGGCGAACGTGCCAGGCGGCGTTCAATATGAGTAAGGCACTTATATGCCAAATTATATGAGTCACCAAGTGAGGCGTGATTAGGTTTCAACAATATTGGAGAAACATAATGACCGGTTTCATCACGATAATGTCGCTCGATATACATTTTTTCTACGATCTCTTCATCTGGACTCAATGGAACTGAGCACGGCACAGATTCCACCTCCCAAAAACGTTTGAGAGTGTCATTAAGAAGATCTTCTTCGATAGTGTACGACACTAACGACGTCGTAGACGCTACGGCGTGATAATTCTGATAACAAATAACTGACAAAGCGGAGGCGGGCACGGCCTGTCTTCCGGCTATGACGTAACCGAATACACTATTAAGTGCAACAGGTAAATTTTCATTCAAAATTATCTTTTTCCCATCGAAAAGGAAAAGTTTCAACACCTACTATAATATCGATAGGTGATTGTTGGTGATAAAATGGGTCAGCGAGCTCTAAATTCTTAAATTCATTTACCACCCGCTTGGGAATAGGTACAGAGGGCAATTCCTTTGTAATTTTGTGCAGAACCACGGTGTCAATATTAAAAACAAAATCGTTATTATTTATTGGAGATATAGCGCAAGTTGTCATTCCATGATTTTTCAATAATTTACCACCAAGTCCGTAAATATTAAAATTACACTTACGCGGTTTCAAACCTAAACGTTGCATGCAATCAAGTGAAATAAAATTAGATTGTGCACCAGGATCAATCAGCGCTCGGCACTTGACAAAATCACCAAACTGGTCTTTTACGTGCACAATGGCTGTACCTAGAACATTCGTCCTAGTGTAGGTATGCTGCGCATCGTGTTTGCTATGCATGGAACTTGAATCGGCTGTGCCTACGTTAGCTACACTCGTAGTAGTTGTAGGTTTCGAAGGCGCAGGCGCTACGAGCGCTGCAGGTGCGGGGCGCGGAGAGTGCGGGGGCAGCTGCTGTTGTTGTGACTGTGCATGCGACGGGTTATTCCCATCGTTCACGTTATCAACGTGTAATAAAATATGGTGAGATTTACCACATATAAAACAAGAGGAGTTACTCTTGCATTTTTCATGAAAGGGTTTCAAACAATTTTCGCACAAATTTAGTGCTTTAGCACGGCTAATACGTTGAATATTATTCAAATTACGAAATTAATTACAACGGAAAATCATATGATTTTTGTCACCACAATGAGCACAAGTCAATTTAGAATTAGACGACGCAGCATGATTCACACTTTTTGCTATGTTAGCCTTATCAGGTTTTGTTTGTTTAAACTCCGCTTGTTTTTTATTGAATAACGAAGAGTTTTGTGCACTCGAGAATGACCCGGCGTGATTAAGGACTTTAATGCGATTCTGAATGAACTCGATTAATTGATTAAAAGTTGGAATGCATTTTTGATCAATATCTTGTTCAAATAGTTTCCGAGTTTGTGGATCTAACGCTCTTAAAGCAATATGACAAAACACATAGCTATTCAGATCCTATTTCTAATGCTTGTATAGTTTTGTGTGAGTGATCAAACGTCTCAAGAAATGAAGTTAAATTATTGCACGATTCTTTGTTGAGTGGGGAGAAATTCAACATTTTATCGAGGTACCTACCGGCCAACATCCGGTTATCGTGGTATTTATCGAGTAAACTTTTCCACACTAAATCGTAATTAGCGGCAGAAATGGGAAGGCTCTTTACTATGTTTAATGCAGGCCCTTTAGTGCAAGATAATAAGTAATGAAACTTGTCAATTTTTGGGATATTTTCCTTGTTATGTACCAGGGAACAGAAAGTTTCGTAAAACGTTTTAAAGTTTTCGATTTCGCCGTCAAACGTAAATAATTCTATTTTAGGTAGTCGTGGACGGGAATCGAACCCACCACCAGTTTCGGGTTTAGGTTTTTCCGCACAGGGTTTCGGTTGTAATTTACGCACGTACATTTTAACATAAAAATATAGATCTCAGAAACTTCTTATTTCTTGCGTTTTACACGACGCATTTGAATCTGCATTGTACTCATATTCAAAGATTTGATAGATTAAATTTTCGAAAGATTTTCGATAATCATCGATTTCTGATGTGCGTAATAGGAACAGTTCTTTATGGTCTGCTAACATCGGCATTTTCGTCATATCATAAAGTGCCTGAACTTCCTCATAAATGCCTTGCTTTTTATTAATTAAAACTTGAAGATGTACATCGTTATCTTCAGGAGGATCTTTTGTATCGTCATTACCCATGATGAACTTTTTCAATCGAGGGCAAAATAAAAAATGAGTTTTGGAAAAAATCTACGAATTTTTCGTAGGAAATTTTAGTAAATGAATTTATAAAATGATTTTACAAATATTTTCGTAAATCGGTTCGAAGGACCAAAAAGATTGTGCAATTTTCGCGACAATTTAAAAATATATAAATATCACTGGTTCGAGTTGTGTTAAACTGTATGAGAAAATGTATGAAAAATGATAAAAAGGGTAAGTCTATCTGTCTGCAACTATAAGGCAAGAAATATACACCACCAACCTTAACCATAGAAGTTCTGTAGGTCGTTGAAGCTTCTAGAAGGATGCACGGCACGCCCTGGAGCTCCAGCTAGTGGTAAAAGTCCTTATTTCATAGCACAAATAGTGTCAAATATCACATAGAACGTCTATGTTGTAAACACAATAAATTTTGGCCAAAACGTTTGCCAAAATTAGGGATTGAGTTCCAAAATATGCACAGCAGATAACACGGTCACTGCTAGCGCGCGGCGAGATGAACACTGGCAAGCCTCGCAAATCCACAACATTTCAAATTTCTAACAAGACTCTATTATATTTTTAATAGATAGTTTATTGCGTCATTAAATAAAGGCAATAAAGGGCAAGTTCTTTTCATTTTATTTTGTTTCATAATCAGAGATTTTAAATTTTAAAAAGTGATAGTTTAGTTCCAACAACTAGGCTGCTGAAAACAAAATTCGTTTGCCTACCTTAATTAAAAAAAAAACTGATTGACATTGACAGATGAATGAATGAAGTTTTCTCCACTGTTTTTTTTCTACTATAAGCAAAAGATTTTTTCATGGTAATCCTAACTTTGGAAAATTTTACAACTTTTCTAAATATTTCAGAAACGATTGCATTAAAAATTATGATAATATGTGTATCTTAATAAGCATCCCAAACACTCTAAACGATATATATATCTTTTGTATCTTATTTATTTATTTATTTACGATTTATTGTACACATGAACATTAAAGAGAAAAACACATAAAGAATACAGACACAACAGGCACTGCTTATCTCTAATAAGAAATTTCTTACAGCAGACCTAGGGAAGAGTAATGGTATTATACGATATGCGGATAAGACGTGCACAGAATATATATCTAAATTTCAATCTAAAATATATAACAAAGGAAGGTGTAATAAATATATATATAAACATACATATATATACGAATAAATATAGAAACATACATATACATACTACGGATTAATTTGAGAGTGAAAGATAATGTTCTTTAACTCGTTTTTTAAAGATAGCGATAGATGGGCTATCGCGTACAGTGTGTGGGAGCGAGTTCCATAATCTGACGGCATGGGCAGTGAAAGAAAAAGAGTAAAAGTCGGTTTTACTGTGTGGCATTGCAAGTTGTGTCCTGACATTAGGGCGACAGGGCTTATCTTGTGAGCGCGAGAACGCAAAACGCTCACGCAAGTAAGAGGGAGAAGATGGATTATTAAGCACATTAAAAAGAGTAGTTAGGATATGAGTATTCCTGCGAAAACGAATTGGGAGCCACTTGAGCTGTGATCGAAATTGAGAAACATGATCGTATTTGCGCAGTCCGAAAATGAATCGAATGCATAGATTTTGAAGGCGCTCAAGCTTATTTAATAGTCCCTCAGTGACGTCCGGGTAGCAAGAGTCGGCGTAATCTAAGATAGGTAAAAGAAGAGATTGAGCTAGAGAAATTTTTGTGCTTAGAGGTAATAAGCCTTGGAAGCATTTGAGCGAGTGAAAGGAGAAATGAACCTTTTTACTGAGCTCATTGACTTGAGAGGTCCAAGATAAGTTGCAGTCCATTGTAACTCCAAGATTTTTTGCCGATTTAGTGATGCAGATAGGTACATCGTTGAACACAATAGCTGGCAGAGTAGCGTGATCCAGAAGGCGTGTCATGTAGGGACTCCCGATTATTAATGCCTTAGATTTGCTTGGATTGACATTGAGTCCAAATGATTTAGCCCAATTTAAAATATTATTGAGGTCAGCATTTATATTCCCAATGCCACTGTTAATATCAGCAACATTAATGTGCCGGTAAAGCTGGAGGTCGTCTGCATAGAGATGGAAATTAGAAGAGATGACAGTTGCAACAGTGTTAATAAAGATAGAGAAGAGAAGAGGAGATAGAACGCCACCCTGCGGGACGCCCGCCGCGAGATCACACAAGTCAGAGGAAGCCTCATCAGTGCGGATTCGCTGCGACCGTCCGCGAAGATAAGAGTCAAACCACATGATTGCCGAGTATGAGATGTTAAGAGAGCGAAGAGTAGCGAGAAGAACATCAAAGTCTACAGAGTTGAAGGCACTGCTAAAGTCAAGCAATACAAGGATAGTCACTGACTTGTTATCCATTGCAAAGCGTATGTCATCAGTGACTTTTAGCAGTGCAGTGACAGTACTATGACCTGGTCGGAATCCAGATTGGAACGGGGACAGTAGACAGTTAGAGGCAATGAAATCAGCAAGTTGCTTGTGGACAATGTGTTCAAGGACTTTAGAAAGGAAAGGTAGGATGGAAATAGGACGATAGTCGGAAAAGGAAGAGGGATTGGGTGTTTTAGGGAGAGGAATAACGTCTGCCTGTTTCCAGGAAGCCGGGAAGGAACTCGTTACCAAAGAGTGGTTAAAGAGATGAGTGAGAATTGGTAGGAGTTCAGGGAGAATGAGAGTGATCATTCGGGAAGACAGGTTATCATTGCCCACAGCGGTAGAAGTAATAGAAAGAATATGCTTCTTAACATCGCTCTCAGCAATCTGAGTGAAGCTAAAAGATGTGCAAGAAGGAAGCACTTGTCCATTCAGAGCAGAAATGGTATTAGATTTGACAAAATCATCCAAGATCACAGGTGGAGTAGAAAAGTGTTGGTTGAGCAACTTTAAGTTATTTTGGCCGTTAGAACATGGTGAAATTTTCCCGATTCCAAGAGATTTAAGAAATTTCCACACTTGAAAAGGATTGCAAGATTGAATTGAGGAATGTATGTGGCGTCTTTTGGCATCTCTACACAGACGCCTACAGTGATTTCGGAGTAGTTTGTAACGGGTTAAAGTTTTGTCTGACGGACACTTTTTATATTTAATTTTAGCTCTATCACGCTTTAGCATGAACGTTTTTATATCTTCGGTAAGCCATACCGCAGGACAATGCTTAACCTTAACCTTTTTAATCGGAGCATGGACGTCGAACAATTTAAGGAGGGCATCTTGAAACGCCTGAACCTTCAAATCAATGTAATCTGCTGAAATAACTGGTGTCCAGTCGATACTGGAAGCATCTTGTTTCAAAGCCTCCAAAGTTTATACCCCTAAAGCTTGTAACAAATACTACCCTGGCCTCTTGAAAAATACGTTTAAAGTAGCGACATCTAGTAGAGAACTAAATCAATTCAATGCGTTCGATTAGATTCACTAGTAGTTTAGGATAATGTCGGTAAATGGCATCAATCTAAGAGGTTCATCAAATCGACAAGAGATGGCACTCGCAGTAAAATATAATTTCAAATGTTAAAGGCACAATTTAGGTGTTTATATACGCATTTTATGTTTGAAATAATTTCTTTTATTTATAATTAAATAATTTTCTTTTATTTATAAACTGGTTTAGGCTATGTGTAGTAAAAATAATTTAAATAAATTATGTTTCGAGAATATTCTAATTGCGACAGAAGCGACGCCTGGTGTTGAGTAGCTAAGCTTAGATATGTTTACTATTTAGGGATCCGTTTAAGGGTGGAATATAAAAACCTTTAAATAATAAGTAAACCTTTTAAATTATCTGAGAACAACAACATTATTGGTCACAGTGGACTACTGTTGGATTCGGTTTTCTCTTTTGGGGAAAATGTTTACATTATTTTAAAATAATGGGTTAGAAATATATGGGTTACCAGCAAATCTAAGTCATATACAAAACCATCGGTGTCTCGCATGAATAAAAGAAGAAGATAAAGAATACACTACTAAGTCTGTCTGTTCAGCATATTCGCCAATCAACTTTAAATATTATATCATTGAATATTAGTTGAACGTAAAATAACCTACTAAAATATCAGTGATAAATGGGAAACACTCATACCAGAACAATCTTGATAATCACAAAGTCTGAGTTTATTGAAGAAAGCTAGATTCTATGATCTTCATAATATCAATTTAACGTTACGACGATATTTGAAAAAAAAAAGTTAAAATAATTTTATTCTGTACGGAACCCACAATCAAATAAATCTAATATGGATCGAAGATCGAATAATCGAGATTGTTCCAGTTCGTTAGCTCCACCTGGTGTCGAGTAGCGAAATAAGCGGTTGTGCCTCAAATGGAGCTGGATTATTCTAGATTGAGACTATTCGAGAAATTGTATCTGGACCTTCCGTTTTGAGGGATATATAAGGCCTGGTGTGTGGGCGAAAGGGGAAGTCTGATTTGAATCGGTGAAGTATGCAGATCTAAGAAGAATAGTAGTAAAAGTGGAAGAAAAAGAGGAGTGCAGTGTGAAAGTCCTGACCCTGAGGTGCTGCTGGATTGAAGATGGATCTTGTCCCGTGGTCGCTGCGCCTCTGCCTTGGAAAGTGGCTGCTGTGTGTTGGAGTATGGAGATACATGCTTGAAGCTGTGTTCGTGTGTCTTCTGTGGATATCAGCTGACTGCGAGTTGAGTGGATGACCTTGGAGTGCTGTGGGCTGGCCTACTATCTACCTAAACCCAGATAAGTGTAGTTTTGCCATCCTAATTCTTGTTAGATTGATAGTAAGAAAACATTACAAATTAGGCACTAAATTATTGCCAAGCGGTTAGGTTTTGCTAATGATTTATAATATTTAGTAGGGGTTAGGTAGGAAATCCTTTTACTGATTCCATCCTATCTCCATTTATCTACCACACCATATAAGTATCAAATTGGACTGGTTATTACCTAAGTTTAGTTTGTACTTTGTTTCAACAGAAACTATTTATCATATAAAACTTTATGTTGCTAAGGCGACTATGGAATTTATTCCTATGTTCCTGTGTTTCACATAATTGGAATTTGTCCATCAGTGAAACAACATCATTTATACTTACCAATAATTTGATTTGCTTTGCAAACAAATTACTTATATCTCAGTATTGAGAATGGCGATGTCCATCAGTGGATTAAATATCTACTTATAAAGAAACCTTTTGTTGCTAAGGCGACTATGGAATTTATTTATATGTTCCTGTGTTTTATACATAATTGGAATATGTCCAGCAGTAAAACAACATTATTTATACTTACCAATAATTTGATTTGCTTTGCAAACAAATTATTTACATCTCAAATATTGAGAATGGCAGTGTCCATCAGTGGATTAAATATCTACTTATAAATTGTACTTGCTATTTTATAGTAGTACTTTCATCAGATTATATGGTGGGTAGATAATATACTCCCATCCTTATATCCTACCCTGAAATGGGTTCAGATGTTTAGTTTTATTACATCTACATACTTTGTTCGAGAAACCTATCATGACTGGCAGAATGATGCCAATGTGGATCTGTGAATACCGAATACTTACCTAACGACAAATGATTGTCATCAGATGTCATGTGACAGCTATTATCTTCCATCATCAAACCATACTATACTTTTGCGTTCAATATTTCTGTACCAGCATTATGATCTAAGACCAATTATTTGACCACAGGCGGTTATTATGAGATTCATTTTTGCAATAGCCTTTCTCTACTATATGGGATTTGCTAAAGGCATTCTCAAACACTCATCTGGCTCGCGATATGAAGCTCATAAGTACTAAAGGGTCTAGCGTAAACTGCATTCCCTAACTAACCTCCGTATGGATCATATTAATTGTAGACAAATGTCTTGTGCAGATTATATCTGAACGTTGGTCTAAGGACCACTACTGAAATATTACCAAAGATACTAGTTGGAATCATGTCATTTGACTGATAACCTAACTTATCATACTTACTTCATCAACCAGACACAATGGTGTCAATTCGGCTGGTCATGAGATTGGCTATACTTATACAAATATTAAATATGTTGTTCTATGAACATCTGAATCTATTAGATTCCTAAATACTTCTCCGTGGTGTCTAGTACATCACAGCACCTGTCTGTTGGTGCGATCTGTTCAACCCTGGGTGTCAAAACCCACTATCCAGTTCAGGGAGAACCAAATTAACACAAAATTCAGTTGTGATGTCTGCTCTTTTGGTCGGGTTTGCACAATTGATAGTTGTGCAAGGACGACTAAGGGAAAATGGATATCAATTCTGAATATCTGTAAGGGGTGAGGGTTCTACTTCTCAGGGGCGGAGAGGGGGCCCCGTGAGGCTCATATACCTTTCCCGATCCTGTCCAACCTTTACTCATGTCAGGAAATCCATGTACCTTCTTAAAGAACTGTTTGGGTTACTTATTTTCTATATTAAACACAACGTAATGGGTCCTACCAACTAACTAGACGATCATGCTAATAATTTAAATCACGAGCCATTTATTTATATTGTTTTGGGACATTGTTTGAGGTCTGATACTCCTTCAGGTGTTAGAACTTGAACAAGCCCCATCATCCATTTGATAAATCATAGGCGACTTGGTGGGGTTCGTTACAAGCTGCGAAGATTTAGAAATTTTGGTTTGCGCCTAGGGGCTCGGATTTTGTAAGAAAGAAAGATAAGATCATGATGAGAAAAACTGTCGGCAGAAAATTGCCCGTGACAAGCAATATTTTCCAAAGAAGAAGTTATCATTAAATCAAGGAGAGAAGGGGCACAGTTGGGCACGTGATGCGTAGAAGAGAGCGGAAGAATGTGTAGGTTGACCGAGGACAAGAGAGATTGAAGTTTATCAGACCGAGTATCATTTTTCAATATGCAGGAAATATATTTATCTTACGTAAAATGAAATGTTGTGGATTGTTCGTGCTTTGAATTCTGTCCACGATGCGAGGGTAATGCGAAAAAATTTATGGTGCTAAAATATTCTCTTACCTACAATATGCAGACAAGATTGAACATGGAGTTTTTATGAAATATATAAATAACACCATCTCTGTCAAAAACGTCTGTTCCTATAATTATAGGAGCATTCATGCATTCACTAGGAACAACCAACAAGTCCGTTTGTAATGAAATACCCTTTAACTCTATTGTCAACGTAACATAGGAATCAACTTGCGTAATCGATTCACCTACACTTTTGACCTGACAACTAGTTGGCTTCCTCGCACAGGAAAAATGGTTAACAACCGAAGACGATATCAGAAAAACGTCAATTGCACCGCTATCTATCAAAATACCGCTGGAATACCCTGAATCACACCCACCACAATGTCGCTGCGTTTTTTTAACGGAGCAGAACAAAAATTTACCTTTTTTTTATTGCGTTCCTGCTCAACGCGCTGTTTGGCAAAACGTCTCGTTACATCGTGACCCAGCTTCTTGCAATAAGTGCACGTCATTAAATCTGGTTTCGATCTGTTACCAGGTGAGTTCTGATTCGGAGCATCAGATGTTGCATTAGGTGTACTCGTAACCTTTGGCCGTTTGGAGCACGCAATTTGCCTATGACCGACTTCACCACAAGTATAGCATTTAGATATGGTGGTAATGCTTTCCTAAAGTCCGGCTTCCTATTTTTCCCATCATTCCTATGGGAATTCGAATGACCACCCGAGGAAATGGTTTTCGAAGGCTTTATAAAAGAAGACAAATAATTCACAAGATCATCGGGCTTTAAGTTAGCATTAATGGCAGTCGCTTTCACTTGAGGGTCAGTTATAACACGCAAAACTATCTCAGTAACTAAATCCTCGCTCAGACCCTTGACTATAAGTAGCCGTAACAGCGATTTTCGCGCTTACTCAGCGTAAGTTTGATATCTGTCTGAATTAGTGGACAAGATTTCAAAAAGGATACCAGCCGAATCGATTTTCTGTACACACAAAGGTTTAAAATCCTTTTTAAAGTTTGTCCACGTACGATTATACCCACTCACTAAGCCACGCCTTTTTTTTACACTAAGCCACGATTTAGCATCCCTTTTCAAACAATGTCCTATCCGAAAAAAGCATTCGCGATCGTCCCACTTATTGATGAGCTTGGCACTATCAACTTCTCTAAACCACATCATGAATCATGAATCCACATCGTGGACGCTGGGGTCAAAATTTGAAACATAATAATGATTAGTAACTAACAAATCTCAATGATTGAATTGCTTCTACAATTTGTTCTGTAACTTGACCTGGGTCCTTGAGTGGGCTTGACTCGAGGTTCAATAGTTGCCTTCTAACCGCGAGAGTACGGTGCCCAATGATCCGCAATTACTCTGCGGCGGTAACGGC
This sequence comes from Tuta absoluta, assembly GCA_027580185.1. Taxonomy (NCBI): domain Eukaryota; kingdom Metazoa; phylum Arthropoda; class Insecta; order Lepidoptera; family Gelechiidae; genus Tuta; species Tuta absoluta. The sequence goes on from JAQAHW010000060.1 coordinate 2,478,011, forward strand.
TCAGGCGTGCGCATCGTTTGCGTGCTTTGCTCTCCGCGTTGAGAACTAGCTACATGACGGTCTCGAGACGCCCCATGACGTTGGCCCTTATCATGAGAATCCCGCCTCCGCGGAACAGAGTGACAATCACGCAAGTGCGTACAAGACGCCTGCCGTGAGAAACAGAGCGATGGCCACGCGAGTGCGTACGAGAACGCCTGCCGTGAGAAACAGGGCGATGGCCACGTGAATGCTTCGCTCTCGTTGAACGCTAGTGGCTACGCGAACGCCTACCGCGAGAGCGTCGATCTGGAGAACGACAATTCCGCCGACGCAAGTCACGCAATACGGACGTACGCTTGCGAGAATAACTGTGGGAACGCCTACCCTTTGAACGGGGTTCCGGAGATCGTTGGTACCATAAACGCCTGTCACGCGAATCAGACCTATCCTTTCGCAAGCGATTGCGCGAGCGCCGGCCTCCTGAACGCCGATGATGTGAACGTGAACGGGTAGGTGTACCCATTTTCCGTGTATTTGCGTGTCAAAAAATAAAAACAATGGTCTACTTAAATCACAAAATGAAGTGAAAAATAAAACAAAATTAGGGTGGGTAAAAATCACGCGGAAGAAAATTATCTCAAAATTGAGTGAAAACATGACAAAATTAAGACCGGGAAGAATGTGGGAACGTGTCCTTTTTCCATTTCTGATAATTATAAGAAACTAGCTTTTACCCGCGACTTCGTCCGCGTTAGATAGTATTTTTAGAAAGAGGTTCTAAAGTTGATATGTATATTCATAGTAAGCATGACAGTGATATATGAACAGTTCTTATCTCTACTGTTTAAGGATACCTTGCTTGCTTCTGTTGTTAAAGGGACAATTCAAAATTTGCCATCCGGTGTACTGCGCTGACAGATCAATATTTATAACCATGGGATACAAAAGTCAGTAGATAAAAAAAAATCCTTGGTAAAAAGTTGCCAATGTCCTTTCTCAACTTATTCCCATCATACTGGCCAACTTTTGTTTTGGAACCATTTCTGTATCTCTAATAGTTTAGGTGGGCTCCTGATCGTACACCTGGTGGTCTACATAAGGTACTCCAGATCCTCAGTATCCTTGTAAAAAGAAGGAGTCCATCATACTGGCCAACTTTTGTTTTGGAACTATTTCTTTATCTCTAATAGTTTAGGTGGCCTCCTAATGGTGCACCTGGTGGTCTACATAAGGTACTCCAGATCCCCAATGTCCTTGTGAAAAGAAGCGGCCCATCATACTGAACAACTTTTGTTTTGGAACCATTTCTTTATCTCTAATAATTTAGCTGGGCTCCTGATGGTACACCTGGTGGTCTACATAAGGTACTCCAGATCCCCAATGTCCTTGTGAAAACAAGCGGCCCATCATACTGAACAACTTTTGTTTTGAAACCATTTCTTTATCTCTAATTGTTTAGCTATGCTCCTGATCGTACACCTGGTGGTCTACATAAGCTACTCCAGATCCTCAACGTCCTTGTGAAAAGAAACGGCCCATCATACTGAACAATTTTTGTTTTGGTACCATTTATGTATCTCTAATAGTTTAGGTGGGCTCCTGATGGTACACCTGGTGGTCTACATAAGGTACTCCAGATCCCCAATGTCCTTGTGAAAAGAAGCGGCCCATCATACTGAACAACTTTTGTTTTGAAACCATTTCTTTATCTCTAATTGTTTAGCTATGCTCCTGATCGTACACCTGGTGGTCTACATAAGCTACTCCAGATCCTCAACGTCCTTGTGAAAAGAAACGGCCCATCATACTGAACAATTTTTGTTTTGGTACCATTTATGTATCTCTAATAGTTTAGGTGGGCTCCTGATGGTACACCTGGTGGTCTACATAAGGTACTCCAGATTCTCAATGTCCTTGTGAAAAGAAGCAGCCCATCATACTGAGCAACTTTTGTTTTGGAACCATTTCTATATCTCTTATTGTTTAGCTGGGCTCCTGATGGTACACCTGGTGGTCTACATAAGGTACTCCAGATCCTCAATGTCCTTGTGAAAAGAAGCGACCCATCAAAATGGACAACTATTGTTTAAGAACCATGCCTGTATCTCTTATAGTTTAGCTGGGCTCCTGATGGTACACCTGGTGGTCTACATAAGGTACTCCAGATCCTCAATGTCCTTGTGAAAAGAAGCGGCCCATCATACTGAACAACTTTTGTTTTGGAACCATGCCTGTATCTCTTATAGTTTAGCTGGGCTCCTGGAGGTACACCTGGTGGTCTACATCTGTACTCCAGACCCTCGAATGGTGATAAAAAGTAGCTTATTTCCGTTCTCGGTATGCTAGCAATCTCTGTGCCAAGTTTCATGAAGATCGGTTCAGCGGTTTGGCCGTGAAAGCGTAGCAGACAGACAGACAGACAGACAGACAGACAGAGTTACTTTCGCATTTATAATATTAGTGTGGAAGTGTGGATAGTGTGGATAGTGTGGATCAGAAGCGGTTAAAAAAATTTTAAACAATTTTTAATTAACCTGAAAAACACATCAAAATAAAATAACAAAAGAAATGTGAAAAATACAACAGACATGCCATCAGACACTGATATCAAAATAGCACAATGATAAAAATAAAAATATAAAGCTTACCTCGCACGACGGACACCGGCAAAATGGGGCGAGCCTCCATCCAAGTTTTCTTCTCGACGGCCGTAAGGCCATCGAGGCTGAACCTCTTGGGCGTGATTTCTGCCTTTATTTTTTTTTTATTATTTTTTTTTTTATTAATGATGGGTTTGCTCTTGACTCTAGTCTAGGTCATAGGACAGAGACAGAGTCTAAGATGTAGCGAGCTCACCCAGAAAAAGCCTGTGAAGGCACTGGCACTCCCACACACTGACGGAACGCATGCTCCTGACGTAGGCAAAGTACACACTTTTGATGCTCTCTCTGTTTCGGAACAAAGAACAGGTGCGCATGACAAAACCTAAGGATTTTAAAGCCCTATTAGTGATGACGTCAATATGATGATCAAATTGTAGTTTGGTATCAAAATGAATGCCAAGGTCGCGAATTTTATCCACTCTGCCGATTGAAGTGCCATTAATGTAATAATTTGCAGAGATTGGTTGTCGTTTACGACTAAATGAGATCACTTGACATTTATTTGCGTTAATGGTTATTCTGTTAGTTTTATAATAATCAGTCAATTGATCCAAGTCAGACTGTAATTTTGAGGTGTCACTAGAATTATCTATCTCGATAAATATTTTCATATCATCTGCGTACATCAAGAATTTAGAGTGTTTTATCGACTTGTAAATATCATAAAGGAGAGCGTTATAAAATAAAGGTCCCAGATGGGATCCCTGCGGAACTCCCGAGGGAGTCTTGACGATATTAGATCTGTATCCACCTATCACAACTGCCTGAGATCTGTTAGTAAGATATGACTTTACCCACCGCAACAGGTCTCCGTGTATTCCCAGTTTATGGAGCTTTGCAACAAGAATACAGTGGTCAACTCGATCAAACGCTTTCTCGAAGTCGGTGTGTATGACATCGATTTGATGACCCTGTTCCATACGCTCACGAATGAATTTGGAGAATAAGGTTAAGTTGGTGGTAGTGGAACGGCTACGAAGGAAACCGTGCGGCTCCAGGGGAATGCAGTTACTTATGATTGGATATATGACTTTGTAGACGGCTTTTTCGAATAGTTTACCAAGAACATTTAAGATTGATATGGGTCTATAATTTTCGATTTTGCTTTTTAGACCATTTTTGTGGACCGGGACAATTCTGGCCTCTTTCCATCTGTCAGGGAATGTACCGTTTTGTAAAGATTTGTTGTAAAGTTTTGACAGGGGTCCTGCTAAGGATGATGCACAATTTTTGAAGAATATTGTTGGTATATCGTCACATCCCGCACCGTTTTTAATATCTAATCGTTTTAACAAAAGAAGAACATCTGTCTCCGTAAAGAACAGTGAACCGATTTTGCTGCTTGATGAGTTTTGTGGGTCAACAAGATCAAATGTAGGGTAAAAAGGTGCGGGGTGGGCAAACATTGTATGGAAGAATGTGTTGAACCCTTGAGCAATATTTTCACCTCCACAGATAGTGTTATCGTTATACGTGAAAAGATTTGGATAATTGCTAGTACCCCCTCTTCTGGATTTTGCAAATGACCAAAATGACTTTGGATTTTTCCTTAATGAAAGCTGTACATTAAATATGAATTTGTTATAGCAAGCACCGTGTACGCGGTGGTATCGCTTCCTGTGAAATGAAAACACATTGTAATCCCTTTTATTATTGTACTGCTTCCATCGTCTATGTGCTTTATCTTTCTCTCGTATAATTTTAATTAAGCTTTTACTGTACCACGTAGGGTAATATTGTTTATTACTATTTGTTTTTATAATCGGTACGTATAGATGTATGCAGAGGTACATCACCTCGTATAGGAAGTGAACTGCGCTATTGATATCTCTATTCTGAAATTCTGTATCCCAGTCAATTTCCTTTAAATATCTATTAATTCGGGAGTAATCTCCTTTACGAAAGGCAAACTTGCTCATTTTAACTTCTTTAAGGGGTGGTAAGATTATATCTGACACATCTATACATAAGGGCGGGTGAGCAGGGTCCAATTTTGTAAGCGGATGTTGTGTAACATTTAATTCGATATCAAAATTGCAGAAAACTAGGTCCAGCACACTCCCCCATGCATTTTTATTTGTGTTGTACTGTGTATGACCGTGTAAAGTAAGTAAATCAAAAAGCTCGTTTACTTTTTCACGTGTTTCCAAGGAACTGCTGTGAGATTGGATTGTCGGTGTGCTGTCATCGTCCCACTGGACAAAAAGTAAGTTGAAATCCCCGAGAATCAATGTATTGCTACTATTACATGCTGACTGACCTACATCGGAATACAATGTTTGTACCACGGAGTATAAATTAGTAATATCTATAGTTTGACTACAGCTTTCTCCACGAATGTATGTCGCAATGATTTGCAAGTCAACGCTCGATTGCACAGAATTAGCTGGAACTGTGACCCATATTACCTCAGTAGGCACTATGTTCAGTGACAGCGGTCGCTGATAGGCATGTAAACTACGTCTCATACATACTACCACCCCTCCTCCGATTTTCTTCCCTGTCGCGTCCAGGTCCCTATCACACCTAAACACGTCGTAACAATCGTCACAAAATTCACTGCTAAAAATATGGCTTTCCAACCAAGATTCCGTAAAGATGATGAGGTCATAGTTATTAGACAATATATTATGATAACATTGATGAGTTTTAGTCCGTAGACCGCGTACGTTTTGGTAATAAATACTTACATTGCTAGTCATTTTTAAAACTTATTGTATTTAGTATGGGTTCATAATCATATCGCTGTTTGCGAAGGGATCGTTTGTCCTCAAAGGTTATAGATATGTAGGTCGAGTAGGCAAGATCGAGTTTGCCACCATAGGTATTATAAAGTGCGATTAGGGCTTCGAATTTACTTATAAGATTTAGATTAAGCTTATAACGTGACACATGTACCTTAATGTAGCAAGGCGTAACATTATTGAAATTAGAAGAAAATATAATGTTTTTTTTACCGTTTGTACGACACTGTATTATGTTGTAGGTAGACACGAAAAGTAACCACATAAATTTAGTACGATAGAATAGGATTCACTAGTAATCAACGTAATTTTAACAAGTCCGATTCGTTTTTGATGTGTATTATTGGAGATTCGTCGGTTTTTCTTAAGTAGATACGACAGTTTTTTACCCAGCAGTATCTGTAGTTTTTTGCTTTTTTCGCGTCGCGGCATTTCTTAAACAAGTGTTTGTTGTGTACCGTCAGGTGTTCGTTGACGTTGATTTCCTTACTGTCCCCGGACATAGAAATGTCTAGAGTGGAAATCCTTTTCTTGTGTAGGCCTGCCAAGATGCTATCTTTTTGGGTACGATTCTTAAGCTTCATAACGATGGATTTTGGTTCATTGGGGTTACTTATAAGTGGCTGTATTCTTGTTGCGTGTACGATGTCCTCCTCGGAAAGAGTGACTCCGGCAACTTTGGCGATGCGTAGACATAATTGCACAACATTTTCATTCTTCTTTTCGGGTACTCCAGAAATCTCCAGATTTAGAAGTCGTTCGAATTGTTGATGCTTATGTATTTCATAATTGAGTTCGTTTATTGTAGCACGGAGTGATTGTAATTCCGATTAGTTTTTTTCAGGAATTACAGCTGCTTTTTCAACTTTTTGTAAACGTGTATTGAAATCAGTTTGTTGTCGTGGCCGCCGGTAGCTGCTTCGTGAGATTCCGTATGATTCATTGTACGGGTAAGTGTAACTGAGAGGCAAATTATGCAGCTGATCCTTTTACTCGGGACGTGCGGGTGAAGGGGTCTCGCGACGTTTGGAGCGCGGTAACAAATTAATTTATTTCACTGCACCGAACTATGCGTACTATTTGAGTTGAAATATAGGCGAATATCCTATACACTTTTTTATTTATTTTAAGAAGTTTCTAAACACACGTCTGCTCTGTAAGACTGCGATCGGCCAAATTTGCCGCCGCCCGCAAAAGCGGGGTTGGGGGCCGTGGTGAGTGTGAGAACACTTCGCCACGGCGGCCCGCAGAGTCCAGTCGGTCGAAGCGTGGCCAGGCAGAACCGGCCGCAGTCTAGTCTGGTGCACCGCCGGCGAGTCACCCACCGGGTGGGAACCTGTTTAGGGAGGCCCAGTGAGTGCCTTCCAGCCTGGCGGCGAAATGTAACGTCCGGGTATGGCCGGCGAGCTTGGCCCGGAACGGACCCGCTCAGCCGGCAAGAGTCAAAGTCGGGTAGGGGTCAATCTAGTGGGGGCCGCCGACTGGTGAGCGCTATCAAGGTAACAGCGCACCACCAACCGGCGACCAAGGTCAGTCCGGTATGTCAGTATCCTCTGCGAGCTCCTCCACCACAGCGAGCTCGCGAGTATACGGTTTCCAGTCGGGTGGGCGCGCGTGGTACTGGGCCAGATTTCGAAGGTGCTGAAAATCTGACCAGTCAGCGCGCGCGAACATCCCGGTCGAGAGCTTGGAGACGAACTCATCCAAGGTCTCGACTTTCAGGTCCCTCCGAATGACTTCGTTGCGGACGAATCTCGGTGCTTCAGCGATGGCTCGCAACGCCTTGGACTGCTGGGCCCGCAGTTGGCAGTTGGTCTCAGAGACCAACGCGTACCATGCTGGAGCGGCGTACGTCAGGCGGGTCCTGATGTACGCCTTGTGCACGCCGAGCTTCATGCGCAACGGGAGTCTCGAGCGCAGAATGGGTCGGAGCAAAGCAGTGGCAGCCCCCGCTTGCCCGATCACATTCTTTACGTGCTGGACCATGGACAGATTTCGGTCTATGGTCACACCTAGGTATTTAGCCTGTGCGGACCACCCGATCTCCTGTCCATGGAGCTTCAGCTATGGGGGATCACTTCGACCACGCCCCACAATGATTGCTTGGGTCTTCCCCACGTTGACCGTCAGTCTCCATTTTGCCAGCCAGGCTGGGAGGGCGTCCAAAGCTATCTGCATTTACCTGACCGCGTGCCTCGTGTTGAGGGACACGGAGAAAAATGCAGCATCATCGGCATAGAGCGCCAGCTTAGTGCCGCCCTCAACCGTGATATCATCCCTGTACATGGCGTAGCATACCGGAGACAGACAGCTACCCTGGGGTACTCCAGCAGCGATCCTTCGGACTTGGGAGAGGGCGTCTTCCACTGCCACCTGGAAGCGCCTATTCTCTAGGAAGGTGGCCACTATCTTAACGACTCGCCGAGGAGTCGTAGATGTGGACAGCTTATAAACCAAGCCCGGTGCCATACGCGGTCGAACGCCTTCTCCATATCTAGAAATACTGCTACGGTGGTCTCCCTCTTATTGAGACCGCCGTCATATCGTGCAGTACTCTCGACAGTTGAAGGGTCGTAGAGTGCTCGGCTCGAAAGCTGAATTGCTCCTCGCGAGGCATGATGTAGGGTCTCATGTGACGCAGAAGAAGTTTCTCAAACACCTTGCTGATCGTTGGTAGCAAGGTGATTGGCCGATAGCTCTCTGGCTTCAGGGTGTTCTTCCCGGGCTTGGGGAGCATGATTACTCGCCCAAGCTTCCACGCGTCCGGAAAATGCCCCGTCCGCATGATGCCATTATAGATGCGCGTCACCGTTGCGATTGAACGCGGGGGGAGGTGACGCAGCATCTCGCAACTCAGCCTCAATGAGGGCTGCGTCGGTGTCAATCGGCAGCCCTCGGATGGCAACCTTGAGGCTGCGCTCCGCAGGGAGGGAGTAGAAAAACCATGACACTTTGGTCTCCTTCTCTAAGGCCATCAGATAGGACTGTATGGTCCAATACTCCTCCCCTGTCTTCGGGATGAAGCGCACCCCCCGCCCGTAGGCTTGGGCGTTGGGACGGTGTCTGAGCTACTCCCGGAGGGCACGGAAGTGCTGGGCCCAGTCCGGGAGTACCTCCACCGCTCCTTTTTGGACCCAGGCGGAGCGGGCTGCTGAGCGGGCTCGGCCTGGCTTTTCGTCAGTGTCGCTGGCGGGGGATCATCATCCCGCCGTGGTGAAGCAGGCGCCGTGCGAAGGGGCGAGTTGCCGCCGGACAACACAGCCGCGAACGAGGGCTGTGTGTCCATGGCCTCGGGCGCCCGGCTTGGTTGATGCTGAGGGGCAGGACGTCTGAACCATCCGGGCTCCCTGTCTCCCTGGAAAAGGGGGTGTCTTGCCTCGGCCCGCCGGAGAGGGGACGCAGAGAGTAATGTCCCCCGATCGTGACGACGAAAGGGGGGACTGTGCGGCCACCATCTTTGCCGGAGGGGGCGGGCTCAAGTCGTCGGGTGCCCGGCGCTGCGCAGCCGCAGGTTTCTTTGCGGTCGCAGGGTGGCCGAGAAAAGGGGCTACCTGAGCAAAATGCTCCGACGGGATTGTAGCCACCGTCGTCCTCAGCCACTCCTGAAAGTGGGCCTCGTTGGCCACTGCGTCAGCGTCAAGACTAGGCATGGATGGCCTAGTCTGACGGTGAGGAGGGTCAGTCTTTTGGGAGGCCACATCGCTCAGGGAGAAGTACTCCTCACCCCCTCTTTGGGTGAAGGGGGTGGAGGCCCGAGTCGATGTAGGGGTCTGGGTCGGAGACCTTCTTATTTTTCATTATTAAGTACGAAATGATTAATTAAAGAATGTACTTCGTTAGGTAAAGTGAATAATACACATTTAGTTTTTTTCTCATTAAGAACTAAATTATTTGCAGTTAACTAACTATGAATTTGTACAAAAGTGTTGTTCACTTTGTCATAGTTATGTGCATGTCTATCGACCTGAAATATAAGGGATGTGTCATCAGCAAATAATACAAACTTGGACAAATTCTCAACCATGTAAGGCAAATCATTTATGAAAATTGGAAATAGAAATTGTCCTAAAATAGAGCCTTAAGGCACACCAATTTTAACACGAGACCCCTGTGATTTGGTGCCAATTATTTGGACCTTTTAAGTTCTATTATCTAAATGTGAATTTAAAAATTTCAGAGCTGCGTTTCGAATACCGTAGTGTTCTAATTTTAGCAATAGAGTTTCATGATCTACGCAATCAAATGCCTTGGAAAGATCACAAAAAACACCAATGGCATCTTTTGACTCTTCCCAAGCATTAAATACATGTTTGATTAGAGCAACACCAGCATCTGTGGTACAACGTCCCTTTGTAAAACCGAATTGCTGGTTGTGTAACAAATTGTTCTGATTAAAATGGGACAGGATTTGATTAAGTATTGGCAGAATTGATACAGGCCTATTGTTACTGGGGTCTTGTTTGTCACCAGCTTTTAACAGTGGAACTACCTTGCTATGTTTCATTAAATCAGGAAAAAAGCCGTGATCAATACATTCATTGAAGATATCTGCTAAGTATGGTGCTAATATATCGATTACTGATTGACTAACTTTAACTGACATCCCCCATAAATCTTCGGTGCTCTTAACTTTAATAATATCTTTAAAAGTTTTTAAAATATACTGGGGACTTACATGAGTAAATTTAAATTTAAATTTGCAAACATCTTCATTTTACTTCAGAAATGAATATGAAATTGTAGGGGAAGATCTTAATGACTCAGTCAGTAGTTTTTAGAGGTATATTTGTGAAAAATGTCTTTAACTCCTGCGCTACATCTGAATTGAAACTAATCACTCCTTAGTCGGTATTAAGGCTCCTACTTCGGGGGAAGGAACGAAATTCAAATGAAATTCGGAAGTCATGTCAAAGAGTATAGAGGTGTCACCATTTCATATAATGTTAGTCTAACTGGAATTGATACAATACTTGATGACCAATGGTAGTGCGACTGCCTGCGACGCAACTTTTTAAGCACTCGCGATCACTTTCACTCATTCTAAGTATTAGACACCAAAACACAGGCGTGTCTTTTCACTGCAAAAAGGAGTCCTTTCGACTGGACACCTACTTTTCGGGGTACATCTGTCCCAGTCACTGACAGGCTTGAGCTTCTAGGCATGGAGTTGACATCAAATCTAAACTTCGGCGCGACCATCGAGTACAAGGCTCAGACGGCGGCTAAAAAGCTGGGCGTCCTGAATAGAGTGAAGCGATACTTTACGCCTGGACAGCTTTTAACTCTTTACAAAGCACAAGTCCGATCCTGCATGGAGTATTGCAGTCACCTTTGGGATGGCTCAGCCAAATACCAACTTGCCGCTCTTGACTCGGTGGAACGCAGGGCCAGGAGGCTCATAGGCGACATAAAACTGGTGGACACCAAGCTACATAGCCTGGCACATCGCCGCAAGGTTGCCTGCTTGTCGGTATTTTATAGATTGTACTTCGGAGAGTGTGCTCAAGAGCTTCACGACCTTGTTCCACCAGCTCCCTTCTACCATCGGACATCCAGACGCACCGCCGGATACCATCCGTACCTGGTAGCCATTCCACCAATTCGGACTAAGCGCTTCCAGTCATCATTTATAATGCGCACTGCTAAAGAGTGGAACTCACTTCCTGCGTCTGTGTTTCCAAAAGCATACAACCCTAATCTCTTCAAAGTAAGAGTGAACAGGCTTCTTCTGGGTGAGCTCGCTCCATCTTAGACTCTGTCTCTGTCCTATGACCTAGACTAGAGTCAAGAGCAAACCCATCATTAATAAAAAAAAAAAAAAAGACCGGGTCTATAAAAAACCGACAGATGCATAAATCGGCAATAGCAGAACACCTTCTATCATCCGGTCCGAATCATTGGATTGAACTTTATGCCCCGAAAATCCTCTCTGTGGAACGCCACTATTACCCAAGGATCGTTCGCGAGGCTGTTGAAATTAAGAAGAACCCTAATAATTTCAACCGGGAGGACGGGTTTAAATTGTCATCCGCATGGAGTCAATTTCAATTTTAAACGTTTATTGCATAAATCAGTATACATAGATGTAAGTTCAAAATATAAATAGCAAAAACTAATTAGCGGCGGCCATTATATATTCGAGTATGATATTATGATATGATAATATATAGCGGTCGTATTCTCGCACCGTTCATTGGTTTTTGAACAATATTTGTTGACCATCAGACATACACAGAGCCGCATGCCTTAAAAATTTCAAACCTTCGAACACCTTTTACAATCTTTTTCCTTTAATCACTGACACCAGTTGAATTGCTTCATAGTTAAAAATTGTCATTCATTTTGGTGATATCTATTTAAGTAACTAAGAAAAATTAAAATCGAAGGTCCTTCTAATTGTTTGTTTGACTAAGGTTTTTAATCCATTCCTATCTGGATAATCCTGTACTTTTTGGTCTTCAAATTGGTATTTTTAGAAAAGGGATTTATAACGTGACGTGGTGTTAATATCCGTTTTACGGCCGTTAACGCTCTGCCTACCCCGTAAGGGATATAGGCGTGATTTATGTATGTATGTATGTATGGATTTATAACCCTATACAATGTTTGGTATATTTCGTCGTTACCAACGAACCAGGGTGACCACAACCTTTAATATAATGATACCCTCGACCTTCCCGAAATGATAAGTACCTACCTGGAAATTAATTTTAACATTAGTATTGGCATTTTGTTCGGTGATACTCTAGGACTTTCCAGCTAGGTATAAGTCTAGAACCTTTCAACCCAGTGTTACCCTAGCATGAACATCTTGACCCAGTGCCACTCTAGAACCTTTCTACCCCATAACACTAAAAACCTTCCGAATCAATTGATCCCACTCTTGAACTGAAATCTGTCAAAAATACATAAATAATACTTTTGTATACTAGGTACGCAAGTTTCAAGAGATATGGGCGTGATATGTGTATGTATGTATGTACGTAAGTACATCTACATAATAATTATACTTGCTTTCTTATAATTTGTCCTAAAACTGTGGTTGGTGGTGACCGTATTCGCAGCGCTCCATATATACAATTAAAAATTTCCGCCGCGGTTAAAAAACTGTTTTTGTGCCGCCGCGTCGCCGTCTAGTGTTGCATATAAATTGAACCTTACTATTTCATACTAATCTGCACTAACAACCACGTCATCCTATTATTTGATCGTAAAAATATTTTTAATACCTACGTCTAATCGGTTCATATTTTGCGTTTCGTTCGATGTACCTATCAACGTAGTATTGACATTGGCAAAATTATCCATATCGGATAGAATGCCGTTGTTGTGGATAGTTGATATATTTTACGGCAAAATTCTAGCTAAAATAATTTTTCACGGTCAAAATATCGAATAAATGTACAGTGTGTCGCGTCTGCATCATATTCCGTTTATCAATGATCAATTCCACGTCAGTTTTGACAGCAAAGGAAACACATCAAAACAAAAACCTTTTTCTCAAACATGCTAGGAAATGTGTTCATTTCTTTCAAAAAAAGAAACCGCGAAGTTTCACATTGTTTGTCACGTCTCAGATCACGCCAGCAAAGTTGTATGGAAATCCTTTGCTGGTGTCCATTAAGATTAATTCGTTATACGCTAAACCCACATAATTTGATTTCAAAATTATCTCGATGACTTTCATAGAAACGGAACGTAATTTTGTATGAAACACGTAACTAAAGACGAGGCTGTATGATGTGAAGACCCTTGCCTGTCCAGAATTAAAAAAGAAAAGAATGAACTAAACATTTAGTATGGCTGAATATTACGTAATACTGTGCCTTACAGGCGAATTTATTTAAAAAAATTACAATTGGTGGGAAAATTGAAAATTTTTATTTGTTTCGTTGTGTTGTGGTTGCTAAAGTAACAAAATAAAATGAGTACAGACGAAAGTGATATAGAAATGGATTGCACGCCGCCAAATATAAGGGCTGACCCATCAACGACACAGCAAACAAATATTAGCGTGCCTGGAAAAACAATTAATTTTTCTTTTAATAATTGCCCACATATGACTAATATTACGTTTAACATAAATTAAAAACAACTTTTATAAGAAGTACAATCTTTCATTTCCTAGCCTTTTTTTGAGAAAAGCACTATGTAAGCCTCGGGGAAAATTACTTTGCTTGACTTGTATAATTGAAGTTCAAACTATACTCGTCCAGCAAAGTCTTATTTTCCATACCTCGACAACAATGTACTATTATTCCCAAGGAAAGCAGCCGGAAACAGTAAGTGTTTTGCTAAATTTCTTAAGAACTAAGTTGTTTTGTCAAACAAATAGCCGCCCGGGCGTGTTGAACGTGAAATTGCCATTAATAATCTACTAAGATCAATACAGTTCGATTAGCACTGGCGGAGGAAATCTCTTACGCCACGCTTCATCACTGAAAAATAGAGGTAACTACAAATTTTAATTTCTCCTTAATTAAATATAAAATGAGATTTTGCGCTGCCCTGGCTTATTCCTCATATCTTGAAGATTAAAAAACAAAATTTTGTTGACAGTGATGTTCCTTAGAATATGTATAAAATGCATTCTCGTAGCTCGTGTTCACCTCACTTCACGGAATGACGCCCGTTAAGTGAAAAGTAATTTTCGCGTGGCTTAGTTTTACCTGTTTCGCTAATATTAGGTCCTTACATATGAAATTAAGGGTTAAACAAACTTACCAAAGTGACGTTTGACCATAATTATACTAGACGTTGCATCCGAAGAGATTTATAGAATATTCACTATGTAGTTCACTCTTCTATGTACCTGGCATCAACACAATTTTAGAGCAATCCACACTAATATTATAAATGCGAAAGTAACTCTGTCTGTCTGTCTGTCTGTCTGTCTGTCTGCTACGCTTTCACGGCCAAACCGCTGAACCGATCTTCATGAAACTTGGCACAGAGTTTGCTAGCATACCGAGAATGGACATAGGCTACTTTTTATCACCATTCGAGGGTCTGGAGTACAGATGTAGACCACCAGGTGTACCACCAGGAGCCCAGCTAAGCTATAAGAGATACAGGCATGGTTCCAAAACAAAAGTTGTTCAATATGATGGGCCGCTTCTTTTCACAAGGACATTGAGGATCTGGAGTACCTTATGTAGACCACCAGGTGTACCACCAGGAGCCCAGCTAAACTATTAGAGATACAGGCATGGTTCCAAGACAAAAGTTGTTCTGTATGATGGGCCGCTTCTTTTCACAAGGACATCGAGGGTCTGGAGTACAGATGTAGACCACCAGGTGTACCACCAGGAGCCCAGCTAAGCTATTAGAGATACAGGCATGGTTCCAAAACAAAAGTTGTTCAATATGATGGGCCGCTTCTTTTCACAAGGACATTGAGGATCTGGAGTACCTTATGTAGACCACCAGGTGTACCACCAGGAGCCCAGCTAAACTATTAGAGATACAGGCATGGTTCCAAGACAAAAGTTGTTCTGTATGATGGGCCGCTTCTTTTCACAAGGACATCGAGGGTCTGGAGTACAGATGTAGACCACCAGGTGTACCACCAGGAGCCCAGCTAAACTATTAGAGATACAGGCATGGTTACAAAATAAAAGTTGTTCAGTATGATGGGCCGCTTCTTTTCACAAGGACATTGAGGATCTGGAGTACCTTATGTAGACCACCAGGTGTATCGTCAGGAGCCCACCTAAAATATTAAAGATACAGAAATAGACAAAAACGAAAGTTGGCCAGTATGATGGGCTGCTTCTTTTCACAAGGACATAGAGAATCTGGAGTACATTATGTAGACCGCCAGGTGTACCACCAGGAGCCCAGCTAAACTATTAGAGATACAGGCAATACAGGCATGGTTCCAAAACAAAAGTTGTTCTGTATGATGGGCCGCTTCTTTTCACAAGGACATCGAGGGTCTGGAGTACAGATGTAGACCACCAGGTGTACCACCAGGAGCCCAGCTAAACTATTAGAGATACAGGCATGGTTACAAAACAAAAGTTGTTCAGTATAATAGCCCGCTTCTTTTCAAAAGGCATTGAGGATCTGGAGTACCTTATGTAGACCACCAGGTGTACCATCAGGAGCCTGTAGCGACCTCTGGGAGCTACAACAAGAAGCTCACTCAAAGTGGTTCACGAGCAAGCAAGTCGCAACAGAAGTTCCAACATAGCTGCAAGATGGCGCCACGTGACAGAACAAAGAGCCTGAAACGCGGTATCGAAGTGTTTCACCGCGCAACGCATATATACAACTTCCAATTCTATCCAGGCGGACCAGTCGGTCCCCTGGCCACAACACCCGGCCAGGCGGGTAGCTACCCTTTTCCCGACTCCACCTGGAACCCTCCATTCTGCCTATTGGCATCACTCCTGTCACCTGCCAATATTGGTGACCCCTACCTTGGACTTCGCAGCCTTCAACCACGCATCAACTACTACAGCATGCAGCCAACTACTACGTCATCAGCACCCACCGCAGTCACAGCACGGCAGCTTCACTGGTCTTCCATCATCGTCTCGACTCACCGTAGACGTCCCGACTCACCGTGGACATTGGAACCAGCACTGCTTCGCCACGCCTGACTGCATCAACACGCTACATGACGTCATCAGCCCCACTTCGCTCGCTGACAGTATCGACCTCCGGTCTTGAGGGGGAGTACTGTAGCGACCTCTGGGAGCTACAACAAGAAGCTCACTCAAAGTGGTTCACGAGCAAGCAAGTCGCAACAGAAGTTCCAACATAGCTGCAAGATGGCGCCACGTGACAGAACAAAGAGCCTGAAACGCGGTATCGAAGTGTTTCACCGCGCAACGCATATATACAACTTCCAATTCTATCCAGGCGGACCAGTCGGTCTCCTGGCCACAACACCCGGCCAGGCGGGTAGCTACCCTTTTCCCGACTCCACCTGGAACCCTCCATTCTGCCTATTGGCATCACTCCTGTCACCCGCCATAAGCCCACCTAAACTATTAGAGATACAGAAATGGTTCCAAAACGAAAGTTGACCAGTATGATGGGCTGCTTCTTTTCACAAGGACACAGAGGATCTGGAGTACATTATGTAGACCACCAGGTGTATCATCAAGAGCCCAGCTAAACTATAAGAGATACAGGCATGGTTCCAAAACAAAAGTTGTTCAGTATGATGGGCTGCTTCTTTTCACAAGGACATTGAGGATCTGGAGTACCTTATGTAGACCACCAGGTGTACGATCAGGAGCCCACTTGAACTATTAGAGATACAGAAATGGTTCCAAAACAAAAGTTGTTCAGTATGATGGGCCGCTTCTTTTCACAAGGACATAGAGGATCTGGAGTACCTTATGTAGACCACCAGGTGTATCATCAAGAGCCCAGCTAAACTATAAGAGATACAGGCATGGTTCCAAAACAAAAGTTGTTCGGTATGATGGGCCGCTTCTTTTCACAAGGACATAGAGGATCTGGAGTACCTTATGTAGACCACCAGGTGTACCATCAGGAGCCCACCTAAACCTGAACCTGTTTCTACAAAAACTATCTAACGCGGACGAAGTCGCGGGTAAAAGCTAGTTTTTATAATAAAAAAATAAATTGAAAGTATTTAAACGTTACCCATCCTATACTAGCGCCCTCTAGCTTACCTTTGCCGACAACACCACAACGCCTCCTGTCAAACTCATTTATTTTAGAGTACCAAGTCGCAAAGTACAAGTACGACTATTTCGAAAATATAGGGAGAGGATTGTTGATTAGGTTTTGGTCAGATCGGGAATGGGTGGGACTATAAATCTCTTCGGATGCAACGTCTAGTATAATTATGGTCAAACGTCACTTTGGTAAGTTTGTTTAACCCTTAATTATACCACGACGTTGCATCCTCGAGATTTATAGAATATTCACTATGTAGATGTTTAGCGCCTATTACGCTTCGAAATGGTCGGACTTTGTTAGAGAGTAAAAAGACACCAGAGTTAAACAGAAAATAGTATTTCCTTTATTAGATACTAAAAGGCAATCAAATATCAATTAATATCGTGTTACACTTAAATACATTAAGTATCAAAGACTGCTTCTGCGAAAGAAGTGTCGTTTTCAGACAAAAGAGGACGATTGTAAAATTTACTGAATACAAGGGAATCATCAGTCCAGCCAGCGGCTTTTTTGATAACGTCTATAGAAATGCCCTTACGATTAGCCGCTGACGTAGACGCGTGTCGTACACTGTGCGCAGAAAAAACTAAAGTATCTATTCCACTTTCAGCTAGAACAACCTTAATCCAGCGACTAATCGTAGAAGCACTAGCATTATGGATTGGTTTTTTAGTGGTTACTAAAAGTCTATCTGTATTGGGCAGACTTCTATAAGAAGTAGTATGTTGTAAATACGCAATTAAAGTCTTTGCTGGATAAATTTCAGTTTTATTTGGAAAATACGGTAATACTAATTTAGGCATGGCCCGCCCTGGCGCAGAAGTTTTGACTAAATCGTCAATTATTATCTCAACATCAGACGTATTAACTTTAACGTTTGAAAATCGAATAAGTGATAACGTCTGGACTCGTTGTGCGGTAGACAATGCGAGCAGAGTAACCAATTTTCTACTGATAAGCTCCAGGGAAAGATCCTCATTTGGAAATAAATTACTAAGATAATTTAATACTAAATTCGGGTCCCAAGTATTTTGGTACCTTGGAAGACAAGGTTTTGTTCTAAAAACACCTTTAAAGAAACGTGAAACTAGATCTTTTTCATTCAAAATTTTGCCGTAAATGAGTGCCAAAGCGGAACGTTGAGTATTTAAAGTGGAATAATTACCTCCTGATTTATATTGGTCTGTTAAAAAACTTAATATAAATGATAGTGGTGTAGTATAAATATTTAAATTATTTTTATAGCAATATTGCCACCACTTTTTAAAAGCCACATTATATTGCTTTAACGTTGACGGTGAGAGAGAGGATATCATAATATCAATGGTATCAGAACTTAGTGATTGTCTCTGGAACGCTTGCCTGATAATATACAGGACACCAGGATAAGCTTCTCGTGGAGAGGGTGTTGGGTCCTGAAAGAAGACATAAGAAGGTCATCGGCTGGGCCCAAATAAAGTGGCTGTGAGATAGCCAAGCTTTTAAGGAGCGGATACCATGGTTGGCTAGGCCAGTACGGGACAATAATAATACCAATTGCGTTATCATTAATATTTTTTCTCAATGATTTTAAAATCAAAGAGAAAGGCGGAAATGCATAGAAATAATACGGCTGCCAATTAAGAGTAAAAGCATCAATATCGATCGCGTGAGGATCACGTTTCCAGGAAACATAAACGTCACATTTTGCATTTAAGTAAGTAGCAAATAGGTCTATATCTGGTTTACCAAACTTATCGACAATCCTGTTAAACGCTAGTTCGGACAACATCCATTCAGTGTCTATATTGACGCGCCTAGACTCTCTATCGGCTTCAACATTCTCTTTAGATTTAATGTAAGATGCAAATATAAACAAATCTCTACTCTCGCACCACTGCCATATATCACGAGTAATTTTGTTCAGATGTTCGAACTGAACGCCGCCCATTCTATTAATATAAGAAATCGCGGTGACATTATCTATGCGCAACAATATTTCGCAATCATGACAGTTTTTAGCAAAACATTTCAGCCCCATAAAAGCAGCTTTAAGTTCAAGATAATTAATGTGTCTCTCAGAATCTATCGCGTCCCAAAAAACCACTCGTACGTTCGCTACCGCATACGGCACCCCATCCGGAAAGGCTCGAGTCCGAATTAATCTGTAAAACGTAATGACCTTGACGAATAGGACATTTAGCGAACATTATATGACTTGCCCACCAGGCAAAATCTTCTTGCAAATAATCATCAAGATACATTATGCTATCATAATTGTCGTTACATCTGTTTAGTGCTAAAAACTTTTCTCTTTCAAATCTTTTTGTATATAGCCACCCATAGGAAATAGCAGGGCATACAGAAGTTAATGATCCTACGAATTTAGCGAAATCACGAATAGTCATATATTGTTTCTTTTTGATGTTATTAATATACATTAATATTTTTTCCCGTTTCTCAAGAGGCAACTGTCAACACATCTGAACTGAATTTAATTCGAAACCTAGGAATTTACAGGTTGGCTTTGGCTGTAATTTACTTTTCTTTTTGTTTATTACAAAACCTAATTTTTCCAGTAAATCAACAGTTTCAGACACGTTACTCATACGACTTTGTAACGAGTTGTTTATCAAAAGAATATCATCTAAGTAAATAACAATCAGAAAACCATTGCATCTTAGATATGTAGTAACAGGTTTCAGCAATTTTGTGAAAACGTACGGAGCGGAACAAAGCCCGAAGAGAAGGCAATTAAATTCGTAAGTCTGAAAATTATGCATACTTTTGTCAAAGAACTTAAATCTTAGGAATTTACGATAAGCTTTATGAATAGGTATTAGAAAATAAGCCTCTTTAAGGTCAATTGTAGCCATGAAACAATTAAGTAATTGTATCAGGCGTTACTTTGCGGAAGTCCATCTTGATTGAATTAGATAGCAAGGTATTTAGCTTCTTCCGCACTTATGATGGCTAGTAATGCAGCTAGTTGAATGCACCACGCGTACGACCGCAAGTTAATGCAAATGCACAAGCGATGCACTTTACTCGCACTACTTCCACCGTATTACACTCTACACGTGTTTCGCCCCTCCGCGGAGCATCATCAGGAGATGTTCGACAGTCGAGTTCCGAGCACTGACTGAGTAACCGTCGTTGTCGGCTCGAGCTTATAAATGCTTCCTCCCCGCCATTGGGTGACGCAATGTACGAGAACCAATCAGAGTGCAGATTGGTCAGGTGACTCTCTGCGTTTGGTTATTTTGAAAAATACGCAGTAACGGAGAAGAGGAAACATTTACCTGCTCGTTGAAAATAGTTCCAGTACACCCGTGACGTATAATTTCTAATTGTTCCAACACGTTCAGCCTTTGGCCTTTATTACAAGTATGTAGAACTTTATAGGAATGGCTGTCTGTTAAACTATGCCCAGAATCTAGCAAATGTTTTGCGAAATGCGATCTTTCTGGACGTCCATTCCTATACGCAGAAGTGTGTTCTTTATAACGTGTATTAAAGCTACGACCAGTTTGACCTACGTAAACCCCATTACACACATCGCATGCAAGTTTGTATACGCCCGACTTCTTACCAACCTCAGTCTTTTCTTTGCCGTTGCAAACCGCCCGACGAATGGTGTTGTTAGTCCTAAACGCCACATGAACATCGTTGTTCCTCAAAATTCTTGATATCTTTTCAGATAGGCCTATCTAAGGTTAAGATAGGCCTTCTTCGTGCCCTCTTGAAGGAGCAGAACGTTGACGTCGCGCTACTTTCAGAGACTCATCTGAAAGGCGCAGACCAACTGAAGATTCCCAACTTCTTCGTTTACCGGCAGGACGAGCTCAGCGACACAGGTCGCGCCTTCCGAGGCCTAGCCGTCCTGGTAAGAAGAAGATTGGTGCACCAGCAGCTGCCACCCTTCACCCATGCTGACCTTCAGTCGGTCTACGCCCTGGGAGTGGAGATCGCTCTCGGTGACGTCCCAACTCGTGTGTTTGCAGTTTACAAACCACCGGCGACGCGGTTGGTCTTGGCGGATGTCCAGAAGATTCTGGACTCCCCAGGGCCGACGATAGCCGCCGGGGACTGGAACTGTAAACACATAAGTTGGAACTCCATGCGGACTTGTCCGGATGGCAGACGCCTCTTCGATGACGCTGATCCCAGCGGGTACGTGGTTCTGGGGCCGGAGACCCCGACCCACTACCCGCACGACCGCATGAAACTCCCGGATGTCATAGACCTCGCGGTGGTCAAGGGGCTCCGGCCCGATCCCACCGTCGAGACACTAGACTTCCACTCAGGCTCCGACCATCTACCTGTCCTGCTGGTCGTCTCAGACCAGCCAGCAAGGACTAGGCTGCTGCCGCCGAGGCGGAAGTACGACTGGGATAAATTCGGCCGGTTCATGGTCGAAAACACTCCCATGAGACCAGTCTCAACTCCATCAGATGTCGATGCGTTGGCTAGCGAGTTCGATTCCGCGGTCCAGCGAGCTAAGCAAAGCGCCGTGATGGACGCCCCCACCTCGGGGGCCGCTCCGCCTTTACCACGGCGCATAGCTGACATGCTCGCTGAGAAGCGAAGACTGCGTAAGCAGTACAACTCAACTCGCTGCCCCACCATGAAGTCCCGGCTGAATGCGCTTGCTGAAAAGATCTCGGCAGCGCTGGACGCCGTTTCCGCCGACTCTTGGCAGCAAGCCATAGATACAGCCGGTGAAGATTGGACCGGCATCCATAGACTGTGTCGCCGGCTCTCCGGAAAGGCGATGCCAGTAAGACCTCTCCTCGGTGGGGACGGGCACCCCCGTTTCAAAGCCGAGGATCGAGCAGAAATCTTTGCTGAGTGCCTGGAGAGCCAATTCCGGCCGAACCCAGGTGCCGACCACGACGAAGAAGAAGTTTCGCGAAGTCTAGCGGGCTACTTCGCTCAGCCGATCCCTCCTGATGAGGACCCCATCGTCTTCACGCCCGGCCAAGTGCTTCGGGCGTTAAGACGAACCCCCCTCCGAAAGGCACCCGGACCTGATGGCATTACGAATGAGATGCTGCGTCACCTCCCCCCGCGTTCAATCGCAACGGTGACGCGCATCTATAATGGCATCATGCGGACGGGGCACTTTCCGGACGCGTGGAAGCTTGGGCGAGTAATCATGCTCCCCAAGCCCGGGAAGAACACCCTGAAGCCTGAGAGCTATCGGCCAATCACCTTGCTACCAACGATCAGTAAGGTGTTTGAGAAACTTCTTCTGCGTCACATGAGACCCCACATCATGCCTCGCGAGGAGCAATTCGGCTTTCGAGCCGAGCATTCTACGACCCTTCAACTGTCGAGAGTACTGCACGATATGACGGCGGCCCTCAATAAGAGGGAGACCACCGTAGCAGTATTTCTGGATATGGAGAAGGCGTTCGACCGCGTATGGCACCCGGGCTTGGTTTATAAGCTGTCCACATCTACGACTCCTCGGCGAGTCGTTAAGATCGTGGCCACCTTCCTTGAGAATAGGCGCTTCCAGGTGGCAGTGGAAGACGCCCTCTCCCAAGTCCGAAGGATCGCTGCTGGAGTCCCCCAGGGTAGCTGTCTGTCTCCGGTATGCTACGCCAGGTACACGGATGATATCCCGGTTGAGGGCGGCACTAAGCTGGCGCTCTATGCCGATGACGCTGCATTTTTCTCCGTGTCCCTCAACACGAGGCACGCGGCCAGGAAAATGCAGATAGCTTTGGACGCCCTCCCAGCCTGGCTGGCAAAATGGAGATTGACGGTCAACGTGGGGAAGACCCAAGCGATCATCGTGGGGCGTGGTCGAAGAGATCCCCCGAAGCTGAAGCTCCAGGGACAAGAGATCGGGTGGTCCGCACAGGCTAAATACCTAGGCGTGACCATAGACCGAAACCTGTCCATGGTCCAGCACGTGAAGAATGTGATCGGGCAAGCGGGGGCTGCCACTGCTTTGCTCCGACCCATTCTGCGCTCGAGACTCCCGTTGCGCATGAAACTAGGCGTGTTCAAGGCGTACATCAGAACTCGCCTGACGTACGCCGCTCCGGCATGGTACGCGTTGGTCTCTGAGACCAACCGCCAAAGACTGCGGGCCCAGCAGTCCAAGGCGTTGCGAGCCATCGCCGACGCGCCGAGATTCGTCCGCAACGAAGTCATTCGGAGGGACCTGAAAGTCGAGACCTTGGATGAGTTCGTCTCCAAGCTCTCGACCGGGATGTTCGCGCGCGCTGACCGGTCAGATTTCGAGCACCTTCGAAATCTGGCCCCGTACCACGCGCGCCCACCCGACTGGAAACCGTATCCTCGCGAGCTCGCTGTGGTGGAGGAGCTCGCGGAGGATACTGACATACCGGACTGACCTTGGTCGCCGGCTGGTGGTGCGCTGTCACCTTGATAGCGCTCACCAGCCGGCGGCCCCCCCCCCACTAGACTGACCCTGACCTAAACTTTGACTTTTGCCGGCTGAGCGGGTCCGTTCCGGGCCAAGCTCGCCGGCCATACCCGGACGTTACATTTCGCCGCCAGGCTGGAAGGCACTCACTGGGCCTCCCTGAACAGGGTCCCACCCGGTGGGTGACTCGCCGGCGGTGCACCGGAAAAGACAGCGGCCGGTTCTGCCCGGCCGCGCCTCGACCGAATAGACTCTTCGGGCCGTGGCGAAGTGTTCCCACACTCACCACGGCCCCCAACCCCGTGACCCGCCCGCTTTCGCGGGCGGCGGCAGAAATTACGCCCAGGAGGCTCCGCCTCGATGGCGTCTCCCCGACGGCCTCACGGCCGTCGAGAAGAAAACTCGGATGATGATGATGATGACGGTTACTCAGTCAGTGCTCGGAACTCGACTGTCGAACATCTCCTGATGATGCTCCGTGGAGGGGCGAAACACGTGTAGAGTATAAAACGGTGGAAGTAGTGCGAGTAAAGTGCATCGCTTGTGCATTTGCATTAACTTGCGGTCGTACGCGTGGTGCATTCAACTAGCTGCATTACTAGCCATCATAAGTGCGGAAGAAGCTAAATACCTTGCTATCTAATTCAATGAAACAATTAAGTGATAAAAGCTTGCAAGCGGTTCGAATATCCTCCATTTTAAAGTGTGGAAAGTGTATAAATTTATTTAAATTTTTAAGATTTAGAATAAATCTGTAGGTGCCGTCATTTTTTGGAGTAAGGAAAATATTTGATATAAACTGGCCTTCCGTGTTTAAGCACTTTGAAACTGCTCCTGACTTATATAAGCCAGCAATAGCCACAAACATATTATCGCACTCTTAGTAAAATAACGACTTAAATCAAAATTTGGCCAAAATGAGTTTTTGTGAAAAACTGACTTATTAGAGCAGGGCCCACAACATAGACTTTAAAATACAACCCTATCTATTACACAATAAGGTTCAAAATAAGATGAGTCTATATCTTTCCCGCCCCGAACTCCTATCTCTTCAGTCAAATAATGACCGATTTAGTCTTGCGTCTGCGGCTGCATGCAACGTTTTTGTGAAAAGACGACTGATTTATAAATGAGTCGTTGTTTTATCAAAAGTTGAGGCGAGTGTAATTGAAAAGTTTTCATAAAAGAATGACCGATTTAGTATTTGGTCTTTGTTTTACAAAATACCTGCGATGTTTGCTTGACTCATTTTAAATTAGGTCTGTATTTTACGAAAATGTTGGAAGAGCTCACTGACCCATTTGGAGATAAGACTGTATTGTTTTGAAAAATTTGTTGTTTATATGACTTAAATGAAATTTGGTCTTTGTTGTATTTCTAAAGATAAAAATTTCTGGTAACATTTTTAGTTGAGTCTTTGTTTTAGCAAAAATAATGAAATGACTTCGGTATTATTTCAAATTTGACCTGTATTCGACTGATATCATAACATAATTTAACTTATTAACTTGGTGTCTCATTTCGCATTTTATCTTAATCTTGAGGTTTTGTACCGAAAACTATTTACAAATAGGTTTAACGTTTTACTACTCTTGAAATTCAACGAATTTTCTATATTTTTGGTACATTAATTTAATCCTCCGACTGAAAAGTAATCATATTAAACCATAGTTGGAATCATCGGCACCTCGATTGCTGCCGTCAAACTCGACGATGAAACCAAGACTAAATGTGTGCCAACTCGGTCTCATCTCCAGCCGCATACCGTAGAGTTCGCCTTGAATCACTACATCACACGTCTATCGTTTGAAGTGTTTACTACAGAACGTTCTACATAGAAAAGCACTGAATACCGCGAATCATCTCTTAAACCACTCAAATTTACCTCGTCCATCACATCACAAGCCAAATAAGTGAGTCCTAACAGGACCAGCAGACGGATTAAAGTCTTGTCACATTGCAGACTGAATGGGTAGGGAAACTTAGCTACCAAGGTGCCACCTTCACTACAGTTACACAATAAATCTCCTACTAAGAACACGTTTTCGTCGACTAGACGGCTAAATCAGCACGTCGCTTGTCATGACGCCATTATCATGCGAAGTAACATGGCTGCCATCGTCATCAAAGAGCATGCCGCAAGCCGTTCTCCGTAAGACAGATAGTCACACTGTGCTCACCTTGTTAAAAGACGGTGCAAGGTGTTGAGATCCATACGTTTCGCACGGAATATTGGTAATACAATATGTTGGGAATATCACAAAACGACAGATGCCAACTAAATTCAAAGTCACCGATGACGCCCGAAACGTTTGCGACAAATTTGACTTACGATATCGGTAGTGCTAGTATCATTATCCGCTATTCCAACATAGCCCACCGAGAAGCCCGCACCTGAAACATCCTGAGCCAAACACGGGCGAGAAAGGACGTAACCTATTTCTCACTCAGCAAAGCACTCCTCAATTCGATCCTGACCGATTTTCCAAGGCCAGAGTTTACCACGTTCTACAGTCAATCGAAAACTTTTTCAAAATCAGCATTGTCATTTGTCTATAATGGTAGGCCCGGCCCATAAGCTAACTAATAAGATACATGAAGTAGTATTCGTTTTCGCTTATAGAAGCCCGACTCCGCCTACTTACCATTTAGGATCGACGAGGTCATCAAATTGAAAACGGAACTGAATGATGCATCTACCATAGAACTAGCTCTAGAAGAATAGGCGACCACAGTCATCGACGGCAATTGTGTGGCACCTCTTTTCAAGCGGGTGTTACACCGTCAGCTTCATCACGCGAACCTCGACACGAACATCAATGATATAAGCGAACGCTGAGCTTGTTAATTATTATTGTAATCTGTAGCTGTGCCTACGAAGCGTTTCACGCTTCACCGCTACTTTTATTGAAAAATAAGTAAGACGTCTCCACCGCAGTTTGCCACAGTATACCACCCACCTCCTCGTCTGGAGCAACGTCATTGCGCACTTTCATATAAGTCTATTTTGAGTCCCTAATCGTCACGCTATTCATCTGACTCAGCACGCACGCCGTGTATTTTTTGGGATCGCCGCATCGCTCACTAGGCCTGGTGCTCCATTACATGGAAAAAAGTTGGTCCAATATCCACCGAACTACAAGGAACCGCCAGAGAACTCCACCAAGCTATCGAAAGTATAATACAGAAGACAGCTACGATCTAAATAACAGCTTGTGTTTCACACCCTCTTAATGTCAGGGCCTTGAAAAGCCTAGTGAGCCACTCTGATCACTGAAATGAAGTTTATGGTCAACAGCAAACCTCAAACGCACAACTCCATCAACCTAAACAAGCCAAAGTCATTACTCACAATTACTTCGGTACTACTGAGTGTCCTCGTACAGGACTCGCTTGTCGTCCCTTTGATAATTATGACCCCATCGAGAAAAACACATAAAGAACGTCGCAGTGGCTTGCCGATGTATATTTCACCCAAATACTCAATATCAATATGGATTGATGGAGCCCCATGTCAAGCCGCAATGAAAGTCAACAACATCGTACAGATCGTGGACAACCCTCTACCATACAACACCTGACACCTGGCTTCGCGGACGAGCCATCGCTACGTATCACGAAGCAGACAGCAGCGTGAGGAAGGTAGACATTAGAATAAAAGAGATCATCTGAACGCTAGCAACTAATAAGTAACATCGGGTAGAAGCGCTGCCGACCAAACCACACTAGCATACAAATATTGTTTAGTTTAATTTTCTCATTTTCACTTAATTTTCCTTGCAGAAGCCGTCTTTGTTGCAATGAGAACAGCCACCGCACCATTTATAGCGGCCGCGGCGCATTTAAGTTACATTTAAATACGTTTATCCAGTGTCCCATATGAATGACAGAAGAAATAATTATCTTGATAGTTTCATTGTAATAGGACTGTGTTCTGTTGACCAATTGCTAGTCGCTATATCGCGATTTGAATTTGAGTCACATGTTTAAGTTATAGACATATTTAAAAAAAAATGAATTTTCTTTTAGCTTTTTAGTAAAATAGAGACTTAATTTAAAATGAGTCGGAGATCTTCATGTCTGATTTGGTAAAGCAAAGACCGATTTTAACTTAGGTCAATATTTCTTTCAAATTTTTCATGAAATAATGACGCAATTCTAAAGGGTTACAAATAATTAACTTTTTTTAATTAATGGATGTGAATATTTGTGTAAATTTTAATGCATTTAAAAGAACATATTCTTAGGATTAGTTAGGTGGTTCAAGTTTCATCCTTTGCCTTTTACTTTTAATTCTACAGCCATTTAAAATTTATTCTGTTTATTCAACAAACGTTTTTCGTCGATACCCAAAAATTTGTGTTTTTGGATTAGGTCGTTATTTTATTAAGAGTGCGTTATGAATTTCAGATTTAGACATGTTTGTACATTTGGGTTCCTTACATTGATACACAAAGCCGGTAAAAGGAATTTTATATCCAACTACGTAATTAAGAACGACTGGGTCGTTAGTAATGGATTCCCATTGTTGTAAAAAATAATGTAATCTGCCAGCATGGACAGTTACCTCCGAATTTATTTGCGTGGGTATCGCGCTGGCGGCGGCGGTCTCGTCGTCGGTGGCGCGGGGCGAGGCCTCTCGCCGGCATGCTGAACTCGCCTCGGGACTGGCGCTGTGCCGCGGCTCCTGCTCGCGGTCGGTCTGGCAGCTCGCTGACCTTGTTGTCTGGGTGGACCTCTCCATGACCCCGTTTGAGCTGTTGACTTTTTTGATGAAGATGCAAATGGATATCCATGCTTCTTGATCTGCAACCCTGATTTTTCAGCGGTTTTTGTAGCTTTGATTGTACCTCCTAGATTTTCACCAAAAAGATGTAAGTCCCTTTTCACATCTTGGATCAAAGATAAGAATTTCTTGTCTAGAATTGGTGTGATTAACTTTGTTCTGTTAACAGTGTTCTCATAATGGAGATCTAACAGAATTTGACCGGTTTCAGAAAGCTTTTTGACAATTTCAACTGTTTCTAATTCTTTTCCTTCAATCAAGGATGACATAAGACTTGTTATGCCTGCTATAGCAAGACCAAGTTGGTTTTGCGCTTTTTCTAAGCGTTTGTCTCTATTTCTTGAAGATTCCGTTAAAACGGCAGCAGTTTCTTGATTCAAAACTGGGGCTTTCAATAACTGAAAGTTCTCAGGTATCAACATTTTTGTAAAAAGTTCCTGCTTGTGCTCTTTACTTAAGCCGTCTGTCAGAATACGACCCCAACGTTTAGATATCTCATCAGGAACTTTTGCCCCCAAGGGAATTTCTTTTCTTTTAGATTCGCCCAAGGCGTCCAAAATATCTTGAGCAATAATCACAGGAGCTGAATTATCTGCCAGCGGCGTAGGCTCTGCAAGGACCTGGATTTCATCAAGGTCGGGACACGGAACGGCGCTCCGCGGCGGCGGCGGCGGAGTGCGTGGTGCATTCGGCCGCGGCGTGGCGCGCGGTGTAGTGCGCGGTGGAGCGCGCGGTTCCGCAGAGGACGGCGCAGGTGCCGCGAGCCGCTCATTTCGAGCATGAACGTCAGCCACCACTACGGAACGAACTGATGGCTCGTAATCAGAATAATCCGACTGCGCGTGATCCCCATTATCACTTCTATATACTGGTGATACGGCCTCTGAAGCCGGCGGTCGCTCTGAAAAGAGCATAAAATTCCGCTTTATCGGGCTGCAATCTCGTTACAGCACAGGGTAAAAACCGAACCTCATCGTCCGCGATCACGTCGGGGAACTAGATGGAATTGATAACGATCGACCACAATCGCGTTGTGGTACTTTACATCATTATCGGTAATCTATAATAGGTAGGTATACAACGGGAATCTACCTTTCGGTGTAGGCAAAGCTAATAATAGTAGCCGGTTCAAAGCATTATTTTGTATTAAAATAATGGTTTATTTGATGTAAAAAAACACGTCGTGTTCATTATAAGGATAAATACGCATAGCGAAGGCATACTTGGAAGTATTTTTTAACGTGAAGCAAATAGGTATTTTGTTTATTACGCCACACCAGTGCACCTCAGATTGGATGTATCCGACTGATAGATTCTAGCAATGATCTTGATAGCATAGCATATACAATAACAAAAAACAAGAAACTAACCTCCATCACTTGATAAATAATCCAATGGCGTCGGCGATCGTTGACGTCGTCTTATCTTGTCTTCTAACCTCCGAATTTTCCGAAGTATGTGATCATCGGAATAATCCGAGCGCTTTCTCTTCCTTTTAGCCATATGAAATCACTTTTTACTTTAAAAAACACGAAGAAACTTTATTTAAATATCGAAAATCTGGGTAACGTGTGTCGATGCCGGGACACAGAACACAGATGAATAAGATAATGTACTAGGGTACAGATAGGAATCGGACCAATCACAGGCGGAGACGCTAATTATAGTTCCATTATATCAAGTGCATGTCGCTAGTGTGCTCATAGAAAGAGACAGGTATATATAATGCTATCTCTTACCACCTGCTAGTGTTGCTAGTGATGTGCCACTACTATCGATATGCATACCACGCTGTTCACTTAGTGAACATTAAATAAAACTATGTAAGATTTGTTAATTCGTTTATTAACTGTTACATATATCTAGACACGCGGTAAGCGTGTAATATAAGAATGATTTATTTATTTTATTGAAAAGAAACACAGTCTTACTTTCTTTTAAAAATTACAACTTACATAAAGATTTGTTTGCATGTTAAAACTATCTAAGGCGAATCTTATGGTATTGTAGAATCGAAGTTGGCTATATTTTACTAATGAATGTTAAACGATCCTATACCTGAATAAATTAATTTCAGAAGTGTCTACTCAACGTGGCAACCATTTAACATATCACTACTTTTGTGGGTTGTACGATGAACTTGGCTTTCAACGTTCACATTTATGTTTTTGGTGGGAAAATAGTATACTTTGCCTAAGATTTTTTTACATGATATAAAATGAAATTGACAACCAAAGATCTCTGAAGAAATACTTCGTATTTAAATTAAATAGTCCCATATTTTACTCAAAGACTCCATTGGTTGTGATTCAGTTACGTAAGGAAGGAACAGTGATAATTTTTTGGTTACCTTGCCTATCATGTGTCACGCACGTATTTCATATTTTTAACAACTTTATAGCATCTTCATCTCCAAAACTCAACGTGGCCGTTGTTGACTGCAACAGGAGTACGCATTTTTCCCTTGCATCAAAGCTCTTTTTTGAGCAATGTACACTGTCGAAAAGTTTATCATAGAATAGTGGCAGAGCAGCGGTGTTACTCATCGTCGAATTTTCGTTATTTTTCGCAGCTTAAAAGAAAAACAAATAATTAGTAGGTACCATTAATTTGTAAAGTGGCTGGAATAGACTAAAATAAGTAAAGCAGTGTTAATTTCTAATTGACCACATTATATTCCGTATTTTAAAGTAGCGTATTATGGCATTGTCAAAACATCGATAGTCGATAATTTTTTGGACATCCCTATTTTTCATACTTTTGTACTTTTGTTTAAAATAAATATTATTATTTGAAACAAAGATGATGATTTGAATGAAACACGAATTTAATACCCTGACCAAAGTAGACAGAAGAATATAGACAGAAATCTACTTACTTTTTCCATTTGGAAAACCACTGCTAATTTCTGCCGCCGTAAATAAAGGGCTAAACTGTACTATATGGGCGGCAGAGTTGGGCGTTGAAATTATTATGGTCGGAAAGACTTCAGTATAGGGTATGATAACAAATTTTAATGTAATTTATCTGATTTAACAATAGAAATAGCACACAATAAGAAACTGCAAGTAATTTTCACCGCGATAAAATTTCAGACTACAGATAACTAGTAGGCGTCGTCCGACAGTTCGTCAAACGTCATTGCATTGAACACTAGCGCTGCCTTCTTGAAATCCATGTACTACGACCTGGTAAAAGTGATTATGAACTCTATGACCAAAGTATTAATGATTAAAATTGAGTGTGGTAGATAATGTCCCCCGATTCTAGTATGGCGATTCAATAGCGTGGACACAGAATAGCGAATGAGTTTGACAGGAGGCGTTGTGGTGTTGTCGGCAAAGGTAAGCTAGAGGGCGCTAGTATAGGATGGGTAACGTTTAAATACTTTCAATTTATTTTTTTATTATAAAAATTGCTCTAAAATTGTGTTGATGCCAGGTACATAGAAGAGTGAACTACATAGTGAATATTCTATAAATCTCGAGGATGCAACGTCGTGGTATAATTGTCGTTTTGTCGTACTGGCCACTTTGATCACAAATTTCTCCTATTTGGTTAGGAATTCGAAATTCAAATTTATGCAGCTATTTCCACATGTACTTGTGTTTCGTAAACCGACATTCATTTGTTTTTTTACTTATCTTTTTTCTGTTTGCATTGCTCAATTTACAAAATGGAAAATTTGAAATATCGCGTTATTTACGAGTACGAGTTCCACCGTGGCACCAGTGCTGCGGAAACGGCTCGAAGGGTTAATGATGTGTATGGCGGTTGTGTCGCAAAAGAAAACACAGTGCGTTTTTGGTTCCAACGTTTTCGTTCTGGAAATTTCGACCTGCAAAACAAGCCCCGTGGACGGCCGGAGACCCAAGTTGATAATGAAGAATTGAAGGCTATTGTGGAAGCGGATCCATCGCAAACCACGTCCGAATTAGCTGCAGGCTTCGGTGTTAGTGATAAAACTGTTTTAATCCACTTGAAGCAAATTGGAAAGATTAAAAAACTTGAAAGGTGGGTTCCTCACGAATTGAGTGAAGCAAACCGGCAAACGCGCGTCAACTGCTGCGTTACATTACTTGACCGGCACAATAACGAAGGGATTTTAAATCGAATCATTACCTGTGATGAAAAGTGGATTCTCTACGATAATCGGAAGCGCTCATCGCAATGGCTGGACCCTGGCAAGCCAGCCAAAGCCTGCTCCAAGCGAAAATTGACCAATAAAAAGTTACTTGTAAGCGTTTGGTGGACTAGCGCCGGTGTCGTTCATTACAGTTTTCTCAAATCTGGCCAGACGATTACGGCAGATGTCTACTGTCAGCAATTGCAAATCATGATGGAAAAGCTAGCTGCTAAACAACCGAGGTTGGTCAATCGCTCTACGCCACTGTTGCTTCACGACAACGCTAGACCACACACTGCACAACAGACGGCTAGCAAATTAGAAGAGCTTCAATTGGAATGTCTAAGGCATCCACCGTACTCCCCGGACCTTGCTCCAACAGATTACCATTTTTTTCGAAATTTGGATAACTTCTTGCAAGGGAAAAAATTCAACTCAGATGGGGCAGTCCAAATCGCCTTCAAAGATTTTATTGATTCCCGTCCGACTGGTTTTTTTAGTAAAGGGATCAATGAACTACCTATGAGATGGCAAAAGTGCATAGATTACAATGGCTCATACTTTGATTAAATAAATATACTATATTTAAAAAAAACTACTTTTTGTTCCTCCCATAGAAAACGCCAATTTCATATGTAAGGACCTAATAATAACTTTCCAGACAGCTTATTTTATTATCTGAAGACTTTGTCTTTTTACTAATAAAGATTGCCTTAGCAATTTCACAAGTTATCTTGAAGGTTTTAGAATATTTTTTTACCAGCTCATTAAAACTTCCATAATTTGTCATGTTTTTAAGCTCGCAAAGTTCAAAAAGCCTATCTCTACAAATCCTAAGACCTTTGGTCGCCCAATCACTAAACTTAAATTTCGTATTAATTTCGTTTTTTCGTTTCTAGGGTAAAAATGATTTCGAATTCTTTGCTTAACAAATTGAAAACGTCTTCGTATACATGATTTGGGTTTTCAAAATTATAATTATGTACAGGCAATTTCTCGATTAACACATTTTGATATTTTTTCAACCTTCTTGCAGTGATGTGGATTCTATTTTGATTGTTTTAATATGGTTTTTGAATGGGAATATTACACTTTGACCCTTGTGATCTGATTGAAGAGAATTTATAATGCATTTTTGTACCGGGTCACAATCGCTGAATACATTATCAATACATTTGGCAGAAGTAGGCGTCACACGAGTAGGTTCATAAAATATGTTAAATAAATTGAATGATTTAAAAAGACTAAAAATTTATCACTTAATGCATTGATTTCTAAAATATATATGTTAAAGTCTCCTGCATTAATAACATATTTATTAGTTTTTGTGAATAATTTGAGTACATCTTCCATTACTTCTAGGAATTCAGTATTTTTTTTGCTATTGTCGGTCTGTATACGCATACTATAACATGACTTTTCAGCTCAACACAAGATAATTCAGTACAACACTCAGCCGACAATCCGACAACATCCTTAAGTTTTTTGAATTTAATTTTGTTTCTAATAAGCATTAAGAAACCTCCATATATCGCAGATTTCCGGTTGAAAGAACTGGCAATACAATAATTTTCATAATTTATCAAAATGTCAGGATTTTTGTGAAAATGTTCTGTTAAACAAACTATGTCATAATTATGCTTTTCTAAGAATAATTCAATTTCTAATACTTTGCTAGCTAAGCCCTGAATATTTTGATGTAAGACTTGTAACTGATTTTGCTTTTCCTTTGTCTGAGGATGAGTGCAAGAAAACCCCGGTTTGTGTTTGTTATTTATATTAGTCAAAGAGTGGATTCCCTGCGTCTTTAATTCTAGTTTAAATTATTATTAGTAACATTACAAATTAATATAGGTGATGACACATATTTTGTGTCATTTATATTATATGCTAACAATGTAGCTACCTGTTTTTTATAATTATCATATAGGTACATAGTATCCTAATTTCAAATAAATAATTTCTAATTTCTAATTTCTAATTTCCTGTGTCAAAATAAATTTGTAAATAAAATTATTTAAGTCAAAATGAGAAATAGCATCGCTATGATGACATGTTATATTGTATAGGTGCATGTTCATTCTATGCACACAATTGTTTTGTTGTTCTGAGAGGTTTGTACAGTATGGAAAGTTGCACAAAGTGAACTTGCACCTTGTCTGATTGTGTTAATTGAGCAACACCTCTACGCTATTGTATAATTTACTACGACTAATGTTAGAATGATTTCCTAGCAGAATTATAATAGTGGTGTGCTCATCAAATTTCCCTAAAGCTACTTGTTTAATTATATCCTCAAATGTCACTTGTTCATTTAAACGATAGTTTAATAAACGTCCGAAACCTACACCTATCTTGTCAGAGTAAATGAGAGTCTTTTTGAGTGATTGCGCCTTGATCGTTTTCGTTGCACTTACACTGTCAAGAAGTGGTCCGACGTTGGGTAGAGGAGTAGGACACGGGCGTGGGCCACGAAGTCGCGGCTTCGGTGTCTGGACAGTGGGGGCTGAGGTGGTAGACGCCCTAAAAGTACGCGGTGCAGCTACTGGAGTGAGCGGTGTAGAGTATGTAAGTAGATATATTGAAGCACCCGCGTAGCACCGTAGTACGTAAGCAGTTTTTCGTATTATAATATGCACCTTAGCACTCAATAAATCAGTATCGATCCGAACGCCGTTCTTTCAATTACACTCGCCTTTATATGGCGACCCTGCCTCGTCGGGCATGGGTACGTCATCGCGTTCGCGTTGCGTGCTATAGACTTTTATATGTGAATATATAGACAATTTTGGAGAAAATTAATATGGACTAATAAAAATATGGTGCATTTTTAATTATGAAAATAATTATCCAGGGACAAAAAAAATAAAAAAATCTGTGTGTATTTTTGTTCTGAACTTTAAAAAAAAACTATACATACAAAATGGGAAAACCTCAATCGAGACCGAGTGCGGAGGAAGAACAAGTTATAGCTTCACAAATCGTGTACCAGAACAGAATGGACGTGCACAACACCATGGCGATGGGACAGCTTGGCCAGCTCAGCGTAGCTATTATCGCGTTTGTTGGAATTTTTGGCATAGTGATTATATTATACTTCTGTCGCTACTTGAACGCGCAATTCAACAAGCGTGTGGATCGGCGAGCGCAGGCCATAGCATTTAAGGTAAAAAACACCTCAGACGTCTAGCTGAAGATAAAGTGGTTGACCGGACCGGATGACTTCGCATGAAACCTTAATGAAGATTATCGGCGTGTAGCTGCTAAGCAGTTTTGAAGATTAGCCTGTGGGAAAGATGCGATTAGCATTGGGTCTACGCCGCCAAGGAAGAAGAGGTCTTCAGGTCATCATCACCAACGGTTCAACTGGTTATGCGCGTAGCGGAACAAAAATAAAAAATAAAAATAATAATTATTATTATTATGGACCTTTTAACAAAGACTTTTAAGTGAGCGTAAAAAAAAACGTGTGTTCCGTCACGACGAGGTATATTTTGTGAGAAACGTAATTTAAGTACCGGGATGCGACATTTTTTTTAATGTTTTAATATGTAAGTAGTTATTTTATCAATTTTAAGAATATATAGGCCCATATAGACTTTTGGCCAGCAGTGGACAAATATTTTATTTTAATATGAAAATAAAACAATAAGTAAACAAGTATCTTTGTCTATAAGTCTTAGTTTAATGGCTAAACATTTATCCAAAATTTATAAGGATCTTGAAAAAATTAGATATTACTTAATTAAAGAGGGTCAACGTAGATATAAGAGTGACACATGTCAAATTAAGTTGAACGAAACTGAAAATATAATTTTACGATTAAAAGAGACAGTAGATAAGTTCACTCAGTCTATTACCGCTGGTATTTTAAGTGAAAAAGATATTAATAAGGGACAACAACTTATTGATTTAATAAAATCATTATACGAGAAATAAAATCTTTGTGTTCGCCACCAGAAGATCCCTCTTCTGAAAGTTCTCATTCAGAAAGTGACGAACATTCTAACGACATGGATAGTTTTGAATTAAAACCCGCAGCTGGGCTGCTACCGGTAATGAATGACGATGAATTAGTAACTTTACAGCTTATTGATTCAATTCAGTTATACGAAACAATGTTAAAAGAAGATCAGACAAAGCACTTGATCAATTTCGTTTTAAAAACTAGACTCTCTCATGGCGCGAAGTTGCGCATGAAGGAAACCTATACCTCTGTGACAGATATGGTTAAAGATATGAGAACCCATCTTTTAACAAAAAAATCTGACACGGCGTTGCAATCTTGCCTTCAAAATGTTAGACAAAATAATCGGTCTGTTTCTGATTTTGGTGCGGAAGTGGAACGATTATTTGTGGACTTGACAATTTCGCAGGCAGATGGCAAGGCCGCGAGTTATGAAGTTTTGAGACCCCTTAACGAAAGAAATGCTATTAAGAGGTTTGCAGATGGGCTGCGTGATAGAAGGTTAAGTACCATCATTGCAGCTCGCAACTTCACGTCTTTGAAGGATGCCATCAGATCAGCCCAGGATGAGGAGGTGTCATCGTCATCATCAGCACCACCACCCGTGTTTCAATATCAACATCGAGGTAGGTCTAATTTTAGAGGACGAAGTTTCAGACCCAGCCGCGGAAATTATCAACGTGGTCGAAATTATACATACTTTCGAGGTAATTATAATTCACGTGTCGCAGGTGTCAACTTCAATCCGCCCGCTCGTTACTTTCGTGGAAATCGTCGCGGTTCGAACATCAATCAGAGGCCGCCGCGCGCAAGGCGCAATACACAAAGGGTGCATTTTGCTGAGCACAGCAGTGAGCGCAGTGATGGCGAAACATTAGAGGTCGATGAATACAACCTGAATCAGTTTTTTCGGTCATAACCAACATCAAATATGTCATTGTTATAACATCAATTCAGCGCAATTCTATATCTCGAACGTGTTATTAGATTGGTTAATTGATACCGGCGCGTCTCTGTCCGTCATCAAATTCGAAGTATTACAACGTTTAAACAAACCTTACCATAAAGAACGTATGCAAATAAAAGGAATAGGTGGTCAAGTTACATCTGAAGGTTACGTTTATTTAAATTTGAGTAGAGATGGCAGAGATATTAGACACAAATTTCACGTATTTAAATATTTAACTTGTAGAGGCGACGGCATTATTGGACAAGACTTTTTAAGTAAATATAAATGTCATCTAGATTTTGAAATTAATACCTTGACTATAAAACGCGGAGAACCAATTGTGGTGCCATTAACAATGGGACAAATTGGTTACAATAGCTTTTTAACCTTACCACCTAGGTGTGAAAAGATTTTTTATATTGATTCAAGGGCACAAGGTGAGCGTGTGATCGAAAGTAGAGAGTTGTGTGATGGTGTGTTTCTAGCGGGAATGATATCAACAGTGGTGAATGGAAAGATGCCTATTAAGATTTTAAATACAAGAGAAGTTGAAGTGAACCTCAGCTATTTTGACGTTCACACCGAGAGCTTAGAACTTTATAACATGTGTAGTTTTGAGAAAGAGAATGTGAATGCTGACAGGGTGAAAAAGTTGTTTTCCATGTTAGATTTGAAACATTTAAAGAGTTATGAAAAGGAATCAATTGAAAGTATTTGTGCAAAGTATTCGGATGTCTTTTATTTGCCAGGAGATAAGTTAGGTTACACTAGTGTAGGTGAGCATAAAATCAATCTGAAAGAAAACGTTACTCCGGTGTACACCAAACCTTACAGATTGCCACACTCACAAAAAGAGGAGATTGATAGACAGATTAAGAAAATGATAGAGGAAGATATTATAGAAGAGGCTCAGAGTGAATGGTCGAGTCCACTTCTTCTAGTACCGAAAAAGCTGAA